>CP136064.1:19475285-20929594 GCA_032622095.1 Siphonodentalium dalli
ACACCATGAATAATACACCGTCAATTACCACACAGCGGAGTATAACACCATGAATAATACACCGTGAATTACCACACATCGGAGTATAACACCATGGATAATACACCATGAATTACCACACATCGGAGTATAACACCAAGAATAATACACCATGAATTACCACACATCGGAGTATAACACCATGAATAATACACCATGAATTACCACACATCGGAGTATAACACCATGAATAATACACCGTGAATTACCACACATCGGAGTATAACACCATGAATAATACACCGTGAATTACCACACATCGGAGTATAACACCATGAATAATACACCATGAATTACCACACATCGGAGTATAACACCATGAATAACACACCATGAATTACCACACATCGGAGTATAACACCATGAATAATACACCGTGAATTACCACACATCGGAGTATAACACCATGAATAATACACCGTGAATTACCACACATCGGAGTATACCACCATGAATACACCGTGAATTACCACACATCGGCGTATAACACCATGAATAATACACCGTGAATTACCACACATCGGAGTATAACACAATGAATAATACACAGTGAATTACCACACATCGGAGTATACCACCATGAATAATACACCATGAATTACCACACATCGGAGTATAACACCATGAATAATACACCGTGAATTACCATACATCGGAGTATACCACCATGAATAATACACCATGAATTACCACACATCGGAATATAACACCATGTATAATACACCGTGAATTACCACACATCGGAGTATAACACCATGAATAATACACCATGAATTACCACACATCGGAGTATAACACCATGAATAATACACCGTCAATTACCACACATCGGAGTATAACACCATGAATAATACACCATGAATTACCACACATCGGAGTATAACACCATGAATAATACACCGTGAATTACCACACATCGGAGTATAACACCATGCATAATACACCATGAATTACCACACATCAGAGTATAACACCATGAATAATACACCGTCAATTACCACACATCGGAGTATAACACCATGAATAATACACCATGAATTACCACACATCGGAGTATACCACCATGAATAATACACCATGAATTACCACACATCGGAGTATAACACCATGAATAATACACCATGAATTACCACACATCGGAGTATAACCCCATGAATAATACACCATGAATTACCACATATCGGAGTATAACACCATGAATAATACACCGTCAATTACCACACATCGGAGTATAACACCATGAATAATACACCATGAATTACCACACATCGGAGTATAACACCATGAATAATACACCGTGAATTACCAAACATCGTAGTATAACATCATGAATAATACACCGTGAATTACCACACATCGGAGTATAACACTATGAATAATACACCGTCCATTACCACAGATCGGAGTATAACACCATGAATAATACACCGTGAATTACCACACATCGGAGTATAACACCATGGATAATACACCATGAATTACCACACATCGGAGTATAACACCATGAATAATACACCATGAATTACCACACATCGGAGTATAACACCATGAATAATGCACCATGAATTACCACACATCGGGAGTATACCACCATGAATAATACACCGTGAATTACCACACATCGGAGTATAACACCATGAATAATACACCATGAATGACCACACATCGGAGTATAACACCATGAATAGTACACCATGAATCACCACACATCGGAGTATACCACCATAAATAATACACCATGAATTACCACACATCGGAGTATAACACCATGAATAATACACCATGAATTACCACACATCGGAGTATAACACCATGAATAATACACCATGAATTACCACACATCGGAGTATAACACCATGAATAATACACCGTGAATTACCATACATCGGAGTATAACACCATGAATAATATACAATGAATTACCACACATCGGAGTATAACACCATGAATAATACACCATGAATTACCACACATCGGAGTATAACACCATGAATAATACACGATGAATTACCACACATCGGAGTATAACACCATGAATAATACACCGTGAATTACCACACATCGGAGTATAACACCATGAATAATACACCATGAATTACCACACATCGGAGTATAACACCATGAATAATACACCATGAATGACCACACATCGGAGTATACCACCATAAATAATACACCATGAATTACCACACATCGGAGTATAACACCATGACTAATACACCATGAATTACCACACATCGGAGTATAACACCATGAATAACACACCATGAATTACCACACATCGGAGTATAACACCATGAATAATACACCGTGAATTACCACACATCGGAGTATAACACCATTAATAATACACCGTGAATTACCACACATCGGAGTATACCACCATGAATAATACACCGTGAATTACCACACATCGGAGTATAACACCATGAATAATACACCGTGAATTACCACACATCGGAGTATAACACCATGAATAATACACCGTGAATTACCACACATCGGAGTATACCACCATGAATAATACACCATGAATTACCACACATCGGAGTATATCACCATGAATAATACACCGTGAATTACCACACATCGGAGTATAACACCATGAATAATACACCGTGAATTACCATACATCGGAGTATACCACCATGAATAATACACCATGAATTACCACACATCGGAATATAACACCATGTATAATACACCGTGAATTACCACACATCGGAGTATAACACCATGAATAATACACCATGAATTACCACACATCGGAGTATAACACCATGAATAATACACCATGAATTACCACACATCGGAGTATAACACCATGAATAATACACCATGAATTACCACACATCGGAGTATAACACCATGAATACTACACCATGAATTACCACACATCGGAGTATAACACCATGAATAATACACCGTCAATTACCACACATCGGAGTATAACACCATGAATAATACACCATGAATTACCACACATCGGAGTATACCATCATGAATAATACACCATGAATTACCACACATCGGAGTATAACACCATGAATAATACACCAAGAATTACCACACATCGGAGTATAACACCATGAATAATACACCATGAATTACCACACATCGGAGTATAACACCATGAATAATACACCATGAATTACCACACATCGGAGTATAACACCATGAATAATACACCGTCAATTACCACACATCGGAGTATAACACCATGAATAATACACCGTGAATTACCACACATCGGAGTATAACACCATGAATAATACACCATGAATTACCACACATCGGAGTATAACACCATGAATAATACACCTTGAATTACCACACATCGGAGTATAACACCATGAATAATACACCATGAATTACCACACATCGGAGTATAACACCATGAATAATACACCGTCAATTACCACACATCGGAGTATAACACCATGAATAATACACCATGAATTACCACACATCGGAGTATACCACCATGAATAATACACCATGGATTACCACACATCGGAGTATAACACCATGCATAATACACCATGAATTACCACACAACGGAGTATAACACCATGAATAATACACCATGAATTACCACATATCGGAGTATAACACCATGAATAATACACCGTCAATTACCACACATCGGAGTATAACACCATGAATAATACACCATGCATTACCACACATCGGAGTATAACACCATGCATAATACACCGTCAATTACCACACATCGGAGTATAACACCATGAATAATACACCATGAATTACCACACATCGGAGTATAACACCATGAATAATACACCAAGAATTACCACACATCGGAGTATAACACCATGAATAATACACCATGAATTACCACACATCGGAGTATAACACCATGAATAATACACCATGAATTACCACACATCGGAGTATAACACCATGAATAATACACCGTCAATTACCACACATCGGAGTATAACACCATGAATAATACACCGTGAATTACCACACATCGGAGTATAACACCATGAATAATACACCATGAATTACCACACATCGGAGTATAACACCATGAATAATACACCTTGAATTACCACACATCGGAGTATAACACCATGAATAATACACCATGAATTACCACACATCGGAGTATAACACCATGAATAATACACCGTCAATTACCAAACATCGGAGTATAACACCATGAATAATACACCATGAATTACCACACATCGGAGTATACCACCATGAATAATACACCATGGATTACCACACATCGGAGTATAACACCATGCATAATACACCATGAATTACCACACATCGGAGTATAACACCATGAATAATACACCATGAATTACCACATATCGGAGTATAACACCATGAATAATACACCGTCAATTACCACACATCGGAGTATAACACCATGAATAATACACCATGAATTACCACACATCGGAGTATAACACCATGAATAATACACCGTGAATTACCACACATCGGAGTATAACACCATGAATAATACACCGTGAATTACCACACATCGGAGTATAACACCATGAATAATACACCGTCAATTACCACACATCGGAGTATAACACCATGAATAATACACCGTGAATTACCACACATCGGAGTATAACACCATGGATAATACACCATGAATTACCACACATCGGAGTATAACACCAAGAATAATACACCATGAATTACCACACATCGGAGTATAACACCATGAATAATACACCATGAATTACCACACATCGGAGTATAACACCATGAATAATACACCGTGAATTACCACACATCGGAGTATAACACCATGAATAATACACCGTGAATTACCACACATCGGAGTATAACACCATGAATAATACACCATGAATTACCACACATCGGAGTATAACACCATGAATAACACACCATGAATTACCACACATCGGAGTATAACACCATGAATAATACACCGTGAATTACCACACATCGGAGTATATCACCATGAATAATACACCGTAAATTACCACACATCGGAGTATACCACCATGAATACACCGTGAATTACCACACATCGGCGTATAACACCATGAATAATACACCGTGAATTACCACACATCGGAGTATAACACAATGAATAATACACCGTGAATTACCACACATCGGAGTATACCACCATGAATAATACACCATGAATTACCACACATCGGAGTATAACACCATGAATAATACACCGTGAATTACCATACATCGGAGTATACCACCATGAATAATACACCATGAATTACCACACATCGGAATATAACACCATGTATAATACACCGTGAATTACCACACATCGGAGTATAACACCATGAATATACACCATGAATTACCACACATCGGAGTATAACACCATGAATAATACACCGTCAATTACCACACATCGGAGTATAACACCATGAATAATACACCATGAATTACCACACATCGGAGTATAACACCATGAATAATACACCGTGAATTACCACACATCGGAGTATAACACCATGCATAATACACCATGAATTACCACACATCGGAGTATAACACCATGAATAATACACCGTCAATTACCACACATCGGAGTATAACACCATGAATAATACACCATGAATTACCACACATCGGAGTATACCACCATGAATAATACACCATGAATTACCACACATCGGAGTATAACACCATGAATAATACACCATGAATTACCACACATCGGAGTATAACCCCATGAATAATACACCATGAATTACCACATATCGGAGTATAACACCATGAATAATACACCGTCAATTACCACACATCGGAGTATAACACCATGAATAATACACCATGAATTACCACACATCGGAGTATAACACCATGAATAATACACCGTGAATTACCAAACATCGTAGTATAACATCATGAATAATACACCGTGAATTACCACACATCGGAGTATAACACTATGAATAATACACCGTCCATTACCACAGATCGGAGTATAACACCATGAATAATACACCGTGAATTACCACACATCGGAGTATAACACCATGGATAATACACCATGAATTACCACACATCGGAGTATAACACCATGAATAATACACCATGAATTACCACACATCGGAGTATAACACCATGAATAATGCACCATGAATTACCACACATCGGAGTATACCACCATGAATAATACACCGTGAATTACCACACATCGGAGTATAACACCATGAATAATACACCATGAATGACCACACATCGGAGTATAACACCATGAATAGTACACCATGAATCACCACACATCGGAGTATACCACCATAAATAATACACCATGAATTACCACACATCGGAGTATAACACCATGAATAATACACCATGAATTACCACACATCGGAGTATAACACCATGAATAATACACCATGAATTACCACACATCGGAGTATAACACCATGAATAATACACCGTGAATTACCATACATCGGAGTATAACACCATGAATAATATACAATGAATTACCACACATCGGAGTATAACACCATGAATAATACACCATGAATTACCACACATCGGAGTATAACACCATGAATAATACACGATGAATTACCACACATCGGAGTATAACACCATGAATAATACACCGTGAATTACCACACATCGGAGTATAACACCATGAATAATACACCATGAATTACCACACATCGGAGTATAACACCATGAATAATACACCATGAATGACCACACATCGGAGTATACCACCATAAATAATACACCATGAATTACCACACATCGGAGTATAACACCATGACTAATACACCATGAATTACCACACATCGGAGTATAACACCATGAATAACACACCATGAATTACCACACATCGGAGTATAACACCATGAATAATACACCGTGAATTACCACACATCGGAGTATAACACCATGAATAATACACCGTGAATTACCACACATCGGAGTATACCACCATGAATAATACACCGTGAATTACCACACATCGGAGTATAACACCATGAATAATACACCGTGAATTACCACACATCGGAGTATAACACCATGAATAATACACCGTGAATTACCACACATCGGAGTATACCACCATGAATAATACACCATGAATTACCACACATCGGAGTATATCACCATGAATAATACACCGTGAATTACCACACATCGGAGTATAACACCATGAATAATACACCGTGAATTACCATACATCGGAGTATACCACCATGAATAATACACCATGAATTACCACACATCGGAATATAACACCATGTATAATACACCGTGAATTACCACACATCGGAGTATAACACCATGAATAATACACCATGAATTACCACACATCGGAGTATAACACCATGAATAATACACCATGAATTACCACACATCGGAGTATAACACCATGAATAATACACCATGAATTACCACACATCGGAGTATAACACCATGAATACTACATCATGAATTACCACACATCGGAGTATAACACCATGAATAATACACCGTCAATTACCACACATCGGAGTATAACACCATGAATAATACACCATGAATTACCACACATCGGATTATACCATCATGAATAATACACCATGAATTACCACACATCGGAGTATAACACCATGAATAATACACCAAGAATTACCACACATCGGAGTATAACACCATGAATAATACACCATGAATTACCACACATCGGAGTATAACACCATGAATAATACACCATGAATTACCACACATCGGAGTATAACACCATGAATAATACACCGTCAATTACCACACATCGGAGTATAACACCATGAATAATACACCGTGAATTACCACACATCGGAGTATAACACCATGAATAATACACCATGAATTACCACACATCGGAGTATAACACCATGAATAATACACCTTGAATTACCACACATCGGAGTATAACACCATGAATAATACACCATGAATTACCACACATCGGAGTATAACACCATGAATAATACACCGTCAATTACCACACATCGGAGTATAACACCATGAATAATACACCATGAATTACCACACATCGGAGTATACCACCATGAATAATACACCATGGATTACCACACATCGGAGTATAACACCATGCATAATACACCATGAATTACCACACAACGGAGTATAACACCATGAATAATACACCATGAATTACCACATATCGGAGTATAACACCATGAATAATACACCGTCAATTACCACACATCGGAGTATAACACCATGAATAATACACCATGAATTACCACACATCGGAGTATAACACCATGAATAATACACCGTCAATTACCACACATCGGAGTATAACACCATGAATAATACACCATGAATTACCACACATCGGAGTATAACACCATGAATAATACACCAAGAATTACCACACATCGGAGTATAACACCATGAATAATACACCATGAATTACCACACATCGGAGTATAACACCATGAATAATACACCATGAATTACCACACATCGGAGTATAACACCATGAATAATACACCGTCAATTACCACACATCGGAGTATAACACCATGAATAATACACCGTGAATTACCACACATCGGAGTATAACACCATGAATAATACACCATGAATTACCACACATCGGAGTATAACACCATGAATAATACACCTTGAATTACCACACATCGGAGTATAACACCATGAATAATACACCATGAATTACCACACATCGGAGTATAACATCATGAATAATACACCGTCAATTACCACACATCGGAGTATAACACCATGAATAATACACCATGAATTACCACACATCGGAGTATACCACCATGAATAATACACCATGGATTACCACACATCGGAGTATAACACCATGCATAATACACCATGAATTACCACACATCGGAGTATAACACCATGAATAATACACCATGAATTACCACATATCGGAGTATAACACCATGAATAATACACCGTCAATTACCACACATCGGAGTATAACACCATGAATAATACACCATGAATTACCACACATCGGAGTATAACACCATGAATAATACACCGTGAATTACCACACATCGTAGTATAACACCATGAATAATACACCGTGAATTACCACACATCGGAGTATAACACCATGAATAATACACCGTCAATTACCACACATCGGAGTATAACACCATGAATAATACACCGTGAATTACCACACATCGGAGTATAACACCATGGATAATACACCATGAATTACCACACATCGGAGTATAACACCAAGAATAATACACCATGAATTACCACACATCGGAGTATAACACCATGAATAATGCACCATGAATTACCACACATCGGAGTATACCACCATGAATAATACACCATGAATTACCACACATCGGAGTATAACACCATGAATAATACACCGTGAATTACCACACATCGGAGTATACCACCATGAATAATACACCGTGAATTACCACACATCGGAGTATAACACCATGAATAATACACCGTGAATTACCACACATCGGAGTATAACACCATGAATAATACACCGTGAATTACCACACATCGGAGTATACCACCATGAATAATACACCATGAATTACCACACATCGGAGTATACCACCATGAATAATACACCGTGAATTACCACACATCGGAGTATAACACCATGAATAATACACCGTGAATTACCATACATCGGAGTATACCACCATGAATAATACACCATGAATTACCACGCATCGGAGTATAACACCATGAATAATACACCGTGAACTACCATACATCGGATTATAACACCATTAATAATACACCGTGAATTACCACACATCGGAGTATAACACCATGAATAATACACCGTCAATTACCATACATCGGAGTATAACACCATGCATAATACACCATGAATTACCACACATCGGAGTATAACACCATGAATAATACATCATGAATTGCCACACATCGGAGTATAACACCATGAATAATACACCATGAATTACCACACATCGGAGTATACCACCATGAATAATACACCGTCAATTACCACACATCGAAGAATAACACCATGAATAATACACCGTGAATTACCACACATCGGAGTATAACACCATGAATAATACACCATGAATTACCACACATCGGAGTATAACACCATGAATACTACACCATGAATTACCACACATCGGAGTATAACACCATGAATAATACACCGTCAATTACCACACATCGGAGTATAACACCATGAATAATACACCATGAATTACCACACATCGGATTATACCATCATGAATAATACACCATGAATTACCACACATCGGAGTATAACACCATGAATAATACACCAAGAATTACCACACATCGGAGTATAACACCATGAATAATACACCATGAATTACCACACATCGGAGTATAACACCATGAATAATACACCATGAATTACCACACATCGGAGTATAACACCATGAATAATACACCGTCAATTACCACACATCGGAGTATAACACCATGAATAATACACCGTGAATTACCACACATCGGAGTATAACACCATGAATAATACACCATGAATTACCACACATCGGAGTATAACACCATGAATAATACACCTTGAATTACCACACATCGGAGTATAACACCATGAATAATACACCATGAATTACCACACATCGGAGTATAACACCATGAATAATACACCGTCAATTACCACACATCGGAGTATAACACCATGAATAATACACCATGAATTACCACACATCGGAGTATACCACCATGAATAATACACCATGGATTACCACACATCGGAGTATAACACCATGCATAATACACCATGAATTACCACACAACGGAGTATAACACCATGAATAATACACCATGAATTACCACATATCGGAGTATAACACCATGAATAATACACCGTCAATTACCACACATCGGAGTATAACACCATGAATAATACACCATGAATTACCACACATCGGAGTATAACACCATGAATAATACACCGTCAATTACCACACATCGGAGTATAACACCATGAATAATACACCATGAATTACCACACATCGGAGTATAACACCATGAATAATACACCAAGAATTACCACACATCGGAGTATAACACCATGAATAATACACCATGAATTACCACACATCGGAGTATAACACCATGAATAATACACCATGAATTACCACACATCGGAGTATAACACCATGAATAATACACCGTCAATTACCACACATCGGAGTATAACACCATGAATAATACACCGTGAATTACCACACATCGGAGTATAACACCATGAATAATACACCATGAATTACCACACATCGGAGTATAACACCATGAATAATACACCTTGAATTACCACACATCGGAGTATAACACCATGAATAATACACCATGAATTACCACACATCGGAGTATAACATCATGAATAATACACCGTCAATTACCACACATCGGAGTATAACACCATGAATAATACACCATGAATTACCACACATCGGAGTATACCACCATGAATAATACACCATGGATTACCACACATCGGAGTATAACACCATGCATAATACACCATGAATTACCACACATCGGAGTATAACACCATGAATAATACACCATGAATTACCACATATCGGAGTATAACACCATGAATAATACACCGTCAATTACCACACATCGGAGTATAACACCATGAATAATACACCATGAATTACCACACATCGGAGTATAACACCATGAATAATACACCGTGAATTACCACACATCGTAGTATAACACCATGAATAATACACCGTGAATTACCACACATCGGAGTATAACACCATGAATAATACACCGTCAATTACCACACATCGGAGTATAACACCATGAATAATACACCGTGAATTACCACACATCGGAGTATAACACCATGGATAATACACCATGAATTACCACACATCGGAGTATAACACCAAGAATAATACACCATGAATTACCACACATCGGAGTATAACACCATGAATAATGCACCATGAATTACCACACATCGGAGTATACCACCATGAATACTACACCATGAATTACCTCACATCGGAGTATAACACCATGAATAATACACCGTGAATTACCACACATCGGAGTATACCACCATGAATAATACACCGTGAATTACCACACATCGGAGTATAACACCATGAATAATACACCGTGAATTACCACACATCGGAGTATAACACCATGAATAATACACCGTGAATTACCACACATCGGAGTATACCACCATGAATAATACACCATGAATTACCACACATCGGAGTATACCACCATGAATAATACACCGTGAATTACCACACATCGGAGTATAACACCATGAATAATACACCGTGAATTACCATACATCGGAGTATACCACCATGAATAATACACCATGAATTACCACGCATCGGAGTATAACACCATGAATAATACACCGTGAACTACCATACATCGGATTATAACACCATTAATAATACACCGTGAATTACCACACATCGGAGTATAACACCATGAATAATACACCGTCAATTACCATACATCGGAGTATAACACCATGCATAATACACCATGAATTACCACACATCGGAGTATAACACCATGAATAATACATCATGAATTGCCACACATCGGAGTATAACACCATGAATAATACACCATGAATTACCACACATCGGAGTATACCACCATGAATAATACACCGTCAATTACCACACATCGAAGAATAACACCATGAATAATACACCGTGAATTACCACACATCGGAGTATAACACCATGAATAATACACCATGAATTACCACACATCGGAGTATAACACCATGAATAATACACCGTGAATTACCACACATCGGAGTGTAACACCATGAATAATACACCATGAATTACCACACATCGGAGTGTAACACCATTAATAATACACCATGAATTACCACACTTCGGAGTGTAACACCATGGACCGGATTCGACATCAAGCGTGTGGGATTATATGATACGTTTCCGGGAATTAGTTTTATCCACCACACCCAACGAGAGAGCGAATGTCTGCTTTATATAATATTTTGTCGTACGATATACTACCCTTAACCCTTTACCCAACAGAACGGCCATGTGCCAATGCATTATCTTATATATGCGAGTCGACCATAGGTCGCCTCGCATATATAAGAGAATGCATTGGCTTAACACATTAAAAATTATAAAATTGTTAAAGAATGTAAGAAAAAATGGTAAAAAGTGTTTCAAAAAAGATTTTTTAGGCCAATGCATTCTCTTATATATGCGAGGCGACCTATGGTCGACTCGAATATATAAGAGAATGCATTGGCACAGGGCATAACTGTAACTATCACAATGTGGTCAAGGAGCCGGTTCCAATGATATCCATTTTTGTATGGTTCTATTGAGACAGACCGAAGATATTTTAGGCTGTTGAAGCTTTATTTGGCCGGTTTTGGCCGGTTTGTTGGGCAAAGGGTTAATAAAGATATGACTGTCGTTTCATGAAGCCGAGTATTGCTCTCGCAATATGGGTGTGTCTATGTATGTCAGGTAACGCATTGTTTAACCCTTTACTCAACAAACCGGCCAAAACCGGCCAAATAAAGCTTCAACAGCCTAAAATATCTTCGGTCTGTCTCAATAGAACCATACAAATATGGATATCATTGGAACCGGCTCCTTGACCACATTGTGATAGTTACAGTTATGCCCTGTTCCAATGCATTCTCTTATATATGCGAGTCGACCATATGTCGCCTCGCATATATAAGAGAATGCATTGGCCTAAAAAAATCTTTTTTTAACACTTTTTACCATTGTTTCTCACATTCTTTAACAATTTTATAATTTTTAATGTGTTAAGCCAATGCATTCTCTTATATATGCGAGGCGACCTATGGTCGACTCGCATATATAACAGAATGCATTGGCACAGGGCCCTTCTGTTGGGTAAAGGGTTAATTGTGTATAGGACATAAGGAACAAATGTATTGGAAACAGGAATCTGTAGTATCGGATAATAAACAGGAATCTGTAGTATCGGATAATAAATTATTTACAGAAACTGGGCGGTCTGCTTTTAAAACCTTATATCATCCACACTTGGCAAATTATCTTTTTGATTCAGACTTTAAAGATAATATTTTAAAAGAAAACATGTTTGCTGAAAATAAATTTCTAGACCCACTATATGTCCAAAATACTAATTTAAATTGTCCTATTCAAATGGAAGAAATTGATCGTGTTATAAATAAAATAAAAAATGGAAAAGCTTTTGGTATAGATAAAATACCTGGTGAGACCCTAAAATGTGAGCATGTTAGACCCGTATTACTAAATCTGTTTAATCTTATTTTTGATACTGGCATTATGCCATCTGTTTGGAGACAATCAATTATATGCCCTATACCAAAGGACAAATCACTAGATCAAAGAGTACCACTTAATTACCGTGGCATTTCACTACTACCAACTAGCAGTAAATTATATGACAGTGTGTTAAATAATAGACTTGTAAAACACTTAGATGTAAATAACATACTTGTTGATGAACAAAATGGATTCAGGTCCAAAAGGTCATGCGTGGATAACATTTTCATACTTACTAGCATAATAAAAGGAAAACAGGTTTTTGGCACGTTTATTGATTTCAAGAAGGCATTCGATTGTATTGACCGAGATATGGTACTATACAAACTTTTAAAATGTGAAGTGGATGGAAACATGTATCAATCAATCCGAAGCATATATACAAATACACATGCCTGTGTCAGAATAAATGGTGAGATATCAGAACCCTTTGATTGTAAATTTGGTGTTAAACAGGGAGTAAATATATCATCCACATTTTTCAATGTGTTCGTCAACGACCTTGCATCTGATATTAAAAACATGAATATTGGTATAAACTAAATGACTTAAATGTACCCATTCTTGTGTATGCTGATGATATGGTTTTACTTTCTGAAAATGAAGAAAACATGCAAAACATGCTCGAGTTAGTCCAAAATTGGTGCAGAAAATGGAGAATGCTAATAAATGTAAATAAAACAAAAACTATGGCATTTCAGAAATGAAAGGATAAAACGAACAACTTTCCCTTTTAAACTTGGCACACAAGTATTAGATATGGTAGATCAATATAAATTTTGGGAATTATTATTCATGAACACAAAAGGTTTGACACAACAGCTGAAGTCTTGGCCAAATCTGCGAGTAGAGCTTTAGATGCAATAATTTCAAAAATACATCCTTATAAAGATATAGGTTTCAAAACATTTAAAAAGTTTATATTGTCATTGTGTTTGTCCAATTTTAGATTATGCATCAGGTGTTTGGGGTTATCAGAAATACCCTTGTTTAGACAATGTACAAAATAAGGCTTTTAGCTATTTCCTGGGAGTCCATCGCCTTTGTCCATTATTGGCAGTACATGGTGACATAGGTATAGAATCATGCAGGACACGCCGAATTCTGAATCATATTCGTTTTTGGAATCACATAGTAGAATTACCTGACAGTAGACTTATTAAAAAAGTGTTTCATTGGGACTTAGCTCATGTTTTTAATGGTTGGTGCTTTTCTCTACATAATATTTTTTTCTGAATTAGAACTATCAACAGTATTTAAAGACACGGTTGGCCTTGGCGGTTGGTATCCTGTGAAAATATCTCCACTCGTCAAAAACCGCCACAAACAGAAAGAACATCAAAATGTAGATAGACTTTGTCCGTATACAAATAAGAAATATCGCATAAACAGTATGTTATGGTCATATGTTTGACCATTGTTATGTAACCAAAAGCATAAAAAGTTACTTTTCTGGTGTTTGTTTATATTTTGATGGTAAACATAAAGAGCGTTCTTTGTTGGTGAATACCTGATATAGAAATAATAAAGAGCGTTTATGCCATTTGTGTGTGCTTAGCCAGTAGCATTGTGCTGTCTCTGTAACACAATCAGACTCTTGCTTGGGTAAAATATAGTAGGTCTTTATGATAACATGCTGTGTACGCGGCGGTCATGGTATAGATTCAGATTCATTTTAATTCTTCGACCAAATTCATGGTTTTAAGAATATAAATATGCATAAACATAGGTTAAACACATAACATATCATTGCTCGCAACCCCAGACGATCAGGGTGAGATAATAATTACACAGATAATATAATTAACACAAGATAATAATTACACAGGAGAGCAATTAGCTCTTTCATTGATGTGGCAGATAAATTTACACAAGTTTCGGATTATATTTGGTTTACTATTTGAAAGAAGAATGGTAAGTTTTCTCTGATTATGGAAGTTCCAATAAGATTTATTGATGTACATTTTTCTGTTAAGGGCTAGTTCTGGACATTCAAGTAATACGTGGTATTCATCGCCAATAGCATTCATTTCACAAAACGTGCATTTGCGCTCAGACTGTGGAGTTTTATTCCATCGCCCGGTCTCTATTGGCAAATAATGGTTCGCCGTTCTAAATCGGATTAGAGTTATTATATCTTTGTTAGAGGAATGTGAAATAAATTCTTCCATTCGAAACGTTGACTTCAGAATCCTATATGTTTTTCCTTTCCGTGAGTTACTCATAGCGGAATGCCAATTTGGACAAATTGATCTCTAGAATTTCGTCTATAATTATTCAACAATTTATTTTTGTCAATACCGCGTTGTTGTATATGCCATATAAATGTCATACCCGCGTCATCAATGTGCTTTTTGATTGCACTTACCCATGATGATTTTCTCGGCGATTCTTCGTATAACGAAAGGGCTAGCTTATAAATGTTGCTACACAATGAACTCCCGATTCCATTCACTAGTCGTGTCCAATATGTGATCGCTCTTGCCTTAATTTCCAATGTCAATGGGTATCGACCCAGTTCGCCATAAACCATGTAACTTGGTGTGCTGAGCTTCATGTGTAGAAGGAGTTTACAAAACTTAAGGTGTACACCTTCAATAATTGAGTTATCTCCTATACCCCATATTTCACAAGCGTATAACAAGATAGGCACAACTAAGGTGTCAAATCATTTGAGTTGAGTTTCTATGGACAGCTTATGCGTTCTTCCAATTTTGATCACATCATACATAGCTTTTCGGGCTTTGGTCACTATGTATGTTCTAGTCGCAGCAAACGAGCCAGAACGGCTAAATATAACGCCTAGGTAGTTAACAGTTTTAACTATCTCAATTTCTTTACCATTGAATCTGAACGATAAATGTTTCGGCTGCCTACCTCTCGAAAAACATATTATTTTTGATTTCGGTATATTAACTCTCATAGCCCAATTTGTACAGTAATCTTCAAAATAGTTAAGTTGTTTTTGTAGGTCATCAGCCGAATCAGAGAAGAGTACTGTGTCATCTGCGTATAAAAGGATAAATAGTTTCAAGTATCTATCAAGTTTATCTTCACATTCTCGAGATATAGATTCCACCCCTCTAATATCAGTGCTTGCTAAAAAGTTCGTGAGGTCATTCACGTAAAGACAAAACAGAAAAGGTGAGACATTGTCTCCCTGTTTTAAACCAATATTGGAAGGGAATGACTCCGATGTTTGACCATTATGCATTACTCTAGATTTTATATCCGTGTACATATCTTTTATGACTCTATACATTTTCCCGGATATCCTATTTAGCAGTAATTTATGCCACAGATAATTTCTATTGATCGTATCAAAAGCCTTTTCAAAGTCTATAAATGCACAGAACATCTTACGTTTTTTCAGCCTGCAGAGTTCGGTAAGAATAGAAATGAGAAATATATTATCAACAGTAGAGTAGTCCTTCCTGAATCCACATTGGTTGTCATGCAGCAATCCAAATGTGTCAAAATATATGCTAAGTCGGTTACCAAGGACAGATGAGAATAATTTACTAAAACAACTTGTTATTGTTATGCCCCTATAATTTGACGGGTCATCATTGGTACCTTTGTTTTTGTAAATTGGTATTATATTACCAGTACGCCAAGAGTCTGGTATTACACCACAAGCCTACAATTGAAAAAATCAGTAATAACTGGTAACATAATTACTTCAGATGCTTTTAAATATTCGTTAAAGACGCTATCATCGGACGCAGATTTATTATTTCTTAAATGTCGGATAGCTTTGGAGACCTCATCACGCGTGATTCTTGGATTCAAAATATCAGTGATTTTGCTATCCGTATCTCTGGGCTCTTGGGTTGGTATCTCGACCATCAGATTGGTTTGCAAAGAATTCAATTTTTTGAAATGCTCCGCAAAGTTCTCAATACTAATACTCGAGTCTCTGTTCGATTTCTTACCTTTTATGATTTGCCAAAAACTCTTGCTATCAGTGTTTTTAAGTTTGTCCATTTCAATTGTCAGATTTTTTTCATAGCTCGCCCTGGCTTTACTTATACATTTTTTATATTCGCGTTCACTGTGTCTCAATTCTACTCTATTTTCGTCAAGGGGATTTTTATGAAATATGCGTTTCGATTTTTTGTATGCTTTCCGCGCTACACGACAATCTTCAGTAAACCATGCTCTTTTGTTATTTTGTTGTTCTTTTTCATTATTATGATTTTTTAATATATTTTTTGAGTGTCTACAGCCTAGAGTCTTCTTCGCAGAGTCGACCAAGATTGCAGATAATGAGTCTGAAATTTTAGAGATAATAGCTTTGGTTGGTTTATTTCCGCCGATGGATTATATTTATCGTACGATCTTATCCACGTCATCTGTGTTTATATTGTTAGTAAATTCATGTGATTTAGTTGCTATCCAAGGTGTTGGTCTCGTAGGCTCCAGTATGGTGGTTTCGGTGTTTGTTCCCAACTGTTGGTTATCAGATTGTACCTGATGGGCATTCAGTCGAAATGATAACGCAGTATGTGCGTCTGATAATAGAGAAGAAAATTCATGCACTTCGAAATCGTTGACTAAATTCAAGGTACCAGGCGAACAAATAGTATAATCAACAACTGAAGATTTCTTGCATGTAAGTTCCCCTACTCTCTTGTCGCGACCGGCTCTGCCGTTTATGATATATAACTCTCTACATCTGCAAATATCCAGGAGTAGTCTTCCAAATGTGTTAGTTGTTTTATCCCTACTCGTGCGTCTTATATTCATATTATTTACAGTGAGTATATTCAGGTTAGGACGGATAACTTCTGTCAATTCGTCTCGATCATTGTCGTCGAATTTACATAAATCATCGGCGTCTGACGTACGTGCATTGAAATCGCCTGTGATGATCATATTATCATAATCTAAATCTAGACTGATTAGTTCACAGTCTAAGTCGTTGTATGCTTCTCTACCTGAGTATTTTGAAGTTTCAGGAGGAATATACACCGTGCCAATGAGTACATCTTTGTCAATTTGAAGTGTATTTTTTGAGATTCGGAGCCAATGTACAAATTTACTATTTGAGTTAATGATCTTCAAGTCATTCGCAATCGAATTTCTATACCCAATAGCTATACCACCAGATTTCCTTTGCATGCTAATCGATTTTCGGTTTTTGAATGTAAACGTGAAACCTGGCAATACTATATCATCACAATCGTCTGTTTTCGATTCAACAAAACATAAAATATCATATAGTTCACAAAGTTCAACAAATTCTGGACAGTTCAGCTTATTTCTGAGCCCACAAACATTAAGAGTGAGAATTTTCAAGTCATTTACATCATTTACAGTTCGTTTTCGCTTTCGGTGATGTTGTTGTTGTTGTTGGCCACTTTTGTCAATCAACAATTGCCCCCCTGGCCTGTCCTAGCGCGGACTCGAATTAGTGCGTCTGCGTTTATTGGCTGCACCTGGGCTAAGGTGTGACTTCGGTGTTTGAGTGTTCTGTGGCTGGGAATCGCCCCGACCCCCACTCCTACCGCGAGAATACTGAATGTCACTTTCTGGCACATATAGTTCATTATTGATATATAGCCTATTCCTCACGAGTTTTGCATGTTTTCCGGCCTTCTTGGCAGAATGCATGATCGGTAAAAGTAATTTTCGCTCGTTGATTATGCTATCTGGGAATTGCTCACTTATGGAGAATGGACTGCCTTTCAACTGATACGATTCTCTCAAAATACGGATCTTGTCGGGGTGATAAGAGAACCTTGCAATAATAGGCCTCCGTCCGTCGGATGGTTTGCCTAACCGATGAACATTCCCGAAGAAAATCATGTGGCTGTCCTCGAATCCCATTTCATCATGTAAGAATTTCCTGAGAAGAATTTCCGTATTTTCTCCTCGTGTTTCGTAGATTCCACGGAATATGAGGTTGTACTTCATGGATCTTATTCTCAGGTCAAGAACTTCTTTTTTGAGTTCTGAATTGGACGAACTGAGCTGTTTGATGAGTATGTCAGCTTCTGATTGTTTCTTCGTCATTTATGAACGGAACTATGAACGGAACTGTATGCGTTTTAATGTTTTTCTGTTTACTGTGTTTGGAACAAATATGAATATTTTCGACAATTAAGGCCGCACGTGCCTTTAACAATTTAGAAGTATGTAATTTAGCTGACTTTGAAATAAAATTAAAAGATGCTGAAGAAATCAAATGGAAAAATAGCTTGGATTTTGTCCCAAAACTGAGAACATATAAACTCTTTAAGAATAAATATGAAACCGAGACATATGTACTTATGAATACGAACCGTGCCCATAGATCTATTTATGCTCAATTTAGGTGTGGAATTCTCCCTCTACGGGTTGAAACTGGACGGTTTCGAAATGAAGAATTAAATAATAGAACATGCACATTGTGTACTTTAACTTGAATGAAGTTGAAGATGAATTACATTTCCTTGTATAATGACATTTTTATTATCCATCTGTATGTTTATCCAAATTTTGGAAATAAAACTTTAGTCGTTATTTTTGGTATTTGTCGGCACTTAATACTTTATAAAAGCCTGTACCGTATATTGATCATCAGAAAGCATGATTTGGAAAAGTAGACACGGAAGTGAGAACAAAACTCAATGCGGAAGTGAAACGTCTGCTAAAATCCATCAATGTTGCGCGCGCATCACAATTTCACCGATTCATTTCGCAATAGAGTTAATTCGTGACGTCACGGAGTCCAATATGAGAAGTCATATTGTACAGTCGGGAGTCCAATATGACTTTCGGGAGTCCAATATGACTTTTTTCAGGACTATCACGTGGCGGCTTTTGCCCAATCGGAAATGGTGTTAGTTAAGGGATGGATAATAATAATTATTATAACCGACGCCATGTATCTACTGATAGTGGTTATAGTTATTACGCTCGAGCTTGGGGATTTGAACTTTGGTACCTACATCTATTCTTTACAATGACGCATGCCCATCTCGCTCGGTCCCCTGGTGATCGTGTAGTCGGAGGGTGTTATTTTCGGCGTTTTTGCATACATCCGTGGCGAATTCGACAGCAGCGTATGGGTGAGTATATTCACTACCGCTACATCTAGCGATTTGCCCGATCGCCCATGGATGCATAATGATATTCGCTGAATGATATAGTGTCCCCTTCCGTGGTCAGGCAGTTTGGTGAGGTGGTGTGGGTGCTTCTTTTTTTTTTTTTTTTTAGATTTTACGTACCTGATGGAACCGGCCGCAAGTTAGGTGTTAAAAATGCCGTTTCCGCTCGAGCTATCGACTTGTGGATTGAACGTTGGTACCTACAGGTCCATTCTGCACAATACTACATGCCCCATCTTGCTCGGTCCCATTGTGGACGTGTGCTCGGCGGGTGTTATTTTCGAATGTTTTGCGAACATTCATAGCTAAATCGACAGCAGCGTACGGGTTAATATATTCACTTCCGTTACAGCTATCGGCTTGCACGTTCGCACATGAACGCAGAATGGTATTCGATGTTTGGTAGGATGTCCCTTTCCGTGGCCAGGCAGCTTGGGGAGGTGCGGTCGGTCACTTTTTAGATTTGACGTACCTGGCGTTTCCGCTAGACCTATCGTCTTGGGGATTGGAACTTTGATACCTACAAGTCTATTCTGCATAATAATGCATGCCCCATCTCGCTCGGTCCCCTTGTGGTCGTGAGGTCGGCGGGTGTTAATTGCATAGCGAATTTGACAGCGGCCTATGGGTTAATATATTCACTTCCGCTACAGCTAGCGACTTGCCCATCGCATATGGATGCAGGAAGCCTGAGGGTCTGGGCAGTCAGTGCCTTTTTGGACACTGCGTACGTGGCGGAACCGGTCGCAAGTTAGGGGTTAAGAGTGCCGTTGCCGCTCGAGCTATCGACTTGGGGATTGGCAATTTGGTACACACAGGTCTATTATGTACGATAGTATCTCGATTGGACCCCTGAGGGAGATGCGATCGGGGACGGACGGCTGCGGTCGTGTGCGTTCGGGTGCGGTCGGGTTTTAGTAGGACCGGGTTCGAATGAGCCATGCCCTTTTAACATTGTTATTTCAGCCAAACCTTGGCTGTTTATTTCACACCAGTTTCTGGGATAACCTGTGTGTCGACTGAGAACCTGTGTGTCAATTGAGGAGAACACACGGAGGATTTGTGTAAATGTTAGCCCAAACGACATTTCGAAGTAACGACGGGTTTGTTGTTTATTTCGAGGAATAATACCGCATCATATGAATTCAGCCCAAATATATTGACAGGTGTCAAGGGTCTAACTCTATACTGAGCAATAAAAAACTAATATTAATAAATACCGAGTATATTTAATTTAACGCCAATGGGTCGTTTATGTGCGTTTAAGATTGTATTTATGCCTAAAGCAAAGTGAAATAACGATCTTAAAATGAATTGGCCGGTATATTTTATTAGTTATCATGGTTACCAGGGTCGTAGTTGCATAAATTACAATATATTTTATGTTTATGCTAAGATAACTTGATCGGTATTGAGGTTAACACAAATCCCATATATGGAAATTCCAAATATGGAAAGTGACGTGCGCAAAACAGATAAAACGACGAAATGTTGTCAAATTCCACGTCTGAATACGCGTATCATTCTCACTTGTACCGTGTTTATATCAGTATTATTCTATGTGTTGTTGTGTATTGTATTACTTTGATCGAGGTTGCGCTTTTGTTATTCTCACAAAAGGTAAATTTGATGCGTGTTTGATGCGTGTTTACATTTCAAAATTGCGTCTGCCATCTACAGTAACACTAACAGTGCGACGGAATTCCACATGTCCGAGCGCCATTGACTGATTGATTCCTTAATTACGAGACTAATTTATCGAATGAGGTCAAATTTTCGCATATAACAAGACTCGTATGTTATTCTGCACCATTCTGACGAGTGCCGACTTTCATTTCGCATTATTTTCGTTTTTATCGAAAAATAATCGTTCTCTATGCCTATGGACAGATGGACTGGAGATTCCCATGTAAATTTTTTCAACCAAATTTTTTTTTATTGTTTTGCCAATTTCAAGCTAGTTTATAGCATGGTCATGGCATAATTTGGCCTAGCGAGTGTCGGTAGACGTTTCTTGAGTGTGCACAACAAATTTTGGTCCCAACGAAGCAGGCTAAAATCCTGAAATTTGTCAATTTTACTTTGCGTGTGAAGAAAATATTCATTTAAACTTCCAAAATTGGTTGAAATATGCTCAACAACATTCAGTTGAATGGTGACATTATTTATAGTCACCGACTAACTTCCACGATGAATCAAATTTGTTTTTATTGGTGACAATTATGTCGCGAGAGATAAAAATGTAAATTTTTTAAAGAAAATGTAAAATTTTAGCTCATTTTAAGACTTTAATTGCTTGTAGATCGGTGTTAATTATCTTCGTCAATGATGTCATGTCACGCTTGTTAATAATTCATTTGTTCGGAAATACTTATTGGGGGTCGAAATGTATAAAATTTAACTACCACCACTTCCAAAAACAACACCGATAAACAATAACGCTCTTTGTTCCATGCAATGGAAATGGCTATTTATTGTCCTAATATCAGTGATATAAATGAATGCCTAAAATTAGTATTATCCTGAAATAAATTTATGCCACTTTGGCGAACATGGGAACCACGGTACAATTTATGCCATTTACTGATTTAGGCACACTTCAGAGTGAAATCAGGGCTTATATTTCGGCGAGAATCCAAATCTAGATTCTCGTAAATATTCTTGCAAATTACCCTGGATTCTCGTGAAAAAGTATATATGGATTCTCGCAAAATCAGATGAAATATATGCCCTGGAAATATAGCAAATCGTTTAATGCTTTAGAATTTTTGTTTTCGGAGATTTATATATATGCTTAAAGACATATTATGGACTTGTTATGGACTTTTTCGGGTGCGAGAAATTGATAAGTTAGTGCTCAGGCACTTTGCCAACCTGGGGAATGTTATCATTCTACTAACATCACTGAAAATTTCCAAAAAAATCTACCACACCTCTTCATAGAAAACATCGTCTGAACTACTCCAAATTGTAAATATTTACATCTCGATTCGGGGCGCAACTATCGGCTATAATTAAACAAAAATGATTTCGCCATCGAGAGTCATTGCATTTAACTAATATATAAGAATGACGTTGTGTATCATCCATTTGAATTAATATTCGTAACGAATAACTACTTTGAGAAAGATTATTCTTAATTTCTATTTGATCACTCTGCCCGGTGTCTGCCGGAGTGTTTCACATCACTTTAATGAAGGAAGACTGTTCAGAAAAACTGCATTTCAAGAAATCGTTTAATGCTTTAGAATTTTGGTTTTCGGAGATTTATATATATGCTTAAAGACATATTATGGACTTGTTATGGACCTTTTCGGGTGCGAGAAATTGATAAGTTAGTGCTCAGGCACTTTGCCAACCTGGGGAATGTTATCATTCTACTAACATCACTGAAAATTTCCAAAAAAATCTACCACACCACTTCATAGAGAACATCGTCTGAACTACTCCAAATTGTAAATATTTACATCTCGATTCGGGGCGCAACTATCGGCTATAATTAAACAAAAATTATTTCGCCATCGAGAGTCATTGCATTTAACTAATATATAAGAATGACGTTGTGTATCATCCATTTAGATTAATATTCGTAACAAATAACTACTTTGAGAAAGATTATTCTTAATTTCTATTGGATCACTCTGCCCGTTGTCTGCCGGAGTGTTTCACATCACTTTAATCAAGGAAGACTGTTCAGAAAAACTGCATTTCAAGATCACCAAACAACTTTCCTTTTTAGGGCCACCACATCTTTCCAAAGATGTACTTCTTCCATTTTGCTATCAAAGACCGAACAATGTCGTTAAACTAGAGATCCAAATACCCACTAAGGGCCCCTATATCTTGAAATATTAAAGACCGAGAATGTCGTTAAACTATAAAGACCGAAAAATGTCGTTAAACTAGAGATCCAAATACCCCCTATATCTTGAGATATTAAAAAGACCGAAAAATGTCATTAAACTATTAAAGACCGAAAAATGTCGTTAAACTACAAAGACCGAAAAACTAGAAATCCAAACATCCCCATCCCTTATTTTTTTAGACAATTAAGAACGAAATATGTCGTTACACCATTAATACATAATTTGTGTTTATGAAAGTCTGGCACCCATTAGCAGTTTGTTTTCAGTACATTTTAATATTCATTGGAACGTAAACAATTATTCGCTGACAGAAATCATGTTAATATTGCCTTTCGTTACTGGTTTCCTCGACTCAAATATTTCTCACTGCTCAATACTTATAATTAAAAAAAATGTTCTGTGTTTTGTGTCACTTCTTAATAGCATTATGTATTCTGCTATTGACAAGAAAAAAAGTTGCAGTATACGTTAAAGGTACGGAAGGCCTTGGTGGGTATCCTGTGAACATATTTCCACCTGCCAAAAACCGCTACAAGCGAAAATAATATTCAAATATAGACATACTTTGTTAATATACAAATGAGAAATATCTCATAAACAGTATGTTATTGTCGTAAATTTGACGATTGTTATGTAAACAAAGCATAAAAAGTTACTTTCTTGGTGTTTCTTTATATTATGATGGTAAACATAAAGAGCGTTCTTTGTTGCTCAATTCCTTATTTGGAAATAATAAAGAGCGTTTATACCATTTGTGTGTGATTAGCCAGTAGCATTGTGCTGCCTTCTATAACACAATCAGACTCTTGTTTAGGTAAAATTTAGTAGGTCTTTATGTGAGCATGATGTTTACGCGATAGTGATCGTATATTTGAACCAAAATGTATGCGTTTTAATATTTTTCTGTTTACGGTGTTTGGAACAAATATGAATATTTTCGACAACTAAGCCCCCTCGTCCCTTTAATATAATTAATATAACATCCCTCATCCAATAATCTCCAAATTGCATATCTAATTTCAATCCTAGTTACACGTCACGCCGCCCCTCATCATTTGCCAATTGTACACCCTTTTTTGCTGCTGCTGCAACTGTTCAATTTCTTTAAAAATTATTGAAAAAATGGCCCTCCCGCCCGCAGACATTTACCTCTGATTTTTTTTTATCATCGGTCCGCACCAAAATTGAGCACACGTCCCTATATAATATACCTATTTAAACCGAGTATACACGGTGGTGTACTATATCAACCGTTCATTTAACCGTTTAGGTAGCATATTTCCACGTATACGTTATCACGACAAATCCCTGCTGATCTGTTATTAATGAACCAAACACTTAACATGTCAACACACTCTGGCCCGCCAATGCTACAGTGTATAAACGTAACGGGGCAAATATGCACATTATATTGGCAGCTAACGAGAGCATTCATCATCAGCAATCTGCTCACCCCTTTTAGCCGATACGATAGAAACTAAACGATTTGTTACTTCTAATTACCCGTACTTAATTACACTACTTGCGTGTTAATAAAGTACGACCCCATTACCACTAAAGGTGAACATGGGATTTAGAACATTAATATTCACTCTTACATAGCTCCACATTCAAGGTTCGTCTTGTGTAATCGTATGTCAGTTGTAACGTTGTGAAACCGCAACCGAACTGAATTATGCTATTGCTAAATAGTTCATGGCTGACCTGATGCATGCATCTTAGTTTTCTTGTGATCTATACCTTCGTAAATTCCCAACTCTACCGAGTCCTATTGATATGAATAGGACGACATAATTCCACACAGTGACTCGTCAAATTACCATGAGGACCAGCAACTGGGATATACATATTGCCCAGCCTACATTATGTATATGATAATGGCTGAAAACTGTGCACTGTTTAAAGGAATGGATCGATCGAGTTCGCGGGCCGAGATCGTTCCATTCGCTGAAATAATGTTCAGTTTGAAGTTATTATCGTCATTAAGAGGGAGGTAAAGTGGCAACATTTAAATGGGGAATTCAGTGTTAATTTTCAAGATAAGATTACTCAATACGTACGAAGCGTAGAATAATACTTGGATCGTCTGAGCATATATCTATTGACAACGCAAAGCAGATTTCTAATTTTATGTTTTGTTTTGTGACATTTGATGGAAATATTATAAACAATGATAAACAATGGTGACCTACTTTTTAATAATTTCCAATAATATTCAACCTAGGATGAAAATCAAAATTCCGCTTCATGTTGTCATTAGATAAGTCTTCACACTTTCCAAAAAAGTATGATATGGTCATCTGCGCTTTGTAAGGTTTGATCAATCTTTTCACAAAAATTACCACTGAATTCCCGATTCTAATGTTGCCACTTTACCTCCCTCTTAACACATGGCCATCAATGATCAGAATGGATTAACCCGAAATTGGGTCAAGACGCCTGGGTTGTACCATGTGTTCGGTCCTATCCACTCGCTCATTGGCTGCACTGGTGGCGTGACGTCTTAACACATTATCACCTTATTGGGCAGTACCCCATTGCTGTTCCGACCGTTTACAGAACACAGCATACCGACAGTGTGCTACTTCGATAACATTGCGAATATTCTCGGGAGTTTTGCCCTTTCGACATTTCGGCATTTGTATTAATTATTTGTGCGGCATGATAAGGATTGTGCGGAGAAGTATAAATTGAATGGCGGATTGTTGTGAGCGGTATGCATTATAGGAGATTTGGCGATCTTGTAGATTGTTATCACGGGTAATACTGAATATCGATTGACGATATTTACACGTAAATTACTATATCAGTTTAAGTTTTATCGAGAATGGTGCGGCAACATGCCACCCGGGAAAGGAATTAAATTCGAGAAATGTTAACAGTTGAATAGTCAATGCCTATTCGTGAAACGACAAGCCTGAAATTTGAAGTTATACAACTTCTCATCGCAACCCGAGTTGATACATCCCTTATTAATGTGGATAATGAGCGTCCGTTATTAAATTAACGGAGAGTTGTTTATAAAATAAGGTACGATCTCGACAATAGCCATCCATTATCCCATAAACTGGACTCGATGCATAGAGGAGTGATGTCGTCAAAGCCATATTTTAATCTGTGTTGCGCTGGCCAATATAAGGCGTATCGATACCGCGAAACTGGTTTCATTATCGCTAAACACCGCGGAAACAAATTTGTTGCTATATACTATGCGCATCAACACAAGCTGCCAAACTATAATACACGACATATGAAAGCCACATGACGGTTTGCGCTCCAAAATAAAGCTTCCGATATTCGCTTTTGAACTGTTTCCTGTTATAGCGATATGTATAATTGAAATACCTTTCTACGGGCATGGTATGTCCCAAAAAGACACACACTATAACACACTGTTTGGGTTCCTAACAAACAACAGCAATATGCACAGCATGGGACAGAAAATAACTCCCCGTGTTAACCTACTCCTGATATGATATAACTAAAGAGCGTTTGTTTCATTCTGTCCGACAAATTAAAAACAGCTGGAAAATGGCTGTAACTATGGCAAGCATTGTTCAGAGCAAATGATGCCGATATATCAAAAGTTCGTGTATTTGTCAATCTATCTTATACATCCTTCCAAATTACTTAGGCAAACTTTGGAAGCTCGAATGAGCCATGTACCTTTACGGTAGCAATACACAGTTTACACAGAAATGGAAGCTGTAAACAAATTTGTTTTTTTGTTATATTGAATATATTTGTAAATTTATCAATGAGTTTTAACCCCTTCGTTTACTACACACTCCCTATTTTCCCCATTCATTTTAATAGTATTGATCATTTCCAAACCAAAATTAGACAATGACAGAGCGAATGTCAGTAAATAAGCTATGTCAACGTGAGAGATCTATGGTATAACTTTAATATTTTAAATCGAAAAAAGTTATCGAAGCAATTTCAAACTATTGTCTTGCAAACACAGATGAAAATATTCAGGGGAGATAAATCGGGCTATTTTCCTATACACGTAGTTGGCCTGAACTGAATACGAAAATTATATTCCTATTCCGATTCCACTTCCGGTTCAACATGTTCTCCCGAAAATCAGCATATTATCTGCTTATAACAGAACTTGTTTTTTTATAGATAAACTGCTTAGAATGGCCTCATTTTGAGTCGATAATATACTGAAAATGAGAACATTTTATTCATATTATCAGGCGATTGTAAGCAGATTATGTGCGGACAACGTCACAAATAAGCCAGCTTTACGACTTTTCAGATGAACGCTTTTTAACAGGCGTTTACACTGTGGCCGCGTCATAAAACGAAATAATGGGTCAGAAGAGTCCATTATCTGCTTAGTTCAGACTCAAACAATCACATTTCGTACCTATTTCATATTATTGGTCGATTATGTTCATATATCCGCGAGGATATGTTGTCCGGTTATCAAATGTACACGATGAATATATCGTTCTTATCACCTGACCGAATGAGACCATTCAGAAGAAAATGTCAGAAACAGGAGCGTTTTAAATCGTACAATATATAGGCTTTTGGTGCGCTGATTTCCCAGCCTGGAAGAGTTTCACGAATTCCCTACCCTCCATGTCCGTGGTAAGAATATAACGTGGAGATGTTATAAGCTGGGCAATGAATACCCGATCCTCCATGTCCGTGGTAAGAATATAATGTGGAGATTTTATAAGCTGGGCGATGAATACCAGACCACCCGTGTCCGTGGTAATAATATACTCTCGATGTTCTAGAAGCCGAACAATGAATACCAGACCCTCTATGTCCGTGGTAAGAATATGATGTGGAGATTTTAAACGCTGAGCAATGAATACCCGACCCTCCATGTCCGTGGTAAGAATATAATGTGGAGATTTCATAAGCTGAGCAATGAATACCCGAGCCTCCATGTCCGTGGTGAGAATATAATGTGGAAATTGTATAAGCTGAGCAATGAACCCCAGACCCTCCATGTTCGTGGTAAGAATATAATGTGGAGATTTTATAAGCTGAGCAATGAATACCCGACCCTCCATGTCCGTGGTGAGAATATAATGTGGAAATTGTATAAGCTGAGCAATGAACACCAGACCCTCCATGTCCGTGGTGAGAATATAATGTGGAGATTGTATAAGCCGAGCAATGTACACCCGACCCTCCATGTCCGTGGTAAGAATAAAATGTGGAGATTTTATAAGCTGAGCAATAGCATTTATTCTTCCTCTGAATACAATACAAAATCAATATAATACATATCATCACAAAAGTACAATTAACCCTTCCATGACTCGAGCTTCCTTAAATTTTGCGAATACGCTGTGCCATTGTATTGTCTTATATATGACCGTCTACCACAAGGAGCCTCTCATATATAAGAGAATAATTGGCCTAGCAACATTCACCTTAAACTTGATTTTATATATGCGAGGCTCCCCATGTGAGACTCGCATGTATAATATAATGCACTGGCATATGATATTTAATGCTGACCCAGCGCAGCTCCCGTCATGAACCCCCTATTAAAGATGGTGTATCTCTTCGATGGACTTTCAGTATAGGTTTGATGTGAGCTGGAGAGAGAGAGAGCAGGAAACAGGGGAGTCTGTCACCAGCAAATAATTATCAGAACAGAAAATGTGGCTATTTTTAGAACATTATAGCATTTGTATTATAATTCTATTTTATAAAACACATCCAAGTGAAATGTGTAAAGATGTGGTTCTATTGCGTGTAATAACAGTTGAAACTTGAATTTAGAAGGAGGTCCATACATTTTATTTTTTTTGGTGTTGGAAATGATGCCTGGAAGAGATATGACATCTTAAACAGAAAATTAGTAAAATTAAAACAAAATACATGATAATTTTGTACATTACCACCCCTGGCCAACAGATAAAAAAAAGTAATAATGGTGTTTGCAAAACGACGCGAATAACCACCTTGAATCACAGGAGTTTGTCAGAATGATAATAAATAATAATAATAATACATATATACAAATAATAATAAATAGTAGTAATAATAAATAGTAATAAGAGTATAGGAATGAATCAAGGGGATTAGTGATTTGACCTACAAATTTTTATTTATAAATTTTTAGCCTCTAAAAAAGGAAAGCCAAAACGTTATCGATTGTAGCGATCTTCATATTATGACTATTATACATCAAAATGACCGTATGTGGCTGAAATTTAACTTCGCATTAACTACATCACCTATGTTCTCTTCATATCTCCGCAACGGCAAGTTTCATTATCGAAGCGTTGGTTGCCCTCTGCGACGCGATAGTTCGATGCGGTGCCCTGTACAACTGTATCCGGGAGTGTACGCAGTCGTTTGCAGCAGTGGTCCGAATATTTCGACCTAAATAATAACGGTAATAACGGACCTTCATTTCACTTAGAAATGGGGGATTTTTTTCATCTAATTTAACACATACGTCAATGGTTATACATATAACATAAATAAAGTAATATTGTCTGTATCATTCAACTTCTATAAAAGGTTAAAAAAAAAAATCCCAATCAATTGGTGCACAACAAGCACATTATATACGGAGAAGGATATTTTAAAACGTGTGTCGTTAAAACTATACACAGCGGTAAAAATAATTAAAACTCAAATAAACGTCATTGCACTTAAATGTCTGATTTGAACATAGGAAGTAGGTGTATGATTGCAACAGACATATAAAAAACAGTCGAATAGCGGTACTGGTTTTTATTTGTCAGTTGTCACAGACGGAAATAGTTGCGTATAGAATTATATGCACAAATAGTTTTGTTTAAGTCATATTTTTTTCATAATGAAATAGATGTGATAACACAGAAGTCAACAATTTAAAAAGGAAATCACATATTGAAATAGCTACAACGTTAATAACATTAAAACGCCCTGGAAATATTCGGACAGATTATGCGGCCCTTTTATTATGTGTACAATTATGCGGGACACCGCCAAATAATTACAACTGATGAGAATGGGCGTGCGTCGGTGAGCTCAGCGGACGGTTCGAAAATGAAACCTGGCGTTGCGGTGATATAAAGAGAACAGAAGGTGATATTGCCAATGCCATGCTAAATGTAAATCACAGCGGTCACGTTGATGTATAACAGTCATAATAACAATGAATATGGAGAGCGCCACGAGCGCCACGTTTTTTGCATGTTTCTAATTTTCGTGATACAAAAAAACAAACAAAAATGACGTAAATCGCTAATCCCCTAGTTGCAATCCTATTCTTTATTTATTACTTATATATCTATATATATCTATATATATCTATATATCTCTTATATTTTTTTTTTACTATCATTCTGACAAACTCCTGTGCTTGAATATAGTCGATTTGAAATAATTAGTATTAAACAGTATTAAAATATCTCGCAATTTATGTTTTTGAATGTTTGATACACTTATTGGCTTTCCTAGATGTAATAATGGTGCGTACGTGTATATAGCGCTGCGGTTTACTCCCTAACACAATGGGCCATAATTACCCCAGCTGTTGGGTAATGTCATTTTACAGGGGCTTCACTAACAACCAGGTCCCTATTCTTGTCTAGGTACGATGAAGCGAGCACATTATACATGCCCTTATCGAAGGGTCAACACTTGGCGCGATATTTGATTAGCGTACGACCAGACGGCACTATTTAGCAACACATCAGGGCCCACCAGCACCACGACAACACAGCAGGGCGCACCAGTATCATAACAACACATCTGGACTCACCAGTATAACAATACAGCAGGGCCCACCATTATCATAACAATACAACATGACCAGTTGACTAGGGGTGATTTCGTGGATTAGTAATGAGTCTGTATTGTTAACATTGACATGTCCTTATATAACATGGTTGCCGGTAAATGCACATGTACATCAATGTAGAACAACAAGCATAGCGGAGAAAGTTAATAACATCATGTATTTAATGTTTTCTATCTTCAACGGACTCTCACCCATCTAACATTAACTGTTACGCGAACATTGCGTTTTACCCAGTTCCATACGCGCCTCAGTCTGAAGAACCACCTCTTCTTTCTGATCTTTTTCTCCTGGGACATCACTGTAACGGGAATAAATATCAAACATATAGGACTACTGAATCTCCAAATTTTGTCTACCTTATTTTTGAAGATGTGGATCAAATATATCCGAAATGAAAACCTCCACATGAACTCACTACCGATCTTCATGCTTTTATATCTGCAAAACTTATCAGAGTCATAGCAATGTTTCAGATATAGGCTATCTGTGTTTACTATATCAATAGTGTTATCTACTGTTAGCTGAAACAGGCTTCTTTCGGGGTCTTTCATGTAACGTCGGGGGGGGGGGGGGGCTCGGACTATTTGTGCTTTATTCAGCGGCGGCCCCATCATGTTCTTAGCGCACATTTGGATCGTTAAAACAATTTGATCTTTTTATCCTCGGGGACGACTGTCTCGGGAACAAATATTACAGAGACGATTCTGAACGGACTCACCAAATACATTGAAATAACCATCATTATGGCCATTTATGAATTTACTCAAGATTATCCCATATACTGATATCAGTGTAACGATGTTATACCATATGACGTATCATGTTTGTGTATGAACTGTCCAACTGTATCTTATGTTAGTTTGTGTGAACACAAATATGCGGAGAGACCATTTGTAAGTTGTAATACGTGTGTTTAAATCCCTTGATTGCTTTGTTGTTTTTTTCAATAAAATATGTTTTGCATACAAAAATATAACAAATATTAAAGGACTTGCTCCTCACTTGAATATGGTCCCATTTGTATCGGTTTCCCAATTTCACAGACCATTGCTGAACTTCGACCCAAAATCGATTGTGACGATACTGTGGTGCCAGTTCCATGTATCAACATGAAGCATGTATGAGTTTGATGAACAGCTCTAACGAATTTGAACAGATATACTGCGTGTGCTATTACAGACATGACAAGACAGGTTAATGCCTGCTGTCCATCACACGAACACTACATCCATTGTTGTATAGTGATGAACGTTCTATGTACAAAATAGTAACATCCAGTCACGAACCTTCACGGCTAATGGATGACATTTCTATGTGAACACGACTAACATACGTATATAATAGCTTGCGATTTAACAGTCAGACAGTCGGTCGGGTAGTCATGCAGAGAGTTACACGTATACACGGGCAGACTCACAGTCTACACAATGAGACCGAGAAAGCCAGATAATTGTCCCGGAATAGACTTATACAGTACAGCGAAAGAAACGACAACGCTACACGAATGCGAGCTAAAAAGTTGTCGATTGTTGAGACTGGAGCGAACAACGCTGACCTGCTAATATGTAAATTGTTCAGATGTAAACGTCATATTGTTTAAGTATATATTACATAATGACGCAATCAACGACCAAAGTCAATCCCGATATATGACGAGTAATAGTACACGATTTTGAGCTTTTTGCGCGAAAAATGTTCTCTTTACGCAATACGTGCTCCCTCTCTCGAATTTGCTCTGTTTCATCGGTTTCCCCATTTTCAGACGATCACTGGACTTCGCAACGAACCAAATATCGATTTTAAGTTTGTTGTACGAAATGGGGGAATATCGAGTGTCAGGTAGAAAATACCTCAAATTGTTACATAACTCGTTGAAGTTACCACACAATTCGTGAGCTACCTCATAACTCGGCGATTGTTACTACAAAACTCGTGTGCCACCACACAACTCGTCAATAACTACACCACTCGTTACCTCGCTGTCTTCGAGACGATGGCCAGCGATTGTCTGACAAATGGGGAGACCGAGGAAATTGAGACCAAATTTGAGAGAGGAAGCACGTATTGGGTAACAAGAACACCCTTCTTGCAAACAAACAATAAAATCAATGTTTGAGTCCAGCGATGGTCGGAAAACTGGGGAAACTAACTTCACACACCTGAATTTATTATATAATATTGCATAAAGTTCAAAAATATTACTACTATATTCGACGATTTTCTACCACATAACTCGTTAGCTAGCTTATTTGTTTACTACACAACTCGTTGATTATCTGCTACAGAACTCATGAGCTAACACACAACTCGATAGTAGGAAAATGGGGAAACCGAGGAAACTGAGACCAAAATCGGGAGAGGGAGCATGTATTGAATATGCGATTGTCTTAACAATGGGGTAACTAACTTCACACACCTGAATTTACTATATACTATTGCATACAGTCCAAACTTTTAGATCGACGTAATGTGTAGTTACTCTGCTGGTCAACACACAATGAGTCCATCGATCTTACAAACAATTCTTAGATATTTACCTGGTTTGTTCGATTTGATGGCCCAAAACAAGTCATTACCAGCACACACAGCCTTCATATCGTCACCAAGGAAGTTACGCTCCTCCACGTTGGCATTTGTGAAATCGTACCAAATGGTAGTAGATGATTCGTCCTCACCCTGATAAAAACATAAAATTATGTTTGATTCAACTAAAGACAAATGTTTATACTCATAACGTGACGAATTACAATTGCAAGTATCTGCATGATTATGCAATCAACGTCTTTTTGTTGCCCATATGGGCCTATACAATTGTAATAGGCTGAAAAGTCTACAAAGTACAATGCAACTTGTTCGGCCACTTACAAATGTATATGCCCACAAATGCAACACAAAGGCGTTGATTGTTCATAACTACGCCCGGAACATGAATTCCAACATATTAGAAAGAATTATATGAAATATGTTTCATTCCGTTTTGTATCAAGTTCCAACGATTGGGCGACATTTTATTAACCGATTTTGCCTACGAAGAAAAGGCGCGATAAAAGGGCCGCTCAAGTTAAGAATGACTTGAGCATAAACACAATGGAACCGACACATTTCCGAATTGGAAAATAGAAATTAGGTGCTATATGAGTTTTATGCAAATCCGCGAACTTGAAATTACACATTCGAAATTGAATATCAATTTAGCCAATTCGCAGTAGGCTGTAAACCCTAAATTTAATTTATTAGATGTTGAACCAGTTATCACCTCAGTCATGGTATTTTTGGCAGTACTTTCGAGATCAATTATGGTTTGGCATGGTTTTATCAACAAATGTTACGTAGCAATTCGTTTTTACTTTAAAACGAACTATTTCAATCAGCGAGAAAGGATTTGTGTCGAGGACACACCATAAACACCCGGGGACAAACGGTTCGCGCGAATGTAAACCCTTCCCCAATTTCTACGATATTGATTGTGCCACTGCAGAGAAAAAAAAACAGCAAGTAACGACGATGTTGTGAGGAAATGTTCCAGTCAGAATTGAAGAAAATGAAAGAGGTAAAATTATATGTATGTCAGCGGCATGGAATCGGATATCACCATGATGTATTTATATGTGCCACTGAATATGGTATGCAATTAGTAGACATCACCAGGTTTGTACTGCATCTAAAGTGTACCACTGGATGTAGTACGTAATTAGGAGTCCAGTCATATAACGACCAAGGGTGATAGGAATAGCCAGCCGTGCATGTAACGACGAAATACTCGCACGAAAACCCAATATGTGACCCGCCATATCAAATCCAGTCGTAAGTCGGGATTTTGTTTACCCTGTGCCAATGCATTCTCTTATATATGCGAGTCGACCATATGTCGCCTCCCATATATAAGAGAATGCATTGGCCTAACAATTTTTTTTCATTTTTTGTAAATAAATGTTTCTGACAATTTTTAGGACATAAAATAAAATACATCCATTACCCTGCAGGGAGCCCCACACATATATAGAAGCAAATAGACGAGTGTCGTCTGCTCTTGTTTGTCTGGGGCTCTGTATGGGTGAAATTATAAAATTGTTATTATAAAACGACGAAATACACGCACGGAAACCTCATATGAATTCGTATAGTGTCGTGAACAGTATTTATTCCCTATAGTTGTTAAATTGAATATGACAGTCGTGATTGGAATGTCGGCCAACGTCGACCCCCAATACAATTACATATGTGATACTCCCGGGTTTCCTTTTCACTAAGTAAGAACTCTTAGACCTGATGGCCTTTATTCAATATACAAAGCAGTGACCGGAGCTAAAATCATCGCAACTTCTCTATGAGTGTCCGTGGAAAAGAATCCCAAATATCTGGGGGAAAAATGGAAGTAATGTAAGCTAGCTTCATCTCAACCTTAAGTCATACTGATTGATCAGGTAAGAAGACAACGGACCTGCGCTGAGGGGTCTGATGATTCATTATGGCTCACATTGAAACACAGACTAAATAATAGGCTTAATTATTTAAATTTCCATTGTAGTAATAAATTGATCATACATGTGCAATACTGACAAAGAGTCACAGCTGGCCCATCTATTTACTACTGAAATTCCACCTCTTTTTATATACTTTAATATGGAGAGATAATGGTCCCTGGAATTACAAACTAAATTATATTTAACGATTCACCGCTAACCAGCTGTTATTTTATTAGTATTATGCATAAATAGCATTCATTGTCATAGTTTGTTCTTTGAGATCTTACATAACATTAGCAAACATATCACATCATCATATTATGGTGTCACTCACCTTATCATCCGTGCTGTTATCATATGCAGCTGCTTGGATTTTATTTCGGTCTATTTTCTCCTGTGAAGAAATCAAATGTAACATTTGGAGAGATGATATTGGCTGTACACGCATACATTAATGTCTATTTACAAAACAGATATACATGTATGACTGGCATTATCCGCGGAGTAGTGTTCATATACTAGCACATTGCTGCGCAAGGCAAATTGGTCAGGAGTGAACTTACCCTTAATAATAATTGTTTCATTAATATTATTAGTTATCTTCAGAAACATGGGTACATGGATATTTAATACTTGGATGTAGATTTTAAACCCCGAGGCGGAGCCGAGTGTTTCAAAAAGGAAAGAGTCATCCAGGAATTGTACCCCACGATGACGATTTTGTCCCCACAACAATAGCAATGTTTCATTAATTAAAGTGTGTTTCGCATAGATTATCCGATTAATTCACACCAATAAGAATAATGCAGTTGCCGATGTAAGGATCCGGCGTCTTGTGGCGTCAAACTCGGGGTGCGAGCAGCGTCACGATTGGTGGAAACAGCCAGTTCAAGGGTCATACATGTACCCCAAATGTTTAAGGTGCCCATTTCACCTCTCCCGATGTTTACCGTGCTCATATACGCCCGATGTTTCGCACCCGTTCTCGTAAATGTATACCCGCTGTCAAGGGTGACGGGGACATGGCGCTTTAAATGTGGCATTGTAGCCAATAGGACTGCTAGTTACAACCGGACTAGACCGCAATGAGTTCGATAAAATAATTTGGATTATGATGCAAGTTGTGTATTATATTAATTCCAAACCCTTGTGCCGCATAAGTTCATCCGTATCTGTGACTACCGTTGTTACTATAACTACCGTTATTGCGAGTTAAATTTGACGAAACACCGACAATGATATGTAAATTGCCCGAACCGGATGGTTAACATAATGTACGCTATGGCACTTTGCAATAACGTAAACGAAAAGAGCTGTAAATCAGGCGAAAATGGCGGGCGAAACTCGAATTCGAACTTTAACTGTATTTGTTTGCTACTGGGAGAGCATATGCGTCTTGCCCAAAAATTCACTAGATGAGCCTGAGATATATTCGCCCTTATTGTTTTCGAAGACCAACCTCACATAAGATACTGCAATTATTTAATTCCCGAAATGAAAATAAACAACACTAGTAACCTATCGAATTTCGTCGGAAAGGTTTTATTCCTGTTTAAGTCATCTCGAGGCTAAGCAGCATTAATAACATACACCCACTAACTTAACAACATAAAAGAAATCATTATTATTACACGTACCATCATTCTATGAAGGTAACACGTATTACATTCATTACTATATTGTTAATATGTACACTCTAGTATATTATAACGCATGTAAACGCATATGTGTATCACACAATGTAATGTCAATATATGATGACCAGAATACAATTGAATTGAATTGAGTTAAATTAGTGATGGTTTTGCCGCATTAATATAACGCATGTGCAAATGGTTACAATGACTTGTTTGCAAACACTACATCGTTTGAGGGAAGTTATTTATTCTAACTCACCTCATTCAGAGCCGCGTATGTATCCTCTGGGCTCTGGATCTTGTCCTTCTCAAGCCAGGTGAGAACACAGTAATGAGAGCCATGTCCATCCGGCATCCGATACACAGACAAACCCTGGAATTAAATACAACATCACGATGAATAAATACAATTATTGTGCCTTGACAAACAACAAATCTGGAGTTCTATGCCAACACATGCCATTAATGTTACAAAATAGTTGTTTTGCATATGAAATTTATATTTGGAGCGAAGGCAAAACTTAATCTTTGTTATATAGCTCCATACATACAGCCGCTGCAGACATCAAAGCAGACAATTCAAAAAGGTTTCATCATATAATTTGTGTTTGCTTTGTTTGGGGGTCCACGCACATGGTATCACCATGTCTTCAATTAAAATCGTCCACCCAGTGACCACAATTACTCACCTGGTATGTGACTATACCAGGTCACTAAACTAGAAGTTGTCCTTATAACAGGCTAGCAGCCCCATTTTGAAACGGTGGACTTTTCCCTGCTCCTCGAACCAAATATTATGATATTCAATGAATAATATAATCGGAAATGTGACTTACACACCCTATACATCTAAAGATTATTTCTGGCCATTACGAAAATAGCACTTCGAATTCGCACCAAAATATATACCGCCTAAACCACTCGAATCTGAACAACATGGACGGGTTACACCTGGAAACTGTTAAAACGGTTGGGATTTCAATACGACTAGACACCTGTACTATCGGTTAAATGGAGATTGCTATCCAACACAAGTAGACATACGATAAACATCGCTCTTAAAATTCAAGTGTTATATACAGCATTTTCCAAGATTATGCACAGTAACATCATTCTGAGTGCACAAACAGCACCCATAGAAGTTTAACACTAATCAGGTGTTGTAAATGAATTGTAACACTTTCATGATAAAGTGATGGGTAACTGCTTGAAGATGTTGGGCTGAATACTTAAAGGTGTTAAATTATAACACTTTCATGATAAAGTGTTGGGTAACCGCTTGAAGATGTTAGGCTGAGTACTTAAAGGTGTTAAACACATACCTTGCTAACATGTACAAGCCTGGTCAATATCTGAAACAATGGCTGCTAATAAAAAGTTTTACTCCGCATAGATCATTCCAGAACGAGGCCCAAATCAAATGGCGTGCCATGAAAACGCCATATACTAGAGTGCAATTTCAAGTGTCCCTTATTATCAATGCTACTCTTAAAGGGTGGTATATCGATTTCCGAACTCTGCCAAGGTCTCACAAGTTTGAGATGCAGCACCGTACAGTTTGGGAAAACTTAACACTAGCCTGTGAGTGATGTCAAACCATTCATGTTAAGCTACTTTATAATATACAAAACAAAATCCATTGACATTTAAGTTGTTGTTCGACAATAATTATTGAAGAGGTGTTTTATTATGACAGCAGTGCATGCAATACAATACAAGTGTCTTGTTAGTTTTCGTCATTAGAGTACGAGGCCAAAGATACAATTTTGATTTAATCTTTGTCTCTGCTGAAAACCTCATCTAACTGGTTGTAACTTGAATGGGGTAATTGGGAAAGCATAACTATCTGAAATCAACAAGACTGCGATTGTACGTAATCTGACCGAACCCTCAGTCGCAAGCTATTCGCGATCTTTATTTTGCGTTCCACTTTCAGATGCTGGTTGGTACGCTTTAGTGGTGATTGTGTTATTCGAATATATACCTTAGGTGTATACGTTACAATGTCCCCAGTTGTCTGATATACCGTAGTAGCAGGCTCGGCGGGACCAATACTACCCTCCCCTTCATGTCCGGTGGTATTGGTCCCACCTCGCATTGTACCACGCTGTACCGTACAACCGGAGACACTATGTTATACAATATTATGTTTGTCCATGCTAGAACAACGAACAACACAATGCGTCAGTGTATTGCTGACAAAACATATGCCAATCTGTTTAAAGAACTTACCAATCAGATGTGGACCCATTGTAGGCTAGGCTCATGCTGCTTTGGTACCCGAAAAAACATCCGTATTCATGGTAAATATTATTTATTCAACTGAACTTTCTCTCATTTCAAGTCACTTTTCCTGACATCAGAAATACCCAGTGTAAAACTCACCATTGTCTTTGTTATTGATGTAAATTGTTTACTATCACGTTTAAGTGTTCAATCGGGAATATTATGACATCGGGACATTCTCGGTTGAGGAATAGCGGTAGGTGTGAGGTGTCACCAAACACATCTGGATTTGTTCCTGAGTATCCCATCCTATATTCAATAGAAAAACATACTTACTTTTTCGAAGTCATGCATGATTTTCATTCCTTGGTCCTTGATGTCGAACTCCTGCGTTCTCTTATCGACGTTGACTCGAATGGTCTCGTTTATCTTGACTCCCTTTTCAGGCTCAAGAGACACAGACCGTTCCTGAATTTATATTTATAATTTATAAGTAAAAATACCGTCGTTATCTTTGAAGATATGGGTATGGCTTTCCTTAGTGGCGTATTTAAAACAAAACAGTTACATTATGAATACTTTCAACAATTATATTATAGTATAAGAGTGAATCAGTTCGCAACTGATAGTCTCCCAATTTGACATTTTGTTCAAAACTCAGATATTTTGTTTTAAATACCGTAGATAATGTACACTGCATATCGATTCAGAAGCCACGCCTCATTCGCGAACTATCCACAAATCGCAAGATACATTACCAAGTAAGTATATATTTAGCTTTAAGATAATCAACTATGACACAACCTATAATAAGTGGCATTCGCACTTGAATGTGGTTCGCTGAATGTAAATTAAACCTTTCATGACGGGAGCTGCGCTAATGCAGAATCCAAGATCATGTATCAGTGCATTCTCTTGTACATGCGAGTCAAATATAGGGCGCCGCGCATATATAAGAGAATGCCCTGGCTTACAGGATCAAAGTAAATATTGTTAGGCCAATGAATTCCCTTATATAATCGAGACGCCCTTTGGGCGACTCGCATATATAAGATAATACATTGTCACAGGGTTTTCTCTGAAATTGAGGAAGCTCCAGTCATGGTAGCGATGGAAATAGACACACCTTGATCCTATCCTGTGTGTAGTAAAGGGACACCACGACGACAGCGACGATTCCACCGACGACCAACAGCGATGCAACCACAGCAGCAGAGGCCCATATTTTGTGTTTTCCCAACTTTCCGGGTTTTTTATCCTCGACTTGGACCTGAAAAAAATTATTATAACACAGTGGAAAGACGAATGGACAGCAATGTTATATAGAAGCTAAACACATGTCACACGATTCTACAGTGGAAAGATATATTGAGACGATTTTGCTCGGCCTGAAATTCAAACGGAACAGGATATAATCGCGCATGTGTCCGATGATTTTGTTAAATACCGACACGATTCATGCAGCACAATCATGTCATGCAGTGATTACGAGATGTGGTTTCGCCGAGTTTCGTTTTTTAGTAAATAATCAGAAAATTGTGAGAAGCTGAAAAACTATTACACCAAGGAGCTAGCCCAATGTTGGTATGCATGTCAGTCCTCGCAACCTGGGAGCAATCAGCAATAACATGTTAGATATAGCTGGTAATCTATGCATTTAGCTATGGACTTGTATTGTAGAAGTCAGGATAAAACTCATATTGGCCCAAATGTGTACATTGTATATCAATGCTTGCAAAATGGATGTTCACCATTGTTCATCGCACACCTAACAGAATGGTGAAACTGTTGAAGCAGTATTAAACTTAATATTAAATTGCCGTTCCACCATTTTACTAGTTCAGATCATGTACTGTTGATATCCGTTATTCATTTTCACTCAATTGATATATTTGCTGAGAAAGCTGTTCCCAAAATTGCCCTTCTAAAACTATGACTAAAGTATAATATGTGATTTGATCTCAGATAGTATAGATTGTTTCATATGGTGTACTAGATTAACGACCAAATAGTTTTATGTGTATGACCATCTAAGCCTTCCACCTCCTGACATAGCTCATGGGTGGAAGCATCTGAAGTCACATTGATCGGGGACGCTCTCTGCGATACAAATTGTCCAAATTTTGATTACTATGTCTCCGGCAACGAAGTTAGGGGGTATACTGGAGTCAGCTCGTCCGTCCGTCCGCACTGGCCAGAGTATACTTGTGGGGTGACCTATGAATACTTGTGGGATGCGATCTTTTGTTTGAGTAACTTGTGGGGTGCAACCCACAACTGACGATTTGTTAAAGAGCGGCCCCAAACCTCACACAAGCCCACCCACCCGAGTGTAGAATTCGACTTATACGGGACGAAATTGATCATTTGTGGTGTTATAGAGAGTGTCAAATTAATTAATGCAGGATATCCATCTTATGCAAACTAGCCATAAAACATATCCCAACATCCCAATTACATAAAATGCATATGACACGTTTTACCTTTGAACATATGTTAAATGATGTTGGGTTTTTTCTTCGACATTTCGATAAAGTATACATGAAATGATTGTAAACCAGGCGAGGGGCTAAATATAAGTTGTTGTAGTTTATCCACATGCATGTTCTTGTGTATAGAATGGAATCTGAATAGACGAACACCATTGGGAAAGACAAATTAAAAGAAAACATAAAATATTAGTGACACAAACGACTAAATACCACACATAATATGACACATGCCATAGGAATAATAAATTTAAATTTAAAACAACGCCGTAAGGCAAAAAATACACAAGGATAAATATCAAAATACTGTCAGCTGAAGAAATTGAACATTTCATATAAAATATAGGGATTCCGGTTAAATGTCGGCATGTGGCTAGTCGCATGTGAAGCCCGTTCTTGAAATAATCATTACAATTGCCTGTCTGTCTTGTCAAATAAACAGTAAAAAAACAAAAAAGAATCATACTGAAGTACATTGAAGAAACAAACTAAAAGGATTTAGTGTTTATGCGGGAAAGAAGAGCGCTCGAAGTTGAATGATAAGTTACACAACACAAATAGGAAACAGGAACAATGCAAATGAGAAACTTAGAACAAGAAAAACAATATAGTTGCAAAACTTTTGAAAACATATATAAATGTTTCCACCAACTACACTTGTCCACTAACTAAACCTGTCCACCAACTACACCTGTCCATCAACTACACCTGTCCACCAACTAGACCTGTCCACCAACTACACCTGTCTACTAAATACACCTGTCTACCAAATACACCTGTCCACCAACTACACATGTCCACCAATTACACCTGTCCACCAACTACACCTGTCCACCAACACCAACTACACCTGTCCACCAAATACACCTGTCCACCAACTACACCTGTCCACCAACTACACCTGTCCACCAACTAGTCCTGTCCACCAACTACTCCTGTCAACCAACTACACATGTCCACCAACTACTCCTGTCCACCAACTACACCTGTCCACAAACTACACCTGTCCACCAACTACACCTATCCACCAACTACACCTGTCCACCAACTACACATGTCCACCAACTAAACCTGTCCACCAACTACACCTGTCCACCAACTACACCTGTTCACCAACTACACCTGTCCCAAAAGCAGAGCGCAGCCTGTTCTCTCTGCTTATAATAAAAAAAATTGTTTGGGTAGATAATCTGCTTAGAATCGCCTCATTTTGAATCGATAATGTGCTTTAAATGAGAACATTTTAACACCACTTTATTCGGTACGATTTATTGGCGAAAACATTACGGCAATGATTCAGTATGGTGACTGAATGTAATGTGATTTTTTGGTTATTCCGCTCTGAACACCCCAGTGAAGTGTTTCACATGACGTTGTGGGGGGGGGGGGGGGGGGGGGTAAATAGTAATTACGATACGATACGATATTGTTTATTGTCAATTAAGAAGCTTTATAGGGCAGATCAATTTACAATAATAAAAACATAGTCGAAAATAAAGATAACATGATTGGGTTTGATTTTGAGGGAAATAATAAGTTTGTAAAATGTAATTCCCATCCTTACTGCTGAATGCTCTATCGCTAAGGAGATAAGAATGGGAATGGGGAGAGAAGAATGGGAAGGGGGAGAGAAGAATGGGAAGGGGGAGAGAAGAATGGGAAGGGGGTCACTTGTAAACTAAAATATCATAAAATATAAATCATGAGTAGAGAAACCAGTAAACTGCAACTTATGTCTGTAAGAAATGAACTTTTCTGTGAACTATTTTCTATGAGTAGGGACTATTTTCTATGAGTAGGGACAGTTTTGTGGCTATTTTTAGAAAATTACTACATTTTCATTGAAAAATTATCTTTTATCCCTTTCATGATTGCAGCTTCATAAATGTTTTGCGAAAACGATGTGTCAATGCATTCTCTTATATATGCGAGTCGGCCACATGGCGCCTCCAATATATGTGACCCGCCATATCAAAACCAGTCGTAAGTCGGCATTTCTAATATTGAATAAATACATAAGATATAATAAAAATGCAAAAGATCAGAAAAAATATTAGTTTTGTTTTTGACACATTTGTTCTACTCTATCGACATAAAGTAGCATAATATACGTGCTCATATACGCCCGATGTTTCGCGCCCGTTCTCGTAAATGTATACCCGCTGTCAAGGGCGACGGGGACATGGCGATTTAAATGTGGCATTGTAGCCAATAGGACAGCTAGTTACAACCGGACTAGACCGCAATGAGTTCGATAAAATAATTTGGATTATGATGCAAGTTGTGTATTATATTAATTCCAAAGTCACACTCAGGTCGGCGCTCTCATTGCGCTGCAAAAGTATCAAAGCGCCCACCTAAACGTACTAAGGTCTCCAAGAACCGATTGGTGACGCAGTGGACACTGGCTACAACGGCCGAGGATCTTCATGGTCGCCCATAGGTGCCAGAGCGCCACGCTTGTTTTATGCATGCACAAAACAAGCGCAGAGGCTCGGCGTTCTGACCAGGACGTAGTACTGTCGTCGTGACAGCGCAAAGCGAAGCGCCAATCGAGCGACGTGAGCGTTATGTGTACGTAGCAAGAGCGCATATTAGCTTCTCGTGGTCGCAGCAAGAAATTAATCTTGTCTTTTGCGACTACAGTAAGCTTAATCAAATTATCCCTACGTGCCTTTCCCGTCCTTAATACGCTCAATGAGGCTCTGTCCAAAACTTATTGCGCTGTCATGGGGTGTTATGGACTGGTTCCCGCTCATATAGAACGTCCACATTGTGCTGCCACTGTGACTCTGGCGCTCGCTTTACGCCCAATCGTTATACATAGCGTTCTTCCGGCGTTTACAGCAGGTTTACACTACGATCCCACTTTGAAATGCGGTCTGCTCATACCACTGTCACACTCCGCTGCGATCAAGCTGGCATTTGCTTTGAGTTAAAAAAGTATCAACATGCGAGTAACGCACAGAGGAAGCGCGGAAAATTGTCAGAAATTTTCAATCTGTTAAAACAAGAGAACCAATGTCAGAAATGGTAACGCGCTCAAGATCATATATTATAAACCCAAGAATGTAATTGTAGAATATAAAATATATTGGTTTTGCGAATGACCAACTCAGAATTCCGTTAAATAACAATAACAACCAGCACCTAATTAACGATCCGGTGGTCGACTCGACCGTCTCCGACCACAACCCCCAGTGGGCTGCAGAAATTTCTTTCATTTGTAATACACATATAGTTTACCACAAACCAAAAATCAACATTAATCAACGTTGATTAACACAATAAACGAAATTTAATTTCCCCAACTACAAGCACTTTTTACGGGACTCGGCCTCCAGCTCGCAGTTTGACTTTTAAATATTCCCAAAAATTCCCATTCTATAAATAAAACTAATAAAACAACCATTGATAATGTCAGCCCGCACGCGAAACGAGAAACTCCCCACCAGTCATACACGCGGCGCGCGTGACAAGCTATGCCCCTATCCCGCTTATCACGTTTTCGTCGCGCTCTTTTTACGACCCATTGCGTTCCTGCTTTGTCAAGTCTCACGCTCGCACACGCTCTCACTGCGTTTCCTCCACGTCGTAAACGCTCTTAATGCGTTCAAGTCGTTGTCATTGCGCTGTCATGGCGACGGTACTACGCCTGGTCAGAACGCCAAACCTCTGCGCTTGTTTTGTGCATGCACAAAACAAGCGCGGCGCTCTGGCGCTTTGGGGCGATCACGGGGACCCTCTCCCGTCCTAGCCAGTGTCCACTGTGTCACCAATACGTTCTTGGATACCTTACTGCGCTTTGCTTGGCGCTTTGATTATTTTTCAGCGCAATGCAAGCGCCGGCCTGATCGCAGCGGAGTGTGACAGTATAGTTTAATCGGACAGCTAATCTATTGCGGAGTGTTGGGTATTTTCCCCACAACCTAAAAACTGACTATGACTGGAGAACGCAGGAGGCGCTATCTATACTCTCCGCGCCCGCGCAGAGAACGTTTTGCGAACTTATTGAGAACTTACTAGCATCACAATGACAGCGACTTGAACGCACTAAGAGCGTGAGACTTGACAAAGTAGGAACGCAATAGGAGAATACTTTGTTTTAAAAGTTTGACAATTTTCGACAGTTTTCGGCGCTCCTCCTGCGTGTTACTCATATGTTGGTACTTTTGCAGCGCAGTGAGAGCGCCAGCATGAGTGTGACAGGGGTTTAAGCTATGCATTTAGCTACGGACTTACGAATCTAAAAGTGAAGATAAAACTCATATCGGCCCAACGGTTTATATCAATTCTGGCAAAATTGGTGTTCACCATTGTTCAGCACACACCTAACATAATTGTGAAACGGTTAAATTCAATTAAATTGCCATCCGACCATTGTATTAGTTCAGATCATGTAGCTCTTAAGCCAATAGTCGTGGAATGGAATTTATTGCCTTCCCACATCTGCTCAACTACTTCTGAACATGCCACGTGCATGTACAATTTCAAACAATATTCCAAATAAACTGCCGCATACTTACATGCACGACTACTACGTTTTATGTTAAAACTATAGGTAGCATTACTGATGAAAATGAAATGCTATTGTATAGTTAGGTGCTAGGTAAAAGTAAAAACTTGGAATAAGTTAATGATACGTGTAGTTAAATGCGTTAAAATGGAACAATGCTGTACCATGCCAAGTACTTATGCAGTCGCTTTAAACATGATGACTCGTGAAGGAAAATATCTAATTATAACCATATATGCGCAATTATAAGTAGCAGCCGTACGAGATTATAAGTAGCAGCCATACGAGATTATAAGTAGCAGCCACCATACGAGATAACACTGAAGTGTTTTATAGAGCTTATAGTCATTTGGGAAGATTTAGCATATCTACTAAAATTATCATTTGTAAACTACCATGTATGATGATATCCATTAACGTCTGTATCCTCGCGCGGGCACACATCATCACACGCATTAGACATACATGCACATGTGATGAATTATAATTAATACTATACTATTCGACAACTTATATATATATATATCACAATCACTGAACTGTTGGGATATGATATCGACAGTTGTGTTCAGAGTATTTTTCATGACATGATGCGTTTGAGGAAATTATCCTTTAAAACAATGTATGCTGTTATATTATAACAACACATGTGTACCCCTACTTTATGAGAGTAACCATTTGACGACGAGAGCTGCAGTGGTGCAATATTGAAGACTCTGTGCCAGTGCATTCTCTTATATATGCGAGTCGACCATAGGTCACCTCGCATATATAAGAGAAAACATTGGCCTAACATTTTTTTTATCAATTTTTCTTACATTCTTAAACAATTGTTATCATTGTTCATCATTATTTCATACATTTTTTTTTTATTCTAATTGTTTTCATTTTTTTAAAATGCTTTAACAACTATAAAATAATATTAAATTTGTTAGGCCAATGTATTCTCTTATATATGCGAGGCGACCTATGGTCGACTCTCATATATAAGAGAATGCATTGGCACAGGGTTTTCGCAAAAATTCAGGAAGCTCCCGTCATGTAGGTGTTCTCAATCTAATTCACTTAATTCGAATCGAGTTATGAAAACATGTTATTTTACAAAATAAAGACAACCATTTGTTCAGGTAGTTCAATAGACAGTTTGAAAGGAACTATTTAAAAATATTATTCAACCACGCTTCCAATAATCTGGCAGACATATATTCAATACTGATTCATCTTTACAGACAGTCTGTAATTTTATGGTGATTTTCCTTTAAAAAGTAGTTCTACTAATGGCTGCCAAAAAAACTTTAATTTCAGAAGGTAGACTGAGCTGTCTATCGACCTACGTGAAATCATGGTTGATCTTTTGTGTAAACAACTTTTCTGTTCATGATTGGAACACATCTCTCATATTGTGAGGGCAAAGAGTTGTTATAGTTCTACAGCATACATTGGTTATAATGGATAAATGATTTTTCCTTCAAATTGATTGTTTGAAATTGCTAATTTTAGAAAATTCACGCATTATTATCAAATATGGAGCAATATTACACCATTGCCCTGTATAGAGTTTGGGATGCAGTTCCTTATAATATAATTTTGTTTCTTTTATTGGGTACACAATTAGTAGAAATGCTCTTTTATTTCTGTTCTACTTGTAAGTGCTGGAGGAAACAGATAGATCAAAATTGCAACAATAGGACAATAAACAGACTCTTTGGAATATCGGAATTACGTCTCAAGAAGTGTCCACAATTTTTCATTTCTACGACGACGCGGCATTCCCAACATGACGTAATATACGTTTCTAAATATGAAGTGCATTTCTGAGGTTGTAAATGTTTGTGAGGATCGTAGTATTTGGAAATAGTTATAAATACAACTAGATGCTAAATAATAAACAGTCATGTGTTGACTAATAAAAACAAAACTCGAAGATGATGTCTCCTATATTGCGATGAGTAAAATGAATTTTGGATATATCGCATATAGTTGAGTTCAATATTGGGTGGGGAAATTGTCAACACGTCATTGGCCTCTGACCTCTGATGTGTTATGTTATGCCACGAACCAATGAAATCAAACACAGGCTGTGCCACGAACCAATGAAATCACACGCAGGATGTGCCACGAACCAATGAAATGGAGGCACAGATGGAAAGCACCAAAACAGAAATAGGTACAGTCGGGCACGAATATCAAAGCATGCGCAGTAAAGTATTGTCACATGGTAAAGAAAGTACACCGTTCTGGCATAATGGTCATCATTCGTATGGTAAGTAAGCTTACGTCACTTTTGATAAGTTTGTATTCGTACACACGCGAGTAACTGCTGATTACTTGATTATGGATTGAGTGTTCCGTGGAGATCTGATGATTATTTCAAAGGCAATTGTTGAGTATAGCCTTGACACTTTTTTTTTTAAATGGCCGAAGCAAATTGTTGCCATTTTCAACAAAAAAAGATGGCCGTTGACCAATTAGGCCAGCGACAGCGTAAATACTGTCTGGTAATAATAGTTGACAGGGACACACGGAGATAGATTTTACTAATTGTGCTGGCGGGAAGAGATAGAACATATTTAACGTTTCATGACCGGAATTGCCTGATTTTATGCGAACACCATGGCCGGATTCGTCATGTCAGGTTTGAACCTAGTCTACGTAAACCTCTAGGTTTAAACCCCGTGGCCGGATTTGTCATCTCCGGTTTAAACCTCCGAGTTTAAACCTGGTTTAAACCTACATTGGCGGTCCAGCGAAATCGGGTCTAAGGGCGTTTTTGTCGTTCAGTTGCCAGCTAATTGACAACTCGATTCGGTGATATGATTATGCAATCAAACTACCCTCTTACCAATCGGAGCAAAAGATAGGCCGATATTATGGTTATTGACAAGTCACAAATTATCGTGATTTATTCATTGAGAAACAAGTATCGCCCAAATGACTATTAATCTGATCTCATTCTGTGTTTAAATTAATTTAACAAAGGACATGTCTCTCAACACGAGTTTCACGCTCTGTTCATCACTTTGTTTGTGATAGATTTCTGCAATATGCTTCACCCGCAAAGATTTGTTTTTGTGTATTTACATGTATATCTGTATATATTAAAGGGTATATATTAAAGCTGTCTATCTGTATGTCCGTTTGTCTGTTCGCAACAGCGGTCATATATCGATTGCAAATGTATAAGCGAGAAGCAGTCACACATATAAAGCGTATGGGAATAAGTTTTTGTCAATTTCAATATTTTTTTTACGTTTTATAAGCTTAAACCTGCAACTAAACCATCTAATTCGGCGGTCCAGCTAAACCAGCTTAATCGGGGCTAAACTTGAGATGACGAATCCGTCTTTTCTTCATCGCGGTTTAAAATTTTCAAACAATCAGTCAAAGGGTGGAGCTGTAAATAATCTCGAGTGAGGGCGTGTCTATGTGGCGACTGCCGACTGGTGTTATCATGTCACAGTTGATTCATTCGCACGCGAGCTTTGCTCAGGTATGGACATGTTCCTAAATAAATGAGTTTTACAACTATCTTGTGGTTTTTTTCTTTGGCTTGTGGCAATCGCAAATACTGGTGTTTTCTACGAATTCATTTGAAGGGTTCAACGTTGTAATATTTTCACCAAAACTATGCAACTGCATGACCAGATATGCTATACACAGTTTGCAATCCTAAACTTATATTGCTATATGAGTCAAATTTGATAACTTATTTTGACGTAGATCATGCCACAAAGCTCTACTCTTGCTACGCCCATAAATCCCTATAATATTTTACCAGTTCAAAACCTGGGAACCGTTTTGATTTTCTGCATGACGGGAAATGTATGACATTGAAAAAAATCAACGCATTTAATATATTTCTTTAGTAAAAGCTGTCCCTCTGCATGGTGCCCACTTCCAACAGTTCAGATGCCGATTATGGTGTGCACTCATAAGCAAATTAACTTTACTTGACTGGCCTCTTGGTCCAGGATTGACTCGATTATGGAGACTTTATTCAGCGCCAGAGGGGCTTAGCGCACATTTTGATCATTTGAACATTTTAATTTTAAAAAAAAACAATTAAATTTAAAACAAACAAATGGTAATTTTTATTTTGTTTTTGTTTAGATTAAACTCCCTACTCAATTTAACACAATTTTTAATTTTTGTTTTAAATTATATTTTACTTATTTTTTAAATTAAATTTTTAAAACCTAACGCCGTTATACCACACCACACCTAATTTAATTTAAATCGGTCCAGGAGTATTAGAGAACAGTTGCGAACAGACAAACGGACATAGACATAGACAGCTCCTATACCCTTTAATATACAGATATACATGTATATACACCAAATTTTGTCTGCGGGTGAAGCATCTTGCAGAAATATATCACAACGTGATGAACAGGGCGTGAAACTCGTGTTGAGAGACATGCCCTTTGTTAAATTGATTTAAATACAGAATAAGATCGGATTAATAGTCAATGAGCGATACTTGTTTCTCAAGGGAGAAATCCATTGAGCGTGCACGCAGTCACGATAATTTATCACTTGTCAATAACCATTATATCGGCCTATCTTTTGGTCCGATTGGTAAGAGGGTAGTTTGATTGCATAATCATATCACCGAATCGAGTTGTCAATTAGCTGGCAACTGAGCGACAAAAAAGCCCCCTTAGACCCGGTTTGGCTGGACCACCAATGTAGGTTTAAACCAGGTTTAAACTCGGGGGTTTAAACTGGAGATGACGAATCCGGCCCACGTGCCAATACATTCTCTTATATATGTGCGTCGACCTAGGTCGCCTCGCATAGATAAGAGAAAGCATTGGCCTAACAAATTCATATTATTGTTTTTAATTGCTAAAAAATGTAAAACAAATGAAACAAATAATACAGAATTGTTAAAGAATGCAAGAAATAATGATACAAAATTCTAAAAATGTTAAAGAATGTAACAACAAATGATATAAATTGTAAAAGAATGTAAGAACAAATTAAGAAATAAAAATTGTTGGGCACATGTGCACATGGAGTTGGAGCCCGCAAGTTGTATTAGTGTACATTGCTTTCTTCTGGAAGAACCACTCAGAGCTCAACGATAGCAAACAAATATCAGAGTAAATTGAACACTCACCGTTGGTGTGGCTTGTGGCTCCTTGCCTTCGACGGTATACATTGTGCCAGTCATCTCTGCTTCAAGCTCTCGTTTGGGTACTGAGTAGATTGATCTCGGTCTGGTAGACGACATCCTTATATAGAGAGCTACCCGGACTTGTTATTCAAGTCAATGAAGCATGGCCTTTAGAAATGGATGCACGAATCGCGGGTTTAATATTCCTGCTGTTTCTCAGGTTCTAGGATCTTCCTTGTGAAGAGTCCCTGGGGTGGCGTTATTAACCCATAATATACCAAACACAGGATGTTGTCATATAATAATAAGTTGGTCACACACTCGGCCATGACTTGTTATGATAAATAATTTATAAAAGTACGAGTCGACCGATTATATTCGTCATATACCACCACTAACGAATTGTTCCTGCTAATGTGCGATGATGCTGGTGGGTCTTGATGATTTACCACGATGCTGCTATGGCAAACTGATGCTATTACAAAAATTATAAAGTAATTTTCGTCGTGTGAGGACAATCTGAACATATCCAGGAAAAGCCAGTATGTGTATCAAACATTCAAAAACATAGATATTGCAAAATATTGTAATACTGGTTGTATTAGTTGTTGTAGATTGAATATAATCATAATGGCTATTCAAGTCGTTTTCAATTACTATCGTAGCCATGATGAATTTTCTCCAAAAATATATATCTTCTTGAATGTTTCATACAGACACTGGCTTTTTCTAAAATTGCTTGGATTAGCCAAACACCGCGAACATGACAAACGTATAAACAAATATCGGTACTCTTTCTTAACAGCATCAGTTTGCCTTAACATCATCGTAGCAATTCAGCAGGACGCACCAACGTTATAACATATTAGCAGCAATATCAGGATCACTTGACACGCGGTAAATACTCGTCAAATGGCCATATATCAGTACTAGCAGCTGGTGTATGCATATTTTCTTCACTGTATTACTCCACTAAAATAGTGTTACACTTAGAGGTGGGTCAGTTGGTAAAGTGCATATCATATATGGCCAACATAAGCCGTCCATCTGATTCGATATCTGCTGACCGAATCACGGATTTATGGTCCACGAAAAGGGACGGTTTAGTTTTCGATTAAACACAATTACATATGCGTCTAATCACATACAACGTGGTACATAACAAAACTAATTTATAGACAATGAGATTGGAGGACAAGTGCTGTTCTCATTTATGGGTACTTCAGTCCTATGTGTTAGTACATCTATATATGTAATTGCGAATGTCATTCAGCCTGTGTTATATAGAAATTCATGGGGGAACACCTAGATGGCACCTAAGGGGTATTACAGGGGAGGAATTTTACAAAGAGGATGTAATGGTGCGGGTTAGAATTTGCTAAAAGTGACGCTTTGGTTGTCAGGGCATGAAGGGAGGATTATTTGTTATTTGTCGCCGATTTCCACCAATCTTATACATAATAATCTACACGATATTAGGAATATAATTATGTGGTTCACATATGTCAAAATGTGTGTCGTTCGTGCCAAGGGAGCACGGAAGGGGAGAGGGGCGTCAAAAATGATAACATTATTTTAGTGCCGATTTCTTACAAATTGATAAACATTTTCTCCACGATAAAATGGACATAATCGTGTGATTTAAATACGCCAAATTAGAGGTGGGACAGGCTGGGCAATAACTATTATAAAAATTTATGAGGAGTCTGATTGTGTGAATAATAAATACAGAGCAATGGCAAAGCAACATAAATACAACAAATAAGGTGAGCATGTGCACATACAGTAATGCCCAAAGTAATCGACTCCTTAAACACAGCAGAATTATGGGTAACTTTTCAGGATTTAGTCGGAAATATGGCTTGTTGCCATTCATCGGAAAGCTCTCGGGAGAGCTTTCCGATGAATGGCAACAAGCCATATTTCCGACTAAATCCTGAAAAGTTACCCATGATTCTGCTGTGTTTAAGGAGTCGATTACTTTGGGCATTACTGTATAACCGGCCACCCCTCCCTACAGGCAATCGTGAGCTTGTATTTGTATATGTTTAAAGTCGTATCTGTCGAAGTCGTATGCTGGCTTACACATACATATGAAGCTGTTAGCCAAAGATGAATTACTGTACAGCTAAGAACATGTCCGCATAGTCCCAATCGCGTAGTGCAGATCTAAAACAAAATGTTAGTGAGTATATATTATAAACAAGTGATTTATTTAATATGCGATATCTTGGGATCTAATGTAGGTGGCATTCAACTACATACTGGGAGGCATTATCTGGTCACTGTCCACATATCTATTCTTTTGAATTTGCAATGGTATTTAAGACCCTCTGATAACAAGCTACTTCATTCACATCATAATCTAAGTGATTATTTTACACGCGGAGAAGGGAATCTTTCCTCAATTATTTTGGAATTTGGTCTAAAATGTACAAAGTGTGCTGCAAATCTATAGTAGCGTGGCCGCTGAACATTTGTGGAGTAAGTCAACTAAATATTTGTTTTACCCTGTGCCAATGCATTCTCTTATATATGCGAGTCGACCATAGGTCGCCTCGCATATATAAGAGAATGCATTGGCCTAACAATTGTTTACACTTTTAATAATTTGTTCTTGTATTCTTTAACAATTTTATAATTTCACCCATACAGAGCTCCAGACAAACATGAGCAGACGACACTCTTCTATATGCTTCTATATATGGGTGGGGCTCCCTGCAGGGTAATGGTTGTTTTTTGATTTTATGTCCTAAAAATTGTGACTGACAATGTTGTGAACACGTCAACGTCTCTTGAATTGTGTTTCCAAAATAATTACGGCCGTTTAGTAGTCGTTTATGAGGTACCGCCCATTGCCAAGTAGTCATGCTAATGTGCTATGATGCCGCTGGGTCCTGTTGAATTGCTATGAGGTTGTTAGGACAAATTTATGTTAACACAAAGTATGGTTATGTTTTTTTATTTTATTTTTCGCGCTGTTCCAATAATCTGAACATATCCGGGAAAAGCCGTATCAAATATTCTAAAATATTTTTATTGTGAAACATTGTAATACTGTTGTATTAGTTGTTGAAAATCGACTCTAATCAAGATGGTTATACACGTCGTTTTAAAAACACCAGCGCAGGAGTTATTCACGTCGTTATAGAAACAAATGCACAGGAATTATTATATTTTTCAAAAATATATTTGTTCTTGAATGGTTCATAGACACACTGTGTTTTTTTCTTCTAAATTCGCTCGGATTAGCCAAGCAATGACAACGTTAGAAACAATAATTGTACTTTTTCGAAACGACATCAGTTTGCCCTACCAGCATCATGGCAATTTAGCAGGACCACCAGCAGCATAGCATATTATCAGTTGTTTTTATGACTTGTCGGGTGCTCCTGCACAGGGGTGTGTACATGCACACATCATGCGCGCTGCTACATAATTATTCTACATCATTGGGTTGTTTTTATAACTTATCGGGTGCTCCTGTCCATACTCTACTCGCTGGCCATGTGTATTTTGTGATCAATATATGATTTAAATAGTTTTGCGGTTCAAAGGATACACACTTAAGTCTTCGAAGTTGGGATAATTTGACCTAAGCTCTGGTACGTACATGTTCGATGTAAATGTCCCATGTTAACTCGTCATCTATGTTCACGCCTAGATCGTTATACTGTTTAGACTATTCGAGTCTCAATCAATCAAATATTATCTCAGGGCTTTGGAAACCTGCGAAAAATTCTCCGTACGCATATAGTCTAACGTGTGATTCAATTAAGTAATCAAAATCATGTAATATATTAAATAGAGCAGAGAGCCGATCGCGTATATACATGTACCACCCCCCCCCCCCACACGAGGGACAACTGCTGTTATGGTGAAATATATAGAAACTCTATTATTTAATTACACCCATTGCTGCTGCACAATTATGGGTGCATCTACATTCTAGTTTGACCATGCAACATATCCTTACACAAATACGCACAGCATCGACCTATAATGTGAAATATGTACATTATGTGATTATCTGGATCAAAAATAAGTAGGTGACGGACTCATAGTCTCATACCCGTTATTTATTTTTATGGCGCGGGCCAAAGTGAAAACACATGTTAAAGGGCGTACACCTGAACAATTGTGAGTTGGCTTCTTTGTGTCATTGTCCGCACATAATATGCTTACAATCACCTCATTATGTGTCGATAATGTAACTAAAACGTTCTCATTTTCAGCACATTATCGACTTGAAATGAGGCGATTCTAAGCAGATTGTCTACATAAAACCAGTTCTATTCTAAGCTGATAATGTGCGGGTTTCAAGCACAAGAGTAATCAACGAACCACAGCTAAACCACACATCATAATATTATACAACTATGTTCATAGTATTCCAACCAGCTAAGATTAACTTAGGACTTAATTTGTTGGGTGATTATGATTAAACGGGCATGGCTCATTCGAACCTCGAAAAATATTTCTGCGTAATTTGGAGATATGGTCATGCAAACGCTCTTTATTGCTACCATATCGGGAATAGACTACCACGGAACGCTCTTTTCTGTTCCATGTCGTGCAAATGGCTGTTTTGTGTTTCGGACACAAACGCCGTATTCACGCTTGTATTTGTCATTGCTGCAATGCGTCTTTTTGTTTGTTTACATATAAGATATTTATCCACCGATTTCGATAACAAGATAAATTCAAAAGCGAATAAAATTATGTGTGTTTTGTAGCGCAAGCCGCCATGTGGCTTTATTTACACTCCAGACCGGATTTGGTTGAACACCTGCCGTGGTCAGCTATTCATACCTTATATGTCACGTGTCATTTCGTGGAACGTCATCTTCGTAGAGAGAGGCAGCTTCCCGGATTCGGTATTGAGAATTAATTGACCGTGAGTTTCGACTAAATTTAATAGATACACAGTGGGTACCAGTTTTAATTTTCGAGTTGTTTGTTCAGTTCTTGGAACAGTCCTTTTGTGACACTTTTAACGCTTCGTCCGCTACAAAAGGCACCACGTCACGATCTCCATAGGTCGCCTCGCATATATAAGAGAATGCATTGGCTTAACACATTAAAAATTGTTAAAGAATGTAGGAAAAAATGGTAAAAAGTGTTAAAAAAAGATTTTTGTTAGGCCAATGCATTCTCTTATATATGCGAGGCGACCTATGGTCGACTCGCATATATAAGAGAATGCATTGGCACAGGGCATAACTGTAACTATCACAATGTGGTCAATGAACCGGTTCCAATGATATCCATATTTGTATGGTTCTATTGAGACAGACCGAAGATATTTTAGGCTGTTGAAGCTTTATTTGGCCGGTTTGTTGGGTAAAGGGTTAAAGCCACATGATGGTTTACGCTTCAAAATACACACAATTTTATTCGCTGTTTAATTTGTCTCAGTATCGCAATAGGTCGATGCATATCTAAACTACCTATCTACAAGCATTATGTAACCCAAAAAGATGCATTGAAGTAATGAAAAATACAACTGTGAATACGATGTTTGGGTCCCAAACACAAACCAGCCATTGCACGACATGGAACAGAAAAGAGCGTTTAGTGGTGGTTTATTCCTGATTACAAGAGCGTGTTTCTGACTGCTGACGAAAAACGGCTGAAAAATGACTGTGACTTTGGCAAGGGTTTTTCAGAGCATATGAAGCCGGTATATCAAACGTACGTTTATTTATCGACCTATCGTATCCGTCGCTCCAAATTACGTAGAAAATTATTTGGAGGTTCGAAGGGTCACAATAAAAGCCTACCGCACCGACCACACCCGACCGCACCGCCACCAGGGGATGAGCGAGATGGGGCATGCTTTATCGTGTATAATAGACCTGTATGTACAAAGTGTAAATTCCCAAGTATATAGCTCGAACAGAAACGGCACTGTTAACCCCTAACCTGCGGTCGGTTCCGGCAGGTTCTCAAAAAAAAAAAAACGCAGGCCACACCTCCACAAGCTACCTGACCACAGAAAAAGACAGCATATCATGCAATTAATACCCTTCTGCATCCATGTGCGATAGGACAAGTAGCTAGCTGTAGGGGAAGTGAATATATTAACAAATACACTGCTGTCGAGTTTGCTCGAGCGGAAACGACACTGTTAACCCCTAACTGCGGCCGGTTCCGTCACTATATCCACTATATCAGTACATGCATGGCATTGCATGACATTGGTTATAATAAATAATATATCATTACCATTGTTATCAACGAATTATATATTAACCAATATCGTCTTTTATTTATATTTCTGTATGTTTCCTCTGGACACTGGGTCCCTTCCCACATATATGGTTACACCACCCTCGCACATTTTACACGAAAACTTTCCGACAATATAGTCTCATTTATATAGTTTGTTGAAAAGTGTCATATGGCATACATAAATATAAACGTTGATAACAGTGGTAATGATATATTAATTATTATAACCGACGCCATGCATGTACTTGTAGTGGTTAGAGTGATTACGCTCGAGCTTGGGGATTTGAACTTTGGTACCTACATCTATTCTGTACAATGACGCATGCCCCATCTCGCTCGGTCCCCTGGTGGTCGTGTGGTCGGAGGGTGTCATTTTCGGCGTTTTTGCATACATCCATGGCGAATTCGACAGCAGCGTATGCGTGAGTATATTCACTTCCGCTACATCTAGCGACTTTCCCGATCGCACATGGATGCACCGGTCGCAAGTTAGACGTTAACAATGTCGTTTCCGCTCGAGCTATCGACTTGGGGATTGGAACTTTGGTATCTACAGATCTACAGCTAGCGGATTTGCCCGTTTACCCATAGACACAGAAGGGTATTCGATGCATGATAGGATGTCCGCTTCCGTGGCCAGGCATCTTGACAGTCCGACAGCAAAATACTCATACAGCAAAGGGGAGACTTTCATATGAAACATTTCAAGTGTAAACTTAATGCACTCAGGAAATGACGTTCTCTCTAAAGTGAGTTATTTCCCTTGACGCTATGACGTCATAATCATTATTGTCTTCTATTGAAAAGTGGCAATGCCACGAAAGGCCTATAGACATTTTATTTAAATGAATTATTTTCTATAGACATGTCTTATATCAATCTTGGACCATATATATTACGGTGCACATGCTATACTATATACTGTGAAATATATATATTTTATATTTTAAATATGTTAAGAATCCAAAATGTATAATTCATATGTGCAGAAATTAGCTTCTGTTAGACGAATCGTGTGGCAATTTGGCGGGCAAATTGTAGAAGTGTGTGAACGTAGCCTTAGTCGCGTGCGTGAATGTCGGCTATTATCGGTTCATCACATATATGATGTTCCACAATGTCCCCATTGACCCAACTACCACCGACCCTTGGAAGATTCCATCCAAACATAGTAGTCACGGTGTGTCATGATAAACTGGGCATATCTATATCAAAGAATCTGACATCGACAGAGCTCATCACAAAAGGGCGTATTACTATGGTTCAGCACCTGGTACTTCTAAAACTGTCCAGTTGATATCAAGATGATTTTAATGGTATGACACTAAAGATATGATGTACTCAAAGAGGCTGGAGCTAAAAGGAAAATCCAGTTTCATAAAACAAACTGGAATCAATACGCAGAGCAAAGCATGCTGACTCTTATTTGACAAAAGAATGATGTGAAAATCGTTGCTAGGCGACATGTCCCAGATCATAATTTGAAACCAGCAACATTATTTCCTTAAAGCCACATGGATACACATAATATTATTTGCTTTTGAATTTTTCTCAGTATCGAAATAGGTCGATAAATATCTGAACTACCTTTCTGCGAGCATTATGTAACTCAAAAAGACGCATTGAAGACACTGTGAATATGGAGTTTGAGTCCCAAACACAAAAACAGAAACAGAGCGTCTCGTGGTTGTCTATTCCTTGTAGCAATAAAGAGCGTTTGTCTGATTTCTGGCGAAAAGTTGAAAATGTCTGAAAAATGGCTGTGACTTTGGCAAGTGTTTTCTTCAGACCATACGAATCCGCTATATCAATAATTCGTTTGTGTATTGATCTATCGTATCCGTTGAAAAATGGAGGTTCGAATGAGCCATGTTCGTTTACTTTTCGTTCGCATTGTGTTTCTTCCCAAATTATGGTTATATGAGAACGAAGTCCATATACATACGAACATACGTGTTCTTGTTTGTTTATCCATGTAATTATACCCCCACTTTCGAAGAAAATGGGGGGGGGGTATACTGGATTGTCTGCGTCTGTCCGTCCGTCCGTCCGTCCGTCACGCTTTCTCCATCCGTGTGGCCGTCCGTCCGTCCGACCTCATAACTCGAACAACTATGAACCGATTTCAATATTTTTGTGTGTATGTAATCTCATTGGGACTGCCTCTCCGCATGATGGTAATTGCGGTTCGGTCCGACTTTTTTTTTTAAGTTACGCCTCATTTTCGACTTATTTTGACTTAGAAAATTCTGTCCGACTTAATAACTTTAACAAATTTAATATGAACCGATTTAAATAATTTTTGGTATACATGCTTCTCCCAATACCGTCTCTACATGACTGTTTTTCGTAATATTGCACTTCATTTTCGACTTATTTTGACTTAGAAAATTCTGTCCGACTTAATAACTTTAACAAATATGAACCAATTTGAATATTGTTTTCTGTACAAGCTTCTTGTTACCTTCATATTTGATATCACTACATAATTATACTCATTCAATCCTGCATCATTTGAGGTTGTTATGTTGGTTCATTCTCTGCCACCAGTATATATCCATACCATTAGTTATATTGTGTTATGGGGATAAAACTAACTGAATACCGTGATAGGATAGTTAACTTGTATTGTTCGCGAGAAAATCTAAGATTCATATCAAGAAACGACGGTTCTTATCTCAACGACAGACGGAGCTACGGGACATAACTCTAGTCAAATATTAAATTTATGTTGATTGTTGATTTCCTGATTATTCTTTCGGGTGACATAGAACAAGATATAGTATGTTGGTATGTTACGCCGACTTGCTATGATGTTGGTGTGTCATGCCGATCTGATATGATGTTGGTGTGTCATGCCGATCTGATATGATGTTGGTGTGTCATGCCGAGCTGATATGATGTTGGTGTGTCATGCCGAGCTGATATGATGTTGGTGTGTCATGCCGAGCTGATATGATGTTGGTGTGTCATGCCGAGCTGATATGATGTTGGTGTGTCATGCCGAGCTGATATGATGTTGGTGTGTCATGCCGAGCTGATATGATGTTGGTGTGTCATACCGAGCTGATATGATGTTGGTCTGACATGCTGATTTGCTATGATGTTGGTGTGTAATTCCGACTTTCAATGACGTTGGTGTATCATGCCGAGTTGCTGTGATATCGGTGTGTCATGCCGACTTTCAATGATGTTGGTGTGATTTTGATGTGTCATGCCGAGTTGCTGTGATGTTGGTATGTCATGTCGAGTTGTTATGATGTTGGTTTGTCACGCCGACTTTCAATTATGTTGGGGTGTCATGCCGAGTTTCAATGATGTCGGTGCGTCATGCTGGGTTGCTATGGTGTTCATTTGTCACAATATTGCCGTTTTTATAGAGTTGTCATTATCGCAGCGGTGACTAATCCGAGCGAATTGAGGAAAGCTTGTGTCTAGTTGTTGAAACGTTCAAGATTATATACGTGTATTTAAATATAACGTTTTAATCGCTGATTGGCTACGGTGGCGTTTGCAAAAGGACATGAATTACATGAATAGCCTCTTGGGAAATGTTGGTTTGCAACAGCCAACGCGGCCATTTATAACATGTTTACAAGTATATGTGATTGAATGTTCGAAAAACTTCATTTAGATTCGTTCTGATTACCCAGTGGCCGCGGAAATGTTAACTTTACAACAAAATAATTATCCCGTTTTAACAGCAATTCAACAAGACACGCCTACATCACAGATAATCAGCAGGAACAGTTGGTCAGAGGTGTATTCATTATAACACTACATCAGTGTGACTGATGAACACTTAAACGGTTCGATGTTTTTCCCCAGTATGCTTAAACAACACTATACTGAATATAACAGAGATGAAACAATGAATTATGGGATGCACCCAACCATTCGAAATCACACCACAATTAACTTGTTGTGCATACCACACAACGTAGCTCTGTGAGAGCGGACCGACTGACGGACGGACATAGTACAATTGTATATCGCATGCCAAACTTTGTTTATGGGGATAATAAACGGCATAACAAAATATCCGAATATTCCCAACAAATGGTTAATTTGGAATACTATGTTTTGTCGCCCCAAAAGTTACAGCAACCATACACACCACAATGAGAATTTTTTGACTAATGAAGAGATTGAACACTTTTTTGATTCGATGCGTTTATTCTTTACTTGCTTTTGTATTCTTTATTCTCTGATCCATAATAATACATATTACAAAAGAAACATATTTACAAAAAAGATAGAATAGACAAAATATATATATCGTCGGAGGGCTTCTGAAAGATCCTACCTACTATTTTGGCGCGAAACTGTTTGCTGAATTTTCGGAATCACGGGTTCAATTACATAAGTTCATCGGATAACGTGTCAATATTTCAAGTCGAAATGTAATTGTTCGCCGTTTGTCAGGAAATTCGTGTTCTAAAATGTCCTAACTGTGTTTCCTGCGAAAACATTTAGTCTCTTATAAAATGTGGTATTTTTTTTATTTTCAAACCGTTTCTGGCAGGATAGTTCTGATTGGATTATTTTTAAGAACAATGTCTGGAGGGCGTATCCACCTTGTCTTGGGTGACAGAGACTAACGAAGTCTCAGAAATCGTCAAAAGTTAAAGTTATATCTTTCCTTTTAAAGTGTTCATATGCTACAAATATCATGTTTTCTCATCAACGAGAAGATACTTGAATACGAAAATGTATATATTATAACAACCGTGATCTTTATATAGAGAATACCAACAGTTTGCGTTTGAATACCGAAATATCTCATGAGTGCCTGGAAAGAAATGTTGAATTTTCACGAGCGGCTACAAGCATCGAGTGAAAATTCGATATTTCTTTCCAGACACGAATGAGATTTTTCAGGTATTCAAACAAAAACTATAGGTATTCTTTTTAGTATATGCACCTTATTAGTCCTTGAAGTTACTAAGTTATGCCGCGTTCTCAATTGTGATAGCACATCAAATTGAATACACGAAAATCAAAGTTGACCCAAAGTTCTGACACCGATGAGCTGGTAGCAACCCGCTATCAAATGATGGCGTCATGACGTCATTCGCAAGCTAAAGTGAAATAACAAAAAGCTACAATGAAATTACAAAATCGTATTTTACTGTAGATTCTTAGAGATACATATACGACCATTTACGTTTCGGTAATTTTCCGCTAATTTATAGGCAAGCATATACTAACAATTGTTATTCTGCAAAGTTATTGGCATATATCAATTCTAGATTCAGAAATATATAGTTTTTGCGTCTTCTCTACAATTTGATTTTCCTGGGGTATTCCTTTTGGAAGCATACCGACGATATACTATATAATATGGACCCTTCCTGATGACATAGTTATGTCGTCATCATAATCACCATCCTCTTCAAGCATCGTCATCATCGTCCCCAAGAAAAAGTCCATCTCCAATAGCAATAATAACGAATTCCATACCAGGAATAGTACCAATAGCAGTAATAGTATACGCCTCGCTTATTTCTTATCTTAGCCCCACTCTCTGTCTGGAGTGTATCTGTTAATGAAAGGTTTTTTTGGGATTATTTATGTTGTATGCATGCATCAATTCATTGTTCATTATAAATACATTATAGACAAATATATATATATATATATTTACATACTAAGTGTAATTATCACTAAATCCAGCATTCCTATTGGTCGGCGCCCACGTGACTAGTTGCAATTATTTCTCGGTGAACGCGCAACAGGTCATAACTGCAGCCCCATAATTACATCGACGCGTCATCGGGTTCGGAAAGAAGAACGCGTAATGTTTTGGGCGCATTTGGACTCGCGTAGGATTGACTTAATAAATCATCATGTTTCAATATAAAGAGCCTCGTTGTTCCTGTTAACTTTGCCAAGGATGCTATGGGATATTTTCGGCTGGTTTGGTCACGATACACTTTTCGATTTAAATACATTTACAAAAGTGGCTTTTTCGCTAAATGTATATAAATAAAGGATTAACTGTCACGTGGGCTGTTTTATGGAGATGAAACCGTGAGGTGAGTGGTCAAAACAAGTTATGACCACCCACCTCGCGGTTACATCTCCATAAAAACAGTCCAAATGACAGTTTCAAGATTCAAGATTCAATAAGATTGATTTCGTATTCAATATAATTATAATACATATATATCAACAGGACCCCACAAAAAGTTTAACTTGCAAGGGCAGGGCCCTTATGCTTGTATAATGATACAGTGTTATGTGTACGTATATTGGGTGTATATAGTGCGGGTGTGTATTTACAATGTGTGTATTATTGTATAGAGATGGACAAGAAGGGTGGGGGCATGGTGTGGGGGGGGGGGGGTCGGGTTGTGAGATGGTGATTATAGTCATTTTGTTTAGTTGTCATGCTTTATCTGGTAGCCAATATGATTTTCTTGATGTCTTTATGCTGAGACCTGCGGGATCTTCTGGGCAGTCTCTGCCGTAAGGGACTGCTGGCTGGTATTGCCTTAGTATATATAATAGGGGAGAGAATACATACAAACTGGATTGTTATTTGATATTTGGGGTGTATTTATTAATGAAATGTGTTTTTAGGTACTTATGATATTTGTCACTAGTTTCTACGCGAAGCTTACAATCACATGGGAGTTCATTCCATAGACATCTGGCTCTGGTTGATATGACACTTCTTGCTTGTTTTGTTCTTCTGAATTCACAATACAGATTTGAATTTGCTTTGAACCGTGTATTGTGGTTATGGATATCATGTATATTAGTAAATATTGAAGACAGCGATTTGGGGAGTTTCTTTTGATGGAAATCATGTAAAATTTGTATTAGTTGCATGTTTCGAATGTCATTCATCAATAGCAAATTGTGGTTCCTGCATATTTCTGGTATGCTTTTTTTTTGTAAGATAATCCGTATGTGAACGCAAATCAATAACATTATATTGCACTTAACTTGGTAATGTACTAACTTTATTTGCATGGAGAAACATGAGTACACTCATTTTACGTGTATTGTAATATGTTATAGTTGGTCATTGTAAAGCATTCAAAATAGTAACATAGACTCCCATTTTATTTTTATGTAGCACATTTGATAGTGCTATTGTTTCAGTCAGTGGCTTGTATAATTATTAATTTAATAAACTTTTAATATTTCCCCACTTTTCCCGTATAAATACAGCTTGCATTTTGGATATGAGTATAATGAATATATATATCAGTATTTCTATATTTGTTTATGTATTCAATTGCCAATGAAATTTGAGTATGGCTGTGATCAGAACTGATGATGCGATGAATATGATTTATTTCAGAAAGTAATTCAAGTTGAATATTTCTAACTGAAAGATGCATTCTAATTGGCCGCGAGCTGCTACTAACTTTAAACTTCTACCGCTTAAGGGGGCACAATTTTTGAATGGATCACAGTGTCATTGGCAACGCGCGTAAAATACTTCAATTCACTGTCAGGACTAGCGTAATCTAGTCACAAACAAACTTAAAAACTCTTACGTGCTCGAATCCACGATTCTAGTTCGCTCATCACTGTGGAAAACTCTTAACTATTTTAGCCCGACGTGCGGTTTACTGACGCCCGCACGCCGGTTTACTGCCCGCAGCGGGAATTATAGGATGCCCAGCGTACACGTAGTAGTGCGACTTCCAGTTCGTGTGGTAGCTACGGCGGTAAAGGCACATTTTGGGCCATTGGAGTAACTCAGTGATACCTCTGATTCAGCGCATCGAACAACCCCTCAATACTTAATTTCAGTTAGACATCTTTAAAAATGTAAGACCAATCTATATATAGACACAGTTTTGTAACAAATTCTCATTGTAATTTGGCGAATCTCTTAATGTACATAGTTTGATTGACCTGATTTGCAAGTTTGTCGACATCAGTGTTCCTCTATTGTTTGGCATCGAACCATGTTTACGATGGATCAGGGCATTCCCGACTTGATCGTAATCGCACTTTACGCGACCAAAATCACCGTTGTTAAAAAAAGCCATTCAGATATTTGAATTTTTTTTTTATCATCTGTATATAATCATGCTGTCTTTGATCTGTTTTCGGGTATAATTATACGCCGATAGTACGAGTGTTATATTGGCGATAACGGAGATACATGTATTTGAAAAAGTATTCTTTTACCATTGATGTAAATTCTTCAGACAAATCGCCGTTATTTCGTCGTATACATGTACGTTGTATGTAGAATTAATACCCTTCCGATGAACTCAGGATATTTATTTGCGTGTTACTTGTTTAGTTGCAGTGAAGCAATTTCAGCATGCCATATCGCTGGCAGGGCACGACATATTAGACTGTACTGATTACTGAAGGTCTTTTGTCTTAACAAATTAGTTTTACTATAGCATAATATACGTCCGTATTGGGTGAAAAAAATCGGTCCCCATTAAACAGAGCTGTGCGTTGTATGCGCTGACATCGATGTTTAAACTATGGAAGTCACGCCCACAAGGCACACAATTTTCACCACTTATATTCAGACGGCCCTATCTCCTACCCGTTTCAACATCATTTTAATGAAGACATTGTCGGAAGGTTCGCGCTGCCACTTGCCAAATTTGCCAATGGCAAAACTAATTACATTTGACGAAAAATATTTTCATTTGGCAAAAGATTTGGCAAGTCACTTTTTAATTCCTCAATAAAGTTGAAAAATATCGGTCAATCAATACCATTCATTTTAGGAAATTATTACAATAAAATTATATTAGTGGTGTGTTATATGGTTTTGGAAAAGTTAACACCTCAATTAACGTGCAGTTAATCTGGTAACATTATTATCGATGGTTCGATGGATTACCAGTATTTATGATGTTCCCTTGTGATGAAGCAACTCTTCTACCATTTTATTCTTCGGTGATTGGTTTATTGTTGTAAGATAAACCATAACAGAGATGCGAGTATAATTATTAGCCAACTGCTTGCCTATCGACATCAAACGTTGTTCAAACCGCGAGTGTCGAAACATAAAACTCAAACAATTAGGTTGAAGAAAATGATGTTATCAGAGATAACATTTGGCAAATTCTGATAGAATTTGGCAAAAAATTGTTCATTTGGCAAATAATTTGGCAAAAGTAAATTTCGGTCCAGCGCGGACCCTGCATTCTCGGCTACATCATTATGGACAAGCTGAAATGTATTCATAACAATAGTTAAACTATTAAAGGGGTATAGTGTCAAAAATGAGCTCAATTTTGGTTTGGTCCCGTTAACTCATTCATTGCCAAGTTCTGGGCATTTCGATAACCGTGTGCCGAGTTTTCTGGGCATATTGCCAGTTTTATTGTGTTGTGTGTGTATCTTTATACCCGAAAACAGATCTAAGACAACAGCTGCGGCGAATGCGCATTTGTGCAGAGACTCTCTCCTCTGATGATAACTAAAGGTACTCAAACCGATTAAACACCCCTAAATTACTATTTCTTTGGCTTCGGGCGTAAATAATATTGTATTCGAGTCGAGGAACCTAACCATCAACGCTCAGAGTGATCAGATACGATTTTTGAAGTTCGTTATTTCAACTGTTTGTGGCCCAGAAAACGCCGTCAAATGGACGGTCTCAGTCAAAATTGCGGATGAAGATGGTTAATTCTAAAAACATTTAGTAATACGGTTATATTTCGTACATACTCAAGTGAAAATACGGCAATATTTCGTTGAACAAAATGTTTATAAATAAAACGTTTTGGGAAATTTGATACCATAGTTGACAGTGAATTTTTGCAATTAATCGATTCTGATAACAAAAGCGCATTTTGAAGAAATATTGTTGTTGTATCTTGGTGATATGGGGACCATCTGATCGGATTGAGTACCTTTAAACAAACTGCACTTCTCCCAAAATATGACCTACAATCCGCAATCCGTGTCAAATAAAGTGCACCAAGATAGAAATTGTGAGTTTTTCGCCCAGCACATCATCTCGTCGCCGGCACATGGATGGTGTCTTTCGGGTGACGAGATATCTCTTCATCGACACTGAATGAGTGCATTATGTTGTTTTCAGGTCACGTCATAGTCAGTGGTAAATTTGATGATTTAATGCAAATTTTGCGTGCTCATATGCATACTATGGATATTGCAAAACGACTACGTATAGAAAGAACAAACACTATAGTGACGTAGTTACCTGCTCGTATACTCATTACGCGCGCTCCGTGTGTATACTGGTGTAGATATTCTTGTTTCGCATGGACGCATGGGTGTTTTATTCATAGAATGGGAATTTTTGGGAGGATTAAAAGTCGAACTGCGACCTAGAGGCGGAGTCCGTAAAAGGTGTAGTTGGGAATTTCAATTTCGTTTATTGTCCTTTACATTATTATGTCAATAATGTTGATTTTTGGTTTGTGACAGGCTATGTCAATTACAAATAAAAGAAATGAAAAAGATTATTTGTAAGTCTTATATTTCAACTTTTATAGACATTTTTCGTTCAGCAGCCCACTGGGGGTTGTAGTCGGAGACGACCGAGTAGGCCGCCGGTTCGTTAATTAGGCGCTGGTTGTTATTGTTATTTTAACAGAATTCTGAGTTGGTCATTCGCGAAACAAATATATTTTAGATTATATAATTACAAACATGGGTATATAATATATTATCTTGAGCGCGTTACCATTTCTGACATTGGTTTTCTTGTCAGTAGTAGTTTATTATGCGAAAAGTGATAATTGTTAACATATACAATTATGGGTAGCACTACAATTGATAACAAATACGAGTAAGGGTAGCAAAACAATATATGTAAACGCTTTATGCCTACTTACCAGGTTTGTTCGATTTGTTTCCCCAGAACATCTCGTTCCCGGAACACGCAGCCCTCATATCGTCATTCAGGAAACCACGCTGCTCCACGTTAGCATCTGTGAATTCATACCACAGTTTCGTGCTGTCATCTCTCTCCTCCTATAAAACGATAGCACATCACGTAATTGGTGTGAGCTAAGTAAAACACTTAACACATTGGAGGGAGCACTACGGCCATTGTGGGTCCACGATGCACGGTGATTGTTTTATCGGTGATCCGAGGTGAACTCGCGTTGACCGGATTAATATGAATCAACACAAATCCCGGAGACTGCCCGGGACAATCCACTGATGTTTTCCGATTGGGGTTTATCGTCGTTTCAGCCCCTATGACATATCACGACGTTGCATATTTTACGGGTGGACGACTGACCACGCAGACGGTAAATTTCACCGGAAAATCACACCACCGTGTGCAAAAACCACAGACCACCGGAAAGCAACTGACAAACTTGACCAGATACACGAATTCGATTTCCACCCCTTCCATGTGTCACGAATCCGCGCTTGTCGGGAATCGAACCAGCTTCGTCGGCGCTAGGCGGCATAGAGTGCACTGAGAACTATATATACGGACTGGTCTACGGGGGGGGGGGCGATCCACTGATATGTTTATTGACTGGTTTCTGCCCCACCGGGGAGGGGCGATCAACTGATATGTTTATTGATTGGTTTCTGCTCCACCGGGGAGGGGCGATCCACTCATATGTTTATTGACTGGTTTCTGCCCCACCGGGGAGGGGCGATCCACTGATAATCGTCGACAATATATTTTATAACATTATTAAGTAAATATTGACAATTGTCTTGTCTTGACTTGTTCAAATGTTAATGACCACGAAAAAGACAATTTATGGAAAATTTAGGCATAATTATGCAGTGCGATACTTGTTGCATATATAGAAGATCTGATATTGAAATAGTTATGGACTGCACATCAAAGCAATGAACTCGAAAACAGAAACCCGCAACCGAGAAGTCAACTGAGTTCAGAAAAATCAACTCTTGGTTGCGGGTTGTGATAGCATATATAACTCAGACTGCATATGGTCACGGTGTCACTCCAGGTGGTGAGTGGGGTGGGGGTGCTTTCATGCATGTGCAATCTAGAATATGTGCATTTCTTTCAATCATTTCAACATCGTCGACGTTACCATGATGTGTACGTCCTTTGCAATTGAGTATTGGTTTTGAATTTTTGATATTTGAAGTTCAGACGCGTAGTATTTTTCTCTCAGTTTTATATTCGCGCGAAAAATACCACTGCGCTAATTTAAATACGAGTAGCCATACAATTCCGGTGACGATTAACAAAACTATCTGTTTTCCTTCCCTCCCGATATAGCACAGTCGATAACAAAAATATGAGCTGTTTACCAGCGATCGGTCGCAATGCATAATATACATGATTTACACTTACCTCGTCAGTCGTACTGTTGTCATATGTAACTGTCTGTATTTTCTTTTCATCCACAGAATCCTGCAACCAAATAATATGAAGAGCGTTTTAATTCAGAACTATTGAGTAAAGACGTCTGAACACATGCAGTTAAATGAGAAACACGTAACGTGGGTCTGTTTGAAGAACGCTGTCATTTCATATACCATCAAATAATTCGATCGTATACACTCTTAAACATTTGATGTTGTACAAAACCAAAATTTGTTTTGAACCAAAATTGGTTTTGAGTCTTGCCACACATATGGAACCAACTTTGGTTTTGATCAAAACCAAATCATCAAAACCAAATTTGGATTTCACAAAAACCAATTGGTTTTGATGATTGGTTGTGAGTAAAACATTCAGTGGTTTTGATCAAAACCAAATCATCAAAACCAAATTTGGATTTCACAAAAACCAATTGGTTTTGATGATTGGTTGTGAGTAAAACCTTCAGAGTGGGTTTGATCAAAACCAAATCATCAAAACCAAATTTGGATTTCACAAAAAACAATTGGTTTTGATGGTTGGTTGTGAGGAAAACCTTCAGTGGATCTGATCAAAACCAAATCCTTAAAACCATATTGGATTTCACAAAACCAAATCAGTTTTAAGGTCTGGTTTTGAGTAAAATCAAATTTGGTTTTGAGAACGCAACAGTGGATTCTCTAGAATGTAATGAGAGCACACTTACTGTCACCCAACATATATGAGAAGAGAATAATAAAGCAAATTCAACAAATATATTCCTTATTTGTACCAAACTATTTGAGTTAATATTCAGTATTTTATGAAAATATAGCTACAATTCTTCATAGTTTTGACGTCCATCCCAAATGGCAGAATATAAATTAATGCAAATTTATGAAATGGGTGTTGGTTGTAAAATGAAATTGTCAAAAATAATCGCTCCCTTTTGAGCCGCTAAGTGACGAACACTTTCAAGCATTGTAGCTTGGTGGTGTGGCTACTACATCCAACTCAGTTTGTGGCTAATGCTGCAACTGGTTTTGTGTCTTGAATATACCAACATTAATGCTCCCTAACAGCATATTTTTGACATGAATACTGTATTCTATATATATACGTGCGTACAGGGACGTCGCTAGAGGGTTTCCGTTAGGAGGGTGTATAATTGAGCTGATTGATAGGAGTAGTTTCGTACTTTACGAACGTGCCCTCTGGATGTTCGTACTTTACGAACATGCCCCTCTGGATTTCCTGTATAGTCGATACACTGTGTTTGGTATTTCTTATATGTTTTGCGACGTTTTGTAAACTATGGTGTGTTTGTTTTAACAGAATATATTTGGCCGTTATTTAGTTAAATATATACTTTAAATTTGTATTTCAATTGTAAAACATTTACCCGGTGATATTGGAATCACATTGGGATGATACGGTAAGAAAATAAAGCACAATTAGTTTATACTATGGACAATATCAAACAAAATTTCAGAAGTTTCGAAAGTTATCGGAAATTTCGAAAAATCACATTTGGGAAGCTAAAAGTTAACAATTCGTTTCTCACTTGCCCATCAAAATACGATGTGGACTGTCGTTCGATGGATACCCCATATGGCATACCGCCTGGAGTGGTAATACATATGACACATGGCTGTCGTCCGGTTCGTACCCCCATGTGGCATACCACCTAAAGTGGTCAAACATATAACCCATATATGACCCGCCATATCAAATCCAGTCCAAATCCAAAACAATCAGTGGACAAAACTAACCCCACGTATCAAATGTCGTCGAAATCCCATCAAAATTGGCGATTTGACCTTGAAGTTACCCGATTTCAAGGTCAAGGTCACGTCGCACGGGCAAATGAATATGCTTATGAGACTCGCCATAAGAAAATACCCCCACATACCAAGTTTCATCGAAATCCGTGGTATTCGGGCGTTTGACCTTGAAATTACCCGATTTCAAGGTCAAGGTCACGTCGGATGGGCAAATTAATAGGCCTATGCCACTTCCATGCCGAAAATACCTCCACATACCAAGTTTCATCGAAATCGGGTCGGCCGTTTTCGAGTCCATCGCGAACACACACACAGACATACAGACACACAGACAGGCAGATCTTCCAAAATATATAATAGACTAGAAGGTGACCCGACTTCGTCCGGGCTTTGACCTTGAATTGTCCATTTTGAAGGTCAAGGTCAAGTGGGGTCACGATTTGACCAGTCCAAAACACTGCCCGGACAAAAGTACTCGACAAACGTGCCCGTCGAAATCTATCCGGTTTTACCCGATTTGACCTTGAATTGATTATTTTGAAGGGACCCCCACATACCAAGTTTCATCGAAATCCCGTGATATTCGGGCGTTTGATCTTGAAATGACCCGATTTCAAGGTCAAGGTCACGTCGCACGGACAAATTAATAGGCCCATGCCATCCCACGGCCGAAAATACCCCCACATACCAAGTTTAATCGAAATCGGCTCGGTCGTTTTCGATTTCATCGCGAACACACACACACAGACACACAGACATACATATCTTCCAAAATATATAATAGATAATGCATTGTGTAGAGTAATGCACCCTACCCCTTCTTATTCAAGGGACGGATGGTACATACTAAACAACATATCCATCTTACCTATGTGGGGAGACAGAATATAATCGAACTATAGTGACCCCAACCAAATTGCCAAGGTCATACTCGGAGAGGCCGCGACCTATGAGTTATGCAATACTAGCCACAAAGGAAGGAAAGTCTTAGGTAATAATTCCAGTTCACCCATGGGTTAGTACAGACAAAGAGATACACTAATGACTGCTATGTCATTAGCGTATATATAAACCAGACATTAATCTACTCTTCAATTAGTTCTGGCTCTTCAGACATACATGACAGATGCCAAACACTGGCTCGCTAATTAATAAGCGACGCCTTCATTTCATGGCATCCGAGATGATTCACCATATTATGTATTGTTACCTACACTTGCTGATTACCACATGATGTTAGAGATGAATAACATTTATACAGAGAAGTCTTATTCCTTCACATAGATGAAATGGTACCGTTAAGCAGTTCTGCGTCTTACTAATACACAACTTGAAGTCTCGGCCACTAAACGATCAAAACAAAGAGAAACTTATAAATTGCTACAGAAGATTGCTGCCAAAACAAAGAAAATACCGAAGATCGCAGCCAAAACAAAGAGAAATTTATAAATTGCTACAGAAGATCGCAGCCAAAACAAAGAGAAACTTATTAATTGCTACAGAAGATCGCAGCGAAAACAAAGAGAAACTTTATAAATTGCTACAGAAGATCGCAGCCAAAAGATAGACGAAAAGAAGAAGAAAAGACGACATTACCCAAGAAAAGAACACAATAGACAATTTGAACTCGACAGTTGTGACAGTTTATTCATAGGATTTGGTGAGTCAAACTTTTTCATTTTTGCCAGATGTGCGTTTTCACACCTTGTTAGAGTCTTGATAAGTATTAACACCCAATTCCACCCTAAATTTTTCGCGAAATTTGTCCCCAAACAATTTTCAAACCAAACAGATAACAGATTTAATTAACTTGCATGGAACCACCGCCACCCGAATCCGTGGAATATTCTAATCAAGATAGTTTATTTATTCGATCTTTCAATATGGAACGAGAATGCCACCTACACGCGGCCAGTAATTCAAACGTGCTATACATAAATATACCAAATCCATCCTTTCAAATTCCGAGCGCGCAGGACACCCAGAATACCCTTATCTCTCATTTAACGCGAGAGATAGGTCAATTTAACATGACAATGCGTGAGACTTCTGCCGCCACCCATTTGCAGGCCACAGTATCTGCTATTATAGGTATGAACGCAATGGTTAGATCATTTGATGGTAAACCATCAGAATTTTCCAATTGGATGCACGAAATAGAGAAATATTCTTCGACATTTGGTGCGGAAGATGAAACAATAATTAAGATAGCGGCCCAGACAAGTCGTTCATCTGTTTCCGAATTCGTGCAGCGATACATCAATGAAAATACGGTTAACGGCACACTAACGGTTACATGGCCTGATTTAAAAGCGCAGTTGCGATCTCGTTTCAGCGCAATCAGTGACGCACCACAGGCCTTGGCCATGTTGAGAACATTAAAACAAACGCATCAGGAAACAATACCTATATTTGCAGAGAGAATTCGCTCACTCGCAAACACTGCCTTTTTTGATGAAATAAATACACGGGCGGTACAAACACAATTGGTAACATTTTTTGCGGATGGCATACGCGATGACCACATCAAATATACCTTAATTAAAGATGACCCAACGTCGCTCGACCGTGCCACAGAGATCGCAATGAAAGAAATGAACATTAATCAGAGATTCAAACTTCGCTACGTCTAGGTCAAATGAACAACACCAAATTCACGACTCCTTCCCACAACCCATGGAAGTTGATCATTTTAGGCGGCGTCCCATACTATAAAGACCGCGCAATAATATATGTAATAGCTATGCAACTAACAAACCAGTGCACAGCACCGCGCAAATCATCACCAAAATCCCCCAGTCAGAATGCCATCCAATGTTCACAATACCAACTTTAATAAACAAAGCAATTACATCAGCCAGGATCGAGTAAACAATATAGACTACAACTCAAACCGGCCAAACTTCTCAAATAAAATGAAACGCCAGTTTTGCACACTATGTAAGATGAACAACCACGATATTCGTAATTGCCGAAGACGCATAGCCAATAACAAACAATATTTAAACATGTAAGAATGTCTTTGAAGAAGCCGCAAGGACATTCTAAAAATCACAATCATCATAATACATCATATCACAGTGCGAGATACCAAAACAAAGCCTTATTCAAGACACCCTCAAAAGATAGGACCATAAACAAATGTGCACCTAATTACCAGAAGCTAAGCAATTCTGCAATTAAACCAGCTGCCAATACCCTGACCGCCAGAACAGCACATGTTGCTACAAACGAACACAGACTTCGTTCAGACCAGGGCAATAAATCGAAACCTAATACATTTTATCATGCTGATACGAGCGTGAACAAACACCCTCAAATATGAATAAACGATTACGTAACACCGTTCCCAAACAAAAGGACATTAATGGCGATGCAAAAATTCAAAACCAAAACCAACGAAAAGCTAATGGAAATACAACAGTTTACCAAAATAATAATAATGAACCAAGTAAAAACTGTCAAAGTGTAAATAACCAGTCTGAACAGATGCAATTGCATACATTACCTAAACTCAAGTACCATGCAGAGATTGCACAAGGACTGCAACAGCAAACGCCTTGTTCAACAATTATTAAAATTGGTAACCAACGCATTAGGGCATTACTTGTTTCTGGGCCAAGTACAAGTTTCTTAAAATATGACGTATATCGCTCCCTTCCAAATAAGCCCCCGTTACTAAAAGAAAAAATCATTCTGACCTCAGCAACAGGCCAAAATATGCAAGTATACGGCAGTATACATTTGCCCTTCAAAATTGGATCAATGTCATTAGTACATAAATTCTTTATATTACACAACCTAGCAAGATCAGCGATTTGTGGTCGCGATTTTTTAACAGACAAACATGTAAGACTCTATTTCGATTTGAATGCATTTAGAATAGGCAACAAAACATTTCCCATGTTACAGGATTTACATTTACATATACATGTAGCATCATTGCTACGTTCGCGGCAAGATATCAAATTACCACCCCATTCATGTGCATTGGTGAACACAAAAATAATTGGTACACCAGTCATGTATGAGACACCATATCTTGGAGTAAGTCCCGCCGATATTGGCATTTTTAAGGATGAACCTAATGTATCCATTATGGACGGGATAGTTTCCGCATCAAAACGAGATATACCTGTCATGATCATGAATAATTAGGACTCGTATATGTCTATATTTAAAGGTAACATAGTTGCGAAAACACATGGCCTAAGTTCAGACCAGATCTGTCAAACAAAGGCTAAGGTACCCACCACAAATAAAATGAATGATTCTCAAGAAGTATTTAGTATAGAAAATCAAACAAAAATATCTAAGGCTGGCCATAAACCTTTCAAATTGGACGATATATGTGCCCCCGACCACCACAAAATTGAACTACTTGAACTGGTCTCCCAATATCAAGATGTGTTTACAAACGATCCAAATAAGGTAGGATTTTGGGATAAAATAGTCATGCGTGTTGATACCAAACCAGATGCAGAACCTATCTTTTGTCGTGCGTATCCTACTCCATTACATAGACGCGAACACATGGAAAAAGCAGTTCAAAAATTATTAGATGCTGGTATTATAAAGAAAACTACAAACGCAAGATGGTCATTTCCTGCCATATTGATTCGTAAAGGAATAGTAGATTCTAATGGAAATCAAAATTATAGACTATGTATAGACCTGAGAAAGCTAAATAAAATCACCGTCCCATTACGATGGTACCTCCCCTCTTTTACCGAAGTTTTCATCCGCCTCCAAAAATCAAAAGTTTTTTCCACAATCGACATTAGCCAAGCTTATCATGTTATCGGTGTTCTCAAAGAACATCAAGAAAAGTTAACTATGAACACAGATTTCGGATTGTTTTCTTTCACAAGGGCCCCATTTGGCTATTGCAACTCGAGCGCGACGTTTTTGACATTAATCCATAAAGCATTGGAAGGGTTAAGTTTTGTTGACAGCTTCGTCGATGATTTAATTTGTCACAGCTAAACGGAGGCCCTCCATAAACAGCAGCTCAAAATAGTATTCGAACGACTTAGAGAGTATGGATTAGTAGCAGGATTAACAAAGTCCCAATTTTTTATGAAAGAAGTAAAAATTTTAGGGCATATCGTATCACAAAATGGAACGCGCCCAGATCCCGCCAAAGTTAAAGCCATACAAGATGTGCCGGCCCCAACATCCGTGAAAGAAGTCCGTAGAGTATTAGGGATTTTCAATTTTTATCGGAACTATTGTAAAGATTTCTCCGACACTGCTGCATCATTAATTAAATTAACTGCTCGTTACGCAAAATTTGCATGGTCCGAAGAATGTCAAAATGCTTTTGATACACTAAAACAAAATTTGCTTAAAGTACCTACTCTGGCCTACCCCGATAGGAACAGGGAAATGATCTTATATTGCGATGCATCAATGCATTCAGTGGGGGGATCATTAGTCCAGCCATACTCAGAAAACAAACTAGAAACTGATAACAAAACCCCGGAATTTCCGATTTGCTTTGTCAGCAAAAAGTTGAATCGCTCTCAACGAAATTACAGTACTACAGAGCGCGAAGCACTCGCCATATATATATGTCTAAAGAAACTCAATTTCTATCTAGAGGGATCGGACGTAGAAATACGAACAGATCATTTACCCCTAGTTTCTATGTTTCAAAATACTCAAATGGCTAATAAACGTATTCAAAAAAATGGTTTATTGAAATTTCCGCATACAATCCAAAAATTACTTATATACAAGGGTCTGAAAATATCGCCGCTGACTTTTGTTCTCGGGTGGACCCGACAAACCAATAGAGCATGTCAGAATGTTCAGTGGAGAGCTATGTAGAGTAATGCACCCTACCCCTTCTTATTCAAGGGACGGATGGTACATACTAAACATATCCATCTTACCTATGGGGGGAGACAGAATATAATTGAACAATAGTGACCCCAACCAAATTGCCAAGGTCATACTCGGAGAGGCCGCGACCTATGAGTTATGCAATACTAGCCGCAAAGGAAGGAAAGTCTTAGGTAATAATTCCAATTCACCCATGGGTCAGTACAGACAAAGAAATACACTAATGACTGCTATGTCATTAGCGTATATATAAACCAGACATTAATCTACTCTTCAATTAGTTCTGGCTCTTCAGACATATATGACATATGCCAAACACTGGCTCGCTAAATAATAAGCGACGCCTTCATTTCATGGCATCCGAGATGATTCACCATATTATGTATTGTTACCTACACTTGCTGATTACCACATGATGTTAGAGATGAATAAAATTTATACAGAGAACAGTCTTATTCCTTCACAAATGGCCTAACAATTTTTTATTATTTTTTTTAAAATAAATATTTCTTACAATTTTTAGGACATAAAATAAAAAAAACATACATCACCCTGCAGGGAGCCCCACATATATATATAGAAGCATATAGAAGAGTGTCGTCTGCTCATGTTTGTCAGGGAATCTGTATGGGTGAAAATATAAAATTGTTAAAGAATTCAAGAAAAAATTATTAAAATTGTAAAAACAATTGTTAGGCCAATGCATTCTCTTATATATGCGAGGCGACCTATGGTCGACTCGCATATATAAGATAATGCATTGGCACAGGGTAAGAAAAATCCCGACTTACGACTGGATTTGATATGGCGGTTCACATATATGAATACTCAGGCAGACGGACACAAAACATCGGAATTTTCATATAAATTTAGATGAATAACTCTTGAACGAACAACCCGACCAAAAAGCTACATTTCCAGATAAACAGAGATGAATAACCCTAGAATGAAAAACCCGAATAAAACGCTTGCACCCTCTATTAAACTATTAAATTTCCTCACAGCAGTGATAATCGATACCAAAGTCCATTGAGATCCGAGCACTACTGATCAAGTTATGAAACGAACAGACATTGGACGTACGGACGCATGCACGGGTGGATTGTCATACGTTTGGTCTTTATGTGGTCTTTATTTTGTTATTTTTGACAGTTTTGACCACATAAAGACTACAACTTTACTCCAAAGTGTGCGGACTAACCGGTATTAGGTGGCAGTTTGACAATAGGTCGTCGAGCATGTCCAATCGTTCTTTTATCTTAGGCTGCCCCCCCCTGACCACCTAAAACTTAATATTTAAATGATATCGACGAATGTGTATATGAATGTTAATCCCAATCGAAGAGTTAGGATAGTATATTTGCCTTTGTGGCGAAGTGGGTGAAGTTCAATCATCGACAGTAATATCAAATACGATATACGGATAATGATGCGATTTACCGAATCAAATGCGTAGGCGGTTAACCTGATCTCAAAGGGGCGGTTTGTTTGTTTTTATCGGGGACAATTCAAAAGCGAATACTATCAGGTGTATTTTGGAGCTTAAACCGGCAATTATCTGCAACGTCATTGTTGTAGGTCATTTAAATACACTCACCTGGTTTAACGCATTGTACGTATCTTCTGGGCTCTGTATCTTGTCTGATTCAAGCACTGTGACAACACAGTAATGAGAACCATGGCCGTCAGGCATACGGTACACACTCAAACCCTGGAATATGTAATCTCAAGATGAATACAGGTAAACGGTAAGATCCGACGTTACACCAAGTTGAATACAGGTATGCGGTAAGATCCGATGTTAAACACAAGATGAATACAGGTATGCGGTAAGATCTGATGTTACACACAAGATGAATACAGGTATGCGGTAAGATCCGATGTTACACACAAGATGAATACAGGTATGCGGTAAGATCCGATGTTACACACAAGATGAATACAGGTATGCGGTAAGATCCGATGTTACACACAAGATGAATACAGGTATGCGGTAAGATCCATGTTACACACAAGATGAATACAGGTATGCGGTAAGATCCGATGCTATACACAAGATGAATACAGGTATGCGGTAAGATCCGATGTTACACATTAACCCTTTACCCAACAGAAGGGCCCTGTGCCAATGCATTCTCTTATATATGCGAGTCGACCATAGGTCGCCTCGCATATATAAGAGAATGCATTGGCTTAACACATTACAAATTATAAAATTGTTAAAGAATGTAAGAAAAAATGGTAAAAAGTGTTAAAAAAAGATTGTTTTTAGGCCAATGCATTCTCTTATATATGCGAGGCCACCTATGGTCGACTCGCATACATAAGAGAATGCATTGGCACAGGGCATAACTGTAACTATCACAATGTGGTCAAGGAGCCGGTTCCAATGATATCCATATTTGTATGGTTCTATTGAGACAGACCGAAGATATTTTAGGCTGTTGAAGCTTTATTTGGCCGGTTTTGGCCGGTTTGTTGGGTAAAGAGTTAAAACAAAGTATACTGAAATAATTACATAGCCCATCTGTGTTAACCTGTTAGCAGATTGGTCAACTTCCAATTGGGTCACCCGTTTCATACGAACGAACACGACGTCGCAAATTGTTGAAATAATCACTAAAAGCGGTCAGCATAATAAATGGGTGTGTCTTTAAAGCCCTCATTTATATCGACCACGTGATGGTTGCTAAGTGGGTGGAAATGCTATATTGGGCTGATTTAATATGTGCGTGGGCAGTGGGCTATAGTCTCAAATTATCGACAGATCTTGTGAAAAGAAAAAAAGAATACATTCATATTTTGTATGGGAATAAATCATAGCAAAACTATATAAACATACGAATTAATTTAGTGGGTGTGTGTGTTATTGGGGGATACGGCGCTGTGGTCGTTAATTAATGTAGTGATGTGTGTTATTGGGGGATACGGCGCTTTGGTCGTTAATGAATGTAGTGGGTGTGTGTTATTGTGGGATACGGCACTGTGGTCGTTAATGGATGTAGTGGGTGTGTGTTATTGGGGGATACGGCGCTTTGGTCGTTAATGAATGTAGTGGATGTGTGTTATTGGGCGATACGGCACCGTGGTCGTTAATGAATGCAGTGGGTGTGTGTTATTGGGGGATACGGCGCTGTGGTCGTTAATGAATGTAGTGGGTGTGTGTTATTGTGGGATACGGCACTGTGGTCGTTAATGGATGTAGTGGTTGTGTGTTATTGGGGGATGCGGCGCTGTGGTCGTTAATGAATGTAGTGGTTGTGTGTTATTGGGGGATACGGCGCTGTGGTCGTTAATGAATGTAGTGGATGTGTGTTATTGGGGGATACGACGCTGTGGTCGTTAATGAATGCAGTGGGTGTGTGTTTTTGGGGGATACGGCGCTTTGGTCGTTAATGAATGTAGTGGATGTGTGTTATTGGGGGATACGGCGCTGTGGTCGTTAAAGCATGTAGTGGATGTGTGTTATTGGGGAATACGGCGCTGTGGTCGTTAATGAATGCAGTGGGTGTGTGTTATTTGGGAATACGGCGCTGTGGTCGTTAATGAATGTAGTGGGTGTGTGTTATTGGGGGATACGGCGCTGTGGTCGTTAATGAATGCAGTGGGTGTGTGTTATTGGGGAATACGGCGCTGTGGTCGTTAATGAATATAGTGGGTGTGTGTTATTGGGGGATACGGCGCTGCGGTCGTTAATGAATGTAGTGGGTGTGTGTTATTGGGGAATACGGCGCTGTTGTCGTTGGCGACACATTCAGTGTGAACCCCTTCGCGGCTCACACAATGTGCATCAACGAACACATCAACGTTTCTCCCCATAAAACAAATTATTAAAGACATTTTGTGTACTTATGTGCGTGACACTAATAAGCTATTATTCAGGCACTGTGCCGACTGGAGGAATATAGCATTCTAATATTATCGCCGAAAATTTCAAACAAATCGACCTTACCAATCCATAGAAAACTTCGTCTGAACTACGCTCAATTGTAAATATTTACTTCTCGATTCTCGACGCAACAATCTGCGATAAGCTAACGGAAACGATTTCGCCATCGAGATTCGCTGTATTTAATTAATATATCAGAAATGACAGCGTTTGTTGTCAATTTGGATATAATATTTGTAAAAATTACTACTTTGAGCTAGATTATTCTCCATTTCTATTTTATCACCCAACTGGGGTGTTTCACACCACTTTAAATAAATACAGCGTATATATTCTTATACTCCCACAGAAACAAAATTTCTATCCAATCCTTATTTGTGTCGAAATACGATCGTTGTTTCGCATTCTCCTTCACAATAGACTCGGTCCATACGCACGCCTGTTCAGGTTCCCGCTGCCACTTACCAAATTTGCCAATGGCAAAAATAATTTATATTTGGAAAAAAATATTTTTATTTGGCAAACGTTTTAGCAAGTCACTTTTTAATTCCACAAGCAATTTGAAAAAAATATTTGTCAATCAGTACCATTAATTTCGGGAAACTCTTACAGCATAAATATATTAGTGGTGATTTATACGGTTTGGGGGAAGTTATCACCTCTATTAAGATGCAGTTAATCTCATATAATTATTCCTGATGGTTGGAGGGATTACTAATCTTCTTGTGATGTGCTCTTCTGATGGTTGGAGGGATTACTAATCTTCTTGTGATGTGCTCTTCTGATGGTTGGAGGGATTACTAATCTTCTCGTGATGTGCTCTTCTGATGGTTGGAGGGATTACTAATCTTCTTGTGATGTGATCTTCTGATGGTTGGAGGGATTACTAATCTTCTTGTGATGTGATCTTCTGATGGTTGGAGGGATTACTAATCTTCTCGTGATGTGCTCTTCTGATGGAGAAACCCTTCTACCATTGAATTGTTCGGTGATTGGCTTATTGTGTGATAAACCACTATAGAGATGCGAGTATAATTAATTATTAGCTGCTTTTCTATCGAAATAAAACCGCTTAGTGTTGAAAAATAAGAATTAAGTTTTCATAAAATAATAATATCAGTGATAGCATTTGGCAATTGCTAAATAATTTGGCAAAAAATATTTTCATTTGGCAAATTATTTGGCAAAATTAAACTTCGGTCCAGAGCGGACCCTGCACCTGTTACGTTGCTCGCATAAACATACCATATAGTTTAAGTCAAATAATACGAAAGTGAGTTAAGGACCGGAAATTTCCAAAAAAAACAAACAAACATTTAACACCATAGGCTCACTATATCTAACCAAATATGCCACGCCCAAATCCAACAAAATATACCACGCACAAACCTAAGCAAATGACACTCCCAAACCCAGCCCAATATAATGTCACGCCCAAACCCAACCAAATATGCCAAGCCCAATACTGCAATTCGACATCCTCTGGTGGTTCTTGGTTTTTACATTTCTTCACAAATAACGATTTATTCAACGTTAACTCTTTATGAGTCTTATTTCCCACATTTGCATTTCTTTACATATGGGTTTGGAAATGTTTGTTTGTAATAGGACATCAAATAGTACGGATATATACAATATGGTCGATGCGGTATGCCATGGCATATCATGTAACCTGTGATGAAAACTGGAGTTTAACCGTGTATAACAGGGAACACGCCGGTTATACGCTGGGTAATTTGACATCCTCTGAACCCCAATCACATCTGTTTGGTTAATGGTACGTTCATACACTTGCAAATTGGTCAGGCATTCTGTTGCAGGAATTTCGGCATAGAAATATAATATGAGCATGAAACCGAATACAACTATGATTATAAAATACATCTGTTCCACGGCTAACTACATGAAAAGTAAAATTGTATTTAGTGCCGCTTTTAGTGATGCTATCGAAATTGTCCTGCAATTATCTATCAAGAATCAGGTACAGGTACAAGTAAATATTTTCATTTGGCAAATTATTTGACAAAATTAAACTTCGGTCCAGAGTGAACATACCCTATAGTTTAAGTCAAATAATACGAAAGTGAGTTAAGGACCGGAAATTTCCAAAAAAAAACGAACATTTAACACCATAGGTTCACTATATCTAACCAAATATGCCACGCCCAAATCCAACAAAATATACCACGCACAAACCTAAGCAAATGACACTCCCAAACCCAGGCAAATATAATGTCACGCCCAAACCCAACCAAATATGCCAAGCCCAAATACTTCAATTCGACATCCTCTGGTGGTTCTTGGTTTTTACATTTCTTCACAAATAACGATTTAATCCACGTTTACTCTTTATGAGTATATAACGATTTAATCAACGTTAACTGTTTATGAGTCTTATTTCCTACATTTTCATTTTTTTACATAATGGGTTTGGAAATGTTCGTTCTTAATAGGGCATCAAATAGTACGGATATATACTATATGGTATATGCGGTATGCCATGGCATATCATGTAACCTGTGATGAAAACTGGAGTTTAACCGTGTATAACAGGGAACACGCCGGTTATACGCTGGGTAATTTGACATCCTCTGAACCCCAATCACATCTGTTTGGTTAATGGTACGTTCATACACTTGCAAATTGGTCAGGCATTCTGTTGCAGGAATTTCGGCATAGAAATATAATATGAGCATGTAACCGAATACAACTATGCTTATAAAATACATCTGTTCCACGGCTAACTACATGAAAAGTAAAATCTTATGTAGTACCACTCTTAGTGATGCTATCGAAATTGTCCTGCAATTATCTATCAAGAATCAGGTACAGGTACAGGTACAGGTACAGGTATTTTAAGGCAATGTGTTAGTGGCACCGTTACATGTGGATACTATCGAATTTTTACTTCTAATCCCGTTAGATTTGATAATGCATCTCACATGCACGTTCTGTTCATATTCTGACATAATAAACTAGCTGACGGTCAATGCAGCGCATAATTTGACAGAACTTTACGAGATACCACACTGTAAAATTATCTACCTTTTTGAAATCGTATAGAACTTTCATGCCAGTCTTTTTGACATCGAACTCTTTGGTGCGTTTATCGGCGTTGACAGTGATGGTCTCTTTGATTTTGACCCCTGGTTTCGGTTGCACGGTCACTGACTTTTCCTGTAAATAGAATATCACAAATCAGTATCATTGATTGCGACCGAACATTAACATCACATAATGTGAACACCAACCCTGTCGCAAATTGATTAATTGAAGCTTGTTTTCAGTATATTCTAACCTTTTCTATACTAAATACTCATTGACGAGTAGTTCCCTTAGGAAATGATCATATAATGAGTTTAACCCTTTCTATACTAAATACTCATTGGCGAGTAGTTCCCTTAGCACATTATCAGATAATGAGTTTAACCCTTTCTATACTAAATACTCATTGACGAGTAGTTCCCTTAGGAAATGATCAGATAATGAGTTTAACCCTTTCTATACTAAATACTCATTGGCGAGTAGTTCCCTTAGGAAATGATCAGATAATGAGTTTAACCCTTTCTATACTAAATACTTATTGACGAGTAGTTCCCTTAGGAAATGATCAGAAAATGAGTTTAACCCTTTCTATACTAAATACTCATTGACGAGTAGTTCCCTTAGGAAATGATCAGATAATGAGTTTAACCCTTTATATACTAAATACTCATTGACGAGTAGTTCCCTTAGGAAATGATCAGATAATGAGTTTAACCCTTTCTATACTAAATACTCATTGACGAGTAGTTCCCTTAGGAAATTATCAGATAATGAGTTTAACCCTTTCTATACTAAATACTCATTGACGAGTAGTTCCCGTAGGAAATGATCAGATAATGAGTTGAACCCTTTCTATACTAAATACTCATTGGCGAGTAGTTCCCTTAGGAAATGATCAGATAATGAGTTTAACCCTTTCTATACTAAATACTCACTAACGAGTAGTTCCCTTAGGAAATGATCAGATAATGAGTTTAACCCTTTCTATACTAAATACTCACTATCGAGTAGTTCCCTTAGGAAATGATCAGATAATGAGTTTAACCCTTTCTATACTAAATACTCATTGACGAGTAGTTCCATTAGGAAATGATCAGATAATGAGTTTAACCCTTTCTATACTAAATACTCACTAACGAGTAGTTCCCTTAGGAAATGATCAGATAATGAGTTTAATCCTTTCTATACTAAATACTCATTGACGAGTAGTTCCCTTAGGAAATGATCAGATTATTAGTTTAACCCTTTCTATACTAAATACTCATTGACGAGTAGTTCCATTAGGAAATGATCAGATACTGAGTTTAACCCTTTCTATACTAAATACTCATTGACGAGTAGTTCCCTTGCGTATTCAAACTTTTAATGTCCGCCTCAATCATACACAAATAAATGACGGTATTAAAAACTTTTTCAGTCTTGTTTGTGTCAACAGGCTATATATCTACACTTATTTTCCTCAATCGTTCATTTCTTGTATTTATATTATTTTATAACAGTATTAACTAACTATTAATATTTGTGTTTGGTCTTTACGTATTCAAACTCTTAATGACCGCTGAAATGACAATGTGTGAAAATTTCAGACATGTGGAATGTGATTGCCTAAGCATAATATAGAAGGTTCGTGCCAACTTCGTGGTGGTTATCGGTGATCGATATGCATGGTGTGTCGTGGTGGTTCGTGGTCGTATTTACATGTAGTGCGGTTTCGACAGAACTGTCAATACCATATGTGACCCGCCATATCAAATCCAGTCGTAAGTCTGGATTGTTTTACCCTGTGCCAATGCATACTCTTATATATGCGAGTCGACCATATGTCGCCTCGCATATACAAGAGAATGCATTGGCCTAACAATTTTTTGTACAATTTTAATAATTTGTTCTTGTATTCTTTAACAATTTTATGATTTCACCCATACAGAGCCCCAGACAAACATGAGCAGACGACACTCTTCTATATGCTTCTATATATGTGTGGGGCTCCCTGCAGGGTAGTGGATGTTTTTTATTTTATGTCCTAAAAATTGTAAGAAACATTTATTTTAAAAAAATGATAAAAAATTGTTAGGCCAATGCATTCTCTTATATATGCGAGGCGACCTATCGTCGACTCGCATATATAAGAGAATGAATTGACACAGGGTAACAAAAATCCCGACTTACGACTGGATTTGATATGGCGGGTCACATATTGCTTACAACATAGCGCTTGATTATCCTCACCAGTGACACTTTCAATGTTGAGTGAGTCACGGTGAATCACTCTCCCAATAATATTGCCACGGTGTTATGTGTTTTGCTTATCGCACACTCTGTACATACTCTAAAGCAAGATTTAAAACTCGAGACCGAAGGTCGTTCTTCATCGTCGGCTTCGCCTCGTCTAGTCGAGTTAAACAATCGCACATGCCTAATGCGACCCGCCTTTAAATGGGTATTGTACACCAAATCCGGTCATTTATGGGACAATCTCATGTCATATTCAACAGCAACAAATGGATGAATTTGAGCCATGGCTGAGTGCAAAATACACTCATTTGCTCTGCGAGCGATGTAACAACGTGGGTAATTATAATGAAAATGAGTTAATGACTCTAGTCATGAATGCATGAAAGGCCTCGGAATAAAGAAAGTATTTTGCATTAAAATAGTCGTCATGTTAACTTTCAAAACTATAGCTGATACACTTCTGTAAACATACTGTTATCGACTATATAGATGTATATTCGATGCTTCGATGGCGCCCTTACAGTTATGAGGTCAATCAAATTAATTAATATTCATTCCATACGCAAACCGGAGTGCCGCTTAGAACGAAATAGTTCGTTCGATTTTTGATAGTTATTCTAAGCTGACATTGCTATAATTGTTCATAGAAGTTGTAGCGTGAAAACACAATTCGTTTTACGTATTATGTATAAATAACGGTGAATTATGGACAATACAAACGTTCCAAATCACAATGACGTCATTTAGGCCGGTTGTCGTCCCTATAGTTATCTGCGTAATTGTAGAAGGCTTTATGTGTATGTAGGCAATAGGTATATTAAGCGGTTGATAAAAAAGTTTTCACGAACATCGCTGAAACCAAACCAGATTTATATGATTTACATTTTGTGTACTATTCGCTGCTTAGACTTCCCTGTTATCCATCACCATGGTCACGGTCCAACACAACAAACCGTTATCAATGTCATAATATATCATATGCACTTACCAGGATCCTATCGCTGTGGTTCAACATCACAGTGGTGACGATTCCGGCAATCACGACAAGGGTGACAAGAACAGCGACCGACGCCCATATCTTATGTTTTCCGATAGTGGACGGTTTCCTCGTCTCGATGACAACCTGGGAAGAATCAAGCTTTGCGGTTTGGTGAGGCAGTCAGTAATATATCTGATATATACTCATATCCGTATAAAGCAAGGCAATCAATACTATTAAGTTATTATACAATGTTGTGTACGAGTCCAGGTTGTGGTGAACAGTCATAGTGGACGAGACACGTATTGTCGAGTCTAGTATGACTTTTTCTCCACACCTGGACGATTACAAGAAAAACACATAAATACTGTACACAACATTGTATAATGACATTTGTATTATCCACCTGTATGTTTATCCAAATTTTGGGAATAACATTTTTGTGGTTAATTTTGGTATTTGTCGGCACTTAATTATTTATAAAAGCCTGTATTTGATCATAATAAAGCATGATTTGGAACAGTAAACACGGAAGTGAAAAACAAAAACTCAATGCGGAAGTGAAACGTCTGCTAAATCCACGCGAGCGCATCACAATTTCACCGATTAATTTCGCAATAGAGATAATTTGGGACGTCACAGAAGTCATATTGCACACTTGGAAGTCCAATATGACATTCGAGAGTCCAATATGACTTTTTCCCGGATTATCACGTGGCGGCTTTTGCCCAATTTGAAATATTCTCAGTTAAGGGATGGATACTAATATATCTGGTATATACTCATAGCAAGGCAGTCAATACTATATCTGATATACTCGTATCCGTATAAAGCAAGGCAGTCAATACTATAGCTGATATATACGCATATCAAGGCAGTCAATACTATAGCTGATATATACTCATACCAAGGCAGTCAATATTATAGCTGATATATACTCATACCAAGGCAGTCAATATTATAGCTGATATATACTCATAGCACGGCAGTCAATACTATATCTGATATACTCGTATCCGTATAAAGCAAGGCAGTCAATATTATAGCTGATATATGTGTTATATAGACGTCCCGGATGACTCAAAAGCGCGGAACGAGAATATCAGTGAAAAAACAACTCGAAAACTCAATGCTAGAAACATTTGAAAAAGTAGTTGATGAATATATTGCATATTTCTGTTTCTTACGGACATTATACTATTCTTATGTATGTGCATTTCAGTCGTATTCATGTTTCTGTTTCTTACGGACACTATACTATATCTGGGACATTTCAGCCGTATTTATGTTTTTGTAACGCTCGACTGAACACCCTAAATTCGTGCCGCATTGCTCATTTGTCCAATTTCGGACGAGCGTCGATGAAAACATGCTGTAGAGTTACGCTGAACACAAATTATTATGAATCAGACTGATCAACAGGCTGATGAACATGGATAATTTGATTGGGAATAAATACATGTTAACATTATTCTGCTCCGTACCAATGGTAATGACATGGGATTTGTCACGAGAACATTAGATGTGATTAGGGCATTTTTTTTTTTACAAATTACATCGGTACTGAAGTCTGGAGTTAATAATTTTACCGGAGATCGCTACCCAGTCGTTTCGGATACCACTCTGTGGTGTTGATACTTATTGGGTCTTTATTGCGTCATTTTAAATGTAAATAGTAGCCAAACAAGTATTTTTTTTAGCATGGAAAGTTTATTGCTTAACCCTTTACCCAACAGAAGGGCCCTGTGCCAATGCATTCTCTTATATATGCGAGTCGACCATAGGTCGCCTCGCATATATAAGAGAATGCATTGGCTTAACACATTACAAATTATAAAATTGTTAAAGAATGTAAGAAAAAATGGTAAAAAGTGTTAAAAAAAGATTTTTTTAGGCCAATGCATTCTCTTATATATGCGAGGCGACCTATGGTCGACTCGCATATATAAGAGAATGCATTGGCACAGGGTATAACTGTAACTATCACAATGTGGTCAAGGAGCCGGTTCCAATGATATCCATATTTGTATGGTTCTATTGAGACAGACCGAAGATATTTTAGGCTGTTGACAATTTCGGCCTATTTATTTTCGGCCCATCAACCAAATTCGGAGATCTTAAAATAAATAAGTAAATAAGGTTCCTCCGCCTGATAGAGCTATGCTAGCGCTGAGAAATATTTGAAATAGAAAAAAGTTATTGTATCAATTTGAAAAAAAATGTCTTGCAAGCGCAGATGACAGAATTCAAGAGAGAGAATCGGGCTATTTTCCTGTAGCCAATAACACAGAGTTGGCCTTCACTGAATACGAAAATCCTGTTGCGTATCCACATTTTTAATTTTTGTGAACTTTCCCAGTTTTGTAAAATAATTAAACCTTCAAACCACTAATGACACATTAGACACAGGCTACACTGGCTGTTATGCTCCCATATACTTATTTTTTCTTTTTTTCAGACCCCCAACAACCAGATAAATCGTGCACTGCTACCCGAGAACGTGGGAAAAAGAGGATGTTAAACGACAATGGCAAATATGCGGCAGGCAAATAAGAAAGTGGATTTTGTTGGTTAGGGCTAGTTTTAAAATAGAGAAAACATTTGACGAATTTCACCGATGGACAGACCGTAAATGCTAAGTAAATCACGACAAAGTCAGGTTAACAATGATATACTCTGGTACAAGCCATGTAAAAATGACATATCCTCGTAAATTTCAATTAAATCATGACAAAGTCAGATTAACAATTATATACTCTGGTAAACGAACATGTAAAAAACATGTAAAAGGCCATTACCATTGTAAATTCCAAGTAAATCATGGTAAAGTCATGTTAACAATGATATACTATGATAAAAGCCATGTATATCCATGTATATAAGACATGCCCTTGTAAAACATTGGGAATTATCTTAGTCCTATTTCTAGACTAAGTTGTGGTATTGTCCTTGGAGCAGTTCAGACTTACATTACCGACCCTACAAAACGTAGTTCAACCAGCGTCAAGAATTTAGGTTGGTTGGGTTTTTGTATATTTAAGTCCAAAATGTGGACATCTCGCCAAGGTGGGGTCCAGTTAATCTCAACATTGAGGATACATGGATCCCATGTTGTTAATGTTTGAATACAATGGTAATACACCAGGAGTAATATGATCATACGCTATCGTAATTAACTAACCAAGGCAAAACCACTCACATGAGAGTAGCTGTGGCTTCTTTTGTTTTATTTGTTATTTGTTTTTTATTTATCAAAATCTGTTTATAGATTCCCTGGTATTCCCTTCAAATAAAATTTACATAAGCCTATATTTCCTGGGTTGATTATCAGTAAAAGTAATTAGAGTAAAATTAGGCGAATCGTACTTCCGCGTAGTCTTGATTGACAGCTAGACTATACATGGTATAAACTACCAACAACAAAGTGAAAATAGTTATACCTTGTCGAGAGGGGAGCGGGAAATTGTTTAATTAATTCAACCTGTCTATTTATTTTCTTGACGCTGGGTGAGCGCTGGGGCTGAGATACTATATGGAGAAGCGTGTCCATTTCATAGCTGTTCATTTCATTCGTATTTAAAAGTGTCGTGTCGATTTTAACGAAAATCGACGAACAACCTCATCGTGTAACTTTCCGCATTGACCGAGTTCGTCTGAACCTGCACGACTGTATCTTCTGCTTTGTTCACTATTATATGTTTTCTTTCGATTCCAGAAAATAGTATGATATTTATGGATTATCACATTCATGTATGTAGTCTTATGATAACAATTAATTCCATATTAAATATATATTATTTCGTTTCGCACAGTACCAAGTGATGTACATTAAAGGCCCACTTCGCACAGTAGAAAGGTAAATTCGTGGTGACATTCCTATTATTTCACATCAGAAATTTCGATCACTTTTCACTCACCCCCATAGGTGTATACTGTAGTTACTATAGTGTCGTTATTTATTGTGTCTTATTTCTCAATAAAAGCTAAACTACCGCTACGAATGAACTTTGTAATTCAATATTCATAATTCTAATTTGCAATACCAGTAATCAAAAGACACAGTAACAAGATATTTCTATTACGACGTTAATGCCTTAAGCCCATCATTCTACTGTGCGACGAAAGTGGTCTAAAATTAAAAACCGCAACGTCGTACTAGATAATAATTGATGACGTCACAACTTGGAAATTTCTGTCTTTATGACTCGGAATTCTGTCTTTATAACTCGGAATTCTGTCTTTATAACTCGGAATTCTGACTTTATCAACTTGATATTATGTCTTTATAAACTCGGAATTCTGTCTTTTTAACTCGGAATTCTGACTTTATCGACTCGGAATTCTGTCTTTATAAACTCGGAATTCTGTATTTTTAACTCGGAATTCTGACTTTATCGACTCGCAATTCTGTCTTTATAAACTCGGAATTCTGTCTTTTTAACTCGGAATTCTGTCTTTTTAACTCGGAATTCTGACTTTATCGACTCGGAATTTTGACTTTATAACTCGGAATTTTGACTTTAGAGCAAGGAATTCTGTCTTTATAAACTCGGAATTATGTCTTTTTAACTCGGAATTATGTCTTTTTAACTCGGAATTATGTCTTTTTAACTCGGAATTCTGACTTTATAACTCGGAATTCTGTCTTTATAACTCGGATTTTTCACTTTTTAAACTCGGAATTCTGTCTTTTTAACTCGGAATTCTGTCTTTATAAACTCGGAATTCTGTCTTTTTAACTCGTAATTCTGACTTTATCGATTCGGAATTCTGTCTTTTTAACTCGGAATTATGTCTTTTTAACTCGGAATTCTGACTTTATCGACTCGGAATTCTGTCTTTATAACTCGGATTTTTCACTTTTTAAACTCGGAATTCTGTCTTTTTAACTCGGAATTCTGTCTTTATCGACTCGAAATTCTGTCTTTATAAACTCGGAATTCTGTCTTTTTAACTCGGAATTCTGTCTTTTTAACTCGGAATTCTGACTTTATAACTCAGATTTTTCGCTTTTTAAACTCGGAGTTTTGTCTTTTTAACTCAGAATTCTGTCTTTTTATCTCGGAATTTTGACTTTATCAACTTGGAATTCTGTATTTTAACTCGGAATTCTGACATTTATTAACTCTGTATTCTGACTTTATAAATAACAAAACACATACATGATTGTATGACGTTTATATAAATAGGAGAATGTTGCACATCGACTGATTTGTGTTGGCCTCTTGACAGCCGATTACGACAATAATGCTTTAGGCCCACCGATCTACTTTGCGACAAAAGTGCTCCCCAAATCGTATTTGTTAATAATTGGTGTCGTCACAAAATCATATATAGCCTATATACGACCCAAATCGGCTTTGGTTCGTTATAATGTAAGTGGGATACACCATGACTTTACTTTGAATTTACAAGGCATATATTCTTACATTGCTTTTACCAGAGTATATCATTGTTTACCTGACTTTATCCGTTTTGCCAAAGTATAGCGAGGTAAACCATGGTGACAACTATATTTAAAAAAAACACAATGCACGTACACCAGTCACTGAGGTGTTTTCTGTCTGTTTTAAAAAATATTTTGTTTTTTGTTAGTTAGTCAGTAGAAAACAGCAGTAGCCGGTGTCATACTGACATGCATGGGGCAATACTATTTTTTTTAAATATGGCAGCTAAGTCAAACATTTTAACACCTTATGCAATCACGTGTGTGATTCATATAGCCTCCAATCTGCTATCTCAAATGTTAAAGTTTCTAAAAGCGTACATCGGTACTACCGTGGTATATTTACCTTGATGTCGAGGTATGTTACCTTGGTAGAATTATTCTAGTAGGAATATCACACTCGTAATTACATTCCGGTAAATATACCATACTGAAATACATAGGTGGGAGCATTTTACTGGAGTAAAATTACATGGTGGGTCAACAATGCGTATAATATGGTGATGATTCACTAGATACATTTTACCAGAGTAAGTTCCTGGTAAAATTACCTGGTTCGAATCAACCTAGTAGAATACCACAGAATACCAGAGTGTTTTACCGTGGTTTGCCAGAGTGTTTTTATAAGGGCCACGGTGGGCGAGCGACTGTGAACATCATTTTGTCTAGGCCTGAACTCAAACGGACAAATTGAGGTTGTAAGATGGATAACTCTAAAATCAAATGGTTATTATTGTTAATAGTAACCACTTGATTTTAGAGTTATCCCTCTCACAACCGCAATTTGTCCGTTTGAGCACGTGGATCTGGAGAAGGTTGGCCCAGATTTCCAAAAATTAACAAACTTCAAACATCGATATCTAATCACTCTGGGTTTGATGGGTGGGTTCCTCGACTCGAATAAAATATTTTGTAACCCCGAAGCCAAAGAAATAGTAATTTAGGAGCGTTTGATCGGATTGATTACCTTTAAACTATGAAATAGAATTAGACTAATTTGACTTGTATTGGTACATAACAGTAATGTGTGCACAATAATGGTTTCAATATGCGAAATTTCAATTATTGGAGAGTTATCAATAATGAAAAATAGAACAAAGTTCAATAATGAAAAATAGAACAAAGTAGATATATAGAGGATATGAAATGAGTGTTTCTCTCATATGATATTTATGAAACGAGTCTAAGATTTTTCAGTTTTCTCGAGCCTCTGGCGAGAGAAAACTGAAAATTCGTGACGAGTTTCATAAATATCATATGAGAGAAACACGAATTACATATTCTATTTATCATATGACACCTATAAATTGATTATGATGTCAAAAACGCACACACATCACTAAATAGCTATATGACATCGGCAACAAAAGGTTAATGTGATGTCACGTCATTGTATCGGAAGCCCAATTATACCTGGTGAACTAGCAGAAATAATATGCACGCGAAGATATAGTGCGCTATTCTGTTCTCAGTTTGTGACATTATATCGTATGTTTATTAGATAAATACGAATTACATATTCTATTTATCGTATAACAATGTCCAAAACTATATATTTCAAGATTATAATTGCGAGAATTTCGGCATCGCGTTGATTGACGCGCACGAATTTGACCTGCATTTAGTTAGAGATACGGCTCGACCCCGCCTGCCATTCAGTCAATCAAAACACACTTTTTGTCAACAAACCAATCAAATTATCGGAAGGTGATATGAACTAGTAGTTCACATGAAATTGATTTATGACATACTTTCCAACGTAAATAATGATTGAGTCATATGATAAATTTATATATGTTGATGATAGTTGTTTTACAAACTATAAAATGTATTTTATTTCCGTGAACCCATTTTAAAGGAATTGTTTCCCTTGTCTGAATTAAATAACAAGTGAATGAATTTCAGACATGGTTTATTCCAATTTACAATCACGTGTTCTATTAACGATGCAACAAACATCGTAATTATAATGAAAACGAATAAATGGCTGGAGTCATAAATTCATTTTCATTATCATATATTTACACACTAAGTGTGATCATCACTAAATCCAGCATTCCGATTGGTCGGCGCCCACGTGGCAACATCTAATAACTGCAGCCTCATAACAACATCGACACGTCATTGGGTTTGGAAAGACGAACGCTTAATGTTTTGGGCGCATTTGGACTCGCGCAGGATTGACTTAATAAATCATCGGGTTTCAATATAAAGAGAAATTGTTCCTGTTAACTTTTGCCAAGGGTGCTATGGGATATTTTGGGCTGGTTTTGTCACGATACACTTTTCGATTTAAATACATTTACAAAAGTGGCTTTTTCGCTAAATGTATATAAATATAAGGATTAACTGTCATGTGGACTGTTTTTATGGAGATGTAACCGTGAGGTAAGTGGTTATAACTTGTATGTAAAACCCTTCGGGTTTTACACAAGTTATGATCACTTACCTCACGTTTACATATCCATAAAAACATTCCACATGACAGTTAATCCTTACAACCATGTTGTTTGCATCGTTCATAGATCAAGTGAGTGAATTTTGCACTAATGCATGGCTCAAATTCATTCATTTGTTGCATATATTCTGTTGAGTATGAAAGTAGATGGTCCCATAAATGGCCGGATTTAGTTTATAGTAACCCTTTAAATAGCCGGATTTAGTGTACAGTACCCCTTTAAGGTTATCACTTACTGTTGTATTGTAGTCTTGAAACAACTTTAATCGATTACTTGTTATATTATATCATCGGTAGTATACTGAGGGGCATTAACATATATATAATTTAATTTGTATGCTCTATATCATGTTAAAGCAACATGGCGGTCTGCGGTCCAAAATACACCTAATAATATTTGCTTTTGAATCTTTCTCGATATCGAAATAAGTCGCTAAATACTGTAACTACCTTTCTACGGGCATTAAATATGTCCCAGAAAGATACATTGGAATGATAGCAAATACACCGTAGAACACGATGTGTTGGGTCCCAAACAAACATCAGCCATGGATAATATATATCCTATCCGTAATCGTAATAGTGATTTTGTGAAAGGTCTCTATTGCTCGCGATTTCACGCCACAGTATTGACTGACGTGCTGGGCGAGCGTAGTTTGAATTATGCAATCTAAACATCGCTATATACATCATGGTAATGGACTGTGCTGTAATTTACACATATATACCATGCCTATAATTATTCGGATCACCGCTACACAACATTAAAGCCACATGGCGGTTTGCGCTCTAAAATACAAATAATATTATTCGCTTTGGAATGTTTTCCATTATCGAGATAGGTCGATACATATCTTAACTACCTTTGTACGACCATTATGTAACCCAAAAAGACGCAATGAACTAATGACAAATGGAACTATGAACAATGTGTTTGGGTCCCAAACAGACAGCAGCCATGTGTACGACGTGAAACATAAATAAGCGTACCTGTCAGCTTAATTCTGATATGTGACCCGTCATATCAAATCCAGTCGTAAGTCGGGATTTTTTTACCCTGTGCCAATGCATTCTCTTATATATGCGAGTCGACCATAGGTCGCCTCGCATATATAAGAGAATGCATTGGCCTAACAATTTTGTACAATTTTAATAATTTTTTCTTGTATTCTTTAACAATTTTATAATTTCACCCATACAGAGCCCCAGACAAACATGAGCAGACGACACTCTTCTATATGATTCTATATATGTGTGGGGCTCCCTGCAGGGTAATGGATATTTTTTATTTTATGTCCTAAAAATTGTAAGAAACATTTATATAAAAAAAATGATAAAAAATTGTTAGGCCAATGCATTCTCTTATATATGCGAGGCGACCTATGGTCGACTCGCATATATAAGAGAATGCATTGGCACAGGGTAAACAACTTACGTCTGGATTTGATATGGCGGGTCACATATTTGAAAAATATATTAAGCGTTTATTTCACTTCTGTGTGAAAACTTGAAAACATCTGGAACATGGCAACTATTTTTCAGAGCACACATAAAGCCGGTATATCAACATTTCACGGTTGTGTCAACCTATATTATACCTCCTTCCAAGTTACGTAGATAAAATTTGGAAGCTCGAAAGCACCAAGTCCCTTTAAACAATGCCTGTTTGCATATATATACACATATGGTGATCTGTTGAACTCGTCTGAATATGTCCTGTGGTAACTAAAGATGGGCTTGTCCCAGATGGGACTAAGTAATATCCCCCGTATTCAAAATGTTATTCGAGTGAAGTAGCCATTACCATATATTGGGCACTGAAAGTATATCAACAGGTATCCCTAACCATAAACCCCATAACCCTAACCCCTAACCCTAACCATAACTCCAAAAAAAATAATTCGGACAGACATCATAATCGCAGGTGCACAGGTTCCCATGGTAACATTGACCTAAAAATGTAGAAACAAAAGCTCGGACAAAATTATGCATGTTGCAAAAGTCTAAAAATGGAGATAACTCCACCAAAACATGTCGGACATACGTCATAATATCTGTGCCAAGTTTTAAAAACAATTGACCTAAAAATATAGGAATAAAAGCTCGGACAAAATTATACATGTTGTGAAAATTGTCTAAGTCGAAAAAGGGGGGATGACTCCTCCAAAACAAGTCCGACAGACGTCATAATCGCAGGTGCACAGATTCGCATGGTGGTCCATCTCTATGCCAAGTTTCAAGGAAATTGCTCAAAAAACGACTGAGAAAAACTCCGGACAAATGTATGTCCACGGACGGCTCGACGGGTCGACAGACGGACGGACAAGCTGATTCCAGTTTACCCCCACAACTCGTTGCGGGGGGGGGGGTATAACTACTTAGCAATACGTGTTTAGTGTAGAATGGTTAATGGCCAGAAATACATACCATGCATCTAGAAACATTTACAATAGTGTATATAGCTTACCGGTTGTGACACTTGTGGTTCTTTGTGGTCCATGGTGAGAGCTACCCCTGTCATGTTAACTGCAACGATTCTTTGGGATCATCCGAGCCCGTTTTGGTTTTGAGGGAGCACTTCGCTCCATTATATACGTTTCTACCAGGAAGGTGTGGCCAGCACAACTATTGGTCGGGTGATGTTTTGCGTAACGGATCTATACAATTCAACACATCTGTGGGGTGGTCGGCTTGTCTAGTTGATTCGCCTGGACACGGTTGTTCCACTTTATCAATTAAACTGTTTACCATTCTTTACATCGCTCAATAATAGGTCATGTCAGCACTATACCACTCCACTATACTTAGTGGGTAAACAACTTACCGCATAATATGGCATATATGACAGGAGGCGGTTGTCACCTGGTGACCGAATTTATCGGACCACATTTGTCTTGAGGCTGAACTATTCCAATTGCTGAATCCGGGTAATGCCAAACTGGGCGCGCCATAAAATTATTTTGACGTTGCCAATGGTACCCAACCCACAATTTGGCATTTCAGGTGATACCACCCCGTTTCCTATTCAATGTCGGAAACATAATAAGTTCCCACAAAAAGGCAAACCTGCCGTTCTAGCGCTTGGCCGATGTACGAATTACAGACATGTCTCCTTTTATGTCAAATAAATGGGGGGGGGGGGCGCTACGGTCCCTCGAAAAGTATTTTTCACTATAATTTTCTTCTTAAAAAAAATTGTTTCAACTTGTTCTACCGTGGGTAGGCGTAACTCGAAAACTAGAGCTCTTTTTTTTTCTCTATTTGGTCGCTGCGCTAGATACACTGAGGATCATTGTGAATGAATGTTGTTAAATATATTGCAACATGTCAGAGTTATGGATCTCAAAGTTTTTTTTTTTTAGCTGGAGTATATATGTGCTTCTATCTTCTAAGAAATTAATTAAGAACAATTTCTATATACAATATTTTCTTATTTATTTTTCAGCAAATTTAAAATAAAACAAATATCTTCAACTTTAATACTCTCGAAATGGAGTGTTCAGATGATCAATGACAAGTTAAAGACATATTATGGACTTGTTCGGGTGCGAGAAACTGTTAAGTTAGTATTCAGTAGCTGTGCCAAGTGGGGGAATGTAGCATTTTACTGACATCACCGAAAAGCTCAAGCAAATCGACAGTACCACTCCATAAAGAACATTGACTGAACTACGCTAAATTCAAAATATTTACTACTCGAATCGGGACGCTTCTATCGGCGATAAACTAACGAAAACGATTTCGCCATCGACAGTCACCGCATTTAATTGATATATAAGAATGAAGGTGTGTGTGTTGTCAATATTGATATACTATTTGTAAAAATAACTACCCTGAACAATATTATTCTCCATTTCTATTGTATAACCATACAGGAGTGTTTCACATCACTTTAAACCTAGTTTAGTCAATGTAATCGTTCCAAAAGGAAATATATTTAGTAGGGGCTAGTTGGCCCCGACTATCACCCTTCCGATAAAATCACGATACTGATTTGTAAATTTAATCCTAACATCGCGTGGCTTATTTTACTCAGATTGAATGCCAATCGCTATATAATCGTGAGCCCCGATTATATACTGTTTGATATGTAATCCTAACATCCCGTGACACGTTTTACTAAGATTGAGTACAAATCGCTATCTAATCGTGAGCCCCGATTATATACTGTTTGATATGTAATCCTAACATCCCGTGACACGTGTTACTTAGATTGAGTACAAATCGCTATCTAATCGTGAACCCCGATTATATACTGTTTGATATGTAATCCTAACATCGCGTGACACGTGTTACTTAGATTGAATGCCAATCGCTATCTAATCGTGAACCCCGATTATATACTGTTTGATATGTAATCCTAACATCCCGTGACACGTGTTACTTAGATTGAATACAAATCGCTATCTAATCGTGAGCCCCGATTATATACTGTTTGATATGTAATCCTAACATCCCGTGACACGTGTTACTTAGATTGAATACAAATCGCTATCTAATCGTGAGCCCCGATTATATACTGTTTGATATGTAATCCTAACATACCGTGACACGTGTTACTTAGATTGAATACAAATAGCTATCTAATCGTGAACCCCGATTATATACTGTTTGATATGTAATCCTAACATCGCGTGACACGTGTTACTTAGATTGAATACAAATCGCTATCTAATCGTGAGCCCCGATTATATACTGTTTGATATGTAATCCTAACATCCCGTGACACATGTTACTTAGATTGAATACAAATCGCTATCTAATCGTGAACCCCGATTATATACTGTTTGATATGTAATCCTAACATCGCGTGACACGTGTTACTTAGATTGAATGCCAATCGCTATCTAATCGTGAACCCCGATTATATACTGTTTGATATGTAATCCTAACATCCCGTGACACGTGTTACTTAGATTGAATACAAATCGCTATCTAATCGTGAGCCCCGATTATATACTGTTTGATATGTAATCCTAACATCGCGTGACGCGTGTTACTTAGATTGAATACAAATCGCTATCTAATCGTGAGCCCCGATTATATACTGTTTGATATGTAATCCTAACATCCTGTGACACGTGTTACTTAGATTGAATACAATCGCTATCTAATCGTGAGTCCCGATTATATACTGTTTGATATGTAATCCTAACATCCCGTGACACCTGTTACTTAGATTGAGTACAAATCGCTATCTAATCGTGAGCCCCGATTATATACTGTTTGATATGTAATCCTAACATCCCGTGGCACGTGTTACTTAGATTGAGTACAAATCGCTATCTAATCGTGAACCCCGATTACATACTGTTTGATATGTAATCCTAACATCCCGTGACACGTGTTACTCAGATTGAATGCCAATCGCTATCTAATCGTGAGCCCCGATTATATACTGTTTGATATGTAATCCTAACATCGCGTGGCTTATTTTACTCAGATTGAATATCAATCGCTATCTAATCGTGAGCCCCGATTATATACTGTTTGATATGTAATCCTAACATCGCGTGGCTTATTTTACTCAGATTGAATTCAAATCGCTATCTAATCGTGAACCCCGATTATATACTGTTTGATATGTAATCCTAACATCCCGTGACACGTATTACTTAGATTGAGTACAAATCGCTATCTAATCGTGAGCCCCGATTATATACTGTTTGATATGTAATCCTAACATCCCGTGACACGTGTTACTTAGATTGAATACAAATCGCTATCTAATCGTGAGCCCCGATTATATACTGTTTGATATGTAATCCGAACATCGCGTGGCTTATTTAAATCAGATTGAATACCAATCGCTATATAATCGTGAGCCCCGATTATATACTGTTTGATATGTAATCCTAACATCCCGTGACACGTGTTACTTAGATTGAATACAAATCGCTATCTAATCGTGAGCCCCGATTTTATACTGTTTGATATGTAATCCTAACATCCCGTGACTCGTGTACTTAGATTGAATACAAATCGCTATCTAATCGTGAGCCCCGATTATATACTGTTTGATATGTAATCCTAACATCGCGTGGCTTATTTAAATCAGATTGAATACCAATCGCTATCTAATCGTGAGCCCCGATTATATACTGTTTGATATGTAATCCTAACATCGCGTGGCTTATTTTACTCAGATTGATTACAAATCGCAATCTAATCGTGAGCCTCGATTATATACTGTTTGATATGTAATCCTAACATCGCTTGGCTTATTTTACTCAGATTGAATACAAATCGCTATCTAATCGTGAGCCCCGATTATATACTGTTTGATATGTAATCCTAACATCCCGTGACACGTGTTACTTAGATTGAGTACAAATCGCTATCTAATCGTTAGCCCCGATTATATACTGTTTGATATGTAATCCTAACATCGCGTGACACGTGTTACTTAGATTGAATACAAATCGCTATTTAATCGTGAGCCCCGATTATATACTGTTTGATATGTAATCCTAACATCCCGCGACACGTGTTACTTAGATTGAATACAAATCGCTATCTAATCGTGAGCCCCGATTATATACTGTTTGATATGTAATCCTAACATCCCGTGACACGTGTTACTTAGTTTGAATACAAATCGCTATCTAATCGTGAGCCCCGATTATATACTGTTTGATATGTAATCCTAACATCCCGTGACACGTGTTACTTAGATTGAATACAATCGCTATCTAATCGTGAGTCCCGATTATATACTGTTTGATATGTAATCCTAACATCCCGTGACACGTGTTACTTAGATTGAGTACAAATCGCTATCTAATCGTGAGCCCCGATTATATACTGTTTGATATGTAATCCTAACATCCCGTGTTACTTAGATTGAGTACAAATCGCTATCTAATCGTGAACCCCGATTATATACTGTTTGATATGTAATCATAACATCCCGTGACACGTGTTACTCAGATTGAATGCCAATCGCTATCTAATCGTGAGCCCCGATTATATACTGTTTGATATGTAATCCTAACATCGCGTGGCTTATTTTACTCAGATTGAATATCAATCGCTATCTAATCGTGAGCCCCGATTATATACTGTTTGATATGTAATCCTAACATCCCGTGACACGTGTTACTTAGATTGAATACAAATCGCTATCTAATCGTGAGCCCCGATTATATACTGTTTGATATGTAATCCGAACATCGCGTGGCTTATTTAAATCAGATTGAATACCAATCGCTATATAATCGTGAGCCCCGATTATATACTGTTTGATATGTAATCCTAACATCCCGTGACACGTGTTACTTAGATTGAATACAAATCGCTATCTAATCGTGAGCCCCGATTTTATACTGTTTGATATGTAATCCTAACATCCCGTGACTCGTGTACTTAGATTGAATACAAATCGCTATCTAATCGTGAGCCCCGATTATATACTGTTTGATATGTAATCCTAACATCGCGTGGCTTATTTAAATCAGATTGAATACCAATCGCTATCTAATCGTGAGCCCCGATTATATACTGTTTGATATGTAATCCTAACATCGCGTGGCTTATTTTACTCAGATTGATTACAAATCGCAATCTAATAGTGAGCCTCGATTATATACTGTTTGATATGTAATCCTAACATCGCTTGGCTTATTTTACTCAGATTGAATACAAATCGCTATCTAATCGTGAGCCCCGATTATATACTGTTTGATATGTAATCCTAACATCCCGTGACACGTGTTACTTAGATTGAGTACAAATCGCTATCTAATCGTGAGCCCCGATTATATACTGTTTGATATGTAATCCTAACATACCGTGACACGTGTTACTTAGATTGAATACAAATCGCTATATAATCGTGAGCCCCGATTATATACTGTTTGATATGTAATCCTAACATCCCGTGACACGTGTTACTTAGATTGGGTACAAATCGCTATCTAATCGTTAGCCCCGATTATATACTGTTTGATATGTAATCCTAACATCGCGTGACACGTGTTACTTAGATTGAATACAAATCGCTATTTAATCGTGAGCCCCGATTATATACTGTTTGATATGTAATCCTAACATCCCGCGACACGTGTTACTTAGATTGAATACAAATCGCTATCTAATCGTGAGCCCCGATTATATACTGTTTGATATGTAATCCTAACATCCCGTGACACGTGTTACTTAGATTGAATACAAATCGCTATCTAATCGTGAGCCCCGATTATATACTGTTTGATATGTAATCCTAACATCCCGTGACACGTGTTACTTAGATTGAATACAAATCGCTATCTAATCGTGAGCCCCGATTTTATACTGTTTGATATGTAATCCTAACATCCCGTGACTCGTGTACTTAGATTGAATACAAATCGCTATCTAATCGTGAGCCCCGATTATATACTGTTTGATATGTAATCCTAACATCGCGTGGCTTATTTAAATCAGATTGAATACCAATCGCTATCTAATCGTGAGCCCCGATTATATACTGTTTGATATGTAATCCTAACATCGCGTGGCTTATTTTACTCAGATTGATTACAAATCGCAATCTAATCGTGAGCCTCGATTATATACTGTTTGATATGTAATCCTAACATCGCTTGGCTTATTTTACTCAGATTGAATACAAATCGCTATCTAATCGTGAGCCCCGATTATATACTGTTTGATATGTAATCCTAACATCCCGTGACACGTGTTACTTAGATTGAGTACAAATCGCTATCTAATCGTGAGCCCCGATTATATACTGTTTGATATGTAATCCTAACATCCCGTGACACGTGTTACTTAGATTGAATACAAATCGCTATATAATCGTGAGCCCCGATTATATACTGTTTGATATGTAATCCTAACATCCCGTGACACGTGTTACTTAGATTGAGTACAAATCGCTATCTAATCGTTAGCCCCGATTATATACTGTTTGATATGTAATCCTAACATCGCGTGACACGTGTTACTTAGATTGAATACAAATCGCTATTTAATCGTGAGCCCCGATTATATACTGTTTGATATGTAATCCTAACATCCCGCGACACGTGTTACTTAGATTGAATACAAATCGCTATCTAATCGTGAGCCCCGATTATATACTGTTTGATATGTAATCCTAACATCCCGTGACACGTGTTACTTAGTTTGAATACAAATCGCTATCTAATCGTGAGCCCCGATTATATACTGTTTGATATGTAATCCTAACATCCCGTGACACGTGTTACTTAGATTGAATACAATCGCTATCTAATCGTGAGTCCCGATTATATACTGTTTGATATGTAATCCTAACATCCCGTGACACGTGTTACTTAGATTGAGTACAAATCGCTATCTAATCGTGAGCCCCGATTATATACTGTTTGATATGTAATCCTAACATCCCGTGTTACTTAGATTGAGTACAAATCGCTATCTAATCGTGAACCCCGATTATATACTGTTTGATATGTAATCATAACATCCCGTGACACGTGTTACTCAGATTGAATGCCAATCGCTATCTAATCGTGAGCCCCGATTATATACTGTTTGATATCTAATCCTAACATCGCGTGGCTTATTTTACTCAGATTGAATATCAATCGCTATCTAATCGTGAGCCCCGATTATATACTGTTTGATATGTAATCCTAACATCCCGTGACACGTGTTACTTAGATTGAATACAAATCGCTATCTAATCGTGAGCCCCGATTATATACTGTTTGATATGTAATCCGAACATCGCGTGGCTTATTTAAATCAGATTGAATACCAATCGCTATATAATCGTGAGCCCCGATTATATACTGTTTGATATGTAATCCTAACATCCCGTGACACGTGTTACTTAGATTGAATACAAATCGCTATCTAATCGTGAGCCCCGATTTTATACTGTTTGATATGTAATCCTAACATCCCGTGACTCGTGTACTTAGATTGAATACAAATCGCTATCTAATCGTGAGCCCCGATTATATACTGTTTGATATGTAATCCTAACATCGCGTGGCTTATTTAAATCAGATTGAATACCAATCGCTATCTAATCGTGAGCCCCGATTATATACTGTTTGATATGTAATCCTAACATCGCGTGGCTTATTTTACTCAGATTGATTACAAATCGCAATCTAATAGTGAGCCTCGATTATATACTGTTTGATATGTAATCCTAACATCGCTTGGCTTATTTTACTCAGATTGAATACAAATCGCTATCTAATCGTGAGCCCCGATTATATACTGTTTGATATGTAATCCTAACATCCCGTGACACGTGTTACTTAGATTGAGTACAAATCGCTATCTAATCGTGAGCCCCGATTATATACTGTTTGATATGTAATCCTAACATACCGTGACACGTGTTACTTAGATTGAATACAAATCGCTATATAATCGTGAGCCCCGATTATATACTGTTTGATATGTAATCCTAACATCCCGTGACACGTGTTACTTAGATTGAGTACAAATCGCTATCTAATCGTTAGCCCCAATTATATACTGTTTGATATGTAATCCTAACATCGCGTGACACGTGTTACTTAGATTGAATACAAATCGCTATTTAATCGTGAGCCCCGATTATATACTGTTTGATATGTAATCCTAACATCCCGCGACACGTGTTACTTAGATTGAATACAAATCGCTATCTAATCGTGAGCCCCGATTATATACTGTTTGATATGTAATCCTAACATCCCGTGACACGTGTTACTTAGATTGAATACAAATCGCTATCTAATCGTGAGCCCCGATTATATACTGTTTGATATGTAATCCTAACATCCCGTGACACGTGTTACTTAGATTGAATACAAATCGCTATCTAATCGTGAGCCCCGATTATATACTGTTTGATATGTAATCCTAACATCCCGTGACACGTGTTACTTAGATTGAATACAAATCGCTATTTAATCGTGAGCCCCGATTATATACTGTTTGATATGTAATCCTAACATCCCGTGACATGTGTTACTTAGATTGAATACAAATCGCTATCTAATCGTGAGCCCCGATTATATACTGTTTGATGTGTAATCCTAACATCCCGTGGCATGTTTTACTTAGATTGAATACAAATCGCTATCTAATCGTGATCCCCGATTATATACTGTTTGATATGTAATCATAACATCCCGTGACACGTGTTACTTATATTGAGTACAAATCGCTATCTAATCGTGAGTCCCGATTATATACTGTTTGATATGTAATCCTAACATCCCGTGACACGTGTTATTTAGATTGAATACAAATCGCTATCTAATCGTGAGCCCCGATTATATACTGTTTGATATGTAATCCTAACATCCCGTGACACGGGTTACTTAGATTGAATACAAATCGCTATCTAATCGTGATCCCCGATTATATACTGTTTGATATGTAATCCTAACATCCCGTGAGACGTGTTACTTAGATTGAGTACAAATCGCTATCTAATCGTGAGCCCCGATTATATACTGTTTGATATGTAATCCTAACATCGCGTGGCTTATTTTACTCAGATTGAATACAAATCGCTATCTAATCGTGAGCCTCGATTATATACTGTTTGATATGTAATCCTAACATCGCTTGGCTTATTTTACTCAGATTGAATACAAATCGCTATCTAATCGTGAGCCCCGATTATATACTGTTTGATATGTAATCCTAACATCCCGTGACACGTGTTACTTAGATTGAGTACAAATCGCTATCTAATCGTGAGCCCCGATTATATACTGTTTGATATGTAATCCTAACATCCCGTGACACGTGTTACTTAGATTGAATACAAATCGCTATATAATCGTGAGCCCCGATTATATACTGTTTGATATGTAATCCTAACATCCCGTGACACGTGTTACTTAGATTGAGTACAAATCGCTATCTAATCGTTAGCCCCGATTATATACTGTTTGATATGTAATCCTAACATCGCGTGACACGTGTTACTTAGATTGAATACAAATCGCTATTTAATCGTGAGCCCTGATTATATACTGTTTGATATGTAATCCTAACATCCCGCGACACGTGTTACTTAGATTGAATACAAATCGCTATCTAATCGTGAGCCCCGATTATATACTGTTTGATATGTAATCCTAACATCCCGTGACACGTGTTACTTAGATTGAATACAAATCGCTATCTAATCGTGAGCCCCGATTATATACTGTTTGATATGTAATCCTAACATCCCGTGACACGTGTTACTTAGATTGAATACAAATCGCTATTTAATCGTGAGCCCCGATTATATACTGTTTGATATGTAATCCTAACATCCCGTGACATGTGTTACTTAGATTGAATACAAATCGCTATCTAATCGTGAGCCCCGATTATATACTGTTTGATGTGTAATCCTAACATCCCGTGGCATGTTTTACTTAGATTGAATACAAATCGCTATCTAATCGTGATCCCCGATTATATACTGTTTGATATGTAATCCTAACATCCCGTGACACGTGTTACTTAGATTGAGTACAAATCGCTATCTAATCGTGAGTCCCGATTATATACTGTTTGATATGTAATCCTAACATCCCGTGACACGAGTTATTTAGATTGAATACAAATCGCTATTTAATCGTGAGCCCCGATTATATACTGTTTGATATGTAATCCTAACATCCCGTGACACGTGTTACTTAGATTGAATACAAATCGCTATCTAATCGTGATCCCCGATTATATACTGTTTGATATGTAATCCTAACATCCCGTGAGACGTGTTACTTAGATTGAGTACAAATCGCTATCTAATCGTGAGCCCCGATTATATACTGTTTGATATGTAATCCTAACATCGCGTGGCTTATTTTACTCAGATTTAATACAAATCGCTATCTAATCGTGAGCCTCGATTATATACTGTTTGATATGTAATCCTAACATCCCGTGACACGTGTTACTTAGATTGAGTACAAATCGCTATCTAATCGTGAGCCCCGATTATATACTGTTTGATATGTAATCCTAACATCCCGTGACACGTGTTACTTAGATTGAGTACAAATCGCTATCTAATCGTGAGCCCCGATTATATACTGTTTGATATGTAATCCTAACATCCCGTGACACGTGTTACTTAGATTGAATACAAATCGCTATATAATCGTGAGCCCCGATTATATACTGTTTGATATGTAATCCTAACATCCCGTGACACGTGTTACTTTGATTGAGTACAAATCGCTATCTAATCGTTAGCCCCGATTATATACTGTTTGATATGTAATCCTAACATCGCGTGACACGTGTTACTTAGATTGAATACAAATCGCTATTTAATCGTGAGCCCCGATTATATACTGTTTGATATGTAATCCTAACATCCCGCGACACGGGTTACTTAGATTGAATACAAATCGCTATCTAATCGTGAGCCCCGATTATGTACTGTTTGATATGTAATCCTAACATCCCGTGACACGTGTTACTTAGATTGAATACAAATCGCTATCTAATCGTGAGCCCCGATTATATACTGTTTGATATGTAATCCTAACATCCCGTGACACGTGTTACTTAGATTGAATACAAATCGCTATCTAATCGTGAGCCCCGATTATATACTGTTTGATATGTAATCCTAACATCCCGTGACACGTGTTACTTAGATTGAATACAAATCGCTATTTAATCGTGAGCCCCGATTATATACTGTTTGATATGTAATCCTAACATCCCGTGACATGTGTTACTTAGATTGAATACAAATCGCTATCTAATCGTGAGCCCCGATTATATACTGTTTGATGTGTAATCCTAACATCCCGTGGCATGATTTACTTAGATTGAATACAAATCGCTATCTAATCGTGATCCCCGATTATATACTGTTTGATATGTAATCCTAACATCCCGTGACACGTGTTACTTAGATTGAGTACAAATCGCTATCTAATCGTGAGCCCCGATTATATACTGTTTGATATGTAATCCTAACATCCCGTGACACGTGTTACTTAGATTGAATACAAATCGCTATCTAATCGTGATCCCCGATTATATACTGTTTGATATGTAATCCTAACATCCCGTGAGACGTGTTACTTAGATTGAGTACAAATCGCTATCTAATCGTGAGCCCCGATTATATACTGTTTGATATGTAATCCTAACATCGCGTGGCTTATGTTACTCAGATTTAATACAAATCGCTATCTAATCGTGAGCCTCGATTATATACTGTTTGATATGTAATCCTAACATCGCTTGGCTTATTTTACTCAGATTGAATACAAATCGCTATCTAATCGTGAGCCCCGATTATATACTGTTTGATATGTAATCCTAACATCCCGTGACACGTGTTACTTAGATTGAGTACAAATCGCTATCTAATCGTGAGCCCCGATTATATACTGTTTGATATGTAATCCTAACATCCCGTGACACGTGTTACTTAGATTGAATACAAATCGCTATATAATCGTGAGCCCCGATTATATACTGTTTGATATGTAATCCTAACATCCCGTGACACGTGTTACTTAGATTGAGTACAAATCGCTATCTAATCGTTAGCCCCGATTATATACTGTTTGATATGTAATCCTAACATCGCGTGACACGTGTTACTTAGATTGAATACAAATCGCTATTTAATCGTGAGCCCCGATTATATACTGTTTGATATGTAATCCTAACATCCCGCGACACGTGTTACTTAGATTGTATACAAATCGCTATCTAATCGTGAGCCCCGATTATATACTGTTTGATATGTAATCCTAACATCCCGTGACACGTGTTACTTAGATTGAATACAAATCGCTATCTAATCGTGAGCCCCGATTATATACTGTTTGATATGTAATCCTAACATCCCGTGACACGTGTTACTTAGATTGAATACAAATCGCTATCTAATCGTGAGCCCCGATTATATACTGTTTGATATGTAATCCTAACATCCCGTGACACGTGTTACTCAGATTTAATACCAATCGCTATTTAATCGTGAACCCCGATTATATACTGTTTGACATGTAATCCTAACATCGCGTGGCTTATTTTACTCAGATTGAATACCAATCGCTATATAACCGTGAGCCCCGATTATATACTGTTTGATATGTAATCCTAACATCCCGTGACACGTGTTACTTAGATTGAATACAAATCGCTATATAACCGTGAGCCCCGATTATATACTGTTTGATATGTAATCCTAACATCCCGTGACATGTGTTACTTAGATTGAATACAAATCGCTATCTAATCGTGACCCCCGACTGTATATAATTTAATTGTATGGGCAGATAGTAATCTACTTTCAAACTCACAAACCCTGCATACGCTCTTCTGTGGAATTACAGCATACAAATGTGGGTTGTAGTAGAGGGCTGATAGCCCTTTCAAATCCACTCGGGTATCATCCCAAATTCCAAGCTTTGCCTTCACGTATCTACTGTCAAATCACGGGTCAGTCGATGTATCAGTTGGTAAGGTGCATAGAAACAATGCACAGTATGCCAACTTAAGCCTTACAGCGATGTCGGAGCTGGTTCCATCCCCAAAATGCGCACATTTGTGATCCACGGAAAGGGGGTAACTCGTGTTTGTGTGAACTTTTGTCAGTTTGGGAATCCGTCAACAGTCTGCTCTCCAGATAACCGGCACATTATATGCTTATAATATAACTTGTTTTAGGTAGATAATCTACATAGAATCGCCTCAATTTGAGTCGATAATGTGCTGAACATGAAAGCGTTTTATTCACATTATCGACTCATAATGAGTCGAGTCTATCAAATTATGTGCGGACAATGACACAAATACGCCAACTCACGTATTATCAGGGTTGCGCTCTGTCACATGTCTTTTCACTGTATCCCGCGCCATAAAAAGAAATAACGGCTATGATTTCATTATCATCTTATTTCATAATCAAATATTCACACGATAGGTCGATTATGTGTGTATTTGATATCCAGCAATGGAAGATTGTCAGTTCGAGTATCTGTGAAAGTTTGTCAGTTCGAGTATCTCTGATTGTTTGTCAGTTCGATTATATGTAATTGTCTGTTAGTTCGAGCATATGTAATTGTTTTTCAGTTCGATTATATGTAATTGTTTGTCAGTTCGATTATATGTAATTGTTTGTCAGTTCGATTATATGTAATTGTTTGTCAGTTCGTGTATATGTAATTGTGTGTCAGTTCGATTATATGTAATTGTTTGTCAGAAACTGGTGCCCCGTGTTAGTCTGTTCCTGATATGATATAATTAAAGAGCGTTTGTTTCATTTATGTGCGACAAATTGAAAACAGTTGGAAAATGGCTGTAACTATGGAAAACAAATTCAGAGCAAATGAGACCGGTATATCAACATTTCGTGCATTTGTCAACCTATCTTACACCTCCTTCCAAATGACGTAGACAAAATTTGGAAGCTCGAATGAGCCATGTCCGTTCAAGGTAGAAATAAACAATCTCCACAGAAACGAAAGATGTAAACAAATGTGTGTATTTTGTTTATTCGTACAATTGATCAATGAGCTATGACCCTTGGTTTGCACACTCAAAACGCCCTATGTTCCCCAATTGTTTTAATAAAATTAACCATTTCCAAAGCAAACTTAGACCATGACAGAGCGAATGTCAGAAAATAAGATACATCTATATGAGAGAGCTATGGTAGACCTTGAATATTTTAAATCGAAAAACGTGAACGAAGCAATATCAAACTATTGTCTTGCAATCGCAGATGACAACATTCCAGGGAGTGAAATCGGGCTATTTTCCTATAACCAAATTCACATAGTTGGTCTAAACTGAATACGAAAATTTTATTACGCATCCAAACTTTTCACTTTTTCGTAAACTTTTACATTCCTGTAAAAATAATTTAAACCAACAGAACAGCAATGTCGAATTCAACACATGCTAAAGCATTGGAGGTTATGCCCCCATACTTACTTCTCCCTATTATGCCACCTAGTTATATTACGATGCGAATATTAATGCAATTAAAAGCACGGTGGATGCATACACTAACAATATAAAGCATACTATTTCAACAAGTATAGCATTTTGCTACAATATAATAATATAATAGTTAATAATTATATGTCACATGAAACCCCTGTAATATCATTAAAAATCCATTAGATATATTTTTATCTCTCACTAGTGAGTAATCGCCGCGTGCTTCCCGTGATACTTGCCATCGCGCCAAGTAAATAACCGCGCGGATCAACACTATTTAAGAAAACCCGCGTTTGACACCAATAACAGACATTTTAAAATGATTGCTTTGTTCATTAAAGTTCAGTTATTGTCCAAATTCATTGCACTAACGGAAACGGGCACACAAACAGCAAGAGACAAATTGGGGGCGAAATGTTTTGTCTTTTTGATGTGATATACAAGATATTTAACTCGTTATGTTGTGATATAAGATTTTAAGAAACTCGCTTGATAAATTTGATTTACAAATCGTTTACGACTCGTTGTCGATCAAATTTATCAAACTCGTTTCATAAAATCTTATACTCCAACTTAACTCGTTGGAGATTTTCCATAGCTCTAAAATATTGCGGTATTAGTCATTTCCTTATTCTAAACGCCTGTTGTGCACTCTTGCTACAGAAACTGTTGACGAGATCGGCGTACCCGGACATCGTATTGAAATTTAATGGCCCGTTAAATTTGAATAACATGTTGTTGTTTACGCGATGTGCAGAACTTCCTTGTATTCTAACCTTCGGATAAGTTGTCGTTAACAGTAGTAAGGGCGGCCAATCTGGGACACCCCATATCACCGACGACACTCTGGCCCTCTTCCTCGAAGTGACCACGAAGGCAGGGGGTGACACAGAGTGCCAACCGATAGGGGTGCCACAGAGTGCCAACCGGGCGTCACTCGGGCCCATCCCTGCCCTCGATTCCACTCTGCCCCATGCCCCAGAGTGCCAGTCGAGGCTGGCATTATAGGGCATGGGCCACTGTGTCCGCCGAGGATGGTGCCCCAGGGTGCAATCGAGTCCGGTGTGGCCCAGAGTAACCACGAGCCCAGGGTGGGGCTGATCCACGAGCTAAAGTGGGAAAGAGTTAAGGAGGTTCGCAAACTATTTTGACTTAAAAGTTACACCGTTCGCGAACATTCCGACTTCACGGCTTCTAAGTACAGTGTGGTAGGCGAATAGCATTCCCCTTCGCTGTACACAATGGATTTAGAAGAAAGAAAAAAGAGATATCCGGACGTTAGTGAAATGTGTTACTTTGCCAGTGCATTTTTAGCAAAAATGAAAGTCTTCGATGGATTTATAAGAAAAACCGAGAAATCGGACGATAGCAAAATGTGTTACTTTGTCAGTTCATTTTGTTTAACAAAAGCGAGTGTTCGAATATATATTCGAGACGGTAGCGTTAAGAAATGTATACTCTTATGTAAGAGTATTTTTTTAGCGTAAATTATTCTATATTTGTAATGATAATGGCAATACTGGTACTTATAAAACTTTCCCTGACAGAAAGGTAACACAGTTCGCGACATTCCGATTTCTCGGTTTCTAAGGACAGTGTGGAAACCGAAGGGCGTTCCCCTTCGCTGTACACACTGGATTTAGAATACAAACCGAGAAACGTTCACGAAATATGTTACTTTACAAGTGCATTGTTAATCTATCTACTATATAATTTGAGACTTCCGTATATATATATATATATATATATATATATATATGTGTGTGTGTGTATGTGGGTTATTCATAGAATCCAAAACGCGTGTACAGATTGAGCTCAAATTTCCCACCGACACGACCGTGGTCGCGTTTTGGAGAAGCTCAGAGCACCCGTTCTCCAAACTCAGTCACAAAAAACGGCACTGCGGTGGTTAAGACATCAACGATCTTTATATTGACTTTATACGGAGGTTTTAACAATCAACGCTCTTTATTGCAATGGACGTGGCTAAACGACTGCCCCCATGCGTCCGAAATACGGATGCGGATTGCAATGGACGTGGCTAAACGACTGACCCCATGCGTCCGAAATACGGATGCGGACGAAATGCAATTATCTCGACTAAAAAGCAGAATTGATCTAAGAGCTCGATATATTATGCAGAGGGATTTCACGACGGGATTAATTGACTGTCCGCTCTGAAGTTTAGGACGGGGAGGACGGGTACCATGAATTAACTCATTGAAAAACAAAGAATGCGTTATCTCGGAAACGGGTGGAGCTATCGACTTGAAATTTGCTATGTGAATGTATCGGGTCGCCGAGCCCGTGCGACACCAGCTTCGCGCATGCGCAGACGAGATATCGACTTGAAATTTGGTATGTGAATGTATCTTGCCCCGGGTACGAATTTTATCGGGTCGCCGAGCCCGTGGGACGCCAGAGCAGCGCGTGCGCAGACGAGATCTCGGAAACGGGTGGAGCTATCGACTTGAAATTTGCTATGTGAATGTATCTTGCCCCGGATACGAATTTTATCGGGTCGCCGAGCCCGTGCGACGCAAGCTTCGCGCATGCGCAGACCAGATCTCGGAAACGGGTGGAGCTATCGACTTGAAATTTGGTTAAATTAAAAAAATGTCATGTTTCTGAAACAAAGCCATGAGACGAATGCCGCCAGTGGCGGGCTAACCTGCTAGTCTATACTATATATTTTGAGACTTCCGTATATATATATATATATGTGTGTGTATGTGTGGGTACTTCATAGAATATAAAACGGCTGGTCGGATTGAGCTCAAACTTCCTATATAAGGGTAAAATCCAACGGACACCGTAGTTGTCGCGTTTTGGAGAAGCTCTGAGCACCATTTCTACACTGCCAATCATCAAAACCAGACATCTATAGAACACAGACAGACAGACAGACAGACAGGCATTCGCAAATATAGATATAGATAATGTGTATGTGTGTATATATGTGGGTACTTCATAGAATCGAAAACGCGTGTAGGAACGGGCATTCCCACGGAAATGTCGGCTTATAAGCCATCTTTACTACACATGACAGCCGATGGACAATTGGTCTCTATATATGTACCAAAATTACGCCGCGTTGGTGACTGGGAAATTCCAGGGAAAGCCGATTGAGCTCAAACTTGCTACCTTCGGGAAGTGTCATATATATGTGTGTGTCCTTTATAGACTCGAACCGATTGAGCTCAAACTTGCTAAATACGAGAAGTGTCATGGACGGGTTCATTGAAAAACCAAAACAAATCGGGTAAAATAAAAAATTAAAAAGGCACAATTAACTCATTGAAAAACCAACAAAAAATCGGGTAAAATTTAAAAACTAAAAATTCAATTAAAAAATTAACTCATTGAAAAACCAAAAACAAATCGGATAAAATTTAAAAATAAAAAATTCAATTCCAAAATTAAAAAGGCACAATTAACTCATTGAAAAACAAAAAAATTAACTCATTGAAAAACAAAAATTTTTATTTTAAAAATTGTCATGTTTCTGACTATTGCCGCCAGTGGCGGGCTAACCTGCTAGTCTACTATATATTTTGGGATTTCTGTTTGTCTGTCTGTCTGTTTGTCTGTTAGCTATGGCCGGGAAAACTGTACGACGGATGTTGACGAAATTTGATACCTAGGGGTAATTTTTTCCTGGGATGGTTTTGGACGGGTCAAATCGTGATCCCGACCTGACCTTGACCTTCAAAAAGGTCAATTCAAGGTCAAATCGGATAAAACGGGACGGATTTCGACGAAATTTGATACCTAGAGTTACTTTTGGACGGGCAGTCTTTTCTGTTTGTCTGTCTGTCTGTTTGTCTGTTAGCTATGGCCGGGAAAACTGTACGACGGATGTTGACGAAATTTGATACCTAGGTGTAATTTTTTCCAGGGATGGTTTTGGACGGGTCAAATCGTGATCCCGACCTGACCTTGACCTTAAAAAATGTCACTTCAAGGTCAAATCAGGTAAAACGGAGAGATTTCGACGAAATTTGAAACCTAGGGTTACTTTTGTCCACGGAGTGTTTTGGACGGGTCAAATCGTGATCCAGACGTTACATTGACCTTCAAAATGGTCAATTCAAGGTTAAATCTGGTAAAACCGGATGTATTTCGACGGGTTCTTTTGTCGGGTACTTTTGTCCGGGGAGTGTTTTGGACGGGTCAAGTCGCGACCGAGACATGACATTGACCTTCAAACTGGTCAATTCAAGGTAAAATCGAGTAAAACGGACGGATTTCGACGAATGTTATACCTAGGGATACTTTTGTCCGGGAAGTGATTTGGACGGGTCAAATCATGACCCCGAACTGACCTTGACCTTAAAATTGTCAATTCAAGGTCAAATCTGGTAAAATACGGATTTCAACGAAATTTTATACCTATGGGTACTTTTGTCCGGATGAAAGCAGAGGATAAACAGCCCGGACGAAGTCGGGCCCACCAGCTATATCTATATTTGCGAATGTCGGTCTGTCTGTCTGTCTGTGTTCTATATAAATTCACAGGGCCCATCTAGATGGCACAAACTTGGTCTACTAAGGGTAACGTTTTACGAGAAAATTAATGGTGAGGGTTAGGATTTTCTAAAGTGACGCCGTTGTAGTCAGGGGCAGAAAAGGGGGGATGGGCAGGAAAAAGAATTGTCGCCGATTGCCACAAACTTATATATAATCATCCCCATGATATAAGGACTCTGATGGTGTGGTTTAAATATGTCAAGACTGTCGCATTTCGAGTCAGGGTTGCACGGAAGGGAAGAGGGGCGTGCACCAAAATTGATAAATTAAGTTTAGCGCCGAGGGACCATCTAGATGGCACCAAACGGTCTACTAGGGGTAACTTTTTATGAGAAAGATAATGTTGTGGGTTAGAATCTTCTAAAGTGACGCCGTTGTCAGGGGCAGAAAACGGGGAGGGGTAGACAAAATGTTTGCCGCCGATTGCCACGAAACTTTAATATAATCATTTCCATGATATGAGGAATCTAATGTTATTGTTTAAGTATTTCAAACGTGGCGCCATTCGCGGTAGGGATGCACGGAAGGGAAGAGGGGCACCAAAATTGATAAAATTAACAAATTGCTGTCGTTTAGATGAAATATTGTGGGAGGGGCACTCAATTTGATAAGAATTGGTTTAGTCGCCGACTGCCACCACACTTATACAATATCATCCACATGGTATGAGGCGTCTAATGGTGTGGCTTAAATATGTCAAAAGTGACGTCATTCGAGTCAGTGTTGAACTGAAAGGCAGTGGGGCACCAAACTTGATACGCAATAATTTAGGCGCCAATTTCCACCAACGTGATACGCATTCTTACCTATAATACGAGGAGTCTGATCGTGTGATTTCAAAACGCCATATTTGTGCTGTTTGTGTGAGAGATGGGGGTTAGTGGGCACTAAATTTGATCAAAATTGGTTTACGAAACTTATCAATAACCATCTCCATGATATCAGTAGTCTAATTGTGTGGTTACAGGATGTCACAAGCTGTCACAAGTGGAGCCATTCGAGTCAGTTGTGCACTGAAAGGGAGAGGGGCACCAACATTAATAACAATATTTTAGCACCGATTTCCACCAAATTAATACACATTCTTCTCCATGCTACAAGGAATCTAATTATGTGATTTAAAGATGCCAAATTGGTGTGGTTTGGGTGTAAGATTAGGGAGGGGTATGCACTACATTTGATAAGAATTGGTTTAGTCACTAATTGCTACCAAACTTATACAAAATCATCCACATGGTATGAGGAGTCTAATGGTTGGCTTAAAACTGTTATAAGTGGCGTCATTCGAGTCAGGGTACACCGAAAAGGAGAGGGGCACCATAATTGATACACAATAATAGCTCCTATTTCCACTAAATTGATACACATTCCATGAGACGAGGATAAAATCATTTGATTTAAAGACGCTATATTGGTGCTGTTTGTCTGAGAGATGGTGTGGGTTGGCACTAAATTTGATAAAAAAAATTGTTTAGTCGCCGATTAGAAACAAACTTAATTATAAATATTTATATCCATGTCAAAATGTGTGCCGTTCGAGCCAAGTGAGCACGGACGGGCAGAGGGGCATAACAAATTATACAATTATTTTAGTGCCGATTTCTTACAAATTGATAGACTCTCCACGATAAAATGGACATACTCGTGTGATTTAAATACGCCACATTAGAGGTGGGGCAGGCTGGGCAATAACTAGTATAAGAATTGATATCATGAGCCTGATTGTGTGAAAAATAAGCATCATAAATACAACAAATAAGGTGAGCATATGAACATATAACCGGCCACCCCACCCCCCCCCCCCTACAGTCAATCATGAGCTTGTATTTGTATTTGTTGAACGTCGTATTTGTCGAAGTGGTTTGCTGACTTACACATACATATGACCCGCCATATCAAATCCAGTCGTAAGTCGGAATTTGTTTTCCCTGTGCCAATGCATTCTCTTATATATGCGAGTCGACCATAGGTCGCCTCGCATATATAAGAGAATGCATTGGCCTAACAATTTTTTACAATTTTAATAATTTTTTCTTGTATTCTTTAACAATTTTATAATTTCACCCATACAGAGCCCCAGACAAACATGAGCAGACGACACTCTTCTATATGCTTCTATATATGTGTGGGACTCCCTGCAGGGTAATGGATGTTTTTTTTTATTTTATGTCCTAAAAATTGTAAGAAACATTTATTTAAAAAAAAAGATAAATAATTGTTAGGCCAATGCATTCTCTTATATATGCGAGGCGACCTATGGTCGACTCGCATATATAAGATAATGCATTGGCACAGGGTAAACAAAACTCCCGACTTACGACTGGATTTGATATGGCGGGTCACATATATGAGCTGTTAGCCAAAGCACTGTGTTTTGTCTCACGGATGCTATGACTCTACAGCTAAGAACATTTCCGCATAGTGCAGATCTAAAACAAAATGTTAGTGAGTATATATAAACAAGTGATTTATTTCATATGCGGTATCTTGGTATCTAATGTAGGTGGCATTCAACTACATACTGGAAGGCATTATCTACTCACTGTCCACATATATATTATGTTGAATTCGCAATGGTATTTAAGACCCTCTGATAACAAGCTACTTAATTCGCATCGTAATATAAATGATTGTTTTACACCCGGGAAATGGAATGTTTCCTCAATTCTTTTGGAATTTGTTCTAAAATGTACACAGTGTGCTACAAATATATAGTATCATGGCCGCTGAACATTTTTGGAGTAAGTCAACTAAATATTTGGGCACGTCGTGACTGACACTGTTGTGAACAAGTCAACGTCTCTTTAATTGTGTTTGCAAATAATTACGGTTAGTAGTCGTTTCTGAGGTACCACCCATTGCCAAGTGGTCCTGCTAACGTGCTATGATGGTGCTGGGTCCTGTTGAAATGCTATGATGCTGTTAGGACAAATTTATGTAACACAAAGTAAGGTTATGTTTTTTTTCGTTTTTTTTTTTCCGCGGTGATCTAATAACCTATAATATCCGGAAAAAGCCGTTATGCGTATCAAATATTCTAAAATATATTTATTGTGAAACATTGTAATACTGTTGTATTAGTTGTTGAAAATCGACTCTAATCAAGATGGTTATACACGTCCTTTTAAAAACACCATCGCAGGAGTTATGCACGTCGTTTTATAATCAAATGCGCAGGAATTATTATATTTTTCACCAAAAAAAATTGTTCTTGAATGTTTCATACACATACTGTTTGTTTTCCTTCTAAATTCGCTCGGATTAGCCAAGCAATGACAACTTTAGAAACAATAACGCTACTTTTTCGAAACGACATCAGTTTGTCCTACCCGCGTCATGGAAATTTAGCAGGACCACCAGCAGCATAGCATATTATCAGTGTCACTTGCCCAGGGGTGTGTACATGCACATATTATGTTTTATGGTTTATGGCAATTATGCCAAAGGGGATGTCAGGAAAGCAATGTATGCCCTCCTGAATAAAGCTCGGAGATATAGCCTCTCATTTGACTGTATCCTTGAAATATACCAAAAATCCATTGCCCCCTTGATGATATATGGCTCCGAAATTTGGGGATTTGAAAACACAACATGCTTCGAAAAACTCGAACGATGGTTCCTTAAATTCAGCCTCCGTCTACGGAAAAATACGCCAACTGCATTCATTTATGGGGAAACAGGGATCCTACCAATAAATATAATGATTAAAATCAGGTTTATCTCATACTGGGGGAAAATAATGAATATGACATGTCAACGGATGCCCCTTCTCTGATACCGCATAATGCTAAAAACCCAAAACGAAACACAAAAGAGAAATACATGGCTCGAATACGTACACAAAACTCTAAATGAACTAGGAATATCGAACATCTGGATTTACCAGTCAGTACCGAAAATAAATACGTACAACCGATTAATCAAGAACAGAATTAAGGACGCTTACCTCCAAGAATGGCGAGGAAGCATTATATCATCGAATAAGGGGACATTTTATAATATCATTAAACTAGATTTTAAAAAGGAGACATACTTTTCACTGAGAAACCAAAGTGTAGTATTGCGGCTCGCCAAATTCAGAACTAAAAACCACCGCCTCCCCATAGAAACCGGATCATGGACAAATGAAAGCAGATCAGATAGAAAGTGCACGTTATGCAAAAGGGAGCTTGGTGACGAATACCACGTAATACTTAAGTGCCCCATATTGAGCGAACCAAGAACAAAATATTTAAAAAGCTATTATTATACTCGGCCGAACATCTGCAAACTGAACGCCCTTTTCACATCAAATAATAAAAGAACAATAACGAATCTGGCGAAATTTATATACGAAGTCCAGCTGATAATGGAACCTCCCTGAGGCACAACTCCAATCCAATCTATATATATGTTTATACAGTGTCGAGTATATATGACTCGGAACTTTATTTATTTCCACTGCTACTCGTACTTGTAGGTACATGCTACCCCCCCCCCCCCCACGCACACACAAACAAAACCGCTCACATGTTAAGGAAATTGTCCACTCTTTATATGACACTCCAAACACATGATTCCCGGCAATCAACTTCCCTATGTATATATCCAATATAGCGCTGATTCACCCCCCCCCCACATAATATCCTCAATCTGACGACCCTTTGATCTACCCCCCCCCCCCCACATAGTCGCACTCGACTTTCCGCGCTATTGATAAGTTTAACATAATTTGTATAAACCTTAATGAGTATATATATACGCACGCATGTGCAATATCAATATGAATATGATTATGCATGTCCACATCTATATATATCTCTGTTATGTCAACATGTACGACGATTTGAGATTAATTAAATTCTGATTCTGATTCTAATAACTTATTGGCAAGGTCCGCAAGCACCACACCGACACACCGAGCAGGCAGATAAAAACCCGCGTGATACATCGACTGGTAACCGGAAGGCGTGAACCCACGGCTATCTAAACGTCAACAAAAACAGTTAGGATAGTAGAACAGTTGATTATTCATCGGTTATGTGAAGTTTTAATTATGCGATAATAGTATAAGGCATATACATGTATATATTGAGTATACAGAGAAGTTACACACCCACAGTTACACAAATATAGATAAAGGTCATCGGAGCATGCATTGGATGCACATATTATCAGTGTCACTTGCCCAGGGGTGTGTAGATGCACATATCATGCGCGCTGCTAATTAATTGTTCTACATCATTGGGTTGCTTTTATGACTTGTCGGGTGCTCCTGTCCAGGGGTGTGTACATGCACACATATTATGCGCGCTGCTACATAATTATTCTACATCATTGGGTTGTTTTTGTAACTTGTCGGGTGCTCCTGTCCATGCTCTATTCGCTGGCCATGTGTATTTTGTGATCAAAATATGATTTCAATAGTTTTGCGGTTCAAACGATACATACTTAAGTCTTCGAAGTTGGGATAATTTGACCTAAGCTCTGGTACGTACATGTTCGATGTAAATGTCCCATGTTAACTCGTCATCTATGTTCACGCCTATAGATCGTTATACTGTTTAGACTATTCAAGTCTCAATCAATCAAAGATTATCTCAGGGCTTTGGAAACCTGCGAAAAATGCTCCGTACGCATATAGTCTAACGTGTGATTCAATTAAGTAATCAAAATCATGTAATATATTAAATAGAGCAGAGAGCCGATCGCGTATATACATGTACCACGCCCCCCCCCCCCCCCACACGAGGGACCACTGCTGTTATGGTGAAATATATAGAAACTCTATTATTTAATTACACCCATTGCTGCTGCACAATTATGGATTCATCTACATTCCAGTTTGACCATGCAACATATCCTTACACAAATACGCACATAATCGACCTATAATTTGAAATATGTAAATTATGTGATTATCTGAATCAAAAATAAGTAGGTGACGGACTCATAGTCTTATACCAGTTATTTCTTTTTATGGCTCGGGCCAAAGTGAAAACACATGTTAAAGGGCGTACACCTGAAAAATCGTGAGTTGGCTTACTTGTGTCATTGTCCGCACATAATCTGCTTACAATCGCCTCATTATGTGCCGATAATGTAACTAAAACGTTCTCATTTTCAGCACATTATCGACTTGAAATGAGGCGATTCTAAGCAGATTTTCTACATAACACCAGTTCTATTCTAAGCTGATAATGTGCGGGTTTCATGCACAAGAGTAATCAACGAACCACAGCTAAACCACACATCATAATCTTATAAAACTATGTTCATAGTATTCCAACCAGCTAAGATTAACTTAGGACTTAACTTGTTGGATGATTATGATTAAACGGGCATGGCTCATTCGAACCTCGAAAAATATTTCTGCGTAATTTGGAGATAGGTCGATAAATAAACGAACTATTGATATACCGACTGCATATGCTCTGATAAACACTTGCCACAGTCACTGCCATTATTCAGCCGTTTTGCCATTGTCAGGCAAACGCTCTTTATTGCTACAATATCGGGAATAGACTACCACGGAACGCTCTGTTCCATTTCGTGCAAATGGCTGTTTTGTGTTTGGGACATAAACGCCTATTCACGCTTGTATTTGTCATTACTGCAATGCTTACCTATACCTAGTTGTTTACCTATAAGATATTTATCGACCTATTTCGATAACAAGATAAATTCAAAAGCGAATAAAATTATGTGTGTTTTGGAGCGCAAACCGCCATGTGGCTTTATTTACACTCCAGACCGGATTTGGTTGAACACCTGCCGTGGTCAGCTATTCATACCTTATATGTCACGTGTCATTTCGTGGAACGTCATCTTCGTAGAGAGAGGCAGCTTCCCGGATTCGGTATTGAGAATTAATTGACCGTGAGTTTCGACTAAATTTAATAGATACACAGTGGGTACCAGTTTTAATTTTAGAGTTGTTTGTTCAGTTCTTGGAACAGTCCATTTGTGACACTGTTAACGCTTTGTCCGCTACAAAGGGCACCATATCACGATCTCCTAATTCGCTGTGCACAAATCCCGCCATGGATATGTTAAAGCCACATGGCGGTTTACTCTTCAAAATACACACAATTTTATTCGCTGTTTAATTTGTCTCAGTATCGCAATAGGTCAATGCATATCTAAACTACCTATCTACAAGCATTATGTAACCCAAATAGACGCATTGAAGTAATGAGAAATAAAACTGTGAATACGATGTTTGGGTCCCAAACACAAACCAGCCATTTGCACGACATGGACCAGAAAAGAGCGTTCAGTGGTGGTTTATTCCTGATTACAAGAGCGTTTTTCTGACTGCTGGCGGAAAACGGCTGAAAAATGGCTGTGACTTTGGCAAGGGGTTTTTCAGAGCATATGAAGCCGGTATATCAAAGTTCGTTTATTTATCGACCTATCTTATCCGTCGCTCCAAGTTACGTAGAACATTATTTGGAGGTTCGAAGGGTCATGATAAAAGCCTACCGCACCCGACCACACCCGACCACACCACCACCAGGGGATTGAGCGAGATGGGGCACGCTTTATCGTGTATAATAGACCTGTATGTACCAAAGTTTAAATGCCCAAGTATATAGCTCGAACGGAAACGGCACTGTTAACCCCTAACCTGCGGTCGGTTCCGCAGGCCACACCTCCACAAGCAACCTGACCACATAAAAAGACAGCATATCATGCAATTAATACCCTTCTGCATCCATGTGCGATAGGACAAGTAGCTAGCTGTAGCGGAAGTGAATATATTAACACATACACTGCTGTCGAGTTTGCTCGAGCGGAAACGACACTGTTAACCCCTAGCTGCGGCCGGTTCCGTCACTATAACCACTATATCAGTACGTCATGCATGGCATTTCATGACATTGGTTATAATAAATAATATATCATTACCACTGTTATCAACGTATTATATATTAACCAATATCGTCGTTTATTTATATTTCGGTATGTTTCCTCCGGACACTGGATCCCTTCCCACATATGGTTACACCACCCTCGCACATTTTACACGAAAACTTTCCGACAATAGAGTCTCATTTATATAGTTTGTTGAAAAGTGTCATATGGCATACAGAAATATAAACGTTGATAACAGTGGTAATGATATATTAATTATTATAACCGATGGCATGTATCTACTGATAGTGGTTATAGTGATTACGCTCGAGCTATCGACTTGGGGATTTGAACTTTGGTACCTACATCTATGCTGTACAATGACGCATGCCCCATCTCGCTCGATCCCCTGGTCGTCGTGTGGTCGGAGGGTATTATTTCCTGATTATTCTTTCGGGTGACATAGAACAAGATATATAGTATGTTGGTATGTTACGCCGACTTGATATGATGTTGGTGTGTCATGCCGATCTGATATGATGTTGGTGTGTCATGCCGATCTGATATGATGTTGGTGTGACATGCCGAGCTGATATGATGTTGGTGTGTCATGCCGATCTGATATGATGTTGGTGTGTCATACCGAGCTGATATGATGTTGGTGTGTCATGCCGATCTGATATGATGTTGGTGTGTCATACCGAGCTGATATGATGTTGGTGTGTCATACCGAGCTAATATGATGTTGGTGTGACATGCCGAGCTGATATGATGTTGGTGTGTCATGCCGATCTGATATGATGTTGGTGTGTCATACCGAGCTGATATGATGTTGGTGTGTCATACCGATCTGATATGATGTTGGTGTGTCATACCGAGCTGATATGATGTTGGTGTGACATGCCGAGCTGATATGATGTTGGTCTGACATGCTGATTTGCTATGATGTTGGTGCGTAATTCCGGCTTTCAATGACGTTGGTGTATCATGCCGAGTTGCTGTGATATCGGTGTGTCATGCCGACTTTCAATGATGTTGCTGTGATGTTGGTATGTCATGTCGAGTTGTTATGCTGTTGGTTTGTCACGCCGACTTTCAATTATGTTGGGGTGTCATGCCGAGTTTCAATGATGTCGGTGCGTCATGCTGGGTTGCTATGGTGATCATTTGTCACAATATTGCCGTTAAAAACAGAACAGTTATTTTTTTCTAGAGTTGTCATTATCGCAGCGGTGACTAATCCGAGCGAATTGATGAAAGCTTCTGTCTAGTTGTTGAAACGTTCAAGATTATATACGTGTATTTAAATATAACGTTTTAATGGCTGATTGGCTACGGTGGCGTTTGCAAAAGGACATGAATTGCGTGAATAGCCTCTTGGGAAATGTTGGTTTGCAACAGCCAACGCGGCCATTTATAACATGTTTACAAGTAAATGTGATTGAATGTTCGAAAAATTTCACTTAGATTCGTTCTGATTACCCAGTGGCCGCGAAAATGTTAACTTTACAACAAAATAATGCTCCCGTTTTAGCAGCAATTCAACAAGACACGCCTACATCATAGATAATCAGCAGGAACAGTTGGTCAGAGGTGAATTCATTATAACACTACATCAGTGTGACTGATGGACACTTAAACGGTTCGATGTTTTCCCACAGTATGCTTAAAACAACAGTATACTGAATATAACAGAGATGAAACAATGAATTATGGGATGCACCCAACAATTCGAAATCACACCACAATTAACTTGTTCTGCATACCGCACAACGTAGCTCGGTGAGAGCGGACCGACTGACGGACGGACATAGTACAATTGTATATCGCCTGCCAAACGTTGTTTATGGGGATAATAAACGGCATATAAAATATCCGAACATTCCCTACAAATGGTTAATTTGGAATACTATGTTTTGTCGCCCCAAAAGTTACAGCAATCATACACACCACAATGAGAATTGTTTGACTAATGAAGAGATTGAACACTTTTTTGATTCGATGCGTTTATTCTTTACTTGCTGCTGTATGCTCTGATCCATAATAATACATATTAAAAAAGAAACATATTTACAAAAAAGATCGTACCTACTATTTTGGCGCGAAACTGTTTGCTGCATTTTCGGAATCACGGGTTCAATTACATAAGTTCATCGGATAATATTTGTCAATATTTCAAGTCGAAATGTAAGTTTTCGCCGTTTGTCAGGAAAGTCGTGCTCTAAAATTTCCTAACTGTGTTTCCTGCGAAAACATTTAGTCTCTTATAAAATGTGGTATTTTTTATTTTCAAACCGTTTCTGGCAGGATAATTCTGATTGAATTATTTTTAAGAACAAAGTCTGGAGGGCGTATCCTCCTTATCCTGGGTGAAAGAGACTAACGAAGTCTCAGAAATCGTCTGAAGTTAAATTTATATCTTTCCTTCTAAAGTGTCTATATTGCTACAAATATCATGTGTTCTCATCAACGAGAAGATACAGTACTTGAATACGAAAATGTATATATTATAACAACCGTGATAAATAGAGAATACCTACAGTTTGCGTTTGAATACCGAAATATCTCATGAGTGCCTGGAAAGAAATGTTGAATTTTCACGAGCGGCTACAAGCCGCGAGTGAAAATTCGATATTTCTTTCCAGACATGAATGAGATGTTTCAGGTATTCAAACAAAAACTATAGGTATTCTTTTTAGTATATGCACCTTATTAGTCCTTGAAGTTACTAAGTTATGCCGCGTTCTCAATTGTGATAGCACATCAAATTGAATACACGAAAATCAAAGTTGACCCAAAGTTCTGACACCGATCAGCTGGTAGCAACCCGCTATCAAATGATGGCGTCATGACGTCATTCGCAAGCTAAAGTGAAATAACAAAAAGCTACAATGAAATTACAAAATCGTATTTTACTGTAGATTCTTAGAGATACATATACGACCATTTACGTTTCGGTAATTTTCCGCTAATTTATAGGCAAGCATATACTAACAATTGTTATTCTGCAAAGTTATTGGCAGATATCAATTCTAGATTCAGAAATAGATAGTTTTTGCGTCTCCTCTACAATTTGATTTTCCTGGGGTATTCCTTTTGGAAGCATACCGACGATATAGTATATATAATATGGACCCTTCCTGCTGACATAGTTATGTCGTCATCATAATCACCATCCTCTTCAAGCATCGTCATCATCGTCCCCAAGAAAAAGTCCATCTCCAATAGCAACGATAACGAATTCCATACCAGGAATAGTACCAATAGCAGTAATAGTATACGCCTCGCTTATTTCTTATCTTAGCCCCACTCTCTGTCTGGAGTGTATCTGTTAATGAAAGGTTTTTTTGGGATTATTTATGTTGTATGCATGCATCAATTCATTGTTCATTATAAATACATTATAGACAAATATATATATATATATATATTTACATACTAAGTGTAATTATCACTAAATCCAGCATTCCTATTGGTCGGCGCCCACGTGACTAGTTGCAATTATTTCTCGGTGAACGCGCAACAGGTCATAACTGCAGCCCCATAATTACATCGACGCGTCATCGGGTTCGGAAAGAAGAACGCGTAATGTTTTGGGCGCATTTGGACTCGCGTAGGATTGACTTAATAAATCATCATGTTTCAATATAAAGAGCCTCGTTGTTCCTGTTAACTTTGCCAAGGATGCTATGGGATATTTTCGGCTGGTTTTGTCACGATACACTTTTCGATTTAAATACATTTACAAAAGTGGCTTTTTCGCTAAATGTATATAAATAAAGGATTAACTGTCACGTGGGCTGTTTTATGGAGATGAAACCGTGAGGTGAGTGGTCAAAACAAGTTATGACCACCCACCTCGCGGTTACATCTCCATAAAAACAGTCCAAATGACAGTTTCAAGATTCAAGATTCAATAAGATTTATTTCGTATTCAATATAATTATAATATATATATATCAACAGGACCCCACAAACAGTTTAACTTGCAAGGGCAGGGCCCTTATGCTTGTATAATGATACAGTGTTATGTGTACGTATATTGGGTGTATATAGTGCGGGTGTGTATTTACAATGTGTGTATTATTGTATAGAGATGGACAAGAAGGGTGGGGGGCATGGGGTGGGGGGGGGGGGAGGGTCGGGTTGTGAGATAGTGATTATAGTCATTTTGTTTAGTTGTCATGCTTTATCTGGTAGCCAATATGATTTTCTTGATGTCTTTATGCTGAGACCTGCGGGATCTTCTGGGCAGTCTCTGCCGTAAGGGACTGCTGGCTGGTATTGCCTTAGTATATATATATTAGGGGAGAGAATACATACAAACTGGATTGTTATTTGATATTTGGGGTGTATTTATTAATGAAATGTGTTTTTAGGTACTTATGATATTTGTCACTAGTTTGTACGCGAAGCTTACAATCACATGGGAGTTCATTCCATAGACATCTGCCTCTGGTTGATATGACACTTCTTGCTTGTTTTGTTCTTCTGAATTCACAATACAGATTTGAATTTGCTTTGAACCGTGTATTGTGGTTATGGATATCATGTATATTAGTAAATATTGAAGACAGCGATTTGGGGAGTTTCTTTTGATGGAAATCATGTACAATTTGTATTAGTTGCATGTTTCGAATGTCATTCATCAATAGCAAATTGTGGTTCCTGCATATTTCTGGTATGCTTTTTTTTTTTGTAAGATAATCCGTATGTGAACGCAAATCAATAACATTATATTGCACTTAACTTGGTAATGTACTAACTTTATTTGCATGGAGAAACATGAGTACACTCATTTTACGTGTATTGTAATATGTTATAGTTGGTCATTGTAAAGCATTCAAAATAGTAACATAGACTCCATTTTATTTTTATGTAGCATATTTGATAGTGCTATTGTGTTAGTCGGTGGCTTGTATAATTATTCATTTAATAAACTTTTAATATTTCCCCACTTTTCCCGTATAAATACAGCTTGCATTTTGGATATGAGTATAATGAATATACATATCAGTATTTCTATATTTGTTTATGTATTCAATTGCCAATGAAATTTGAGTATGGCTGTGATCAGAAGTGATGATGCGATGAATATGATTTATTTCAGAAAGTAATTCAAGTTGAATATTTCTAACTGAAAGATGCATTCTAATTGGCCGCGAGCTGCTACTAACTTTAAACTTCTACCGCTTAAGGGGGCACAATTTTTGAATGGATCACAGTATCATTGGCAACGCGCGTAAAATACTTCAATTCACTGTCAGGACTAGCGTAATCTAGTCACAAACAAACTTAAAAACTCTTACGCGCTCGAATCCACGATTCTAGTTCGCTCATCACTGTGGAAAACTCTTAACTATTTTAGCCCGACGTGCGGTTTACTGACGCCCGCACGCCGGTTTACTGCCCGCAGCGGGAATTATAGGATGCCCAGCGTACACGTAGTAGTGCGACTTCCAGTTCGTGTGGTAGCTACGGCGGTAAAGGCACATTTTGGGCCATTGGAGTAACTCAGTGATACCTCTGATTCAGCGCATCGAACAACCCCTCAATTCTAAATTTCAGTTAGACATCTTTAAAAATGTAAGACCAATCTATATATAGACACAGTTTTGTAGCAAATTCTCATTGTAATTTGGCGAATCCCTTAATGTACATAGTTTGATTGACCTGATTTGCAAGTTTGTCGACATCAGTGTTCCTCTATTGTCTGGCATCGAACCATGTTTACGATGGATCAGGGCATTCCCGACTTGATCGTAATCGCACTTTACGCGACCAAAATCACCGTTGTTAAAAAAAACCATTCAGATATTTGAATTTTTTTTTTATCATCTGTATATATGCTGTCTTTGATCTGTTTTCGGGTTTAATTATACGCCGATAGTACGAGTGTTATATTGGCGATAACGGAGATACATGTATTTGAAAAAGTATTCTTTTACCATTGATGTAAATTTTTCAGACAAATCGCCGTTATTTCGTCGTATACATGTACGTTGTATGTAGAATTAATACCCTTCCGATGAACTCAGGATATTTATTTGCGTGTTACTTGTTTAGTTGCAGTGAAGCAATTTCAGCATGCCATATCGCTGGCAGGGCACGACATATTAGACTGTACTGATTACTGAAGGTCTTTTGTCTTAACAAATTAGTTTTACTATAGCATAATATACGTCCGTATTCGGTGAAAAAAATCGGTCCCCATTAAACAGAGCTGTGCGTTGTATGCGCTGACATCGATGTTTAAACTATGGAAGTCACGCCCACAAGGCACACAATTTTCACCACTTATATTCAGACGGCCCTATCTCCTAGCCATTTCAACATCATTTTAATGGAGACATGCTCGAAGGGTTCGCGCTGCCACTTGCCCAATTTGCCAATGGCAAAACTAATTCACATTTGGCAAACAAATATTTTCATTTGGCAAAAGTTTTGGCAAGTCACTTTTTAATTCCTCAATAAAGTTGAAAAATATCGGTCAATCAATACCATTCATTTTAGGAAATTATTATAATAAAATTTTAGTAATGATGCAGTTAATATGGTAACATTTACGATGTTCCCTTGTGATGAAGCAACTCTTCTACCATTTATTGTTCGGTGATTGGTTTATTGTTGTAAGATAAACCACAACAGAGATGCGAGTATAATTATTAGCCAGCTGCTTTCCTATCGACATCAAACGTTGTTCAAACCGCGAGTGTCGAAACATAAAACTCAAACAATTAGGTTATCAAGGATAACATTTGGCAAATTCTAATAGAATTTGGCAAAAAAATATGTTCATTTGTCAAATAATTTGGCAAAAGTAAATTTCGGTCCAGCGCGGACCCTGCATTCTCGACTGCATCATTATGGACAAGCTGAATATGTATTCATAACAATAGTAAAACTATTAAAGGGGTATAGTGTCAAAAATGAGCTCAATTTTGGTTTGGTCCCGTTAACTCAGTCATTGCCACGTTCTGGGCATTTCGATAACCGTGTGCCGAGTTTTCTGGGCATATTGCCAGTTTTATTGTGTTGTGTGTGTATCTTTAAACCCGAAAACAGACCCAAGACAACAGCTGCGAATGCGCATTTGTGCAGAGACTCCCAACTCTGATGATAATTAAAGTTACTCAAACCGATTAAACACCCTTAAATTACTATTTCTTTGGCTTCGGGCGTAAATAGTATTGTATTCGAGCTGACGAACCAAACCATCAACGCTCATAGTGATCAGATACGATTTTTGAAGTTCGTTATTTGTGGCCCAGAAAAACGCTGTCAAATGGACGGTCTCAGTCAAAATTGCGGATGAAGATGGATAACTCTAAAAACAATTAGTAATACGGTTAAATTTCGTACATACTCAAGTGAAAATACGGCAGTATTTCGTTGAACAAAATGTTGATAAATAACACGTTTTGGGAAATTTGATACCATAGTTGACAGTGATGTTTTTGCAATTAATCGATTCTGATAACAAAAGCGAATTTTGAAGAAATGTTGTTGTTGTTGTATATTGGTGATATGGGGACCCTCTGATCGGATTGAGTACCTTTAAACAAACTGCACTTCTCCCAAAATATGACCTGCAATCCGTAGTGTTCAAATAAAGTGCACCAAAATAGAAATTGTGAGTTTTTCGCCCAGCACATCACCTCGTCGCCGGCACGTGGATGGTGTCTTTCAGGTGCACCCTAAATCTAGTTGGATGAACCTTGTATACAGGGATGTGGCTAGAGGGGGGGTGTGGGGGGTGTCTCACCCCCCCCCCCCCAGCAGAGAGCTATATTTTCAATAGTTGGAAATTTCATACCTGCCACAACTAAATTTCACACCAACAATAGGTTGAAAATGTTCTTGTAGTTTGATTATAAAACAATTTATTGTTTTTCGACCAATATTTGCATTTGTTCCTATTTTTGGTCAAAATTTTTGACAGAAATGGTCATCAGTTGGAAATTTTCCAACCTTAGGGGGGGTGACAGGTTGGAAATTTCCAACACTTGGAAAGCTTGTGTCCTGGTCCCTCCCCCGTGGCCAGTCAAAAACTTCTAGTTAATTTAAGAAAACAATATTGTCATACAATTGGTCAACATTGTCATTGGAATTGTCATCAGTTGGAAATTTTCCAACTAAGTGGGGGTGTAGGGTTTGAAATTTCCAACAGTAGGAAGGCTTGAGGCTAGTCTAGATGTTAGGATTTTGCGATTTTCTTGTTCAGATTTCAAAATTTTCGCACACCGGGCCGAATCATGGTCGGCCCGGTGTGTCATTGTCCCATCCACATGGCCAATACAAAACTGATAATTAGTTTAGCAAAACAATATTTTACTACATTTGGTCAAACTTGTAGACATAAATGGTCATCAGTTGAAGAATTTTCCAACCTGAGGTTTGAAATTTCCAACACTAGGTAAGCTTCAGTTGAGGCCAGTCTAGATGCTAGGATTTGCGATTTTCTTGTGTAGTTTAAAAAAAATTTCTCACACCGGGCCAAACAACCATGGTCGGCCCCAGTGTTTCCTGGTCTGTTGTCGGTAGCTGTGTGCATTTGTCTGGAATTAGATCACTAGTTGTTTTTGGGGGGCAATTTTCAGGTTAAAATATCTTAATGTTCTCATACTGGGAAAATAGAAGCATGGTTTATGAATATATAGGAAATTAGGCCTGAGCATGAGGTACAAGGGGGGGGGGGGGGGGGGTGCATATGTAATTATGCAAAAAGTTGTGTTGGTGCGATTCCGACTCAAGGGTGGGGGGTGCAAATGGAATTATGCAAAAAGTTGTGTTGGTGTGATTTTCCGACTCATGGGGGGGGGGGGGGTGCAGTTGGAAATTCCCAAGGTGGACACCCCCCCAGCGGAGACCCTCTAGCCACATCCCTGCTTGTATACAACTCGTTGGGTGCAAATTTGTTGTGTACTTATTATCCAACAGTTTAGTGCGATGTACACAACTGATTGCGTGAACGATCTTCTGTGGTATTACTTTCATACCACATTGGATACAACCGCCACGTGATCGGGTCATCCAATAGCAGCGCGTTTCCGGTGCGGGCGAGCATGCGATTTTTTGGCTCCAAATATTTAAAAACAAGATGGATGACTGCGTGAAAAAACTCCCGAGCGACTGGAAAATGGGGCAAGACGTCGTGGATAGCTTTGCCGGTATAGTATATCTTTGTTATAATTATTCTTTGTACGATATACTGATTATGTAGGCTTTATGTATTGAGTGTATATTTATTTATATTTGCCAAATTTGAAGTTTACACGTCAAATGTACACAACTGCTGACGGCACTAATTTGACTAAAGTAGTATACTCATACACTCAACATAAAGCCTACATAATCAGTGTATCGTACAAAGAATAATTATAACAAAGGCATACTATACCGACAAAGCTATCCACGACGTCTTGCCCCATTTTACTTTCCAATCAACGTTGGGTAAATCAACATACACCAAATGTCATCCAACTCTACCCAACACCCACCAGTTCAATAAACGTAGATAGGTGCTGTGGGCAATTAACGTTGATTGAGTGTTGTGTGAAATTTCATCCAACACGTTGTGTAATTAACAAACAACCGTTGGTAGTAAATATATATGCAACGTTGTGTAAAAGTGTATCCAACAAAATTGTCATGCAACTTTTCACACAACGTAGATAGGTGATGTGGGCATACAGCGGTTGATTGACTGTTGGATAAATTCTTATCCAACTAGATTTAGGGTGTGATGAGATATCTCGTCGCCGACACTGAATTAGTGCATTATGTTGGTTCTAGATTATGTCATAGTCAGTGGTAAATTTGATGATTTAATGCAAATTTTGCGTGCTCATGCCTGGCTTCGCGAAATCGGAATCGTTACTACGGATATTGCAAAACGACTACGTATAGAAAGAACAAACATTATAGTGACGTAGTGACCTGCTCGTATACTCATTACGCGCGCTCCGCGTGTATACTGGTGTAAAGATTCCTGTTTCGCCTGGGCGCATGGGTGTTTTATTTATAGAATGGGAATTTTTGGGAGGATTAAAAGTCGAACTGCGACCTACATGTAGAGGCCGAGTCCGGTAAAAGGTGTAGTTGGGAATTTCAATTTCGTTTATTGTCCTTTACATTATTATGTCAATAATGTTGGTTTTTGGTTTGTGACAAGCTATGTCAATTACAAATAAAAGAAATGAAAAAATTTATTTGTAAGTCTTATATTTCAACTTCTACATACATTTTTCGTTCAGCAGCCCACTGGGGGTTGTAGTCGGAGACGACCGAGTCGGCCGCCGGTTCGTTAATTGCGTGCTGGTTATTTGTTATTTTAACGGAATTCTGAGTTGGTCATTCGCGAAACCAATATATTTTAGATTCTATACTTACAAACATGGGTATATAATATATGATCTTGAGCGCGTTACCATTTCTGACATTGGTTTTCTTGTCAGTAGTAGTTTATTATGCGAAAAGTGATAATTGTTAACATATACAATTATGGGTAGCACTACAATTGAGTAATGGTAGTAAAACAATATATGTAAACGCTTTATGCCTACTTACCAGGTTTGTTCGATTTGTTTCCCCAGAACATCTCGTTCCCGGAACACGCAGCCCTCATATCGTCATTCAGGAAACCACGCTGCTCCACGTTAGCATCTGTGAATTCATACCACACTTTCGTGCTGTCATCTCTCTCCTCCTATAAAACGATAGCACATCACGTAATTGGTGTGACCTAAGTAATACACTTAACACATTGGAGGGAGCACTACGGCCATTGTGGGTCCAAGATGCACGGTGATTGTTTTCTCGGTGATCCGAGGTGAACTCGCGTTGACCGGATTAATATGAATCAACACAAATCCCGGAGACTGCCCGGGACAATCCACTGATGTTTTCCGATTGGGGTTTATCGTCGTTTCAGCCCCTATGACATATCACGACGTTGCATATTTTACGGGTGGACGACTGACCACGCAGACGGTAAATTTCACCGGAAAATCACACCACCGTGTGCAGAAACCACAGACCACCGGAAAGCAACTGACAAACTTGACCAGATACACGAATTCGATTTCCACCCCTTGCATGTGTCACGAATCCGCGCTTGTCGGGAATCGAACCAGCTTCGTCGGCGCTAGGCGGCATAGAGTGCACTGAGAACTATATATACGGACTGGTCTACGGGGGGGGCGATCCACTGATATGTTTATTGACTGGTTTCTGCCCCACCGGGGAGGGGCGATCAACTGATATGTTTATTGATTGGTTTCTGCCCCACCGGGGAGGGGCGATCCACTCATATGTTTATTGACTGGTTTCTGCCCCACCGGGGAGGGGCGATCCACTGATAATCGTCGACAATATATTTTATAACATTATTAAGTAAATATTGATAATTGTCTTGTCTTGACTTGTTCAAATGTTAATGACCACGAAAAAGACAATTTATGGAAAATGTAGGCATAATTATGCAGTGCGATACTTGTTGCATATATAGAAGATCTGATATTGAAATAGTTATGGACTGCACATCAAAGCAATGAACTCGAACACAGAAACTCGCAACCGAGAAGTCAACTGAGTTCAGAAAAATCAACTCTTGGTTGCGGGTTGTGATAGCATATATAACTCAGACTGCATATGGTCACGGTGTCACCCCAGGTGGTGAATGGGGTGGGGGTGCTTTCATGCATGTGCAATCTAGAATATGTGCATTTCTTTCAATCATTTCAACATCGTCGACGTTACCATGATGTGTACGTCGCTTGCAATTGAGTATTGGTTTTGAATTTTTGATATTTGAAGTTCAGAGTCGTATTATTTTTCTCTCAGTTTTATATTCGCGCGAAAAATACCACTGCGCTAATTTAAATACGAGTAGCCATAAAATGCCGGTGACGATTAACAAAACTATCTGTTTTCCTTCCCTCCCGATATAGCACAGTCGATACAAAAAATATGAGCTGTTTACCAGCGATCGGTCGCAATGCATAATACACATGATTTACACTTACCTCGTCGGTCGTACTGTTGTCATATGTAACTGTCTGTATTTTCTTTTCATCCACAGAATCCTGCAACCAAATAATATGAAGAGCGTTTTAATTCAGAACTATTGAGTAAAGACGTCTGAACACATGCAGTTAAATGAGAAACACGTAACGTGGGTCTGTTTGAAGAACGCTGTCATTTCATATACCATAAAATAATTCGATCGTATACACTCTTAAAAATTTGATTTTGTACAAAACCAAAATTGGTTTTGAACCAAAATTGGTTTTGAACCAAAATTGGGTTTGAACCAAAATTGGTTTTGAGTCTTGCCACACATATGGAACCAACTTTGGTTTTGATCAAAACCAACGTTCCGTGGTTTTGATCAAAACCGTCCATATCATCAAAACCAAATTTGGATTTCACAAAAACCAATTGGTTTTGATGATTGGTTGTGAGTAAAACCTTCAGTGGTTTTGATCAAAACCAAATTATCAAAACCAAATTTGGATTTCACAAAAACCAATTGGTTTTGATGATTGGTTGTGAGTAAAACCTTCAGTGGGTTTGATAAAAACCAAATCATCAAAATCAAATTTGGATTTCACAAAAACCAATTGGTTTTGATGGTTGGTTGTGAGTAAAACCTTCAGTGGTTCTGATCAAAACCGAATCCGTAAAACCATATTGGATTTCAGAAAACCCAATCAGTTTTAAGGTCTGGTTTTGAGTAAAATCAAATTTGGTTTTGAGAACGCAACAGTGGATTCTCTAGAATGTAATGAGAGCACACTTACTGTCACCCGACATATATGAGAAGAGAATAATAAAGCAAATTCAACAAATATATTCCTTATTTGTACCAAACTATTTGAGTTAATATGCAGTATTTTATGAAAATATAGCTACAATTCTTCATAGTTTTGACGTCAATCCCAAATGGCAGAATATAAATTAATGCAAATTTATGAAATGAGTGTTGGTTGTAAAATGAAATTGTCAAAATAATCGCTCCCTTTTGAGCCGCTAAGTGACGAACACTTTCAAGCATTGTAGCTTGGTGGTGTGGCTACTACACCCAACTCAGTTTGTGGCTAATGCTGCAATTGGTTTTGTGTCTTGAATATACCAACATTAATGCTCCCTAACAGCATATTTTTGACATGAATATATATATCAACGTGCGTACAGGGACGTGGCTAGAGGGTTTCCGTTAGGTGGGGGTGTATAATTGAGCTGATTAATAGGAGTAGTTTCGTACTTTACGAACATGCCCCTCTGGATTTTCGTACTTTACGAACATGCCCCTCTGGATTTCCTGTACAGTCGATACACTGTGTTTAGTATTTTTTATATGTTTTGCGACGTTTTGTAAACTATGGTGTGTTTGTATTAACAGAATATATTTGGCCGTTATTTAGTTAAATATATACTTTAAATTTGTATTTCAATTGTAAAACATTTACCCGGTGACATTGGAATCACATTGGGATGATACGGTAAGAAAATAAAGCACAATTAGTTTATACTATGGACAAAATCAAACAAAATTTCAGAAGTTTCTAAAGTTATCGGAAATTTCGAAAAATCACATTTGGGAAGCTGAAAGTTAACAATTCGTTTCTCACTTGCCCATCAAAATACGATGTGGACTGTCGTTCGGTGGATACCCCATGTGGCGTACCGCCTGGAGTGGTAATACCTATGACACATGGCTGTCGTCCGGTGCTTACCCCCATGTGGCATACCACCTAAAGTGGTCATACATATAACCCATATATGACCCGCCATATCAAATCCAGTCGTAAGTCGGGATTTTTTTACCCTGTGCCAATGCATTATTTTATATATGCGAGTCGACCATAGGTCGCCTCGCATATATAAGATAATGCATTGGCCTAACAATTTTTTATTATTTTTTTTTAAATAAATATTTCTTACAATTTTTAGGACATAAAATAAAAAACATCCATCACCCTGCAGGGAGCCCCACACATATATAGAAGCATATAGAAGAGTGTCGTCTGCTCATGTTTGTCAGGGGATCTGTATGGGTGAAAATATAAAATTGTTAAAGAATACAAGAAAAAATTATTAAAATTGTAAAAATAATTGTTAGGCCAATGAATTATCTTATATATGCGAGGCGACCTATGGTCGACTCGCATATATAAGAGAATGCATTGGCACAGGGTAAGAAAAATCCCGACTTACGACTGGATTTGATATGGCGGTTCACATATATGAATACTCAAAACATCGGAATTTCCAGATAAACAAAGATGAATAACCCTAGAATGAAAAACCCGAATAAAACCCTTGCACCCTCTATTAAACTATTAAATGTCCTCATAGTAGTGATAATCGATACCAAAGTCCATTGAGATCCGAGCACTACTGATCAAGTTATGACACGAACATACATCGGACGTACGGACGCATGCACGGGTGGATTGCCATACGTTTGGTCTTTATGTGGTCTTTATTTTGTTATTTTTGACAGTTTTGACCACATAAAGACTACCACTTTAGTCCAAAGTGTGCGGACTAACCGGTATTAGGTGGCCGATTGACAATAGGTCGTCGAGCATGTCCAAACTTTATTTTATCTTAGGCTGCCCCCCCCCCCCCCTTGACCACCTAAAACTTAATATTTAAATGATATCGACGAATGTGTATATGAATGTTAATCCCAATCGAAGAGTTAGGATAGTATATTTGCCTTAGTGGCGAAGTGGGTGAAGTTCAATCATCGACAGTAATATCAAATACGATATACGGAGAATGACGCGATTTACCGAATCAAATGCGTAGGCGGTTAACCTGATCTCAAAGGGGCGGTGTGTTTGTTTTTATCGGGGAAAATTCAAAAGCGAATACTATCAGGTGTATTTTGGAGCTTAAACCGGCAATTATCTGCGACGTCATTGTTGTAGGTCATTTAAATACACTCACCTGGTTTAACGCATTGTACGTATCTTCTGGGCTCTGTATCTTGTCTGATTCAAGCACTGTGACAACACAGTAATGAGAACCGTGGCCGTCAGGCATACGATACACACTCAAACCCTGGAATAATTATGTAATGTCAAGATTAATACAGGTATGCGGTAAGATATAAGATGCATACAGGTATACGGTAAGATCCGATGTTACACACAAGATGAATACAGGTATGCGATAAGATCCGATGTTACACATTAAAACAAAGTATACTGAAATAATTACATAGCCCATCTGTGTTAACCTGTTCGCAGATTGGTCAACTTCCAATTGGGTCACCCGTTTCATACGAACGAACACGACGTCACAAATTGTTGAAATAATCACTAAAAGCTGTCAGCATAATACATGGGTGTGCCGTTAAAGCCCTCATTTATATCACCCACGTAATGGTTGCTAAGTGGTTGGAAATGTTACATTTGGCTGATTTAATATGTGCTTGGGCAGTGGTCTATAGTCTCAAATTATCGGCAGATCTTGTGAAAAGAAAAAAAGATTACATTCATATTTTGTATGGGAATAAATCATAGCAAAACTATATAAACATACGAATTAATTTAGTGGGTGTGTGTTATTGGGGGATACGGAGCTGTGGTCGTTAATGAATATAGTGGTGTGTGTTATTGGGGGATACGGCGCTGTGGTCGTTAATGGATGTAGTGGTTGTGGGTTATTGGGGGATACGGCACTGTGGTCGTTAATGAATGCAGTAGTGTGTGTTATTGGGGGATACGGCGCTGTGGTCGTTAATTAATGTAGTGGTGTGTGTTATTGTGGGATACGGCGCTGTGGTCGTTAATGAATGTAGTGGGTGTGTGTTATTGGGGGATACGGCGCTGTGGTCGTTAATGATCGTAGTGGGTGTGTGGTATTGGGGGATACGGAGCTGTGGGTCGTTAATGCATGTAGTGGGTGTGTGTTATTGTGGGATACGGCGCTGTGGTCGTTAATGAATGTAGTGGGTGTGTGTTATTGGGGGATACGGTACTGTGATCGTTGGCGGCACATTACTGTAGTGGTTGTGTTATTGAGGGATACGGCACTGTGGTCGTTAATGAATGCAGTGGGTGTGTGTTATTGTGGGATACGGCGCTGTGGTCGTTAATGCATGCAGTGGGTGTGTGTTATTGTGGGATACGGCGCTGTGGTCGTTAATGCATGTAGTGGGAGTGTGTTATTGGGGGATACGGCGATGTGGTCGTTAGTGAATGTAGTGGGTGTGTGTTATTGGGGGATACGGCACTGCGGTCGTTGGCGGCACATTACTGTAGTGGTGTGTGTTATTGGGGGATACGGCGCTGTGGTCGTTAATGAATGTAGCGGGTGTGTGTTATTGGGGGATACGGCGCTGTGGTCGTTAATGAATGTAGTGGGTGTGTGTTAGTGTGGGATACGGCGCTGTGGTCGTTAATGCATGCAGTGGGTGTGTGTTATTGTGGGATACGGCGCTGTGGTCGTTAATGCATGTAGTGGGAGTGTGTTATTGGGGGATACGGCGATGTGGTCGTTAGTGAATGTAGTGGGTGTGTGTTATTGGGGGATACGGCACTGCGGTCGTTGGCGGCACATTACTGTAGTGGTGTGTGTTATTGGGGGATACGGCGCTGTGGTCGTTAATGAATGTAGCGGGTGTGTGTTATTGGGGGATACGGCGCTGTGGTCGTTAATGAATGTAGTGGGTGTGTGTTATTGGGGGATACGGCGCTGTGGTCGTTAATGCATGTAGTGGATGTGTGTTATTGGGGGATACGGCACTGTGGTCGTTAATGAATGCAGTGGGTGTGTGTTATTGTGGGATACGACGCTGTGGTCGTTAATGCATGTAGTGGGTGTGTGTTATTGTGTGATACGCCGCTGTGGTCGTTAATGAATGTAGTGGATGTGTGTTATTGGGGGATACGGCGCTGTGGTCGTTAATGCATGTAGTGGGTGTGTGTTATTGGGGGATACGGCGATGTGGTCGTTAGTGAATGTAGTGGGTGTGTGTTATTGTGGGATACGGCACTGTGGTCGTTGGCGGCACATTACTGTAGCGGGTGTGTGTTATTGGGGGATACGGCGCTGTGGTCGTTAATGAATGTAGTGGGTGTGTGTTATTGTGTGATACGGCGCTGTGGTCGTTAATGAATGCAGTGGGTGTGTGTTATTGGGGAATACGGCGCTGTTGTCGTTAATGAATGTAGTGGGTGTGCGTTATTGGGGGATACGGCACTGTGGTCGTTAATGAATGTAGTGGGTGTGTGTTATTGGGGGATACGGCACTGTGGTCGTTAATGAATGTAGTGGATGTGTGTTATTGGGGGATACGGCACTGTGGTCGTTAATGAATGCAGTGGGTGTGTGTTATTGGGGAATACGGCGCTGTTGTCGTTAATGAATGTAGTGGGTGTGTGTTATTGGGGGATACGGCACTGTGGTCGTTAATGAATGTAGTGGGTGTGTGTTATTGGGGGATACGGCACTGTGGTCGTTAATGAATGTAGTGGGTGTGTGTTATTGGGGGATACGGCACTGTGGTCGTTAATGAATGTAGTGGATGTGTGTTATTGGGGAATACGGCGCTGTTGTCGTTAATGAATGTAGTGGGTGTGTGTTATTGGGGGATACGGCACTGTGGTCGTTAATGAATGTAGTGGGTGTGTGTTATTGGGGGATACGGCACTGTGGTCGTTAATGAATGTAGTGGGTGTGTGTTATTGGGGGATACGGCGCTGTGGTCGTTAATTAATGTAGTGGGTGTGTGTTATTGGGGGATACGGCACTGTGGTCGTTAATTAATGTAGTGGGTGTGTGTTATTGGGGGATACGACACTGTGGTCGTTAATGAATGTTGTGGGTGTGTGTTATTGGGGGATACGGCACTGTGGTCGTTAATGAATGCAGTGGGTGTGTGTTATTGGGGAATACGGCGCTGTTGTCGTTGGCGACACATTCAGTGAGAACCTCTTCGCGGCTCTCACAATGTGCCTCAACGAACACATCACCGTTTCTCCCAATAAAACAAATTATTAAAGACATTTTATGTACTTATGTGCGTGAAACTAATAGGCTAATATGCAGGCACTGTGTCGACTGGAGGAATATAGCATTCTAATAACATCGCCGAAAATTTCAAACAAATCGACCTTACCACTCCATAAAAAACTTCGTCTGAACTACGCTCAATTGTAAATATTTACTTCTCGATTATCGGCGCAACAATCTGCGATAAGCTAACGGAAACGATTTCGCCATCGAGAGTCGCTGTATTTAATTAATATATAAGAAATGACAGCGTTTGTTGTCAATTTGGATATAATATTTGTACAAATTACTACTTCCATTTCTATTTTATCACCAACTGGAGTGTTTCACATCACTATATTTACATAATAAGTGTTGTCATCACTAAATCCAGCATTCCGATTGGTCGGCGCCCACGTGGTTAGTTGCAATTATTTCTCGGTGAATGCGCAACAGCTAATAACTGCAAGCTCATAGCAACATCGATACGTCATTGGTGTTTGGAAAGACGAACGCGTAATGTTTTGAGCGCGTTTGGATTCGCGCAGGATTGACTTAATAAATCATCGGGTTTCAATTGTTCCTGTTAACTTTTGCTCAGGGTGCTATGGGATATTTTGGGCTAGTTTTGTCACGATACACTTTTCGATTTAAATACATTTACAAAAGTGGCTTTTTCGCTAAATGTATATAAATATAAGGATTAACTGTCATGTGGACTGTTTTTATGGACATGTAACCGTGAGGTAAGTGGTCACAACTTGTATGTAAAACCCTTCGGGTTTTACACAAGTTATGACCACTTACCTCACGGTTTCATCTCCATAAAAACAGTCCACATGACAGTTAAAACTTATTTAAATAAATACAGCGTATACTTATACTCTCACAGAAACAAAATTTCTATCCAATCCTTATTTGTGTCGAAACACAATCGTTGTTTCGCATCCTCCTTCACAATAGACTCGTTTCATTTGTTCGGGGTTCCCGCTGCCACTTGCCAAATTTGCCAATGGCAAAAATAATTTATATATGGACAAATATATTTTTATTTGGCAAAAGTTTTAGTTTAGCAAGTCATTTTTAATTCCTCAAGCAATTTGAAAATATATTTGTCAATCAATACCATTAATTTCGGGAAACTCATCCAGCATAATTGTATTAGTGGTGCTTTATACGGTTTGGGGAAAGTTATCACCTCTATTAAGATGCAGTTAATATAATATAATTAGTCCTGATGGTTGGAGGGATTACTAATCTTCTTGTGATGTGCTCTTCCGATGGAGAAACCCTTCTACCATTGAATTTTTCGATGATTGGCTTATTGTGTAATAAACCACTATATAGATGCGAGTATAATTAATTATTAGCTGCTTTTCTATCGATATAAAACCGCTTTGTGTTGAAAAATAAGAATTAAGTTTGCAGAAAATGATAATATCAGGGATAGCATTTGGCAATTGCTAAATAATTTGGCAAAAAATATTTTCATTTGGCAAATTAATTGGCAAAATTAAATTTCGGTCCAGCGCGGACCCTGCACCTGTTACGTTGCTCGCATAAACATACCATATAGTTTAAGTCAAATAATACGAAAGTGAGTTAAGGACCGGAAATTTCCAAAAAAAAAACAAAACATTTAACACCATACGTTCACTTTATCTAACCAAATATGTCACGCCCAAATCCAACAAAATATACCACGCCCAAACCTAAGCAAACGACACGCCCAAACCCAGCCAAATATGTCACGCCCGAACCGAACCAAATACATGTGTATGCCAAGCCCAAATACTGCAATTCGACATCCTCTGGTGGTTCTTGGTTTTTACATTTCTTCACAAATAACGATTTAATCCACGTTTACTCTTTATGAGTATATAACGATTTATTCAACGTTAACTGTTTATGAGTATATAACGATTTGGTCAACGTTAACTGTTTATGAGTATATAACGATTTAATCAACGTTATCTCTTTATGAGCCTATTTCCTACATTTGCATTGTTTTACATATGGGTTTGGAAATGTTCGTTCTTATACGCTTGGTAATTTGACATCCTCTGAACCCCAATCACATCTGTTTGGTTAATGGTACATTCATACACTTGCAAATTGGTCAGGCATTCTGTTGCAGGAATTTCGGCATAGAAATATAATATGAGTATGAAACCGAATACAACTATGCTTATAAAATACATCTGTTCCACGGCTAACTACATGAAAGTAATATTGTATTTAGTTCCACTTTTAGTGATGCTATCGAAATTTGCCTGCAATTATAGCCTGATATAAAGCATGCAATTATCTATCAAGAATCAGGTACAGGAACAGGTACAGGTACAGGTACAGGTACAGGTACAGGTACAGGTATTTTAAGGCAATGTGTTAGTGGCACCGTTACATGTGGATACTATCGAATTTTTACTTCAAATCCCGTTAGATTTGATAATGCATCTCACATGCATGTTCTGTTCATATTCTGACATAATAAACTAGCTGACAGTCAATATAGCGCATAATTTGATAGAACTTTACGAGATATCACACTGTAAAATTATCTACCTTTTTGAAATCGTATAGAACTTTCATGCCAGTCTTTTTGACATCGAACTCTTTGGTGCGTTTATCGGCGTTGACAGTGATGGTCTCTTTGATTTTGACCCCTGGTTTCGGTTGCACTGTCACTGACTTTTCCTGTAAATAGAATATCACAAATCATTATCATTGATTGCGACCGAACATTAACATCACATAATGTGAACACCAACCGTGTCGCAAATTGATTAATTGAAGCTTGTTTTCAGTATATTCTAACCTTTTCTATACTAAATACCCATTGACGAGTAGTTCCCTTAGGAAATGATCAGATAATGAGTTTAACCCTTTCTATACTAAATACTCATTGGCGAGTAGTTCCCTTAGGAAATGATCAGATAATGAGTTTAACCCTTTCTATACTAAATACTCACTGACGAGTAGTTCCCCTAGGAAATGATCAGATAATGAGTTTAACCCTTCCTATACTAAATACTAACCGACGAGTAGGTCCCGTAGGAAATTATCAGATAATGAGTTTAACCCTTTCTATACTAAAATACTCATTGACGAGTAGTTCCCTTAGGAACTGATCAGATAATGAGTTTAACCCTTTCTATACTAAATACTCATTGACGAGTAGTTCCCTTAGGAAATGATCAGATACTGAGTTTAACCCTTTCTATACTAAATACTCATTGACGAGTAGTTCCCTTACGTATTCAAACTTTTAATGGCCGCCTCAATCATACACAAATAAATGACGCTATTAAAAACTTTTTCAGTCTTGTCTGTGTCAACAGGCTATATATCTACACTTATTTTCCTCAATCGTTCATTTCTTGTATTTATATTATTTTATAACAGTATTAACTAACTATTAATATTTTTGTTTGGTCTTTACGTATTCAAACTTTTAATGACCGCTGAAATGACAATGTGTGGAAATTTCATACATGTGGAATGTGATTGCCTAAGCATAATATAGAAGGTTCGTGGTGGTTATCGGTGATCGATATGCATGGTGTGTCGTGGTGGTTCGTGGTCGTATTTACATGTAGTGCGGTTTCGACAGAACTGTCAATACCATATGTGACCCGCCATATCAAATCCAGTCGTAAGTCGGGATTTTTTTTATCCTGTGCCAATGCATTCCCTTATATATGCGAGTCGACCATAGGTCGCCTCGCATATATAAGAGAATGCATTGGCCTAACAATTTTTTACAATTTTAATATTTTTTTCTTGTATTCTTTAACAATTTTATAATTTCACCCATACAGAGCCCCAGACAAACATGAGCAGACGACACTCTTATGTATGCTTCTATATATGTGTGGGGCTCCCTGCAGGGTAGTGGATGTTTTTTATTTTATGTCCTAAAAATTGTAAGAAACATTTATTTTTAAAAAATGATAAAAAAATTGTTAGGCCAATGCATAGGCCAATGCATTCTCTTATATATGCGAGGCGACATATGGTCGACTCGCATATATAAGAGAATGCATTGGCACAGGGTAAAAAAATCCCGACTTACGACTGGATTTGATATGGCGGGTCACATATTGCTTACAAAATAGCGCTCGGTTATCCTCACCAGTGACGCTTTCGATGTTGAGTAAGTCACGGTGAATCACTCTCCCAATAATATTGCCACGGTGTTATGTGTTTTGCTTATCGCACACTCTGTACATACTGTTAAGCAAGATTTAAAACTCGAGACCGAAAGTCGTTCGTCATCGTCCAGTCGAGTTAAACAATCGCACATGCCTAATGCGATCCGCCTTTAAATGGGTACTGTACACTAAATCCGGTCATTTATGGGACAATCTCATGTCATATTCAACAGCAACAAATGATTGAATTTGAGCCATGGCTGAGTGCAAAATGAACTCATTTGCTCTGCGAGCGATGTAACACTTCTGTAAACATACTGTTATCGACTATATAGATGCGAGCGATGTAGCAACGTGGTAATTATAATGAAAATGAGTTAATGACTCGAGTCATGAATGCATGAAAGGCCTCGGAATAAAGAAAGTATTTTGCATTAAAATAGTCGTCATGTTGACTTTCAAAACTACAGCTGATACACTTCTGTAAACATACTGTTATCGACTATATAGATGTCTATTCGATGCTTCGATGGCGCCCTTACAGTTATGAGGTCAATCAAATTAATTAATATTCATTCCATACGCAAACCGGAGTGCCGCTTAGAACGAAATAGTTCGTTCGATTTTTGATAGTTATTCTAAGCTGACATTGCTATAATTGTTCATAGAAGTTGTAGCGTGAAAACACAATTCGTTTTACGTATTATGTATAAATAACGGTGAATTATGGACAATACAAACGTTCCAAATCACAATGACGTCATTTAGGCCGGTTGTCGTCCCTATAGTTATCTGCGTAATTGTAGAAGGCTTTATGTGTATGTAGGCAATAGGTATATTAAGCGGTTGATAAAAAAGTTTTCACGAACACCGCTGAAACCAAACCAGATTTATATGATTTACATTTTGTGTACTATTCGCTGCTTAGACTTCCCTGTTATCCATCACCATGGTCACGGTCCAACACAACACACCGTTATCAATGTCATAATAGATCATATGCACTTACCAGGATCCTATCGCTGTGGTTCAACATCACAACCACAGTGGTGACGATTCCGGCAATCACGACAAGGGTGACAAGAACAGCGACCGACGCCCATATCTTATGTTTTCCGATAGTGGACGGTTTCCTCGTCTCGATGACAACCTGGGAAGAATCAAGCTTTGTGGTTTGGTGATGCAGTCAGTAATATATCTGATATATACTCATATCCGTATAAAGCAAGGCAATCAATACTATTAAGTTATTATACAATGTTGTGTACGAGTCCAGGTTGTGGTGAACAGTCATAGTGGACGAGACACGTATTGTCGAGTCTAGTATGACTTTTTCTCCACACCTGGACGAGTACAAGAAAAACACATAAATACTGTACACAACATTGTATAATGACATTTGTATTATCCACCTGTATGTTTATCCAAATTTTGGGAATAACATTTTTGTGGTTAATTTTGGTATTTGTCGGCACTTAATTATTTATAAAAGCCTGTATTTGATCATAATAAAGCATGATTTGGAACAGTAAACACGGAAGTGAAAAACAAAAACTCAATGCGGAAGTGAAACGTCTGCTAAATCCACGCGAGCGCATCACAATTTCAACGATTAATTTCGCAATAGAGTTAATTTGGGACGTCACAGAAGTCATATTGCACACTTGGAAGTCCAATATGACATTCGAGAGTCCAATATGACTTTTTCCCGGATTATCACGTGGCGGCTTTTGCCCAATTTGAAATAGTCTCAGTTAAGGGATGGATACTAATATATCTGGTATATACTCATAGCAAGGCAGTCAATACTATATCTGATATACTCGTATCCGTATAAAGCAAGGCAGTCAATACTATAGCTGATATATACGCATATCAAGGCAGTCAATACTATAGCTGATATATACTCATACCAAGGCAGTCAATATTATAGCTGATATATACTCATACCAAGGCAGTCAATATTATAGCTGATATATACTCATAGCACGGCAGTCAATACTATATCTGATATACTCGTATCCGCATAAAGCAAGGCAGTCAATATTATAGCTGATATATGTGTTATATAGACGTCCCGGATGACTCAAAAGCGCGGAACGAGAATATCAGTGAAAAAACAACTCGAAAACTCAATGCTAGAAACATTTGAAAAAGTAGTTGATGAATATATTGCATATTTCTGTTTCTTACGGACATTATACTATTCTTATGTATGTGCATTTCAGTCGTATTCATGTTTCTGTTTCTTACGGACACTATACTATATCTGGGACATTTCAGCCGTATTTATGTTTTTGTAACGCTCGACTGAACACCCTAAATTCGTGCCGCATTGCTCATTTGTCCAATTTCGAACGAGCGTCAATGAAAACATGCTGTAGAGTTACGCTGAACACAAATTATTATGAATCAGACTGATCAACAGGCTGATGAACATGGATAATTTGATTGGGAATAAATACATGTTAACATTATTCTGCTCCGTACCAATGGTAATGACATGGGATTTGTCACGAGAACATTAGATGTGATTAGGGCATTTTTTTTTATACAAATTACATCGGTACTGAAGTCTGGAGTTAATAATTTTACCGGAGATCGCTACCCAGTCGTTTCGGATACCACTCTGTGGTGTTGATACTTATTGGGTCTTTATTGAGTCATTTTAAATGTAAATAGTAGCCAAACAAGTATTTTTTTTAGCATGGAAAGTTTATTGCTTAACCCTTTACCCAACAGAAGGGCCCTGTGCCAATGCATTCTCTTATATATGCGAGTCGACCATAGGTCGCCTCGCATATATAAGAGAATGCATTGGCTTAACACATTACAAATTATAAAATTGTTAAAGAATGTAAGAAAAAATGGTAAAAAGTGTTAAAAAAAAGATTTTTTTAGGCCAATGCATTCTCTTATATATGCGAGGCGACCTATGGTCGACTCTCATATATAAGAGAATGCATTGGCACAGGGTATAACTGTAACTATCACAATGTGGTCAAGGAGCCGGTTCCAATGATATCCATCTTTGTATGGTTCTATTGAGACAGACCGAAGATATTTTAGGCTGTTGAAGCTTTATTTGGCCGGTTTTGGCCGGTTTGTTGGGTAAAGGGTTAAACATAAAGTTGAGGTGTAAATATATATTTTCTAAAAGTTTGCTTGGTTGTTGACAATTTCGGCCTATTTATTTTCGGCCCATCAACCAAATTCGGAGATCTTAAAATAAATAAGTAAATAAGCTTCCTCCACCTGATAGAGCTATGTTAGCGCTGAGAAATATTTGAAATAGAAAAAAGTTATCGTATCAATTTGAAAAAAAATGTCTTGCAAGCGCAGATGACAGAATTCAAGAGAGAGAATCGGCCTATTTTCCTGTAGCCAATAACACAGAGTTGGCCTTCACTGAATACGAAAATCCTGTTGCGTATCCACATTTGTCATTTTTGTGTACTTTCCCAGTTTTGTAAAATAACTAAACCTTCAAACCAGTAATGACACATTAGACATAGGCTACACTGGCTGTTATGCCCCCAGATATTTATTTTTCTATTTTTCAGACCCCAACAACCAGATAAATCGTGCAACGCTACCTGAGAACGTGGGAAAAGGTGAGTAATATCAGGACATACAAACGTTTATGGACGGGTTTTTTCCCCCAAGGCCATTGGCACTTTACAAAGAGAGGATGGCAAACGACAATGGCAAATATGCGGCAGTCAAATAAGAAAGTGGATTTTTTTGTTTAGGGCTAGTTTTAAAACAGAGAAAACATTTGACGAATTTCACGGATGGTCAGACCCTAAATGCTAAGTAAATCACGACAAAGTCAAGTTAACAATGATATACTCTGGTACAAGCCATGTAAAAATGACATACCCTTGTAAATTTCAATTAAATCATGACAAACTCAGGTTAACAATGATATACTCTGGTAAACAAAATGTAAAAAACATGTAAAAGGCCATTACCATTGTAAATTCCAAGTAAATCATGGTAAAGTCATGTTAACAATGATATACTCTGATACAATCCATGTATATCCATATATATAAGACATGCCCTTGTAAAACATTGGGAATTATCTTAGTCCTATTTCTAGACTAAAGTTGTGTATGTTGTCCTTGGAGCAGTTCAGACTTACATTACCGACCCTACAAAACGTAGTTCAACCAGCGTCAATTATTTAGGTGGGTTGGGTTTTTGTATATTTAAGTCCAAAATGTGGACATCCCTGCAAGGTGGGGTCCAGTTAATCTCAAAATTGAGGGTACATGGATCCCACGTTGTTAATGTTTGAATACAATGGTAATACACCAGGAGTATAATGTAAGTGGGATACACCATGACTTTACTTTGAATGTACAAGGCATATATTCTTACATTGCTTTTACCAGAGTATATCATTGTTTACCTGACTTTATCCCGTTTTGCCATAGTATAGCGAGGTAAACCATGGTGACAACTATATTTAAAAAAAAACACAATGTACGTACACCGGTCACTGAGGTGTTTTCTGTCTGTTTTAAAAAATATTTTGTTTTTTGTTAGTTAGTCAGTAGAAAACAGCAGTAGCCGGTGTCATACTGACATGTATGGGGCAATACTATTTTTTTTAAATATGGCAGCTAATTCAAACAGTTTAACACCTTATGCAATCACGTGTGTGATTCATATAGCCTCCAATCTGCTATCTCAAATGTTAAAGTTTCTAAAAGCGTACATCGGTACTACCGTGGTATATTTACCTTGATGTCGAGGTATGTTACCTTGGTAGAATTATTCTAGTAGGAATATCACATTCGTAATTACATTCCGGTAAATATACCATACTGAAATACATAGGTGGGAGCATTTTACTGGAGTAAAATTACATGGTGGGTCAACAATGCGTATAATATGGTGATGATTCACTAGATACATTTTACCAGAGTAAGTTCCTGGTAAAATTACCTGGTTCGAATCAACCTAGTAGAATACCACAGAATGCCAGAGTGTTTTACCGTGGTTTGCCAGAGTGTTTTTATAAGGGCCACGGTGGGCGAGCGACTGGGAACATCATTTTGTCTAGACCTGAACTCAAACGGACAAATTGAGGTTGTAAGATGGATAACTCTAAAATCAAATGGTTATTATTGTTAATAGTAACCACTTGATTTTAGAGTTATCCCTCTCACAACCGCAATTTGTCCGTTTAAGCACGTGGATCTGGAGAAGGTTGGCCCAGATTTCCAAAAATTAACAAACTTCAAACATCGATATCTAATCACTCTGGGTTTGATGGGTGGGTTCCTCGACTCGAATAAAATATTTTGTAACCCCGAAGCCAATGAAATAGTAATTTAGGAGCGTTTGATCGGATTGATTACCTTTAAACTATGAAATAGAATTAGACTAATTTGACTTGTATTGGTACATAACAGTAATGTTTGCACAATAATGGTTTCAATATGCGAAATTTCAATTATTGGAGAGTTATCAATAATGAAAAATAGAACAAAGTTCAATAATGAAAAATAGAACAAAGTAGATATATAGAGGATATGAAATGAGTGTTTCTCTCATATGATATTTATGAAACGAGTCTAAGATTTTTCAGTTTTCTCGAGCCTCTGGCGAGAGAAAACTGAAAATTCGTGACGAGTTTCATAAATATCATATGAGAGAAACACGAATTACATATTCTATTTATCATATGACACCTATAAATTGATTATGATGTCCAAAACGCACACACATCACTAAATAGCTATATGACATCGGCAACAAAAGGTTAATGTGACGTCACGTCATTGTATCGGAAGCCCAATTATACCTGGTGAACTAGCAGAAATAATATGCACGCGAAGATATAGTGCGCTATTCTGTTCTCAGTTTGTGACATTATATCGTATGTTTATTAGATAAATACGAATTACATATTCTATTTATCGTATAACAATGTCCAAAACTATATATTTCAAGATTATAATTGCGAGAATTTCGGCATCGCGTTGATTGACGCGCACGAATTTGACCTGCATTTAGTTAGAGATACGGCTCGACCCCGCCTGCCATTCAGTCAATCAAAACACACTTTTTGTCAACAAACCAATCAAATTATCGGAAGGTCATATGAACTAGTAGTTCATATGAAATTGATTTGTGACATACTTTCCAACGTAAATAATGATTGAGTAATATGATAAATTTATATATGTTGATGATAGTTGTTTTACAAACTATAAAATGTATTTTATTTCCGTGAACCCATTTTGAAGGAATTGTGTCCCTTGTCTGAATTAAATAACAAGTGAATGAATTTCAGACATGGTTTATTCCAATTTACAATCACGTGTTCTATTAACGATGCAACAAACATCGTAATTATAATGAAACGAATAAATGGCTGGAGTCATAAATTCATTTTCATTATCATATATTTACACACTAAGTGTGATCATCACTAAATCCAGCATTCCGATTGGTCAGCGCCCACGTGGCAACAGCTAATAACTGCAGCCTCATAACAACATCGACACGTCATTGGGTTTGGAAAGACGAACGCGTAATGTTTTGGGCGCATTTGGACTCGCGCAGGATTGACTTAATAAATCATCGGGTTTCAATATAAAGAGAAATTGTTCCTGTTAACTTTTGCCAAGGGTGCTATGGGATATTTTGGGCTGGTTTTGTCACGATACACTTTTCGATTTAAATACATTTACAAAAGTGGCTTTTTCGCTAAATGTATATAAATATAAGGATTAACTGTCATGTGGATTGTTTTTATGGAGATGTAACCGTGAGGTAAGTGGTTATAACTTGTATGTAAAACCCTTCGGGTTTTACACAAGTTATGATCACTTACCTCACGTTTACATATCCATAAAAACATTCCACATGATAGTTAATCCTTACAACCATGTTGTTTGCATCGTTCATAGATCAAGTGAGTGAATTTTGCACTAATGCATGGCTCAAATTCATTCATTTGTTGCATATATTCTGTTGAGTATGAAAGTAGATGGTCCCATAAATGGCCGGATTTAGTTTATAGTAACCCTTTAAATAGCCGGGTTTAGTGTACAGTACCCCTTTAAGGGTATCATTTCCTGTTGTATTGTAGTCTTGAAACAACTTTAATCGATTACTCGTTATATTATATCATCGTAGTATACTGAGGGGCATTAACATATATATAATTTAATTTGTATGCTCTATATCATGTTAAAGCAACATGGCGGTCTGCGCTCCAAAATACACCTAATAATATTTGCTTTTGAATCTTTCTCGATATCGAAATAAGTCACTAAATACTGTAACTACCTTTCTACGGGCATTAAATATGTCCCAGAAAGATACATTGGAATGATAGCAAATACACCGTAGAACACGATGTGTTGGGTCCCAAACAAACATCAGCCACGGATAATATATATCCTATCCGTAATCGTAATAGTGATTTAGTGAAAGGTCTCTATTGCTCGCGATTTCACGCCACAGTATTGACTGACGTGCTGGGCGAGCGTAGTTTGAATTATGCAATCTAAACATCGCTATATACATCATGGTAATGGAATGTGCTGTAATTTACACATATATACCATGCCTATAATTATTCGGATCACCGCTACACAACATTAAAGCCACATGGCGGTTTGCGCTCTAAAATACAAATAATATTATTAGCTTTGGAATTTTTTCCATTATCGAAATAGGTCGATAAATATCTTAACTACCTTTCTACGACCATTATGTGACCCAAAAAGACCCAATGAACTGATACAAAATGAAACTATGACCAATGTGTTTGGGTCCCAAACAGACAGCAGCCATGTGTACGACATGAAACATAAATAAGCCTAATTCTGATATGTGACCCGCCATATCATATCCAGTCGTAAATCGGGATTTTTTTACCCTGTGCCAATGCATTCTCTTATATATTCGAGTCGACCATAGGTCGCCTCGCATATATAAGAGAATGCATTGGCCTAACAATTTTGTACAATTTTAATAATTTGTTCTTGTATTCTTTAACAATTTTATAATTTCACCCATACAGAGCCCCAGACAAACATGAGCAGACGACACTCTTCTATATGCTTCTATATATGTGTGGGGCTCCCTGCAGGGTAATGGATATTTTTTATTTTATGTCCTAAAAATTGTAAGAAACATTTATTTAAAAAAAATGAAAAAAAATTGTTAGGCGAATGCATTTTCTTATATATGCGAGGCGACCTATGGTCGACTCGCATATATAAGAGAATGCATTGGCACAGGGTAAAAAACTTACGTCTGGATTTGATATGGCGGGTCACATATTTGAAAAATATATTAAGCGTTTTTTTCACTTCTGTGTGAAAACTTGAAAACATCTGGAACATGGCAACTATTTTTCAGAGCACACATAAAGCCGGTATATCAACATTTCACGGCTGTGTCAACATATAGTATACCTCCTTCCAAGTAACGTAGATACAATTTGGAAGCTCGAAAGCACCAAGTCCATTTAACCAATTCCTGTTTGCATGTGTACACATATGGTGATCTGTTGAACTTGTCTGAATATGTATTGTGGTAACTAGAGATGGACTTGTCCCAGATGGGACAAAGTAATATCCCCCGTATTCAAAATTTTATTTGAGTGAAGTAGCCATTACCATATATTGGGCACTGAAAGTATATCAACAGGTATCCCTAACCATAAACCCCATAACCCTAACCCCTAACCCTAACCATAACTCCAAAAAAAAAAATTCGGACAGACATCATAATCGCAGGTGCACAGGTTCCCATGGTAACATTGACCTAAAAATGTAGAAACAAAAGCTCGGACAAAATTATGCATGTTGCAAAAGTCTAAAAAGGGAGATAACTCCACCAAAACATGTCGGACATACGTCATAATCGCAGGTGCACATCTTCCCATGCTACTAAATATCTGTGCCAAGTTTTAAAAACAATTGACTTAAAAATATAGGAATAAAAGCTCGGACAAAATTATACATGTTGTGAAAATTGTCTAAGTCGAAAAGGGGGGATGACTCCTCCAAAACAAGTCCGACAGACGTCATAATCGCAGGTGCACAGATTCGCATGGTGGTCCATCTCTATGCCAAGTTTCAAGGAAATTGATAAAAAAACGACTGAGAAAAACTCCGGACAAATGTATGTCCACGGACGGCTCGACGGACAGACAGACGGACGGACAAGCTGATTCCAGTATACCCCACAACTCGTTGCGGGGGGGGGGTATAACTACTTAGCGATACGTGTTTAGTGTAGAATGGTTAATGGCCAGAAATACATACCATGCATCTAGAAACATTTACAATAGTGTATATAGCTTACCGGTTGTGACACTTGTGGTTCTTTGTGGTCCATGGTGAGAGCTACCCCTGTCATGTTAACTGCAACGATTCTTTGGGATCATCCGAGCCCGTTTTGGTTTTGAAGGAGCACTTCGCTCCATTATATACGTTTCTACCAGGAAGATGTGGCCAGCACAACTATTGGTCGGGTGATGTTTTGCGTAACGGATCTATACAATTCAACACATCTGTGGGGTGGTCGGCTTGTCTATTTGATTCGCCTGGACACGGTTGTTCCACTTTATCAATTAAACTGTTTACCATTCTTTACATCGCTCAATAATAGGTCATGTCAGCACTATACCACTCCACTATACTTAGTGGGTAAACAACTTACTGCATAATATGGCATATATGACAGGAGGCGGTTTTCACCTGGTGACCGAATTTATCGGACCACATTTGTCTTGAGGCTGAACTATTCCAATTGCTGAATCCGGGTAATGCCAAACTGGGCGCGCCATAAAATTATTTTGACGTTGCCAATGGTACCCAACCAACAATTTGGCATTTCAGGTGATACCACCCCGTTTCCTATTCAATGTCGGAAACATAATAAGTTCCCACAAAAAGGCAAACCTGCCGTTCTAGCGCTTGGCCGATGTACGAATTACAGACATGTCTCCTTTTATGTCAAATAAATGGGGGGGGGGGGGGGCGCTACGGTCCCTCGAAAAGTATTTTTCACTATAATTTTCTACTTCAAAAAAATTGTTTCAACTTGTTCTGCCGTGGGTAGGCGTAACTCGAAAACTAGAGCTCTTTTTTTCTTCTCTATTTGGTCGCTGCGCTAGATACACTGAGGATCATTGTGAATGAATGTTGTTAAATATATTGGAACATGTCAGAGTTATGGATCTCAAAGTTTGTTTTTTTTTTAGCTGGAGTATATATGTGCTTCTATCTTCTAAGAAATTGATTAAGAACAATTTCTATATACAATATTTTCTTATTTATTTTTCAGCAAATTTAAAATAAAACAAATATCTTCAACTTTAATACTCTCAAAATGGAGTGTTCAGATGATCAATGACAAGTTAAAGACATATTATGGACTTGTTCGGGTGCGAGAAACTGTTAAGTTAGTATTCAGTAGCTGTACCAAGTGGGGGAATGTAGCATTTTACTGACATCACCGAAAAGCTCAAGCAAATCGACAGTACCACTCCATAAAGAACATTGTCTGAACTACGCTAAATTCAAAATATTTACTACTCGAATCGGGACGCTTCTATCGGCGATAAACTAACGAAAACGATTTCGCCATCGACAGTCACTGCATTTAATTGATATATAAGAATGAAGGTGTGTGTGTTGTCAATATTGATATACTATTTGTAAAAATAACTACCCTGAACAATATTATTCTCCATTTCTATTGTATAACCATACAGGAGTGTTTCACATCACTTTAAACCTAGTTTAGTCAATGTAATCGTTCCAAAAGGAAATATATTTAGTAGGGGCTAGTTGGCCCCGACTATCACCCTTCCGATAAAATCACGATACTGATTTGTAAATTTAATCCTAACATCTCGTGGCTTATTTTACTCAGATTGAATGCCAATCGCTATATAATCGTGAGCCCCGATTATATACTGTTTGATATGTAATCCTAACATCCCGTGACACGTGTTACTCAGATTGAATGCCAATCGCTATCTAATCATGAGCCCCGATTATATACTGTTTGATATGTAATCCTAACATCCCGTGACACGTTTTACTTAGATTGAGTACAACTCGCTATCTAATCGTGAGCCCCGATTATATACTGTTTGATATGTAATCCTAACATCCCGTGACACGTGTTACTTAGATTGAGTACAAATCGCTATCTAATCGTGAACCCCGATTATATACTGTTTGATATGTAATCCTAACATCGCGTGACACGTGTTACTTAGATTGAATGCCAATCGCTATCTAATCGTGAACCCCGATTATATACTGTTTGATATGTAATCCTAACATCCCGTGACACGTGTTACTTAGATTGAATACAAATCGCTATCTAATCGTGAGCCCCGATTATATACTGTTTGATATGTAATCCTAACATCCCGTGACATGTGTTACTTAGATTGAATACAAATCGCTATCTAATCGTGAGCCCCGATTATATACTGTTTGATATGTAATCCTAACATCCCGTGACACGTGTTACTTAGATTGAATACAAATCGCTATCTAATCGTGAACCCCGATTATATACTGTTTGATATGTAATCCTAACATCGCGTGACACGTGTTACTTAGATTGAATACAAATCGCTATCTAATCGTGAGCCCCGATTATATACTGTTTGATATGTAATCCTAACATCCCGTGACACATGTTACTTAGATTGAATACAAATCGCTATCTAATCGTGATCCCCGATTATATACTGTTTGATATGTAATCCTAACATCGCGTGACACGTGTTACTTAGATTGAATGCCAATCGCTATCTAATCGTGAACCCCGATTATATACAGTTTGATATGTAATCCTAACATCCCGTGACACGTGTTACTTAGATTGAATACAAATCGCTATCTAATCGTGAGCCCCGATTATATACTGTTTGATATGTAATCCTAACATCGCGTGACACGTGTTACTTAGATTGAATACAAATCGCTATCTAATCGTGAGCGCCGATTATATACTGTTTGATATGTAATCCTAACATCCCGCGACACGTGTTACTTAGATTGAATACAAATCGCTAACTAATCGTGAGTCCCGATTATATACTGTTTGATATGTAATCCTAACATCCCGTGACACGTGTTACTTAGATTGAGTACAAATCGCTACCTAATCGTGAGCCCCGATTATATACTGTTTGATATGTAATCCTAACATCCCGTGGCACGTGTTACTTAGATTGAGTACAAATCGCTATCTAATCGTGAACTCCGATTATATACTGTTTGATATGTAATCATAACATCCCGTGACACGTGTTACTCAGATTGAATGCAAATCGCTATCTAATCGTGAGCCCCGATTATATACTGTTTGATATGTAATCATAACATCGCGTGGCTTATTTTACTCAGATTGAATTCAAATCGCTATCTAATCGTGAACCCCGATTATATACTGTTTGATATGTAATCCTAACATCCCGTGACACGTATTACTTAGATTGAGTACAAATCGCTATCTAATCGTGAGCCCGATTATATACTGTTTGATATGTAATCCTAACATCCCGTGACACGTGTTACTTAGATTGAATACAAATCGCTATCTAATCGTGAGCCCCGATTATATACTGTTTGATATGTAATCCGAACATCGCGTGGCTTATTTAAATCAGATTGAATACCAATCGCTATCTAATCGTGAGCCCCGATTATATACTGTTTGATATGTAATCCTAACATCGCGTGGCTTATTTTACTCAGATTGAATACAAATCGCTATCTAATCGTGAGCCCCGATTATATACTGTTTGATATGTAATCCTAACATCCCGTGACACGTGTGACTTAGATTGAATACAAATCGCTATCTAATCGTGAGCCCCGATTATATACTGTTTGATATGTAATCCTAACATCCCGTGACACGTGTTACTTAGATTGAGTACAAATCGCTATCTAATCGTGAACCCCGATTATATACTGTTTGATATGTAATCCTAACATCGCGTGACACGTGTTACTTAGATTGAGTACAAATCGCTATCTAATCGTGAGCCCCGAATATATACTGTTTGATATGTAATCCTAACATCGCGTGACACGTGTTACTTAGATTGAATGCCAATCGCTATCTAATCGTGAACCCCGATTATATACTGTTTGATATGTAATCCTAACATCCCGTGACACGTGTTACTTAGATTGAATACAAATCGCTATCTAATCGTGAGCCCCGATTATATACTGTTTGATATGTAATCCTAACAACCCGTGACACGTGTTACTTAGATTGAATACAAATCGCTATCTAATCGTGAGCCCCGATTATATACTGTTTGATATGTAATCCTAACATCCCGGGACACGTGTTACTTAGATTGAATACAAATCGCTATCTAATCGTGAACCCCGATTATATACTGTTTGATATGTAATCCTAACATCGCGTGACACGTGTTACTTAGATTGAATACAAATCGCTATCTAATCGTGAGCCCCGATTATATACTGTTTGATATGTAATCCTAACATCCCGTGACACATGTTACTTAGATTGAATACAAATCGCTATCTAATCGTGAACCCCGATTATATACTGTTTGATATGTAATCCTAACATCGCGTGACACGTGTTACTTAGATTGAATGCCAATCGCTATCTAATCGTGAGCCCCGATTATATACTGTTTGATATGTAATCCTAACATCGCGTGGCTTATTTTACTCAGATTGAATTCAAATCGCTATCTAATCGTGAACCCCGATTATATACTGTTTGATATGTAATCCTAACATCCCGTGACACGTATTACTTAGATTGAGTACAAATCGCTATCTAATCGTGAGCCCCGATTATATACTGTTTGATATGTAATCCTAACATCCCGTGACACGTGTTACTTAGATTGAATACAAATCGCTATCTAATCGTGAGCCCCGAATATATACTGTTTGATATGTAATCCGAACATCGCGTGGCTTATTTAAATCAGATTGAATACCAATCGCTATCTAATCGTGAGCCCCGATTATATACTGTTTGATATGTAATCCTAACATCGCGTGGCTTATTTTACTCAGATTGAATACAAATCGCTATCTAATCGTGAGCCCCGATTATATACTGTTTGATATGTAATCCTAACATCCCGTGACACGTGTTACTTAGATTGAATACAAATCGCTATCTAATCGTGAGCCCCGATTATATACTGTTTGATATGTAATCCTAACATTCCGTGACACGTGTTACTTAGATTGAGTACAAATCGCTATCTAATCGTGAACCCCGATTATATACTGTTTGATATGTAATCCTAACATCGCGTGACACGTGTTACTTAGATTGAATGCCAATCGCTATCTAATCGTGAACCCCGATTATATACTGTTTGATATGTAATCCTAACATCGCGTGACACGTGTTACTTAGATTGAATGCCAATCGCTATCTAATCGTGAACCCCGATTATATACTGTTTGATATGTAATCCTAACATCCCGCGACACGTGTTACTTAGATTGAATACAAATCGCTATCTAATCGTGAGCCCCGATTATATACTGTTTGATATGTAATCCTAACATCCCGTGACATGTGTTACTTAGATTGAATACAAATCGCTATCTAATCGTGAGCCCCGATTATATACTGTTTGATGTGTAATCCTAACATCCCATGGCATGTTTTACTTAGATTTAATACAAATCGCTATCTAATCGTAAGACCCGATTATATACTGTTTGATATGTAATCCTAACATCCCGTGACACGTGTTACTTAGATTGAATACAAATCGCTATCTAATCGTGAGCCCCGATTATATACTGTTTGATATGTAATCCTAACATCCCGCGACACGTGTTACTTAGATTGAATACAAATCGCTATTTAATCGTGAGCCCCGATTATATACTGTTTGATATGTAATCCTAACATCCCGTGACATGTGTTACTCAGATTGAATACAAATCGCTATCTAATCGTGAGCCCCGATTATATACTGTTTGATGTGTAATCCTAACATCCCGTGGCATGTTTTACTTAGATTGAATACAAATCGCTATCTAATCGTGATCCCCGATTATATACTGTTTGATATGTAATCCTAACATCCCGTGACACGTGTTACTTAGATTGAGTACAAATCGCTATCTAATCGTGAGTCCCGATTATATACTGTTTGATATGTAATCCTAACATCCCGTGACACGTGTTATTTAGATTGAATACAAATCGCTATCTAATCGTGAGCCCCGATTATATACTGTTTGATATGTAATCCTAACATCCCGTGACACGTGTTACTTAGATTGAATACAAATCGCTATCTAATCGTGATCCCCGATTATATACTGTTTGATATGTAATCCTAACATCCCGTGAGACGTGTTACTTAGATTGAGTACAAATCGCTATCTAATCGTGAGCCCCGATTATATACTGTTTGATATGTAATCCTAACATCCCGTGACACGTGTTACTTAGATTGAATACAAATCGCTATCTAATCGTGAGCCCCGATTATATACTGTTTGATGTGTAATCCTAACATCCCGTGACACGTGTTACTCAGATTGAATACAAATCGCTATCTAATCGTGAGCTCCGATTATATACTGTTTGATATGTAATCCTAACATCGCGTGGCTTATTTTACTCAGATTTAATACCAATCGCTATCTAATCGTGAACCCCGATTATATACTGTTTGACATGTAATCCTAACATCGCGTGGCTTATTTTACTCAGATTTAATACCAATCGCTATTTAATCGTGAACCCCGATTATATACTGTTTGACATGTAATCCTAACATCGCGTGGCTTATTTTACTCAGATTGAATACCAATCGCTATATAACCGTGAGCCCCGATTATATACTGTTTGATATGTAATCCTAACATCCCGTGACACGTGTTACTTAGATTGAATACAAATCGCTATATAACCGTGAGCCCCGATTATATACTGTTTGATATGTAATCCTAACATCCCGTGACATGTGTTACTTAGATTGAATACAAATCGCTATCTAATCGTGACCCCCGACTGTATATAATTTAATTGTATGGGCAGATAGTAATCTACTTTCAAACTCACAAACCCTGCATACGCTCTTCTGTGGAATTACAGCATACAAATGTGGGTTGTAGTAGAGGGCTGATAGCCCTTTCAAATCCACTCGGGTATCATCCCAAATTCCAAGCTTTGCCTTCACGTATCTACTGTCAAATCACGGGTCAGTCGATGTATCAGTTGGTAAGGTGCATAGAAACAATGCACAGTATGCCAACTTAAGCCTTACAGCGATGTCGGAGCTGGTTCCATCCCCAAAATGCGCACATTTGTGATCCACGGAAAGGGGGTAACTCGTGTTTGTGTGAACTTTTGTCAGTTTGGGAATCCGTCAACAGTCTGCTCTCCAGATAACCGGCACATTATATGCTTATAATATAACTTGTTTTAGGTAGATAATCTACATAGAATCGCCTCAATTTGAGTCGATAATGTGCTGAACATGAGAGCGTTTTAGTCACATTATCGACTCATAATGAGTCGAGTCTATCAAATTATGTGCGGACAATGACACAAATACGCCAACTCACGTATTGTCAGGGTTACGCTCTTTCACATGTCTTTTCACTGTATCCCGCGCCATAAAAAGAAATAACGGCTATGATTTCATTATCATCTTATTTCATAATCAAATATTCACACGATAGGTCGATTATGTGTGTATTTGATATCCAGCAATGGAAGATTGTCAGTTCGAGTATCTGTGAAAGTTTGTCAGTTCGAGTATCTCTGATTGTTTGTCAGTTCGATTATATGTAATTGTCTGTTAGTTCGAGCATATGTAATTGTTTTTCAGTTCGATTATATGTAATTGTTTGTCAGTTCGATTATATGTAATTGTTTGTCAGTTCGATTATATGTAATTGTTTGTCAGTTCGTGTATATGTAATTGTGTGTCAGTTCGATTATATGTAATTGTTTGTCAGAAACTGGTGCCCCGTGTTAGTCTGTTCCTGATATGATATAATTAAAGAGCGTTTGTTTCATTTATGTGCGACAAATTGAAAACAGTTGGAAAATGGCTGTAACTATGGAAAACAAATTCAGAGCAAATGAGACCGGTATATCAACATTTCGTGCATTTGTCAACCTATCTTACACCTCCTTCCAAATGACGTAGACAAAATTTGGAAGCTCGAATGAGCCATGTCCGTTCAAGGTAGAAATAAACAATCTCCACAGAAACGAAAGATGTAAACAAATGTGTGTATTTTGTTTATTCGTACAATTGATCAATGAGCTATGACCCTTGGTTTGCACACTCAAAACGCCCTATGTTCCCCAATTGTTTTAATAAAATTAACCATTTCCAAAGCAAACTTAGACCATGACAGAGCGAATATCAGAAAATAAAATACATCTATATGAGAGAGCTATGGTAGACCTTGAATATTTTAAATCGAAAAACGTGAACGAAGCAATATCAAACTATTGTCTTGCAATCGCAGATGACAACATTCCAGGGAGTGAAATCGGGCTATTTTCCTATAACCAAATTCACATAGTTGGTCTAAACTGAATACGAAAATTTTATTACGCATCCAAACTTTTCACTTTTTCGTAAACTTTTACATTCCTGTAAAAATAATTTAAACCAACAGAACAGCAATGTCGAATTCAACACATGCTAAAGCATTGGAGGTTATGCCCCCATACTTACTTCTCCCTATTATGCCACCTAGTTATATTACGATGCGAATATTAATGCAATTAAAAGCACGGTGGATGCATACACTAACAATATAAAGCATACTATTTCAACAAGTATAGCATTTTGCTACAATATAATAATATAATAGTTAATATATGTCACATGAAACCCCTGTAATATCATTAAAAATCCATTAGATATATTTTTATCTCTCACTAGTGAGTAATCGCCGCGTGCTTCCCGTGATACTTGCCATCGCGCCAAGTAAATAACCGCGCGGATCAACACTATTTAAGAAAACCCGCGTTTGACACCAATAACAGACATTTTAAAATGATTGCTTTGTTCATTAAAGTTCAGTTATTGTCCAAATTCATTGCACTAACGGAAACGGGCACAAAAACAGCAAGAGACAAATTGGGGGCGAAATGTTTCGTCTTTTTGATATGATATACAAGATATTTAACTCGTTATGTTGTGATATAAGATTTTAAGAAACTCGCTTGATAAATTTGATTTGGTATTACTTAGATTGAGTACAAATCGCTATCTAATCGTGAGCCCCGATTATATACTGTTTGATATGTAATCCGAACATCGCGTGGCTTATTTAAATCAGATTGAATACCAATCGCTATCTAATCGTGAGCCCCGATTATATACTGTTTGATATGTAATCCTAACATCGCGTGGCTTATTTTACTCAGATTGAATACAAATCGCTATCTAATCGTGAGCCCCGATTATATACTGTTTGATATGTAATCCTAACATCCCGTGACACGTGTTACTTAGATTGAATACAAATCGCTATCTAATCGTGAGCCCCGATTATATACTGTTTGATATGTAATCCTAACATTCCGTGACACGTGTTACTTAGATTGAGTACAAATCGCTATCTAATCGTGAACCCCGATTATATACTGTTTGATATGTAATCCTAACATCGCGTGACACGTGTTACTTAGATTGAATGCCAATCGCTATCTAATCGTGAACCCCGATTATATACTGTTTGATATGTAATCCTAACATCGCGTGACACGTGTTACTTAGATTGAATGCCAATCGCTATCTAATCGTGAACCCCGATTATATACTGTTTGATATGTAATCCTAACATCCCGCGACACGTGTTACTTAGATTGAATACAAATCGCTATCTAATCGTGAGCCCCGATTATATACTGTTTGATATGTAATCCTAACATCCCGTGACATGTGTTACTTAGATTGAATACAAATCGCTATCTAATCGTGAGCCCCGATTATATACTGTTTGATGTGTAATCCTAACATCCCATGGCATGTTTTACTTAGATTTAATACAAATCGCTATCTAATCGTAAGACCCGATTATATACTGTTTGATATGTAATCCTAACATCCCGTGACACGTGTTACTTAGATTGAATACAAATCGCTATCTAATCGTGAGCCCCGATTATATACTGTTTGATATGTAATCCTAACATCCCGCGACACGTGTTACTTAGATTGAATACAAATCGCTATTTAATCGTGAGCCCCGATTATATACTGTTTGATATGTAATCCTAACATCCCGTGACATGTGTTACTCAGATTGAATACAAATCGCTATCTAATCGTGAGCCCCGATTATATACTGTTTGATGTGTAATCCTAACATCCCGTGGCATGTTTTACTTAGATTGAATACAAATCGCTATCTAATCGTGATCCCCGATTATATACTGTTTGATATGTAATCCTAACATCCCGTGACACGTGTTACTTAGATTGAGTACAAATCGCTATCTAATCGTGAGTCCCGATTATATACTGTTTGATATGTAATCCTAACATCCCGTGACACGTGTTATTTAGATTGAATACAAATCGCTATCTAATCGTGAGCCCCGATTATATACTGTTTGATATGTAATCCTAACATCCCGTGACACGTGTTACTTAGATTGAATACAAATCGCTATCTAATCGTGATCCCCAATTATATACTGTTTGATATGTAATCCTAACATCCCGTGAGACGTGTTACTTAGATTGAGTACAAATCGCTATCTAATCGTGAGCCCCGATTATATACTGTTTGATATGTAATCCTAACATCCCGTGACACGTGTTACTTAGATTGAATACAAATCGCTATCTAATCGTGAGCCCCGATTATATACTGTTTGATGTGTAATCCTAACATCCCGTGACACGTGTTACTCAGATTGAATACAAATCGCTATCTAATCGTGAGCTCCGATTATATACTGTTTGATATGTAATCCTAACATCGCGTGGCTTATTTTACTCAGATTTAATACCAATCGCTATCTAATCGTGAACCCCGATTATATACTGTTTGACATGTAATCCTAACATCGCGTGGCTTATTTTACTCAGATTTAATACCAATCGCTATTTAATCGTGAACCCCGATTATATACTGTTTGACATGTAATCCTAACATCGCGTGGCTTATTTTACTCAGATTGAATACCAATCGCTATATAACCGTGAGCCCCGATTATATACTGTTTGATATGTAATCCTAACATCCCGTGACACGTGTTACTTAGATTGAATACAAATCGCTATATAACCGTGAGCCCCGATTATATACTGTTTGATATGTAATCCTAACATCCCGTGACATGTGTTACTTAGATTGAATACAAATCGCTATCTAATCGTGACCCCCGACTGTATATAATTTAATTGTATGGGCAGATAGTAATCTACTTTCAAACTCACAAACCCTGCATACGCTCTTCTGTGGAATTACAGCATACAAATGTGGGTTGTAGTAGAGGGCTGATAGCCCTTTCAAATCCACTCGGGTATCATCCCAAATTCCAAGCTTTGCCTTCACGTATCTACTGTCAAATCACGGGTCAGTCGATGTATCAGTTGGTAAGGTGCATAGAAACAATGCACAGTATGCCAACTTAAGCCTTACAGCGATGTCGGAGCTGGTTCCATCCCCAAAATGCGCACATTTGTGATCCACGGAAAGGGGGTAACTCGTGTTTGTGTGAACTTTTGTCAGTTTGGGAATCCGTCAACAGTCTGCTCTCCAGATAACCGGCACATTATATGCTTATAATATAACTTGTTTTAGGTAGATAATCTACATAGAATCGCCTCAATTTGAGTCGATAATGTGCTGAACATGAGAGCGTTTTAGTCACATTATCGACTCATAATGAGTCGAGTCTATCAAATTATGTGCGGACAATGACACAAATACGCCAACTCACGTATTGTCAGGGTTACGCTCTTTCACATGTCTTTTCACTGTATCCCGCGCCATAAAAAGAAATAACGGCTATGATTTCATTATCATCTTATTTCATAATCAAATATTCACACGATAGGTCGATTATGTGTGTATTTGATATCCAGCAATGGAAGATTGTCAGTTCGAGTATCTGTGAAAGTTTGTCAGTTCGAGTATCTCTGATTGTTTGTCAGTTCGATTATATGTAATTGTCTGTTAGTTCGAGCATATGTAATTGTTTTTCAGTTCGATTATATGTAATTGTTTGTCAGTTCGATTATATGTAATTGTTTGTCAGTTCGATTATATGTAATTGTTTGTCAGTTCGTGTATATGTAATTGTGTGTCAGTTCGATTATATGTAATTGTTTGTCAGAAACTGGTGCCCCGTGTTAGTCTGTTCCTGATATGATATAATTAAAGAGCGTTTGTTTCATTTATGTGCGACAAATTGAAAACAGTTGGAAAATGGCTGTAACTATGGAAAACAAATTCAGAGCAAATGAGACCGGTATATCAACATTTCGTGCATTTGTCAACCTATCTTACACCTCCTTCCAAATGACGTAGACAAAATTTGGAAGCTCGAATGAGCCATGTCCGTTCAAGGTAGAAATAAACAATCTCCACAGAAACGAAAGATGTAAACAAATGTGTGTATTTTGTTTATTCGTACAATTGATCAATGAGCTATGACCCTTGGTTTGCACACTCAAAACGCCCTATGTTCCCCAATTGTTTTAATAAAATTAACCATTTCCAAAGCAAACTTAGACCATGACAGAGCGAATATCAGAAAATAAAATACATCTATATGAGAGAGCTATGGTAGACCTTGAATATTTTAAATCGAAAAACGTGAACGAAGCAATATCAAACTATTGTCTTGCAATCGCAGATGACAACATTCCAGGGAGTGAAATCGGGCTATTTTCCTATAACCAAATTCACATAGTTGGTCTAAACTGAATACGAAAATTTTATTACGCATCCAAACTTTTCACTTTTTCGTAAACTTTTACATTCCTGTAAAAATAATTTAAACCAACAGAACAGCAATGTCGAATTCAACACATGCTAAAGCATTGGAGGTTATGCCCCCATACTTACTTCTCCCTATTATGCCACCTAGTTATATTACGATGCGAATATTAATGCAATTAAAAGCACGGTGGATGCATACACTAACAATATAAAGCATACTATTTCAACAAGTATAGCATTTTGCTACAATATAATAATATAATAGTTAATATATGTCACATGAAACCCCTGTAATATCATTAAAAATCCATTAGATATATTTTTATCTCTCACTAGTGAGTAATCGCCGCGTGCTTCCCGTGATACTTGCCATCGCGCCAAGTAAATAACCGCGCGGATCAACACTATTTAAGAAAACCCGCGTTTGACACCAATAACAGACATTTTAAAATGATTGCTTTGTTCATTAAAGTTCAGTTATTGTCCAAATTCATTGCACTAACGGAAACGGGCACAAAAACAGCAAGAGACAAATTGGGGGCGAAATGTTTCGTCTTTTTGATATGATATACAAGATATTTAACTCGTTATGTTGTGATATAAGATTTTAAGAAACTCGCTTGATAAATTTGATTTACAAATCGTCTACGACTCGTTGTCGATCAAATTTATCAAACTCGTTTCATAAAATCTTATACTCCAACTTAACTCGTTGGAGATTTTCCATATCTCTAAAATATTGCGGTATTAGTCATTTCCTTATTCTAAACGCCTGTTGTGCACTCTTGCTACAGAAACTGTTGACGAGATCGGCGTACCCGGACATCGTATTGAAATTTAATGGCCCGTTAAATTTGAATAACATGTTGTTGTTTACGCGATGTGCAGAACTTCCTTGTATTCTAACCTTCGGATAAGTTGTCGTTAACAGTAGTAAGGGCGGCCAATCTGGGACACCCCATATCCCCGACGACACTCTGGCCCTCTTCCTCGAAGTGACCACGAAGGCAGGGGGTGACACAGAGTGCCAACCGATAGGGGTGCCACAGAGTGCCAGCCGGGCGTCACTCGGGCCCATCCCTGCCCTCGATTCCACTCTGCCCCATGCCACAGAGTGCCAGTCGAGGCTGGCATTATAGGGCATGGGCCACTGTGTCCGCCGAGGATGGTGCCCCAGGGTGCAATCGAGTCCGGTGTGGCCCAGAGTAACCACGAGCCCAGGGTGGGGCTGATCCACGAGCTAAAGTGGGAAAGAGTTAAGGAGGTTCGCAAACTATTTTGACTTAAAAGTTACACCGTTCGCGAACATTCCGACTTCACGGCTTCTAAGTACAGTGTGGTAGGCGAATAGCATTCCCCTTCGCTGTACACAATGGATTTAGAAGAAAGAAAAAAGAGATATCCGGACGTTAGTGAAATGTGTTACTTTGCCAGTGCATTTTTAGCAAAAATGAAAGTCTTCGATGGATTTATAAGAAAAACCGAGAAATCGGACGATAGCAAAATGTGTTACTTTGTCAGTTCATTTTGTTTAACAAAAGCGAGTGTTCGAATATATATTCGAGACGGTAGCGTTAAGAAATGTATACTCTTATGTAAGAGTATTTTTTTAGCGTAAATTATTCTATATTTGTAATGATAATGGCAATACTGGTACTTATAAAACTTTCCCTGACAGAAAGGTAACACAGTTCGCGACATTCCGATTTCTCGGTTTCTAAGGACAGTGTGGAAGCCGAAGGGTGTCCCCCTTCGCTGTACACACTGGATTTATAATACAAACCGAGAAACGTTCACGAAATATGTTACTTTACAAGTGCATTGTTAATCTATCTACTATATAATTTGAGACTTCCGTATATATATATATATATATATATATATATATATATATAGCTATATATATATATATATATATATATATATATATATGTGTGTATGTGGGTTATTCATAGAATCCAAAACGCGTGTACAGATTGAGCTCAAATTTCCCACCGACACGACCGTGGTCGCGTTTTGGAGAAGCTCAGAGCACCCGTTCTCCAAACTCAGTCACAAAAAACGGCACTGCGGTGGTTAAGACATCAACGATCTTTATATTGACTTTATACGGAGGTTTTAACAATTAACGCTCTTTTTGCAATGGACGTGGCTAAACGACTGCCCCCATGCGTCCGAAATACGGATGCGGATTGCAATGAACGTGGCTAAACGACTGACCCCATGCGTCCGAAATACGGATGCGGACGAAATGCAATTATCTCGACTAAAAAGCAGAATTGATCTAAGAGCTCGATATATTATGCAGAGGGATTTCACGACGGGATTAATTGACTGTCCGCTCTGAAGTTTAGGACGGGGAGGACGGGTACCATGAATTAACTCATTGAAAAACAAAGAATGCGTTATCTCGGAAACGGGTGGAGCTATCGACTTGAAATTTGCTATGTGAATGTATCGGGTCGCCGAGCCCGTGCGACACCAGCTTCGCGCATGCGCAGACGAGATATCGGAAACGGGTGGAGCTATCGACTTGAAATTTGGTATGTGAATGTATCTTGCCCCGGGTACGAATTTTATCGGGTCGCCGAGCCCGTGGGACGCCCGAGCAGCGCGTGCGCAGACGAGATCTCGGAAACGGGTGGAGCTATCGACTTGAAATTTGCTATGTGAATGTATCTTGCCCCGGATACGAATTTTATCGGGTCGCCGTGCCCGTGCGACGCAAGCTTCGCGCATGCGCAGACCAGATCTCGGAAACGGGTGGAGCTATCGACTTGAAATTTGGTTAAATTAAAAAAATGTCATGTTTCTGAAACAAAGCCATGAGACGAATGCCGCCAGTGGCGGGCTAACCTGCTAGTCTATACTATATATTTTGAGACTTCCGTATATATATATATGTGTGTGTATGTGTGGGTACTTCATAGAATCTAAAACGGCTGGTCGGATTGAGCTCAAACTTCCTATATAAGGGTAAAATCCAACGGACACCGTAGTTGTCGCGTTTTGGAGAAGCTCTGAGCACCATTTCTCCACTGCCAATCATCAAAATCACCGCGAACGGCACTGCGGTGGTTAATCAAGTGATAATTTAATGAGCGTTGTATATGACGCGTCGCTATAAAAAGAGCGTTTGTTTACAACGTTATCGTTCGAAATTTCGCATACTGAACGGGGGACGGCGTTTGTTTACATTATCTGGAACTCGCTTCCTAGGAACGGGGACATATTCATCGGATTTGACCCCCACGGCATCTCCACGGCAATGTCGGCTTATAAGACATCATGGATTACTATGTGTACTTACGTTTGCTAAACTTAGCATCAATGAGTTTATGTTACTACATACATGTATGACAGCCGATGGACAATTGGTCTCTATATATGTACCAAAATTACGCCGCGTTGGTGACTGGGAAATTCCAGGGAATGCCGATTGAGCTCAAACTTGCTACCTTCGGGAAGTGTCATATATATGTGTGTGTCCTTTATAGACTCGAACCGATTGAGCTCAAACTTGCTAAATACGGGAAGTGTCATGGACGGGTTCATTGAAAAACCAAAACAAATCGGGTAAAATAAAAAATTAAAAAGGCACAATTAACTCATTGAAAAACCAACAAAAAAACGGGTAAAATTTAAAAACTAAAAATTCAATTAAAAAATTAACTCATTGAAAAACCAAAAACAAATCGGGTAAAATTTAAAAATAAAAAATTAAATTCCAAAATTAAACAGGCACAATTAACTCATTGAAAAACAAAAAAATTAACTCATTGAAAAACAAAAATTAAAATTTTAAAAATTGTCATGTTTCTGATTATTGCCGCCAGTGGCGGGCTAACCTGCTAGTCTACTATATATTTTGGGATTTCTGTTTGTCTGTCTGTCTGTTTGTCTGTTAGCTATGGCCGGGAAAACTGTACGACGGATGTTGACGAAATTTGATACCTAGGGGTAATTTTTTCCAGGGATGGTTTTGGACGGGTCAAATCGTGATCCCGACCTGACCTTGACCTTCAAAAAGGTCAATTCAAGGTCAAATCGGATAAAACGGGACGGATTTCGACGAAATTTGATACCTAGAGTTACTTTTGGACGGGCAGTCTTTTGTGCGGGTCAAATCGTACCCCGACCTGACCTTGACCTTAAAAAATGTCACTTCAAGGTCAAATCGGGTAAAACGAAGAGATTTCGACGAAATTTGAAACCTAGGGTTACTTTTGTCCACGGAGTGTTTTGGACGGGTCAAATCGTGATCCAGACGTTACCTTGACCTTCAAAATGGTCAATTCAAGGTTAAATCTGGTAAAACCGGATGTATTTCGACGGGTTCTTTTGTCGGGTACTTTTGTCCGGGGAGTGTTTTGGACGGGTCAAATCGCGACCGAGACATGACCTTGACCTTCAAAATGGTCAATTCAAGGTAAAATCGAGTAAAACGGACGGATTTCGACGAATGTTATACCTAGGGATACTTTTGTCCGGGAAGTGATTTGGACGGGTCAGATCATGACCCCGAACTGACCTTGACCTTAAAATTGTCAATTCAAGGTCAAATCTGGTAAAATACGGATTTCAACGAAATTTTATACCTATGGGTACTTTTGTCCGGATGAAAGCAGAGGGTAAACAGCCCGGACGAAGTCGGGCCCACCAGCTATATCTATATTTGCGAATGTCGGTCTGTCTGTCTGTCTGTGTTCTATATAAATTCACAGGGCCCATCTAGATGGCACAAACTTGGTCTACTAAGGGTAACGTTTTACGAGAAAATTAATGGTGAGGGTTTTCTAAAGTGACGCCGTTGTAGTCAGGGGCAGAAAAGGGGGGATGGGCAGGAAAAAGAATTGTCGCCGATTGCCACGAAACTTATATATAATCATCCCCATGATATAAGGACTCTGATGGTGTGGTTTAAATATGTCAAGACTGTCGCATTTCGAGTCAGGGTTGCACGGAAGGGAAGAGGGGCGTGCACCAAAATTGATAAATTAAGTTTAGCGCCGAGGGACCATCTAGATGGCACCAAACGGTCTACTAGGGGTAACTTTTTATGAGAAAGATAATGGTGTGGGTTAGAATCTTCTAAAGTGACGCCGTTGTCAGGGGCAGAAAAGGGGGAGGGGTAGACAAAATGTTTGCCGCCGATTGCCACGAAACTTTAATATAATCATTTCCATGATATGAGGAATCTAATGTTATTGTTTAAGTATTTCAAACGTGGCGCCATTCGCGGTAGGGATGCACGGAAGGGAAGAGGGGCACCAAAATTGATAAAATTAACAAATTGCTGTCGTTTAGATGAAATATTGTGGGAGGGGCACTCAATTTGATAAGAATTGGTTTAGTCGCCGACTGCCACCACACTTATACAACATCATCCACATGGTATGAGGCGTCTAATGGTGTGGCTTAAATATGTCAAAAGTGACGTCATTCGAGTCAGTGTTGAACTGAAAGGCAGTGGGGCACCAAACTTGATACGCAATAATTTAGGCGCCAATTTCCACCAACGTGCTACGCATTCTTACCTATAATACGAGGAGTCTGATCGTGTGATTTCAAAACGCCATGTTTGTGCTGTTTGTGTGAGAGATGGGGGTTAGTGGGCACTAAATTTGATCAAAATTGGTTTACGAAACTTATCAATAACCATCTTCATGATATCAGTAGTCTAATTGTGTGGTTAAAGGATGTCACAAGCTGTCACAAGTGGAGCCATTCGAGTCAGTTGTGCACTGAAAGGGAGAGGGGCACCAACATTAATAACAATATTTTAGCACCGATTTCCACCAAATTAATACACATTCTTCTCCATGCTACAAGGAATCTAATTGTGTGATTTAAAGATGCCAAATTGGTGTGGTTTGGGTGTGAGATTAGGGAGGGGTATGCACTACATTTGATAAGAATTGGTTTAGTCACTAATTGCTACCAAACTTATACAAAATCATCCACATGGTATGAGGAGTCTAATGGTTGGCTTAAAACTGTTATAAGTGGCGTCATTCAGGGTACACCGAAAAAGAGAGGGGCACCATAATTGATACACAATAATTTTAGCTCCTATTTCCACTAAATTGATACACATTCCATGAGACGAGGAATAAAATCATTTGATTTAAAGACGCTATATTGGTGCTGTTTGTCTGAGAGATGGTGTGGGTTGGCACTAAATTTGATAAAAAAAAATTGTTTAGTCGCCGATTAGAAACAAACTTAATTATAAATATTTATATCCATGTCAAAATGTGTGCCGTTCGAGCCAAGTGAGCACGGACGGGCAGAGGGGCATAACAAATTATACAATTATTTTAGTGCCGATTTCTTACAAATTGATAGACATTTTCTCCACGATAAAATGGACATACTCGTGTGATTTAAATACGCCACATTAGAGGTGGGGCAGGCTGGGCAATAACTACTATAAGAATTGATATGATGAGTCCTATTGTGTGAAAAATAAGCATCATAAATACAATAAATAAGGTGGGCATATGAACATATAACCGGCCACCCCCCCCCCCTACAGTCAATCATGAGCTTGTATTTGTATTTGTTGAACGTCGTATTTGTCGAAGTGGTTTGCTGACTTACACATATATGTGACCCGCCATATCAAATCCAGTCGTAAGTCGGAATTTGTTTTCCCTGTGCCAATGCATTCTCTTATATATGCGAGTCGACCATAGGTCGCCTCGCATATATAAGAGAATGCATTGGCCTAACAATTTTTTACAATTTTAATAAATTTTTCTTGTATTCTTTAATTTTATAATTTCACCCATACAGAGCCCCAGACAACATGAGCAGACGACACTCTTCTATATGCTTCTATATATGTGTGGGGCACCCTGCAGGGTAATGGATGTTTTTTATTTTATGTCCTAATAATTGTAAGAAACATTTATTTAAACAAAATGATAAATAATTGTTAGGCCAATGCATTCTCTTATATATGCGAGGCGACCTATGGTCGACTCGCATATATAAGAGAATGCATTGGCACAGGGTAAAAAAAAACTCCCGACTTACGACTGGATTTGATATGGCGGGTCACATATATGAAGCTGTTAGCCAAAGCACTGTGTTTTGTCTCACGGATGATATGACTCTACAGCTAAGAACATTTCCGCACAGTGCAGATCTAAAACAAAATGTTAGTGAGTATATATAAACAAGTGATTTATTTCATATGCGGTATCTTCGTATCTAATGTAGGTGGCATTCAACTACATACTGGAAGGCATTATCTACTCACTGTCCACATATATATTATGTTGAATTCGCAATGTTATTTAAGACCCTCTGATAACAAGCTACTTAATTCGCATCATAATCTAAGTGATTGTTTTACACGCGGAAAAGGGAATGTTTCCTCAATTCTTTTGGAATTTGGTCTAAAATGCACGTCGTGACTGACAATGTTGTGAACAAGTCAACGTCTCTTTAATTATGTTTGCAAATAATTACGGTTAGTAGTCGTTTATGAGGTACCACCCATTGCCACGTGGTCCTGCTAACGTGCTACGATGGTGCTGGGTCCTGTTGAAATGCTATGATGCTGTTAGGACAAATTTATGTAACACAAAGTATGGTTATGTTTTTTTTTCGTTTTTTTTTCGCGGTGTTCCAATAATCCGGAAAAAGCCGTTATGCGTATCAAATATTCTAAAATATATTTATTGTGAAACATTGTAATACTGTTGTATTAGTTGTTGAAAATCGACTCTAATCAAGATGGTTATACACGTCCTTTTAAAAGCACCAGCGCAGGAGTTATGCACGTCGTTTTATAATCAAATGCGCAGGAATTATTATATTTTTCAAAAAAATATTTTTTCTTGAATGTTTCATACACACACTTTTTGTTTTCCTTCTAAATTCGCTCGGATTAGCCAAGCAATGACAACGTTAGAAACAATAATTGTACTTTTTCGAAACGACATCAGTTTTCCCTACCCGCGTCATGGCAATTTAGCAGGACCACCAGCAGCATAGCATATTATCAGTGTCACTTGCCCAGGGGTGTGTACATGCACACATATCATGCGCGCTGCTACATAATTGTTCTCCATCATTGGGTTGTTTTCATGACTTGTCGGGTGCTCCTGTCCAGGGGTGTGTACATGCACACATATTATGCACGCTGTTACATAATTGTTCTCCATCATTGGGTTGTTTTTATGACTTGTCGGGTGCTCCTGCCCAGGGGTGTGTACATGCACACATATTATGCACGCTGTTACATAATTGTTCTCCATCATTGGGTTGTTTTTATGACTTGTCGGGTGCTCCTGCCCAGGGGTGTGTACATGCACACATATCATGCGCGCTGCTACATAATTGTTCTACATCATTGGGTTGTTTTTATGACTTGTCGGGTGCTCCTGCCCAGGGGTGTGTACATGCACACATATTATGCGCGCTACTACATAATTGTTCTCCATCATTGGGTTGTTTTTATGACTTGTCGGGTGCTCCTGCCCAGGGGTGTGTACGTGCACATATTATGCGCGCTTCTACATAATTATTCTACATCATTGGGTTGTTTTTGTAACTTATCGGGTGCTCCTGCCCAGTCTCTACTCGCTGGGCATGTGTATTGGTGATCAATATATGATTTCAATAGTTTTGCGGTTCAAAGGATACACACTTAAGTCTTCGAAGTTGGGATAATTTGACCTAAGCTCTGGTACGTACATGTTCGATGTAAATGTCCCATGTTAACTCGTCATCTATGTTCACGCCTAGATCGTTATACTGGTTTTAGACTATTCGAGTCTCAATCAATCAAAGATTATCTCAGGGCTTTTGAAACCTGCGAAAAATGCTCCGTACGCATATAGTCTAACGTGTGATTCAATTAAGTAATCAAAATCATGTAATATATTAAATAGAGCAGAGAGCCGATCGCGTATATATATATATGTACCACGCCCCCCCCCCCCACACGAGGGACCACTGCTGTTATGGTGATATATATAGAAACTCTATTATTTAATTACACCCATTGCTGCTGCACAATTATGGATGCATCTACATTCTAGTTTGACCATGCAACATATCCTTACACAAATACGCACATAATCGACCTATAATATGAATTAGGTACATTATGTGATTATCTGAATCAAAAATAAGTAGGTGACGGACTCATAGACTCATACCCGTTATTTCTTGTTATGGCGCGGGCCAAAGTGAAAACACATGTTAAAGGGCGTACACCTGAAAAATCGTGAGTTGGCTTACTTGTGTCATTGTCCGCACATAATCTGCTTACAATCGCCTCATTATGTGCCGATAATGTAACTAAAACGTTCTCATTTTCAGCACATTATCGACTTGAAATGAGGCGATTCTAAGCAGATTGTCTACATAAAACCAGTTCTATTCTAAGCTGATAATGTGCGGGTTTCATGCACAAGAGTAATCAACGAACCACAGCTAAACCACACATCATAATCTTATAAAACTATGTTCATAGTATTCCAACCAGCTAAGATTAACTTAGGACTTAACTTGTTGGGTGATTATGATTAAACGGGCATGGCTCATTCGAACCTCGAAAAATATTTCTGCGTAATTTGGAGATAGGTCGATAAATAAACGAACTATTGATATACCGACTGCATATGCTCTGATAAACACTTGCCACAGTCACTGCCATTATTCAGCCGTTTTCAACGTTTTGCCATTGTCAGGCAAACGCTCTTTATTGCTACAATATCGGGAATAGACTACCACGGAACGCTCTGTTCCATTTCGTGCAAATGGCTGTTTTGTGTTTGGGACATAAACGCCTATTCACGCTTGTATTTGTCATTACTGCAATGCTTACCTATACCTAGTTGTTTACCTATAAGATATTTATCGACCTATTTCGATAACAAGATAAATTCAAAAGCGAATAAAATTATGTGTGTTTTGGAGCGCAAACCGCCATGTGGCTTTATTTACACTCCAGACCGGATTTGGTTGAACACCTGCCGTGGTCAGCTATTCATACCTTATATGTCACGTGTCATTTCGTGGAACGTCATCTTCGTAGAGAGAGGCAGCTTCCCGGATTCGGTATTGAGAATTAATTGACCGTGAGTTTCGACTAAATTTAATAGATACACAGTGGGTACCAGTTTTAATTTTAGAGTTGTTTGTTCAGTTCTTGGAACAGTCCATTTGTGACACTGTTAACGCTTTGTCCGCTACAAAGGGCACCATATCACGATCTCCTAATTCGCTGTGCACAAATCCCGCCATGGATATGTTAAAGCCACATGGCGGTTTACTCTTCAAAATACACACAATTTTATTCGCTGTTTAATTTGTCTCAGTATCGCAATAGGTCAATGCATATCTAAACTACCTATCTACAAGCATTATGTAACCCAAATAGACGCATTGAAGTAATGAAAAATAAAACTGTGAATACGATGTTTGGGTCCCAAACACAAACCAGCCATTTGCACGACATGGACCAGAAAAGAGCGTTCAGTGGTGGTTTATTCCTGATTACAAGAGCGTTTTTCTGACTGCTGGCGGAAAACGGCTGAAAAATGGCTGTGACTTTGGCAAGGGGTTTTTCAGAGCATATGAAGCCGGTATATCAAAGTTCGTTTATTTATCGACCTATCTTATCCGTCGCTCCAAGTTACGTAGAACATTATTTGGAGGTTCGAAGGGTCATGATAAAAGCCTACCGCACCCGACCACACCCGACCACACCACCACCAGGGGATTGAGCGAGATGGGGCATGCTTTATCGTGTATAATAGACCTGTATGTACCAAAGTTTAAATCCCCAAGTATATAGCTCGAACGGAAACGGCACTGTTAACCCCTAACCTGCGGTCGGTTCCGCAGGCCACACCTCCACAAGCAACCTGACCACATAAAAAGACAGCATATCATGCAATTAATACCCTTCTGCATCCATGTGCGATAGGACAAGTAGCTAGCTGTAGCGGAAGTGAATATATTAACACATACACTGCTGTCGAGTTTGCTCGAGCGGAAACGACACTGTTAACCCCTAGCTGCGGCCGGTTCCGTCACTATAACCACTATATCAGTACGTCATGCATGGCATTGCATGACATTGGTTATAATAAATAATATATCATTACCACTGTTATCAACGTATTATATATTAACCAATATTGTCGTTTATTTATATTTCGGTATGTTTCCTCCGGACACTGGATCCCTTCCCACATATGGTTACACCACCCTCGCACATTTTACACGAAAACTTTCCGACAATAGAGTCTCATTTATATAGTTTGTTGAAAAGTGTCATATGGCATACATAAATATAAACGTTGATAACAGTGGTAATGATATATTAATTATTATAACCGATGGCATGTATCTACTGATAGTGGTTATAGTGATTACGCTCGAGCTATCGACTTGGGGATTTGAACTTTGGTACCTACATCTATGCTGTACAATGACGCATGCCACATCTCGCTCGATCCCCTGGTCGTCGTGTGGTCGGAGGGTATTATTTCCTGATTATTCTTTCGGGTGACATAGAACAAGATATATAATATGTTGGTATGTTACGCCGACTTGATATGATGTTGGTGTGTCATGCCGATCTGATATGATGTTGGTGAGTCATGCCGATCTGATATGATGTTGGTGTGACATGCCGATCTGATATGATGTTGGTGTGTCATGCCGATCTGATATGATGTTGGTGTGTCATACCGAGCTGATATGATGTTGGTGTGTCATGCCGATCTGATATGATGTTGGTGTGTCATACCGAGCTGATATGATGTTGGTGTGTCATACCGAGCTGATATGATGTTGGTGTGACATGCCGAGCTGATATGATGTTGGTCTGACATGCTGATTTGCTATGATGTTGGTGCGTAATTCCGGCTTTCAATGACGTTGGTGTATCATGCCGAGTTGCTGTGATATCGGTGTGTCATGCCGACTTTCAATGATGTTGCTGTGATGTTGGTATGTCATGTCGAGTTGTTATGCTGTTGGTTTGTCACGCCGACTTTCAATTATGTTGGGGTGTCATGCCGAGTTTCAATGATGTCGGTGCGTCATGCTGGGTTGCTATGGTGTTCATTTGTCACAATATTGCCGTTAAAAACAGAACAGTTATTTTTTTCTAGAGTTGTCATTATCGCAGCGGTGACTAATCCGAGCGAATTGATGAAAGCTTCTGTCTAGTTGTTGAAACGTTCAAGATTATATACGTGTATTTAAATATAACGTTTTAATGGCTGATTGGCTACGGTGGCGTTTGCAAAAGGACATGAATTGCATGAATAGCCTCTTGGGAAATGTTGGTTTGCAACAGCCAACGCGGCCATTTATAACATGTTTACAAGTAAATGTGATTGAATGTTCGAAAAATTTCACTTAGATTCGTTCTGATTACCCAGTGGCCGCGAAAATGTTAACTTTACAACAAAAATAATGCTCCCGTTTTAGCAGCAATTCAACAAGACACGCCTACATCATGGATAATCAGCAGGAACAGTTGGTCAGAGGTGAATTCATTATAACAGTACATCAGTGTGACTGATGGACACTTAAACGGTTCGATGTTTTCCCACAGTATGCTTAAAACAACAGTATACTGAATATAACAGAGATGAAACAATGAATTATGGGATGCACCCAACAATTCGAAATCACACCACAATTAACTTGTTCTGCATACCGCACAACGTAGCTCGGTGAGAGCGGACCGACTGCCGGACGGACATAGTACAATTGTATATCGCCTGCCAAACGTTGTTTATGGGGATAATAAACGGCATATAAAATATCCGAACATTCCCTACAAATGGTTAATTTGGAATACTATGTTTTGTCGCCCCAAAAGTTACAGCAATCATACACACCACAATGAGAATTGTTTGACTAATGAAGAGATTGAACACTTTTTTGATTCGATGCGTTTATTCTTTACTTGCTGCTGTATGCTCTGATCCATAATAATACATATTAAAAAAAGAAACATATTTACAAAAAAGATAGAATAGACAACAAATATATATATCGTCGGCTGGCTTCTAAAAGATCGTACCTACTATTTTGGCGCGAAACTGTTTGCTGCATTTTCGGAATCACGGGTTCAATTACATAAGTTCATCGGATAATATTTGTCAATATTTCAAGTCGAAAAGTAAGATTTCGCCGTTTGTCAGGAAAGTCGTGCTCTAAAATTTCCTAACTGTGTTTCCTGCGAAAACATTTAGTCTCTTATAAAATGTGGTATTTTTTATTTTCAAACCGTTTCTGGCAGGATAATTCTGATTGAATTATTTTTAAGAACAATGTCTGGAGGGCGTATCCTCCTTATCCTGGGTGACAGAGACTAACGAAGTCTCAGAAATCGTCTGAAGTTAAATTTATATCTTTCCTTCTAAAGTGTCTATAATGCTACAAATATCATGTTTTCTCATCAACGAGAAGATACTTGAATACGAAAATGTATATATTATAACAACCGTGATAAATAGAGAATACCTACAGTTTACGTTTGAATACCGAAATATCTCATGAGTGCCTGGAAAGAAATGTTCAATTTTCACGAGCGGCTACAAGCCGCGAGTGAAAATTCGATATTTCTTTCCAGACACGAATGAGATGTTTCAGGTATTCAAACAAAAACTATAGGTATTCTTTTTAGTATATGCACCTTATTAGTCCTTGAAGTTACTAAGTTATGCCGCGTTCTCAATTGTGATAGCACATCAAATTGAATACACGAAAATCAAAGTTGACCCAAAGTTCTGACACCGATCAGCTGGTAGCAACCGGCTATCAAATGATGGCGTCATGACGTCATTCGCTAGCTAAAGTGAAATAACAAAAAGCTACAATGAAATTACAAAATCGTATTTTACTGTATATTCTTAGAGATACATATACGGACATTTACGTTTCGGTAATTTTCCGCTAATTTATAGGCAAGCATATACTAACAATTGTTATTCTGCAAAGTTATTGGCAGATATCAATTCTAGATTCAATTTGATTTTCCTGGGGTATTCCTTTTGGAAGCATACCGACGATATACTATATAATATGGACCCTTCCTGCTGACATAGTTATGTCGTCATCATAATCACCATCCTCTTCAAGCATCGTCATCATCGTCCCCAAGAAAAAGTCCATCTCCAATAGCAATAATAACGAATTCCAGACCAGGAATAGTACCAATAGCAGTAATAGTATACGCCTCGCTTATTTCTTATCTTAGCCCCACTCTCTGTCTGGAGTGTATCTGTTAATGAAATGTTTTTTTGGGATTATTTATGTTGTATGCATGCATCAATTCATTGTTCATTATAAATACATTATAGACAAATATATATATATATATATTTACATACTAAGTGTAATTATCACTAAATCCAGCATTCCTATTGGTCGGCGCCCACGTGACTAGTTGCAATTATTTCTCGGTGAACGCGCAACAGGTCATAACTGCAGCCCCATAATTACATCGACGCGTCATCGGGTTCGGAAAGAAGAACGCGTAATGTTTTGGGCGCATTTGGACTCGCGTAGGATTGACTTAATAAATCATCATGTTTCAATATAAAGAGCCTCGTTGTTCCTGTTAACTTTGCCAAGGATATTTTCGGCTGGTTTTGTCACGATACACTTTTCGATTTAAATACATTTACAAAAGTGGCTTTTTCGCTAAATGTATATAAATAAAGGACTAACTGTCACGTGGGCTGTTTTATGGAGATGAAACCGTGAGGTGAGTGGTCAAAACAAGTTATGACCACCCACCTCGCGGTTACATCTCCATAAAAACAGTCCAAATGACAGTTTCAAGATTCAAGATTCAATAAGATTTATTTCGTATTCAATATAATTATAATATATATATATCAACAGGACCCCACACAAAGTTTAACTTGCAAGGGCAGGGCCCTTATGCTTGTATAATGATACAGTGTTATGTGTACGTATATTGGGTGTATATAGTGCGGGTGTGTATTTACAATGTGTGTATTATTGTATAGAGATGGACAAGAAGGGTGGGGGGCATGGGGTGGGGGGGGGGGTCGGGTTGTGAGATGGTGATTATAGTCATTTTGTTTAGTTGTCATGCTTTATCTGGTAGCCAATATGATTTTCTTGATGTCTTTATGCTGAGACCTGCGGGATCTTCTGGGCAGTCTCTGCCGTAAGGGACTGCTGGCTGGTATTGCCTTAGTATATATAATAGGGGAGAGAATACATACAAACTGGATTGTTATTTGATATTTGGGGTGTATTTATTAATGAAATGTGTTTTTAGGTACTTATGATATTTGTCACTAGTTTGTACGCGAAGCTTACAATCACATGGGAGTTCATTCCATAGACATCTGGCTCTGGTTGATATGACACTTCTTGCTTGTTTTGTTCTTCTGAATTCACAATACAGATTTGAATTTGCTTTGAACCGTGTATTGTGGTTATGGATATCATGTATATTAGTAAATATTGAAGACAGCGATTTGGGGAGTTTCTTTTGATGGAAATCATGTAAAATTTGTATTAGTTGCATGTTTCGAATGTCATTCATCAATAGCAAATTGTGGTTCCTGCATATTTCTGGTATGCTTTTTTTTTGTAAGATAATCCGTATGTGAACGCAAATCAATAACATTATATTGCACTTAACTTGGTAATGTACTAACTTTATTTGCATGGAGAAACATGAGTGCACTCATTTTACGTGTATTGTAATATGTTATAGTTGGTCATTGTAAAGCATTCAAAATAGTAACATAGACTCCCATTTTATTTGTATGTAGCACATTTGATAGTGCTATTGTGTCAGTCAGTGGCTTGTATAATTATTAATTTAATAAACTTTTAATATTTCCCCACTTTTCCCGTATAAATACAGCTTGCATTTTGGATATGAGTATAATGAATATATATATCAGTATTTCTATATTTGTTTATGTATTCAATTGCCAATGAAATTTGAGTATGGCTGTGATCAGAACTGATGATGCGATGAATATGATTTATTTCAGAAAGTAATTCAAGTTGAATATTTCTAACTGAAAGATGCATTCTAATTGGCCGCGAGCTGCTACTAACTTTAAACTTCTACCGCTTAAGGGGGCACAATTTTTGAATGGATCACAGTGTCATTGGCAACGCGCGTAAAATACTTCAATTCACTGTCAGGACTAGCGTATTCTAGTCACAAACAAACTTAAAAACTCTTACGTGCTCGAATCCACGATTCTAGTTCGCTCATCACTGTGGAAAACTCTTAACTATTTTAGCCCGACGTGCGGTTTACTGACGCCCGCACGCCGGTTTACTGCCCGCAGCGGGAATTATAGGATGCCCAGCGTACACGTAGTAGTGCGACTTCCAGTTCGTGTGGTAGCTACGGCGGTAAAGGCACATTTTGGGCCATTGGAGTAACTCAGTGATACCTCTGATTCAGCGCATCGAACAACCCCTCAATACTAAATTTCAGTTAGACATCTTTAAAAATGTAAGACCAATCTATATATAGACACAGTTTTGTAGCAAATTCTCATTGTAATTTGGCGAATCCCTTAATGTACATAGTTTGATTGACCTGATTTGCAAGTTTGTCGACATCAGTGTTCCTCTATTGTTTGGCATCGAACCATGTTTACGATGGATCAGGGCATTCCCGACTTGATCGTAATCGCACTTTACGCGACCAAAATCACCGTTGTTAAAAAAAGCCATTCAGATATTTGAATTTTTTTTTTATCATCTGTATATAATCATGCTGTCTTTGATCTGTTTTCGGGTATAATTATACGCCGATAGTACGAGTGTTATATTGGCGATAACGGAGATACATGTATTTGAAAAAGTATTATTTTACCATTGATGTAAATTCTTCAGACAAATCGCCGTTATTTCGTCGTATACATGTACGTTGTATGTAGAATTAATACCCTTCCGATGAACTCAGGATATTTATTTGCGTGTTACTTGTTTAGTTGCAGTGAAGCAATTTCAGCATGCCATATCGATGGCAGGGCACGACATATTAGACTGTACTGATTACTGAAGGTCTTTTGTCTTAACAAATTAGTTTTACTATAGCATAATATACGTCCGTATTGGGTGAAAAAAATCGGTCCCCATTAAACAGAGCTGTGCGTTGTATGCGCTGACATCGATGTTTAAACTATGGAAGTCACGCCCACAAGGCACACAATTTTCACCACTTATATTCAGACGGCCCTATCTCCTACCCGTTTCAACATCATTTTAATGAAGACATTGTCGGAAGGTTCGCGCTGCCACTTGCCAAATTTGCCAATGGCAAAACTAATTACATTTGACAAAAAATATTTTCATTTGGCAAAAGATTTGGCAAGTCACATTTTAATTCCTCAATAAAGTTGAAAAATATCGGTCAATCAATACCATTCATTTTAGGAAATTATTACAATAAAATTATATTAGTGGTGTGTTATATGGTTTTGGAAAAGTTAACACCTCAATTAACGTGCAGTTAATCTGGTAACATTATTATCGATGGTTCGATGGATTACCAGTATTTATGATGTTCCCTTGTGATGAAGCAACTCCTCTACCATTTTATTCTTCGGTGATTGGTTTATTGTTGTAAGATAAACCATAACAGAGATGCGAGTATAATTATTAGCCAACTGCTTTCCTATCGACATCAAACGTTGTTCAAACCGCGAGTGTCGAAACATAAAACTCAAACAATTAGGTTGAAGAAAATGATGTTATCAGAGATAACATTTGGCAAATTCTGATAGAATTTGGCAAAAAATTGTTCATTTGGCAAATAATTTGGCAAAAGTAAATTTCGGTCCAGCGCGGACCCTGCATTCTCGGCTACATCATTATGGACAAGCTGAAATGTATTCATAACAATAGTTAAACTATTAAAGGGGTATAGTGTCAAAAATGAGCTCAATTTTGGTTTGGTCCCGTTAACTCATTCATTGCCAAGTTCTGGGCATTTCGATAACCGTGTGCCGAGTTTTCTGGGCATATTGCCAGTTTTATTGTGTTGTGTGTGTATCTTTATACCCGAAAACAGATCTAAGACAACAGCTGCGGCGAATGCACATTTGTGCAGAGACTCTCTCCTCTGATGATAACTAAAGGTACTCAAACCGATTAAACACCCCTAAATTACTATTTCTTTGGCTTCGGGCGTAAATAATATTGTATTCGAGTCGAGGAACCTAACCATCGACGCTCAGAGTGATCAGATACGATTTTTGAAGTTCGTTATTTCAACTGTTTGTGGCCCAGAAAACGCCGTCAAATGGACGGTCTCAGTCAAAATTGCGGATGAAGATGGTTAACTCTAAAAACATTTAGTAATACGGTTATATTTCGTACATACTCAAGTGAAAATACGGCAATATTTCGTTGAACAAAATGTTTATAAATAAAACGTTTTGGGAAATTTGATACCATAGTTGACAGTGAATTTTTGCAATTAATCGATTCTGATAACAAAAGCGCATTTTGAAGAAATATTGTTGTTGTATCTTGGTGATATGGGGACCCTCTGATCGGATTGAGTACCTTTAAACAAACTGCACTTCTCCCAAAATATGACCTGCAATCCGCAATCCGCAATCCGTGTCAAATAAAGTGCACCAAGATAGAAATTGTGAGTTTTTCGCCCAGCACATCATCTCGTCGCCGGCACATGGATGGTGTCTTTCGGGTGACGAGATATCTCTTCATCGACACTGAATGAGTGCATTATGTTGTTTTCAGGTCACGTCATAGTCAGTGGTAAATTTGATGATTTAATGCAAATTTTGCGTGCTCATATGCATACTATGGATATTGCAAAACGACTACGTATAGAAAGAACAAACACTATAGTGACGTAGTTACCTGCTCGTATACTCATTACGCGCGCTCCGTGTGTATACTGGTGTAGATATTCTTGTTTCGCATGTGCGCATGGGTGTTTTATTCATAGAATGGGAATTTTTGGGAGGATTAAAAGTCGAACTGCGACCTAGAGGCGGAGTCCGTAAAAGGTGTAGTTGGGAATTTCAATTTCGTTTATTGTCCTTTACATTATTATGTCAATAATGTTGATTTTTGGTTTGTGACAGGCTATGTCAATTACAAATAACAGAAATGAAAAAGATTATTTGTAAGTCTTATATTTCAACTTTTATAGACATTTTTCGTTCAGCAGCCCACTGGGGGTTGTAGTCGGAGACGACCGAGTAGGCCGCCGGTTCGTTAATTAGGCGCTGGTTGTTATTGTTATTTTAACAGAATTCTGAGTTGGTCATTCGCGAAACAAATATATTTTAGATTATATAATTACAAACATGGGTATATAATATATTATCTTGAGCGCGTTACCATTTCTGACATTGGTTTTCTTGTCAGTAGTAGTTTATTATGCGAAAAGTGATAATTGTTAACATATACAATTATGGGTAGCACTACAATTGATAACAAATACGAGTAAGGGTAGCAAAACAATATATGTAAACGCTTTATGCCTACTTACCAGGTTTGTTCGATTTGTTTCCCCAGAACATCTCGTTCCCGGAACACGCAGCCCTCATATCGTCATTCAGGAAACCACGCTGCTCCACGTTAGCATCTGTGAATTCATACCACAGTTTCGTGCTGTCATCTCTCTCCTCCTATAAAACGATAGCACATCACGTAATTGGTGTGAGCTAAGTAAAACACTTAACACATTGGAGGGAGCACTACGGCCATTGTGGGTCCACGATGCACGGTGATTGTTTTATCGGTGATCCGAGGTGAACTCGCGTTGACCGGATTAATATGAATCAACACAAATCCCGGAGACTGCCCGGGACAATCCACTGATGTTTTCCGATTGGGGTTTATCGTCGTTTCAGCCCCTATGACATATCACGACGTTGCATATTTTACGGGTGGACGACTGACCACGCAGACGGTAAATTTCACCGGAAAATCACACCACCGTGTGCAAAAACCACAGACCACCGGAAAGCAACTGACAAACTTGACCAGATACACGAATTCGATTTCCATCCCTTCCATGTGTCACGAATCCGCGCTTGTCGGGAATAGAACCAGCTTCGTCGGCGCTAGGCGGCATAGAGTGCACTGAGAACTATATATACGGACTGGTCTACGGGGGGGGATCCACTGATATGTTTATTGACTGGTTTCTGCCCCACCGGGGAGGGGCGATCAACTGATATGTTTATTGATTGGTTTCTGCTCCACCGGGGAGGGGCGATCCACTCATATGTTTATTGACTGGTTTCTGCCCCACCGGGGAGGGGCGATCCACTGATAATCGTCGACAATATATTTTATAACATTATTAAGTAAATATTGATAATTGTCTTGTCTTGACTTGTTCAAATGTTAATGACCACGAAAAAGACAATTTAGTTATGGACTGCACATCAAAGCAATGAACTCGAAAACAGAAACCCGCAACCGAGAAGTCAACTGAGTTCAGAAAAATCAACTCTTGGTTGCGGGTTGTGATAGCATATATAACGCAGACTGCATATGGTCACGGTGTCACTCCAGGTGGTGAGTGGGGTGGGGGTGCTTTCATGCATGTGCAATCTAGAATATGTGCATTTCTTTCAATCATTTCAACATCGTCGACGTTACCATGATGTGTACGTCCTTTGCAATTGAGTATTGGTTTTGAATTTTTGATATTTGAAGTTCAGACGCGTAGTATTTTTCTCTCAGTTTTATATTCGCGCGAAAAATACCACTGCGCTAATTTAAATACGAGTAGCCATAAAATGCCGGTGACGATTAACAAAACTATCTGTTTTCCTTCCCTCCCGATATAGCACAGTCGATAAAAAAAATATGAGCTGTTTACCAGCGATCGGTCGCAATGCATAATAGACATGATTTACACTTACCTCGTCTGTCGTACTGTTGTCATATGTAACTGTCTGTATTTTCTTTTCATCCACAGAATCCTGCAACCAAATAATATGAAGAGCGTTTTAATTCAGAACTATTGAGTAAAGACGTCTGAACACATGCAGTTAAATGAGAAACACGTAACGTGGGTCTGTTTGAAGAACGCTGTCATTTCATATATCATCAAATAATTCGATCGTATACACTCTTAAAAATTTGATGTTGTACAAAACCAAAATTGGTTTTGAACCAAAATTGGTTTTGAGTCTTGCCACACATATGGAACCAACTTTGGTTTTGATCAAAACCAAATCATCAAAACCAAATTTGGATTTCACAAAAACCAATTGGTTTTGATGATTGGTTGTGAGTAAAACATTCAGTGGTTTTGATCAAAACCAAATCATCAAACCAAATTTGGATTTCACAAAATCCAATTGGTTTTGATGATTGGTTGTGAGTAAAACCTTCAGAGTGGGTTTGATCAAAACCAAATCATCAAAACCAAATTTGGATTTCACAAAAAACAATTGGTTTTGATGGTTGGTTGTGAGTAAAACCTTCAGTGGATCTGATCAAAACCAAATCCTTAAAACCATATTGGATTTCACAAAACCAAATCAGTTTTAAGGTCTGGTTTTGAGTAAAATCAAATTTGGTTTTGAGAACGCAACAGTGGATTCTCTAGAATGTAATGAGAGCACACTTACTGTCACCCAACATATATGAGAAGAGAATAATAAAGCAAATTCAACAAATATATTCCTTATTTGTACCAAACTATTTGAGTTAATATGCAGTATTTTATGAAAATATAGCTACAATACTTCATAGTTTTGACGTCCATCCCAACTGGCAGAATATAAATTAATGCAAATTTATGAAATGGGTGTTGGTTGTAAAATGAAATTGTCAAAAATAATCGCTCCCTTTTGAGCCGATAAGTGACGAACACTTTCAAGCATTGTAGCTTGGTGGTGTGGCTACTACATCCAACTCAGTTTGTGGCTAATGCTGCAACTGGTTTTGTGTCTTGAATATACCAACATTAATGCTGCCTAACAGCATATTTTTGACATGAATACTGTATTCTATATATATACGTGCGTACAGGGACGTCGCTAGAGGGTTTCCGTTAGGAGGGTGTATAATTGAGCTGATTGATAGGAGTAGTTTCGTACTTTACGAACGTGCCCTCTGGATGTTCGTACTTTACGAACATGCCCCTCTGGATTTCCTGTATAGTCGATACACTGTGTTTGGTATTTCTTATATGTTTTGCGACGTTTTGTAAACTATGGTGTGTTTGTTTTAACAGAATATATTTGGCCGTTATTTAGTTAAATATATACTTTAAATTTGTATTTCAATTGTAAAACATTTACCCGGTGATATTGGAATCACATTGGGATGATACGGTAAGAAAATAAAGCACAATTAGTTTATACTATGGACAAAATCAAACAAAATTTCAGAAGTTTCGAAAGTTATCGGAAATTTCGAAAAATCACATTTGGGAAGCTAAAAGTTAACAATTCGTTTCTCACTTGCCCATCAAAATACGATGTGGACTGTCGTTCGGTGGATACCCCATATGGCATACCGCCTGGAGTGGTAATACATATGACACATGGCTGTCGTCCGGTTCGTACCCCCATGTGGCATACCACCTAAAGTGGTCATACATATAACCCATATATGACCCGCCATATCAAATCCAGTCCAAATGCAAAACAATCAGTGGACAAAACTAACCCCACGTATCAAATGTCGTCGAAATCCCATCAAAATTGGCGATTTGACCTTGAAGTTACCCGATTTCAAGGTCAAGGTCACGTCGCACGGGCAAATGAATATGCTTATGAGACTCGCCATAAGAAAATACCCCCACATACCAAGTTTCATCGAAATCCGTGGTATTCGGGCGTTTGACCTTGAAATTACCCGATTTCAAGGTCAAGGTCACGTCGGACGGGCAAATTAATAGGCCTATGCCACTTCCAGGCCGAAAATACCTCCACATACCAAGTTTCATCGAAATCGGGTCCGCCGTTTTCGAGTCCATCGCGAACACACACACAGACATACAGACACACAGACAGGCAGATCTTCCAAAATATATAATAGACTAGAAGGTGACCCGACTTCGTCCGGGCTTTGACCTTGAATTGTCCATTTTGAAGGTCAAGGTCAAGTGGGGTCACGATTTGACCAGTCCAAAACACTGCCCGGACAAAAGTACTCGACAAACGTGCCCGTCGAAATCTATCCGGTTTTACCCGATTTGACATTGAATTGATTATTTTGAAGGGACCCCCACATACCAAGTTTCATCGAAATCCCGTGATATTCGGGCGTTTGATCTTGAAATGACCCGATTTCAAGGTCAAGGTCACGTCGCACGGACAAATTAATAGGCCCATGCCACCCACGGCCGAAAATACCCCCACATACCAAGTTTAATCGAAATCGGCTCGGTCGTTTTCGATTTCATCGCGAACACACACACACAGACACACAGACAGACAGATCTTCCAAAATATATAATAGATAATGCATTGTGTAGAGTAATGCACCCTACCCCTTCTTATTCAAGGGACGGATTGTACATACTAAACATATCCATCTTACCTATGGGGGGAGACAGAATATAATCGAACTATAGTGACCCCAACCAAATTGCCAAGGTCATACTCGGAGAGGCCGCGACCTATGAGTTATGCAATACTAGCCACAAAGGAAGGAAAGTCTTAGGTAATAATTCCAGTTCACCCATGGGTTAGTACAGACAAAGAGATACACTAATGACTGCTATGTCATTAGCGTATATATAAACCAGACATTAATCTACTCTTCAATTAGTTCTGGCTCTTCAGACATACATGACAGATGCCAAACACTGGCTCGCTAATTAATAAGCGACGCCTTCATTTCATGGCATCCGAGATGATTCACCATATTATGTATTGTTACCTACACTTGCTGATTACCACATGATGTTAGAGATGAATAACATTTATACAGAGAAGTCTTATTCCTTCACATAGATGAAATGGTATCGTTAAGCAGTTCTGCGTCTTACTAATACACAACTTGAAGTCTCGGCCACTAAACGATCAAAACAAAGAGAAACTTATAAATTGCTACAGAAGATTGCTGCCAAAACAAAGAAAAATACAGAAGATCGCAGCCAAAACAAAGAGAAATTTATAAATTGCTACAGAAGATCGCAGCCAAAACAAAGAGAAACTTATAAATTGCTACAGAAGATCGCAGCGAAAACAAAGAGAAACTTTATAAATTGCTACAGAAGATCGCAGCCAAAAGATAGACGAAAAGAAGAAGAAAAGACGACATTACCCAAGAAAAGAACACAATAGACAATTTGAACTCGACAGTTGTGACAGTTTATTCATAGGATTTGGTGAGTCAAACTTTTTCATTTTTGCCAGATGTGCATTTTCACACCTTGTTAGAGTCTTGATAAGTATTAACACCCAATTCCACCCTAAATTTTTCGCGAAATTTGTCCCCAAACAATTTTCAAACCAAACAGATAACAGATTTAATTAACTTGCATGGAACCACCGCCACCCGAATCCGTGGAATATTCTAATCAAGATAGTTTATTTATTCGATCTTTCAATATGGAACGAGAATGCCACCTACACGCGGCCAGTAATTCAAACATGCAATACATAAATATACCAAATCCATCCTTTCAAATTCCGAGCGCGCAGGACACCCAGAATACCCTCATCTCTCAATTAACGCGAGAGATAGGTCAATTTAACATGACAATGCGTGAGACTTCTGCCGCCACCCATTCGCAGGCCACAGTATCTGCTATTATAGGTATGAACGCAATGGTTAGATCATTTGATGGTAAACCATCAGAATTTTCCAATTGGATGCACGAAATAGAGAAATATTCTTCGACATTTGGTGCGGAAGATGAAACAATAATTAAGATAGCGGCCCAGACAAGTCGTTCATCTGTTTCCGAATTCGTGCAGCGATACATCAATGAAAATACGGTTAACGGCACACTAACGGTTACATGGCCTGATTTAAAAGCGCAGTTGCGATCTCGTTTCAGCGCAATCAGTGACGCACCACAGGCCTTGGCCATGTTGAGAACATTAAAACAATCGCATCAGGAAACAATACCTATGTTTGCAGAGAGAATTCGCTCACTCGCAAACACTGCCTTTTTTGATGAAATAAACACACGAGCGGTACAAACACAATTGGTAACATTTTTTGCGGATGGCATACGCGATGACCACATCAAATATACCTTAATTAAAGATGACCCAACGTCGCTCGACCGTGCCACAGAGATCGCAATGAAAGAAATGAACATTAATCAGAGAGTCAAACTTCGCTATGTCTAGGTCAAATGAACAACACCAAATTCACGACTCCTTCCCACAACCCATGGAAGTTGATCATTTTAGCCTGCGTCCCATACTATAGAGACCGCGCAATAATATATGTAATAGCTATGCAACTAACAAACCAGTGCACAGCACCGCGCAAATCATCACCAAAATGCCCCAGTCAGAATGCCATCCAATGTTCACAATACCAACTTTAATAACAAAGCAATTACATCAGCCAGGATCGAGTAAACAATATAGACTACAACTCAAACCGGCCAAACTTCTCAAATAAAATGAAACGCCAGTTTTGCACACTATGTAAGATGAACAACCACGATATTCGTAAATGCCGAAGACGCATAGCCAATAACAAACAATATTTAAACATGTAAGAATGTCTTTGAAGAAGCCGCAAGGACATTCTAAAAATCACAATCATCATAATACATCATATCACAGTGCGATATACCAAAACAAAGCCTTATTCAAGACACCCTCAAAAGATAGGACCATACACAAATGTGCACCTAATTACCAGAAGCTAAGCAATTCTGCAATTAAACCAGCTGCCAATACCCTGACCGCCAGAACAGCACATGTTGCTACAAACGAACACAGACTTCGTTCAGACCAGGGCAATAAATCGAAACCTAATACATTTTATCATGCTGATACGAGCGTGAACAAACACCCTCAAATATGAATAAACGATTACGTAACACCGTTCCCAAACAAAAGGACATTAATGGCGATGCAAAAATTCAAAACCAACGAAAAGCTAATGGAAATACAACAGTTTACCAAAATAATAATAATGAACCAAGTAAAAACTGTCAAAGTGTAAATAACCAGTCTGAACAGATGCAATTGCATACATTACCTAAACTCAAGTACCATGCAGAGATTGCACAAGGACTGCAACAGCAAACGCCTTGTTCAACAATTATTAAAATTGGTAACCAACGCATTAGGGCATTACTTGTTTCTGGGGCAAGTACAAGTTTCTTAAAATATGACGCATATCGCTCCCTTCCAAATAAGCCCCCGTTACTAAAAGAAAAAATCATTCTGACCTCAGCAACAGGCCAAAATATGCAAGTATACGGCAGTATACATTTGCCCTTCAAAATTGGATCAATGTCATTAGTACATAAATTCTTTATATTACACAACCTAGCAAGATCAGCGATTTTTGGTCGCGATTTTTTAACAGACAAACATGTAAGACTCTATTTCGATTTGAATGCATTTAGAATAGGCAACAAAACATTTCCCATGTTACAGGATTTACATTTACATATACATGTAGCATCATTGCTACGTTCGCGGCAAGATATCAAATTACCACCCCATTCATGTGCATTGGTGAACACAAAAATAATTGGTACACCAGACATGTATGAGACACCATATCTTGGAGTAAGTCACGCCGATATCGGCATATTTAAGGATGAACCTAATGTATCCATTATGGACGGGATAGTTTCCGCATCACAACGAGATATACCGGTCATGATCATGAATAATTAGGACTCGTATATGTCTATATTTAAAGGTAACATAGTTGCGAAAACACATGGCCTAAGTTCAGACCAGATCTGTCAAACAAAGGCTAAGGTACCCACCACAAATAAAATGAATGATTCTCAAGAAGTATTTAGTATAGAAAATCAAACAAAAATATCTAAGGCTGGCCAGAAACCTTTCAAATTGGACGATATATGTGCCCCCGACCACCACAAAATTGAACTACTTGAACTGGTCTCCCAATATCAAGATGTGTTTACAAACGATCCAAATAAGGTAGGATTTTGGGATAAAATAGTCATGCGTGTTGATACCAAACCAGATGCAGAACCTATCTTTTGTCGTGCGTATCCTACTCCATTACATAGACGCGAACACATGGAAAAAGCAGTTCAAACATTTTATTAGATGCTGGTATTATAAAGAAAACTACAAACGCAAGATGGTCATTTCCTGCCATATTGATTCGTAAAGGAATAGTAGATTCTAATGGAAATCAAAATTATAGACTATGTATAGACCTGAGAAAGCTAAATAAAATCACCGTCCCATTACGATGGTACCTCCCCTCTTTTACCGAAGTTTTCATCCGCCTCCAAAAATCAAAAGTTTTTTCCACAATCGACATTAGCCAAGCTTATCATGTTATCGGTGTTCTCAAAGAACATCAAGAAAAGTTAACTATGAACACAGATTTCGGATTGTTTTCTTTCACAAGGGCCCCATTTGGCTATTGCAACTCGAGCGCGACGTTTTTGACATTAATCCATAAAGCATTGGAAGGGTTAAGTTTTGTTGACAGCTTCGTCGATGATTTAATTTGTCACAGCTAAACGGAGGCCCTCCATAAACAGCAGCTCAAAATAGTATTCGAACGACTTAGAGAGTATGGATTAGTAGCAGGATTAACAAAGTCCCAATTTTATATGACAGAAGTAAAAATTTTAGGGCATATCGTATCACAAAATGGAACGCGCCCAGATCCCGCCAAAGTTAAAGCCATACAAGATGTGCCGGCCCCAACATCCGTGAAAGAAGTCCGTAGAGTATTAGGGATTTTCAATTTTTATCGGAACTATTGTAAAGATTTCTCCGACACTGATGCATCATTAATTAAATTAACTGCTCGTTACGCAAAATTTGCATGGTCCGAAGAATGTCAAAATGCTTTTGATACACTAAAACAAAATTTGCTTAAAGTACCTACTCTGGCCTACCCCGATAGGAACAGGAAAATGATCTTATATTGCGATGCATCAATGCATTCAGTGGGGGGATCATTAGTCCAGCCATACTCAGAAAACAAACTAGAAACTGATAACAAAACCCCGGAATTTCCGATTTGCTTTGTCAGCAAAAAGTTGAATCGCTCTCAACGAAATTACAGTACTACAGAGCGCGAAGCACTCGCCATATATGTATGTCTAAAGAAACTCAATTTCTATCTAGAGGGATCGGACGTAGAAATACGAATAGATCATTTACCCCTAGTTTCTATGTTTCAAAATACTCAAATGGCTAATAAACCTATTCAAAAAAATGGTTTATTGAAATTTCCGCATACAATCCAAAAATTACTTATATACAAGGGTCTGAAAATATCGCCGCTGACTTTTGTTCTCGGGTGGACCCGACAAACCAATAGAGCATGTCAGAATGTTCAGTGGAGAGCTATGTAGAGTAATGCACCCTACCCCTTCTTATTCAAGGGACAGATGGTACATACTAAACATATCCATCTTACCTATGGGGGGAGACAGAATATAATTGAACAATAGTGACCCCAACCAAATTGCCAAGGTCATACTCGGAGAGGCCGCGACCTATGAGTCATGCAATACTAGCCGCAAAGGAAGGAAAGTCTTAGGTAATAATTCCAGTTCACCCATGGGTCAGTACAGACAAAGAGATACACTAATGACTGCTATGTCATTAGCGTATATATAAACCAGACATTAATCTACTCTTCAATTAGTTCTGGCTCTTCAGACATATATGACATATGCCAAACACTGGCTCGCTAAATAATAAGCGACGCCTTCATTTCATGGCATCCGAGATGATTCACCATATTATGTATTGTTACCGACACTTGCTGATTACCACATGATGTTAGAGATGAATAAAATTTATACAGAGAACAGTCTTATTCCTTCACAAATGGCCTAACAATTTTTTATTATTTTTTTTTAAATAAATATTTCTTACAATTTTTAGGACATAAAATAAAAAAAACATACATCACCCTGCAGGGAGCCCCACATATATATATAGAAGCATATAGAAGAGTGTCGTCTGCTCATGTTTGTCAGGGGATCTGTATGGGTGAAAATATAAAATTGTTAAAGAATTCAAGAAAAAATTATTAAAATTGTAAAAACAATTGTTAGGCCAATGCATTCTCTTATATATGCGAGGCGACCTATGGTCGACTCGCATATATAAGATAATGCATTGGCACAGGGTAAGAAAAATCCCGACTTACGACTGGATTTGATATGGCGGTTCACATATATGAATACTCAGGCAGACGGACACAAAACATCGGAATTTTCATATAAATTTAGATGAATAACTCTTGAACGAACAACCCGACCAAAAAGCTACATTTCCAGATAAACAAAGATGAATAACCCTAGAATGAAAAACCCGAATAAAACGCTTGCACCCTCTATTAAACTATTAAATTTCCTCACAGTAGTGATAATCGATACCAAAGTCCATTGAGATCCGAGCACTACTGATCAAGTTATGACACGAACAGACATCGGACGTACGGACGCATGCACGGGTGGATTGTCATACGTTTGGTCTTTATGTGGTCTTTATTTTGTTACTTTTGACAGTTTTGACCACATTAAGACTACAACTTTACTCCAAAGTGTGCGGACTAACCGGTATTAGGTGGCAGTTTGACAATAGGTCGTCGAGCATGTCCAATCTTTCTTTTATCTTAGGCTGCCCCCCCCTGACCACCTAAAACTTAATATTTAAATGATATCGACGAATGTGTATATGAATGTTAATCCCAATCGAAGAGTTAGGATAGTATATTTGCCTTTGTGGCGAAGTGGGTGAAGTTCAATCATCGACAGTAATATCAAATACGATATACGGATAATGATGCGATTTACCGAATCAAATGCGTAGGCGGTTAACCTGATCTCAAAGGGGCGGTTTGTTTGTTTTTATCGGGGACAATTCAAAAGCGAATACTATCAGGTGTATTTTGGAGCTTAAACCGGCAATTATCTGCAACGTCATTGTTGTAGGTCATTTAAATACACTCACCTGGTTTAACGCATTGTACGTATCTTCTGGGCTCTGTATCTTGTCTGATTCAAGCACTGTGACAACACAGTAATGAGAACCATGGCCGTCAGGCATACGGTACACACTCAAACCCTGGAATATGTAATCTCAAGATGAATACAGGTAAACGGTAAGATCCGACGTTACACACAAGATGAATACAGGTATGCGGTAAGATTCGATGTTAAACACAAGATGAATACAGGTATGCGGTAAGATCTGATGTTACACACAAGATGAATACAGGTATGCGGTAAGATCCGATGTTACACACAAGATGAATACAGGTATGCGGTAAGATCCGATGTTACACACAAGATGAATACAGGTATGCGGTAAGATCCGATGTTACACACAAGATGAATACAGGTATGCGGTAAGATCCGATGTTACACACAAGATGAATACAGGTATGCGGTAAGATCCGATGCTACACACAAGATGAATACAGGTATGCGGTAAGATCCGATGTTACACATTAACCCTTTACCCAACAGAAGGGCCCTGTGCCAATGCATTCTCTTATATATGCGAGTCGACCATAGGTCGCCTCGCATATATAAGAGAATGCATTGGCTTAACACATTACAAATTATAAAATTGTTAAAGAATGTAAGAAAAAATTCTCTTATATATGCGAGGCCACCTATGGTCGACTCGCATACATAAGAGAATGCATTGGCACAGGGCATAACTGTAACTATCACAATGTGGTCAAGGAGCCGGTTCCAATGATATCCATATTTGTATGGTTCTATTGAGACAGACCGAAGATATTTTAGGCTGTTGAAGCTTTATTTGGCCGGTTTTGGCCGGTTTGTTGGGTAAAGAGTTAAAACAAAGTATACTGAAATAATTACATAGCCCATCTGTGTTAACCTGTTAGCAGATTGGTCAACTTCCAATTGGGTCACCCGTTTCATACGAACGAACACGACGTCGCAAATTGTTGAAATAATCACTAAAAGCGGTCAGCATAATAAATGGGTGTGTCTTTAAAGCCCTCATTTATATCGACCACGTGATGGTTGCTAAGTGGGTGGAAATGCTATATTGGGCTGATTTAATATGTGCGTGGGCAGTGGGCTATAGTCTCAAATTATCGACAGATCTTGTGAAAAGAAAAAAAGAATACATTCATATTTTGTATGGGAATAAATCATAGCAAAACTATATAAACATACGAATTAATTTAGTGGGTGTGTGTTATTGGGGGATACGGCGCTGTGGTCGTTAATGAATGTAGTGGTGTGTGTTATTGGGGGATACGGCGCTTTGGTCGTTAATGAATGTAGTGGGTGTGTGTTATTGTGGGATACGGCACTGTGGTCGTTAATGGATGTAGTGGGTGTGTGTTATTGGGGGATACGGCGCTTTGGTCGTTAATGAATGTAGTGGGTGTGTGTTATTGGGCGATACGGCACTGTGGTCGTTAATGAATGCAGTGGGTGTGTGTTATTGGGGGATACGGCGCTGTGGTCGTTAATGAATGTAGTGGGTGTGTGTTATTGTGGGATACGGCACTGTGGTCGTTAATGGATGTAGTGGTTGTGTGTTATTGGGGGATGCGGCGCTGTGGTCGTTAATGAATGTAGTGGTTGTGTGTTATTGGGGGATACGGCGCTGTGGTCGTTAATGAATGTAGTGGATGTGTGTTATTGGGGGATACGACGCTGTGGTCGTTAATGAATGCAGTGGGTGTGTGTTTTTGGGGGATACGGCGCTGTGGTCGTTAATGAATGTAGTGGATGTGTGTTATTGGGGGATACGGCGCTGTGGTCGTTAATGCATGTAGTGGATGTGTGTTATTGGGGAATACGGCGCTGTGGTCGTTAATGAATGCAGTGGGTGTGTGTTATTGGGGAATACGGCGCTGTTGTCGTTGGCGACACATTCAGTGTGAACCCCTTCGCGGCTCACACAATGTGCATCAACGAACACATCAACGTTTCTCCCCATAAAACAAATTATTAAAGACAGTTTGTGTACTTATGTGCGTGACACTAATAAGCTATTATTCAGGCACTGTGCCGACTGGAGGAATATAGCATTCTAATATTATCGCCGAAAATTTCAAACAAATCGACCTTACCAATCCATAGAAAACTTCGTCTGAACTACGCTCAATTGTAAATATTTACTTCTCGATTCTCGACGCAACAATCTGCGATAAGCTAACGGAAACGATTTCGCCATCGAGATTCGCTGTATTTAATTAATATATCAGAAATGACAAAATTACTACTTTGAGCTAGATTATTCTCCATTTCTATTTTATCACCCAACTGGGGTGTTTCACACCACTTTAAATAAATACAGCGTATATATTCTTATACTCTCACAGAAACAAAATTTCTATCCAATCCTTATTTGTGTCGAAATACGATCGTTGTTTCGCATTCTCCTTCACAATAGACTCGGTCCATACGCACGCCTGTTCAGGTTCCCGCTGCCACTTACCAAATTTGCCAATGGCAAAAATAATTTATATTTGGAAAAAAATATTTTTATTTGGCAAACGTTTTAGCAAGTCACTTTTTAATTCCACAAGCAATTTGAAAAAAATATTTGTCAATCAATACCATTAATTTCGGGAAACTCTTACAGCATAAATATATTAGTGGTGATTTATACGGTTTGGGGGAAGTTATCACCTCTATTAAGATGCAGTTAATATCATATAATTAGTCCTGATGGTTGGAGGGATTACTAATCTTCTTGTGATGTGCTCTTCTGATGGAGAAACCCTTCTACCATTGAATTGTTCGGTGATTGGCTTATTGTGTGATAAACCACTATAGAGATGCGAGTATAATTAATTATTAGCTGCTTTTCTATCGAAATAAAACCGCTTAGTGTTGAAAAATAAGAATTAAGTTTTCATAAAATAATAATATCAGTGATAGCATTTGGCAATTGCTAAATAATTTGGCAAAAAATATTTTCATTTGGCAAATTATTTGGCAAAATTAACCTTCGGTCCAGAGCGGACCTTGCACCTGTTACGTTACTCGCATAAACATACCCTATAGTTTAAGTCAAATAATACGAAAGTGAGTTAAGGACCGGAAATTTCCAACAAAAAAAAAACATTTAACACCATAGGCTCACTATATCTAACCAAATATGTCCCGCCCAAATCCAACAAAATATACCACGCACAAACCTAAGCAAATGACACTCCCAAACCCAGCCCAATATAATGTCACGCCCAAACCCAACCAAATATGCCAAGCCCAATACTGCAATTCGACATCCTCTGGTGGTTCTTGGTTTTTACATTTCTTCACAAATAACGATTTATTCAACGTTAACTCTTTATGAGTCTTATTTCCCACATTTGCATTTTTTTTACATATGGGTTTGGAAATGTTTGTTTTTAATAGGACATCAAATAGTACGGATATATACAATATGGTCGATGCGGTATGCCATGGCATATCATGTAACCTGTGATGAAAACTGGAGTTTAACCGTGCATAACAGGGAACACGCCGGTTATACGCTGGGTAATTTGACATCCTCTGAACCCCAATCACATCTGTTTGGTTAATGGTACGTTCATACACTTGCACATTGGTCAGGCATTCTGTTGCAGGAATTTCGGCATAGAAATATAATATGAGCATGAAACCGAATACAACTATGCTTATAAAATACATCTGTTCCACGGCTAACTACATGAAAAGTAAAATTGTATTTAGTGCCACTTTTAGTGATGCTATCGAAATTTTCCTGCAATTATCTATCAAGAATCAGGTACAGGTACAAGTAAATATTTTCATTTGGCAAATTATTTGACAAAATTAAACTTCGGTCCAGAGCGAACATACCCTATAGTTTAAGTCAAATAATACGAAAGTGAGTTAAGGACCGGAAATTTCCAAAAAAAACGAACATTTAACACCATAGGCCCACTATATCTAACCAAATATGCCACGCCCAAATCCAACAAAATATACCACGCACAAACCTAAGCAAATGACACTCCCAAACCCAGGCAAATATAATGTCACGCCCAAACCCAACCAAATATGCCAAGCCCAAATACTGCAATTCGACATCCTCTGGTGGTTCTTGGTTTTTACATTTCTTCACAAATAACGATTTAATCCACGTTTACTCTTTATGAGTATATAACGATTTAATCAACGTTAACTGTTTATGAGTCTTATTTCCTACATTTTCATTTTTTTACATAATGGGTTTGGAAATGTTCGTTCTTAATAGGACATCAAATAGTACGGATATATACTATATGGTATATGCGGTATGCCATGGCATATCATGTAACCTGTGATGAAAACTGGAGTTTAACCGTGTATAACAGGGAACACGCCGGTTATACGCTGGGTAATTTGACATCCTCTGAACCCCAATCACATCTGTTTGGTTAATGGTACGTTCATACACTTGCAAATTGGTCAGGCATTCTGTTGCAGGAATTTCGGCATAGAAATATAATATGAGCATGAAACCGAATACAACTATGCTTATAAAATACATCTGTTCCAAGTCTAACTACATGAAAAGTAAAATTGTATTTAGTGCCACTTTTAGTGATGCTATCGAAATTTTCCTGCAATTATCTATCAAGAATCAGGTACAGGTACAAGTATTTTAAGGCAATGTGTTAGTGGCACCGTTACATGTGGATACTATCGAATTTTAACTTCTAATCTCGTTAGATTTGGTAATGCATCTCACATGCACGTGCTGTTCATATTCTGACATAATAAACTAGCTGACGGTCAATGCAGCGCATAATTTGACAGAACTTTACGAGATACCACACTGTAAAATTATCTACCTTTTTGAAATCGTATAGAACTTTCATGCCAGTCTTTTTGACATCGAACTCTTTGGTGCGTTTATCGGCGTTGACAGTGATGGTCTCTTTGATTTTGACCCCTGGTTTCGGTTGCACGGTCACTGACTTTTCCTGTAAATAGAATATCACAAATCAGTATCATTGATTGCGACCGAACATTAACATCACATAATGTGAACACCAACCCTGTCGCAAATTGATTAATTGAAGCTTGTTTTCAGTATATTCTAACCTTTTCTATACTAAATACTCATTGACGAGTAGTTCCCTTAGGAAATGATCATATAATGAGTTTAACCCTTTCTATACTAAATACTCATTGGCGAGTAGTTCCCTTAGCACATTATCAGATAATGAGTTTAACCCTCTCTATACTAAATACTCATTGACGAGTAGTTCCCTTAGGAAATGATCAGATAATGAGTTTAACCCTTTCTATACTAAATACTCATTGGCGAGTAGTTCCCTTAGGAAATGATCAGATAATGAGTTTAACCCTTTCTATACTAAATACTCACTAACGAGTAGTTCCCTTAGGGAATGATCAGATATTGAGTTTAATCCTTTCTATACTAAATACTCATTGACGAGTAGTTCCCTTAGGAAATGATCAGATTATGAGTTTAACCCTTTCTATACTAAATACTCATTGACGAGTAGTTCCATTAGGAAATGATCAGATACTGAGTTTAACCCTTTCTATACTAAATACTCATTGACGAGTAGTTCCCTTGCGTATTCAAACTTTTAATGTCCGCCTCAATCATACACAAATAAATGACGGTATTAAAAACTTTTTCAGTCTTGTCTGTGTCAACAGGCTATATATCTACACTTATTTTCCTCAATCGTTCATTTCTTGTATTTATATTATTTTATAACAGTATTAACTAACTATTAATATTTGTGTTTGGTCTTTACGTATTCAAACTCTTAATGACCGCTGAAATGACAATGTGTGAAAATTTCAGACATGTGGAATGTGATTGCCTAAGCATAATATAGAAGGTTCGTGGTGGTTATCGGTGATCGATATGCATGGTGTGTCGTGGTGGTTATCGGTGATCGATATGCATGGTGCGTCGTGGTGGTTCGTGGTCGTATTTACATGTAGTGCGGTTTCGACAGAACTGTCAATACCATATGTGACCCGCCATATCAAATCCAGTCGTAAGTCTGGATTGTTTTACCCTGTGCCAATGCATACTCTTATATATGCGAGTCGACCATATGTCGCCTCGCATATACAAGAGAATGCATTGGCCTAACAATTTTTTGTACAATTTTAATAATTTGTTCTTGTATTCTTTAACAATTTTATGATTTCACCCATACAGAGCCCCAGACAAACATGAGCAGACGACACTCTTCTATATGCTTCTATATATGTGTGGGGCTCCCTGCAGGGTAGTGGATGTTTTTTATTTTATGTCCTAAAAATTGTAAGAAACATTTATTTAAAAAAAATGATAAAAAATTGTTAGGCCAATGCATTCTCTTATATATGCGAGGCGACCTATCGTCGACTCGCATATATAAGAGAATGAATTGACACAGGGTAACAAAAATCCCGACTTACGACTGGATTTGATATGGCGGGTCACATATTGCTTACAACATAGCGCTTGATTATCCTCACCAGTGACGCTTTCGATGTCGAGTGAGTTACGATGAATCACTCTCCTAATAGTATTGCCACGGCGTTATGTGTTTTGCTTATCGCACACTCTGTACATACTGTAAAGCAAGATTTAAAACTCGAGACCCATCGTTCGTCATCGTCGGCTTCGCCTCGTTAAACAATCGCACATGCCTAATGCGATCCGCCTTTAAATGGGTACTGTACACTAAATCCGGTCATTTATGGGACAATCTCATGTCATATTCAACAGCAACAAATGCGAGCGATGTAACAACGTGGGTAATTATAATGAAAATGAGTTAATGACTCTAGTCATGAATGCATGAAAGGCATCGGAATAAAGAAAGTATTTTGCATTAAAATAGTCGTCATGTTGACTTTCAAAACTACAGCTGATACACTTCTGTAAACATACTGTTATCGACTATATAGATGTATATTCGATGCTTCGATGGCGCCCTTACAGTTATGAGGTCAATCAAATTAATTAATATTCATTCCATACGCAAACCGGAGTGCCACTTAGAACGAAATAGTTCGTTCGATTTTTGATAGTTATTCTAAGCTGACATTGCTATAATTGTTCATAGAAGTTGTAGGGTGAAAACACAGTTCGTTTTACGTATTTTTTATAAATGACGGTGAATTATGGACAATACAAACGTCCCAAATCACAATGACGTCATTTAGGCCGATTGTCGTCCCTATAGTTATCTGCGTAATTGTAGAAGGCTTTATGTGTATGTAGGCAATAGGTATATTAAGCGGTTGATACAAAAGTTTTCACGAACACCGCTGAAACCAAACCAGATTTATATGATTTACATTTTGTGTACTATTCGCTGCTTAGACTTCCCGGTTATCCATCACCATGGTCACGGCCCAACACAACAAACCGTTATCGACGTCATCTGATTACTAGATCACGTGCACTTACCAGGAACCGTTATCGATGTCATCTGATTACTAGATCACGTGCACTTACCAGGAACCGTTATCGATGTCATACTAGATCACGTGCACTTACCAGGATCCTATCGCTGTGGTTCAACATCACAACCACAGTGGTGACGATTCCGGCAATCACGACAAGGGTGACAAGAACAGCGGCCAACGCCCATATCTTATGCTTTCCGATAGTGGACGGTTTCCTCGTCTCGATGACAACCTGGGAAGAATCAAGCTTGGTGGTTTGGTAAAGCAGTCAGTAATATATCTGATATATACTCATATCCGTATAAAGCAAGGCAATCAATACTACAAAGTTATTATACCATGTTGTGTACGAGTCCAGGTTGTGGTGAACAGTCATAGTGGACGAGACACGCAGTGTCGAGTCTAGTATGACTTTTTCTCCACACCTGGACGAGTACAAGAAAAACACATAAATACTGTACACAACATTGTATAATGACATTTGTATTATCCACCTGTATGTTTATCCAAATTTGGGGAATAACATTTTTGTGGTTAATTTTGGTATTTGTCGGCACTTAATTATTTATAAAAGCCTGTATTTGATCATAATAAAGCATGATTTGGAACAGTACACAAGGAAGTGAAAAACAAAAACTCAATGCGGAAGTGAAACGTCTGCTAAATCCACGCGAGCGCATCACAATTTCACCGATTAATTTCGCAATAGAGTTAATTTGGGACGTCACAGAAGTCATATTGCACACTTGGAAGTCCAATATGACATTCGAGAGTCCAATATGACTTTTTCCCGGATTATCACGTGGCGGCTTTTGCCCAATTTGAAATAGTCTCAGTTAAGGGATGGATACTAATATATCTGGTATATACTCACAGCAAGGCAGTCAATGCTATATCTGATATACTCGTATCCGTATAAAGCAAGGCAGTCAATACTATAGCTGATATATACGCATATCAAGGCAGTCAATACTATAGCTGATATACATGTATACTCATACCAAGGCAGTCAATATTATAGCTGATATATACTCATACCAAGGCAGTCAATATTATAGCTGATATATACTCATATCAAGGCAGTCGATACTATATCTGATATACTCGTATCCGTATAAAGCAAGGCAGTCAATATTATAGCTGATATATGTGAAAAAACAACTCGAAAACTCAATGCTAGAAACATTTGATAAAGTAGTTGATGAATATATTGCATAGTTCTGTTTCTTACGGACATTATACTATTCTTATGTATGTGCATTTCAGTCGTATTAATGTTTCTTACGGACACTATACTATATCTGGGACATTTCAGCCGTATTTATGTTTTTGTAACGCTCGACTGAACACCCTAAATTCGTGCCGCATTGCTCATTTGTCCAATTTCGAACGAGCGTCAATGAAAACATGTATAGTTACGCTGAACACAAATTATTATGAATCAGACTGATCAACAGGCTGATGAACATGGCTAATTGGATTGGGAATAAATACATGTTAACATTATTCTGCTCCGTACCAATGGTAATGACATGGGATTTGTCACGAGACCATTAGGTGTGATTAGGGCATTTTTTTTTTTACAAATTACATCGGTACTGAAGTCTGGAGTTAATAATTTTACCGGAGATCGCTACCCAGTCGTTTCGGATACCACTCTGTGGTGTTGATACTTATTGGGTCTTTATTGAGTCATTTTAAATGTAAATAGTAGCCAAACAAGTATTTTTTTTAGGATGGAAAGTTTATTGCTTAACCCTTTACCCAACAGAAGGGCCCTGTGCCAATGCATTCTCTTATATATGCGAGTCGACCATAGGTCGCCTCGCATATATAAGAGAATGCATTGGCTTAACACATTACAAATTATAAAATTGTTAAAGAATGTAAGAAAAAATGGTAAAATGTGTTAAAAAAAGATTTTTTTAGGCCAATGCATTCTCTTATATATGCGAGGCGACCTATGGTCGACTCGCATATATAAGAGAATGCATTGGCACAGGGTATAACTGTAACTACCACAATGTGGCCAAGGAGCCGGTTCCAATGATATCCATATTTGTATGGTTCTATTGAGACAGACCGAAGATATTTTAGGCTGTTGAAGCTTTATTTGGCCGGTTTTGGCCGGTTTGTTGGGTAAAGGGTTAAACATAAAGTTGAGGTGTAAATATATATTTTCTAAAAGTTTACTTGGTTGTTGACAATTTCGGCCTATTTATTTTCGGCCCATCAACCAAATTCGGAGATCTTAAAATAAATAAGTAAATAAGCTTCCTCCGCCTGATAGAGCTATGTTAGCGCTGAGAAATATTTGAAATAGAAAAAAGTTATCGTATCAATTTGAAAAAAAATGTCTTGCAAGCGCAGATGACAGAATTCAAGAGAGAGAATCGGCCTATTTTCCTGTAGCCAATAACACAGAGTTGGCCTTCACTGAATACGAAAATCCTGTTGCGTATCCACATTTTTCATTTTTGTGAACTTTCCCAGTTTTGTAAAATAATTAAACCTTCAAACCAGTAATGACACATTAGACACAGGCTACACTGGCTGTTATGCCCCCATATACTTATTTTTTCTTTTTTTCAGACCCCCAACAACCAGATAAATCGTGCACTGCTACCCGAGAACGTGGGGAAAAAAGAGGATGGTAAACGACAATGGCAAATATGCGGCAGGCAAATAAGAAAGTGGATTTTTTTGGTTAGGGCTAGTTTTAAAATAGAGAAAACATTTGACGAATTTCACCGATGTACAGACCCTAAATGCTAAGTAAATCACGACAAAGTCAGGTTAACAATGATATACTCTGGTACAAGCCATGTAAAAATGACATACCCTTGTAAATTTCAATTAAATCATGACAAACTCAGGTTAACAATGATATACTCTGGTAAACAAAATGTAAAAAACATGTAAAAGGCCATTACCATTGTAAATTCCAAGTAAATCATGGTAAAGTCATGTTAACAATGATATACTCTGATACAATCCATGTATATCCATATATATATAAGACACGCCCTTGTAAAACATTGGGAATTATCTTAGTCCTATTTCTAGACTAAGTTGTGGAATTGTCCTTGGAGCAGTTCAGACTTACATTACCGACCCTACAAAACGTAGTTCAACCAGCGTCAAGAATTTAGGTGGGTTGGGTTTTTGTATATTTAAGTCCAAAATGTGGACATCTCTGCAAGGTGGGGTCCAGTTAATCTCAAAAATTGAGGGTACATGGATCCCACGTTGTTAATGTTTGAATACAATGGTAATACACCAGGAGTATAATGTAAGTGGGATACACCATGACTTTACTTTGAATTTACAAGGCATATATTCTTACATTGCTTTTACCAGAGTATATCATTGTTTACCCGACTTTATCCCGTTTTGCCATAGTATAGCGAGGTAAACCATGGTGACAACTATATTTAAAAAAACACACAATGTACGTACACCGGTCACTGAAGTGTTTTCTGTCTGTTTTAAAAAATATTTAGTTTTTTGTTAGTTAGTCAGTAGAAAACAGAAGTAGCCGGTGTCATACTGACATGTATGGGGCAATACTATTTTTTTTAAATATGGCAGCTAAGTCAAACAGTTTAACACCTTATGCAATCACGTGTGTGATTCATATAGCCTCCAATCTGCTATCTCAAATGTTAAAGTTTCTAAAAGCGTACATCGGTACTACCGTGGTATTTTTACCTTGATGTAGAGGTATGTTACCTTGGTAGAATTATTCTAGTAGGAATATCACATTCGTAATTACATTCCGGTAAATATACCATACTGAAATACATAGGTGGGAGCATTTTACTGGAGTAAAATTGCATGGTGGGTCAATAATGCGTATAATATGGTGATGATTCACTAGATACATTTTACCAGAGTAAGTTCCTGGTAAAATTACCTGGTTCGAATCAACCTTGTAGAATACCACAGAATACCAGAGTGTTTTACCGTGGTTTGCCAGAGTGTTTTTATAAGGGCCACGGTGGGCGAGCGACTGGGAACATCATTTTTGTCTAGGCCTGAACTCAAACGGACAAATTGAGGTTGTAAGATGGAAAACTCTAAAATCAAATGGTTATTATTGTTAATAGTAACCACTTGATTTTAGAGTTATCCCTCTCACAACCGCAATTTGTCCGTTTGAGCACGTGGATCTGGAGAAGTTTGGCCCAGATCTCCAAAAATTAACAAACTTCAAACATCGATATCTAATCACTCTGGGTTTGATGGGTGGGTTCCTCGACTCGAATCAAATATTTTCTAACCCCGAAGCCAAAGAAATAGTAATTTAGGAGCGTCTGATCGGATTGATTACCTTTAAACAACGATATAGAATTAGACTAATTTGACTTGTATTGGTACATAACAGTAATGTTTGCACAACAATGGTTTCAATATGCGAAATTTCAATTATTGGAGAGTTATCAATAATGAAAAATAGAACAAAGTTCAATAATGAAAAATAGAACAAAGTAGATATATAGAGGATATGAAATGAGTGTTTCTCTCATATGATATTTATGAAACGAGTCTAACATTTTTCAGTTTTCTCGAGCCTCTGGCGAGAGAAAACTGAAAATTCGTGACGAGTTTCATAAATATCATATGAGAGAAACACGAATTACATATTCTAATTATCATATGACACCTATAAATTGATTATGATGTCCAAAACGCACACACATCACTAAATAGCTATATGACATCGGCAACAAAAGGTTAATGTGACGTCACGTCATTGTATCGGAAGCCCAATTACACCTGGTGAACTAGCAGAAATAATATGCACGCGAAGATATAGTGCGCTATTCTGTTCTCAGTTTGTGACATTATATCGTATGTTTATTAGATAAATACGAATTACATATTCTATTTATCGTATAACAATGTCCAAAACTATATATTTCAAGATTATAATTGCGAGAATTTCGGCATCGCGTTGATTGACGCGCACGAATTTGACCTGCATTTGGTTAGAGATACGGCTCGGCCCCGGCTGCCATTCAGCCAATCAAAACACACTTTTTGTCAACAAACCAATCAAATTATCGGAAGGTGATATGAACTAGTAGTTCATATGAAATTGATTTATGACATACTTTCCAACGTAAATAATGATTGAGTCATATGATAAATTTATATATGTTGATGATAGTTGTTTTACAAACTTTAAAATATTTCCGTGAACCCATTTTGAAGGAATTGTTTCCCTTGTCTGAATTAAATAACAAGTGAATGAATTTCAGACATGGTTTATTACAATTTACAATCACGTGTTCTATTAACGATGCAACAAACATCGTAATTATAATGAAAACGAATAAATGGCTGGAGTCATAAATTCATTTTCATTATCATATATTTACACACTAAGTGTGATCATCACTAAATCCAGCATTCCGATTGGTCGGCGCCCACGTGGCAACAGCTAATAACTGCAGCCTCATAACAACATCGACACGTCATTGGGTTTGGAAAGACGAACGCGTAATGTTTTGGGCGCATTTGGACTCGCGCAGGATTGACTTAATAAATCATCGGGTTTCAATATAAAGAGAAATTGTTCCTGTTAACTTTTGCCAAGGGTGCTATGGGATATTTTGGGCTGGTTTTGTCACGATACACTTTTCGATTTAAATACATTTACAAAAGTGGCTTTTTCGCTAAATATATATAAATATAAGCATTAACTGTCACGTGGACTGTTTTTATGGAATTGTAACCGTGAGGTAAGTGGTTATAACTTGTATGTAAAACCCTTCGGGTTTTACACAAGTTATGACCACTTACCTCACGTTTACATATCCATAAAAACAGTGAACATGACAGTTAATCCTTACAACCATGTTGTTTGCATCGTTCATAGATCAAGTGAGTGAATTTTGCACTAATGTATGGCTCAAATTCATTCATTTGTTGCATATATTCTGTTGAGTATGAAAGTAGATGGTCCCATAAATGGCCGGATTTAGTTTATAGTAACCCTTTAATTAGCCGGATATAGTGTAAAGTACCCCTTTAAGGTTATCACTTACTGTTGTATTGTAGTCTTGAAACAACTTTAATCGATTACTCGTTATATTATATCATCGGTAGTATACTGAGGGGCATTAACATATATATAATTTAATTTGTATGCTCTATATCATGTTAAAGCAACATGGCGGTCTGCGCTCCAAAATACACCTAATAATATTTGCTTTTGAATCTTTCTCGATATCGAAATAAGTCGCTAAATACTGTAACTACCTTTCTACGGGCATTAAATATGTACCAGAAAGATACATTGGAATGATAGCAAATACACCGTAGAACACGATGTGTTGGGTCCCAAACAAACATCAGCCATGGATACTATATATCCTATCCGTAATCGTAATAGTGATTTTGTGAAACATAAATAAGCGTACCTGTGTGCCTAATTCTGATATTTGAAAAAATATATTAAGCGTTTATTTCACTTCTGTGTGAAAACTGGAAAACATCTGGAACATGGCAACTATTTTTCAGAGCACACATAAAGCCGGCATATCAACATTTCACGGTTGTGTCAACCTATATTATACCTCCTTCCAAGTTAGATAGATACAATTTGGAAGCTCGAAAGCACCAAGTCCATTTAACCAATTCCTGTTTGCATATGTACACATATGGTGATCTGTTGAACTTGTCTGAATATGTCTTGTGGTAACTAGAGATGGGCTTGTCCCAGATGGGACTAAGTAATATCCCCGTATTCAAAATTTTATTTGAGTGAAGTAGCCATTACCATATATTGGGCACTGAAATTATATCAACACGTATCCCTAACCATAAACCCCCTAACCCTAACCCCTAACCATAACCATAACTAAAAAAAAATAAATTCGGACAGACATCATAATCGCAGGTGCACAGGTTCACATAGTACTAAATATCAGTGCCAAGATTAAAAAACATTGACCTAAAAATGTAGAAATAAAAGCTCGGACAAAATTATGCATGTTGCAAAAAAACTTCTAAGTCTCAAAAGGGAGATAACTCCACCAAAAAATGTCGGACATACGTCATAATCGCAGGTACCCATGTTCCCATGCTACTAAATATCTGTGCCAAGTTTAAAAAACAATTGACCTAAAAATATAGGAATACAAAAATTTGTGTCCACGGACGGCTCGATGGACGGACGGACGGATGGACAACTGATTGCAGTATACCCCACAAGTCGTTGCGGTGGGTATAACTACTTAGCGATACGTGTTTAGTGTAGAATGGTTAATGGCCAGAAATACATAACATGCATCTAGAAACATTTACAAAAGTGTATATAGCTTACCGGTGGTGACACTTGTGGTTCTTTGTGGTCCATGGTGAGAGCTACCCCTGTCATGTTAACTGCAACGATTCTTTGGGATCCTCGGAGCCCGTTTTGGTTTGGAAGGAGCACTGCGCTCCATTATATACGTTTCTACCAGGAAGATGTGGTCAACACAACTATTGGTGGGATGATGTTTTGCGTGACGGATCTATGTTATCGAATTTCAATATCTTATCTGGCATATCCAATTCAACACATCTTACATTTAATTGTAATTATAAGAAAACCCTATACAAATGGACAAAGAAACGCATGTCTCTCCACGCACTCATAAGTATTGGACCATCAAACGAACCACCCATTGGCTGGAATAATAACATAGAACACGCGTTGTGGGATGGTCGGCTTGTCTATTTGATTCGCCAGGACACGGTTGTTCCACTTTATCAAATAAACTGTTTACCATTCTTTACATCGCTCAGTAATAGGTCATGCCAGCACTATACCACTCTACTATACTTAGTGGGTAAACAACTTACTGCATTATATGCCATATATGACAGGAGGCGGGTTGTCACCTGGTGACCGAATTTATCGGACCACATTTGTCTTGAGGCTGAACTATTCCAATTGCAGAATCCGGGTAATGCCAAACTGGGCGCGCCATAAAATTATTTTGACGTTGCCAATGGTACCCATCCAACACTTCAGGTGATACCACACCGTTTCCCATTCAATGTCGGAAACATAATAAGTTCACACAAAAAGGCAAACCTGCCGTTCTAGCGCTTGGCCGATGGTCACTCTGTCATCCCAACGTGCATTTGTCGCCAGATTCAATAAGTTCTTGACTTCTCGACGGCAAGCATTACTAATCATGAAACTATTCATCGATTGAGATCAATGGTCTCTTTTAATCGCCCCAAAAAAAATATTTTTGCACAAGATACGGCCAGAGGTTTGGTACCGTTGAACAGTAACGTTCGTAGGGCACTTGAGTGTATTTTGCACAAATATGTGGATCAAATTAATTCATTTGTTGCATATATTCTTTTGAGTATAAAAGGAGATGGTCCCATAAAGGGGCCGCATTTACTGTACAGTACCCCTTTAAATGGCCTGATTTAGTATAGAGTACCCCTTTGAAATACTGTTCTTCAAAACACTGTACTTTTGAGGTGCGATGAATTTGGAGATGCGTAATCCGATTTAACGCTCGCGAATTACTATTTCCTTGGCTTCGGAGGTAAACAATATTCGATTCGAGTCGAGGAACCCACCCATCAAAGTTCAGAGTGATCAGATATCGATTTTTGAAATCAATTATTTTTCACCACCGAAAACATATAGTGGCCCAGTCGACGAGAAGGCGGTCTTGGACAAAACTGCGAATGAAGTTGTGTGACTCTAAAATCAAGTGACTTTTTTGTGTCAGATATTTGATAAACTGGAAAATGTTGTTGAATAAAATGTTGACAAATAACAGGTTTTGGGAAATTTTGTGCTATGGTTGACTGTGGTTAGCATTATTTTTGGGCAATTAATCGATTCTGATAACTGAAGCGGCATTTAAGAAAAAAGTCATGATTTTTTTTAATTCGTTTAATTTATAATTATCCCATTATTATACTTCCGTATTCTATTGTTTTTGTTTTCTTATTTTTTTTCCACTGATATTATTATTGTTTGTTCTTATTATTCTTATCAATTTTATAACGCTTACAAGAGATAATGATCTGGAATTCGTAAGTATGCAGGCATATACTATTTCGAGAATACATGGTTTTGTCCCCGCTTGAATTACAGACATGTCTCCTTTTATGTCAAATAAATTGGGGGGGGGCCGCTTCGGTCCCTCGAAAAATATTTTTCACACTCATTTTCTTCTTAAAAAAAATTGTTTCGTTGGAAATCCTCTATATCTCTCAAATATTGCGGTGTTATTCCCTTCCTCATTTTAAATGCCTGTTCTGAAGTCTTGATAAAGTTTACGAGCGTGGCGTACCCGGATTTCATATTGAAATTTAATTGCCCGATATATTTGAATAACATGTTGTTGTTTATCAGAACTTCCTTGTGTGCTAACCTTCGGATATATTGTATATTAACCTCCAAGTATGAAGGTCATATATGCATATCAGTTACTAGTCTGGTCGATCAACTCAAATTTTAGGGTCAACCAAGAATTGTTTTTGACTAAGTTGGTGTTTATACCATTTTGAAGACCAAGATATCCTCTATAACATATCCAAAATTCGCCAAAACCCGCCTTGAGCATTTTTTGTAATTCAAGATGGCGTCCAAGATGGCTGCCATTTTAAGTTAAGTCAGTTTGATGCAATTATAGTGAGAAAATCATGTCATATGTTTACACATGTACACATGTTTGTGAAGCTAAGTCATAATGTCACCTTTTTATGACAAAATTGGAACTCCCCGCACCTATCTTTTGTGTCAAAGGTGCTTATTAATTTGATATGATTTAAATGTGTCACGATGTGATGTTTTATACAAAATTACTCAAGATGACTTGCAAAATGGCAACCAAATTTGGTAAAAAGTTGATTTGTCACATATATTAAAAACATTAATCTTCTGCTGTTCCGAAAAGGTAGCAAATTGGAACTCACTTGGTTATTAAGCATGTACATAATCAACTGACAACTAAAAGTTATTTTCTTGTTGTAGCAGTACTTTATGATGCATGACAAGTTCATTTTATGGGACGCAGTATGGATTTTGCCGTAATTATGTCCATGCTTTTAAACGGACATGGACAGAACGTTGAAACGGAACTGAGAAGGATCATAGTATGTGGCTACTCCGGCCCATTAGCATCACAATTGGTTAACTTATAAACTATAATTGTCAGGTAAATTTTCCTTCATATTCCATTATACAACGTGATTAAGGCTGAGAACACTCTGACATGACCTCTCTATCGATTAACATATTCTTGAGTTATTGTGGAAAGCGATAGTCACTCAATGTACACTAGTACAACCCACCCATGACCATACATTCACTACATATGTACACGAACACCACATAAATGTCCATGTGCCACTTGCTGTATACGCATACACCTCATTATATTACCATACAGCCACACTAGTGTCTAACCAAGTCGGCACACCAGGTATACTCCTACACCTCACCATGACCATATAGTCACGACCTGTATACCTATATATTCATGGACATACAGTTACCTCTTGTATACCTATTCTCCTCACCATTGGCCATACCGTCATACGCATGGCCGTATGTCCACTGAAAATATACATATACACCTAAACCATGACAATATAGTCACTTATGGTATACATATTCGCCACAATCATGATCATACATCACTTCTTGTACACATAATCGCCTCACCAGTGGCCATTCAGTCACTCCTTGTATATATATTTGCAACACCATGGTCATATAGCCACTACAGATATACATATACACCCAACCCATAACCAGAGAGTAACTCCAGTTATATATAGTATACATGTAGACATCACCAATGGCCTTACTGCTCTTCTAGATATACCAGTGTCCCGAAACGCGAACACGGCTATTCAAGTCCCAAGACTATATACAACTCACCCATGACAATTCAGCCGCTCGCTGTATGCTCATAAACCGCATTCGTGATCATACAGTCAATCCTTGTATACCAATTCAACTCACCATTGATTTTGTCATACTGTCACTCCTGTATTGGCCATCCCATGGTCATATAGCCACCCAAGATACATTTGCACCTCACCCATGACCATAGTCTAGAGTCACTCCAGGTGTATATGTATATATATACCTCATCGATTGTCATACAACCCTTCTAGATATACCAATACCCCAACACACGACCATTCGTACAATCCAAACTTGCATATACAGCTCAACCATGCCAATTCAGCCACTCGCTGTATATGTATAGACCCCACCACGAGTATTCGGCTATTCACTGTATAGCAGTTCACAAACCAATGATACAGAAATACATATGCATCCCACCCTTGACCATAAGGACACTATATATAGACAAATCCGCCAATGACTATGAAACTGTGCTGCATGTATGCATATACACTTCGACAACAATGGCCGTACACTCATGTCATTCATGGTGGAAGACATCCTTATACAGAGAGCTACCCGGACTTGTTATTCAAGTCAGTCAGGCATGGTCTTTAGAAATGTACACAATTCGCAGGTTTATTATCCCTGTTGTTGGTCAGGTTCTAGGAATTTACAACTTCCTTGTGTAAAGGACGTGGATTTGGGTAAATAAACCATAATATACCAAAGCAACACATGATATGTGACCCGCCATATCAAATCCAGTCGTAAGTCGGGAGTTTTTTTTACCCTGTGACAATGCATTCGCTTTTATATGCGAGTCGACCATAGGTCGCCTCGCATATATAAGAGAATGCATTGGCCTAACAATTTTGTATCATGTTTTTTAAATAAATGTTTCTTACAATTTTTAGGTCATAAAATAAAAAAAACATCCATTACCCTGCAGGGACCCCCACACATATATAGAAACATATAGACGAGTGTCGTCTGCTCATGTTTGTCTGCGGCTCTGTATGGGTGAAATTATAAAATTGTTAAAGAATAAAAGAAACAATTATTAAAATTGTAAAAAAATGTTAGGCCAATGCATTCCCTTATATATGCGAGGCAACATATGGTCGACTCGCATCTATAAAAGAATGCATTGGCACAGGTTAAAAAAATCCCGACTTACGACTGGATTTCATATGGCGGGTCACATATCACAATACGTTGGTCAAACACTCGACAATGGCATCGTTATGATACGTAATTTATAAAAGTACGATTCGACCGATTTTTAAAAGTACGAGTCGACCTATTTTTAAAAGTACGAGTCGACCAATTTTGCTGTACACTCAATGTTAAAATGCGCAGAACGAGCTAAGGCTAATGTTATGTCATGCACGTCACATAAAAGTCGGATGGGCTCGTCTGGGATTTGAACCCGGGACCTCTCGCACCCAAAGCGCGAGAATCATATCCCTAGACAAGCGAACCATCTGTAAACCGAACACGAAGATATTGCCCGCCCCAGTGTAGGTTTAGTTAGGCTGTTATCAACCATAGTGGGTGAAATCTAGGAACCTAAGCGAGAATCGTACCCTAGTCCAACGAGCCAGTCGGCAATGTGCCTTCGTAATATTGCATGATTCAAAAGAAGTCAGAGACAAGATAATTTGCATGGCACATGATGTATATATTAAGACGAGTCGATCGATTATTTTCGTCATACACCACCCCTGTCGAAGTGTTCCTGCTAATGCGCGATGGTGGGTCCCGATGAATTGCTATGATGCTTCTATGACAAACTGATGCTGTTAAACACAATTATAAAGTAATTTTCGTCGTGTTCGAACAATCTGAACATATCCAGTAAAAGCCAGTATGTGTATCAAACATTTAAAAACATAAATATTTGCGCAATATTTTGATAACGAACCAAAGCCGGGCGCTTTGGGTCGTAATATAGACTATATCTGATTTTGTGACGTCACCAATTATTATCTAATATGACGCAGCTGTTTTGAATTTCGCGACCAATTTTGTCGCACAGCAGATTGGTGGGCTTAAAGCATTACTGTCGTAATCGGAAAATATTGTTACTGTGTCTTTCGATTACTGGTATTGCAAATAAGAATTATGAACATTGAATTACAATGTAAGTTCATTCGTAGCGTTAGTTTACTGTGTATTGAGCAAATAAGACACAATAAATAACGACACTAAAGTAACTACAGTCTACACACATCGGGGCGAGTGAAAAGTTATCGAAATTCCTGATGTGAAATATAATAAGAATGTCATCACGAATTTACCGTTCTACTGTGCGAAGGTGGGCATTTAATACGGTGCGGTACTGTGCGAAACGAAATGACATATATTTAATACGGAATTAATTGTTATCAAAAGACTATATAGTATATACATGCATGTGATAATCCATAAATATATTAATTTCTGGATTCGAAAGGAAAAACATAATTATGAACAAAATTTACACGATGACGTTGGTTGTCGATTTTCGTTGAAATCGACACGGTGACACATTTGAATGAAATGAACAACTATGAAATGGACAAGCTTCTTGGTATAGTATCTCCGCCGTAGTGCTCACCCACCGTCAAGAAAAGAAATAAACTGGTTGAATTCATCAAAGATCTTTCCACCCCCTCTCGACAAGGTATAACTATTTTCAATTGATGTTGGTACCAGTAGTTTATAACCATGAATAGTCTAACTGTCGATCAAGACTAACCGGAAGTACGATTTGCCTAATTTTTACTCGAAATTACGATTGGGGTCCATTCACTCGACGAACCTAGGAAATATAGTCTTATGTGAATCTTATTTGGAGGGAATACAAGAGAATCTATAAACTGATTTTGATAAAAAAAAGAAGAAAAAACCCATTCATATGAGTGGTATTGCTTTGGTCCGTTAATTATATTTATCCCACATTGTCATATGATAACAACAAAAGGTTTGCCTGAATGACTACCTTTAATAATGAATGAAAGGAAATTAGAACAGGTAGCCGAAACATATTGGTCTAAACTTTAGGATATCATCTAATCCAAATTTACGCCCTTTTTTGGTCCCACAAGCGCCACGTCACAGATAGAGGAGCGGCCAAATCCAAAAAGGGCCTTAGTTTTCGAGATACCCCTACCCTCGGTAGAACAAGTTGAAACCAACTTTTTCTGGAAGGTAAACATATATAATTTATGAAAATGATTCTTGGCCTTACCGGAATTGGTGGCAGCTATGTATGGTAAGACTATTTGTGAAGGTACCCTACCGAAAAATTAGCCTGTGTTCAGCGGTTGACCAGCTATACATCATTGGTTAAAAGTTAATCACATCACCAAAAACAGAACGTTCTATTTGTTATTATGGGGTACATGGTGATACTAGATTGGAACGTTCTTATTTGATTCTGGTTTGTTTGAGATTTCACGACGTCATGGTGGAGAATGTAACGTTCTGCGTCAAAAAACCATGACGATTCAGATAAACTGTCGCCCGTCAACTCTGTACAAAACTAGCACGCTGGTGTGAGCTTATCTTGTCATATATGTTTGGAAAGACTGGAATATGTTCTATCGGGAGGTATTAAATTTATGTTCCTGATCCTAAAATATTGCAATAATAGGCAAAAACTTAACCCTCCCCCCCCCCCCAATGTCATAAAATGCTAAATATAGCCATCGCCGTGGATTAGATCCCAGAATGATAGAATAGCGCGTAGTATTTGCTTTTATTTAGTGTAGAACACACATAACAAGTGTAAAATGCGAATTTCCAACCATATGCACTAATAGAAGAGTATATAAATCCAAGATGGCGTCCAATATGGCATTCAGTTTTTATTTTAAGACTTAGTGAAGCGACATACGAAAAATCCAGAAAAGGAACGTCCCCAGTGGTAAAATGTATATTATTTTAATGACCATATAGAATAGCATTTCATATGACCAATAATACATCTTATCAATTGGTAAAATAATAGTCAAATATTTATTCCGCCAGTCAATGTCATAAAATTCGAACTAAAGTTGTCGCCTGGGATTGGAACCACGAATGATCGCATAATGCGCAGTATTTTGTTTTATTTAATGTAGAATACACATGCAAATTGACCAGAGAAAATTGCCATCCATATTTGTTATTAGAAGAGTATCATAATCCAAGATGGCGTTCAATATGGCGGCCAATTTTAATTTTAAAACTTAGTGAACGGCATACGACAAATACAGAAAAGGAACGTCCCCAGTGGTATATTATATATCATTTTACTGACTACAAAGAATATTTCACATCAAACATTAGATTCAGCATTAATCCATATTATCACTTGATGAAATAATTAGACAAAAAACTTAACCACCCCTAAAGTCACAAACTTCCACACAAATGGGCCGCTGGGGATTGTAGTACAGGCCAAAAAGAAATGAGCATACATTTTGGATTTCATTTGTGCTGAATACGATAAAGAAACAAAAGTTTGAAGTCACGCCCACTATTGCGCCATAATGGCGGCCAACATGGCAGTAAAGTTTAATGTCAACACTTTGTGAACAACTAATACGATATGCGGGCAAAGAACGTCTCATATGGTATTTCTTATGCGATGTATTAGCTAGAATGTGTGTTTCCATTATTAAATGGCAATCAACATATATGTTATCTTCATAAATATGAGCAACAGTTGCTTTTATCAATCATAAAAACTACATGGCTCTGATAGCCAACCATTCAATTAACGTTCAGTGACTAAAGGTCAAACATGACTCCAGCGACGACATGTTCATAGAAACATAGAGACAGATGGATATGATAAATACATTTATAATTCCCACATTTTCATTGAATATGAGTCATACAATTTGAACCTATGCATTTACAGCAATGGACACTTGAGCATGGCATGTCCAGTTTTTCTCGAGAAACGCAAAGGACCCTACTGGGTGAACAAGAACACAACACTATATGCCAGTGATTTTGAGTTGATTACATCACTCTGACTTACACTCATTTACTTGTATCCCCTTAAAACACTAGATCAACGACGAAGGTGTTATGAATCCCGATCAGCAACACTGATATGAGGTCCATGTTAAGTGAAAATAACTTTCGAATATCTGGGCCAGTTTGGGGGTAGGTGGTTTATGTGTGGACTGAGTAAATTGATTCCGCTGTAAGATCGGCGCTGTCTTTCCGCCACCCATAAGAATACAATGTATGTCGCGATATGGCCTAGTCGCCATAGATCAAACCATAAACACAATTTGAATATCTATAAATCAAGACTAATGACTAGTGTTTATTGTGAATTGCCTTATGTCTGTCACCATTTCAATTGTGTTTATATTTGCTACTAGGCTACAGTTTTTCATTACTTACCATTTTATCCATTTCAACTGCCACCTGACTCAAAAGAACCGTGGACAAAACAACTTTTTTTAGTGACATTCTGGTTTGCTAGTGAGTTGCGTGATTATGAATATAATCTAACGGCAATCATAAATGGAACACTAACGTGCATGTTCAGTGAGATTATCGCACTATCACCTATGTATCAATAAAATGTATTAGCATGAGAGATTTTACTACACATGTAGTCCGGACCCTCGTCCGAGTCCATACGAACTAATACAGATATGATATTCACCAGAGATATAGAAGATTCAATTTCATTAGTCTAGCCAGGGAACTCAATATCTTCTGTTTGTAACATATATGAATCCGATTGACATTCACAACAATTTAACTAACATAATATCAATGAACGGAAAAACATGCACATCAAGCAACATATGGCGAGAACAACTTATATGGATAGTTATGCGGTGTTATTCTCTTATTTCACGCTGAGCCGAAGCTTGGACGATTATACAAACCAGCAACCTCTAGATCACTATAAGTTATAACGCATATTTATAACCTATTTTTACGCTGATTGCATTATATGGACATTGTGTTATGCCATTACAGAGCATTTTGTGTGTGTGCGATGATGACTTTTGTGTTACGTTAATAGGTAGTTACTATGATGTGTGAACTTTGATTGCTCGTGGACTCATATCCCACTTTCCTAAAACCAGAGATCGATTAAATATCTTATTTGCTGTATTTCAAAATGTATGCCATTTTTTGTCTTTTGCGTTACTGCATATAACAACAGTTAGTGATTCTGTTATTTAATGTTTCATTTGGCCAAAACTATTGCAAGGCTCTCTGAAAATGTTGGTGGAAATTCAAAAGGACATGTTAAGGAGGACTGCACATTCAAGACTATCACAATATATTAATAGTGATATGATAGTCATATGGTAGTATTGAACATTACAACACCACTTCGTATCGCATCGAGTGCATGATTATTTGTAACGGTTAATGACCATCCTCTATTATTACCAGTTGTCTACATAGTGTTAATGCTTACTTACTTAACGTGTCAAAATGACATAAAATTGTCAAACAATAGTCAAAATGCGCACTGGAGATCGATACACGATACACGATTCAGCAAATTAAACTATTTAAGTCATTCTCGGAATTTCGCTAAGTGTTTTTTATTTTGGTTGGTTTGTCTTTCTCCAAATATTTGATATAAAGTTCCATATAACTGCTAAACAATACAACCTAAACATTCAACAAATGCAAATTTCCATCCAGTATTAATCCTTGCGTCATAGCTAAGGGTGTGACATTTGGAACGTGATGTAGGATACTACCAAACCAATGGCAACATGAAAGACACGGTTTACCCGCCCGTAGGGAGCTGGTCGACAGTTTATTAAGTTTATTTGAGACAGTCATGTCAAAGGTTTATCTGAAAAAAATGTTGTCTTACCACCATCACTCAAACACAACATATCGACGTCTAATATAAACACACAATCGAAACAATATATCGCTTCAAACTGCCGATTAATACATTTTGACCGGCTTTCGTATTCATTGTTCGCAACGTGTTGACGTTATAATTAGACGTCATGTTGGATTTTGGTTGTCTCCTAAGACCGGATGTGGATGCAAATTTGACATGTTATGTTTCTTCGTTGTATTCAACGCAAAGTAATTCCTAACGATTTGCTTAATTCTTTGCATTCTGGACTATAGTCATAAGTGCCACCATTAAGTGGACGTTTGTGACTGGGTGGTGGTTAAGTTTTTGCCACATGGGATGTCCCCTTTATAGTTCGTCCGTATGTCCGTTCGCTAAGTGGTACAATTAAAATTGGACGCCATATTGGACGCCATCTTGTAGTTTCATACTCTTCTAATAGTGAATATTGATGGAAATTCATACCTGTCACTTCGTATGTGTGTTCTACATTAAATAAAACAAAATACTGCGCATCATGCTATCATTCGTGGTTCCAATCCCAGGCGATAACTTTATTTCAAATTTTATGACATTGGATGGAAGGATAAATTTTTAACTATTATTTTACCAATTGAAAAGATGTATTAATGGTCAAATTAATGTTTGATATGAAATGTTATTCTATGAAGTCATTACAATAATATAGATTTACCACTGGGGACGTTCCTTTTCTGGATTTTTCGTATGTCACTTCACAAAGTCTTAAAATAAAAACTGACCGCCATATTGGACGCCATCTTGGATTTTGATACTCTTCTAATAGTGAATATTGTTGGAAATTCGCATTTTACACTTGTTATGTGTGTTCTACACTAAATAAAATCAAATACTACGCACTATTCTATCATTCTGGGATCCAATCCACGGCGATGGCTATATTTAGCATTTTGTGACATTGGGGGGAGGGTTAAGTGTTTGCCTATTATTGCAAGATTGGTAGGGACAGGATAATAAAGTTCATATCTCCTGGTAGAAAATACTCCAGTCTTTCCAAGCATATATGATGTGATAAGCTAGGTCGAGCGTGCTAGTTTTGTACAGAGTTAACGGGCGACAGTTTATCTGAATCGTCATGATTTTTTGATGCAGAACGTTACATTCTCTACCACGACGTCGTGAAATCTCAAACAAACCAGAAAAAATAAGAACGTTCCGATCTAGTTTCACCATGTACCCAATAATAACAAATAGAATGTTCTGTTTTTGGTGATGTGCTTAACTTTTAACCAATTGTGTATAGCTGGTCAACCGCTGAAAACAGGCTAATTTTTCGGTAGGGTACCTTCACAAATAGTCTTACCATACATAGCTGCCACCAATTCCGGTAAGGCCAATAATCATTTTCATAAATGATATGGATTTACCTTCCAGAAAAAGTTTGTTTCAACTTGTTCTACCGAGGGTAGGGGTATCCGACCACTTTTGGCATTTGGCCGCTCCTCTAAGAATAGAGAAGCTATGCGCAACATAGTGGAGTCCTAAAGCATGGGAACAACCAGGAAATAACTAGCTGAACATATGGGTTAAGTAACGTCTCTGAAAGGAAATTTAAATGTCAAAGGTCGAATTGCACCTCAAGGGTGGGAGGGCGTGAGCAAAGTAAACAGACTTATATATGAATTCGGAGCTAACAAAAAGGCCGTGACCTTGTACTTTCCATATTAAGCCGCTTCCGAAATATAGGTCCGTTATCACTGGCCCAAGGGCCTTCATTTAATGATTGATTAGTACATGGATAACCTAAACAAGAATTGAGAAGAAAGTAAAACCCAGTACTGTTGTGAATTTGTATTCGTGATTAGGGAAATTAACATTCATGTATCACTGAGCGCACTTTATTTTAGTGAAAGCGCTTGCCCGTGTTAATGACGTATGATCTTGCATCGGTTCTATTTTTAGTTATATAAAAACTGGGGTGCACATGTTCAATTACGGATCAGTGTAGCATGACTCTGAGGGATAAATCTGTCGCTGTGCAACTCTGTTATATACTGGTTGCATTAGCTGTTGCAGATTGACTATAATCAAGATGGCAAATCAAGTCGTTTTCAATTACCAGCGCAGCCGTTATGAATTTTCTCCAAAAATAGATATATTCTTGAATGTTTCATACAGACACTGGCTTTAAAAAAAAAAATCAATCAATCAATACTCGTTAACGTATGTTTGGGTGATCTCCCATTGAAACTCAGTGTTTGTTCCATCCACTAATTTGTAATACTGTGAATGGCTTTAAATTCGTTGGTATAAATTTTCGTGGTTCAGCCATTTATGACTTTTTCGTGGGTTCGTAAATTCGTGAGACCACCGATACTAACTGTCGCCTCCAAACCTCCAATAATAACAATCAAGTCCAAATATCCAACTAATACAAGTGCAGAAACCTCGGCGATCCGTCGGAAATTGCGCATCGATACTGTAAGCGTATAATTAATTAGTATGTCGCGTGTTCAAGCCTTTGTTGGCGACTATTGAAATTGTCAACAACCGGATTGTATTACATAAACCTACATATCTAGGCGAATGGCACTCTTCTCATAACTCCCCATGTTTACACCATAGTGCTATTTATTATATATTGATTAGAACAACAATAAAGAATCTTGAATCTTGAATCCCCAGGATTTGAGTGCACATTGGGTCAATAGAGTTACATGTACCTCCCGCGTGACATTCTCAAAATGGCGATCGAATTAGTTTCGAAGATAACATTATTTCGTGGTTTTTTTTTATTTCGTGGTTATCAACAACCACGAAAACCACGAAAATTGGACCACCACGAATAAATGTACTTTTGCAGTACGACCACCCGACTGAAACGATAATGAACACCAATAAACAAAACGATCATCACACGTATTGTTTCAGTCTAACGATCATCACACGTATTGTTTCAGTCTAACGATCATCACACGTATTGTTTCAGTCTAACGATCATCACACGTATTGTTTCAGTCTAACGATCATCACACGTATTGTGTCAGTCTAACGATCATCACACGTATTGTGTCAGTCTAACGATCATCACACGTATTGTGTCAGTCTAACGATCATCACACGTATTGTGTCAGTCTAACGATCATCACACGTATTGTTTCAGTCTAACGATCATCACACGTATTGTGTCAGTCTGACGATCATCACACGTATTGTTTCAGTCTAACGATCATCACACGTATTGTTTCAGTCTAACGATCATCACACGTATTGTGTCAGTCTAACGATCATCACACGTATTGTGTCAGTCTAACGATCATCACACGTATTGTGTCAGTCTAACGATTATCACACGTATTGTGTCAGTCTAACGATCATCACACGTATTGTGTCAGTCTAACGATCATCACACGTATTGTGTCAGTCTAACGATCACCACACGTATTGTGTCAGTCTAACGATCATCACACGTATTGTTTCAGGCTAATTGCCGTTACCAGTGGATGCATCTGCATTGTAGTGTAACCATGCGCTGGAGTCATTAACGAACCACAGGCAAACCACACACATAATCTTTTAAAAATGTGTTCATAGATCAGTATTCCAATCAAATAAGATTCACTTAGGTCTTAATTTTGGGGTGATTATGATTACTAGTAATTACATTCCAGACCGCATTTGGTGGGACACCTGCCATGGTGTGTTATTTACGGCCACCTGTTATTTCGTGGAACGTCATGTTCATAGGGGAGAGGCAGCTTCTCTGGTTTGTTATTGAAAATTAATTGACCTTGAGTTTCGACTAAATTGAGTGGGAAAACAATTGAGTGAGTAAACATGGGTATCAGTTTCAATTTTCGAGTTGTTTGTTCATTTCTTAGAACAGTTTTCTGACCGAATTCAGACCTTTTGTGACATATTTAACTCTTCGGCCGCTACACGTCAAGGCACGATGATCTAATTCGCTGGCCACAAATCCGGCCATGCAACTATTAACAGTTTAATGATCAAAACGTTCGTAAAGACCCAACTCCACCGAATCCTATTCAGATTAATAGGACGATCGTATTCCACATAGTGACTCGTAAAATTACCATCCCGACTAGCAGCTGGGATATACATCGTGCCTTATCTGCATTATGTATATGTGACCCGCCATATCAAATCCAGTCGTAAGTCGGGATTTTTTTTACCCTGTGCCAATGCATTCTCTTATATATGCGAGTCGACCATAGGTCGCCTCGCATATATAAGAGAATGCAGTGGCCTAACAATTTTTTATCATTTTGTTTAAATAAATGTTTCTTACAATTTTTAGGACATAAAATAAAACACATCCATTACCCTGCAGGGAGCCCCACACATATATAGAAGCATATATAAGAGTGTCGTCTGCTCATGTTTGTCTGGGGCTCTGTATAGGTGAAATTATAAAATTGTTAAAGAATACAAGAAAAAATTATTAAGATTGTAAAAAATTGTTAGGCCAATGCATTTTCTTATATATGCGAGGCGACCTATGGTCGAGTCGCACATATAAGAGAATGCATTGGCACAGGGTAAAAAAAATGCCGACTTACGACTGCATTTGACATGGCGGGTCACATATGATAATGGCTGCAAAATGTACATTGTTTCAGAGAATGAATCAATTGAGTCCGCGGACCGAGATCGTTCGAATCGCTGAATTAATGTACAATGTTCAGCTAGTATCTGTTTTAAAACATGGCCGAGTTCATTTGTTTGAAAGGTCATCTCTGATCAGAATGGATTAACCCGAAATTGCGCCAAGACAACTGAGTTGTACCATATGTTCGCCCCTATCCACTCGCTCATTATTACAGGGATGGCGTGACAGCTTTACCCATTGTCAACTTAATGGACAGCAAGTATACCAGTAACCCATTGCGTTTCCGACCGTTGATTGAGCACGCCGTGCCGACAATGAGCTACTGCGGTAGATTTGCGAATATCATCGGAAGTTTTGCCCTCACATTTCGGCATTTGTTTAAATTATTTTTGCGGTATATTTCGGATTGTGCGGAGAATTATAAATTTAATGGCGGATTGGTATGGATAACGGAGATTTGGCGATTTTGTAGATTGAGATCGCGGGTAATAGTGGAGATCGAAGTACTATATTTACATGTGAATTACTATATCAGTTTATGTTTTATCGTGAGGGGTGCTACAACAAGCCACCCAGTTAAGGAATTAGATTCGATAAATCCTAACAGTTGAACATTCAATGCCTATTCGTGAAACGTCATCACTGAACTTTGAAGTTATACACACTATCACCCCAACCCGAGTGACCGGGCTCTCTATATATAGGTACATCCCTTCTGTCATGATAGTTTCTAACAATCTATAATAGCGATATTATACTTGAACACTGTTGTCTGGATAGCTGCATGCATACGTTATGGTATCATACATGCAAGTCATATAAAATGAAAGCGTCCACATTAAAATAACTGATCATTAATTTGGATAATGAGCGTCCGTTATTAAAATAATGGATAGATTTTTTTGGTAAAATAATGTAAGATCTCGACAATAACCATCCATTATCCTATAAACTGGACTCAATGAACAGAGGAGTGACGTCATAGCCATGTTTTAGTCTGATCAGAGTGTGTTGCACTGGCCACTATAAGGCGTCATCGACAACAAGAAACTGGTTAGATTACCACTGAACACCGGGTAAACAAACGTGTTGCTAGTTTATGTGCGCACCAACATAAACGCTATAGAACACGACATAATAACCCTTTACCCAAAAAAACGCGCAAATAAAGCTTCAACAGCCTAAAATATCTTCGGTCTGTCTCAATAACACCATACAAATATGGATATCATTGGAACCGGTTCATTGACCACATTGATGGTTACAGTTATGCCCTGTGCCAATGCATTCTCTTATATGTGCGAGTCGACCATAGGTCGCCTCGCATATATAAGAAAATGCATTGGCCTGAAAAAAACTTTTTACCATTTTTTTCTTACATTCTTTAACAATTTTTATAATATTTTTCTATATTCTTTGACAATTTTATCATTGTTAATATGTGTTTAAGCCAATGTATTCTTGTATATATGCGAGGCGACCTATGGTCGACTCGCATATATAAGAGAATGCATTGGCACAGGGCCGTTCTGTTGGGTAAAGGGTTAAAGCCACATGACGGTTTGTTCTCCAAAATGCACACATTACCGATATTCGCTTTTTACTTTTTCCCGGTATAGCGATAGGTCGATACATATTTGAAATACGTTTCTACGGGCATGGTACATGTATGTCCAAGAAAGTCGTATTGACGTGTGTTTTTTGGGTTCTAAACAAACAACAGCAATGTGTACGACATGCATGGGACAGAAACTGGTGCCCCGTGTTAGTCTATTTCTGATATGATATAATTAAAGAGAGCTTGTTTCATTTCTGTGCGACAAATTGAAAACAGCTGGAAAATGGCTGTAACTATGGAAAACATTTTTCAGAGCAAATGAGGCCGGTATATCATTATAGTTCGTGCATTCAATTTTGTCAAACTATCTTATACCTCCTTCGAAATAACGTAGACAAAATTTGGAAGCTCGAATGAGCCATGTCCGTTTAAGGTAGAAATACACAATATCCAACGAAACGAAAGCTATAAACAAATGTGTGTATTTTGTTTATTCGTACAATTTATGAATGAGCTATGACCCTTGGTTTGCACACTCAAAACGCCCTATGTTCCCCATTTGTTTAAAAAAAAATTACCATTTCCAAACCAAAATTAGACCATGACAGCGATTGTCAGAAAATAAGCTACATCTATATGAGAGAGCTATGGTAGACCTTTAATATTTTAAACAGAAAAAGTTAACGAAGCATTATCAAACTATTGTCTTGCAATCGCAGATGAAAACATTCCAGGGAGTGAAATCGGGATGTTTTCCTATAACCGAATTCACATAGTTGGTCTGAACTGAATACGAAAATTATGTTACGCATCCAAACTTTTCACTTTTTTGTAAACTTTTACAGTCCTGTAAAACAGTTAAACCAACAGAACGGTAATGTAGAATTCAACACAGGCTAGACCACTGGAAGTTATGCCCCCATACGTGCTTCTCCTTATAATGCCACCTAGTTCTATTACGATGCGAATATTAATGCAATTAAAAGCACATTAGAGGCATAAACTAACAATATAAAGCATACTATTTCAACAAGTATAGCTTTTTGCTACAATATATATAATAGTTAATATATTTCACATGAAACCCCTGTAATATCATTGAAAAAAATCCTTTAGATATATTCTTATCTCTCACTAGTGAGTAATCGCCGCGTGCTTACCGGGATACTTGGCATCGCGCCAAGTATATACCACGCGGATCAACACTATTTAGAAAACACTCGCTTGACACCAATAACAGATATTTCAAAATGATTGCTTTGTTCATTAAAGTTCAGTTATTGTCAAAATTCATTGCACCAACGAAACAGGCACACAAAAAACAAGAGGCAAATTGGGGGCTATATGTTTCGTCTTTTTGATGTGATATACAAGATCTTTAACTCGTCATGTTGTGATATAAGATTTTAAGAAACTCGCTTTATAAATTTGATTTACAAATCGTCTACGACTCGTTGTCGATTAAATTTATCAAACTCGTTTCATAAAATCTTATATCCCAACATAACGAGTTGGAGATCCTCTATATCTCTAACATATTGCGGTATTTGTCATTTCCTTATTCTAAACGCCTTTTGTGCACCCTTACTAAACTTTACGAGCGCGGCGTACCCGGACTTCGTATTGAAATTTAATGGCCCGTAAATTTGAATAACATGTTGTTGTTTACCCGATGTGCAGAACGTCCTTGTATTCTAACCTTCGGATAAGTTGTCGCTAACAGTAGTAAGGGCGGCCACCCTTGGGCACCCCATGCCCCCGATGACACTCTGGCCCTCTTCCTCGATGTGACCACGAAGGCAGGGGGTTATCCAGTGTGCCAACCGACAGGCGTGCCAGTCGGGCGGTCAATCTGGCCCACCCCTGCCCTCGATGCCAGTCTGCCCTATGCCCCAGAATGTCAGCCGAGACTGGCATTCTAGGGCATGGGCCACTGTGTCCGCCGAGGAGGGTGCCCCAGAGTGCAATCGAGTCCGGGGGTGCCCCAGAGTGACCACGATCCCAGGGTGGGGCAGATTCCCCACGAGCCAAAGTGGGACAGAGTTAAGGAGGTTCGCAAACTATTTTAACAGAAAAGTAACACAGTTCCTGAACATTCCGACTTCACGGCTTCTAAGGACAGTATGGTAGGCGAATAACATTCCTCTTCGCTGTAAACCATGGATTTAGAAGAAAAACCGAGACATTCCGGACGTTAATGAAATGTGTTACTTTGCAAGTGCAATTTTAGCAAAAGTGAAAGTCTTCGATGGATTTAGAAGAAAAATCGAGAAATCGGACGATAGCAAAATATGTTACTTTGTCAGTTAATTAAAAAACAGCGAGTCTTCGAATATATATTCGAGACGGTAGCTTTGAGAAATGTATACTCTTATGTAAGAGTATTTTTTTAGCGTAAATTACGCTTTATTTGTAATGATAATGGCAATACTGCAACTTATAAAACTTTCCCCGACAGACAGGTAACACAGTTCGCGACATTGCGAGTTCACGGTTTCTAAGGACAGTGTGGTAACCGAAGGGCGTTCCCCTTCGATGTACACACTGGATTTAGAAAAACAACCGAGAAACGTTCATGAAATGTGCATTGTTTATATATCTTATATCTATATATATCTATATTTGCGAATGTCTGTCTGTCTGTCTGTCTTTCTGTCTGTCTGTCTGTCTGTCTGTGTTCTATAGAAATTCACAGGGGACCATCTAGAAGGCACCAAAAAGGTCTACTAGGGGTAACTTTTTGCGAGAAAGATAATGGTGAGGGTTAGGATTCTCTAAAGTGACGCCGTTGTTGCCAGGGGCAGAAAAGGAGGAGGGGCAGAATAAAATTGTCGCCGATTGCCACGAAACTTATATATAATCATCCCTATGATATAAGGAATCTGATGGTGTGGTTTAAATATGTCAAGATTCGCGCCGTTCGAGTCAGGGATGCACGGAAGGAGAGAGGGGCACCAAACTTGATACACTAAGTTTGGTGCCGAGGGACCATCTAGATGGCAACAAACGGTCTATTAGGGGTAACTTTTTACGAGAAAGATAATGGTGCGGGTTAGAATTTTCTAAAGTGACGCCGTTGTCAGGGGCAGAAAAGGGGGGGATAGAAAAAATGTTTGCCGGCGATCGCCACGAAACTTTTATATGATCATTTCCATGATATGATGATTATAATGGTGTTGTTTAAATATGTAAAACGTGGCGCCATTCGCGTCAGGGATGCACGGAAGGGGAGAGGGTCACCACAATTGATAAAACTAATTTTAGCGCCGATTTCCACCAAATTGATATCTATTCTTCTTCATGATACAAGGAATCTAATTGTGCGATTTAAAGACTCCGAATTGCTGTCGTTTGGGTGAAAGATTGTGGGAGGGGCACTCAATTTGATAAGAATTGGTTTTGTCGCCGATGGTATGAGGAGTCTAATGGTGTGGCTTAAATCTGTCAAAAATGACATCATTCGAGTCAGGGTTGAACTGACAGGCAGAGGGGCACTCCAATTGATACGCAATAATTTTTGCGCCAATTTCCACCAAAGTGATACGCATTCGTATCGATAATACGAGGAGTCTGATCGTGTGATTTAAAGACGCCATCTTGGTGCTGGTTGGTGAGAGATGGGGGTTTATGGGCACTAAATTTGATAAATATTTGTTTACCAAACTTATCATTAATCATCTCCATGATATCAGGAGTCAAATTGTGTAGTTTAAGGATGTCGCAAGCTGTCACAAGTGGTGCCATTCGAGTCAGGATGCATAGAGTGTGAGAGGAACACAAAAAGATGAACAATATGTTTAGCGCTGATTTCCACCAGATTGATACATATTCTCTGTGATACGAGAAAACTAATCCTGTGGTTTAGATACGCCAAATTGGTGCCGTTTTGATGAGAGATATGGGGGCCCTAAATTGTTTACGAATTTGTATACTCGCCAATTTTATACAAAAACGTATACAAAATCATCCACACGGTATGAGGAGTCTAATGGGGTGGCTTAAGGCTGTCAAAAGTGGCGTCATTCGAGTCAGGTGTGCACTGAAAGGGGAGGGGCACAAACATTGATAAAAATCATTTTAGCGCCGATTTCCACCAAATTAATACACATTCTTCTCCATGATACAAGGAATCGAATTGTGTGATTTAAAGACGCTATATTGGTGCTGTGAGAGATGGTATGGGTGGGCACTAAATGTTATAAAACAAATTGTTTATTCGCCGATTAGTACCAAGCTTATACATAGTTATCTCCATGATATCAGGAGTCTAATTGGTTTAAAGATGTCAAAAGTGCACGTGGTGCCATTAGAGACAGGGGTCCACAGAGGGGGGGAGGCACAACAATGGATAAACAATATGTTTAGCGCCGATTTCCACCAGACTGATACTTAAATTCAGGTACAAGCTATCCATACTCACGTTAGTTTTATTTAGGAAAAATTAGCCCACAGAATCAGATGTGAATAAAATAAAATGCATTGAGCGGCTGTGTGTGGTGTGAATTTATCAATGCGCGTGTCGACGTTAATTGTAGGAGCTTATTTCTAGTTTCAGCACATGTGTTATTTCGAGCAAACGCTTTACAATACTATGGTATACGTGTGGTGTGCACCATTTCTAATTTCAGTGCATGGATGATTTCGATCAAATGCTTCACAGCACTATATTATATGTGGACAATTACTTTCTGTGCTATGTGGTCACGTGACATTATTTCACTTCAGACGTCGTACGGTATAATAGAATATTATCGATTGTCTGCCATTCCGGGAATCAACAGGCTGGAATCAATACAAACATTCTGTACACATCATAATTTCAATTTTTCCACACAGCTGGAAGCGAGATAAACGGCTATAAGCAAGGAATGCTCTGTATTGATCGACGTGCAAACATGCATAGTCGTACAGACTCCCGAAATTTTAGGGGGACTTAGACTTTTTGCCGAATTTTTTTTACATTATATAATCATTGTTGTAACACAGTTTTTGTGACATATCTACAGAAATATAACCCAAAAAAATTCAAAATAACCTCAAAAATTTATAATTGGGCATAAATGTGTAAATAATGTAATTTGCCATAATTTCCCTCTGAAATACCATTCAATTTGCCCAAATTTGACCGAAAATATCTCCAATTTGCCCGAATTTTGAGCTTTCAAATCGTTGGGGGGGGGGCTGCAGTCCTCTCACCCCTGGCCCGAACGATTATTCGTGAAAATGATTATTGCGTTAAAATGGAGAATATGTCAGGGTTAGAACCTTCGACCACTTCATCGGGGGGGGGGGGGTTCTAGTTTAAATTGTGTTATTAATTTAATGCCCAATCTTAATACAGCATTGAACCATAAACGCTCTTTATCACAAGCCATCTTTTGGATATTTTAAAGGGGTACTGTACACTAAATTCGGCCATTTGACATAAATTCATTTTCATTATAATTACCATATATGTTTGCATCGTTTATAGAGCACAAGGGTGTATTTTTCACTAATCTATGGCTAAAATTCATTCATTTGTTGCATATATTCTGTTGAATATAAAAGGAGATGGTCCCATAAATGGCCGGATTTAGTGTACAGTACCCTATAATGTGAGACACTTATTTGTTATTTTCCTCCAGTTCCACACAACAATTAAACAAATGTACGTTGATGCGAGTTTTTATTGTGTGGATTTGTGAATTCAGACGCTTTGCATATGGCTTTCGTTCGCCGAAAAGCAACGACAATGGACAAGCTCAAATCATTGTATTTCCATCTGACATGCCAATGTGAATACTCGCTTTGTTTATATGGATATATCAGATATGTACGTGGCTGCTGCCAGTATCCAAACGCATTTACAGAAAAAGCCGCCAACTGTTTAGCAAACTCCATATTGCCAATGCAAAAACAAAATGGACCAAAACAAAAATATATATATTTTTGTTTTTATTTAAAAAAAAAAAATTCTTCAATTTAGGTCCCAATTCATATCATAAAAAGATGCAAAACATTTATATATTGACATAAGGAATTTAAGTTTACAAAAAGATTTAAGTTTAACAGTTGGAATCATACTGTAAAGTATGTTTGGCTTTATCTAGCTTTCATCTGTGAAAACTTCTAATAGTTTCAGTCCAGGTTTGTTATCATTTAGCCTTCAGACTTCAGTATTTCAATCAAATACAGTTCAGGAACATTAACAATTTGATCGAATCAACCTGGTTATCAGGTGGGATCTCATAATACCAAATGAAAAATTAACATAGAGATTAGTACTATAAATAGTAATTACTAACTTAATAGACATTGTTTCTGTACTACATGTAGTATATATTATGTATGTGTCTCACTTGATTTTATAAAATAGCCTATTATATGAATTAGAGTGATAATGGTCTCATTTCAAGCAGGATAAGCATAATCCATTGAACCAAAAGATATCTGACAATAACTTATAAGCATTTCCAATCCATACATATATACAAATTTCCAAAGTTATGCTGGAGAAACTTGATCACATTGTCCTCTCAGTAAAATTCAAAATACTGACTCAAAGTGCCTAGATTAGCTCTAAATGCAATGGATTTTCAAAAAAAATCCAGGGGTAGAACCCCCACCATCAACAGGTGGTCACCCCTCCCAAACCTTCCTCCGCTCAGGCCTTCAGGTTATGCCTTTGGCATATCATTGCCCAAAAACAGGTGTCCCCAAAAAATACCTAGATCCTTCACTGAATGTGGTGGAGAAGGTGGGGTTGTGAAGCCATCATTAAGAGATCGGTACAAGACGGTCACTCCAATATGTGACAGTGCAGTGGTGCTAGACTAACTCCAGTTGTCGCCAGACCATATGGGAAATATTAGGATTATCAAAGACTATATTAGTATATAGATTGGTATATATTTAATATTGAAGCATATGTAAGATTGAATTGGAGTTTCTAGTTCCTCTGCCATTTCGGTTAACCTGATTGGGGCTAAGAAGTGCATAGTTTGGGTTATTGACAAGTATTATACAGTTATTTTTAAAGATACTGGGAAAAAAAAAGTTAACACAAAAAAAAGAAGTTAAGCTTACCTACCTACCTACCCTAATTTTGTTCAGCTCGTTAGCGGAAACAAATGTATTTTTTTTTTAGGCCTAATGACATTAATTGGTAAGGAATTCTTACGTGTTTTTAGTTCTTATGTTTTAGGATTAAAATTGTCTATGTCTGGCTCAGTTCATATTGTTCTTATCAATACCGAAAGAATTACCATTATTGCAAACTTAAAAAAAAATTTGGTGGTCAAAACAAGATAATAGGTGACTAGATAGTAGTAAATACAGTTATATATCTATTATATATTTTGGAAGATCTGTCTGTCTGTGTGTCTGTCTGTGTGTCTGTGTGTTCGCGATGGACTCGAAAACGGCCGAACCGATTTCGATGAAACTTGGTATGTGGGGATATTTTCGGCCGAGAACTGGCATAGGCCTATTAATTTGTCCGGGCAACGTGACCTTGACCTTGAAATCGGGTAATTTCAAGGTCAAACGCCCGAATATCACGGGATTTCGATGAAACTTGGTATGTGGGGGTACTTTCTTATGGCGAGTCTCTTAAGCATATTCATTTGCCCGTGCGACGTGACCTTGACCTTGAAATCGGGTAACTTCAAGGTCAAATCGACAATTTTGATGGGATTTCGACGAAATTTGATACGTGGGGTTACTTTTGTCCACTGATTGTTTTGGACGGGTCCAATCGTGACCCCGACCAGACATTGACCTTCAAAATGATCAATTCAAGGTCAAATCGGGTAAAACCGGATGGATTTCGACGGGCACGTTTGTCGGGTACTTTTGTCCGGGCAGTGTTTTTGGACTGGTAAAATCGTGACCCCCAATTGAACTTGACCTTCAAAATGGCCAATTCAAGGTCAAAGCCCGGACGAAGTAGGATCACCTTCTAGTATATATATATATATATATATATATATATATATATATCTATTATATATTTTGGAAGATCTGTCTGTCTGTCTGTGTGTGTGTGTGTGTTTGCGATGAACTCGAAAACGGCCGACCCGATTTCGATGAAACTTCGTATGTGAGGGTACTATCGGTCGGGAAATGGCATAGGCCTATTGATTTTCAGATCCGAGGTCAACTTTTCACGTGCCGAGGTCAAATCTGTTTTTACGCTTTGTTACGGGACTTTCATTTGAGTTCGGTGCTTACAAATCGATTCGAAACAGCGCGAATAATAAAATGCCAGTCATAATAATGACACTGTGAGAATCTTTCGTGTTTCCTCTTTCCAACGATATATAATGCGTATGTATCCGTTTTAGTTATCTGCCTCAATTATCAAGAAGAAGTGGCACTATCTTCCATCAGGATAAAAACAATGCGTAACTTCTATGACGTCGTTAGAGGTCATAACGTTAGATCACGTTAACGCTTAACCGGCCGATGCATTTGACTGTTTTAGACGTCTTGGCGATATCTCGGGCACCGATGGTAATTTATCTTTACGTTGAAACTTGATAATTAATGAGCGTGTGTATATGAGGCGCGTTTATATACTTGAGTGGAAATCAAATCGGGTTAAACTGGCGGATTTTTACGGACGAAATTTGATGCATAGGGTATCTCGGTATCCGCTGGGCCGATTTCCCGGTATCCGCTGGGCCGATTTCCACCATTTTTGGGGTGTTGGTGTTTGACCCCACCTGACCTTGACCTTCAAAATGGTCAATTAAAGGTCAAAGCCCGGACGAAGTCGGGTCACCTTCTAGTATATATATATATATATATATATATATATATATATATATATATATATATATATATATATATACATGAGTGGTGCTGGGAAATGGTCGGCTCCGAGTCGGAAAGGCTGCACAAAGGCATTGGCGTTTGTGGGTCTTCCAGAGAGAGATATCCCTGAATTGGGTCCAACTCCGGCTTGGTCGTCTCGGAGTATGCTATTCCCCTGTATGTAAGTACGATATGGCTGCAGAATTGAATGTCTACCTTTTGTAGTGCATGAATGTGTGTATATGTGCATGTGTAGTTGGTTCATCATACATATTGAGACATGTGTTGTAGATATGTTTGTAATCTTATTTTTTTGTTATACACTGTGTTATGTACCAAATTGAGTTTGTTCTAATAATATAAACATTTATATATGAATCTCCATATATGGAGGATAATAAAGATATATATATATATATAAACAACACTTAAAACTGGTTCTCCAAAGATTGAAAGAACATGGTCTGAAAGTTAAAATTTCCAAGTCAAATCTATTTCAAACTGAAGTTAAATATCTTGGCTTTGTAATTAGCAGCAAAGGTTTTCGACCAGACGAGCAAAAGGTTAAGGCAATCCGAAACCTGCCCGTTCCATCAACTGTCAAACAAGTCCGGGGATTCCTAGGATCTTGTGTTTTTTTCCGAGAATTTATTCCAAATTTTAGTCAAATTGCAGAACCACTCACAAATCTTACAAGGAAATATAGCCGTTTCAAATAGACACCCGAATGTCAAAATTCTTTCCAAATTCTCAAAGACAGATTAACAGTAATACCCTGGTTAGGATTCCCAGATCCAAGCAAAAGATATGTCCTCTATACCGATTCCTCAGACATTGGAATTGGCAGCTTATTGTCCCAAGAGTGTGATGAAAACGACAAAATTTTACCTAATATACCAAACATTAAACCAATATACTTCATTTCTTGTAAATTAAATAAATCTCAACAAAAATACTCCACCACACTCAAAGAATGTTTTGCAATTCTATACAGTCTTCGAAAACTTAGGTATTATGTGGAAGGCTCAGAAATATTAGTCCGCTCTGATCACGCCCCACTTGCTCATATTCTTACCTCTGAACTCAAAAATCCGCTTTTAGAACGATGGGCTTTAGAACTGTTTTCATACATCTTGAAAATTGAACATATCAGTGGAAAAACAAACTTTGTTAGCGATTTATTATCAAGAATTCCATTTTCGAAAGATGCTACAGTTACCACTTGCTCCGATTTATCAGACATAGACGACAATCAAATCGATTATGCAATTAATGTATTAAACACAAGTTCACTTAATACTAGGCAGTATGCTGACTGCAAAGCACCACCCAATACTATCGAAAATCAGACAAGGTCTAGTGTGTATACGAAGGTCATTAAACATATCTGTCGAAACAATAAATGGACCCATTATAACACTTATTGTTATACATGTTCTGCTCGTTTGAATATTTGCCCTATTTACGAGCTCATAGCGATATGGCCATGTTATTGTCGGGTGCCGACCAGCATCGGGGTTCGCTGTGTCAGACAATAGATAGAAAAGGATTTCATTTATACACACTGTGTCAGACAATAGATAGAAAAGGATTTCATTTATACACACTCGAGCCAGTGTTGAAGTATCGGGACTTCCTCACAAATTAGCATGAGTTGGCATGCTCGTATGTGCTCATACATACGCGTACACTTCCCCAACAGTGTATACAGACCCGATTGACCTGCATCCCTGATGAGACGAAGGTCATTAAACATATCTGTCGAAACAATAAATGGACCCATTATAACACTTATTGTTATACATGTTCTGCTCGTTTGAATATTTGCCCTATTTACGAGCTCATAGCGATATGGCCATGTTATTGTCGGGTGCCGACCAGCATCGGGGTTCGCTGTGTCAGACAATAGATAGAAAAGGATTTCATTTATACACACTAGAACCTTCGACCACTTCATCGGGGGGGGGGGGGGGTTCTAGTTTAAATTGTGTTATTAATTTAATGCCCAATCTTAATACAGCATTGAACCATAAACGCTCTTTATCACAAGCCATCTTTTGGATATTTTAAAGGGGTACTGTACACTAAATTCGGCCATTTGACATAAATTCATTTTCATTATAATTACCATATATGTTTGCATCGTTTATAGAGCACAAGGGTGTATTTTTCACTAATCTATGGCTAAAATTCATTCATTTGTTGCATATATTCTGTTGAATATAAAAGGAGATGGTCCCATAAATGGCCGGATTTAGTGTACAGTACCCTATAATGTGAGACACTTATTTGTTATTTTCCTCCAGTTCCACACAACAATTAAACAAATGTACGTTGATGCGAGTTTTTATTGTGTGGATTTGTGAATTCAGACGCTTTGCATATGGCTTTCGTTCGCCGAAAAGCAACGACAATGGACAAGCTCAAATCATTGTATTTCCATCTGACATGCCAATGTGAATACTCGCTTTGTTTATATGGATATATCAGATATGTACGTGGCTGCTGCCAGTATCCAAACGCATTTACAGAAAAAGCCGCCAACTGTTTAGCAAACTCCATATTGCCAATGCAAAAACAAAATGGACCAAAACAAAAATATATATATTTTTGTTTTTATTTAAAAAAAAAAAATTCTTCAATTTAGGTCCCAATTCATATCATAAAAAGATGCAAAACATTTATATATTGACATAAGGAATTTAAGTTTACAAAAAGATTTAAGTTTAACAGTTGGAATCATACTGTAAAGTATGTTTGGCTTTATCTAGCTTTCATCTGTGAAAACTTCTAATAGTTTCAGTCCAGGTTTGTTATCATTTAGCCTTCAGACTTCAGTATTTCAATCAAATACAGTTCAGGAACATTAACAATTTGATCGAATCAACCTGGTTATCAGGTGGGATCTCATAATACCAAATGAAAAATTAACATAGAGATTAGTACTATAAATAGTAATTACTAACTTAATAGACATTGTTTCTGTACTACATGTAGTATATATTATGTATGTGTCTCACTTGATTTTATAAAATAGCCTATTATATGAATTAGAGTGATAATGGTCTCATTTCAAGCAGGATAAGCATAATCCATTGAACCAAAAGATATCTGACAATAACTTATAAGCATTTCCAATCCATACATATATACAAATTTCCAAAGTTATGCTGGAGAAACTTGATCACATTGTCCTCTCAGTAAAATTCAAAATACTGACTCAAAGTGCCTAGATTAGCTCTAAATGCAATGGATTTTCAAAAAAAATCCAGGGGTAGAACCCCCACCATCAACAGGTGGTCACCCCTCCCAAACCTTCCTCCGCTCAGGCCTTCAGGTTATGCCTTTGGCATATCATTGCCCAAAAACAGGTGTCCCCAAAAAATACCTAGATCCTTCACTGAATGTGGTGGAGAAGGTGGGGTTGTGAAGCCATCATTAAGAGATCGGTACAAGACGGTCACTCCAATATGTGACAGTGCAGTGGTGCTAGACTAACTCCAGTTGTCGCCAGACCATATGGGAAATATTAGGATTATCAAAGACTATATTAGTATATAGATTGGTATATATTTAATATTGAAGCATATGTAAGATTGAATTGGAGTTTCTAGTTCCTCTGCCATTTCGGTTAACCTGATTGGGGCTAAGAAGTGCATAGTTTGGGTTATTGACAAGTATTATACAGTTATTTTTAAAGATACTGGGAAAAAAAAAGTTAACACAAAAAAAAGAAGTTAAGCTTACCTACCTACCTACCCTAATTTTGTTCAGCTCGTTAGCGGAAACAAATGTATTTTTTTTTTAGGCCTAATGACATTAATTGGTAAGGAATTCTTACGTGTTTTTAGTTCTTATGTTTTAGGATTAAAATTGTCTATGTCTGGCTCAGTTCATATTGTTCTTATCAATACCGAAAGAATTACCATTATTGCAAACTTAAAAAAAAATTTGGTGGTCAAAACAAGATAATAGGTGACTAGATAGTAGTAAATACAGTTATATATCTATTATATATTTTGGAAGATCTGTCTGTCTGTGTGTCTGTCTGTGTGTCTGTGTGTTCGCGATGGACTCGAAAACGGCCGAACCGATTTCGATGAAACTTGGTATGTGGGGATATTTTCGGCCGAGAACTGGCATAGGCCTATTAATTTGTCCGGGCAACGTGACCTTGACCTTGAAATCGGGTAATTTCAAGGTCAAACGCCCGAATATCACGGGATTTCGATGAAACTTGGTATGTGGGGGTACTTTCTTATGGCGAGTCTCTTAAGCATATTCATTTGCCCGTGCGACGTGACCTTGACCTTGAAATCGGGTAACTTCAAGGTCAAATCGACAATTTTGATGGGATTTCGACGAAATTTGATACGTGGGGTTACTTTTGTCCACTGATTGTTTTGGACGGGTCCAATCGTGACCCCGACCAGACATTGACCTTCAAAATGATCAATTCAAGGTCAAATCGGGTAAAACCGGATGGATTTCGACGGGCACGTTTGTCGGGTACTTTTGTCCGGGCAGTGTTTTTGGACTGGTAAAATCGTGACCCCCAATTGAACTTGACCTTCAAAATGGCCAATTCAAGGTCAAAGCCCGGACGAAGTAGGATCACCTTCTAGTATATATATATATATATATATATATATATATATATATATCTATTATATATTTTGGAAGATCTGTCTGTCTGTCTGTGTGTGTGTGTGTGTTTGCGATGAACTCGAAAACGGCCGACCCGATTTCGATGAAACTTCGTATGTGAGGGTACTATCGGTCGGGAAATGGCATAGGCCTATTGATTTTCAGATCCGAGGTCAACTTTTCACGTGCCGAGGTCAAATCTGTTTTTACGCTTTGTTACGGGACTTTCATTTGAGTTCGGTGCTTACAAATCGATTCGAAACAGCGCGAATAATAAAATGCCAGTCATAATAATGACACTGTGAGAATCTTTCGTGTTTCCTCTTTCCAACGATATATAATGCGTATGTATCCGTTTTAGTTATCTGCCTCAATTATCAAGAAGAAGTGGCACTATCTTCCATCAGGATAAAAACAATGCGTAACTTCTATGACGTCGTTAGAGGTCATAACGTTAGATCACGTTAACGCTTAACCGGCCGATGCATTTGACTGTTTTAGACGTCTTGGCGATATCTCGGGCACCGATGGTAATTTATCTTTACGTTGAAACTTGATAATTAATGAGCGTGTGTATATGAGGCGCGTTTATATACTTGAGTGGAAATCAAATCGGGTTAAACTGGCGGATTTTTACGGACGAAATTTGATGCATAGGCTATCTCGGTATCCGCTGGGCCGATTTCCCGGTATCCGCTGGGCCGATTTCCACCATTTTTGGGGTGTTGGTGTTTGACCCCACCTGACCTTGACCTTCAAAATGGTCAATTAAAGGTCAAAGCCCGGACGAAGTCGGGTCACCTTCTAGTATATATATATATATATATATATATATATATATATATATATATATATATATATATATATATACATGAGTGGTGCTGGGAAATGGTCGGCTCCGAGTCGGAAAGGCTGCACAAAGGCATTGGCGTTTGTGGGTCTTCCAGAGAGAGAGATATCCCTGAATTGGGTCCAACTCCGGCTTGGTCGTCTCGGAGTATGCTATTCCCCTGTATGTAAGTACGATATGGCTGCAGAATTGAATGTCTACCTTTTGTAGTGCATGAATGTGTGTATATGTGCATGTGTAGATGGTTCATCATACATATTGAGACATGTGTTGTAGATATGTTTGTAATCTTATTTTTTTGTTATACACTGTGTTATGTACCAAATTGAGTTTGTTCTAATAATATAAACATTTATATATGAATCTCCATATATGGAGGATAATAAAGATATATATATATATATAAACAACACTTAAAACTGGTTCTCCAAAGATTGAAAGAACATGGTCTGAAAGTTAAAATTTCCAAGTCAAATCTATTTCAAACTGAAGTTAAATATCTTGGCTTTGTAATTAGCAGCAAAGGTTTTCGACCAGACGAGCAAAAGGTTAAGGCAATCCGAAACCTGCCCGTTCCATCAACTGTCAAACAAGTCCGGGGATTCCTAGGATCTTGTGTTTTTTTCCGAGAATTTATTCCAAATTTTAGTCAAATTGCAGAACCACTCACAAATCTTACAAGGAAATATAGCCGTTTCAAATAGACACCCGAATGTCAAAATTCTTTCCAAATTCTCAAAGACAGATTAACAGTAATACCCTGGTTAGGATTCCCAGATCCAAGCAAAAGATATGTCCTCTATACCGATTCCTCAGACATTGGAATTGGCAGCTTATTGTCCCAAGAGTGTGATGAAAACGACAAAATTTTACCTAATATACCAAACATTAAACCAATATACTTCATTTCTTGTAAATTAAATAAATCTCAACAAAAATACTCCACCACACTCAAAGAATGTTTTGCAATTCTATACAGTCTTCGAAAACTTAGGTATTATGTGGAAGGCTCAGAAATATTAGTCCGCTCTGATCACGCCCCACTTGCTCATATTCTTACCTCTGAACTCAAAAATCCGCTTTTAGAACGATGGGCTTTAGAACTGTTTTCATACATCTTGAAAATTGAACATATCAGTGGAAAAACAAACTTTGTTAGCGATTTATTATCAAGAATTCCATTTTCGAAAGATGCTACAGTTACCACTTGCTCCGATTTATCAGACATAGACGACAATCAAATCGATTATGCAATTAATGTATTAAACACAAGTTCACTTAATACTAGGCAGTATGCTGACTGCAAAGCACCACCCAATACTATCGAAAATGAACCAATTTCATTACCAGGTTTCGATATGGCAATGGAACAATCGAAGGATCCAGATATTCTGGAAATACTCAAAAAACTCAATTCTACCACACCTTGTCCTAATATTACCAACCGATACCACGTTCTAGATGGAATACTGTACTACATATCATTTACAAACGATGACCCACTATTGCGACTTGTCATACCAAAACATTTACAGAGCACAGTTTTAGAACAATATCATGAAAACAGCGGTCATTTCTCAGCCAAAAAGCTATATTACACATTAAGAAATAAATATTTCTGGACAAATCTTTTTAAAGATATAATGAGTCATTGCGACAAATGGATCCCTTGCAAACAACGCAATTTAAGTCGAAGCAAAGCCCCAATCCAGGATTTTGGCATTCCCGCCTGTTGTTGGAGTAAAATAAGCCTTGATTTCTCAGGACCGTTTAATGAAACAGAATCCAGTAACAAATATATACTTACGATTGTGGACATGTACAGTGGATTTATAGAAGCATACGCAACTCCAAATAAATCATCCAATATGGTCATTCAACATTTAGTTGATGAAACATTCTGTAGGTGCTCAAACCCGTTGGTCATTCTGACGGACAACGGGAAGGAGTTCACCAGTGACGCAATGAGAGATATGTGTCGCGAATTGAATATTAAACATATTACAACGTCGCCATATTCACCATGGTCGAACGGAAAAAATGAAATTTCGCACAAACAGATAAATAACATACTTTCAAAAGTGTCGAGAAATAACCCACGTTATTGGGATACAGAACTTAACCATGCACTTGCATGCATGAGATTCTTTTCAAGTGACAGTACTAAAATGTCCAGCTATTATATATTGTTTAATCGAGACCCTACACTTCCCTTGGATAATTTGCTAATACCCCAACCCAAATACATGGGAGACGAATTTCGGAAACAAAGATTAGAAAGACAACATTTCAATTTCCGAGTTGTTCATCAAAGATTGAGAAAATCTCAAAAGCGAACACATAAACGCAATGGTGATAAAACGGTAATCACATATGAACCTGGAGATCCAGTTTACTATTACGACAATACACATACCGACAAAATTACGCCAATATGGCAAATATATTGGAGAATTACTAAGAAAAATTCGCCCGTTAGTTTCGAAATTAGAAATCAATTGACAGGTATACGAAAGCGCGTCCACGCTAATAACCTTAAACCAGCAAAATTGGATTGGGAAATTCCCAACAGCACACCAAATGATAAAACTCGAGCGACAAGATACGCTTATGCCCCAAAAGATTCCGACAGCTCAACCGAGACCGACTCCGAAACAAGTGAACATCAGAATAAGAATTTAATACGTTCAAAACGAGTTCGTAGAATAAATTCAGAAGACGAATTAGAAACAATACCACTTGCAGAAATGCGCGAACGTTTGCGAGCAGCGGGACAAAATCAAAATGGATGTTCCGGTGTAGAACAATCAAACTATAACTTACATGATGCATTTTCAATGTCTACTGAACCAAATAGCCCAAATGATTCCGATAACGAAAATCCAGATGTTTATTCTGCACCAACAGATGTCAATTACAACTCAGATACTACAGAAAGCTACTCCTTTTCTGACCACAATGTTGACAACGCAGAATCTATGTCGATTGGTACGATAAAAGCTACCAAATATCAACTCAATCAATCAATCAATGAATTCAAACCGTACCCGAAACAGCAGTAAATCAGCCTATTTCGATTAAAGACACGATAAGCAACAAATCAGCTTCTTCAAGGAGCAAATACCCACATTCAAATTGTATTACCCTCATATAACTTCTCATAATGTCTAAAATTACTATAAAGCCCTATAATTAATATATGCCAGTAAACAAGTCATTGCTATATTAACAGTACATTCTTATTTAAATGGACCAACAAATTATTTGCATTTACACACAAATATAGCCATAATTAGTCGTATATCGATAATACATTATGCATTACAAATGTACATCGAGACCGTCAATGCAGATACGATTATTAATTGACCGTCGTAAACAAAGACAGTATAGATATATGACACGCCTAATGTTACATATAAACTTATATCGGTTAAGCGCGATGTGCACCCCAATAACACGTTTTGTGTGAGTCGAACATTACGACATATATCGGATCTAACCGAAATTAGGGTACATGCACAGAACAATCTACGAGAATTTGAAATATTGCTTTACCCATTCCCGGTTTAATTCAGACTTCATTTGAAGCCGACACCGGAGGAACATAATATAATAAATCCAGTTATGAACAGAATAACGATTCAAACACGAATAGGTAATGCCGATTACCAGAAATGCAAATGATAAAACGTTAAGTTGCGCACTGCTTTCGACAGATGCATGCTTTCCACGCGGAAACGTCAGGATACTCGATAACAATAGCATTTGTTTTTGCTCATAGAAATCACGAGTTCCCAGTATAATATTATGTAAATATATTTTTTCAACTTCCGCCTGATCAACGGATTTAAATGTTTATAAGTTGAACGAAAATTGTAAAGTATTAAATCGACAATGTGTTACATGAGCCAATGGCAAGCCAATAACCACAAGAGATTACTCAATATGCTTTATTAATGCTCATTTCTTATTCAATTCATATATGTCATTATTGTTGAAAATATTTATATTGCATACCGGTATTATGTATCTTATTTCAGTTATGATACATTGTACGCGTTCACTTATTGTTGTTTCGCGCCGCCATCATCAAATCATTTCTATCAAGAATCACGCCATTTTAGTAAATCAGCTTAGAATTTCAATAATCACAGTAATGTATCCCAATGATGGACTATATAATTCCCATTTTCAATCCACTCTTCCACTCTACTGGAAAAAAATTTGTACTTCGGCCGGGTGCAAATTTTTGAAAATGAGGGGAGGAGTAGTGATACATAATATACCCCACCTACATGTACCAGTAACATCCCTGATGGCACTTTCGCCATCCTTAGTCTTAGTAATTACATTCCATGCACATTTAACCTCGCAGAGATCGGTCAGTTGGAATGCATTGTGTAACATTAATTAGCCTGCTTCTGAACTGTTCTTTGTCTATCGCTGGTATGTAACCTTCATCTGACCTGGCTTTGTCTACGGTACTTTGGAATGTCCAGACGACTCTGAGCTGACCTTTATGCATGAGGTGCAGCGAACCATGAGTCGAGAGATAAAGGCGGAGGATTTCTTAGAACAAGGAAGTCAGTTAGGAATCGAGAGTGTTTTACATGGATCTTTACCATGTGATATCCGGGCTGACAGAATACTCGGCTCTATTTATATACGCTTATGTATATGTATGTACTATTGTTGCTGTGCCTCATCACTATTAAAGTTATCTATTGAAGATGCATTCACTCGTCACTGCCATTAGAATATCATATCGGCCCAGATTGTTGACGGCATTATGTAACAACTCTATTACAGTTGACGACTTCGATGAATCGTACACAAATCGCACATATTCTGAAGTCACTCGAAATGGGATTAAAGGACAAGGCAATACTTCGAGACAGAGAAACGACACAAGCACTCCTAATCAAAAGCGACCACCAACGACTTGTGAAAATGACGACAATCTCCAGCAACGTCGCCCTAACGTACAACACCACAGGAGACACAGGTCGCCACCAAGTGATAGTCAGACGGAAAATTCAATGCGCATCAAACACAACACGCCGATAAATACAATCCGAGTATTTGTCGGTAACTCACAGTGTTACTCCCGAAGCCATTCAGGACTATCTCACCGACGCTGGCGTTCGTTTCTCAATTGTTCGCATGATGCATAGTAGGAAAGAACATACTGTTTCTGCCAGAATAAATATAAACGAAGATGACATGACAAAAGTAATCAATAAGAACTTCTGGCCGCGTCAAGTATTCTGTCGACTCTGGCTTTCTCAAAATGATTTCGATAGACGACAAACCCAGTATAATGGGAATTGAACATATAATTATGTCATATGGTTTATGCTACTCTGGCTTCTTTTTATTGTTATACCTCATTCTACTCATGTTGTATATCTTACTGTAATTGACAATGTCACATGCACAGGTAGCTATAGCCACTTGGAATTGTACTGGTCGTTCGGCATCAGCTGATTCCATATCCGGTGCCTACTTTAATGACATGATTCACGAGGGGAACACAGATATATGTGGTATCAGTGAACATTGGCTACACGAACACAACTCTCATATACTCGAACCTATGCTAGTCAACTACAAATGTCACATTGTGTGTGATTTCTCTCAAAGGCTACCCCATCAGCGGGGAGACATAAAGGTGGCGTGGCCCTTATATTGAAAGAAGTTCTAGACCCCTATGATTCAACCATACACATTGATTACGATAGAATTTGTGGTATCCAAGTTGAATTACCTGATGCAGATTACCTATACATATTCCAAGTGTATCTACCGTCATTATGTCCGTCAACCAACTATGCAGACGAATTTCATTTACAATATACACAAGCACTCGGTGATATCATAGATACTTACTTTTCTCTAGGTCATGTTATTATCATGGGCTATTTCAATTGTACTCTGTCAAGATCACGTCCGCGAGACAACTCTCTCCGCAGAGTACTCGAACCAAAACAGTTTGTACCAGTAAATGAAAGTAACCTTTGCGCTGGCAGACAAGCAACTTTTGTTCCTGCCACTGGTGGTGAGGGCACGTCTATTGATTATGTGTTGTATTCACAGAGAGACATTTATATGACTCTCCTGCATGCTGAAATTATTGATGATGACGTTACTGATATTTCTAACCATAGATCAATTGTATGTTTATTCAGATGTGAGATTCAAGCCGACAGTTCCAAACGGAGATCTAACTCGACCCCCTTGTATAACTGGAAGAAATTTAGATCCTCACCAAACTTAATGAGTCAGTATAAATACACTCTAGCATCGCTTCTTCCACAAAGCTATAACATAAATAGCAGAGGCGATGTAGACGCTCTTTATAATAATATTATTTCAGCAAATCAACGAGCGTCGAGTGAAATAATTCCACAAAAAAACATTCAAAAGCCACCTCAAATCGTTTTGGAACAGTCACTTGAAGGACTTGCACGCTCACATGACAACAAGCAGACGGATTGGATCACTGCCGGTAGACCTCGGGAAGTGGATCATGCATTATATGTAGAATATAAGTCTAGAAAATGCGCCTTCAGACGGGAGTTTAGGCAATGCTGCAATCAAAATTTGAGTGATCGTAACAATGAGCTAGACACAAGGTAATTCTTTAAAATAATAAATTCTAGTCGAAATTATGAGAATAGACCAAACAAGATTTTTGAATACAACGGGGCAACTTTAAGAAATTCCTCAGAAATATCAGATGGGTGGGCCGACTACTTTGAGACACTATACAAACCATTGGTACATGATAGCTTTGACGAGAACCACCTTCAAAGAGTGAACGACACCGTCGCAGACCTCGCAAATTGCCAATACTGTAAAACGGGGAGTAACTCTAAATATCGTCGGTGGGATTCAAAGAAGTCGTAAAACTGTTAAAATCGTATTTTGGCGCGAAATTTGTTATTGCAAATTCGTAATCTACGCGGTCGATTACACCCCTAAAATTCTTATCCTTGTTCTAATCCAACCAGAAATGAGCTTTTAGGCCATGTGATGGAAATTCGTATCCTTGGTTGGACAAATTTCTTACTTCAAAAATGTCGTATAAAGTATACGACATATTTGAAGTAAAACATATGACCATAACGTCAGTTACGTTGTTCTCAGAACGTCGTATATAGCCCGGGAGCTAATAGGGGTACCCTTGCACCCACCTGGGACTTAACTTCACCCCACTCATTTTGTTCCTTATTATGCCCCTTCAACTTTTAAGCAATGTTAACAAGAAAAAAAAATGGCCGTGTAGACTCCAGACAATATGGCGTCCATCATGGCCGCCGTTTTTCAGACCAGACCCTAAGTGAGTTTTATGCAAATTATAGCGTGAAAATCTAGTAAAATGTATATATTTTCGTGAATCTAAGACACAATAATACCTTTTTGGGCCAAAATTGAAACTCACCATCCAAGCTGGCCGCCAAAATGGCCGCCGAACTTGAAAATATGACATTTTTTCACAAATATCTTCTAGATCAATTCATGCTGTTTGGAAATGGTTGAGTAATATGACTTTATTTTGTGTTTTATATATTACCTGATCATTGGAGCAATTAAAATGGAATTATTGGGGTCCTAACCCCTTCCGATCCCTCAAACATTCGATTTTACAGAATGCGGTATAAAACTTCACAAAAAAATCACAATTGGGATTCTAGTCATATTTCAACAAAAATGAAAAGAACTTTGTAATGTAAGTGAGGCATATCATTACCTCTGAATATTCCAACTCACTGGAACCAAAATTCTTACTTTGGCTCAAAATGGCTGCCAGTATGAGCGCCAACATATGGAAAATGGTAAATATATTACCCCAGCGTGTCCTGCAATCGCTTACAAGTTTTTGGTTGATGTATAAAATAGGCTATTCTGCATTAAATACATTGAATACTAACATGTCTGATGCATCATGTTTAATTTTTACTGTTGTCACCACTGACATCACCAAAATATTGGACTTTTCACTCAAAAACTTGACATAAATATCGGCAAAAATTAACTTTTTAGGTTTGGACCATTTTTTGTTTTCAGGTAAAATGTTACTATCTTTGGATTGAAAGGTGCTTATTGTTTTGGACTATCTTAAATACGTCATAATTCGGTGTGTATTGATCAAATTGCTCAAGATGGCTTCCAAAATTGCAACCAAACATTATATCCCGAACATTATTCTCGGCGTTATCCGAAAAGGTAGCAAATTGTGACTCACTTGGTTATTATACGTGATAGTTAATTAACTGACAACTACATGTTCTATTCTGGTTGTCGCAGTTCAGTATGGGGCATGGCAAATTCATTTTAAAGTGTGTAAGTTTGCCGAGAACTTTTTATTGTATGTCATGACTGATGTGAATAGGTATACAGTGAGTGACTATATGGTTATGAATGGGTTGTCAATGGTAAGATGCATAGGTATACAGGGAGAGGTCGTGAGGTGAATCGGTATGCACGGTATGCATGGTTGTGTATATCCAGTACGGGTGCACACGGTGTATGGATATAGCTACATGGTCATCTATGTGCTGATTATGTATATATATGGAGTGACTGTAAGGTCATGGGTGGGATGTACATGTGTTGTCTGTATGATCATGAATGGGGTGTGTGGATAAATAGCGAGTGATTTTATGATTACGGGTAATGTGTATAGGTATACATGGAATGACTACGGTCATGATTAAATATGAATACCTGGAGTAAGCTGGGTGGACATTATCATGTGGGTATATAGGGAGTATCTTTGTGGTAACGGGTGGGATGTATATGTATATATCTCGTGGATGTATTATCATTGGTGGGTGTATAGGGATATCTGTATTATCATAGATGGCGTGTATGATTATACAGTGAATTGCTGAATTGTCAAGTGTGAGATGTATATGCAAGTATGGATGGTATAAGTGGTCGTGTGTGCGGGTTTTTTGTATATCTGGAAGGGCTAAATGGCCATTGGTGAGGTTTACATGTATACCTGGAGTGAATCTATGGGCCGCACATGTATACCGAGTGGTTATATGACTATATGTGTCGAATAGGTATACAGGTAGTGACTGTATGGTTAATGGTGAGATGAGTACATGTAGGTATACAAGTAGTGACTGTATTATCATAAATGTAATGAATACCTATACAGGGGTGACTAAATGGTCATGTGTCAGGCGTATGAGTATACCTGGGGTGCTATTCACCGGCTGGGTTTATAATATAGTCCAGGTAGTTTTACGAGGCGATGCACAATGCGAAGCTATCGGTGGACATATCGACGGGAAGACATCGTCGCGCGGTATAGGATTATCCAATCAAAGTGATTGGCGTCAATCATAGATTGACCACCGGTCACATAAACATGCTGCGTGCAACAGTACACGTATTGTTCATTTCAACAATGAGCAACCGAGAAAAGGACGTGGGGCAAAATATACCACCGACGACATGGGGGGGGGGGTCTACAAAACAAATCCGTATATAGGGCCGGGGTGTGTGGGTGGTCCAGAGGCCGAAACAATCGTGCTTGTCATTTTTTTCCAAAATGGGTTTTTTTTTCAAACAATTTACAAGTACTGACCATGTAATGTTTTTTTGTAATCATGTTATTATCATGTTTTTTGGCATATGGCTATATAGACAGATATAGTGACTATTTGGCCTCAGATTTAGCAACATTCTGGATTTCACAGGATCCCGTCCCACTTTCACAGTGGAAAACTGTAATTTAGTAAACAAAAAATTAATATATTACCCAGTTGTATTACCCGAATAAAAGTAATAAAATAAAAAACAAAATTTCACACCAGAACATAGTTAAGACTATGCTGCGGCTGAAAAATATTCAAATATTATTGGTAAATAATTAGATTTGTCCTATTGATTAAAATAGTAGCTAACCAGTTTTCAGACACAGACCACACATTCACTGGGGCTGACCAGTATTTAGCTGTGACAAGTTATTATGCAATGTCAATATGATTAAGTTAATATCAATTAGCAATGTCATTTACAGCATTACTGGTTACAGTATTATCTGTTTACACTCTGAATCAACTGTTCTGTCGATTCGCAGAACCCACTATAAAATTACACTTTTGATCAATCATTCAACAACTTGCTCCTTAAGTTGATATGTCGTTTGTTGCTAGCATAGCCATGTTGGGTATATCAATATCATGCTTTGGATATCCCCTTAAATGGACACTCGTCGGCTTCGGGTGGGACAAATTAATGCATCTTATTACTGTAGCAGATGAATACTGCCAGTAACGCTGTTGCCTTTTTGACGGTTATTGGCCTCCACCTTCTTGACAATATATTTTGTTTAAGTTATTATTGGTCGTTTATGTTTATAATAATAAACAGCCCAATTGAATCTGAACTACAGTGTTTGTTGTCAATGAACAAGCTCATCCTCCGAGTTCCCCTTTTGTCCCTATACATAGGCTGTAGATTCCGAAGAACATAAAACCTTGATTATGAAATAATCAATTTTATTTTCTAGAGAGCGTACTAAATTAAATAGGTCCGGGTCTCCGGGTAAGACCGCGGTACCCCTTCAACAACAGGATGTACATTTTATATACGGTCACACGCAGTCTCTTTGTCCTCCAACTATCTGGAATAGAATCAATATTTATTTTGTCCAACCATAATTCCCGTAATTCCTTTTATAAAGAACAAAGAAACCGGCACCATTCACCAGCGCCGGAAAAATGATGCATGGAAAGAAATTTCTTTGGAAAATTAATGGCAGGGAAATATCCAAACAGAACCAAAACACAAACAAAATTATTCTGAGACATTATCTTCTTGGCTCTTCATTTTCACACTGTGCTAATTAAAAAACCTCATTAATATCATTGAAACTCATTCTGCAGATATATAAACGCCAGCATGAGTCTCCACACAAATATACCCAACAATTATACCGCTATACATGCCGATTGTGGCCGGTGAGTGTTCATGAATTAGTCGTGAGACGGCGTCAATTGACAAGTGACAAATCTGATAGATTGGATCAATCACATCATCGACAGCGTGTGTCGTTGGCGCTAAAGCAAAGATACCTTTACGTTCAGCCACTGCCAAATAAACTACCTGGTTTATAAAATAGTCTCGCGTGGTGAATAGCACCCCTGGGGTGCTATTCACCGGCTGGGTTTATAATATAGTCCAGGTAGTTTTACGAGGCGACGCTCAATGCGAAGCTGTCGGTGGACATATCGATGGGAAGACATCGCCGCGCCATATAGGTCATATATGATTATCCAATCAAGGTGATTGGCGTCAATCATAGATTGACCACGGGTCACATAAACAAGCTGCGTGTAACAGTACACGTCTGTACACATTCCAACAATGAGCAACCGAGGAAAAGGACGTGGGGCAAAATATACCACCGACGACATGAGGGAGTCTACAAAAAAAATCCGTATACAGGGCCGGGGTGGGTGGGTGGTCCAGAGACCGAAACAATCGTGCTTGTAATTTTTTTTCCAAAATGGGTTTTTTTCAAACAACTTACAAGTACTGACCATGTAATGTTGTTTGTAAGCATGTTAGTATCATGTTTGTTGGCATATGGCTATATAGACAGCTATAGTGACTATTTAGCCTCAGATTTAGCAACATTCTGGATTTCACAGGATCCCGTCCCACTTCTCAGTGGAAAACCGTAATTTAGTAAATTAATGTATTACCCAGTTGTATTACCCGAATAAAAGTAATAAAATTAAAAAAAACTGTATCACAAATACTACATGGTGAATACTCAATGATGACTAGATATCATTGACCCGATTGTTGCATAACATGCAATTGAAAAGGGTATCTCATAAATTTCTAATGTCTGAAATACTGTCTTGTTCTGGCATGCAATCAAATTCATTCCTTCTGGTTATTTCTCATCTTTTTAATGATTGCAAGTAATGTTAATTTGCAGCACTTATCCAAATAAAACTGAATTGGTTATGATGAATGGCCGTTACTGTTTATTGTCGACAATCCCAACTGAAGGTGACGCTATTCTCCTTGAATTTACGAACTTCATCTTGAAGCTTATATAATTAAATACTGCTCAACAAGACTAAACTACAATACTAATGGTATACTGTTATCGCTTACAAATAGATTAACTGGAATAATGTGATGCATTCAGATGCTTTGAGAAATGATATTCTTCAATGTCTTCAAAGTTCAAACTAAAATCAAGAATAAAATCTGACTGAGACTATATATACTGCAGACTCTAGTGCACAAATATACATACAAGTTGGTAGCTCTGGTATGCATCGACAGGCAAAACCTGTGATATGCAGTAATATCTGCATACATCCTTCCCGTATCATTCAGGTCTATCACCATACCAAACCACTTAAAAATTCGACAACCGACACTTCAACTTATCTGGCAAAAACTTTGTACGGATGGAATTTAATAAACAAGGCCCATGGATAACTCTGGTAGGCATTGGTACTCACAATCCGTGATATTATGCATATTCGTTCCCCATTTCTGGTCCGTCACATGTCATAGAGCATCAAAATATGACAACCGACTCTTGAGTTATGATGCAAAATGTTTGTACGGACGGACGCACGGACCGTCAACTATATACCCGCCGACTAATATCGGGGGTATAATAGCCATATATCTATGTGTATACCTAACCAAAACAATTCCTCTCCTCATCCACCCCGGTGGATAAAACTAAAGAGTTCTTTGATCATGCACAAATAATTGTAGAACCCCTGACCTGTTTACCACTATTTACACTGGCCAGTGTTCTCTGTCAGACTAAACACGCTCGATATATTAAGGCTATACTGCGGTCTAGGGCAATTTGTGACATACAGTGTACCTACACAATGCTTTATTATTGTTGTTACATACTGGAAACTTCAGGAAACACCTGGAAATACAGTTTATTTTTCGTTTTGTCTGACCTGTGCTTTACCGATTAAAGGTACTCAATCCGAACAGAGGGTCCCCATCTCAACATATTTCAACAACAACAATCCGATCAGAGGGTCCTATATTACTATTTCTTTGGCTTTGGGGGTAAAAAATATTTGATTCGAGTCGAGGAACCCATCAAACAAAGCTCAGAGTTATTAGATATTGATTTTTGAAATTTGTTAGTTTCTCGAGATGAGTACCTGCGCGAGATGTGTACACCAAAACACTTTTCAAACAGACAAGGATGGATAACTCTAAAATCAAGTGGTAATAATAACGCAATTTTGACTGAGTTCTGGGCCAGAAAGTATTCCCGATAATGAAAAATAATAGATTTCTAAAATCGATATCTAACAAATCTGAGCTTTGATGGGTGACTTCCTCGACTCGAATCAAATATTTTTGACCCCCGAAGCCATTAAAATAGTAATTGAGAGGAGTTTTATCGGATTGAGTACCTTTAAGGATGTTATTGCTTGAGTCTTAATTTTACACACTTTGCACCAAAAAAGGATAGTGGAATGGGATTGAAAGGCAGTTAACACAGTTATTGAAGAACGGCTAAAAAACTCTGAATTTTTTATAAAAACATGAGAAAGGGGGTGGGTCCCTAACATTTGGAGGAACAAATTTGCACAAATGGGGTGGTGGGTCCCTCGGGGTCGGAAAAAAAACTTTTTGGGCCCTATATGTGCAATTGTTTTCCAGACCCCCCCCCCCCCCCCACTGCCGACGAGCGTAACACTTTTTTGGGCATTGTGGAGAGAAGAATCAAAATATTAAAGAACAAAGAAACCGGCACCATTCACCAGCGCCGGAAAAATGATGCATGGAAAGAAATTTCTTTGGAAATAGCAGGGAAATAATATCCAAACAGAACCAAAACACAAACAAAATTCTTCTGAGACGTTATCATCTTGGCTCTTCATTTTCACACTGTGCTAATTAAAAAACCTCATTAATATCATTGAAACTCATTCTGCAGATATATAAACACAAGCATGAGTCTCCACACAATTATACCCAAAAATTATACCGCTATACATGCCGATTGTGGCCGGTGAGTGTTCATGAATTAGTCGTGAGACGGCGTCAATTGACAGGTGACAAATCTGATAGATTGGATCAATCACACCATCGACAGCGTGTGTCGTTTGCGCTAAAGCAAAGATACCTTTGCGTTCAGCTGCTACCATATAAACTACCTGGTTTATAAAATAGTCTCGCTTGGTGAATAGCACCCCTGGTGTTCATGTTTGGTGACTCGTGGTGGTATGGTCATATGTAGGTTATACGGGTATACACACGTGTTGCTATATTGTCATGGGCGATGGGTATGTGTATATAGCGAGTGGCTATATTGCCATGGATGGGAGGTGCTTATGCATACATGGAGTGACTATACTGACATGGCTGGGGTGTATTAGTATATCTTGAGCGGCTATTCGGCTATGGTGTGACAAATAGGAATACATGGAGTGACATGGTCAATGTTGAGGTGAATATGTATACAAGGATTGACGATGACCATGTATGAATATTTTGAATATGTACACACGGGGTGACTATATGGCCATAGGTCAGGTGAAGGAGTATACCAGGTGCATGGGTGAGGGTATGTGTATGAAGCGAGTGGCTATATGGCCATTGGGGAGGTGCATATGTATACCCGAAGTGACTTTATGGTCATTGATGTGGTGTTGGTGTATGTATTGATTGTCTATTTGACCATGTGAGTGGATAATATGTATACAGGGGATGACCTTATGGTCAATGGTGAGATGGATGGGTATACAAGGAGTGACTATATGGTTATGGGTAATGTTTAGGAGTATACTCGGTGTGCCTGCATTGTGACCCGTGGCTGTATGGGCATCCGTGGTCATGGGTCAGGTGTACATGTATACAGTGGGTCACTATATTATGTATATGGTGTTTATGTATATATGGAATGACTGTGTGATAATGGGTGGCTTTCCACGCTTAACGTTTCCTCCATGTACATAAACACCATCAAGACGGAGAACTCTATGACATGACCTCTCTATTGACTAGCATATCCTTGAGTTATTATGGAAAGCGATAGCCACCCAAGATACACATGAACAACCCACCCATTACATCAGTCACTCCATTTGTATATAAACGCCACACAAATGACAACATAGTCACCCACTTTATACACGTTCACCTGAGCATACAGCCGTACGTGGTTATACCACTACATACCACGCTGAACACCAGGTATACACCTACAACCGACACATGACCATATAGTCACTCTATGTATGCATATTCACCACATTCACGATCATACAGTCACTCATTGCATATATATTCACCTCACCATGGACCATACAACCACTACATGTATACATATTCGCCATACCCATGACCATACCCATGAGTCAATCTAGGTATACATATACACATCACCAATGGTGAGCCCTTCCAGATATACCAATACCCGCACATACGACTATAAGTTCCATACTTGCCATAATCATACACGCCATCCATGATCATACATCTACTCCCTATACACCCCCAATGATAACACATCCACAACATATATCAATATACGTCCCACCCGTTACCAACAGTCATATTGGACCAGAATACCACATATCATGGTTCATCTCAGTTCCGTCTCAGAGTTCTGCCCATTCCCTTTCAATAATATGACCAGAATCACAAAAGAGGTTCTCTGCAAAATTCCATACTGCAACTTTAAAATGAATTTGTCATGCCCCATACGGAACTGAGACAAACATAACAGAACGTAGTTGTCAGTTAATTAACAAACACGTATAATAACCAAGTGAGTCACAATTTGCTACCTTTTGGTTGCCATTTTGGAAGCCATCTTGAGCCACTCGGTCTATAAACACCGTAGTGTGACACATTTAAGATAGACAAAAACAATAAATGCCTTTGATACCAAAGATAGTTGCATTTTACCTGAAAAAATGGTCGAACCCTGAAAAGTGAGTTTTTTCCGATATTGATGTCAAGTTTGTGAGTGAAAAATTCAATATTTCTGGTGATGTCAGTGGTGACAACAGTAAAAATGATCCATGGTGCATCAGACATGTCAGTATTCAATGTATAGAATACAGAATAGCCAATTGTATACATCAACTACAACTTGTAAGCGATTGCAAGACACCCTGGGGCAATATTTACCATTTACATATATTTTGGCGGCCATTTTGGGTCAAGGTAAGAATTTTGGCTTCAGTGAGTTTAAATATTCATAGGTAATGATATGCCTCACTTACTTTACAAAGTTCTTTTCATTTTTTGTTGAAATATGACAAGAATCACAATTGTGATTTTTTGGAAAATGTTATACCGCATTCTGTAAAATCGAATTTTTGAGGGATCGGAAGGGGTTAGGACCCCAATAATTCCATATTTAATAGCTCCAATCATCAGTTAATATACAAAATACAAAATAAAGTCATATTACAATACCAGTTCCGATCAGCATTAATTGATCTAGAAGACATTTGTGAAAAAAATGACTTATTTTCAACTTCCGGCGGTCATCTTGGATTGTGAGTTTCAATTTTTATGCCCAGAAAAGTGTCATTTTGTCTTATCTTCACGGAAATATATACATTTGTATACATTTTACTAGATTTTCCAGCTATAATTTGCATAAAACTGACTTAGGGCCTGGTCTGAAAAATGGCGACTATGATGGACGCCATCTTGCCTGTAGTCTACACGGCCACTTTGTTTTTTCTTGCTAACATTGCTTAGAAGTTGAAGGACATAATACGGAACAAAATGATTGGGGTGAAGTTAAGTCCCAGGGGGTGCAAGGGTACCCCTCTGAGCTCCCGGACTAATACTATATAGCATGATATTATAGAATGATATGGGATTGGCAAGCAACTTGGTATTATAGCGGCATCTGTTTCGGAAGCCTCACAAGTTACTCGGGTTTGTTGCCACTGTGTCGTTTCAGCGATCTAGTTTAATTATCGAATTCCGACATACTTGGCTAACTGAGTGATCCATATAACCGTCCATTATCGGAAATATAATTATTATAATGGAAATGGAACCAAGCTAACTGTTTTCTCGGCAGAAAAAAAAGGTCGTATAAATTGAAATTATGTGATGTCGAGGCATAAAGTTGTTTCAAATTTGTCGTATAAATTTCAAAACGTCGTAAAAGTTTGCCGCGAAAAAAAAATTATTTAAAAAAAGTCGTATAAGCTCTTTTCACAGTTTTCTCTTTATAGACTGGTGTAAACTCGTCAGTTTCACAATAATTCGATGCCCGGGATGTGTATCGATGGATTTGCTGCACTGTTGTTCTTCTGAATATAACATATCAAAATATAATCAATTTTTTGTCTCTCCTGTAAAATGACTAAAAAGTGCGGGAATTTTGTATACGACATGTTTGAATCCCACCGACGATATGTCACTGAACCTGTACTTGAAGATGAAGTCGAGAACACGCTCAAAGCACTCAACGTGAACAAAGCTTCGGGTGGGATAATGTTTATAATGAACACTTGGTCCTTGGTGGTACAGCATTGGTCAAATGCCTAACTGCACTATTGACGGGTATCATGATGTTTTCGCATATACCAGAACCGGCTAAGATTGGGATAATCGTTCCTCTGTACAAAGGAGGCAACAAAGCCCGAAAGTTATTTGACAGCTATCGCGCGATAACCCTGCTCCCTGCCATTTACAAATTGCTCGAAAAAATAATTTTATTAAGACTAGAGTATCGTGTTCCTGATATGATCAAAGTACATGCATTGCAACACGGTTTTCAGAAGGGTATCAACTGTCTCATTAACTCGTTTCTTATTTACGAATCTAAAGAATTTGCATCAGAAAACGACAGTAAGTTGGTCACATGTTTCCTTGATGTCCAGAAGGCATTTGATACCGTATGGATAAATGGTCTTCTCTATAAACTTCATCTCCTCGGTTTTGATGAGAAAATATGGCTACTGTTTCATCAAATGCTTACAGGTACTTCTTGTCATGTAAAATATGGGAATTGTCAGTCCAGAAAATTTCAGATAGAGCAGGGAACAAAACAAGGGGGCGTCATTTCACCTCTGTTCTGCATGATCTTCGTTGATCAGCTCTTAACAGAGCTTGCAAATTCGGGAGCAGGACTAAATATGTTCTCTATAAATTGTTCATGCCCGACACAAGCCGATGATATGACTTTGATCTCTGTTTCGGAAAATGGCCTGCAGCACCTAATGAATATATGCGCAAACTACAGTCGCAAATGGAGATATAAATATAATGAACAAAAGACAGTAGTTATTGTCTTCAATGAAAGCAAGAATGAGCACACTAAGGCTAGTTGTAATAGGGCATGTTCTCTTTGTGGAAAACAACTGTCTGAGGTCGAGAGTTTGGTTCACTTAGGCGTCCCTATACACAAATTCAATCACAAAGGTAACGCCATAGACGTAATAAAAACAAAACTCAGATCAAGCTACTTCTCACTGTCGAACATAGGTATGTATGCAGGTGGTATCACCCCAACAAGCAGTAGGAAATTATACACATCCATCGTTTTACCAAGGGGCCTCTTCGGATGCGAACTGCTGTGTGGTATGACTGATTCAGATATTTTGTCTCTGGAAAGAACGCACCGATTTTGTCTTAAAAAGATTCAAGGTCTTCATTATCAAACACGTACCAACATCGCAGAAGGGTTAATGGGTATTGGAAACGCTCAAAGTTTTGTTGAAAAAAAGAAGCTCCTATTTTTCAGCAGCTTGTGTACTCTCAGTACAGAGAAGGCAGCCAAATCTGTAATCTTGCTAAGGCTGCACTCTTTCTTCATAACTGGTGTTTCTAATAATTCGTTCATTGCCGACATTGTAGATATCATAGAGAGCCACAAGTTGATGCCATACCTCACAAATTATGTATCTTATAGTGATTTCCCAACAAAGCAGATTTGGAAAGGTATAGTGCGCAAGGCAATTTCCGTTTATACAGAATCCGAATGGGAAAGCGCGGCGAGCGACAAATCACTCCATCGCTTTCATAACATACATCCAAAGTTAACTGTCTCTCACCTGTGGCGCTGCTGTCGAAAATTCACTAGACTGGTACCCTGCCCCAACTCCAGCTACTCGCCCGTAGGGACAGGGATAGGCTAAACAGAAAGTGGAATTTTGAATTGTGTTTCCGGTCTGTGAGACATTGTTTTAAAATAGAAAAGCACATTTCAACATCGGTACGTTTTTCTTAATTTAATAATACAAGACGCAAGTATATAACTTTGACAACTACTCAATCAAATTGAATAGTGTTTTTCACAGGAATCGACTAACCCCGATCAACGGCAATAAGTTAAATAGTGCGAAATCATGTTTTTGTAGCTTGGATATTTGGAAACTCTGATGTCAACAAACACCCCCGGTAACCGGTTACAACAATTTTGTGTCGAAGTTTTCTGCCTCATGTCACATTTTATTAACTAAATTCGTCGGGGATATATTTACGTACATGTTGATACCAAAATTAACACAAGGCGGCAATGTGATTTTCCTGGGTGGACCTTTTACCACAAATTGCCAAACTTGGCTATACCGTCCCATGCTCTGACAAGTTGGTCAGTCTGTACTACATACATTTAAGGGGTTCATTTACGTTACTGATAAAACAGGTATCTCCTTCACACATATATGTCAATATAAGTTGATGACGTTAGTTTTGTTTGTTCCAAATAAGTTTCGTGAGGTACTAGTAATCGCCCCCCCCCCCCCCCGTGCACGGTTACATCAACATTGAAGAAGTTTGCTGCCTCATGTCTGATTTTTTTATTTCGATGTTTCGGCTATATTCTTGTGGACATTTTAGTACCAAAATCATCTATATGAGGCAGATATATTTTGTTTGCGTGAGGTGTTTTGTGTCAAACGGGAAAATCTGAGTTGTCTGGGGAGCAACGGAGCCTGAGGGTTAATATTACTAGTGCATATTATTTGTTGTTGTCTGTATGTCAGTATTGCTATTCATGTTTGACCATACCAGTATATATATTTTTTATAATAATTTTGAGTCTCAGCAAAATGTGTACTATATTGCATGTAAATAATTAAAAATAGTAGTAGATGAAAAAAAATCATGTTGCTATTATAGCAAGTTATAGCATAAGTACTAGTAATATGTTTAATATTTTGCAGAAATGGACCGTACACCAAGTTATATATCAACGAGTGTCAGTACAAAGAGAAGAAATGTAAAAAGAAATCGGGATATCAGCACCCCGACCAAATAAACACCACTCCGTGAGAAAAAAAGATAAAGTTTTTCTGTAAGTTTTTTGAAATGCATATCATATTTTAGTGGTTATTATTTGAAATACAATTTTATAATATATTTGGAATAAATGGCTAACAGCTCTGAAATCATACCTTTATCCTCATGACATTATGATCTATGAGTCTTGGTAAGGTGGTTATAACTCTTATCAGCTCATCACCTACAAATTAATAATAGTTTGTATGACATATTGAAAAAAGCATGTCTTGTACAGTACAAGCCTACATGTACAGTAATGCCCTAAATAATCGACTCCTTAACCACAGCAGAATTATGGGTATTTTTTCATGATTTAGTCGGAAATATGGCTTGCTGCCATTCAACAGATAGCTCTCGGTGAGAGCTTTCCACTGAATAGCAACAAGCCATATTTCCGACTAAATCCTGAAACATTTCCCATAATTCTGCTGTGGCTAAAGAGTCAATTACTACAGCAATGCTCTAAGTAATCGACTTCTTAACCACAGCAGAATTATGGGTAACTTTTCAGGATTTAGTCGGAAATATGGCTTGTTACCATTCATCGGAAAGCTCACGTGGAGAACTTTCCGATGAATGGCAACAAGACATATTTCCAACTAAATCCTGAAAAGTTACCCATAATTCTGCTGTGGTTAAGAAGTCGATTACTTAGAGCATTACTGTACTGTTTTTAGGTCCCCCATACCTACCTTAATAAATACCCAGACCAAGCCCGGATTTAGTGTGTCTGACATTTGCAGAATCATGTCCCCAGAGGGTGAATTTATTGACACTGTCAGACACAGCAGGCTAGCATCACCAAATTCACCATTTGGGAACCTCATTCTGCTAAGGCCTCAACTGATATGGGAGACCTAGGATCATTAGTCACCTCGATTATGCAAATTATTTTCTGCAAATTAGGCTGAATTAGGGGGAAAATAGTAACTGAACAGAAAAGTAACTAAAATCAATGTTAATTTGAGGCTATAGATATGGTACATGTACTTCCAGAAGATGATGCCTAAACAGAATGAGGTTCCCATAGGGTTAATTTGGTGATGCAGGGTAGCATCACTAAATTCACCCACTGGGGACCTCATTCTGCAAATGTCTGACACACTATATCCAGGCTTGACCCTGATCCTAATATTTTTATTTGTCTACCAAATTTATAAATGACACCTGGACTATTTACCTCAAAATCTGCATAAGAATATTCTATTTAATTCTACATTACTCTCAGTAAATCAAGTACCAGTACTACATTGTAAAAGTCAAAACTAATTGATGAGGATTAGAGTGCAAATCTTTAATCCTTTCATGACGGGAGCCGTACTGGTGCAGCATTAAAGATTTTTGTATCAATCCATATACCCTGTTCCAAAGCATTCTCTTATATATGCGAGTCTCCCATAGGGCGCCTCGCATATATAAGAGAATGCATTGTCTTACAAGATCAAGTTAAATATTGTTTGGCCAAAGCATTCTCTTTTATAAGGGATCCTCACATGTATAAGAGAGTGCATTGGCACAGGGTTTTCACAAAATTTGAGGAAGCTCCAGTCATGGAAAGGTTAATACAGAAAATATTTTTAATCAATAGAAAATAAGCAATTCATTTTCTGAAATAGGGACCCATTTCGTGTTATTTGAGTCAATAGTTTCTATCAGAACAACATGGTATGCAGTTAACTAGGTTTATTTAATTTTAGGCTTGAAATTTAGAGGATATTACTTGGTTGGTTTGATATCAGGTCCGATATCAGCCTGAGACAATGTCAAACACGTGCAGGGTCACTGTGTCACCAATAACACATGTGCGGGGGTCACTGTCACAAATAAATTAATTAATTAATGTCAAATCTACCAAGTAATATCATATTTATTAATTAGATCGCCTCTTTGTAGCTGACAACTCTTTCAAATGAGTGACATCACGCAAACAAAATATATCTGCCTCATATAGATGATTTTGGTACTAAAATGACCACAATAATATAGCCGAAACATCGAAATAAAAAAATCAGACATGAGGCAGCAAACTTCTTCAATGTTGATGTAACCGTGCACGAGGGGGGTGTGATTACTAGTACCTCACGAAACTTATTTGGAACAAATAAAACCATCGTCATCAACTTATATTGACATATATATGTGAAGGAGATACCTGTTTTTATCAGTAATGTAAATAAACCCCTTAAATGTATGTTGTACAGACTGACCAACTTGTCAGAGCATGGGACGGTTTAGCCAAGTTTGGCAATTTATGGTAAAAGGTCCACCCAGGCAAATCAAATTGACCCCTTGTGTTAATTTTGGTATCAACATGAGCGTAAATATATCCCCGACGAATTTAGTTAATAAAATGCGACATGACGCAGCAAACTTCGACACAAAATTGATGTAACCGGTTACCGGGGTGTTTGCTGACATTAGAGTTTCCAAATATCCAAGCTACAAAAACATGATTTCGCACTATTTAACTTATTGCCGTTGATCGGGGTTAGTCGATTCCTGTAAAGAACACTCTATTCAATTTGATTGAGGAGTTGTCAAAGTTATATACTTGCGTCTTGTATTATTAAATTAAGAAAAACGTACCGATGTTGAAATGTGCTTTTCTATTTTAAAACAATGTCTCACAAACCGGAAACACAATTCAAAATTCCACTTTCTGTTTAGCCTATCCCTGTCCCTACGGGCGAGTAGCTGGAGTTGGGAACGGGTACCAGTCTAAAATTCACAAGACACAAAATAGCATACCTGACTGTGACTGGAATCATAGCTTGTACTGGGTCCGTATCACTAACGTGTAGCAAGTGTGGTGGGGATTACGATGATCTCCCCTTACACGTTATTATGAACTGCCCAGCGATTGCGGAATACCGCAATTATATACATGTATGGTACAAGAACACTAAGATACATGCATCAGGTCGCCAGTGAACTATCTACCATATAATTGTTGTAGCTATCGATGATACATTTTGGAATGTATGTCTGTATGTATGTATGAATGCATGAGTGTGTGTGTTATAGACTCTAACACTGCTCGACCGATCCGACTCGGTTTTGGTATTTAACGTGTCAACTTGACCTCGCTCATAGTCATGTTTCTGGACCTTGACCGATGCGACTAAAATGTGTGTGCAGGACTACTTCGATCCCGGGAGCAATATGGACGGGTCCAATTTCACGTGGGACCATGTCCTCGAACGTGCTGATATAGGCATGTTTCTGGACCAATTGAACAGTAGTTCGTCCAGACGCTGTATATACTGGGTACTGTCCAGATGGAGGAGATCACAAAGAAATCCCTAAATAGCCCGAACGAAGTCGAGTACATCAGCTAGTCTAATATATATTTTGGGACTTTTGTTTGTCTGTTTGTCTGTTAGCTATGGCCGGGAAAACTGCCGGACAGATTTGACGAAATTTGATACCTAGGGGAAAGTATTTTGGACGGTCAAATCTTGACCCCGACCTGACTTTGACATTCAAAAAGATCAATTCAAGGTCAAATCTGGTAAAACGGAAGGATTTCAACGAAATTTGATACCTACCGTTACTTTTGTCCCAGGAGTGTTTTGGATTGGTCAAATCATAACCCCGACCTGACCTTGACCTTCAAAATTGTCAATTCAAGGTCAAATCGGGTAAAGCCGGGCGGATTTCGACGGGTACTTTTGTCGAGCGCTTTTGTCCGGGGAGTGTTTTGGACGGGTCAAATCGTGACCCCGACATGACCTTCACCTTTAAAATGGTCAATTCAAGGTTAAATCGCGCAATTCTCCGAAAATCAGAGGGGAACTTCCCGGACGAAGTCGGGTCCACCAGCTAGTATCTCATATATATTTTGAAGACCTCTGTCTGTATGTATGTTTGTTTGTTTGTTTGTTTGTTTGTCTGTCTGTCTGTCATTTATACAAATCTACGATTCTCGACCGATCGGGACGAAACTTGGTACGTGTGTGTAGTTTGACCGGGCGGTGAACGTTGTCGTATTGGCGAGCCCGTGCGGCGCCCGCTTCGCGCATGCGCAGACGAGATCTCGGAAACGGGTGGAGCTATCGACTTGATATTTGGTATGTGAATGTATCTTGCCCCGGATGCGAATTTTATCGGGTCGCCGAGCCCGTGCGACGCCAGCTTCGCGCATCCGCAGACGAGATCTCGGCAACGGGTGGAGCTATCGACTTGAAATTTGGTATGTGAATGTGTCTTGCCCCGGATACGAATTTTATCGGGTCGCCGAGCCCGTGCGACGCCAGCTTCGCGCATGCGCAGACCAGATCTCGGAAACGGGTGGAGCTATCGACTTGAAATTTGGTTTTTGAATAGCCCGGACAACGTCGGGCTCATCGGCTAGTCATATATATTTTGAAGACCTCTGTCTGTCTGTATGTCCTTTATAGAATCGAAAACGGGTTGACCGATCGAGACCAAATTTCGTATATAAGTGTAAAAAACCACGGGGATCGTCGCCGTCGCATTTTGGACAAGCTCTGAGCACAGATTCTCCACTCCCAATCATCAAAATCACCGCAAACGCCACTTCGGGGGTTAAGGCATCAACGATCTTTATATTTACCATATTCGGAGGTGTTAAGGATCAACGCTCTTTATTGCAATCCAAGCTGCTAAACGGCTACCCATGCGTAAAATACGGATGCAAAACGAAACGCGGAATGCAATTATCTCGATTTTCGACCGATCGGGACGAAACTTGATACGTGTGTGTAGTTTGACCAGGCGGTCGTCGTTGTCGTATTGGCGAGCCCGTACGACTCCCGTGCACCGCATGCGCAGACGAGATCTCGGAAACGGGTGGAGCTATCGACTTGAAATTTGCTATGTGAATGTATCCTGCCCCGGATACGAATTTTATCGGGTCGCCGAGCCCGTGCGACGCCAGCTTCGCGCGTGCGCAGACCAGATCTCGGAAACGGGTGGAGCTATCGACTTGAAATTTGGTTTTTGAATAGCCCGGACAACGTCGGGCTCATCGGCTAGTCTCATATATATTTTGAAGACCTCCGTCTGTCTGTTTGTCTGTCATTTATACAAATCTACGATTCTCGACCGATCGGGACTAAACTTGGTAAGTGTGTGTAGTTTGACCAGGCGGTCGACGTTGTCGTATTGGCGAGTCCGTGCGGCGCCCACTTCGCGCATGCGCAGACGAGATCTAGGAAACGGGTGGAGCAATCGACTTGAAATTTGCTATGTGAATGTACCTTGCCCCGGATACGAATTTTATCGGGTCGCCGAGCCCGTGCGTCGCCAGCTTCGCGCATGCGCAGACGAGATCTCATAAACGGGTTTAGCTATCGACTTGAAATTTGCTATGTGAATGTATCTTGCCCTGATACGAATTTTATCGGGTCGCCGAGGCCGCGCGACGCCAGATTCGCGCATGCGCAGACGAGATCTCGGAAACGAATGAGCTATCAACTTGAAATTTGGTATGTGAATGTATCTTGCCCCGGGTACTAATTTTATCGGGTCGCCGAGCCCGTGCGACGCCAGCTTCGCGCATGCACAGACCAGATCTCGGAAACGGGTGGAGCTATCGACTTGAAATTTGGTTTTTGAAAAGCCCGGACAACGTCCGGCTCATCGGCTATCTCATATATATTTTGAAGACCTCTGTCTGTCTGTATGTCTGTATGTCTGTGTGTGTTCGCGATGAACTCGAAAAGGCCGACCCGATTTCGATGAAACTTGGTACGTGGGGGTTATTTCCGGCCGGGAACGGGCATAGGCCTATTAATTTACCCGTGCGACGTGACATTGACCTTGAAATCGGATAATTTCAAGGTCAAACGCCCAAATATCACGGGATTTCGATCAAAATTGATATTTGGGGGTACATTCGTACGGGAAGTCTCATAAGCATATTCATTTGCACATGCGACGTGACCTTGACCTTGAAATCGGGTCAATTCAAGGTCAAATCTCCAATTTTGGTGGGATTTCGACGAAATTTGATACATGGGGTTACTTTTGTCCACTGAGTGTTTTGGACGGGTCATATCGTGACCCCGACCTCACATTGACCTTCAAAATGATCAATTCGAGGTCAAATCGGGTAAAACCGGATGGATTTCGACGGGCACGTTTGTCGGGTACTTTTGTCCGGGCAGTGTTTTGGACTGGTCAAATCGTTACCCCACTTGACCTTGACCTTCAAAATGGACAATTCAAGGTCAAAGCCCGGACGAAGTCGGGTCACCTTCTAGTATATATATATACGGAGTTCTCAAAATATATAGTAGACTAGCAGGTTAGCCCGCCACTGGCGGCATTCGTCTCATGGCTTTGTTTCAGAAACGTTCCGATATCTGGTCTGCGCATGCGCGAAGCTTGCGTCGCATGGGCTCGGCGATCCGATAAAATTCGTATCCGGGGCATGATACATTCACATAGCAAATTTCAAGTCGATAGCTCCACCCGTTTCCGAGATCTCGTCTGCGCACGCGCTGCACGGGCGTCGCACGGGCTAGGCGACCCGATAAAATTCGTACCCGGGGCAAGATACATTCACATACCAAATGTCAAGTCGATAGCTCTACCCGTTTCCGAGATCTCGTCTGCGCATGCGCGAAGCTGGCGTCGCACGGGCTCGGCGACCCGATACAATTCGTATCCGGGGCAAGATTCATTCACATACCAAATTTCAAGTCGATAGCTCCACCCGTTTCCGATATCTCGTCTGCGCATGCGCGAACCTGGCGTCGCACGGGCTCGGCAACCCGATAAAATTCGTACCCGGGGCAAGATACATTCACATAGCAAATTTCAAGTCGATAGCTCCACCCGTTTCCGATATCTCGTCTGCGCATGCGCGAACCTGGCGTCGCACGGGCTCGGCAACCCGATAAAATTCGTACCCGGGGCAAGATACATTCACATAGCAAATTTCAAGTCGATACCTCCACCCATTTCCGAGATCTCGTCTGAGCATGCGCGAAGCGGGCGCCGCACGGGCTCGCCAATGCGACAACGACGACCGCCTGGTCAAACTACACACACGTACCAAGTTTCGTCCCGATCGGTCGAGAATCGTAGATTTGTATTAATGACAGACAGACAGACAAACAAACAGACAGACAGACAGACAGAGGTCTTCAAAATATATATGAGATAGACTAGCAGGTTAGCCCGCCACTGGCGACAATAGTCAGAAACATGACAATTTTAATTTAATTTTGTGTTTTTCAATGAGTTAATTTTTTTGGTTTTCAATGAGTTAATTGTGCCTTTTTAATTTTTTAATTGAATTTTTTGTTTTTAAATTTTACCCGATTTTTGCTGGTTTTTCAATGAGTTAATAGTGCCTTTTTAATTTTGTTTTTCAATTTTACCCGAAATTGTTGGTTTTTCAATGAACCCGTCCATGACACTTCCCGTATTTAGCAAGTTTGAGCTCAATCTAAAGGACACACGCATATATATGACACTTCCCGTAGGTAGCAAGTTTGAGCTCAATCGGCATTCCCTGGAATTTCCCAGTCAATATTTAGTAAGTTTGAGCTCAATCGGTTCGAGTCTATAAAGGACACACTCATATAAATGACACTTCCCGTAGGTAGCAAGTTTGAGCTCAATCGGCATTCCCTGGAATTTCCCAGTCACCAACGCGGCGTAATTTTGGTACATATATAGAGACCAATTGTCCATCGGCTGTCATGTGTAGTAAAGATGGCTTATAAGCCGACATTGCCGTGGGAATGCCCGTTCCTACACGCGTTTTCGATTCTATGAAGTACCCACATATATACACACATACACATTATCTATATCTATATTTGCGAATGCCTGTCTGTCTGTCTGTCTGTCTGTGTTCTATAGAAATTCACAGGGGACAACCAAGATGATGCCAAAGGGGTCTATTAGGAGTAACTTTTTACGAGAAAGATAATGGTCGGGGTTAAAATTTTATAAAGTGACGCCGTTGTTGTCAGGGGCAGAAAAGGAGGAGGGGCAGAAAGAAAATTTGTCGGCGATTGCCACGAAACTTATATATAATCATCCCCATAATATGAGGAATCTAATGGTGTGTTTTAAATATGGCAAAAGTCGCGCCGTTCGCGTCAGGGGTGCCCGGAAGGGGGAGGGGCAGATTTTTTTTCTGTCGCCGATTGCCACGAAACTTACATATAGTCATCCCCATGATATGAAGAATCCAACGGTGTGGTTTAAATATGTCAAAAGTGGCGTCGTTCGAATCAGATTTGCACGAAAGGGGAGAGGGGCACCAAAATTGATAAAACTAATTTTAGCGCCGATTTCCACCAAATTGATATATATTCTTCTTCATGATACAAGGAATCTAATTGTGCGATTTAATAACGCCAAATGTTTGTCGTTTGGGTGAGAGATTGGGAGGGGTGGGCACTAACTTTGATAATAATTGGTTTAGTCGCCGATTGCCACCATACTTATACAAAAGCATCCCCATGGTATGAGGAGTCTAATGGTGTGGCTTATATCTGTCAAGTGTGGCCTCATTCGAGTCAGGGGTGTATTGACAGGGACAGGGGCACCAAATTTGATGCACAATTTTTTTGGCCCCAATTTCCACCAAATTGATACACTTTCTTATCTGAGGAATCTGATCGTGTGATTTAAAGACGCCATAGTGGTGCTGTTTATGTGAGAGATGGGGAGGGAGGGATTGGCACCAAATTTGATAAAAAAAAAAACATTGTTTAGTCGCCGATTATCACCAAACTTATAAACAATCATCTCCGTGATATCAGGAGTGTAATTGTGTGGTTTAAGGATGTCACAAGTGGGGCCATTCGAGTCAGTGGTGTACATATATGAGAGGGACATTATATCTATATGTTTAGTGCCGATTTTCACCAGATTGATAGATATTCTTCTCCGTGATACGAGGAATCTTATCGTGTGGTTTAGACACAACAAATTGGTGCCCTGTGGGTGAGAGATATGGGGACCTCTAATTTGATACGAATTTGTATACTCGCCAATTTTCACCAATTTCATATATATGCATCTCTAATCTCTAATGAGTCTTAGTGTGTGCAGCTTGAGTCCGAAATAGGGGCGGGAGGGTCATCAAAAACTGATACAAAATATTTTTAGTACCATGCAATTACCATCAAATTCAGACACGTTCTTCTCAAATGATACAAGAAATCAAAGTGTGCTGTCTGTCTGTCTTTCTGTATGTCTGTGTGTTCTATATATAACTTCACGCGGTACAATCGAAGAGGCAAAAGAAGATACAAATATATTTGGCACTAATTTCCAACAAATTCATACATGTTTTTATCTAATGATATACCATGAATTAAATCACATTTGGTGTCGTTTGCATCACGGATGGAGAGCGGATATGCACTATCATAGATAAGATTGCTATTCGCCGATATTCACATATAAGTTATATATAGTCACCCAGGCCATCTCCATATCATTTTAAGGAGATTTGGGCGTTCACATTTCACAATCCCGACAAATGGTAACCCACTTATAAGTCACTTGAACAACTATATCTTCTTAATTGTCATATGTATATGGGGATGGCAATCAGGACATTCACACAATGAGCTAGCAAAAAGAGATACATAAATTATTTGAGAGATGGGGAGGGAGGGATTGGCACCAAATTTGACAAAAAAACATTGTTTAGTCGCCGATTATCACCAAACTTATAAACAATCATCTCCATGATATCAGGAGTGTAATTGTGTGGTTTAAGGATGTCATAAGTGGGGCCATTCGAGTCAGTGGTGTTTAGAGATGAGAGGGACATTATATCTATATGTTTAGTGCCGATTTCCACCAGATTGATACATATTCTTCTCCGTGATACGAGGAATCTTATCGTATGGTTTAGACACCACAAATTGGTGCCCTATGGGTGAGAGATATGGGGACCTTCAATTTGATACGAATTTGAATACTCTCCAATTTTCACCAATTTCATATATATGCATCTCTAATCTCTAATGAGTCTTAGTGTGTGCAGCTTGAGTCCGAAATAGGGACGGGAGGGTCACCAAAAAACTGATACAAAATATTTTATCTAATGATATACCATGAATTAAATCACATTTGGTGTCGTTTGCGTCACGGATGGCGAGCGGATATGCACTATCATAGATAAGATTGCTATTCGCCTATATCCATATATAAATTATAAATAGTCACCCAGGCCATCTCCATATCATTTCAAGGAGATTTGGGCGTTCAATTTCACAATCCCGACAAATGGTAACCCACTTATAAGTCACTTGAACAATTATATCTTCTTAATTGTCATATTTATATGGGGATGGCAATCAGGACATTCATACAATGAGCTAGCAAAAAGAGATACATAGAAGAAGCATTAAACGTATATTTATCATTCTATTGAAGAGATTCATATATTCGTGCAAACTGAGAGACCTCGAACCGTCAGAGGATTGCATATATATTATAACAAAATTGAGTCTGTTCCATTCAATACAGTTTCCACAAAAAACGTTACAATTTGTCAGGATATATGGCCTGTTCAAAAATAGTGGTCACAGTGTGCAGTCATATATAGTTTCTTCTGATATACAATACAATGCAGTTAGTAGCACATGACATTTCAGGATCCTCCCAATACTGACATCTGACAAGGGGTTTATAACAGACTCATCGACTGACACAAACAACTCAAATCTCGCTCTGTGTCTGGCAAATGTAGCTGATATGCGCGCGCAGCAACATTTCGTTGAAACTGAGAATCTTTAGCCAATATATAGCACCATGAACAGACGAACGCCTGGACATTTCTTTGAAACATCTGTATCTTCATGGAGATATGGTAGCCAGGTATCCTCGAGATCTTAGTCCAACCCACTAGCTTGATTGATACATCTCAATATGTAAAACCCAATTGTCATCTTTTATTTATGCGAACTAATGTCTTTATGATGTCCATGTATCATATTATAACGTCTGACGTATACGCAGTTGTAAGTAAATAAATACTTCATTATTGGTGGAACGGATTAATCGCGATAAACAGAATGACATTTGACAAGGTGGGCCACTACTTATATTCCATGACTGTAATAATCATGTTTTGTGATGCTATTTGAATATACAATTTATGAGAAAACGTATAACACTTTGAACAAGAGTGTTCTCTACTCCCAACAAATATCCACAGCACACAGATGGTTTCACATCGCATTAACCTGGGCAACGCCGGGTAACCCTGCTAGTATATATATATATATATATATATATATATATATATATATATATATATATATATATATAGGAATTCTTATCAATATAATAACACCAATTGAAGACCCATCAAATCTTTAAAGATTTGATGGGTCTTTAATTGGTGTTATCATATTGATAATAATTCCTATTAGACCAGACCCATACGGCTAAAGATATCAACACTACTATATATATATATATATATATATATATATATATATACAGCCATATCGTACTTACAGACATACAGACGACAGTCAGACAAGCAGGCATACTAGACAAACAAACAAACGACATACATACATACAGACTAATGTACTTACTGGTAAAACAATACACAGATACATGTGATATGAACAATTACGAACACGCTTATAACTGCATGTTATGATTGATCGAGTTTATATGAAGATTTGGGAGACCTAGTCAGGACTTGGCGTCAGTCGATCAACATATACTCTCCAGAGGAATGCAGCTTTGTTTACGAAAAAGTCTATTAGTTGCTTTTCTTCTTCGGGAGCACAGTATATGTTTTCATGTAGACCTGTTAGTAGAACGCGCGTTTTGGATTCTACGTCCAGTTTGTCATACTGAATATAAATGTCTACATGAAACAAGTTTAGTAGCTCGAATTCAAAAAGTATTTCGATAGTCGCAAATGGAAGAACATTCGATTAAGGCATGTTTTACAAGATCTTTATGTTTGTTGTCACATAATACGCAGGTTTCCTCATTTGTTTCCAGGATACAAATAAGGCGTGCAATAAGTAGATATGATTTTTTATGGGCTGGGTATATGCGACAATTTTCCCATAGCCGGGACATGCATAACGTTGGATGGACGGCAGAGAACCTGGCAAGTCGAGTATCCTCATTTACGCTCATGTCCCAATATTCTCTATTAACTTTTGACCATGATTCGTTTATGGCACATTTCCATGTGGATTTCTTAGGGAATATTGAATTTTCGATGTAGTTCTCAAGAGCTTCGGTCATGTCATATTTGTTAAGAGTGTCAATGATGTCAGACATGTAACTTGATGATGAACATGTAGTGCCAACAATGTACTGATATAAGCGCGTGAGAAATACTTGTTTCACAGTTTTAGAAGATTTTAAGTTGCACAAAGAGCCGAAGAATGACATTTTACGTTGTTCGATAAGTGACACCATAGACGAGGTTCCGACAAATCCTTGCGCAATAACCGTTTTTGTACGACGGTGAAGGCCCTGGTAATACTTTAAACAGAATCTGTGTGTGCGTTCCAGGCGATCAACGTGTTTTTGGTTCAAATTCCAGAGAAGTTCAGACCCGTACAGCCCTTTAGGTATGACCACCGACGAATATATCAACGAACAACTTGTTGGGGTCATACCACCCGCGTAAAGGCCGGCGTTGTTGAGCATCATAAACGTGCTACGAGTCTTATCGCATATATGCTCTGTGAATATTCCATTAAAGTCATACTTATCAAGATAAATGCCCAAATGAGTTATGTTGGTGGTTTCTTTGACATCTGAGGTACCAAGGTTCCAAAGTCGATCCTGACGCGAAAATTCGGATTTAGTTTCATTAAATACCACTACAGCGCATTTATTTGGGTTATATCGATACCGCCATTTGTTACTGTAATCGTAGCAAATATCACATAGTGCTGATAAACCAGATTTGCTGAGAGACAGCAGAACCATATCGTCTGCATGTGTCGGAGACGTACAATTTACACCGAGCATGTTTAAACCAAACGGCGAGTTTGCAAGGATATGTATCAACTCGTCAACGTAGATAATATAGTACAACGGCGAGAGGATTCCTCCCTGCCTGGCTCCCTGTCGCACATCAAACCACCTGGAAAAAACGTTGTTATGACGAATGGAACAGGTTACATTGATCAGAAGATCGCGCTTCAATCGAAATAAGTTTCCTCTGAATCCGCATGTGTGCAATTTGTATAACAATCCGTTAACCCAGACAGTATCGAACGCTTTCCAGACGTCTAAAAAGAGGCTATACAACTTGTGTTTACTTTCGGATACATACGCAATACATTCTTTCATTATATATGACGTCATAGTTGCACTAATGCCCTTTTGGAAGCCATGTTGAAGCGGGTGTATATCAAGCAATTTTGGAGCGTATAGTTCTATTCGAGATTGTAAAATCTTTTCGAGAAGCTTGTATAGAGTGGGCATGAGAGTTATAGCTCTGTAGCTATCAAAGTCAGTTCTGGATTTCGAACCACCTTTGTGTAATGTTATGATTATACCACGTTCCATCTGTTGTGGGACCGTTTGTGTTTGAATCAGGACTGTCATGAGATTCGATACCGTCTGTGTTAACTTCTGGCTTCCGTATATCAAATGTTCGTTCGTATGTGTATTGTCGTAATAGTAAACTGGATCTCCAGGTTCATATGTGATTACCGTTTTATCACCATTGCGTTTATGTGTTCGCTTTTGAGATTTTCTCAATCTTTGATGAACAACTCGGAAATTGAAATGTTGTCTTTCTAATCTTTGTTTCCAAAATTCGGTACGGTTTCTTTGCAATAGGTTTGTGATTTTCAGTGTCAATTCTCATTTCTGTATTTCTACATAATCCTATATCTCTTTCTGTGTTTGCAAATACATCTCTGTATTCTGTTACAAATGGTTTGTGTGTATCTGGGACATTTAATTTGTTTAAATCGATATGTTTGTCTAATTGCGGTTTAGCGGAGGATACATCTAATATATCTTCTGTGTGTATGGGTTCGACGCGCCCTACGACACAACCACGTTTCAAATTTATCCATTTATTAGTTTGATTTTGAATAAGTATTGGTATATCATGGTTTGATGCTTTAACTACGGTTTCGGCTATATCGATGCCTGGTTTTTCGGCTAAAAATCCGTTTTCAACTTGTTTTAGACATAAGTAATCAGAGTTGAACATTTTTGAACCACCGGCGATTTTAGCTGAGGTAAAATTATATATCCCTGTTTTTGGTGCTAAAATGCAGGCAATTTTAAGTCTGGCTAAGCTTGCTACATAAATGTCGGGGATTAATTCAAACATTGTGTCCTTTATTCCAAATGACTGTAAATCGAAGTAGAGACGAACGTTATATTTTTGCACGAATTCACGTCCGATAATGAAATTTCGGGATAAATTTTCAATAACTACGAATTCAGCTGAGAGTTTCATGTCTTTTATTTTGAATTGTAATTCGATTGTTCCGTGCGCTTTCATATTGTCGCCCGACGCGGATGTCAAAACCATTTGTTTTCTTACTAATTTTTGGTTTATTTTTCAAGTTTTTATAAATGTTATAACTGATGCACGATAATGATGCACCACTGTCAAGTAATGCGCGGTATTTTGTATTGTCTATTCGAATTATCGTTGAACATGGAACTTGATCATTAATGCCAGCTTTCAAATCTTGGTCATATTTTATGCTGTTAATATGAATTTGTGGCAATTTTTCAGTTGGAATTTTAGGTTTCTCATCGATTGCTTGTTTAGAATAATGTTTTGTATGTCTGTCATTTGAGTTCACGTGATGCAGTGCATTGCGTTTGTGTTGTACGAAATTGTCTATATGTCTCACATCTGAGATATTTGCTTTTCTGATGAAAGGTTCACGGGAAAATGTTTTTGTATTTTGTGTTCGATAATTTGTATATTTAAATTGGTTGTTTGATGCTTTAGAATCTGATTGGAGATAGCTACGTTTAGGTAAAGAGTGTTTACGCGTGAAATTTCTGTATCTTTCAGTGGGATGATATCTGGGACGGAAATTGTACGGATTGTTAATAAAACGTGCTCTAATATTTTGCTCGCGAAGTGCAAAAGTGACTGCCTCATCGATGGATTTAAGATTCATTCGCATGAGAGGAATTTTAAAATGTGGGTTGGCTAAACCATCGATAAACGTTGTAAGAATTTGATTTTGAATAGCAGGACGAATAGTATCGTCGGCAAAAGCTTCTGTTGCAATAGCATATAATCTCTCGGCAAAAGCGGGAATAGTTTCATCTTGATTTTGTTTAATGTTTTTGAAAATAATGAATGCGTGTTTTTCGTCAGGGACATCACAAAATCTAGTTTTAAGTTCTGTTTTAAGGTGGACCCAATTCACGCGTCTTGGCTCATTTAAATTTGACTCGATGTACCTTTTTATGAAATAGGAGACTTCATTTTGCGTTGTTTGTAAAGCTAATGTCGGAAGTTCGAGTATGTCGGCATCTACTACACGTACATAACATTCTAATGATCTAATCCATGATCGAAATAAATGCGGTTCGCCGTTTTAGGTAGGAATTGATTGTGATAATGATGCGATTTGTGTAACTTTTGTTTGTTGGATTCTAGCAATTGTTTGAGCAGAAACTGAAGATGAGATTTGATTAAAATGTTCTGCAATATTTTTCAATGAATCTAATTTTGTATGTGTAGAATTGTCGGATTTAGTGGAAGCTGTATTGTGATAGTTTGCATTTTGCTGTTGTATTAAGTTCGAATTGTTTTCCATGTTGTGTAAAATTGCGGGGTTAATTTTCGCATGACCACAAGAACGTGCATCTGCCATTACAAATATGTATGAGTAAATTAGAAATTTGAATTACTTTATTGAAGGTTTGAAATAATTTCGAGTGAAAGTAATATTTAAAATTGCGACTGAGCCAAATGGAAGCCAATAATAAAGAGATTACTCACCGATTGTGGCAGAATGGTAATGGTAATAGTTGAACAACAATGGTTGTGTAGATTCAGAGTCATGTCTTGTTCTGTCATGTGAGTTTATCGTCTTTCTGTTGTCTTTGATTTGTCTGATTTGTGATCTTGTTCTGTATTCGTCTGTGAACTGTTCTGTCTTCTTTCAGGAATTTATATAAGTGTCTGTTTATTCTTATCTATTATGTAATCTGTTCTGTCTTCTTTTTATAAGTGTTTACTCTTCTGTGGTCTGTTCTGTCTTCTTTTATCAATTGATAATGTTTGTTTACTCATCTGTTTTCTATTCTGTCTTCTTTTAGCAATTAATAATGTTTGTTTACTCTTCTGTTTTCTACTCAGTCTTTTAGCAATTAATACTGTTTGTTTACTCTTCTGTTTTCTGTCCCGTGTTCTGTCTTCTGTTATAAATTAATCAGCGTTATCTTGTCTTGTCTGACTTCTCGTTGTGATGATGTGACGTGTTCTCTGCTCTCGGAACCATTACAGACTGTTACATAATGCCGTCAACAATCTGGGCCGATATGATATTCTAGTGGCAGTGACGAGTGAATGCATCTTCAATAGATAACTTTAATAGTGATGAGGCACAGCAACAATAGTACATACATATACATAAGCGTATATAAATAAGAGTCGAGTATTCTGTCAGCCATGATATCGCATGGTAAAGATCCATGTAAAACACTCTCGATTTCTAACTGACTTCCTTGTTCTAAGAAATCCCCCGCCGTTATCTCTCGACTCATGGTTCGCTGAACCTCATGCATAACGGTCAGCTCAGAGTCGTCTTAACATTCCAAAGTACCGTAGACAAAGCCAGGTCAGATGAAGGTTACATACCAGCGATAGACAAAGAACAGTTCAGAAGCAGGCTAATTAATGTTACACAATACATTCCAACTGACCGATCTCTGCGAGGTTAAATGTGCATGGAATGTTATTACTAAGTCTAAGGATGGCGAAAGTGCCATCAGGGATGTTACTGGCACATGTAGGTGGGGGTATATTATGTATCAGAGTTATAGGACTTAGTTGTCTGGCCGTTTGGACGGCTGGTAATTTGTTTGTTGGGACTAGCATTTAGTAGCTGTTGATTAAACATCTGCTGTTGATTGTACATGTGGTTTAATCTATTATTGATTCCATTTATAGTATGAGTGGTGAAGTCCTGGAAAAGGCCGGCAATCTCTCGTGAGAATTTGTTTAGTTTTATATTTATTTTATCCATACATTTTAACTCAATGCGTTCATCAGTTTCAGTTGGTTTTGGTTCAGATTCCTCAGTCGCATTAACACTTTCATCGCGTGGCGAGTTAGCATCATCGTGTAAGGAATTTGAATTGTCGTCCGTGTTTTCGTCTGAATTTATTTTAGAATCCGTAACATCCTTGTTTGGATCACAAGTTTTCACATTCTGTTTTGGAACTTTTTGTTGTTTTTGTTTATTTTTGCCCTTGAGTGTTCCTGTGTACCCTGTGTTGGAATTAACAGATCTGGTCAGCGACTGTATTTCATCGCGCATTGATTCCTTGTCCATTTTGATATCTCGTATGTCACTTTTCAGTTTCGAGACTCCTGAGCATCTTTCATCGGCCGTACGCTCGATATCAAGCTGATTCACTTCAATTTGTTCCTCAATTTTATCAATTCTCTCGGATAGCTGGGTTAAGAGTGACTGTGTCATTGTTATTCATTCTGACCATGGGAGTATTCATCGCTTTGGCTAGTTTGGCAGGATATGTTTTATTTTGCTCCTTCATCTCCGAAACAGTTTTATATAAATCTGATAAGCTGCGAACTGGTCCAAATTGAGTTGAGTTAGCAATATATTCCAATATCTCCTTTGGTGAATTAGAAATTTCAGAATACTCGGGTATGTCATGTTGGTTGCTGATCATAACTGTAGGAGCTGTTAACAACTCTGACATATGGTCGGGTTTCTTGTCGAGAATGCACAACATCATTTGATAAATGTCGTGGGAATATTTCACCGCACGAGTTGTTTCCCTGTCAGCTGCTGACATTTCTCGGTTGACTCGCCTCTGCTTGAGGGAGGAGTTCAGATTAATGTCAAGTCTTCCAGATTTTGCCAATTTGATTATTTCCTCGAATACGGAGGCTCGCATTTCTTTTAGAGTTGCAGCACGCCACTGTGTTGCATTTAATAGGACATCGACAACATTCCCTTTTGGCGTATTCCGAACATACTGTAGAACCCATGAAAGATATGTGCTGACATCAACTGTCGTGGGCCCCGTTTCTGTTAATTTAACAAAGGTAGCAGAGAGGTCTATGGGTTCCGTAACACAAAACAAAACGCATGTGTTGACACAAACACCGTTTGAAGAGTTTATTATGACATAAAATGATCGTTTTTGATTAATTATTGATTAATTATTGATATTTATTGTTGTATATTGGCTGCTATCAATATTTATACAAATAGAATTAATTATTTCTTATAATTGCTCCTTTGGTAAACTTTGACTATCGGAAAATGAAAATCAAAATATGCCGCTGAAAAAAATGTAATCGACATTAAAGTCTCATCTTTAATGATTAATATAGTAATTTGCCTTTTATCTGTGATGAAATGAGAAATGGTAATTGTCTTTTTTTGCTAACATTAAATTAAATTAAATAAATTAAGTAAAATACAGTGAAATTATTTTTTAAATTAGTGTTTATTACATTTTTGCGCACGTTGGCATCTCTCTGAGTGCATTCTAGTTTGTAATACTGTGAATGGCTTTAAATTCGTTGGTATCAATTTTCGTGGTTCAGCCTTTTATGACTTTTATGTGGGTTCGTAAATTCGTGGGATACTAACTGTCGCCTCCAAACCTCCAATAATAACAATCAAGTCCAAACATTTGTATTAAATTATTTTTGCGGCATATTTCGGATTGTGCGGAGAATTATAAACTGAATTGCGGATTGGTATGGATAACGGAGATTTGGCGATCTTGTAGATTGAGATCGTGGGTAATAGTGGAGATCGAAGTACTATATTTACATGTGAATTACTATATCAGTTTATGTTTTATCGTGAGGGGTGCTACAACAAGCCACCCAGTTAAGGAATTAGATTCGAGAAATCCTAACAGTTGAACATTCAATTCCTATTCGTGAAACGACATGACTGAATTTTGAAGTTATACACCCTATCACCCCAACCCGAGTGACGAGGCTCTATATATAGGTACATCCCTTCTGTCATGATTGTTTCTAACAATCTATAATAGCGATATTATACTTGAACACTGTTGTCTGGATAGCTGCATGCATACGTTATGGTATCATACATGCAAGTCATATAAAATAAAAATAAAAAGCGTCCACAGTAAAATAACTTATCATTAATTTGGATAATGAGCGTCCGTTATTAAAATAATGGATAGTTTTTGTTTGTATGTAAAATAATGTAAGATCTCGACAATAACCATCCATTATCTAAAACACTGGACTCAGTGAACAGAGGAATGACGTCATGGCCATGTTTCAATCTGATCAGACTGTATTGCACTGGCCACTATAATGCGTCATTGATAACAAGAAACTGGTTAGATTACCACTGTAATGCGTCATCGATAACGATAAACTGGTTAGATTACCACTATAAGGCGTCATCGATAACGAGAAACTGGTTAGATTACCACTGAACACCGGGAAAACAAGCGGGAACGTTGCTTCTTACTGTGCGCATCAACATAAACTCTAGAACACGACATATTAAAGCCGCATGACGGTTTGTTCTCCAAAATGTGTGATACTCGCTTTTTACTTTTTCCCGGTATAACGATCGGTCGATACATATTTGAAATACGTTTCTACGGGCATGGTATGTCCCAGAAAGACGTACTGAAGCGTGTGTTTTGGGTTCCAAACAAACAACAGCAATGTGCACGACATGCATGGTACAGACACTAGTGCCCAGTGTTAGTCTAGTTCTGATATGATAGAATTAAAGATAGCTTGTTTCATTTCTGTGCGACAAATTGAAAACAGCTGGAAAATGGCTGTAACTATGGAAAACATTTTTCAGAGCAAATGAGGCCGGTATATCATTATTTCGTGCATTTGTCAAACTATCTTATACCTCCTTCGAAATAACGTAGACAAAATTTGGAAGCTCGAATGAGCCATGTCCGTTTAAGTAGAAATACACAATCTCCATAGAAACGAAAGCTATAAACAAATGTGTGTATTTTGTTTATTCGTACAATTTATCAATGAGCTATGACCCTTGGTTTGCACACTCAAACGCCCTTTGTTCCCCATTTGTTTTTAAAAAATTCACCATTTCCAAACAAATATTAGACCATGACAGAGCGAATGTCAGAAAATAAGCTACATCTATATGAGAGAGCTATGATAGACCTTTAATATTTTAAATCGAAAAAAGTTAACGAAGCAATATCAAACTATTGTCTTGCATCGCAGATGAAAACATTCTAGGGAGTGAAATCGGACTATTTTCCTATAACCAGATTCACATAGTTGGTATGAACTGAATACGAAAATTATGTTACGCATCCAAACTTTTCACTTTTTTTGTAAACTTTTACAGTCCTGTAAAACAGTTAAACCAACAGAACAGCAATGTCGAATTCAACACAGGCTAGAACACTGGAAGTTATGCCCCCATACTTGCTTCTGCCTATAATACCACTTAGTTCTATTACGATGCGACTATTAATGCAATTAAAAGCACATTGGAGGCATACAAATATAAAGCATACTATTTCAACAAGTATAGCTTTTTGCTATAATATATATAATAGTTAACATATTTCACATGAAACCCCTGTAATATCATTGAAAAAAAATCCATTAGATATATTCTTATCTCTCACTAGTGAGTAATTGCCGCGTGCTTACCGGGATACTTGGCATCGCGCCAAGTAAATTACCCCGCAGATCAACACTATTTAGAAAACTCTCGCTTGACACCAATAACAGACATTTCAAAATGATTGCTTTGTTCATTAAAGTTCAGTTATTGTCCAAATTCACTGCACTAACGGAAACGGGCACAAAAACAACAAGAGACAACTTGGGGGCTATATGTTTCGTCTTTTTGATGTGATATACAAGATCTTTAACTCGTTATGTTGTGATATAAGATTTTAAGAAACTCGCTTGATAAATTTGATCTACAAATCGTCTACGACTCGTTGTCGATCAAATTGATCAAACTCGTTTCATAAAATCTTATATCCAACATAACACGTTGGAGATCCTCTATATCTCTAAAATATTGCGGTGTTAGTCATTTCCTTATTCTAAACGCCTGTTGTGCACTCTTGCTAAAGTTGACGAGCGCGGCGTACCCGGACTTCGTATTGAAATTTAATGGCCCGTTAAATTTGAATAACATGTTGTTGTTTACCCGATGTGCAGAACGTCCTTGTAGTCTAACCTTCGGATAAGTTGTCGCTATCAGTAGTAAGGGCGGCCACTCTGTGGCTCCCCATGCCCCGATGACACTCTGGCCCTCTTCCTCGAAGTGACCACGAAGGCAGGGGTGGAACAGAGTGCCAACCGACAGGAGAGCCACAGAGAGCCAGTCGGGCGGTCACTCTGGCCCACCCATGCCCTCGATGCCACTCTGTCCCATGCCCCAGAGTGCCAACCGAGGCTGGCATTCTAGGGCACGGGCCACTGTGTCCACCGAGGAGGGTGCCCCAGAGTGCAATCGAGTACGGGTGTGGCCCAGAGTGACCACGAGCCCAGGGTGGGGCAGCTTCCCCACGAGCCAAAGTGGGACAGAGTGAAGGAGGTTCGCGAACATTCCGACTCCACGTCTTCTAAGGACAGTGTGGTAGGCGAACAGCACCCCCCTTCGCTGTACACAATGGATTTAGAATAAAAACCGAGACATCCGGACGTTAATGAAATGTGTTACTTTGCCAGTGCATTTTTAGCAAAAGTGAAAGTCTTAGATGGATTTAGAAGAAAAACCGAGAAATCGGACGATAGAAAAATGTGTTACTTTGTCAGTTCATTTTTTTTAACAAAAGCGAGTCTTCGAATATATATTCGAGACGTAACGTTGAGAAATGTATACTATTATGTAAGAGTAATGGGGATTGATGGGTTAATCGCGTGATAATTAATGAGCGTTTGTATATGACGCGTCGCTATTAAAGAGCGTTTGTTTACAATATCAACGCAACGTTATCGCTCGAAATTTAGCGTCGACAAAATTTAATTTCTTCCATCTAAAACATAATTACGTGTTGGACTCTGTCATTTTAAGAATATATAAGTATTACACAGACACACCAAGCCTCAGCTTAAATTTTTTTTAAATATCGACATAAATCGATTTGAATGGGAAATCCTATGTTAAAATTTAGCATCGAAAAAATTTAATTTCTTCCATCTAAAACATAAATACGTGTTGGACTCTGTCATTTTATGACTATATAAGTATTACACGCAGACACACGAAGTCTCAGCTTAACATTTTGAAAAATAAGAGTTGTATCGACATAAATCGATTTGAATGGGAAATCCTATGTTAATAAATTTTAGGGCTCTGCGAATGTTTTCAGAGCGGTGACATCGATGTGAAATTTTTATGTATGGTCAACTCGGGACGGGAAATATTTTTGTCGGGTTATTTTGTCCACCCAACAGACCTTGGGCGATATTTCGGGCATCAGCGGTGGCAGCGACGTGAAATGATGATAGTTATATGATAGTATACTGTCCGCGTGCCTGTACGGGGTTACCTTGAAAAACATAAATTAATGGATCGACCGAAGCCATTGGACCAATGCCGCCAGTGGCGGGCTAATCTGCAAGTACTATATGCATATGGTATACAGTGCTCCGTATTACTATGATATATCATGGTATAATACAGTATAACCATAGTAGACTATAGTACAGCATAATGTATCTGTATTTGTAGACATGGCAGGGCAGGTACCTCCCGGCTATAGACGCACTGGTCCAGTATGAAATACTAAGCATCAATCATAATAATCCTGGGCCTATTACTATAGTTTGTTGTGTTAATACTATATATAGTACTTATCACATGGTATACCATAGTACACTACATTATAACTATAGTACACCGGTACCATAGTACAGTACGAAATAATATGCAGCAATTATAGAACTGTTACTATAGTATGTTGTTGTAATTAGGTAATATTAGACTATTCCATGGAATACAATGCATAGTACACTAAAGTATACATATAGCTAGTATACTGTAATATATAACCGGTGACAATAGAAGATGGTACTGGCATTGTGTGTATATATACACAACAGTGAACTATAGTAAAACTACAGTTGATCATAGAAGACCTTCAGTATGAGAATTGTTCTACAACGAAACAATGGTAAAGTCATGCATCGGGCTTTAAAACTAAAGTAATATCATAGTTATCGTAGTAAAACCATATTTAAAATTAACTATGGTTGGCTGGTGATTAACTGGTTCTATACATATTGTTTAGAGAATCAATTGTATATTGTAACCATGGTTACCTGGCGTTCAATGCTTGGTTGTCAGCTTTTACCGGGAGTTCAATTCGGTTGGAGCACCGCGCTTTGAAATCGGGCTCGTATATCGAGAAAACAGAGTAAACAGGGGCCAAACGCTAAGCGTGGCTTTCAATTGGATATTAAGGCATCCAAAACATGTCTTTGTTATTAAATACGACATCGTATAGTTCGATGTGCTTTTTGTCGCAAACGTGACGTGTTTTTAGCAAGAAAATAGGAGGATTAACCTTGATTTACGAGAGAACTAGACACGACACTGAAACGAAATTAGTACGAAAATGTAGCAGAACATACCCCTAATCGAGGCAGATTGGCACCCGGTTTGGGATTTTTACACATTTAGAGGAGAAGACGAAAATATACGTACCGTAGTCAGTCTGAGGTGAGCGACGTTTGTTTATGGCTGTTTACCGCAAGCCAGTGTCGTAGGTATTCTTCGCTTTTTATGACTTGGTCGACTCCAGTTATTGCCCGGTGAACGTCGGAAACATTCTTGTAACCATATCGCGGTTTGTACTGATTCTTAAGGAAGCTAATTGTGTGAATGCAGAGGGTATGTGATTATACTTAATTTAATTCGTCGGTCCTTCCATGGCGTAATACAATAACTTAAATGAGTATATGGGACTAGTGTGCATATAATATAACGGTTGTTTGACACATTTGCTTGAAAACTGTAGGCTACAACAATAGCTCTACAACAACCATTTGTATTTTCGCATTCCGGCTAATCTGCCATCCGTAAAATTACTTCGTACTCAACAGACTTTCAAATAATGGAAATCTGCATACCTTATTCTAAGACTCAGAGACTATAGAAATCAACATTTTAGTACATTATCTCTTTAAATTGCTTAGACGAATTAAAAACCTTCTGAAACTAAGAGACGTATGCGTGCGAGTGAGGGTGAGTGTGTGTGAGTGTGTGTGAGTGTGAGAAAGACTTTAAATTGTAGAACATAATATAATATCCATATCAGACGTCCCCACCACAAAAATCTTCTTATTAACATCCTATTCAATATTCATTTATGAACTGTGATACTTAATTTATGTTCAATATATATACCAAATATATATCTTAACATATTGCACGTGTGTACATTTCACATGAAACACCTATAATATTATGTTAAAAGCCATTACATATTTCCTTTTCTGTCAATAGTGATGAATATCGAGCCAAAATAATGACTTTACATTGATTCGGGTGGATTAATACTATCTCGAAAAGCTGCGCATGACACCCAACACCAGACAATGCAAAATTATTAATTTGCACTAACGAAAATAGACACAACAACAAAGAGGCAAGTTTGAGGGAGTATATTGTCCGTCGGCAGTCTTTGTGCGCATTACTGTTGTATACGGGTGTGACGCGTCTCATTCAACAATGTAAATGTATGCATTTTAAAGCTTCTTTTAAGGAAGGTTGTGTTGTTAAAAAGGTACTAAGCTCTAGTGTGTTGATGCGTGTTCTTTGTATACGGTTATAAATTATGTCACATTAATCTATACCTTACTCGTATTTAAATTCGTTCAGTACTATTTTTCGCGCACCCGCCGGTGCGCGAATTTAAGACTGAGCGAAAAATAGTACGACTGCTGAGTTTAGACCAAACCACAGGGAAGGCTATATGTCGACGAGTTACATACATTGTATATACATTGCGAATATTAGGCTTGTAGTACTATAATTTACATGCGGACAACCACGTGTAAACCATTTATGCTATGTACATGTATGCCATAATTATAGAGCAACAAATGATGGTAACATCATTGATGTTGAAATACTTGTAAGAATACACATATTGCAGACTGAAGGTGCACGAAAGCACGTCGCCGTATTCACAAAGCTGGCGTGACACCGTGATCAAACAGTCTGAGTTAGTTAATATGTCAACACAACCCACAGCCAAGTTTTGAATTTGTCTTATGAAAGTTTTCTATACGTTGTTTCGTTTTTACTTCTTTGAATTCATTTAAATTATGTTTATAACTATCTCAATATCAGAATAATTATTTGGGGCGTATAAACACCAGTCTTCACAACACATTGATGATGCAGTTATGTTACACGGTGTAAAGCCGTCGTGATGGTGTTTAATGTGCACACGTATCTTCATTGACGATTAAGATATGAAACTGTCATCAAATCCAGTTACGAAAATATTTTTGTCAGTTTTGAATTCGCGTAGCTAGGTGCGCGAATTCAAAGTGCGCGAATTCAAACACTGAGCGAAAAATAGTACTGCGCGAATTTAAATACGAGTAGGGTATGCAACTTACAATACTGTAAATGTTTGTACTATAGTATCTGTACTATAATTATAGTTACGAATATATGTGGATATGAATGACATCCATAACAATTTATATATTTCTGAAATACTAACGGCCGAATTCTGGTCTCTGGTCTAAACCAGGTTTCGCGTAAACTATAGTCTAGACCAGGCCCAAAACCACGGTGATTGTGATGTGTTACCATGCTTCTGGGCGAGTAAGCTGGGATTATTGGTCCGCACTGGTCCGTATTCTCGTCTTTCTGAAACTCAGGTTTACGTAAACCAAGGTTTGCCTTCGTATTGTCATTCGAGACTGTGTCGGTCTGTTCATAATTCGAACCATGTGGTAACGTACAAGTTCTGGTAACAGAAACATATGTATTTTTTGGAAGCATTTATCTGTATGTTAACCAAATAGGAATTGTGTTGTATTGATATGCCGTGTAGAGGAAAGATTATAATTATATATGAACTAGACAAAATTTAATATAATCGATAATCATGTGTGTTATAGATAATAGTCTACAACTGAGACCTAGTACCCCCCTGGTCTGAGATTTGTGAATAAACCGAGACTTGAACCTGAGATGAGAAATCCCTATTTCTGGTTTCGCAGTAACGATACACTGTTAGAAAAAAAACCGTCGCTTTAACGGTCTGAGACCGCGCAACATCGCTGCCAACATTTGACCGTTAAACATACGGTCAGGCCGTAGCATGTTCCACGGTCTAAAACCGTTTAAGTAACTGGCAGACCGTAACCAGTAACTGTCAGACCGTTGTATGTTTTACGGTTCAACACCATTTAATTAATATCAAGATCGTAAAAATACCGTCGCTTTAACGGTCTGACACCGCGCAACATCACTTCCAACATTTGACCGTTAAACATACCGTCAGGCCGTATCATGTTCCACGGTATAAAACCGTTTAAGTAACTGGCAGACCTTAACCAGTAACTGTCAGACCGTTGTATTTTTTACGGTTCAACACCATTTAATTAATATCAAGACCGTAACTAATAATGGTCAGACCAATGGTTTTTTTCATGGGTAAACACCAATTTTTTGCTCTTAATTTGCTAATTTACCATATAATTAGCCAGGTTCCCATGGTGACAATATGGTAGGCATTACGATTCATATGTTTTTGAATGGTCGAAACTAGTATTATTTGTAACTGAAAAATACATCTTAGTTCTTATGTTACGATCATAGTTTTGATGAAATGTAAATCCTCAATGCATAAAGTGACAGACAATACTTATGAAACTTTGCAGTTTGCCGAGAATCACGCTTGTTATCTGCCTCGCAGAATTTAATCCGGAAAAAAGGTTGCGCACGGGGTTATTAAGACCGGCCGGAGACGAGCGATCGAGTAAAATCTTCTAGGTTGCCATCAGGTGGCATGTCGCTACCTTATAACGTCGAGATATAGTGTCCACGGGCTCGTGTGGGGGGGGGCGTCCCCGGGCGGTCCCGGGCGGTAATTAGTCGCACCCCGACTTCGTCCGGGCTATTTAGTGATTTCTTTGCCAAATGCCCATATGAGCGTATATGACCGAGGTCAAGGTAAGGGCACGGTCGCACGTGAAATTGAACCCGCCCATATTGTGCCCGGGATCAAAGTAGGACTTCATACCAAATTTGAGTCGGATCGGTCGAGGTCCAGAAACATGCCTGTGAGCGTATATGAATGAGGTCGAGGTCAATGACACGGTCCGCCCATGTTCCCCTTATCAAAGTAGGCCTGCATAACAAATTTGAGTCGGATCGGTCGAGCAGTTTTCGAGTCTATAACACACACACACACATACACACAGAGACAGGCAGAAGTTCCAAAATATATAGTAGACTAGCCGATGAGCTCGACGTTGTCCGGGCTATTCAAAAACCAAATTTCAAGTCGATAGCTCCACCCGTTTCCGAGATCTCGTCTGCGCATGTGCGAAGCTGGCGTCGCACGGGCGGCGACCCGATAAAATTCGTATCCGGGGGAAGATACATTCACATACCAAATTTCAAGTCGATAGCTACACCCGTTTCCGAGAGCTGGTCTGTGCATGCGCGAAGCTGGCGTCGCACGGGCTCGGCGACCCGATACAATTAGTATCCGGGGCAAGATACATTCACATACCAAATTTCAAGTCGATAGCTCCACCCGTTTCCGAGATCTGGTCTGCGCATGCACGAAGCTGGCGTCGCACGGGCTCGGCGACCCGATACAATTCGTATCCGGGGCAAGATACATTCACATACCAAATGTAAAGTCGATAGCTCCACCCGTTTCCTAGATCTCGTCTGCGCATGCGCTGCACTGGCGCCACACGGGCTCGACAATACGACAGCGTCGACCGCATGGTCAAACTACACACACGTACCAAGTTTCGTCCCGATCGGTCGAGAATCGTAGATTTGTATAAATGACAAACAAACATACATACAAACATACAAACATACAAACAGAGGTCTTCAAAATATATATGAGATGAATTATGGATATCACAGAACAAATTCGTCTCCTTTCCGCGTATAGGGGACATTTGATTAAGAAGTGATTTGGGGTCTTCGACTCACCACATGCACTCCAGGGGCCGTATTCACCAAGTGGGTTTATTTTATAAACCATGCAGGTAGTTTATTTGGTAGCGGCTAAACGCACAAGGTGTCTTCGCTTTAGAGTTAACGACACACGATGTGATGCGATTGACCCAAACTAAATCGCGAGCACTAACCGGCCACAATCCGCATGCACAGCGGTATGCGTTATGTGTATAATTTTATAGAGACTCAGACTGGCCGGTGTGTATATTTCTGTAGAATGAGTTTTGATAACATAATTGAGATTTTCGAAATGGCACAACGTCAGCAAGAGAACTACCAACCTGACACCCCATAATACGTTTGGAAAAGCATTCGAATAAATAGCAGTTTTTGACTGGCCACGGGAGAGGAACCTGGACACAAGCTTTCAAAGAAATGGAAATTTCCAACCTGACACCCACATAAGGTCGGCAAATTTCCAACTGATGGCCTTCTCAATCAAGTATTTTGACCAAAATTAAGTAGAAGAATATGCAAATGTTGGTCTAACACGAAATTCAATTAATTGAGGAAAAACACCCACTGTCCCGAGTGGTAATGACAAGCTATTGGAGGGTCTACTAGTTCGCATGTCTCAATGACATCAACAGCTTTAAGATGGGAATAACCTACCATATATGGTAGATATTCAACCAGGCTCTGCTTAAGTTTGTTAATTGATGACTGATGTACATGTACAATACACACAAATAGTAATAACAATTAACGTTATGATTTTGAAACTAACCATGATATAATATTGACAGTAAGGTGGTATTAACTTCTACGAGTACTATTAGTAACAATAGTACTACTTTTTTAGGATAATATATGGGTACATGTACATAATGTATGGGAAATATTAAAGGACGAAACAATAGTTACAATACAATTAAACAATTAAGCGCAAGAAGAGCTAATTGCACTTAACGCAATATGGGAATCTCTATTGTGCTTAAGCGCAATATGGAAGTATTTAACTGTGTATAACTGCAATGATGGAATTTTCATATTGCACTTAGATAATAAAACTCAATAAGGTATCTCTTAATAAGGAATATAGTACATAGTGTACATAAACTCCCTATAATTCAGGTGGTGTAGTCCATTCCCATGGTACAATGGGTGGAACAAATATAGGATTATTCTACTATTTGCACAAGGGCGATCTAATGAGATAGATATTAATTGCGCTTAAGTGCAATATGGATGTAATTTCGCTTATGTGTAATAGGGAATGTGTAATAAGAATATTCCTTATTGAACAGGTATATCATATTGTGCTTAAGCGCAATAAGGTATCTCTAACTTTGCTTTACTAAAGTTATTCGGTTAGTTAAATAATAAGTTAGTTGATATGTTTTTTTCATAACCGTGCAGCCCTAGTTAGAGATTCCTTAAGTTATTGCAGTTAATCGAAATTCTCTATTAAATGTCAATGTGGTTTCCCATAGAGATCATCAATGATGTCTATGCGCAAGCGCAAGGGCGACAGGCCAATCTTCTCTGTTGGGATTCCAATTGTTGGCTTATTAAATATGCACATATGCTTAAGATACAGTCGCGCGCGAAGCGCGCTCCCGTAAGTCAGGTTTTTGGATCCCAGTTAATGAAAATATCATTGAAATAATCGGTTTCCCCTCCAATAAACATCCATATATTCAATATACATGTTTTGGAGCAGAATTAGGCAGTCCATATTGGAAGCCATCATGGAATTTATTTTTATTTTGTTTAATTTTCCCACATATTTATTAGTTATGTGGATGGAGTTCTCATTAAACCTCACATCCTTATATTGGTTACAGTAATGCCCAAAGTAATTGACCACTTAACCACATCAGAATTATTGGTAATTTTTCAGGATTTAAAATCCTGAAAAATTATCAATAATTATGCTGTGGTTAAGTGGTCAATTACTTTGGGCATTACTGTACGAGGATTGTGTTATCATTAAACCTCAAATCCTTATATTGGTTACAGTAATGCCCAAAGTAATTGACCACTTAACCACAGCAGAATTATGGGTATTTTGTGAGCATTTAAAATCCTGACAAATTACCCATTATTCTGCTGTGGTTAAGTGGTCAATTACTTTGTACATTACTGTATGAGGATTGAGTTATCATTACACCTCAAATCCTTATATTGGTTACATTAATGCCGAAAGTAATTGACCACTTAACCACAGCATAATTATGGGTGATTTTTCAGGATTTAAAATCATGAAGAAATACCCATTATTTTGCTTTGGTTAAGTGATCAATTACTTTGGACATTACTGTATGTAGATGGAGTTAAACCTCACATCAGTGTGTTGGGGGTTTGGACCTTCACTTGGGACCTTTTGTTTTTAACGCAACAAATGCGCATACACCTTATACACAATTTTTTTATGTAACCAGAGTTTTTCTTGAATAAGATGAGTTTGAAGCCTGCTTACATTTCAAAATGTTGTCAGTTTTGTATTGTCTGCAGCGGAACTCGACGTGTTGAAGCAAAAGTTACAAAAGATAAAATGTGTACGTAACGAGACTATAATACAACTGAAAAAAATAAATTGAGGGAGGGGTGGGCAATACAGGGAACTAAGGGTTGAACCGATATAAATTTGTAGAGCGATAACGATGTTGACATATTTTGCATCTGAACTCTACTGTTGCAACAAGGCTATAAAATAGGGGGTTGTAAGAATCTTAGTCATCTCTATATAGTGCCAGAATAGTCATTTATGGACTTCTATAAGATGTTGGGTTGGTTATATGGACTCGGAGAAAAAGGGCTTTGTACCGACGAACTGACATAAATTAGTGGAGCGATGTTGCCATGTAATGCATCGCGACTGTACTAAAGCAGCAATGATATAAAATTGGAGGGGGGTCTGAAATTATCTCTATCTCCATAGATGGCACCAGGATTATATAGAAAGGAACAGCAATTGATATACGTATACGGTATTCTATAGTAATACCATAGACATATAGTATCACGCGATAAAATATTATGTAACGTGACTATACCGATGAAAGAAAGAAATAAATTGGCCCAGGATTAGAGGTTGGGTTGGTTATATGTGGATAATTGGATATGGAATTCATACGATGAAACGATACAAATTAGTGGAGCGATAAAGACCAATGTTGACACTTAGTCAGGTTATGCGTGAGAAAATATGGGTTGATACGATAGACCAAAATAAATTTGTCGGGTGATAATGACCAATGTTGACGTATAAAGTAACGCGACTGTACTGTCGCACAATTATCAGGTATAACCGGTCAAATATGGACTCTAGTGCCCAATATGGAACAGCTCAGAAAACATTTGCAGGGCACTAAAATTTATTCAACATGGTACTTGCCATTAAAATCAATTTATGTCGATAAAACTGTCATTTTTCAAAATTTTAAGACGAGACTTGGTGTGTGTGAGTGGGATACTAATATATTCCTAAAATGACAGAGTACAGCACGTAATTATGTTTTAGATGGAAGAAATGAATTTTTTTCAATGATAAAATTTAACATGGCATTTGCCATTAAAATCGATTTATGTCCATAAAACTGTTATTTTTCAAAATTTTAAGCTGAGACTTGGTGTATGTGCGTGGGATACTTATATATTCATAAAATAACAGAGTCCAGCGCGTAATTATGTTTTCGATGGAATAAACTGAATTTGTTTTCGATAATAAATTTGCAGCGTGGACGGTTCATCGAGTGCGCTCAATTTGTAAACAAAGTTTTGTCAATAGTCGTTTTGGTCAAACTATCCCTTTTTAGACCGGGACAGCAGATCCGAATAGTAGCTAAGATGTATTTAGATAGAATTATCAAAATAATTTGACCGATTAGAGTGCATTGTAAGAGAATCGAGTGGAGAAATATTGGTGACATTTTCACAAAAACACGCCAATTCGGCAATGACTGTCCTTGCAGACGAGCGCTCGTTAATATTCATGCCAAGAAATGCAGGCGTCAAACTCATCTTTTTGGAAGGTTAATACAACATTTATATATCAGAACAATCCTCCATAAACACCTTCCAAGATATCCAAGAATGTTTTAATAGCTTAGAAGACTGAACAGTCGAAATGAATTAATTAATAATCGCCAATGGAGGCTTCGCTTCGCAGTGACGGTTGGCAATTATCACGATACGACAGGGGAACACTTTGACGTTCGTACTCATATTTCACCACTTTTTGTACCTGGCTTTCCTATCCTAAGTTTCACGAAAAAATGGCTAATTTTACTCTATTTGTAGTTATATACATATTATACATATTTATCACACCATTTATTATTCATTTTCATAAAAATAAAATAAAAGAAGCCGAAGATGACATGTTTAAACTGTTTGAAGCACGAATTTGGCGATAAGTTGTTATCAGAGTACGTTATACTTGTGATAGTTACATTACGCACACGGTGTTCCCATGTCCTATTGCGATAATCGCTTAACCCTTCGGTTTTCAACGGCCTTTCAATTGGTTGAAATTGAAATTTCTCAAGTTCCAGCTCAACACGAATCTAGTGACCCAATTGGTAGAAATACTTTAGCAGTAATTCTTAGTTTTATAAGTCATAATTCTAATTTTATTGACGATACGAGCTCAACATCATAATATGTCACTGTTTATGGCGGTGTTATCCAAACGTGTGCTTTGATAATGATTATAATTTTATTTTGCGATCAAACGTCAGTGCAGCTCAGCAGAAACGCATAGGCACTAGTTCAATTAAGCAGAAACGCATAAGTCCTACGATTATAGACACCCACTGGACGCGCTTCGCGCGTCGGTCAGTGGATAAAAAACTTTAAGAACAGTCCAAATACTAGACATGATCTATTCGGAAATTTCCCTACCATTTCTGAAGAAATTGCTTCCCGGCACTGGTCTCTTAATTTTCAATCATTTTGATGTTTAAACGCATTATATGCTCAAGAGTGTTGCGTTCGTCGGTTATGTACTTTCACTCTGTTAGTCATGATTGAAATGAACCAAACGTGCGCTGCTGTGTGCAGCATATTTTATGTAACCGGCGTTCAATCTATGGTTGCCCACAATCACCTTGATTAATTGGATAGGTTACACTGGTGTGAATAAGGTTCGGAGTGACATCTGGCGGATGCGGGAGGAATATATAGGAGAGAATAAAATAGACACTGGGCCCCGATTGGTCAATAGCCTTGTTTGCTTTTTGCATAAAACAAATCATCACACCTCTTCCTTATGATTTCCCATAGGTAAAATAGCCATTGGCACAGGAATTAACCCTCTGTAGTGAAGTTTGAATTTTTTGGTGTGGTCTAAAATATGACAGTATTTTTGTATGAGGTGCTAACACTAGTTACGAAAACACAAGATTTAAAGGCGAATTCCCTGCTAGACAGACATGATTTTTTTGCGCAAATAGTTTCCCCAAATGTCAATTTTTTCAGATTTAAAGAAAAATTTGGACCCAAAGTTTATATTGCCAACAGTATACGTTAAAAAGTTAGCACTGAGGCCTATGAAAAACATTTACACCAGTGTAGCCTAAAGGGAAAAATGAGCTTTTTGGCCTTTTTGATTCCTGAGAGTCACCTTAATGTATTTTATTGCATTTTTAACAGCCTAGTCTTTCAGTCCAACGAATCTCTCATGCATGGTGTAGCTATTCTTGCTGCTGATGTCTTCTTTCACTTACATCAGCCAAAACAATAGTATGATTTTTCATAAAAATGCCAATTTTTCAAGTTTTTTTCAAGGTGGTAATAGTCACACGATAATGCAAATGACCCATACCATTAGCATGTCAATGACACACATATCACTTGTTATAAGAAGCTAATCTAACAAGTATTTTGGATTTTATAGCCAGTGATATACATATATATATCATACAAAATTGTCATTTCCACTGGTGGGTATGGCCACTTGAAGGTTAATATCACTTGAATTTGGACACATTTAAGAAAATGCTTCAGCATTTCAAAGAGAGCATAATTATCTTTGTTCAACTAATTCAATATACACCCACATCCAGTCATCTTGGATCACCCTTGCAGACCTGAAAATGTCATAGTTTAGTCTTCCATGTGCTGATAAAGTCATGTGCTTCATGCTCAGCTGATCAGATCTGGACTCAATAACCTCACATCACCAGACGTTCTCTCATGGAAAGAATCTTGTACAGTCTTCCATAGATGATCCAAGTTTGCGACACCAGACCCCAAAAACTGTGTGAAAATGGGGCCTGAACATGACTTGTGGTGGAAAATTGTGGTTTTTTGATGAATAATGTGTTAAAGGGACGGGGTTAAATTGTGTGTGATAAATAAAGATCCACAGAAGTGATATTGTTTTTGAACACATTATTTCCATTGATGGGCAATTCTGAAGAAATGTAGGGAGTTACAATTATTCCGCGGAAAAGCGGGCTATCGCTTTAGGTTACACTGGTGTAAATAAGATTCGGAATGACATCTAGCGGGTGCGGGAGAAATATATAGGAGAGAATAAAATAGACACTGGGCCCCGATTGGTCAATAGCCTTGTGTGCTTTTTGCATAAAACAAATCATCACACCTCTTCCTTATGATTTCCCATAGGTAAAATAGCCATTGGTACAGGAATTAACCCTCTGTAGTGAAGTTTGAATTTTTTGGTGTGGTCTAAAATATGACAGTATTTTTGTATGAGGTGCTAACACTAGTTACGAAAACACAAGATTTAAAGGCGAATTCCCTGCTAGACAGACATGATTTTTTTGCGCAAATAGTTTCCCCAAATGTCATTTTTTTCAGATTTAAAGAAAAATTTGGACCCAAAGTTTATATTGCCAACAGTATACGTTAAAACGTTAGCACTGAGGCCTATGAAAAACATTTACACCAGTGTAGCCTAAAGGGAAAAATGAGCTTTTTGGCCTTTTTGATTCCTGAGAGTCACCTTAATGTATTTTATTGCATTTTTAACAGCCTAGTCTTTCAGTCCAACGAATCTCTCATGCATGGTGTAGCTATTCTTGCTGCTGATGTCTTCTTTCACTTACATCAGCCAAAACAATAGTATGATTTTTCATAAAAATTCCAATTTTTCAAGTTTTTTTCAAGGTGGTAATAGTCACACGATAATGCAAATGACCCATACCATTAGCATGTCAATGACACACATATCACTTGTTATAAGAAGCTAATCTAACAAGTATTTTGGATTTTATAGCCAGTGATATACATATATATATCATACAAAATTGTCATTTCCACTGGTGGGTATGGCCACTTGAAGGTTAATATCACTTGAATTTGGACACATTTAAGAAAATGCTTCAGCATTTCAAAGAGAGCATAATTATCTTTGTTCAACTAATTCAATATACACCCACATCCAGTCATCTTGGATCACCCTTGCAGACCTGAAAATGTCATAGTTTAGTCTTCCATGTGCTGATAAAGTCATGTGCTTCATGCTCAGCTGATCAGATCTGGACTCAATAACCTCACATCACCAGACGTTCTCTCATGGAAAGAATCTTGTACATTCTTCCATAGATGATCCAAGTTTGCGACACCAGACCCCAAAAACTGTGTGAAAATGGGGCCTGAACATGACTTGTGGTGGAAAATTGTGGTTTTTTGATGAATAATGTGTTAAAGGGACGGGGTTAAATTGTGTGTGATAAATAAAGATCCACAGAAGTGATATTGTTTTTGAACACATTATTTCCATTGATGGGCAATTCTGAAGAAATGTAGGGAGTTACAATTATTCCGCGGAAAAGCGGGCTATCGCTTTAGGTTACACTGGTGTAAATAAGATTCGGAATGACATCTAGCGGGTGCGGGAGGAATATATAGGAGAGAATAGAATAGACACTGGGCCCTGATTGATCAATAGCCGTGTGTGCTTTTTGCATCATCACACCTCTTCCCTATGATTTCCCATAAAATAGCCATTGGTACAGTAATTAACCCTCTGTGTGCGCGTTCACATTTGTAGGTGCTCGAGTACACACATGTATATTAGTAAATATAAATTCGTTGATACACACCATACCATATATTAGTAAATATATTATCTGATTATATGATGAGTAAACAAGTATACATCCATTAAACGCGACATCGATGTATTATTGATCCTAATTATTTGCTGTGTATGTATACATGTACATGATGTATTGATGATACGTAATTGTGTCATATGTATTGTCTCTGTAATGTCTTTTATGATGACCAGAGTTACTATTAAATTGAATTGAATTGAATTGAATTGTAGTGAAGTTTGAATTTTTTGGTGTGGTCTAAAATATGACAGTATTTTTGTATGCGGTTCTGACACTAGTTACGAAAACACAAGATTTAAAGGCGACTTCCCTGCTAGACAGACATGATTTTTTGCACAAAATGTTTCCCCAAATGTCAATTTTTCAGATTTAAAGAACATTTTGGAACCAAAGTTTATATTGTCAACAGTATATGCTAAAACGATAGCACTGAGGCCTATGGAAAACATTTACACCAGTGTAACCGATAATCATACACCGCGCGGCGATGCTTTCCGGCCATCTTGGTCCACCGACAGCTTCGCATTGAGCGTCGCCTCATATAAACTACCTTGATTGTATATACACCTAACTGGTGAATACGGCCCCTGATGGGGTCGTCACGAATATGATTTGCTGTGAGGCTGGCGTTTAAATTAAAACAACCCAGACGGAGTCTGCAGTGGTATATCTGGGCAGGTCGCGTGTATATATTTTGAACATAGCTTGGCTTGGATAATAAGTTTACGTTCAATTTAGTTATGAATTGACTTAGCGAGTCGTTAGTTTTAATATTGTGTGACAAATTGTTCCATATATAGGTCGATCGACGATGGTGAGAACGATTTCTTGTAAATAACGGTGTTCCAAGTCGGGGCCAACAAACCATCTGGGCTTGTGCCATGCGAATGAGTTGAACTTGTTGTAAAGATATAGAGACCCAGGCGGCTGGGACCACCGCAGAATACAGGGGTAAACCTGTCTTCGGTAACATGGACAAAGGTGTTTCAAAATCTAGGTACACATTCCGAAGCGACACTTGGACAATTTGGTAGTCAGATAAATGAAAAAACAGAAGCATAACAGAAGTATGCTTGGTGTTTTAAAATTTAGAAAATATAAGTATACTATATGACAAGCGTATGCGTACCAGTATCGTAGAATCATGCACCATCATAAGGAAAATGCATATACGTATGAAGTAAAAAAATTCATGATTGTCCCATAACGGTAGTTTCAGTAAAAGATGGGACCGTGGTACATTGTTGGGTTATACAAATTTAAAAATTTAGAACGTTTGCGAAGCCCGCGAGGCGTCGAAAGGTTAAGTTTTAAATTTTGAGTGAGTAAGCAGTTGTATATATGTAAGTACACACTAAATCTCGAGTAGCTAAATTTGGGTGGTTAGAATATTCCAACGACTTTTATAGCATTATAAGCTACTTAAATATGCTATTTTTGCTACTTGACAAGTAGTTACAAGACGGATCGGGGATAGTTAAGCGATGTCTATTCGTGATTGGTTCTATAACTGCACGTGACAACCTATTAAAATGGCGGCTTCCCAGTCGAGTCGAGAAAAGGCACAATTACTGTTTCTGTCAATCCAGCTAGACTAAAATTTGAAAGGCGTAAAATGTATAACTTCTGTGTGACAAGTCATGGTTATTTATAATCTTAGGTACATGCAGGACATCCGGTAACGAATTTACCAATTATTGATACGACATTTAGACGTCACCAAATTCCCAATTCATTCATTCGCAATTTATTTTTGAAATTTGAATCTGTGACAAGAAGAGGTAATATTTGCGCTCATGTCGCTTTTGTTTCTATATTGACGTATATCTATATGTTCTGTGTTCACATTGTACCCTACTGGTAACTGTAATCATATAAACATAATTCCACTAGTTCAAGTAGTCAGGTCTGGCAAATGTGAGAATACAGCTACAATAGCTGTATTCAGCTAACCTAGCTGTATTCAGCTATATATTATACCCTCAAAGCGGCTGTTTTTCGATAATGAACTAGAAGCGCTAATTTGCGCATCAATATTAGGCTACCCTATTCTCCGGCCACCCTCAACCAAATTAAAATCGTCGCTTGTGTTCTGACAAAGTGTTGCCTTTTGTCGGCACGACGATGGTGATTATGTGTGAAAACTTACTATGGCGGTCGATGTCGGTCATAACGGTTAATAACTCTCTTAAAAGTATGCAATGCGGAATACCTTGAAAAATACAATATTTATCACCGAAGATGGAACATCTTAATCATTCACGGAAGTATCAATATGTCGATGCTGGTAAAACTCAGTTTGGTTGGTGCGTTAAAACAGGTAAAAAGGGGAACATCTCTAGCCAGAGTTTAACCGAGCGAGTTCCACTCACTGCTTGAGCTGATTCTCTCCAAAAATACGGAAACGCATACATGTATGTCGAATCGCGAAAATACAAATACCAATGTTATGTTTAGTAAGTTTTCACACATTATATATTTTCCCGCCAAAACAGATTGAATAGTTCTGACTCGCTAACGACCAGGACTTCATGTTTGAAATACTTCAGAAATTATATAAGTCGCATTTTCATTTCAGTTGTCCCTATGATAATTGTGCCATACATTTGCAATATGCCGCACAATATCTGTATATATACCGTTATGAATAGTTACCAGTATCGCTCACAAACCGCTAGTGGTATGTAATTCTAAATGCTCGATATAGGTACACCATTCTAACGCCCCCTGCCGGTTTAGCATCGGGAAGAAGTAAACGAGTGTTTGGGATGAATTTGATCTTTATTTTATAAGTTAGTTAATGAATGCATTTGCAGAAAATAGTCCCCAGAATATTTACTGACATCGACCACCGTAGTAAGTTTTCACACAAAATCAGAATTGCCGTGTCGACAAAAGGCAACACTTTGTCAGAACACAAGCGACGATTTTGATTTGGTTGAGGGTGACCGGAGAATATGGTAGCCTAATTTTGATGCGCAAATTAGCGATTCTAGTTTATTATCGAAAAACAGCCGCTTTGAGAGTATAATTTATAGCTGAATACAGCTAGGTTAGCTGAATACAGCTATTGTAGCTGTATAATCCCTGTATTCTCACATTTGCCAGACCTGGTAGTTGTAGGTGAAATCAGCTATAGGGCCTACTGATTCCAGTCTGTATAATATTTATGTCCCAATGTTTCCCAAAATCATGCCAAATGGCCTCACCAGGCCAGATAGCATCCCTATGTTGATCCAATGTAAAGACTAAAGTAAACGGTTGTCTCAAATTTTGTTTCAACGTTGAATTTGAAATAACGTTGGCGATTGGTCCAGTTTGCTCGTTGAAGTGAACATAGAAATATTAGAATATACATTTGAGACAACATTGAAAAACTAACTTTGAACATTGGAATAATATTGGGAAGCTAACGTTGAATTTGTTGACATTCGCTCAACGTTAAAATAATATTGGAAAAAAAAGAAGTATTTTTTTTGTTATGTTCGCTCGATATTATCAACAACATTGAATTGAAAATGGGATAATTTTGGAAAACTAATGTTGAATATTGGGACGATATCTCGATTTTGAAATAGCATTGGAATCCTAATGTTGATTTTGTTTTATGTTCGCTCAGCGTTGAAATAACGCTGGAAGCCTAATGTTTAATTTCTGGACATTAATTTAGCGTTGAATCGACATTGGGATTACGTTTGAAAGCTAATGTTCACTTTTGTCAAGTTTTGTGATGTTCGATCAACATTGAAATAATGTTAGAAATATAACAGTTTAAATTTGGACAATCGTTCAACAATGAATCAATGTTGAAATAAAGTTGGAAACCTAATGTTGAATATCGAGATGTTATCTAATGTTGAATTAAAGGTACTCAATCCGATTCGACGGTTCCCATATCATCAGATTCCAACAACAACACCATTTTTTTAAATGCCATTTCAGTTATCAGAAAAGATTAATTGCCCAAAACAATGCTTTAGAACCACAGTCAACTATAAAATTGCCCAAAACCTGTTATTTATCAAAGTTTTTTTCAACAAAATTTTATTGGTTGTCAAATATCTGACACAAAAAGCCACTCGATGAGTCGATTAGAGAGTTATCGATCTTCATCCGCTATCTTGTCAGATAAGTTCTTCTCGCTGACAGTTTACTGGGCCACTTATAATTAAAATACTAGATTTAAAATATCGATATCTGATTACTCCTACTGTACCTTGATGGGTGGGTTCCTCGACTCAAGTTAAATATTTTGTACCCCCGAAGTCAATGATATTGTAATTCGTGAGCGTTAATTCGGATTGAGTACCTTTAATGTGGGAAACCTAACACTGAATGTTGATACATGCTGTACGTTGAATCTAAGTTGAAATATCAATTATCATGCCCTGACCGAGACGTTGCATGCAATTTTTTTATATGCACGATTTACTTTGCATTATACACAAAACTATAGTCCACTGTAATTGTTATAAACCACTATCTGGCAGTTTGATGAAACTTTTAATTTCCGATTCGATTCCTTTATTTAGGAACCACCGGCGGTCCATCATACATTCCTACTTTTATATTGTTTGTATATATTTGGCTATTCATAATTAATCGCTATGTTCATTCTAATGAACTCACAAATATTATAACCATAACATTGCTGAGAACTGTGATGCTAATGGTATTCACTACATTGTGCTCATTATACCCCCTGCAACAATGTTGGGGTGGTATAGTGAAATCAGCTCGTCCATCGTTCGTGTGTGGACACAAATTTGTCCGGAGTTTTTCTCAGACAGTCGTTTTTTTTTATCAATTTCCGTGAAACTTGGCAGAGACATCAACCACCATGGGAACCTGAGCACCTGCGATTATGGCGTCTGTCAGACTTTTTTGGTGGAGTTATCTCCCTTTTTCGACTTTAAACATATGGGGTACCGTTTGTGAGTCGTGTGGTCAAAAATTGCACAACATTCTCAATCTGTCAATTAAGCCATGTTCCGAATTCTGTTGCATGATATTATCTAAATTGTAGCCTCAGACTATCACCCCATGCCATCACTATTATAAGGCACCATCACTATAATTTTTTTGGAGGTAAAATACCACCTATCTATGATTTCAGTTGTTTTTTATTTCTCTGTTGGCATCTTCTGAGACATAGATTTTTTCAAATGGTGATATTATAGTGTTTCAATCATATGTTATGGCATAGATTGTTATTAACCGTATATGAAGGCTCTATACAAAACAAAATAATAATTAGTGGCTCCAAAATTAGATGGGCATTTAAAGTCACAATGTCACAATTGCTGTTCATCTCATACCGGTCTATCCAGCTACCGGTATATTCTTCTAATCAGGATGTTATGGCACTCCAGTATTCATTATATATCACAACTGTTATAACCCATAATGACATTAAATTGCATGGAAACAGTAATTTATGGGCTGCGTGACGTGAATATCTATTGAGAAATAACATCATAATGTAATTGCGAAAACCAATACAAATCTAATTTTTTGTTTTAATGTATTAAGTTATTTCCTTCTTAAAAGGACTTTGTGATAAAGAATCCTCTCAATACTAGTTTAGAATATAGAATTAACTTTTAAAATAACAAAAACCTTCGGAATAGCGAATCTTCGGAACAGTGAACCTTCAGAATAGTGAACCTTTCGAATAGCGAACATTCATAATAGCTAGAGAACCTTTGAAATAGTGAACTTTCAGAATAGCAAACCTTGGAATAAAGAACGTCCCCAATATGGCCTACATGTATCACTAAAGTATCATGACATTTAACCGCATTACCACTTGATTTAGAGTTATCCATCTACATCCACAATTTTGTCCAAGACCCTCCGTTTGATGACGTGTGTCTGGGACACATTATTACACCTCTCGAGAAATAACAAACTTCAAAAATTGATATCTGTTCAATCGGAGCTTTGATGGATGTGTTCCAAGACTGGATTAAAGTAGTTTTACCCCCGAAGCCAAGAAATGGTATTTGATTGTATGGAGTACCTTTAACTTAAATTTTATGTGGGGGAAGGATACGCAAACCGATGAATAGAGCTGTGTTTCAGGCCAAGTCGAATTTGGTCAGGGTCCAATGATATTTGACAGAGTTATGTCAATTTTTCGACTTAGAAATTTTTACATGTATTTCATGCCATAAAAGTATAGTAAATTTGATTATAATTTCAAACTAGTTGGAAGTTCGTACATATATTGTGTGACAATAGTCGCTTGTACCAAATTAAAAAAAATAACTTCCAGATAGATTTTGAGAAATTCCATTTTGAAATATAATTTTGGCAAAACATGCGCCTGACCCATAATTGGGTCACATGGTGTGTTTTTAGCTCATCTTCTTCTCCAGTATCATAAGGCCAAATGAGTTCATATTTGGTGTGGATGTTCCCTGCTTGACTCAGAATTGTTAAAATAAGGTCACTGAGTCAAATAGTTGCGAAGCTAGGGCCATAACTCTATCCCGCCATAGTAATTCTTAAAACAACTTCTTTTCAAGAACAATCAGGCCTATTTAGCTTATATTTGGTATGGAAGGTCCTTGAGTGACTGGGGGTCAGATTTGTTCAATTGGGGTCACTGGGTCAAATAGGGGAAGAATCAGGGACATAACTCTATTCTCCCTAGTAATTATTAGAATGACTTCTTCTCCAGAATCATCAGGCCGATTTAGCTAATATTTTGTATGGTGGGTCCTTGTGTGACTGGGGTTGAGATTTGTTCAAATGCGGTCAATGTGTCAAATAGGGGCCGTGTCCACCCAATTCCACCCCTTTCCCTCCTCACCCCTCTACACCCCTGTCCCCACTACCACCCCCCCCCAATCTGCGCAGCCCTGCACCCACTGCAGTCAAGAAAAAATTAATTAGAAAAACTGACACCTTGTAACATCCATAAAGTATGGTATTAGCCCCAGACAGAAAGAGTTAATAACAGTCATCAATTCAGATGTTATCTAGCTGGCTGACGGCTAGGTGTAAATAGTCATGCTCTGTGTGTATCATTAACATATCATATCAAAACAAAATGCTGTATGTCTGACATTTGCAGAATGAGGTCCCCAGAGGGTGAATTTAGTGATGCTACTCTGCACAGTAGGCTAGCATCACCAAATACACTCTCCAGGGACCTCATTCTGCTTAGGCCTCATCTTCAGGGAAGTATACAGGTCTTAAATTGACATTTCTACTTACTTTTTCCCTTCTGTTCAGTTTCTATATTCCCTAATTTGCTGTCAGAAGATAAAATTGATAATTGAAGTGCCCAATGGGTGCACATCACCAATTAACTGGACAACTTCAATCTGTTCCTATGTCTCCCATGGTAGTTGAGGCCTAAGCATAATGAGGTCCACAGAGGGTGAATTTGGTGATGCTAGCCCACCTTACATGATTGTAGCACTAAATTTACCCTTTAGTGACCTCATTCTGCAAAAGTCAGACACTATATTCAGGCTTGGCTGTTCCACTATTATATTCTTAACCACCACCTATCCAGTTGTACTCATTATACCCTGATTTGCAAAGAAAACTTGGGGGGGGGGGTATATTGGATTGAATTTGTCTATCAATTTTGTTCTTCTCCACATACATATTAAAGACCGAAATGGTTTATATATTTTGACTCACATTCAGATTTGTTCAAATGAGTTCATCAGGTCATATAGGTGAGAAGCCAGGGCCATAACTCTTTCCCTCCATAGTAATTCTTCAGAAACCATCAGGCCTATTTAGCTTTTGGTATGGAGGGTCCTTTTGTGAGTGGGGTTCAGATTTGTACACGTGAGGTCATTTTTAGGAAACTTTTGAGGAAAATCAGTTTTCTTCAACTCTTAAAATCTACCGTTTGAAATTTCTAGATGAATAGATCTCATAGATGGGGATTCACATTTGTTCAAATAAGGGCAGAGATAAGAGATTTAACTTTCAACCACACACCCTACCTGTATGTATGCTGTTTGATACTGGTATAATAATATATAGATTCCTATTGATTTCTAAGCTTCCTGTGTGGAGGCAATGAGGCTGTAGATTTGATTTTTCAACCAGTAACAGTCCACATTTTCCTACTTCGGGTTAAACTGTTCGACCGAAATCGCCACAAATGTTAACAGGTTTATTTTGCTGATATTTAGTATGAAGGGTTCTTTGGTGTCTGGTATTGAAATTTATTCAGACGTGGTCACCAGGTTAAATAGGGTGGGACCAGGGACATAACTGTATGTCTCTATAGTCATTCTTAAATTGTCTTCTCAAGAGAGGTTGGACTATTTAGATTACATATAGTATGGATGATCATTTAGTGACTGATATTCAGATTTGTTAACATCAGGTCAACCTGTTATGAAATGACGGGGGCTATGGGGAGTTAACAATTTTGTGTTTAAAAAATCATTGAAATACCAAATTCATTAAAACATCTTCCTTGGAACTACCGAACTGATTAATCTGACATACATGTATGGTGTTTTGGGTCCATGGATAAATGGGCTTCAAACATGTCTAAATGGTTTTATAAAAAGGTGCTTGTGAGATTGGAAATTTCCAAAAATTGAGAAAGTTTGAGATGTCGGTTGTGAAATTCAAACCCAAGACTTGGGAGTCTGGAGCCCGGTCGGGAGGGGACTTGTTGAGCTGGAGGAGGGGGGTGATCAGTAGTGAACAGTGGGCAATTTCATGGTGGATATTCACCTTGAAATTACCCACTGTACACTACTGAAGCCTCTCTAGCCACATATCGTGTTTAGATCTACTTTTTTCAAAGTGCTTATGAAAAGTTCTGACTATTGTGGTCTCCAGAGTCCCAGTCTCATCAGTCTTTGCAGTCTGGTGAGCGACCCCACAGTCTTTGACTGTCTTGTTGGTTAACCCATTGCTTGTTCACACCGGATCAAATTGTTAACCAAATTTTGTATATGCCAGTTGCAGCCCTCTTAATTCAGATTGTTTGGCTTCGGCAATCTGCTACAGCAACAGTATGCCGTGGCCCAGTTTGCTTCAGCAAAATGCTTCGGCAATGCTGATTGCCGTAGCCAATTATGAAGGCTGCAGTTGTATTATGTTATTTGTCTGTCAGTCCATTTGTTCATCCATGCTAACATTTGGCAACTATGGGGTAATTATGGTATTTTGTCCAGCCCGTCATGGGTTTTTTATTTTTAAACTTAGCTCTACTAGGGCTCTGCGAATCTGAGTTTACAGTCAAATCAAATTTTGAATTCAATTGGGGATGAGGTTCGCGAATCAAATCTCAATTCGAATATATACAGCTACATGCATGCGCAAAATAATTGACCCCTTTAACGTGGATGTAGGCCGGTAATTACCGTTCGTACCACCAGTAAACCACAATCAAGTGGTATTACGTCGAATAATAGCGACTGACATGTGGTGTCCATCGGTAGTCTTACCACGGTAATGATTTTTAACTGCGATAACCCAGTAAATAAATGCCAAATACATTTTTTGTGACTGCAATAACGGTAAATTCAATCTAGAAATTTTTAAACTCATCCACATTTGACCTACTAGTATGCCATGTTCAATCGCAAAGTATTTAGTTCACAAATATCATATCAGGGTATCTTTATTTTCATGTTAACTAAACACCTAGTAATTCAGTACATGTACATTGTTTATTCAGCATAAATGTATATGTATGAGGTTGGTCACTGCAACATTGCAATTGCATCAACAGTGCAGCTACGATTGTCCGTGTCTTGGAATATGTCAGTGGCTTGAAAGACATCGAACATTCAATTTGGCAGGTGTAGAAAAGTCATACCCACTCGCTTTTTGAAGCCTATTTTTCTGAGTTGTATTGCTATCTGGTGTTAGGAGTATACCACCATGTGTGGCCAGGCTATAATCACAGAATACAGGGTGCAGGTCTTATATTTCGGCGAGAATCCAATTCTAGATTCTCGTAAATATTCTCGCAAATTACCCTGGATTCTCATGAAAAGTATGTATAGATTCTCACAAAATCAGATGAAATATATGCCCTGGGGTGATTGTGTTAAATTTGACACATACTAGTACCAGTACCTGTCCATTCTGTTTTTATTGATTTAAATGCCCGCAGCCTTATGAAACAAAAAGTTCTGGCCATAGAGGTGGCCTTGTATGCCAGAGACTGGTCTTGTCAGCCAGAGAGGCAGCACATCGAATGGTAGGTGTACTACCATGTGGAATTAGCTCAGTTAAATTAACCCATAAATACCAAATGTTGGTTCATCCGTCCATATGTTCGCTTTTGGTTGATAACATTAGATAGTCTCAACTGAAGGGAATGAAATTTGGTATGTGGGTTGTGTCCACAAATTTTAACGCAGGTAAGTCCCTTTTTGTTCAAATTCGCAACAAATTTTCATCTCTCTAGCCCAAAAATACGAGTCAAGTTTAAATATTTGGGTTTTGACCACCAGTTTTCACCAGGGATATGCCATTTGTTGGAATTGCCACGACCAAGTCTAAATCGCCTGAGATAACTTGAGCAACACTTTTGAAAAAATGTTCAACTATCACATAACATTGCACAGTGAGTTTATGTGGTCAGCCATTCAAAATGTATCCACATGGCACATATTACTAATTAGCCCCTTCTAGATTTCAGTCAATGCTCAAAGGGGCTCGAGAAACAAATGATGAATAAATTTGCCAATAATATAAAAGTCCATGTAACCATTAGTACATCTCATATAAAAGTAATAATACCCTGTATCTCCTACGATATGTGCCCGATTGGGTTAACATTTTGAACATACATGTATGTGGTAAATCCAGTACATGGAGTGAGTAAATTATCCAATTTGATTTTCTAGCTTTCTTCTAAATGTCGCTTCATTTGAATTTTTGCCATTATCAAAAACAAGTCTGGAAAATGTTTGTCATTGCTCCCTATGGGAGACTCGCATATATAAGTTAATGCATTGGCACAGGGTTTTTTGTAAAATTTCAAGAAGCTCCATTCATGGAAGGGTTGTACAGTAAAGTCATTGAGACAATTTCGTTTTTAGATGATCGGTTGTCCGTATCATTTCTACAACAAAATTATCACCTTATATTTACTTGGCTACACAATTTTAATGTGTGATCGCCACAGAACATTTTTTTTAAGAGTACATATATATATGTCCATATTTTGCTGTGGGTGTAGAGTATTCTCGGATAGAATAAATATACCCAAAGCAAAAACTAAGCGAAGGGCACCTAATGGTTGAGTCTGGGATATTTGGCACTTAGAACTTGGCTAGATGGTTTGGTGGGGAGGGTCGACATATTGGTACTTCCAACTGAAGCCCCCCCCCAACCCCTTGAACGACACAAACTAAGTTTGCGTAATTCAATTTGCAAAACCCCATGGGGCTTGATTTTTCTGAACTTTTCCATCAGAGACTACTACAATAATGCCCTAATTAATGGACTCCATAACCACAGCAGGATTTAGTCGGAAATATGGCTTGTTGTCATTCATTGGAAAGCTCTCGGAGAGCTTTCTGGTGAATGGCAACAAGCCACATTTCCGACTAAATCCTGAAAGTTACCAATAATTCTGCTGTGGTTACGGAGTCGATTAATTAGGGCATTACTGTAAATGGTAGCATATTCTAAATGGACCAGTAGTCTTGTGGCCACTATCCATGCAGGGGATGAAAAGGATGGTTCGGCCCAGTATGCGAATTTATTTAGATCTGAACCTGAAAATTACAACACCTAATTGTCTGTGATATTGATGAATGCCAGGAAAAATCGCACCCCAATTTATTGTGTTTTAAAAAAATAATTAACAGCTTTATAGGTCGGACGGCCCGGTGGTTCTGAATATGAAAATTGTTCATTCTTAGCATCTAGACTGGCCTCAAGATGGGGGAAATTTCCAACCTGATACCCATCCAAATGTTGGAAAATTGCCAACTAATCAGGGGGGGGGGGTCGGAAAAAGGAAACAAATTTCAGGCACGTATGGCATTTTTTCCCTTTCGATCATTTTTTGTACCCACCCACCCCCACCGCCAAATGTTTTTTCCGTTTTCGGCAGTTTTTTTTCGACCATTTTTTTAACCCACCCCCCCTTTTAACACTAAAACAGAGATTTGCGGGGGGAAATTCACTGTAAACAGCTGTATATGATTTTCTGTGCATACTATTTATCATGGATGTTAACATGGACATGTAAATAGGAATGAGTCATTTTGAGGTCATTCGGCCAAAAAAAAATGGCTGCCAGCGGCCATCTTGGATTTCAAAATTTGCAACAAAATACAACACGATAACTGCCTGCAGTCAGTTTAAAGTTAGAATTACATTATTTCTCTCATTCAAAGTGGGTTTGAAGCCCAACTCATTGCCAAAACACTAAAAAACAAGCAGGAAATTTTATTTTTAGTTGCGGAAAAAATTGCTTGTTGGTGGCTTTGACCACCCACCCACCCCGGCATACGTGCCGGAATTTTTTTTTCACCCCCCCTGAACTAATGGCCATTTGAGTCCAAAGTTTTGCAAATGAAAGGAATATATGCAAATGTTCTAAAATAAACAAATATGTCACTAATAAATTGAACATTGGAAAATCAAACCTAATTTTGGAATAATTTCCAACTAAATGTTGTGTGAGGTTTGGCTATAGGGGGGGTAAGACCCCTGCATAACCAGCCCATGTCATCACGCCCCTGTCTGGCACCCCTTGACAAAGGTGTGGTCTTGCATTCACTGATGATGAGAAATCATCAATATTAGATTTTGTTGGAAAACAGGATGGGACCACAACCCCTAGCTTGTCCATGAGGGTTGGCCCCATCCCCATCGGGGAGATCTGCAGTAGTCTGCCCGGTAGATATAATTGGGAGATATCCTGGTGCCACCCATATTGGAAAAGATATATTTTTAAAGTAGAAAAGATACAGAAATCAAGGGGACAATAAGAATGTGCTCTCATAACCACAAAACTACACGAAAGTCATCACAATCAACTCAAATACTATATACCGGTACATACATAATTTCATTATCTCTATATAATATATATTCGGTTTTTAAAAGCCCTTAAAGTGATGTGAAACACTCCGGTAGGGTGGTCAAATAGAAGTGGAGAATAATCTTGTCCAAAGTAGTTATTTTTACAAATCTTATATCTAAATTGACAACAAACACTGTCATTCTTATATACTAATTCAATGCAGTGACTGCCGATGGCGAAATCATTTTCGTTAGTTTACCGCCGATAGATGCGTCCCGATTCTAGTAGTAAATATTTACAATTTAGCCCAGTTCAGACGATGTTTTCAATGGAGTGGTACGGTAGATTTGATTGAGATTTTCGATGTTAGTAGAATGTTACATTCCTCCAGTTGGTGTAGCACCTGCATACTAACTTATCAGTTTCACGCACCTGAACAAGTACATAATATGTCTTTAAACACACTGGACATGCGATGTCCTTGCGCTCCTGTGCGCAAATTCTAATATAAAAAGTGTTTTCTATTTCAGACAAAGCTCAAACATACCGGTAACATCTGACCAGACAAAACATAGAAACCGCTAAACTAATTACCAGTCAAACAAGATAACCCATCAAAATATAAGATAACACGGCCAACCACAGCAACATACACCATGGATAAATACACTGTCAAAAGCACAGCATTTTTTTTTAACGGTAAAATCTGCATATACCCATAGTTATATATAAACAGGCTACGGGCATCTGACCACAGGTCATTTGCATAACAAAATTATATAAATCTTTCATTCTTTCGTTCCATCAAGGTACAAGTATCTTCAAAGGATTAAGTTGAAGTTTTGGGGCTGAGTAAGATTCTAAGAGAGAAGGTGGAATATTGACTTGAGAGCATAAAATATAACAAGAAAATGACAATCATAGCCCAAATTGCGAAAAGTTGCCAAAGTGTAAGTATAGCTACATAGGCCTAAAACTAAATTTTGTTGTTTCCGGTAACATATGGTAGAAAAGTAGGGCAGGTGGAATTCAATTGTTTCATTGTTTTTTGGAAACGACCACAATAAGATCATATGTGGATTGTGGAATATATTCATTCTGAAAAATATGCCCATGGCAGCACAAAGTATATAACGGGACACAATTGGGCTGAATGGGAATATCGCACATGTATTGGGAGGAATAAATGAAACCTATTATTTTTAATCAAAAATGATTGCGACATCAACCTCAGATTGAACCAGGCCTATCAGTATGGCACCACTGTAATTAAAACACTGACTGTCAGAGTAAATAATATAGATGATGACTGATCTGCACATGTATTAAGTACTTCGATCTGAGATATGTTGCACCAACATCATAAGGATCTCCTGGGCATTATCTCTAGTTGGGAGCGAATGATAGCTTCCGAAATTTGTTAAAGAATAAGGTCGCCAGTGGCCAACTTGGATTTTACTCTTTTCATGACTAAATTCATTGGCACACCCAACAAGCCACATCCCTCATCATTCATTAACTACAACACACATAATTATTCTCCTCATAGTCATACTTGAAACCATTTTAATTCAGCCCTTTCTATACTAAATATTCATTAGCTACTAGTAGTAGTTTCCTCATATTATGTTTCAACAAAATTTCAACAATTTGGAGTTTTTAAAATTACAAAGAAGTAGATGAGTTGGGTGCCAAATGGTACATGCTTACCTCCCCAGTCAAGAATCAAATTATATGGCATGAATTTGTGTCAAGATGGCAAACACATACCCTCATTCAATCAGGTTTGAGTATTTTCAATTTATAGTGAGAAATAGTAGGAAGTGAAAATGAAAAAATAGAGTAGTTTCTATGGTGTTGAATTGAAGGGGGAATTTGAAGAGTTTGAATGTTTGACCTTTGTTTATTCCAGGAGAAAGGAGACATGTGCTATATCCCTAGTTGTTCCAAAATTGAAGCTGTATGCATTTTAAAGAATGTGATCAAAGGATTGTAGACTTGTTTTTGAGTTTTCATACAGTAAGTATACATTTATACTTTACCATTGGGACAGGCACACCACCGGTAGCTTTACCTCTTTTTATACTAAATACTCATTGATGAATAGTTCCCTTACAAAATATACAGATACTAAGGTCAATAAACAACATCTGGTTTGTTGGAACTTATTATCTGAACATTTCCTTCTATTAAATAACTATTTTGGCACTGATATTATCTGTTATTATGTGATGATTATTCATGAACACCCCTCCAGATTAATAACAAGGAATTCCAATGTATACTTTCATAACTGATTAGGGAAAAGACATTAGTATAGAAAGGGTTAATGCTCTGCAAATAATACTGAGTAACAACTAACAACTGACTTTCATGTCAAATCCCAAAATCATCAACAAATTATTGGTCTACTAGCAATGGAGCAAATATATGCCTGAGAGCTTTCCGATGAATGGCAACAAGCCATATTTCCGACTAAATCCTGAAAAGTTACCCATAATTATGCTGTGTTTAAGGAGTCGATTAATTAGAGCATTACTGTACCACTGCAGCTCCCGTCATGAAAGGTTTAAGTTCCCTTATATTCAGAGTGTGTGTGTTCATATTGTACTGTCAGAATAGCTATTGAATTTATGTCGACAACAGATATCTGTGTAGCTATCACTTTGTCCGAATAATGATGTTCAACAATATAATTAGTAACTACAAAACATAATTATTGATGTATTATTCTACCCATATTATAAGTTACAGATGCTTAGTGGTCGGATATGTTGTCATGTTTTTGATTCAATGTTTATTATTTTATGCCCTGGAAACTATATACAACTTATTCTCGAAGAATATATCGTCATTAAAATTGAAAAACATTTTTGGATATATAGGCAATGATCTCAGGTTTCATGTTTGGGCACCATTTAGGTACTGTCCCGATGGCCACAGTCCTATGGCCAGAAATGGTGATGGCTTGTGCTTGGGGGAGGGGGTGAATCTGTGTATGTTCAAAAGCCTTAAAAGTATATTGTGCTATTATGTTGGTAGATTATCATATTTTAGATAGCAAATTCTTAACCCAAAACCCAATGCACATATGACCAAAGTTATTCCCTCCAGCCAACATTTAGCCATAATTTCTTGCAGCGTCATTTTGACACACAAAGAAATAACACCATTTGATTTGCAATGTCATTGATGCGCATTGTAAGTCATTGCGTAATTATGATAAGTGGTACTCTCAATTAACAAGACCCAAACAATTCTGTCACAGATTTAAGGTATCTTTTATTATTCTTTTCAGTATGTCATAATATTATACTCAAGTTGTATCATCAAATTGTTCATTTTCCCAAAATTTGATTTATTATCAATGGCTTTCAATATATCAATTAACAATGATACTTACAAAAAATAAAAAAAATAACTTCACAGTTAAGTTGGTAATATTAAGGAGTATATATATAGACTCAAATTTCCGATAAATAATGTCTCTAAATTTCATTTTTATTTGATTAATTTATTTAATTTAATTCACGCTGATGTAAATTGGTTCACACTGGCAGGGCAGAACATAAAATAATTGCTAATGGCAATGTTTAATGAGTTATTTACTATGTTTTATGTCAACAGTTCTTGATCATTTCACATATGTGTGTGGCACATTACTTCTATTATATTAGTATGTGAATGCTCAAACAATTGTGATTTAAAACCAAACAGATATCAATATAATTATTGATTAATAATTATTCAATTGTTAAAATCTAGCTCCTTTGTTCTACCTCGACATTGGGCATATTTATCCACTATTTGCAAATATCTTCTCGTGGCTAAGAGATATCTCCTCGTGATTAAGACACGACAAGATGCAATTTAAAAAAAAATGATCACTAAATTCATCGATTCATATCCCACGTCAGTGACTTGTAATAACCCATACTGCCATAACCCATACAGATTGCACATGTTAACGATGGCACTATAACTCTTAAATTCTGAATGCAAGCACAGTTCGTTTTAGATTTGTTGATCCCGATTTGCTACTTAGTATATGCGTGACACTTCAAACCCGTATGCACCGTGCAGTGACTCCACCCCTTCCATCACATTCAACAATATACTGTTTTAGCGTTCTATTTGGATCTCATCTAACTGGCCTGGCGGGTTTCTTCAAAAATGAGGGTAACCTTGGTTTACATAAATCTCTATTTAAGAAATCCGCGGGACCACATGCCACACTCCCTCGGGTCCGTCAAATTAAGAAGAACATACACATACCGTATGTCTGCTATATAATAAGTATCACATTTAATCGTTGACATAACCGGAGTTGACACAATACATATTATGATGGGGTCAGCAGGAAGACGGCCACGGACGAGGTTATGCCAACACCAGACTGAGTGCACCCCATTTGGGAGTCAGCATGATGTGGATCGTCATATACCGGTATCCATATCTTGCTGACCCTCAACTGGGCAAGTAACTGATCTTATGCACTTGATGATTCAATCCTATTTATGATCATTTTTCTATATCCTGTATTCTTGTATTTTGAAGACCTCTGTCTGTCTGTATGTATGTCCTTTATACAAATCTACGATTCTCGACCGATCGGGACGAAACTTGGTACGTGTGTGTATTTTGACCAGGCGGTCGTCATTGTCGTATTGGCGAGCCCGTGCGGCGCCTGCTTCACGCATGCGCAGACGAGATCTCGGAAACGGGTGGAGCTATCGACTTGAAATTTGCTATGTGAATGTATCTTGCCCCGGATACAAATTTTATCGGGTCGCCGAGCCTGTGCGACGCCAGCTTCGCGCATGCGCAGACCAGATCTCGGAAACGGGTGGAGCTATCGACTTGAAATCTGGTTACCAGATCTCGTAAACGGGTGGAGCTATCGACTTGAAATTTTGTTTTTGAATAGCCTGGGCAACGTCGGGCTCATCGGCTAGTCTATTATATATTTTGGGAAATCTGTCTGTCTGTGTGTTCGCGATGGACTCGAAAACGACCGAACCGATTTCGATGAAACTTGGTATGTGAGGGTACTTTCGGCCGGGGAGTGGCATGGGCCTATTAATTTGCCCGTGCGAAATGACCTTGACCTTGAAATCGGGTCATTTCAAGGTCAATCGCCCGAGTATCACGGGATTTCGATGAAAATTAGTGTCTGGGGATACTTTAGTATGGGGAGTGTCGTAAGCCTATTCGTTTGCCCGTGCGACATGACCTTGAAATCGGGTCAATTCAAGGTCAAATCGCGAATATTGATGGGATTTCGACGAAATTTTATACATAGGGTTACTTTTGTCCACTGTGTTTTGGACGGGTCAAATTGTGACCCTGACCTTGAGCTTCAAAATGATCAATTCAATGTCAAATCGGGTAAAACCGGATGGATTTCGACGGGTACTTTTGTGGGGTACTTTTGTCCGGCCAGTGATTTGGACGGGTCAAATCGTGACCCCACCTGACCTTGACCTTCAAAATTGACAATTCAAGGTCAATTCGCCAAAAAGCAGAGGGGAAACAACCCGGTCCACCTGCTAGTGTTATATATAGCTACAATGGCACTGTTTATTGTTACATCCAATATGCTTTTTTCGCATTTAATTAGATCTTTCAGCGTTTTCCCAAATAAAATTAATGTACAAAAGCATGACAAATTCTGAATATTACGGTTCGGTTATACTTAATTTTGGGAACCCAGGCTCCGGGCACCCAAACTTATTATAACGGGTCGGCATAAGGCCTAGAACCGTGTGTGATACCGGGGGGTATATCATGAATCCGCTTAACAGAGGGTATACTCTTCAATCCATCACTGGAAATTTCCATCTTTCCTCCATCATTCCATGAACTTCTGTGAGAATTATATCTCATGTCCAAGCTGAGCTACATTAGGCCAAAAAAGAGATACTATGTTTCCGTACATCGACCGAACCTAAAAATAACCTGCCGACCCTAAACTTTTTACTGATACTTTGAGAAAAAGTCAAAATTTAATGCTCATAAATATTGATGATCTTTAGTGTGCAAAACACATGTTTTCTAACATATCCCTGTGAAAAGTGACCACGAAGTGACAGCTGTCTCAAAAGCCCCAGGTGTGTGTTGGGTTGTGGATTAATGGGCATACATTTTGCAATTTTAATTTCCTGAGAGTTGATCTCCAGCCTGCTTTATGTCTTGTTTTTGGGACTTCTGGAACACTTTCAAGAGACATGGTGGGTGTGTATCTGTATATATACATGTATATAGGTTATCACCACATATGTTAGGGGTATAGCTACTGTTTTAACAAACCAGGCATGCTCGGTGGGCGTACTGGCTACCCCCAGAAAAAGGGATTGTGTTGTCACAATACAAGTACGGTATAATGGCGGTATTATTGGTAAAATTCTTATAAAAAGTTAGTGACATGAATTTTGTACCAAGTTTATAGCAAAATTTATAAAAAAAATGTGGTATGTGAATAATAAAAAACTTACTTAAGCATGAAGTAAGTTTAATCTTAATGTATATTTCCACTGTTAATCAAGTAATTCTTTCCCCACAGCATGGGTTAGCATTTTATGTAACCGGAGTTGACAAAATACATATTATGATGGGGTCAGCAGGAAGACAGCCACGCACGAGGTTATGCCTACACCAGGCTGAGTGCACCCCATTTGGGAGTCAGCATGATGTGGTTCGTCATATATCCATATCTTGATGACCCTCAACTGGGCAACATCAGTCGAGGTATTTCTGCAGTTGGATAAAAAATATCGAAATAAAATAAAAATTCCTTACCGACCTACCTACCCTAATTTTTTCGCTGGCCTTAACACTTTTATTAATCTATATCATCTCTTTTGGCCCGTTATTTGCAGGTACAGTACAGGAACATGTTTGGAACTACATTGGAACTACAGAGAATAATTCATAATATGATCCCGATCTGAGCTTCAGGTAGTGTAGTTCGATGTTCGTACTAAGAATTAAAAGTTCAGCATCATACCCACAGGTTGCATCTATGTACATGTACCTGTGTATGTACAGCAGGAAATTCTCTAACGTGGTGACCAGGATGAAATTCATACAATGTTCCGCTTCCAGTAAGAAACCGCATCTTTTATTGATCGGAGAATCGCGCAGCATATCCCATGTTTACGCCTGGAGCCATCAAAATAACGGAAACATGTTTGGAACTACAGAGAAGAAATTCAGCGCAAACGCCTAATATGATCCTGAGCTTGAGTTTGATGTTCGTACTAAGAATAAAATGTTCAGCATCGTACCCACAGGTTGCATCTACTAGTATGTACCTGTGTATATACTGAAGGAAATTTTCTAATGTGCTGACCATGCAGGATGAAAATCATACAATGTTCTGCTTCCAGTAAGAAACCGCATCTTTGATTGGTCAGACAGTCGTGCGACATATCCCATGTTTACGTCTGGAGCCATTAGCATAACGGAAACCAAGACCGCTTCATCGTCTCTCGATGGCCGTTTCATGTCATATGTTGGAGAGAGGTTTAGGAGATTTTGACATTTTCTGCTAATCATTATGCGGAATAAGTGCCAAATTAATGTGAATGACCAGGAATGTTGGCAGAACAAATACATGTACGCCATTGTGGTGGATTGATGGTAACATGTCATGACATTGACCACTTTTAGCGTGTGTTCAACCTTGTCGCTTTGTGAATCGGTTGAACATAAACCTGAAGTTGTCAATGTCACGCCATGTTACCATCAATACACCACAACTAAACTTATATTATTACAGGAAAGTTTTCAAAATAACATGTAATCACATATTGAATGCATACAATGTGTTCAATTTATCTCAGATTTAGAAACCTGAACAATACGTTGAAAATGTTTGGATCTTTAATCTACAGTTAAAGGTGACATATGCAACCGGTTTGGCTAAATAATGAATTTAATTGGTTGCCACTTCGGTCAGATGCGATATTTTAGAAATGCTCCTATCTAGTGATGTTTGGCGTAACATTTCAATGTTTTGAGATATGTTTCGCATTTTGAGCGAAAACTTCATGACCTAGCTATCTCCCCATATTTTGTCACATCACCGATTGAGGATAAAGCATTCGCTGTTGATTTCTACCAACACAAACATGTAGCATATTTCTGCAAAATGAAAAGTCAAGTGATACATGTATTCATTCTTTTACAAAGTATATCTTATAATTCTAATTGAATACAGAGCCAATGATACGATTTGACCAGAAAAGGAAGAGTTTACGGACTGTCTCAAAATTGTTTTCAAAATCTGATATGATCAAATAGACAATTTTGGGGCTATCCCCTATGGGGCTATGGGCCTATTGTGCGACACGGATATTCCGCATGTGAAATAGTACTCCTTGAACTCATAAAATATGGGTTGGATTCTCATCTAACTGAAAAGTGTGGTAGTTACACAAACACAACCTACACTTTTCCACTTTTTGGGATCAGATGTGGGGGCCCAGATCACTCTAAAACTGTTGCATGTCACCTTGAAGATTTGTTTTCTATTATTTCATATATTAATTTCAGTATCATCGAGATGTGTGAAGCGTGTGTATTACATAAATACAACAGTTCTAACTAAATTACACTCTTGAACAAGCTATATAAGCATTAAAGATTCATGAAGAAAATATCTGGTATTTCCATTATCCCCAAGAATCTTTACATCAATGTCAGTCAATCACAGTAAAGTGATGAAGCCAATCAGTATATTGACGATTTTCATCGGCTCCAGAGTTTCTCGACACATAGCTAAAATAGCATAATAAGTTTCCAGCCATATCTGGTCACAATGCTTATTTCAGTGTTCACAAATTTGTGATTACAACTAATTTAACACTAATGTGTGTCCATTTGAAGAGTCCAGAAATTATCAATAATAGCCATCAAGGAGAATAGAATTAAGTATTTCCAAGAATTTCAACAGTTAGCACCCGTTTTTCTTATTCGCCAAAATTCAAGTAACAGGAGATAACATTCTGTCAATCGTAAAACTGCGCTTTGATGTTATACAACAGGAATTGCATGCATAAACTATTTATAGTGGCGGTTATGCGAATTATAGTTACATGTGTATATTCATTAGGACTGTTATGTGTAGCTTAATCCAGCCTGCGAGCCTAATTGTAATGAGAACTGATTATACACATGTGTATCCAGGTGATATACACATGTAAAACTTGATCGTTCTTTTGTATTGACAAGACGCAACAGGTGTATCCTCATGTCATGGCTGATTGTCATCTGTATCAGTTGATAGCACATGCATGTCATGAACATCTGATTAGAATCAGGGACATTTTCATTGACTGTATAAGCTCTTTGTAACTATACCAGAAATACAAAAATCTGAATGCAAAACATTATGGGCGCAGTGCATGTTCAGCTGAAGTTAGATTGAGATAAAAATAATATTATTCATCCTGACCTGAGGTGTGGGGATGGAAAGATCTCACCCCGAGAGGCAAGATATTTCGGCCGATTGTCCGGACCCAATAGCTGGTCCCGAAGATGAGATTTTGCTATGCCCACATCCCAGGTCATGGATTATTTTTCTCCCAAACCCAAGAGCCACATACTCAATGTTTTGTCTTATACCCAATTTTGGCACATTTCAGTAGTTTCATAACGGTACATCAGGGGAGAAATCTGATGTCACATTTATGATTTTATTTGATGATTTTGGTATATACTGGAAAAGCAAAGCACGATACCCACACAAGCTTGGTTAATTGGTTTGAAAACGACATGACTATGTCATCATTGTCCCTAGCATGAATTAAAACACATCTAGTCATATATTTAGACTGCCAGTCATTGTTAAATTTTTGGAATGACGTGTGGTACCATGTCATTGACCAATATGGTACTAAAGGTGTCCTCTACCTGGACCAATTACCTCGTTTGCAGCTGTTGTCCACAATTCTGGGATCTCCAAGAGATCTCGCTCTACTATCAGATATCGGATCACTGACAGCAATTGAGTCGCTTGCTGGTTAGGTCGGCCCCATTTATGTGGAAACAGTTTTCTTTTGATAATGGTGATTGGTGATGATGTTCAATTGCCCTTATACATTTACTTGTTGGCGAATCTATACCCTGCGTAATTCATCCCAAGAGAATAGCGACACAAGGGGAGAGAGAGGTACGACTGTTGTCACTCCCGGGCAGCGCATCGGTGAGTTGGTTGAATGGTTAAATATAGAATATCCATACAGTTTTATGAGATACAAGGTTTGTTTTCGCGAGTATGATTCAGCAAATGCCAAATGGGGAACCAAGCTTTAGCAAGGTCCCCATTTGGTGAATTATATATACGAGTGAAAATAAGCCTTGTATCTCGTTAAACTATATGGGTATTATTTTTATCCATTGCCAAATTTTAAATATAATGAAATTATGTCAGCCTCTGTGCAATTGTTGGCAAAAAAGTATGTTTTCCTTGTAAACATTAAGGCAATTTGGTAAATAATATTTTGTTCACTGCATATAACAACTAGGGTGGTGTGTTTTACCTCAAGTGGACTGCACACAATTATAAAATTATCTTTTGGCTAATGGCCATGCGAGGTGCGAGGGCTGTTGTGACTCTACTCAACTGAAATGGTATGAAATAGACTATAATACTATTTCGGATGCCACGCACCTGGTGTTTCGATGCTCTTAATGAATGAACAGGGAGAGTGGCTCCGCCCAGTGGTGACAAGGGATACTAATCCATGCCCGCAATGTTCTCTGGGTTGAAGACTGATATCATGTCCGAATGGTGCTTACGTCCTTTTTATTGTCGGTTAAAGTTATAAAACAATATTTTGAACATGTACATGTATGTTCTTTGGAATTGTTTATAGAGTCTTGTGTAGTCCAAAACCCCATATAAACGACACAACCATTAGTTCATGCACTCCCATTAGTATTGCAAAGCCAACAGAGTGAACTTTTCTGTTTATATATAACTATCTTTGAACAAATAAATATCTCTAAAATAGATCAAAATGTCCCAATACGACATTTTTTGGAATAGAATAAAGACCCAGTTTCTGGGATAAACAGCAGCTGCAATATAACTCCGGATAAAGTTACATCTATTAAGTGGATAATAAATGCTCTTTATTGCTGATTAGTAGTGCATCTTTAAATATTTGATGCCCACAGCATCAATCACATGATATTAACCATGCATTATTTAACTTTTGTGCAATTTTCACCACTTCTTCTGAACTGATAAAAAACGCTCTTTATTTGACACATTATTTGTTTTGCCCACCCCCCCCCCACTTCATTTGAGGGGCAAAGGCGCTTATACCCGCAATTTTCCTACATATTTTCTAATGTGATAAGGAACGCTCTTTATTGCGTCCTTAAGACGTCAACAGCATCGATGAAATGACACTGCCACAGTGTGATATAGTTGTCAATAATTTGATGCCCACATCACCTATCCCATGACATTAACAATGCATTATTTTACATTTGTGCAATTTTCCACACATATCTTTTGAACTGATAAGAAGCGCTCTTTATTGGTTATATAATTTTTGGAAATCCCCCACCCCTTAGTCATCTGGGGGTCAAAGGCATTGTTACCCGCAATTTTTCTACATATTTTCTAATGTGATAAGGAACGCTCTTTATTGCTCATTTTGCTTCTTTAAGAGTGATTTCAACAGAATCTACGAAATGACACTCCATTTCAGTTTATTGCTGTTTTTAAAATTTGACGACCCAGATTGCAACCCTTTTGGGTACATTATCAATTATTTAGATAAAATAAGTTTCAGTGTCTGATGTCTGATAAGATTCCCTTGGTCAAATTTTCACGAAATTTACATTGTTTTGTTTTGTGTGTAGGCTAATGTGCTTATTCCTGGTAAGAGGCCTTGTGTTGTAATTTATTTTAAGCTAAAAGCACAAATGCTCTGAACTATATATATTTGTTTATTTTGAATAAATATTGAAATTATTTTCTCCATTGTCATATTTTGTGGTCCACATGTCATTAATATCTTTAGAGGCAATATTATCCACTAAAAGTTGATTAAATAGCTACTTTGAGTGATTAGATTGGACCCCTTTGAATACCTATTAAAATATCTAGAACAACCACTCGAGGTAGAATAATTTCCCACCAATAGTAGTTATCAGATTAACTACCCGCAGGTAGCAAAAATTCCCACTCGCAGGTAGTAAATTTAAATACTGGGTAGTTCATATTCATCCCACTACCTAAAGTAGTTAAAATTTAGCCTACCTTTGGGTAGTTAAACTAGCCCCAAGGGGTAGTTATTTCAACCACTGAAGGTAGTTATTTTAACTACCAAAGGTATTGAATTTGTTAGCTACCCGCCAGGTAGTAAAATTAACCTCCAAAGGTAGCGGGATGAATACGAACTACCAAAAGTAGTAAAAATTAACTACTTTTGTGGTTAATTTAGCAACTTTTTATTTAGTGTGTATAAGTGTAGGTCTGTAGTAATAATAACAAAATATCACTGGAATCGTCGTCAGTTATGTACTCGGTGATGGAGTGTTTAAGCCTTTGTGTGAACATCAATTCAAATGAATTACTTACAAAACCTGTAAGATTATCGTTCCCATGTCTTAATGTGTTATATATTGATATGAATTATCTTGGTCTTGGCGTAAATAGCCTTATTCACAATCATAACGGCATGTTACACAGTACCGCTTGTAAAGCTAATTTTGTTCAGCCTGACCGCGTCATGGCTGAGTACTATTCAGGATTGAGCAAAACAGAACGTATGCTTATATACGACGTTAATTCGACCATTTTTTAAATGAGAACCCTCCCTTCGTGTGGTAATAATTTAAGTAATCTGTATTCAAGTCCTAACGGTCATGGGTCGAGATCTGGCCCAACTGTGAATGCGTGCATTGAAACGTCCGATATCGACACGCCCACTACGCTTGGTGAAACATGTTATATCGCCGCAAATAGAGTTAACGCAAATGCTGAGCCAGAAGAAAGCTTTAATACTATTACTTCTAATAGAGTTACCCCCACTGAACAAGTTAATGGGTTGAAAATCTTAACATTGAACGTGTGTGGATTAGAAAAGAGGCTTCAATACCACGAATTTCAGGATATGATATCCAAATATGATATAATTTGCTTCTCGGAAACAAAGGCCTTCTTGCATTACGCATATTTTCGATACATTTGATAACCTCGATCAGGAGGGAACTGTCAGCCAGTCAAGTGTTGACGAACTATGTGAGCTCATAAGTAGTACGTTGATGGCAGCGGCCGACCAAACATTGGGAACTTATCGTCCTCGAAAAATTATACATGAAAATGCGCGTCAGAATAAACCTTGGTTCGACAACGAATGTCGAGAGGCGAGAAAATATTTTAACCGAACCAAGCGTAAGTATGACGTTAATAAAACAGGCTACAATAAGGCGATATTAAAAGACGCCAGCACAAGCTATAAACATATTATGGATAGAAAAATAAAGCAAACACGAGAGACAGAAATATCAGAACTTCGGGAATTCAGTAAGTATTCCGGAAAATCTTTATGGTACAAACTTGACTCGATGTGTTCCGATAATAGGCCTAAAAAGAGGAGAAATGATATCACTATTGAACACTTTGAAGAACACTTTAAGTTCCAGAATGCAAATATAGACGATTCAGATATCACCAGGTATGTCGATGCGGATTTCGACGCGAATGACAATTCGTACCTAAATAGTGCTATATCCGAAGAAGAAATTCACAATGCCATAACTAAACTAAAGAATGGTAAGGCAGGAGGGGCTGATCATATTATTAACGAATATATCAAAGCCTCGGAAGATACAACGATAAGCATCTACGTACGGTTCTTCAATCTAATCCTAAACACTGGGTTATTACCAACAGACTGGGCACTAGGATTAATACAACCCATATACAAAGGGTCTGGAGATACAAATGAACCCGGATCTTACAGAGGTATTACACTTTTAAGCTGTTTTGCCAAATTGTTTACCTCCATACTGAACAACAGGTTGACTTCCTTTGCAGATGATAATGAATCGATAAGTAAATCGCAAATGGGATTCCGGAAGGGTCATTCAACTGTAGATAATATATTCATATTACATGCCTTAATAAATATATACCTCAAGAGCGGGCGAAAACTATATTGTACATTCATTGACTTCCGCAAAGCATTTGATACGGTGTGGAGAGATGCACTATGGCTCAAGCTTATACAATCAGATATAAATGGTAAAATATTACGAGTCATACGGAGCTTATACAAGAATATTAAGCTATGTGTACAAAATAATAATGTTAAGTCAGGTTTCTTCATAAGCCAGGTAGGTTTATTTCAAGGAGAGACAATGTCACCACTTTTATTCTCTCTTTTCGTAAACGATTTACAATGTTTTTTAAACGATTGTGCCATTTTAAACCTACATTTTTTAGATGAGAAATATTTTGAACATATTGGATGTTTTATTAGCATATTATGTTTGTTATATGCCGACGATACGGTTATCTTGTCAGATTCTGAGGAAAATATGCACCGTGCTCTATTAGCCTTTGCCGACTACGCCGAGGCATGGAAACTTGAAGTGAATACTCTCAAGACCAAACTTATTATATTTACGAACAAATTACCAAGAAATATGCCCATATTTATATACAGAGGGCAAGAAATAAAATTTGTAAAGGAATTTAAATATCTTGGTATCAAGTTCTTCTACAATGGGAGATTTTGCCAATCTCTTAAAGACACCACAATTACCGCAACGAACGCAATGTACGGTCTACTGAATCGAACTCGAAAACTGAGGTTACCTTTAGATATCTTATTCAAGTTATTCGATGCTATGGTTATGCCAATTATGTTATATGGAAGTGAAGTTTGGTACTTTGAAAAAGTTCAAAGTCTCGAGACGCTCCATTTGAAATTTTGTAAAATAGTAACCTCAATGAAATCTAGTACGCCTAATTACATGGTTTATGCCGAACTTGGTAGATATTCTATATTGATTGAAATAAAATACAGGACTCTAGCATACTGGTCTAAGCTAGTTTCACACGAAGGATCAGAGCTAGCCAAGAATATATTTCTTTTACTCAGATATATAAACGAGAGGGATACAAAACTGCAAAATAAGATGAATTGGGTATGTTTTGTAGAAGGAATTCTACATGACCTACACATGGAACATGTGTGGACAAACCAATCAGCGCTGAGCAAAACAGAGTTGAGAAACATAAAATCGCTACTGATTAAGCAGTATGAGCACCAACTCTTTGAAAATCTGAATTCTTCTACTTCATCGCGCGCCATATTTTACAGAGACATAAAGCAGTCCATGAAAATGAGTAGCTATTTAGTTTATTTGCCATCTCATTTGTCTAATTACCTGTTGAAAATCAGAACATCTAATCATAAATTACCAGTAGAAAAAAATAGATGGTCAAAAGAAACCACAAATTCCGCAGACAATTTAAAGTGTGTTTTATGTGGGAACAGTCCTTGCGACGAATATCACTTTATAATCCTATGCCAAAAGTTACAAGATTTACGCGAAATCCACATTCCCAAATATTACTGGGAGAACCCTAACAGGAATAAATTTCATCGTTTGCTCTCAATTGAATATTTGAGCCTTCTTAAAAAAGTAAGCATATTCATAAAACTATCTTTAAAAAGGATACCACTTTAATGTAAATGGCATCATGGATTACAATATAATTGTGTGTGTATGTATTTTTATTGATATGACTTATATGTTATGTGTGCCTTGTGTATAGTATGTATATATGTTATTGCATGTTCCAACTTAACTGTTGGCTTTGGTAATAAACAATCAGGTCCGATTGTTTGTATCAACCCATATACCCTGTGCCAATGCATTCTCTTATAAATGCGAATCGACAATAGGGCGCCTCGCATATATAAGATAATGCATTGGCCTAACAATTGTTCATCATTTGTTATTATGTTTTACAATTTTTTACAATTTTAATAATTGTTTCTTATATTCTTTAACAGGCTTATTTTGTAGGTTTAGGGCCAGGGAATCTTACGTTTTTCATGGGCATCAAAATTATTACTATGAATACTTGGTGATAGTTTTGAGTTATAACATGCCCTATAGCATGCTTAAGCATACTCCAAAAAGAATCCAACCAAAAAAAAGAAGGTTTTTTTAAATTTTTTATTTTTTTTAGGGCCGATTTTACAGAACGTAAATTAGGGCCGATGAGATCGACCCGTGGCACTCAAAGGGTTAAGCAACAGACCACCGCTTTTCGGCGCTTGTGGTGAACGTAGAGTGATAGATAAGGAGGTGATAACGGTTTTACAATTTAAAAAAAAATGTATGAAATTTGATTTCTTGCGACGGTCCTGAAGGGTCTCCCAGCCGGTTTCCCATAAAAGATGTGCATTGTTGCTGCTCATAGTTGCTCTTGTATTCTGTCAGCCTCATATTGCAATCCTTCAATTAGATCAGTTTCTTCTTGTGTACATTATCCTAGACAGGAGGCGCATATTCAGTATAGGACGTACATATGTAAAAACAATTAAATTAAATCGTCTTCCTGTCTAGGATAAACTTATACCTTCGAAGTAGTGATAATTGTATTAGTGCTATGTCGATGATGTCTGAAATATGTTCTGACCAGTTTCCATCGGCGCCGAAAGTATTTTTGACTTTGTACCTCTGACATTATGTTCTTCGACATGATCAAATTCGGGTGGCTGATCAGAAACCCATTTCGTGAGAATAGTACTGTTTTCGTTTTCAATTTATTGAAATCTACTAGCCATGATTCGGACCACCCTACTAGGAACATAAGAGGGCCTACACTTACATGTACATTATATCTGTTATTCATCTTGTTTAAACATTTGTGTAAATATTGTCGGGAGAGGGGCCACCTTAAGTTGTTATAACTTGTCCCCCAATCCCTTGTAAACTGAGTTACAATAAATATGTTTAAACCAACACTACATACTTGGGGTACACCGTTGAGACCTTTCTCCAGTTAGAGGTGTTGTTTCAAATAAATACTCTTCGCTCTGTCTGTCAAAGAAGTTATTTTTTACAAATATTATATCCAAATTGACAACACACATCGTCATTCTTCTATATTCGTCACTGAATTTAATTAATATATAATAATGACGATGTGTGTGGTCAATTTGGACATAATATTTTTAAAATAATTTTTTTCATAAAGAGTATTCTCCTTTTAAATTTGATAACCCGACCCGAATGTTCACATAACTTTAACCCTTTCGTGTCTGGAGCTTCCTGATAATCGGGAGTCTCGCTCGCATATATATAGTAGTATATATATAAGAGAATGCATTTGCCTATCATTTATCTTGACCTTAAAGCCAGTGCATTATATTATATATGCGAGGCTCCCTATGAAAGACCCGTATATATAAGATACCACACTGGTACGTGGTCTGTAATGCTGCACCAGCACAGCTCCCATCATGGAATGGTTAATACTAAAATGTATTGGCCGGGGAAGTTGTTTGATCAATGCAGAGTTACTTACATGCACGATGGACTGATTGCTTCAATATTCTGTTAATTGTATAATCGTATTGCTGTATGTCACGGTATACCTTGCTAAGATATATGTGACCCGCCATATCAAATCCAGTCGTAAGCCGGGATTTGTTTTACCCTGTGCCAATGCATTCTCTTATATATGCGAGTCGACCATAGGTCGCCTCGCATATATAGGATAATGCATTGGCATAACAATTTTTTATCATGTTTTTTAAATAAATGTTTCTTACAATGTTTTAGGACATAAAATAAAAAACACCCATTACCCTGCAGGGAGCCCCACACATATTTAGAAGCATATAGAAGAGTGTCGTCTGCTCTTGTTTGTCTGGGGCTCTGTATGGGTGAAATTATAAAATTGTTAAAGAATACAAGAACAAATTATTAAAATTGTAAAAAAATTGTTAGGCCAATGCATTCTCTTATATATGCGAGGCGTCCTATGGTCGACTCGCATATATAAGAGAATGCATTGGCATAGGGTAAACAAATCCCGACTTACGACTGGATTTGATATGGCGGGTCACATATTACAACCCCGTTCTTGTTCATATAGTGGAATGTCCCGTGGCATGGGGTGAAAAACACATAATATTCGTGGTTGAGATTCATTTTGAATAGGAACGTAGAGTTATTCAATGTGTTTTATAAACATAACAGAAGCAGGGAATGAGGTCCAGGGAGTCGTCATCTTGAATACGAATCGAGAGTTAGTCAATGTGTTTTATAAACAGAGCATAAGCAGGGAATGAGGTCCAGGGAGTCGTCATCTTGAATACGAATCGAGAGTTAGTCAATGTGTTTTATAAACAGAGCATAAGCAGGGAATGAGGTCCAGGGAGTCGTCATCTTGAATACGAATCGAGAGTTAGTCAATGTGTTTTATAAACAGAGCATAAGCAGGGAATGAGGTCCAGGGAGTCGTCATCTTGAATACGAATCGAGAGTTAGTCAATGTGTTTTATAAACAGAGCATAAGCAGGGAATGAGGTCCAGGGAGTCGTCATCTTGAATACGAATCGAGAGTTAGTCAATGTGTTTTATAAACAGAGCATAAGCAGGGAATGAGGTCCAGGGAGTCGTCATCTTGAATACGAATCGAGAGTTAGTCAATGTGTTTTATAAACAGAGCATAAGCAGGGAAATAAGGTCCATAGATTGAGCCAAGCAGGAACATGTATGTGATGTAAGGTTCTAGTTAGATGGTTAACGTCGCTAAATGCATTTCATTCGGTATAATCAATGTCTCACTCCTAAACTGATGTTGGTGTCTCATTCCTAAACTGATGTTGGTGTCTCACTCATAAACTGATGTTGGTGTTTCACTCCTAAACTGATGTTGGTGTCTCACTCCTAAACTGATGTTGGTGTCTCGCTCCTAAATTGATGATGGTTAGTCCACAACATAAGTATCCGATGGCACTCATTCACAGAAATTCGTCGCCAAACCATTTAAGAGTCTTGCGGAGGCATCTCCCTTTCTAACACGACGAACAAGTAACAGTTAAAATATATCAATATAATATGACGTTCAGATTAAATAACGAGAAGAGTTGGTCGTCTGGAACCGTCTGAGGAGTCTGAAGATATGACATTTACATTTTGCCGTGTCCTTGAGCGTTCATTGGCTGTGGTACTGGTGCTGCTGGTCGTGGTATTTGAGGAATTTGAGGTATTGGAAATGGAGCTTGGCCGATGGGTACTGGAACAAGAATGAATGCTCCCGGGAATGCTGGAGCTGGTACCGGCACGGCCGGTTTGGTTCCTGTACTAGCAGCGCCACCTTTGCCAGCACCACCCGCGCCGTTAGCTACCACATTCATGGTAGCTCCCTGTTAAAAGTTAAGAAATAATTTTTTATTGCAAAGCTACAGTGTAGAATGTGAAAAAAAGTAAAAACACGGAACTGGGGACGAGTTGTAGATTCTATTTATTACATGATCCAAAACCTCGACAAAACATACTTAAAGCAACAAATGGGACGCGAAACTAACATCGGCTTCTATAAGGCATGCGATGACGTTTCACGTAACAATGCGTTGTTTGTCCGCGTAGAGAAATAGTCCCAGATAAATGAAGACTCTTTGGCGTATTTAATGGCGTATATTTAATGACATAACTTTTCAAACTCTTCGTTCATTATAGTTTGTTGGAAAAATATTGGAAGCCATAGTATTTTTGAGACGTAGCGTACGGAATGTAAACATACGAGAAGTCGGAAGTCAAAGGTCACATGGTACTATTTCCTGTAATTAAACGAACGTTTAATATCACAATTTATAGATTGGGTTGATTGAATAGAATAAGGGTAGGATCATGTAATAAAATGTTCTCTTCCATTCCTTATCAATGTTTAACATTATTTCTTACATACTTTAATAATTTTGTATCATTGTTTTCATTTTTTCATACATTCTTCAACACTTATAAAAATAATATAACATTTGTTAGGCCAATGCATTCTCTTATGTATGCGAGGCGACATATGGTCCACTCGCGTATATAAGAGACTACATTGGCACAGCGTTTACGCAAAATTTCAGGAAGCTCCCGTTATGAAAGGGTCATTACTGAGTTTCCAAAATATTTGTCAGATCTACGTGGGACTACTTATATAGTAGTTTTATATTTTCTAATATATTGGCATGTTAATGCCGCATTAGACAGTTATTCTACTTTAAAGTAAGACATTTGTTAAGGAAAATAACACGTTAGTGTACATGTTAGGTACCAATGAACATGTATACCGCCAATACCGGATGTTACATTAGGGTTGTTACAGATTTTAACAGCTTATACAGCAGATTATTGCAACCAGTCCACGACAGGCCTCGCCATAATTAACTCTGTTAATCGCACACAACTTCGCCGTCAGATTTAGTGTGGGTTTCAGTACCTCCGACAATTATACTTACCCACCCATCTAACGTGCTACACTGTATGTTCATTTTCAATATTGTTGCAGAAACTTGTACATGTACTCTTGTTCATAAAGGAGACCTTTAATGGAATAAAGGGTCTCAACCCCAGGTCCCCTGAATGGAGGTGTTTTGTTTTTTTGGGAGATTGTTTTTTTTAAGAACTAAGGAGTCAAATTATGGCAAATTTTGACTGGAACTAGACAATGTCCTGTGTGTTCTCAAAGGTGAGCCATACACCAATTATCAAGATTGCTCATTTCATCATATTTCAAATTTGGACTGTATTACTCAAATGTGAACCACGTATCAACTATCAAGAAGCTATGTTTAATACTGCTCAAGATACCATCCGGAAAACCCGAAGACAAGACTTCTAAGTCGAAAAAGGTGCATAACTCCGTCAAAAACATCCGACCGTGACCAAATTCGAACGTGTTCTGCGTCTTCTCAAATGAAACCCGTGCCAAATATGAAGACACTGTGTTGAATATTGCTCAAGTTATCATGCAGACAACCCGGAATGACGGAAGCAATGGCGCCCGACGGGCGGCAATGCTGCTTATAATAGTCATCCGAAATATTGGGGAGGGGGCAACAACGTGCGTCGTTAGACTTACTTTCCTTTGAACACATTGGTATTGACAGTCAACCTCGTTACTATATTTTAGACTATTATTTCGTACTGCATAACACATTAAATGGTCGTATCGGGTGGATATTAAATGGTCGTATTGGGTGGATATTAAATGGTCGTATCGGGTGGATGGATATCAGATGGGATGGATATTTACGCCCGATGGGAAGGGGCCCTCACACAATCAACAATTATCTTGTCATTTGTTTTTGCCGGAATTTCGATACAAAAAAACTACAATGTACCAGAAAAAGATTGCAAAAATATCAATACAATGAATCTATTCCACAGCTAAGTATTCGAATTGCTTTATTTCAAAATACACTAATTAACGTGTAATATAACGCGTAAATAACATATGTACACGAGTAGTTTACACACTAATATATTAAGCAAGTAATCGCTCTGTAACTCCGCATGCAACGATGCTACTGCAAATTGCATGTAAATAGTATTCAACTATCGCACAATAATCAATGATAAAGGTACGTGAAGGCAAATGTCAGCAGCACCCTTATATGTAGAACTAAACAAATATCACTTCTCATTTCGTTAGCTTTGGTAAAGATGCGTTTTGTGCGCATATTGCCGTTCATGTTCATGCCTGTGCGAACGTTGCTTTATACATGATTGCTATTTGTATACCTGTATGAACGTGGCTTTACATGATTGCTATATATTGTCATACCTGTGTTAACGCGACTTTACTTGATTGCTATTGTCATGCCTGTGTTAACGCGACTTTACATGATTGTTATTGTCATGCCAGTATGAACGTAGCCTCACGTGATTGCTATCGTCATGTATGTCAAACGTAGCCTCATATGATTGCTATCGGCATGTCTGTCGAACGTAACCTCACATGATTGCTATCGTCATGTCTGTGTGAACGCTGCTTTACATGATTGCTATTGTCATACCTGTGTGAACGTGGCTTTACATGATTCCTATTGTCATGCCTGTCGAACGTAACCTCACATGATTGCTATCGTCATGTATGTCAAACGTAGCCTCATATTATTGCTATCGGCATGCCTGTCGAACGTAACCTCACATGATTGCTATCGTCATGTTTGTCAAACGTAGCCTCATATGATTGCTATCGGCATGCCTGTCGAACGTAACCTCACATGATTGCTATCGTCATGTATGTCAAACGTAGCCTCATATGATTGCTATCGGCATGCCTGTCGAACGTAACCTCACATGATTGCTATCGTCATGTATGTCAAACGTAGCCTCATATGATTGCTATCGGCATGCCTGTCGAACGTAACCTCACATGATTGCTATCGTCATGTATGTCAAACGTAGCCTCATATGATTGCTATCGGCATGTCTGTCGAACGTAACCTCACATGATTGCTATCGTCATGCCTGTGTGGACGCTGCTTTACATGATTGCCATTTTTATACCTGTATGGACGCTGCTTTACATGATTGCCATTTTTATACCTGTATGACCGCTGCTTTACATGATTGCCATTTTTATACCTGTATGAACGCTGCTTTACATGATTGCCATTTTTATACCTGTATGAACGCTGCTTTACATGATTGCCATTTTTATATTTGTATGAACGCTGCTTTACATGATTGCCATTTTTTATACCTGTATGAACGCTGCTTTACATGATTGCCATTTTTTATACCTGTATGAACGCTGCTTTACATGATTGCCATTTTTATACCTGTATGCAAGCTGTTTTATGTGATTGTTATTTTCATACCTGTGACGCTGGTGCAGCAGGCTCCTGATGGAATTTTCCTCCTCCCTGAGGCACCGCTGCTGTTTGAAATGCGGTGTTGGCGGGAGCCGCGGGTACGGCCAGCGGGGCTGCGGCCATATGTGACTTTTGCGAGAGAGCTACTCCCAGGATACAGGAAAACACCACCACTGAAAAGAGTGAAGACATCATATAGGCGACACCTACATGAATTAAGATTAAACATGCACCGGTTTGACACCAAATTAGTCAACATATCCTCAGGAATCTTCCCAGCCAATCACACACAATAACATTGAAACATATTCCTAACCTCACTGGACCCTTTCATGGCCAGAGCTGCGCTGGTATAGCATTACATATCATGGGCCAGTACTCTTTTATATGCCAGTCTCCCAAAGGGAGCCTCGCATACATACAAATGTAAGGGGTCACTGGCGTACAAGGTCAATGTATATATTGTTTGACCAATGCATTCTCGTATATATGTGAGGCTCCCTCTGAGAGACTCGCATATATATAGCCGTGTCGGACAAATGGGTGACCAGAATAAACATAAAATACAGCAGGTCGAATAGATGCAACAGTTCGAAAAATTGAAATTTGAATGAAACTTTTATTGTATTTATAACTCCCATTGTTTTGTGTGTTTTGTTTGCAACATTGACATGTATGCCAATCGACTGAGTGAATGTATGTGTGAGTTAAAGGACATTGTTGTTATTTCATAAATCTCCCACGTGTTGGAACTGAGTACCGATATAATGCATGTAATATATGGATCGATTATTATTGTTATTGTTTGGTGTATTTTACATGTCAGAATGTTATATTATGTCAATGTACACGCAAAACAAAAACACGGGAAAAGACTGGCAAACAACATAATTCGTATGACATCGCGAAAATCAATGTACACACAAAACGAAAAGCATTGAAAACGATTTGCAAACAACATCATTCGTGTGCCATCGAGTACATAAGATAATAACTGAAACATTCTTTGTTATAAACAACTCTTTATTATATACATGTACCCAAAGCATTGACAACCTTCATATACAATCTACCCATTTATTACACGCATTTTACTGGTACCCCGTTTCAATGCGTGTAACAATTATTACCCTGATGAGCACGAACACTCAGTACGGCCACAATACTGACAATATCATTAAATGCTCATAATCAGGTACCCCTTTCCAACGCATGGGTGGTGTGAAACAGACACAGTACGAGCGACGTCACAACTTGGCGCGAAAAATGAGCACCGTCGATCAATTAGGACAAGACACTGCGTGAGACTCACACTAAACCAGCGACGGGCTGCGAACTCGTCTCGCTGTGTTAAAATCGAAGGCAAGGTCCGACGCACTAACCACTGGGCCACCTATCTGCACCCATAATAATAACCCCACGGTTGCCTTACTCTTCTATTGAAGACTTCGTGCCCATATCAAATGGTGGGATTTTTAGGACATAAAATAAAAAAACATCCATTACCCTACAGGGAGCCCCACACATATATAGAAGCATATAGAAGAGTGTAGTCTGCTCATGTTTGTCTGGGGCTCTGTATGGGTAAAATTATAAAATTGTCAAAGAATACAAGAAAAAATTATTAAAATTGTAAAAAAATGTTAGGCCAATGCATTCTCTTATATATGCGAGGCGACCTATGGTCGACTCGCATATATAAGAGAATGCATTGGCACAGGGTAAAAAAAATCAATTAGGACAAGATACTGTTGAAACTCACATTAGACCAGCGGCGGTCTGCGAACTCGTATCGCTGTGTTAAAAGCGAACGTAATTCCGACGCGCTAACCACTGGACCATGGAGCTCCACGAATATACCCAAATGTGTACTCATTTGACGTAACCAACTAGTGAAATCAGTAGGGATTATACTGCATGTTTATGTCCAAGCGTCCTCGGTAAACCTTTTACAGCACGTTTTACGCCCAAACTCATTGGCGGGATTTTGTTTTCAATTTTAAACGATTTTACCTTACAAATCGGAAAAAAAATTACATCTTACGGTCACAATGACGTAATATGATTAAACTTTCATATTAAAGTATGCATATAATATGGCGTGTAATTATGAATAACCTCTGTTCACATTTGAAAACGATCCGAAGTGTTCCGATTTATAATTTGCGATCTTCGTCTTTTCCCCAAACCTTGCAAACCACTGAAACCATCCATGTGTTATTCCAGGGGAGATGGAAAGCCAACATGCTGTTAATTTATACTCCGAAATAAATGCAGGATTTGAATGGTGACAAATGTCAAAATCATTTAATAAGCAACCGTTAATGTAGTTGTGGCTTCCTAAACGAGGACGCTGATCATTAATGTTTTACTTGTCCCTTTTATCAAAAAGAAAGGGCCAAAATAGTGCGGATTGGACTATATCAAATACATGTTGCCGATCTACTTTGTCGATCAGTATCACTTTCCAATGATGGAAATTACCAATTGTTTGCGATTTGGCGATGAACAGATACATTATAATTAGCGAACACCACCATTCGTATATAAACTTAAACTTAAATCGAGATATAAACATGCACTAAACATATGACGATAAAATTACATGTATCTTCCCTTGTCCCAAACCAATTTTGACCTTTCCACATGTAACGGTGTAACGAGTTTGCGATGAACAGATACATTACAATTAGTGGAAACCACCAGTCGTATATTAAAGACATATTATGTACTTTTTCTGGTTCGTGAAACTGATACGTTAGTATCAATACGCTATGCCAACTGGAGGAATGCACCATTCTACTAACATCGCCGAAAATTTGAAGCAAGTCGACCGTACCACTCCAGAGAAAACATCGCCTGAACTACGCTCAAATGTAAATATTTACTACTCGATTCGGGACGCATCTATCGGCGATAAACTAACGAAAACGATTTCGTCATCGAGAGTCACTGCATTTAATTAATATATAAGAATGACGGTGTATGCTGTCAATTTGGATAAAATATTTGTAAAAATTATTACTTTGAACAAGATTATTCTCTATTTATATTTGAACACCCTACCGGAGTGTTTCATATAAATCGAAATAACAAAATGCACTAACTACGACGGTTGAACGTTCGTTATAGAAGAGCAATGGGGTGGGATTCGGTCCAACTACAGCATCATGCCAATCGATACCCCAAGCTGTTATGGGCCGAGAAGCAACAACAACACCATCCCAACCGATATTCTTAACTGATGTGGGCCGAGAAGACTTGGTCTACTGTATACACCTTATATCATCATAATAAGCTAGTACGTTACCTCCAAAATCCTATAGATAGTCTACTTACCGATTGTTGAAGTTGCCATCCCTGCCGTATTAGGTATAAACAAAGGTAGAAGTGTTACGTAATGATTACCTTCTATTCGAGCATAGTTTATATAAGCGGATAAGGAAGGCGTGCTGTCCTCTCCCCAAACAACAGAGAAGGCCCGCCTTATCACCGTCCACATCACACGTTACTGTCAAGAGGAAGAATATCGTCATTCTCTCTATACGACATGGTACATGATATGTTCTATCGTGCTCGTTTGCTTTATGCTGACCACGCACTTTATATTTGTGTAGAAGCGCCGCGACCTTAACATTACCTATATGTGAACCGCCATATCAAATCCAGTCGTAAGTGGTGATTTTTTTTACCCTGTGCCAATGCATTCTCTTATATATGCGAGTCGACCATAAGTCGCCTCGCATATATAAGAGAATGCATTGGCCTAACAATTTTTTACAATTTTAATAATATTTTCTTGTGTTCTTTAACAATTTTATAATTTCACCCATACATAGCCCCAGACAAACATGAGCAGACGACACTCTTCTATATGCTTCTATATATGTGTGGGGCTCCCTGCAGGGTAATGGATGTTTTTTATTTTATGTCCTAAAAATTGTAAGAAACATTTATTTAAAAAAAAATGATAACAAATTGTTAGGCCAATGCATTCTCTTATATATGCGAGGCGACCTATGGTCAACTCGCATATATAAGAGAATGCATTGGCACAGGGTAAAAAAAATACCGACTTACGACTGGATTTGATATGGCGGGTCACATATACTGATTAAAAAAACTACAGTGGCCCTATTTAACGATAACCCATGGAGAACGCTATATCTATTTAACGATAACCCATGGAGAACGCTATACCTATTTAATGATAACCCATGGCGAACGCTATACCTATTTAACGATAACCCATGGAGAACGCTATACATATTTAAACGATAACACATGGAGAACGCTATACCTATTTAACGATAATCCATGGAGAACGCTATACCTATTTAACGATAACCCATGGAGAACGCTATGCCTATTTATATTAATTCATTTAGGGCTGATATTCAAAATCCAGTATAGATTATGCAATTTTCTTCATTTGCATTCCCTTAGAATTGAGAACAAATAGGTAATGTTGCAGTCTATAACTTTTAAAAGTGCATTAAAATTTCGATCATATAACTCGCTCTACCGTGTATATAAGAAAGAGCTGAGATTTGCCGATATAATTGTACTGCGTTAACTGCAACAAGTTAACCAGTTAAAATGCACAGGCATATATATAGTGTTGGCCCTAAGGTTTTTTTTAACTATTTTAGTTAAACATATCGGCGTCGATATTGCCGAGTAGATGAGTCGCAGTTTTTGAATGTATGCACTAGTATACAGGCATCACAGCAGAAATAAGCTACTTGTCAGCTTACGAAACTTGCAATCGCCATTATTCGGATATCACGTCATCGGGGATATAACAAAGCCATCTCAATGTTAGGTTCAAAGTGAACACAAAATATCGTAACTGGAAACGCTCTTTATAATAGACCACCTTTGGGAAAAAGAAATCATGGATGCTCTCTATCACTGACGACAATTAGAATTAAAATCGAAATAATAAATTATCTTTTTCAGAGACGATCATTTGAATATTAAAGGAGAGACATAGATTTGTGTAAAATAAACTCATATCCCCTATGAACGATGCAAACGACATGGTAATTATAATTAAAACGAATTTATGACTCAAGACATGAAGACATTTCCATTATAATTAAAATTATTATTATGTTTGCATCGTTCATAGAGTACGTGAGTGTATTTTGCAATAATCCATGGCTCAAATTCATTCATTTGTTGCATATATTCTGTTATATTTACACTCACACATGTATTCGCGTTGGTTGGTCGAAATTATGCCCCATGGCGTCGCGCGCCGACCTCCAACTTGCACCCATTTCTGTGTAGACGCAACTTGCATCAAGTCACGAGATCACGTTGGAAATTGGCGCCTAATGCTCTTCTAATCTTCCATTTGACTCTGTTGAGTGTAAATAAAAGTAAGAATGTTGATTTTGTTATGTTCCATAGAATATGGATGCTAGTTGGTCTGACATTGTTATGTGTAGAACGCTTTCAGACCTACTTGCACCCATATATAAGCTATGGAACGCAAGCATTTGTATAAACAAATGTATGTGTTATATATCATGTGTTATATAAATTAGACAAATACATATGTTTAAACTAATGCAAGAAAATCAACATCCATTTCTTAAGAATATAACAGAAGATGGCCCCATTAATGGCCGGATTTAGTGTACGGTACCCATATAGGCGTTAGTACCGAACGCTCTGCTATCTTTTGATTTCGGTTCATCTGGTTAATATATTTGATAACATAAAACATATATATAGGACGATCAAAGTTTCATATATAGAAAATGAGAAAATGGTTCTAATATAGAAAATGAATATCACTTCATTATGGAATGTCCACACTATTTCGATCTCAGAAATGATGTATGTCAAACGATCTGAAATTTAATTGTATAATTAATAATGGTACTCCTGACATAAGCCGCATAATCTGCAACGTGGTCTGGCGCTTCTTTGATAAGCGTTCAGAATGAATATTATGCACGCCATCACACAATAAAACACATGTGGTTATAATTATTATAGACATGCCATGTTCACATGCAATTATTTATTAATTATTATTTTATTGTGTATAGTATTCTTAGCATACTGCCTTTATTGGTGTTTATGCAAATAAATCTTATCTCATCTTATCTTAGAACACATTGTATAACAACTCATTAGAATAGGATAGGATATTTTATTTAAATATACACATATTAATGCATGATACATTTGACAAATATTACATTGTATATTCGAGGGGGTGGCATAGTCAGGCTAGACTCTCGTACTGCCGCCCCCTTAAAGATGAAAAGATGTTACGATAGGCGGTCAAGATTCATTGTACAATGCACGACTAAATAATTAGGTATCTCACAATGGTTGCATTTAACTGGATTATATGCATGGAGGGTATACGTCTAGATAAATCGATTATTGGTTACTCGATGGTTTGTCTCTTTCTTGTCAGTGGGATGTTCCTTGACAGTCGAGTAGGAATGTGCTGAGTGAGGTTGTGGATTGCGATATAGGGGAAGTCACTTATTGACGAGCTACCACACAGTCGGGACATCTTTGATTGTTGCATTTAATTGTTGCAGCATATTTTTTAATGCAGTCGGCATGTAAACGCCGTTTGAATGTGTGTCTGGATTGGTATGATGTAAATTCGTTATCTAAGTTGTTCCATATAGTTGGATAAGAATGGAATGGTAGTTGTTGGGACCAAGATGTTCTTGGTTTAAAAAAAAATAGTGGGTGCTTTTGCCGGGTGTTTGGTCCGGTTTTGCGTTTCGTAAACATGTCGGTGAATGATTCTATTAAGCGCATATAATACCAATCATGCATGAAAACACTTTGTGGATGTCGTAGATTTTGATTATATTTTCTTTTTTAAAAAGAGGTTGTGTGTGGCTTCTATATTTCTTATTACATAAAACTCGTATCGCGCGTTTTTGAAGCATGAAGATTTTTTTTAACCGCTGGGACGTGTCCCCATATTTGAACACCGTAGACAAGATGGCTTTGTATTATATCATAATATAATGTTTTAAGTGCGCTACCAGGAAAGAAGTGTTTAACTTTATTGATGTGGTATATGGCATTCACCATTTTAGAACAAACAGAGGACACATGTTTTTTGAAGGTCAGGTTTTCATCTATATTGATTCCAAAGAATTGTGTGGAGTATTCGTGCTCAAGATTTCCTATCTTATTTAGTTCCGTATTATTTAAGTAAACCTTTATGAAGTTCCATTTGTCATCATTGTTCTCTGGGTGTATTAGCATATAGTTGCTTTTTTAGTATTGGTCACTAACTTATTGCTACAGCACCAAGCGAATATGTTGCGTAACTTATTATTCACATAACTTTCTACAAGGACCCCATTTTTTCCACCAGTTACTAGAGTCGTATCGTCCGCGTATGATAAGATATCCATTGTTGTCGAATTGGACATATCGTTAACGTAAATTAAGAAAATTATCGGTCCCAGTATTGAACCCTGGGGCACTCCACACGTCACTTCCGTTAATTTATATTTGGTACCATTGAGTTCAACATATTGCCTTCTATTTTGCAGATAGCTCTGAAACCATGAGTATGCTGTGCCCCGTATGCCATATTGATCTAGTTTATGAGTAAAATATCGTGATTTATCGTGTCAAATGCTTTTGAGAGGTCGAGAAATAGGGCTAAAGTGGAATCTCTTGTCATTTTGTCATTATTTGAGACAACTTGATCGAGGAGGTGTAATACAGGATGGAAGGTTGAATGATTAGGACGGAAGCCGTATTGGTGTTTATAGAGTATGTTTTGTTCATTTAAGAAGTCTAGTAATCGTTTATGCATTATTTTTTCGAGAATTTTAGAGATAGCTGGAAGAATGCTGATAGGTCTGTAGTTGGAGATTTCATGAGTGGTATTATATTTTGGGATCGGGACTACTTTAGAAATGTTCATTTTGTTAGGGACTATTCCATGCTCTAAGGACAAGTTAAAAATATGCAATAATGCTGGGGCTATCTCCTTGATAAGTTTTGTTGATATACCGTTGAAATCCCTTGATACTTTCCCAGTCATAGAGAAACATGTGAGGATGATCTCCTGTATAGAGGTCGGAATTATTTTGAAATTGATGTCGTCTGGTTTGCGGTTATGAAGAAAACCTGTAAAATGAGAGTCATTTTCATGTTCATTGAGTTGGCTAGTTTCCCGCCCAATTTTTGAGAAAAAGTCATTGAACTTTTCCGATATGAGTTTGGAATTTTCAAGTTTAATTCCGTTTTCAGTAAAGGTCTTTGTACTATTATTTGTGTTTCCATTTATCTTCAATGCACCCTTAAGTATTTCCCATGTCTTCTTTAAGTTATTTTTATTTACTTCTAAAATATTTGTATAGTATAATTATATTTTTACTCCTTCTGATTAGTTTATTATATAAGGTACGATAACTCAAATATTTATTTACGTTCGTTTCCGTGGGTTTATTCAATTTTCGTAAATATAGGTGGTTCTTAACAATAATTGACTTAATCAATCCAGATGGCATCCAAGGTTCAGGTTTTATGAATTTTTTGGGTATATGTCGACTTTTGATGGGGAAAGCTAGTTCATATGTATTCATATAGATATCTAAGAAGATTTCATATGCTTGGTCGACACTTCTACAAGATGTGACGGAGTCAAAGGAAGATTTTAAAAGATTTTTAAATATAATTATGTTATCAGGACTAAAACTTCTTTGATTAGTGATAGTTTCGTTATTATTGGTGCTGTTTTGTCTCTTTTGGTTAGATTCTGAATAAAATATGCCGAAGTGATCGGATACATCGCATGTGATTATACCAGATTTACATTCGCCGTGTAGATTATTGGTATATATATTATCGATAATAGTTGCTGAATGATCAGTCATTCGAGTGGGTTTAGTTATCCTTGGCAAGAATCCTCTTGTGAAAATGTTATTTATGAAATCATTCGTTTTTGTCCGCGAGTTGAAATTGAGGAGGTCAATATTAAAATCTCCTGATATATATGATTTGTGGTTATTTTTTCTAGAATATCGTCGAATTTTTTCAAAAATTGATCAATGTTGGCCTTTGGTGCGGTATTTGGTCTGTAAACGCAGCCGATTATCCGAGAGTCATTTTTTCCTGGGTTAATTTCCACGAATATTGTTTCTATCACGTGTGGAATGAAACATGGGTGTTCGGGTGCCTGGCCAGTATCCGTTCGGGGGGCAGCGGCTATTTACCATCGGGCGGTATTATATATATATAAACAAACAATTATATTTGTTCTATTATCCCACCTAATCGTGTTTTCTACCCGCCTTCTAGATTATAAGACCCTTGGTTTCCTACGTTCTGAGATATGGGGGATGTTACGTAAGCCATCGAGAAAAGTTTGCTCAAATAAAAAAAAAAACTGGTTTACTCAGAGACCAAGGTGGGTGTATCTGTCAATACTCAACCCGTCTACCAGATATCAGGCCTTGTTGACCCTTGGTTGCCACGCAGGGATGTGGCTAGAGGGTCTCTGCTGGGCGGTGTCCACCTTGGGAATTTCCAACTGCACCCCCCCCCCTTTGAGTCGGAATCACACCAACACAACTTTTTGCATAATTCCATATGCACCCCCCCCCCTTGTACCGCATGCTCAGGCTTAATTTCCTATATATTCATAAGCCATGCTTATATTTTCCCAGTATGAGAACATTAAGATATTTTAACCTGAAAATTGCCCCAAAAATAACAACTAGTGATCTAATTCCAGACAAATGCACACAGCTACCGACAACAGACCAGGAAAGCAAATCCTAGCATCTAGACTGGCCTCAACTGAAGCTTTCCTAGTGTTGGAAATTTCAAACCTCATGCTCCCCCTCAGGTTAGAAAATTCTTCAACTGATGACCATTTATGTCTACAAGCTTGACCAAATGTAGTAAAATATTGTTTTGCTAAACTAATTAGCAGTTTTGTATTGGCCATGTGGATGGGACAATGACACACCGACCATGGTTCGGCCCGGTGTGCGAAAATTTTGAAATCTGAACAAGAAAATCGCAAAATCCTAACATCTAGACTAGCCTCAAGCCTTCCTACTGTTGGAAATTTCAAACCCTACACCCCACTTAGGTTGGAAAATTTCCAACTGATGACAATTCCAATGACAATGTTGACCAATTGTATGACAATATTGTTTTCTTAAATTAACTAGAAGTTTTTGACTGGCCACAGCTTTCCAAGTGTTGTAAATTTCCAACCTGCCACCCCCCTAAGGTTGGAAAATTTCCAACTGATGACCATTTCTGTCAAAAAATTTGACCAAAAATAGGAACATATGCAAATATTGGTCGAAAAACAATAAATTCCCCCCAATAAATTGTTTTATAATCAAACTACAAGAACATTTTCAACCTATTGTTGGTGTGAAATTTCGTTGTGGCAGGTACGAAATTTCCAGCTATTGAAAATATAGCTCTCTGCTGGGGGGTGAGACACCCCCACACCCCACACCCCTTCTAGCCACATCCCCGCCACGTTATGAACTCACGGGGGATGGTATGCAAGAAATCGAGCAAATTCATTCCAAATAGTTAAACAAAAGCTCATATACTCAGAGCACAGGTGCATGTTTATCTGTCAATATGCTCCCATATAATCATCATTAATATTCGTCTTCCAGATTATCAGGCCATGCTGACCCGTCGGTTGCCCACCTTCTGAGATCCAGAGGATGGTACTTCCTCGGTTGGGGGTGATGATTTCCTCGGTTGGGGTGATGATTTCCTCGGTTGGGTGATGATTTCCGGCACAATGGCCGGAGACCTCACAGAGACAGGGAAGTAGACAAACACTTTAAATCTGCTTGTCGGTTTGCGCTCCAAAACACACCTAACCATATTCGCTTTTGAATTTCGAAATAGGTCGGTGAATACTTGAACTCCCTTTCTACGTGCATTATATGTCCAAGAAAGACAAATTGAAGTCATACAAAATACATATTTGAACACGATGTTTGGGTCCCAAAAAAAAACAAACAAAAAACAGCCATTTGCACGGCGTGGAAAATAAAATAGCGTTAGAAATAAAGAGCGTTTATTGCACTTATGTGCGAACAATTAAAATCAGCTGGAAAATGGCTGTGACCATGCATTGGCAATATTTTTCATATCACGTTCGGCGGGTATATTAATATTTCGTGTATTTGTCAACCTGTCTTATACCTCCTTCAAAATCGTGTAGACATAATTTGAAAGCTCGAATGAGCAATTTCACTTTTAAAATGGGTGTGTGTGTAAGGAATATCAGTCATATTCATGTATCTTCAAGTGGACCCCCCCCCCCCGAAAATATCGTGTATTTCCCTTATGAAATTTGAACATTCCTAATCTTTTTTAAATTCGTGGCCGTTCGCTCTTGTATAAACTAGGGTTTCAATAAATCAATCTGGGTTTTTTTTATGCTGTACACTTCTCAGACTAGTTGTTTGTTTTACATAATGTACATACTCTGGTCGAATGGTCGGCGGAAATCCATTGATACCGATGTACATACGCGTATGGGGAAGTTTGCACACCGCTGCATGTGGTGTTGATAGAACGTGGTTTCTGGTGTATTTACGAACAATAAGCACGTGGCGATTTCACACTAAACAGCGATCAAGTGAAAGTATTTCCAGTTACACCACTTGCATTGTACCTCCCTCTGTACATCATGTTCATCCCTTCTCACGATGACATGTACTCTCTCTATATGTTGACACTTAGTCCGAAATAGAGCGGTGGATGCCGGAACGGGGCCTCAAATCCGTTGTTTCGACATACATGCTACTATGGATAACTTCATATTTCTTGTGACAATATGTAAGTTATTGTTGGTATCTTAACTGTTTCTTGACTAAATTGATTCTCTCATTCGGTTATAACAATATACAGTTCAATGGTGTGATATTTAACCCTTTACCAAACAAACCGGCCAAAACCGGCCAAATAAAGAAGCTTCAACAGCCTAAAATATCTTCGGTCTGTCTCAATAGAACCATACAAATATGGATATCATTGGAACCGGCTCCTTGACCACATTGTGATAGTTACAGTTATGCCCTGTGCCAATGCATTCTCTTATATATGCGAGTCGACCATAGGTCGCCTCGCATATATAAGAGAATGCATTGGCCTAACACTTTTTACCATTTTTTCTTACATTCTTTAACAATTTTATAATGTGTTAAGCCAATGCATTCTCTTATATATGCGAGGCGACCTATGGTCGACTCGCATATATAAGAGAATGCATTGGCACAGGGCCGTTCTGTTGGGTAAAGGGTCAACTCAAAGGATGCCCAGGAAATGTACACTGTTAGACAATACTGTCGGTTTGACAGTTTCGGACCGTCATAATACGACGTTCCCATACAATTTCATCAGTTTTACGGTTTTTACCATTATTTTATGTGCCCATGATAATTGTCTAAGTTAAAAACGTCCATGATTCAAAGTTCATACCATAAAAATTCAATAGTATATTTATCGGCGACCAAATAATATACGGCGATGACTCCATACAGTATGACTGAATCTGACTCTGCTGATATTTAATAAGCATTATTAATTGTTTGTATTCAATACAATGATCCGGCATTAGGTCTGTGTTATGCGGGTTCGTTTTAACTTGAGTACGTGATTACGCTATTCTCAAATCCGGGTTTAAGTTGCCTGCTTTAGCACTCACCTATTTTATTTCGCCATCTTTCATATTTCATCGTAGGCGAATTACAAACTATTGTAGAAATTCTCCACATAGATTATATTTCTTTTGTAGTTTAATTTCTCTATATCCCCAAATTGGCAGACGACACAATGCATAATCGAGGCTCCCAATGGGTGTACATCACTACATTCACCATTTGGGAACTCAATATGAGTCTAGGTCTCCCATAGCAGATGAGACCATGCAGCACGAGGTCCACAGAGGGTGAAGTTGGTTACGCTAGCCCGCAATGCGGGATAGAGTCACTAAATTCACCCTTTGGGGACCTCATTCTGCAAATGACATACACATAATCTCAGGCTTGACTAACTTTGGAAGTTCGTATGAGCGGTGGGGAATCATGTGGTTTTGAGGTTGGTGAGTACCACGCATTCAAAATGGCCGAGGTGAGTGCAAATGCACAAACACATAGTATATGAGGAACTGACACAAAACATAGCATTTTTACTGTTACGAGCATATGCTAATTTATTTAAAAAAAACAAGTTGATACTTTGTTGTTCGGAAATGTTCGGTAATTTTCTCTAACCTTCTGACAAGAGTGCCAGTCGCAGGAGAATCTTTCGACAACTTTGGTCAGAATGTTGGAGCAAATAACTGTGTGTTTGAACGCGAATGAGGTATCAGCTTGTTTGAAAAATAGTTTAGCATATGTTCGTAGCTGCCAACATACTATGTAATAACTAATATATCATTATCCTAGTTTATTACATTTTCCCTCGTGTCTGGTCTCGTTTACGATCACATCGGCCATTTTGAATGTGTGATACTTATCAACTCGAAACCACGTGATTTCACACCGTGTTACATAATTATTCATATGAATGTCAATGTGATTCCAAACAGATAAGGGAAGTAAGCGCGTATTCGTTACCCTGCTTCGGTGCACGTTGTTACTCAAAGCCAGCGGTATCCCACGAGACCAAACAACTTATCAATCGGGTCGCTTGTCCCGTCTAACTATTTTCTGGTACATAACATATATACCAATTGTGTTTTAATGACAGACAGGACATATTTAATAGTAATTAATGTTTTTCTTTCCCCATCATCATCATCATCATCATCATCATCACCATCATCATCATCATTACCATCGTCGTCAGCGAGCATAATCAGTTATCATCATCTTCATTATCATCATCGTCATCATCATCAGCATCATCATCATCATCAGCATCAGCATCATTATCATTATCATTATTATCATCATCAACATCATCATCAGCATCATCATCATCATCATCAGCAGCAGCATCATCATCATCAGCATCATCATCGTCATCAACAGCAGCATCATCATCATCATCATCATCATATTCAAGAATCATCTCCACTACCACTACCACTAATACCACCACCACCGTTATCCTGCATCATCGTCGTCATAATATTCGTTAAGAGTCACCATCATCAGCAACGACGACCACAACCACCACCATCACCACTATCATCATGATGGTCATCATCCTACTCATCATCATCATCATCATCATCGCCAATGTTCATCAGCGAGCATCATCAGTTATCATCTACTTCATCATCATCATCATCGCCAATTTTCATCAGCGATCATCATCAGTTATCATATACTTCATCATCATCATCATCATCATCATCATCATCAGCAGCAGCAGCATCATCATTATTCTCATGATCATCATCACCATAATCACTATAATCAGCATCATCATCATCATTTTCACCATCATCACCATAATCACCATCATCGTCATCATTATCACCATCATCACCACCATCATCATCATCATCATTATCATCATTATCATCATCATCATCATCATTATTATCATTACCATTATCATCATCATCATCATCATCATTATCATCATCATCATCATCATCAGCATCATCATAATCATCATCATCATTATCATCATCATCACCATCATTATCACCATCATTATCACCATCATCACCATCATCATCATCATCAGCAGCAGCATCATCATTATCATCATCATTATCATTATCGTCATCATCATCATCATCAACATGACCATCACCATTATCATCATCATCATCATCATCCTACTCAGCATCATCACGAGCACCGTCATCATCACCATCATCATCATCACCATCATCATCATCTTACCCAGCATCGTCATCATCATCATAATGATCATCATCCTACACAGCACCATCACAAGCATAGCATCGTAATCATCACCAGCATCATCATCATCAGCAAACATCGTCATCAACGCCATCATCATCATCATCATCACCATGACCATCATCATTATCGCCATCATCATCATCATCGCCATCATGATTACCATCGCCATCATCGTCATCACCATCATAATCATAATCATCACCATCATAATCATAATCATAATCTTCACCATCGTCATCATCACCACCATCATCATATTCACCATCATCATCATTTTTAATTTCAAAGTTTCAAACTAACACCACCGTCATCAGCATCATCAGCATCATCATCATCACCATCATCATCGTCAGCATCATCATCACCATCATTATCATCACCATCATCACCATTATCATTATCATCATCATCAGTATCATCATTCTCATCATCATCATCATCACCATCAACATTATCATCATCATCATCATCATTGTCATCAGCATCATCATCAGCATCGTCATCATCATCATCATCATTTTAATCATCATCATCATTATCACCATCATCAGCATCGTCATCAGCGTCATCATCATCATCATATTCCATTTCAATATCGTCAAAGTAATCATCATCATATTCAAAAATCATCTTTACCATCACTGTCATCAACATCATCATCATCATCATCAGCAGCAGCATCATCAACATCATCATCATCGTCATCAGCATCATCATCATATTCAGTAATTATCTTCACTACCACTAATACCACCACCACCGTTATCCTGCATCATCGTCGTCATCATATTCGTTAATCGTCACCATCATCAGCAACGACGACGACGACGACCACCATCATCATCATCATGATGATCATCATCACCATCGCCGTCAGCGATCATCATCAATTTTCATCATCTTTATCATCATCGTCGTCATAGTAATCATCATCACCATCATCGTCATCATTATCACCATTATCACCATCATCATCATCACCATCATCATCTTCATCATCATCATTAGCATGATCATCATCACCATTATCATTATCATCATCATCGTCTCCATTATCACCATCATCATCATCATCATCATCGTCATCACTATCATCATCATCATTATCATCATCATCGCCATCATCATGTTAATCATCGTCATCATTATCATCATCATGGAACATCGTCATCATATACATCATCATCATCAACATCACCATGGCCATCATCATCATCACCATCATCATCATCATCATCAACACCATCATCGTCATCATCACCATCATCAGCGAGCATCATCATATGTAATACCGCAACCACCACCAGCATTGTCGTCATCATATTCACTAACCATCAGCACTACGAGGACAACGACCACCGTCATCATCATCATCATCATCATCATCATCATTATCATCAGCATCATCATCAGCAACGCCATTGTCATCAACACCAGTGATCATCATCAACATCATCATCATCATCATCATCATCATTTTCATCATCATCATCATTATCATCAGCATCATTATCAGCAACGCCATTGTCATCAACACCAATGATCATCATCACCATCATCATCATCATCATCGTCGCCAGCATCATCATCATCATCATCATCACCATCACCATGAACATCATCACTATCATAATAATCATCACCATCATCATCGCCATCATCATCATCATATCATAATCATCTTCATCATCATCGCCATCATCATCGTCATCTTCATCATCATCATTATCAGCAGTATCAACATCGCCATAATAATCAACATTATCATCATCAGCGATCATCGTCATCATCATCATTATCAACAGCAATCATCGCCATCATCATACCATCATCGTCAGCATCATCATCATCAGTGATCATCATCACCACCATCATCATCATCATCATCATCGTCGTCGTCGTCATCATCAACGGCATCATCATCGACATCATCGAGCATCATCAGTGATCATCATCATCATCATCATCATCGATCATCACCATCATCACAATTATCATCATCATAATCATCATCATCATCACCATCATCATCATCATCACCTTCATCACCATCATCATCATCTTACCCAGCATCATCATCATCATCATCTTAATCAGCATCGTCATCATCATCATCATCATCATCATCATCATCAGCGAACATCGTCATCAACGCCATCATCATCATCATCGCCATTATCATCATCACCATCATCATCATCGCCATCATCATCATCATCATCAACATCATCATCATATTCATCATCATCATTGTCATCATCATTATCAGCGAGCATCATCATAGTTATTACCGCAACCACCACCATCATCATCATCATCATCATCATCATCAGCATTGTCGTCATCATATTCATCATCATCATTGTCATCATCATTATCAGCGAGCATCATCATAGTTATTACCGCAACCACCACCATCATCATCATCATCATCATCATCATCAGCATTGTCGTCATCACCATTATCATCATCATCATCATCATCATCGCCATTATCATCATCACCGTCATCATCATCGCCATCATCATCATCACCATGATGATGATGATCATCATCATCATCGTCATCATCAGCATTGTCGTCATCATATTCACTAACCATTTGCAAACCCACTACGACGACGACCACCACCACCATCGTCATAATCATAATCGTCATCATCATTATCATCAGCATCGTCACCATTATCATCATCATCATCATCATCATCGTCATCACTATCATCATCATCATTATCATCATCATCGCCATCATCATGTTAATCATCGTCATCATCATCATGGAACATCGTCATCATATCCATCATCATCATCATCACCATGGCCATCATCATCATCACCATCATCATCATCATCATCATCACCATCATCGTCATCATCAGCGAGCATCATCATATGTAATACCGCAACCACCCCCATCATCATCATCATCATTTTCATCATCATCATCATTATCATCAGCATCATCATCAGCAACGCCATTGTCATCAACACCAGTGATCATCATCACCATCATCATCATCGTCGCCAGCATCATCATCATCATCATATTTAATACCGCAACCACCCCCATCATTATCGTCATCAGGAGCAGCATTGTCATCATAACCATCAGCACTACGAGGACGACCACCACCATCATCATCATTTTCATCATCATCAGCATTATCATCAGCATCACCATTGTCATCATCAATGATCATCATCATCAACACTAGTGATCATCATCACCATCATCATCATCATCATCATCGTCGTCAGCATCATCATCATCATCATCATCATCACCATCACCATGAACATCATCACTATCGTAATAATCATCACCATCATCATCATATCATAATCATCTTCATCATCATCGCCATCATCATCGTCATCTTCATCATCATCATTATCAGCAGTATCAATATCGCCATAATAATCAACATTATCATCATCAGCGATCATCGTCATCATCATCATTATCACCAGCAATCATCGCCATCATCATACCATCATCGTCAGCATCATCATCATCAGTGATCATCATCATCACCACCATCATCATCATCATCATCATCGTCGTCGTCGTCATCATCATCAACATCATCATCATCGTCATCATCGAGCATCATCAGTGATCATCATCATCATCATCATCATCATCTATCATCACCATCATCACAATTATCATCATCATGATCATCATCATCATCACCATCATCATCATCATGACCTTCATCACCATCATCATCATCTTACCCAGCATCGTCATCATCATCATCTTAATCAGCATCGTCATCATCATCATCATCATCATCATCAGCGAACATCGTCATCAACGCCATCATCATCATCATCGCCATTATCATCATCACCGTCATCATCATCGCCATCATCATCATCACCATGATCATCATCATCATCATCATCATCATCATCGTCATCATCATTATCAGCGAGCATCAACATAGTTATTACCGCAACCACCACCATCATCATCATCATCATCAGAAGCAGCATTGTCGTCATCATATTCACTAACCATTTGCAAACCCACTACGACGACGACGACCACCATCATCGTCATAATCATAATCGTCATCATCATTATCATCAGCATCGTCATCAGCAACGCCATTATCATCATCAATGATCATCATCAGTATCATCATCATCACCATCATCATCGCCAGCATCATCATCATCATCATCATCATCATCATCATCATCATCATCACCATCACCATCAACTTCATCACTATCATCACTATCATCATTATCAGCAATATCAACATCGCCATAATAATCATCATCATCAGCGATTATCGACATCATCATCATCATCATCATCACCATCATCAGCGATCATCGCCATCGTCGTACCCATCATCGTCAGCATCACCATCATCAGTGATCATCATTTTCATCATCATCATCATCAGCATCATCATCGTCGTCATCATAATCGGCATCATCTTCATCGCCATCATACATTATCATCATTATCAGCAGCAGCATCATCGTCGCCATCATCATCATTAGCATCATCAACAGCATCATGATCGGCATTATCACCAGTGATCATCATCATCATCATCATCACCAGTGATCATCGCCATCAGCATCATTACAATCATCAACAGCATCATGATCGGCATTATTACCAGTGATCATCACCAGTGATCATCGCCATCAGCATCATCAGTAATATCGTAATAATCATCAGTGATCATCATTATCATCATCATCATCATCACCACCATCATCGTCATCATCATAATCGGCATCATCTTCATCGCCATCATACATTATCATCATTATCAGCAGCATCATCGTCGCCATCATCATCATTACAATCATCAACAGCATCATGATCGGCATTATTACCAGTGATCATCACCAGTGATCATCATCATCATCATCATCATCAGTAATATCGTAATAATCATCAGTGATCATCATTATCATCATCATCATCATCACCACCATCATCGTCATCATCATAATCGGCATCATCTTCATCGCCATCATACATTATCATCATTATCAGCAGCAGCATCATCGTCGCCATCATCATCATTACAATCATCAACAGCATCATGATCGGCATTATCACCAGTGATCATCACCAGTGATCATCGCCATCAGCATCATCAGTAATATCGTAATAATCATTAGTGATCATCATTATCATCATCATCATCATCACCACCATCATCGTCATCATCATAATCGGCATCATCTTCATCGCCATCATACATTATCATCATTATCAGCAGCATCATCGTCGCCATCATCATCATTACAATCATCAACAGCATCATGATCGGCATTATTACCAGTGATCATCACCAGTGATCATCGCCATCAGCATCATCAGTAATATCGTAATAATCATCAGTGATCATCATTATCATCATCATCATCATCACCACCATCATCGTCATCATCATAATCGGCATCATCTTCATCGCCATCATACATTATCATCATTATCAGCAGCAGCATCATCGTCGCCATCATCATCATTACAATCATCAACAGCATCATGATCGGCATTATTACCAGTGATCATCACCAGTGATCATCGCCATCAGCATCATCAGTAATATCGTAATAATCATCAGTGATCATCATTATCATCATCATCATCATCACCACCATCATCGTCATCATCATAATCGGCATCATCTTCATCGCCATCATACATTATCATCATTATCAGCAGCAGCATCATCGTCGCCATCATCATCATTACAATCATCAACAGCATCATGATCGGCATTATTACCAGTGATCATCACCAGTGATCATCGCCATCAGCATCATCAGTAATATCGTAATAATCATCAGTGATCATCATTATCATCATCATCATCATCACCACCATCATCGTCATCATCATAATCGGCATCATCTTCATCGCCATCATACATTATCATCATTATCAGCAGCAGCATCATCGTCGCCATCATCATCATTACAATCATCAACAGCATCATGATCGGCATTATTACCAGTGATCATCATCATCATCATCATCAGTAATATCGTAATAATCATCAGTGATCATCATTATCATCATCATCATCATCACCACCATCATCGTCATCATCATAATCGGCATCATCTTCATCGCCATCATACATTATCATCATTATCAGCAGCAGCATCATCGTCGCCATCATCATCATTACAATCATCAACAGCATCATGATCGGCATTATCACCAGTGATCATCACCAGTGATCATCGCCATCAGCATCATCAGTAATATCGTAATAATCATCAGTGATCATCATTATCATCATCATCATCATCACCACCATCATCGTCATCATCATAATCGGCATCATCTTCATCGCCATCATACATTATCATCATTATCAGCAGCATCATCGTCGCCATCATCATCATTACAATCATCAACAGCATCATGATCGGCATTATCACCAGTGATCATCACCAGTGATCATCGCCATCAGCATCATCAGTAATATCGTAATAATCATCAGTGATCATCATTATCATCATCACCACCATCATCGTCATCATCATAATCGGCATCATCTTCATCGCCATCATACATTATCATCATTATCAGCAGCAGCATCATCGTCGCCATCATCATCATTACAATCATCAACAGCATCATGATCGGCATTATCACCAGTGATCATCACCAGTGATCATCGCCATCAGCATCATCAGTAATATTGTAATAATCATCAGTGATCATCATTATCATCATCATCATCATCACCACCATCATCGTCATCATCATAATCGGCATCATCTTCATCGCCATCATACATTATCATCATTATCAGCAGCAGCATCATCGTCGCCATCATCATCATTACCATCATCAACAGCATCATGATCGGCATTATCACCAGTGATCATCATCATCATCATCATCACCAGTGATCATCGCCATCAGCATCATCAGTATTATCGTCATCATCATCATCAGCATCGTCATCATCATCGTCATCATTATCAGCAGCATAATCAGCGATCATCATCATTATCATCATGACCATCATCAGCATCATCATCATCATCATCATCATCATCATCACCATCATCATCATTACCATCATCATCACCAGTGATTTTCATCATCGCCACCATCATCGCAATCATAATCATCATCATCACCATCATCACCAGTGAGCATCATCATCATCGTCATTAGCATCATCGTTATCATCATTATCATCATCATCGTCATCATCATCATCATCATCATCATCATAACCAGCATCATCATGATCATCATCGCTATCATCATCATTGGCATCATCATCATCATCATTAGCATCATCGTTATCATCATTATCATCATCGTCATCATCATCATCATAACCAGCATCATCATGATCATCATCGCTATCATCATCACCAATGATCATCAGCATCATCGTTATCATCATTATCATCATCGTCGTCATCATCATCATAACCAGCATCATCATCATCATCATTGTCAGGAGCAACATCACCAGCGTTCATTATCATCGCCATCATCATCGCCATCGTCATCGGCATCAGCATCATCATCATCGTCACCATCATCGGCATCAGCGATCATCATCATAATCATCATCATCATTTTCGTCGTCATTGTCGTCGTCATCATCATCATCATCATCATCATAACCAATTCGTCGTCGTCGTTATCATCAACATCAGCCAACCTCACTAACAGCAGGTCGATGATGATGATGATGATTATGATGATGATGATCATCATCATCATCATAATTATCATCATCATTTTTATCGTTATCCTATCCGCTGTCATACACATAGTAAAATTCTTTAATTTTCAGGTACGATTGTTCAGCATCTGACGGTTGTCGGATGTGAATCAAATTTCCGGGCAGCTGGTAGTAACTTCGAACAACACGTAGGGTTTACATCAGCACCTTACGGGAATGATATCGAAACGACAGTCGATTCCAGTGCGGATAAGCCATTAGTTGTGAACGTGGATGTTCATTCCAGTGACATGAGTTTTGGGTTTTCACCTAAGAGGCTCACATCTGTGATAGCGGAACCCACAAGACAGATTTTCGGGTTTTCACCTAATAGACCTACATCCACGATAGCCAAACCCACACGACAGATCGCCGGGACAGGGTCATCTTATGTGATGGTAAGCGACGCTCAGTTGTCTACCATAAAACGCAGGAGACCCACACTCAGACTATTGGGGACATTCAGAAACCCACCGCGCCTACGAACCAAACCCACACTGCGATTGCTGGGCACGTTCCAAATAGAAGAACCTTTTCCGGATATTGCCGAGTTAGCCCGAGTAGCAACGGAACTGGCCGATCCACCAATTGCCGAGCAAGCTCCGGTGTTTCCGTTGACCGGAGATTTTGGTGACGTTGTCAAGGATCTGCCATCGTTTCCCGGAGTGGAACAATCAGTAGTTGACGTTCATGACGTGCAGATGTTACTAAACATACTCAGGGGAACATTTCCGCGACCAGACAGAGAGAGGAAACATGTATAGCGTCCCTTCTTGGTGGACATTAGTGCCAATCTTATTTGCATCAGCTTTGATGCTCATCACTTCAAAATTAATGACTGGAACTGTGCCCCTTTTCCCATATCTAAACCACATTCATTATATTACTGATATCACGGAGATGATTGCGTATATATGTGTGGTGGTAATCGGCAACTAAACAAATTCTTATCAAATTTAGTGCCTCCCCCATCTCTCACACAAACGACCCCCATTTAAATCACACGATTATATTCCGCATATCGTGGGGAAGAATATGTATCAATTTGGAGGAAATGGGCGTTTAAATATATGTTGGTCCCCTCTGTGCACTCCTGACCCAAACAACACAATATCATGGAGATTATATTGTATCAATTTGGGGAAATCCCCATTTTTGCACCTGACACAAAAAGCCTCTTTTTAGAAAAAATTAACCAACACCATTATCTTGCTCGTAATAAGTTACACGTGCTAGTCCCTTTGGTGCCATATAGATGGCCCACATGAAGGTATGTGTGACACCGACAGACCCGACATTCGCAAATGTTGGCACCAACATTGGCGTCTTCAACGGGTCCACACAATTTGATTCCTCGTATCATTGGAGAATAATGTAGATGAATTTGCTGAAAATTTGCGCTAAACATATTTCTATAGATGTTGTCCCTCATCATCCTATCCTTGACTCAAGTGGCGCCACTGTGACATCTCTACTCATTATGAAGATGAGTTTTATAAAATTGGTGGAAATCGTCGACAAACAAATTCGTATCAAATATATTACCCCATCTCTTAAACAAACGTAGCCAATTTGGCGTATTTTAACCACACGCTTAGACTCCTGATACCATGGAGATGATTATGTATAAGTTTGGTGGAGAAGAATTTGTATCCATCTATAGCTGAAAACAGTTGTATCAATTTTGGTGTCCCTCTCCCCTTCATTGCACCTCTGACTAAAATGGCACCACTTTTGCCATCTTTAAATCACACTTTAAATGCCACTTTTCACATATTTAGATCGCACGCCACTTATGAAAGATTTAAGACACATCGTTACGCTCCTGATGTCATGAAGATGTTAATTTATAGGTTTTGTGATAATCGGCGACCAAATACATTCTTATCAAATTAAGTGCCCCTCCATCGTTCATCCCAACGGCACCAACTTGGCGTCTTCACATCACACGATAATATTTCTCGAATCACGGAGAAGAATGTTTTTCAATTTGGTGGAAATCAGCCTTAAAAAGTTTTATCAATTTGTGGCCCCTCTCCCCTTACGTGCACCCCTGACTCAAATGGCGCCAATTTTGCCATATTTGCCATAGATTTCTCGTATCATGGAAAAGAATGGGTATCAATTTGGTGGAAATCGGCGTTAAAAGTTTTATCAATTTTGGTGCCCCTCTAACTTCCGTGCACCCCTGACTAAAATGGCGCAACTTTTGCCATCTTAAAATCAAACGATTAGATTCTTCGTTTCGTGCAGAAGAATGTGTATCAATTTTGTGGAAATCGGCGCTAAACAGGTTTGTCAATTATTGTGCTCCTCTCCCCTTCCGTGCAACACTGACTCAATTTGCACCACTTTTGACATCTATAAACCACACTATTAAATTCCTCATATCATGGAGATGATTATGTATAAGTTTGGTGGAAATCGGCGACAATTGTTTGTTCTGCCCCTCCACTTTGTGCCCCTGACAACAACAGCGTCACTTTAGAAAATTCTAACCAGCACCATTATCTTTCTTGTAAAAAAGTATCCCAAATAGACCGCTCTGTTGTTATCTAGATGTTCCCCTGTGAATTTCTATAGAACACAGACAGACAGACATTCGCAAATATGTATATAGATGAATGTATTTCAATTGAGATTAATTGATCATCTATCTCAGGATTCAAATATGCGATTTCAAAAAGGTGAGTGAATGATAACGTGATGCCTTGGTCACACGCACGTGAATGCTGTCGTTCGCATGCTAACCGGATATTCGTGTAGTATCAACGTACTTTGGGTTTGTATACAGACACCACGTGCAGGTCGGAACGCTATGAAGCATCAACGATTTGTTATAATCGTGTTATTTGTACAGACTTTATGTATCGTTCCCACTCGAGTAGACTGTTACACGGCAAGGTAACCGAATAATATTATCGAATATATATATAAGGTTTAGCTACTAATTATATAATGTCTGGCTTTTTTGAGAGTCATTAGATAATATGGTGACGACTCTATTTCAACCCTAACGTCCACAATGTATTATGTGTGGCACACTAAGTCTTATGTGCCTTCTCATTTATTCCCCAATCGCCTGACAAGTTCGGTATGACACAATATAAATATCAATATACAATACATACATGTACACACATATATAACCGTGGCACATGCAAACAATATTCAGAAATCGTGTACACGTGCACATGTAGTGGGTGTGTGTTGTTGGTTGGGTTTATTGTGGTGTGGAATAGGGTGTGTGCATGTGGCTTTTCCCTCGTGTATTTCGCTGTTTGGACGCACGTGTATATTCAATTTGGTTGGGGCGTCATACTGGGGTATTGTTTCGTAATTGCGCGTTGGTTGGGTGGGGTTTTGGTGCATTGGGCGGGAGTCGCTGGCATTCGGATATGAGTGGTGTAACGTACATGTATGTACACAGTGCGCTTGCCAATACAGCATTGAATGTAATGACACAAAGCAATTAACAGTTAAATGTAGGAGCCCAAAAACAGTGCTAATCAACTTAAGAAAATAAAATTGGAGGTACTCAGATGGGAAGAATGATTTTTGAATTATTTGTTGAAAACAAATTCCAGTGGGCCAGCCAGCGAGGATGCACAGCGTTTCAAAATTCGTGGGCTCATTTAATCCGGACCACTAGCTTTCTCCGATTCTACACTTGTCAGTGACTTACGTATTTCTTCACGCGTAACAACACATGAATCGAGTCTGGATTCTGTTTTATAAGCAAATGGTGGTAAGTCAATTATTTATTCATTTGGAAGAAATGCCATCGAAGCGAAATAATTATTAAAAATCTCAGCTTTCGACGCGTTATCTGTTATAATAGAATTATCATATTTCAGTGCTGTTATACTTTTTTTTCGGGGTCCTTGAGTCGGTTTATTAGAGACTTCCACCAGAGCGAAGAGAAGGGCCCTGTGCCAATGCATTCTCTTATATATGCGAGTCGACCATAGGTTGCCTCGCATATATAAGAGAATGCATTGGCTTAACACATTAAAAATTATAAAATTGTTAAAGAATGTAAGAAAAAATGGTAAAAAGTGTTAAAAAAGGGATTTTTTTAGGCCAATGCATTCTCTTATATATGCGAGGCGACCTATGGTCGACTCGCATATATAAGAGAATGCAATGACACAGGGCATAACTGTAACTATCACAGTGTGGTCAAGGAGCCGGTTCCAATGATATCCATATTTGTATGGTTCTATTGAGACAGACCGAAGATATTTTAGGCTGTTGAAGCTTTAGTTTCCCCAGTACGTACTGGGTTTTTATATTAAGTTTTGCTTGGCACTTCTTATACACGATGTCACCTCGTTTCTCTTAGTCTTATATTTTGCCCATGATTTGCCGCTTTTCTTTCTTTTTGCATTTGAATAAAGCGGAATTCTTTGTCTAATAAGTCTTCGAATTTGGCATGTCATCCAGGTGGGCTCATCGTATCGTATAGTAGCAATTTTATTCGGTATAGGTTTTGAAGCAAGTTTCGATAATTTCTCTGTAAGTGTACTTGCTATTCGTGTGTAGTCTATTTTAGACATATCAAATTTATAGTTCCATTGTTCGAGTTCGTTGTGTATTGCTGTAAAGTCTGCTGCATCATAGCTCTAGACCCTCCGTTTTATGTCACGACTCGATTTCACTTTATTTACACTTAAATTGTACGATTTAAAGTTACGGGCGCGTTGGCGGTGGATATGCTGTTAAAATATTCACCTCCGTCAAAAACCGCCATAAACAGAAATAATAGTACAATATAGACAAACCTTGTTCTTATATCAATCAGAAATATGGCATAAACAGTATGGTATTGTCAATTATATTTCCTTTGCTATGTAAACAAAAGCAAAACACGTTACGTTGCCTGGCTTTTGTTTAGATCCGGATATGGTAAACATAAAGAGCGTTATTTGTTACTGTTTATATCATTTTTGTGTGATTCACCAATATAATTGCGCTGTGTTATGTAAACAGAAGCACAACCTCTGTAACACGAGCAGGCTCTTGTTTACGTACCATCGTAAGTCTTGACGACAATATACTATTACGCGCTGATTATGTTTGGCATATGAACCAAACTATATATATTTTAATATTCCTTCTGTTGACGGCGATTTGAACAAATATGAATATTTCTGCAACGAACGCCACCGTGCCTTTAATTTTACTATGGGGCAGTGAAAGTGAGTCAAGTCAGCAAAAAATGGACATAAGACTTCCCATAATTCGACGAGATGTGGTTTATTTATCATAAATGAGTCAAGGAGAGAGGAGGAGGTATCGGTAAAATATGTCGGTTCTTTGATAATTTGTGTTAATCCAAGTTGCTGTCGAATATATCTTGCCCGTATTGTCTCTTTTTCTAAAACATTGGAGTTAAAATCTCCAGTGACCATCACGTGTGATAGTTTTGTCGTCCGTTGACATAAGATTTGTTCCCATAACGCAGTTGGCGACTAGGGGGGGGGGGGGGGGGTATACAAAGTTTATTGTCTGACAGGGATGGACCTGGATTTGAATGCACGTCCGATGCTTGATTCAAGAGAGTATTAAGTTTTTTTCTGTTAGAGCCCTCATTAAACTGGCTATAGATTCTTAAATTAGCGCTGTGATCAAAACACTCACTTTATTATGGCCATAATTTTGCCTATCTGGAGATCTTTTCAAGTCCAATACTGTTCTAATTGGTGATTGCAAATCGTTTCCATATCAACGTTAAAGTATGTATGTCCATAGCACCTATCTATAAGACAAACTTGAATAAGGCTTCCGTGTTCAATCACATAGAATCTAAGTAGAATCAAGACTCACATTTGTCCAGGCACACATTATTCCAACAATAGTATATATGTCAGAATTGCCAAAGACGATAAACATCCAAATTCCTGTCACTGTTACCCTTAAGTGCTCTCGAATAGTACAGAGCAATGATTGGCCTATGGGTAATAATATCAGTCATTGTTATATGAAATTATGAGAAAAGGGCGACCCCGATAGTATGGAGCACATATGATAAGAATACGTCCGTACCACGTTCATATATGTGACCCGCCATAACAAATCCAGTCGTAAGTCGGGATTTTTTTTACCCTGTGCCAATGCATTCTCTTATATATGCGAGTCGACCATAGGTCGCCTCGCATATATAAGAGAATGCATTGGCCTAACAATTTTTTACAATTTTAATAATTTTTTCTTGTATTCTTTAACAATTTTATAATTTCACCCATACAGAGCCCCAGACAAACATGAGCAGACGACACTCTTCTATATGCTTCTATATATGTGTGGGGCTCCCTGCAGGGTAATAGATGTATTTTATGTCCTAAAAATTGTCAGAAACATTTATTTTAAAGAAATGATAAAAAATTGTTAGGCCAATGCATTCTCTTATATATGCGAGGCGACCTATGGTCGACTCGCATATATAAGAGGATGCATTGGCACAGGGTAAAAATATCCCGACTTACGACTGGATTTGATATGGCGGGTCACATATCGGAGATATCTGTGGAACACACAATTCGGCTATGAGATAACAATAATGTGCATAATTACGAAAAAACTATCATTTAAACTAGCCGGTGTATACGGTATTATCATGTAAACTAGCCGGTGTATACGGTATTCTCATGTAAACTAGTCGGTGTATACGGTATTCTCATGTAAACTAGCCGGTGTATACGGTATTCTCATGTAAACTAGCCGGTGTATGCGGTATTCACATGTAAACTAGCCGTTGTATACGGTATTCTCATGTAAACTAGTCGGTGTATACGGTATTCTCATGGAAACTAGCCGGTGTATACGGTAGTATCATGTAAACTAGCCGGTGTATACGGTATTCCCTCCTTTTGTTTTTTAAGAGTAAATCGAAGTCGATGTTCCATGTGAAATTTCAGAGAGAACATTTGAATGGACTGTCGAGTATTATTAAAGTTGAAGGGATAATACCCAATTTTCCAACTGCATGTATGTTATTCTGCTATCAGATTTCCGTAGCTGTTATACAAACCCATACATTTGGTTCACTCGTGCTCGTGAAAAAGAAACAAAAAACAAGTTTTCGGTACGAACTAGGTTTGCGTACAATAGAGACCAATTTTTCAACCTCATTTTCATAAACAAAGCACACCATAACCATGGATCACTGACATCGTTAATGAAGTAACGCGCTATTCACAACACGCTATAATTATATATGTTATGGTCGGCCACTTTCGTGATTCAATTGCTTAAAATGAACTCATGCCAAAATAAGGCAACCAGAATACAACGATACGGTTGATGTTTATTGCTACAGTCGACCACGCCAAAAGAATATTACAGATCCAAGTCGAGAATTGTGCTATATTGTCCAAATAAGGGTTTACCCGGTTAGTCGGTTGTGATCTGAACCAAGGAATGCAATCCAAATTTGCCGCAGATGATCGAAGCTACTCCAGTGCTTAACATTGGTAACATCCGTAGGGTGTAACATATCAAAACATTGCGTTTGCAATTGAGGTGGTAGTTACTCATCAACAAGCAATCATCTGATAAATTATATATATAGCAATATTAAGAAGATGATATTTTACCTAGACGCAACCTGTAACAAATATACATGACACAAAGCACATTTACACGGTTCAAGGCAACAGCTGTATTTTGAACAAATCAGGATCACTATTATGTCATCAGTGAATATAAATTAAATTACGTCGACACTTATACCTGGATCTAAAATTATATGTCGAAACAAAATTGTGTTACTGTTGTGGCATTCATCGTTCCAATAGCGAGAAAAAGTGCTGTCCCTCTAAATCACTGTACTTAACACGTTGACTGCCGCTACGAGTTAACTCGTAGTAAACGGTTGCATGGGGACTGCATATACAAACCCATACCATGGTGTCCATACCATATAAATAACAACAGAAACCGAGATCAAAATGTTAGTTTATGCGTCAATCCATGTCCAACGATCACATTGATTGATTGTATATGTATAATTATAATGGCTTGGGGTACGATTCCCACCATCCCGATCAAGGGGTGGGGTGCAGTTTGAAATCTTGCGATACCACTCCATTTTACCAGGACCTCTTCTGTACGTCACTGACCATGGTAGACACGTGTAAATAGACCTTTCCCGGATATTATAGAGGGCTTTCGTTGCATAAATCAATAATCAGTTAGCTCTGGATTGTTCAGGTTTCATTTGAAGCGTTTGGCTATAGTGATAATACACCCCATTGTTTTAGGGATGGGTGCAAGCCACTGAAAGGTCCAATAAATATATAAACTTGGCTGTGTAACATGTAAGAGAACAACACATACATGTATGTTGAGATTAGTTAGAAATCAGCGCCCTGCTTGAGTGCGCTAATGTCTAAATTCTAACAAATCTTATTATCGGCTGTAGTTCTGTGTTTATTACACATCACGTACGTATAACTGGATAAATTATGACAGTAGAATAATTCGGATATAGTGTCAGAAGCTGCTGGAAACTCGAGCTAGACCTACATCAAGTGTATGCCCAAGCGGATACATGTGGCTTGTTTAATCATGCACCCAATTAAGTTCATTTCCCTGGCAATGGGTGTACAAGTGTGTAAATTCATTCATCATGTTTTATAGAACTTCAGTCGACCAAAATTGGGTTAAATGATGTTGAAATGTTTTATAAAGCTACTACGAGATAACTCGTAGTCGGCACCTGGGACGGAATTTACCAGTGTTCATCGCTGGGGCCAGCTACGAGTTATCTCGTAGGTAAATAATATTACGTTTTCGACGTCTTAGGCGACGTAGAGTGTACCGATGATTGAATATAAATTCATTTACCACGTCTTATACACGATATACTTGTACCTGAATACCACTCTTCGTCATCTATGTCTTTGAAAACGTAATTGTATTTACCTACGGGATAACTCGTAGCTGGCACCAGCGATGAAACACTGATAAATTCCATCCCAGTTGCAATTATGACATGTTTCAGCATCATTCTTACATACATAATACACCAACTAATATCGGCAAAACATACAATCCCATGTTGGCAGATGGGATGGAATTACAACATTGGTTTTCGGCAGTGAACGTGTTAAAATCAATTATCATGTAATTGTTTGGGAACCTTGAGAATGTCTTAAAATATTTTGTATTGTATGCCCAGTCTTATTTGACTGGAAGAACTTTCATCAGGCTAAGTCCAAGACAGGCTCAGATAACTAAAACAGCACGTGTTTAACATCCCTGGAACCACAGTAGGGACTTACGTGTACAGTTTTCAGACGAATGGAACACTGTCGAGTACCAGCCTTGCCTCCAGTTTGTGGAGATCCTGTTGTGTGGATTACTTCACTTCCCAGAGATTTAACAAGCACAACCCAATCGCAGTTCCAAGAACTGTCTACACTGTTAGAAATTACTGTCGGTTCGACGGTTTCGGGCCGTTATAATCGACGGTCCCATACCGTTTCATCAGTTTGACGGTCCCATACTGTTCTTTAATTTGCCCATGAAAATTGTCTAACTTAAAGCCACATAGCGGTTTGCGCTCCAAAATACACAAAATAATATTCGCTTTTGAGATTTTCCCGGTATCAAAATAGGTAGATAAATACCCAAACTACCTTTCTACGACCAATATATTTCCCATAAAGACGCATTCAAGTCATGAAAATTACAACAAAATCGTACTGTTTGGGTCCCGAACATTTTTTCCAACCTGCCATTTTGGATGATGTAATGAACCACCGACAACAGCCGAGGATTTCCGGGTGTATTCGTAAATAAGCTTCCCCAGTGTCTTATAATTTCCGGTACGCGATAAATGGGTTTCAATTTGATCGTATGTGTCCCTGTGAGAAATGATAGGACGGTCATCCTGAATTTATCCGAGACGTGGCGATGGTGCGATTGGGGGAGGGGGTTCAGAAAGGAACATAATAATACTTATACATGTATAATAAGTAATTATGTTGAGATGCATTTGTATTTAAATTTCAATCCAACATCATTATCATAGTAACTGCATGATTTGCAGTATATGCTGAATATATTTATTATAGAATATAGGAATGGATCGCCAAGTATTAGATCATGTCATGAATTTATACTCTGGCTACCGTAGAGATCATATTCAACCAGTTAAAAATATGGGAACGTTTTAATGTTCTGACGGATAACTTTATAGCATTGAAAAAACAACTCAGTGACTATATATATTTATTTATACTTGTTCCTTCATAATATATTTAACCTGATAAATTTCACATTACTTGAACTGGTGTAGAATTATCTCTACGGGCGTAGCCAGGGTATATATAGAGATTCGTGATATGATCTAGCTTAGTATATATATGCATATAGTTTTTCATAATTTACGTAGATCCGTCCATTGCATGTTTATATGTTGAAATCAACTGTAGACAAGATTGATAGACGGGCAGAGTGTGTACACACGCACGTAGCATTGGGACTGTGTTAATTATCTAGTTGGATTAACTGTTTTGAATATATTTTTTTAACACACGGAAAAATTAGATATCATATGAAAGTAGAAGATGTGAGCTTTGTGTTCCGCACTGCAGTATAATTTGAAAGTTGTCTCGTGGGAACGGCGTGTAAACAATGTAGACATATTTTGAGGAAAAATAATTTAAAACAGCTTATCAACCTTACGTGATCATAACCCGTTAAACAAGTAATGATGTTCAGACAAGCTATCGATAACTTAATTGAACGAGTCGGACCACACATAGCTGTCAACAGATATAATAGCAGTCATTTGGTCAATTTATCCAAGGTGCCACTCTTTTTCGACCTATACAGTGTTACCCTATTGACGCGTGTGATTATGTGTGTGTACATAATTGAAAATTTGTTCCATAGAATATGTCAGTTCATTCGGGGTAGTAATTTCGCATCACGCTCTTCGTCTGAGCGTGACTGCTTTCAAAATAGTACAACATCTCAATAATTCTTCCAATAATTCGCGATAATGCACGTGTGTCATATACTCAATAACTTCATCGGGATAGAGAAGTAAAGAATAAACGCTCTTTATTATTTATGTAAGAGTAATGGCGTCAAATTATTTCAGGTATTGTGGAGACAATTATATGATGTAATAGACGAGACTGCGTTTGATGATAAACACTGGAATGTATGCATTCATACCTATAGTGTCAATGTCCAAAAGTACAGCGACTCGGACCAGTCCATACACATATAATTGGTATAAAGCTATTTCTAAACATCGCGTCTGATGATAAACACTGGAATGTATGCATTCATACCTATAGTGTCAATGTCCAAAATTACAGCGACTCGGACCAGTCCATACACATATAATTGGTATAAAGCTATTTCTGAACATCGATTAATAAAATGAACAGAGTTTCATGAAAAATATTTAAAATTTGTTTGAACAAAAATAGTTGGCCAATAACAAAAGATATTACACGCAAATAATTTAAAAACATTCGACATTTAATAGGAGATTATTTTCAGTAAGAGACCGAAAACTCAAAGTTTCATAAATTTTTGAGATTTTTAAAAACTTTTTTTTGAAAGTTTTGGAAAAAAAATATTAGGTTTTGAATTTTGTTTTTTTAATATTTTAGTACAAACAATTTTACCGCCAAAATATCTATTTTTACATGTGAAGCGAACGAGTCCCGCGTACTAATCACATAGAAAAACCGCGCTAAATACTGAAAACCACATGATGGTACCAAATCGGATGTATGCCAGTAGTATGCATGACTAGTGTGCTCTGGTGGAGATTGGCCAAACTATCAATGTATTTCGTTTACCATGCGAATAAAAGAGGGGAATCCTTCATGACATACAGCATTACATGGTTAAGTTCAAAAAAAGGACGAACATTGTGGCAATGATGAAAAGTGTTAAAATCACCTAATACGCACACGGTTAGATGGCGAAAAATACTTATTCACGATTATATTTTAGTGATAAAGGAGCAGTATTTATTGCACCACAGTGAAAAATGAGCAGTACTTATTCATACATAGAGACACAAGTACGTCAATACCACGCCGTGTAGGTCATTGGTCGTTAGCCTGTGGTTTGTGTACCATGCCAAGAAGGATCCAAACATTCATTCAACTTTACTGGGATCACTTGTTTATTGTATTGGTGTTCGTTATTTTAGTTAATCAGTTTAGTTCGATGTCAATTAAAAATATTTCTTATACCGAAGAGCCAACACCTTTTCATGTTCAAGCGGCCGAATACACTCATACAGTCGCTGCCAAAACATATGCTCCCCGAATCCGTCAGTGAATGTAATATAAGTGTCCAGTTCCCTGTGTTCCTTCATCTCCGTAGGAATCAGCGGCTCTGGAACGAAGCTATAATCCACCAGGATCACGACATTTCTATCAGAGTATATACCTTCCATTCTCGCCATGTTGAATTCATATCTGCACCACGAACTCTGTACATAGTTACGTGATAAAATGACGACTGTACGTCTGCTATTATTGATAGCGTTTAAGATGTTGGACGCAATTGGATTCCCCGGCAGAAAATCTCTCTGGTGTAGACATAATTTCAAACCGCGATCTTCCTCTAGAATTGGTACAATTTTATTGATAATAAACCGAGAATCATCCGTTGCGTAAGATATAAACACATCCCATTTATATTCAGGTACATTCAAACTATTATACCCGTAATATTTCGACCGGAAAAGACTGTACAAGTACTGAAGTTTTAACCTCTCTTTATAAATCATTGCAGTTAGAATCGCGATAATCGCTATTGTGTTGCAGATTACACCAATCGCGATTATCATTGAGAATGTTGCACAATTTAATTCCAGTGCGAGCAGTATGTTATCGATATCAGATCGAACATTGGTTCCGTTCGGTAGGTCGCACTTCACAATGTGATCGTATGAAACATTAACGCGTGTGTCTGTGAGCCATCGAATGTAGTCGATGTTGTTACATGAACACTCCGGTGAATTACCTGTAATGTCCAATCGAAAGTCAGGACCAAACATTCCCAGGGTTCTCCTGACAGACTCGGCTAATGTTCTGATTCCATTTCGCTTCAAACTGATGAGTTGCAAATCCTTCATATGTGATATTTCGAGGTTAAATTCGGTTATCGTATTGTCGTGGAGCAGAATGGTTTTCATGTTGCTCTGGTTGATGAAGAGGTTGCTAGGTAAATGTCGTATATTGTTCGATGCGAGGTCTATCATCTCCAAATATATAACTTCGCCAAACATCGCGCGGTGTTCAGGTCTAGACAAAAGGAGTCCTAAATAGTTGTTTCTGAGGTGTACCTCTTTCAATCGCTTTCCGACATCGAAGAAACCAACCGACACGTTACTGCATCCATTCCCCGATAAATCCAGAGACCAGAGTGTTTCCATCAGCTGTAGGGATACCCACACGATTGCGCTGTTCCTGCTATAGTCGTAAACCCGAAGTTTTGGTAAGGTCACGTGAAATAGGTTGATATTATGGTGAATCTGCGACGAGCTCGCATCTAAATATAGGAGCGATTTCAATGAGTATAACTCCATAAAGGATACCTCCGACCCAATAAATTGGTTCGACCTAATAGAAAGGTATTGAAGACCTTCCGCGATCATTTCAGGAACTCCCGTCTCTATAATCTCAATCGCGTTCGAGCCAACATCGAGGTAACGCAGAGAAGTATTTGTCATCCACGATACGTGTCGTTTGCTCAGCGCCACACCCAAGCCATGAAGCCCGTTTATTTGACTTACGTTTAGCAGTTTGAGAGTCTGTGAATTTATTAGTGGATTAAAAGCTGTTGCAAGAATATCAATCCCAAGTGCGGTGTTCATAGAGATATCCAAATGCCGTACCTTGTGGGTGTTGGAGAATGTTGTTGGATGAATATACCGGATGTTGCAGTTACGTAGAGTGATATTTTTTAGATTTGGGGTCGATTCAAAGAAATCCTGATTGAGACTGTCTATTTGGCAGAAGCCGTAAGAATATCCCATCGTTAATGTCGTAAGATTAACCAAATTAACGTCGTCGGAGCTGAACGTGGTATTACTGAGTCCGTCGATCGTCAGTTCTTCTAAAGACGTGAGTTTCCCCAGTGAATCGAGAGGATAATGGTAAGATAGATCCATGATTTGTATGTTATCGCTCATGTGTAGAGTCTTAAGATTCAGTAGGTTGCTAAATACATTATCCGGGTAAGTAGATTGAGTCATTTTCAACTTATTCCCAGTTAATTCTAATTCTATTAGCTCCAGCAGACCATCAAATGCCAGAGTCTCCAATTTATAAATTTTGTTCTTTGACAAATCAAGTATGAGTAACCCTGTTCCGCGCATAAATACGTGATTAGGGACAACATCCAAATCGTTGCCACTGAGGTCGAGGGACAGACAACCAGAATAGAAATCAGGAACGTGCGTAAATCCTTTCGATGAACAGTCACATATCCATCCCGTCAACGTGAAGACGTCCCCGGTCCGCATGCTACACACGCCAGTTGGTCTCTTCATTATGGACAAATCGCTGCAACCTACAATCGTCACGCGACAAGAACAAAGCAGGCTCGTGAGAATAATAACATACATGACTAACATCATTATGGTCGTGAATTTACGAAGCAGTAGTCAGAGTTACTGAAAAGAGAGAAGTAAAATATTTTAGTAATATATAACGTATAGGGTTATAATAATATATTACTATGTAAGAATGAATTAGTGTGCTTAGTTGAGGGGTATAGCACTGTGGCCGTTATTTGAACTAAATGTGCTCCAACTGCCATAGCGACATACACCTCAATCAAACTCACCCAAATGACTTTCATTTCTTATGTGTTATAGCGCTTCCTTGCTAATTTCTACAAATTCATCTGAATTTTTCTTCAGATATACATTTGCAGTTGGGATATTATATCATGCCGCACTGTGTTAGGCCAATATTCCACTTGTGAATTATCGATCGATTTATCTACAGCCGCTCTGTTTATACTGTGTCGTATTTACTCATAACGTTCAACGCTTTGATGTGTCGATTAATGTCTTAATGTGTTTTATTTGGGGTATGAAACGCAAGACCCAATTGGAGGGTGATCGATCCCATAAGAGGATTGGGTGTAACACACAGGCTATATATAAGTATAGTAATATGTTAAGTTGTCTATGATAACCACACTCTCAAATGTTCCTGGTGCCTGTTGCAGGAATTTAGATGCAGGAAGCTGCACCGTGTCAAACATACAAACACACCCTTGTTTGTATTACATACGTTGGGGGGACATTTCTTTAGAAATTCAAACAATACCGTAGTGGTGAGGACCTTGTTATTTCGTAAATATATCCAAACTCGGAGGGTACCTTTAACGAAATAACGGCAATCTTTGTAACGCATGCGTAGTATCATTTCCGCCTAGTGCGGACGAAAAAATATCAAAAATTTAAAAAAATACAAATTTCCGTCGCCTTAAGGTAAAAAATTGTTAACATTGTGAGGACATTGTTTTACTATATGAATGTCCTCACAGAGTTGGGTTGACACACTCAAACAGTCATGTTTATAACATGACGAACTGACGGCAACAGAATTAATGACAGACAAATTTGCCAGAGTGTGAACGTACACTATACTTGTTGGCCATATCCAATTTACAGAATGAATACGACGGTATCGTGGTCAAATTTGGATCTGGTGATATGAAACGGCTATATGTGACCCGCCATATCAAATTCAGTCGTAAGTTGGGATTTATTTTTACCCTGTGCCAATGCATTCTCTTATATATGCGAGTCGACCATATGTCGCCTCGCTTATATAAGAGAATGCATTGGCCTAACAATTTTTTACAATTTTAATAATTTTTTCTTTTATTCGTTAACAATTTTATTATTTCACACATACAGAGGCCCAGACAAACATGAGCAGACGACACTCTTCTATGTGATTCTATATATGTGTGGGGCTCCCTGCAGGGTAATGGATGTTTTTTATTTTATGTCCTAAAAATTGTAAGAAACATTTATTTAAAAAAAATGAAGAAAAAAAATGGTTAGGCCAATGTATTCTCTTATATATGCGAGGCGACCTATGGTCGATTCGCCTATATGAGAGAATGCATTGGCACAGGGTAAAAAAATCCCGACTTACGGCTGGATTTGATATGGCGGGTCACACATTGTTGATACACATGTACTCACATAACAGTGTTAGCGTGATCATGGGCTATGGTAATCCTCAAATATACGAAACGGCCACATGTGTCAACAAAAATCACTATGTCGTCTTACATATTATTCGAAACAGCCGCGGAATCCAACGACACTAACTCCACTAATAACTTTATTCCGGTATATAATCACTTCGTGACAAATGAGATAAAATTATTGCGCATGTGTGTCAATTTCTTCGTTGTGTTGCGTGAAAGGGACGAGCGCACTCGCATATTTTGTGTGTATACGGCGATTCATTGAATTCAATTGTAGAGGTCCCATTGCTCATAAACCAAGCTTCGCCTGATAGAGGGTTTTGGTCATTCACACATTGAAGCTTTACACATATATCGTGGGTGTCACTGCGGAGTCTCAATGGTTTGCATAACAGCGAGATTTAATAATTAAACGAGGCTTCACCCACGAAGGTGAAGTTTGATTGTGATTCTAGGAGGCATATAGATAGATATATAGATCTTTATTTGCACAATAATATTAATATACAATACATTAACAAAATAGTAAACAAAAGTATATTATTGCACAGGAGCAGCATGACCTAACTGGCCGTCTTCCTGCTGCCCATGAATGATAACTGCAATATGAACATATGATGACGTATTTACAATTTCTCACCAACTATTTGGTATTTGGATGGTATTTGGATGGCCTGTTGGTGCCTACTTTAATATTTTATGTATTCATTTTAATCAAGACTGGGTTGAATTTTGAACAATTCTGTACTATAATAGAGATTTTGGACAAGTTTAAGAGATTGTAACAAAACTATTGAGGTTGTTGCGACAGTCCTGTGTCACATTCGCGGACAACACCGTGCATGTGACACAGAGCTATCTAGGATGTTCAGGGGTGCATACTAATATGAGTTAAAAAGTTAACCTTGGCAGATTATTGAGTCAAGTGGATTTTTGCCGACTGCAAATGTGGCATAATTTGTTTTCACAGATAACATTTGAGAATATTTCCCTATTAGTTCCATAGACAACAACTTTTTGAATGTGTAATTACATTTCCTTTTTTTTATTTCGGAATTGATCGAGTTCCACACTTTAGGAAATGAATGCTTTGGTAGGACTTCTGAAAAGCATGTTCTAGTCTTATTGCTTCTTAATTTATCCGCCTGTCTAGTCTTAACACCGAGGGAATATGTGAACATATTCTTAAACGATTTGGGGAGATTATTTCTAGACCAGTTGTATATAAATACAGATGCATTCACTGTATATATATATATATATATATATATATATATATATATATATATATATATATATATATATATATATATATATCTTTGAACGTTAGGATATTTGTTTGTTTGAAGAGGGGTTATGTGTGACTCCTATATTTTGTGTTGCATACAATACGAATTGCCCTTTTTTGTAAGGTAGATAGTACGCCCGTGTGAATCGAATGTCCCCATATCGAGAGACCATAAATAAGATGACTATGGATTAACGACTGATATAGTGTTTTTCGTGATTCTTTTGGTAGAAAGTTTTTAACTTTGTTCAATAAGTAGAGAGTGTGGTACAGTTTACGTTTTATCATTGATATATGGTTTTTAAAAGTCAAGTTTTCATCGATCAAAATGCCCAAACATTTTATTGATTTTACTTGCATTTGATTCCCAACTCTAATTAGTTCCATATTATTCAATTTCAGTGTAAAATGTCTCCACTTATCCTCGTTGCCTTTGGGGTGGATCAATGTGAATTTACTTTTAGTTGCGTTGATAGATAGTTTATTGCAACAAAACCATTCAAAAATGTTTTTAAGTTCAGCCGTTGATGATTTTTGTAACTGTTTCCTATCATGACCAGAAAAGTAAAGCGTGGTATCATCGGCAAATGATAGTAAGTTCATCGAGGTACATTTGGGCATATCGTTAACATACAGAAGACAAATTATCGGGCCAAGAACGGACCCTTGGGGCACACCACACGTTATCTTCGCAAAACCGGACGTTTGACCAAGACAATCAACGTATTGTTTTCTTCCCTTTAAATAACTCTTAAACCAATTATTGGTAACCCCCCGAATTCCATAATGTTCTAATTTTTTCAATGTGGAGCGTGGACAGTCATCATTCAGTGGCCTGGTAATTCTTTGAGGGATTTCAGTCATCACGACAGTCATCATTCAGTGGCCCAAATTTAAAAGGCAAAAAAAAATAAACTCTCCACAATTGCAACTGATAGAACAAGAAGCAGATTGATCAATTGATTTATATTGGTGGTGATTCCACCCTGAACTAGAGCCAAGACTCGTGTAGGATATGCATGGAAGAGATAAAATAAAAAACATACCTCGCTAACATGTATAGGCCTGATCAATACATAACTCGCTAACATGTATAGGCCTGGTCAATACATAACTCGCTAACATGTATAGGCCTGATCAATACATACCTCGCTAACATGTATAGGCCTGATCAATACATAACTCGCTAACATGTATAGGCCTGACCAATACATACCTCGCTAACATGTATAGGCCTGATCAATACTTTAACCAATGGCGGACAATACAAAGTTTTACTATGAATAGATAATTCCACAACTAGGCACCAACACAATGGCGTGCAGTGAAACTTCATATGCTAATTTTCATGTACATGTACGTGCAAATTCAAGTGTCCCTTTACATAATATTGGCAATGCAACTCTTAAATGATGGTATTCCGATTTCAGAACGCCTCGAGATGATAAAATTGAAAATACAAGTGTACGACGCAGAACTCTACGGATTGGGAAAATGTAACACTTGGTTGGTGTAACAATTATAACCCTTTCATGACGGGAGCTGCGCTGCAGGAACATTAAAGACCCTGTGCCAATGCAGTATATTATATATGCTGTGTATGTTGTATCATGTTTTATAAAAAAAATTTACATTCTTTAACAACATAATTTTATCATTTTTTTATCATTTTTTCTTACATTCTTTAACAACTTTGATCATTTTTTATCATTTTTTCTTTCATTCTTTAATAATTTTTATCATTTTTGATAATTTTTTCTTACATTCTATAACATTTTATCATTTTTCTTATGTTCTTTAACAATTTTATCGTTTTTGTTTTAATCATTTGGTCTTTCATTCTTTATCAATTTTTATCCTCTTTTCTTACATTCTTTAAGAATTTTTTACATTTTTTATCATTATTTCTTACATTCTTTAAAAAAAAAAAATTCTTACATTATTAACAATTATAAAAAATATTATAAAATTTGTTAGGCCAATGCATTATCTTATGTAAGCTAGGCGACCTAGGACTGCATTGGCACATGGTGTTCGCAAAGAAATCAGAAAGGTCTCGTCATGAAAGGGTTATCAATTTAGTTTTTTGAGTGCAGGTCTCGATTCTCGATGGAAGGGGAATAACTCTATATCTTTTAGTTTTTTGAGTATATGACTACGTATAGCTGTTCATCGTCGTAAATTTTTTTTCGGAAAATCGTTTCGACCAATTGATGATAGTTTGATGACATGTTTCATAGTTGAGATAGTGCGTTTAAGTTTTTGGCACAAACCGAATAAATTGAAACCCTAATCCGTTATGGCGGTTACGGTTTCACGGTGAATTGTAACGTAGGTTGTGATGTCGAATATGTTCTTGTTCTCATGGACGGTATATAGTTCGCGACATATTGGGATTATGAAGACTGGTGGGTGTGTATACGTACTTTTTGACAGATGTGACCGGTTTACATAAATTTTGATTGATCCCATATTATTCTAATATTTTAACAGAGGATGATTTTAAAATAATATCAGACAATTTGCATTTAAGATGTTGTTTTCGGAAAAGCATACGCACACTTTCAAAACAGCACAAGTAAAGAACACACCCGGTCATACACATACAATCCGCTTGCACTACACGCTCGTTCGTAACCCACAAGTTTGCGATAGGCATTATTATAACATACAATTAACTTCGTGTTACATTGTTTAGAGAAATTAACCCACAACTGAGAACAATACATATATAGGAGAGATATACATTTGAAATAAATACATTTTTACATTATAGGAACATCTATTAAAGGTACGGTTGGCCTTGGCGGTGGGTATCCTGTGAAAATATTTTCACCCGTCAAAAACCGCCACAAACAGAAAGAACAACAAAGTGTAGACAGACATTGTCCGCATGCAAATAAGAAATATCGCATAAACAGTATGTTATTGTCATATCTTTGACCATTGTTATGTAAACAAAAGCTTAAAAAGTTACTTTTCTGGTGTTTGTTTATATTATGATGGTAAACATAAAGAGCGTTCTTTGTTGTTGAATTCCTGATATGGAACGAATAAAGAGCGTTTATGCCATTTGTGTGTGATTAGCCAGCAGCATTGTGCTGTCTTCTGTAACACAATCAAGCTCTTGCTTATGTAAAATATAGTAAATCTTTATGATAACATGCTGTTTACGCGATGGTCATGGTATATATGAACGAAACTGTATGCGTTTTAATGTTTTTCTGTCTACGGTGATTGGAACAAATATGAATATTTTCGACAACTAAGGCCTCACGTGCCTTTAAATGGTATAAACAAAGTTTGAACGAGAAGAAATGGATCGATATTAGCGCATAACATCGTCGTCATCGGACAAGTCTTCATGGGTATTTTCCCCAACTATCTACAGCTTGAAATGAAATTAAGTTCGTTTCCACTAAGAACAAGTTTAGGACAAGTTTTAATAGTATCTTTTTTTAATGAAGGTTGTTCATCTCTTTAAGTGATCTTTCCATCTATATGCTGTTTATGGCGATCGGTATGCCATGTTGGGATTTGCGTAGATTAATCGACTGACGGACTTCAGCGTCGGCTTGTTTAGTAATCGAGTCGACGTCGATTAGTCGACTAATTGTTTCAACACTAGTCAGCAGTCATCTTGGATTTCAAATTTGAATCCATCGGCACACCCTGCAGCCACCATTTATTGCAGAATTGTTTTGAAAATTTACAGGCATATTTAGTGTTGCATCTCGATGGGAGCTATCGAATTTGAATAATTTTCGATTGAAAACATGGCCTCCGCTAGCCATCTTAATTTTACTCTTTGCATGACTAAATCCTTTGGCACACCATACAAACCATATCTCTCATCCGATCATCACCAAACATCATATGGATTTTCGGGGTGATTTCTCGATGGGTGGTATCAAATTTGTCCAAATTTTGTTGAAACACATGGCCGCCAGTGGCCATCTTGGATTTTATTCTGTTTTATGACTAACACCTCCTTCATCCAATCATCACCAACATTAATTCATATGGGTCTTGGGGGTCTCCCACCAAATTCGTAAAAAATATGGCTGTTAGCAGCCATCTTGGATTTAATATTTGAATCCATCAGCACACCCTGCAGCCCGCATTTATTGCAGAATTGTTTTGAAAATTTACAGGCATGTTTAAGATTGCCTCTAGATTGTGAGCTATCGAATTTGAACAATGTTCGATCAAAAACATGACAGCCATCTTGCGTTTTACTCTTTACATGACTAAATCATTTGGCACACCCTACAGACGAGGTCACATGTCGGGTCGTCACAAAACGTCATACAGATATTGGTGTAAACAGTACTTATTCCATATTATTCGTATATTACAAAAAAACAAGACAAAGATTAACAGTGATGATATGAAGGGGATTCGACAACAAGCTTTAAGCTTTTGGGAGTCGTTTCCGATTGGCTAATGACAAGGTCCATCCTGTGAGAGTGATTTTTTTAACATTTCAGATTGTTTCAAGTAGATAGGGGCTTCATGTTTTAAATTATTGACGTTTCATCGCGTGTATTATAGTCTACTCACAGGATGGGCCGGTTCGATAGGTGTTTCAAGATAAGGTAGTTTCATATGGAATTATTTGGGTTATGTGGGAGTATGTTGGAAGGGTATGGCGGTTGTCAGATGACTATAAAATAGTATTATATGAAATTATTTTGTTTATGTGAGAATAGTTTAAGGGGTTAAGATGGATGTCGGGTATGATAAGGAAAGTGTTAGGTGGGATGATGAAATATCTTGTTGGCAGTACAGGGGATTTTGAGGAGTGTGGTTAATCTGTTGTGTCAGATTATGCACTGGTTGGGAATCTGACCTTGCTTCTGATCCAACGTCATAGCATTAGGGGACGCACTTGTATTGTCTATTCTTCTAAGCTGTATAACATACCGTGATAATAAGTTGCTGTGGTTTTGCAACAGTGTCCAATGTGTAATCCATTAACGTATCATATAGTTGACTAACATTAATGCGTTTAATATCAATAAGTGTGTGGCTCAGCGGACAATTATTTGGTGCCGTCATTAAAACGTTTGGTACGAATGATAAATTTTTGGACTTCTTTGAAAATTGTTAAGTTGTCTTCCAGTGAGATTTTAGTGGATCCACATAAGAGTGTCTCGGATGTGACGATACACAGATTAGAAATTGATGATAAGAGTGAGCTTTGTTGGGAGCGGTATCTAACACATTCAAGTAAATAGTGTTCTGTGTCCTCAATTTCACCACAGACACACCTGGGATGATCGGAGACAAAGTTGGAATAAGTATGGTAATTTAGGCGGCTACAATGTAATCTTAGTCGGGCGTGCAGTAGTTGGGCTTCGCGGGTGTACGCATAGTAAAACCATCTGTGGGTCTTCTTCATTTTCAAGTCGAGAGACCTCTTAAATGCTGAGAGGGAATCCATTTTAATAATATTTTTGTCGAGATTGTTCCATAGGGACGTCGTTGATGGAAGAAATGATCTTCTGTGATATTCATAGTCAAAACCAGGGATTATGAAGTGATTGCTTTGTCTAGTTTCGAGCCTAGATATTTGCCCATGAGTCGGGGGTACTAGTGTTCTAAGATAAATCGGAGACTGACCATATACCATTTTATACAAAACTTTTAATTTTAGTTTTTCACGACGTGATTTCAAAGTTTCCCAACCAGTTTCTAACAACAGTGTAGAATTACCGACATATCTGGTGGCACCCGTCACAATACGAGCTGCTTCGTATTGTACGTTTTCGATTTGATCAGAGTCTTGTTGGGGGCATCCGTCCCATACAATACAGGAGTATTCGAGGATTGATCGAACTAGCGTGAAGTAGCATTTTTCGAGTGCTGTTCGGTCAAGATAGAATCGGTATTTCCTCAGAAGAGAGATGCGTTTCCACGCGGTCTTAGTCATTTCTTCAATATGAGGCCCCCAGCTTCCGTCGTTACTCAATATAATGCCAAGATGTTTGTGTACTTTTGCTTCTTTTATGGGCTGTTGGTTCATGTACATGGTTGGGTGGTTTAGTGGGATACGTTTTCTGGAGCATGTTAGTGATTCTGTCTTGAGTTCATTGAATTTAACATGCCATTTAGAAGACCAAGCTTTGAGTTTGTCAATATCCTGTTGCAGCACTATCGCTCCAGTGTGAGGGTCATTGGTAGTAAATGCGATGGATGTGTCGTCGGCAAAGAGGCGAACGTTACATGTAATATTTGCTACAATGTCGTTTATACACACGAGAAAGAGAATAGGGCCCAATACAGATCCCTGGGACACTCCTGCGGTGGTCTCCCCCCATTTGGATTGACCATGTCGTAGGACAACACGCTGCTGCCGGTTAGACAGATATGATCTGAATCATTGTAATATGTTATCACGAATTCCTATACCATGAAGTTTAAATAGTAGACCGCCGTGCCATACTTTGTCAAATGCTTTACTAATGTCGAAAAATAGTAATCGAATGTCTTGCCCCTCGTTGAGTGAACTACTGATATTGTTATATATTTCACACAACTGATAAGAGGTTGAGTCAGCGGGCATGAAACCAGATTGGTGTTCTGTTAAAATATGGTTTGACTGGAGATAAGTCATGAAATGCTTGGCGATGCATTTTTCAAATAATTTGCTTATACAACTCAGAAGTGAAATCGGACGATAATTTTCTGGATTGTTACGATCCCCTTCCTTGTGTATTGGTACCACGTTCGCTCGTTTCCATTCCGGAGGAAAGTATGATTCGCGAAGAAAACGGTTGAACATATGCGAAAGAGACTTGCTTAAGCTTGTACAGTTTTTCAGTAATCGCGGGCTAATACAATCAGGACCAGATGCTTTGTCAGGCTGTATTGCCTTAAGTGCGTTGAAGACTTCTTGTTCGGTTATTTATATACAATTCAATGTAGAAAGATCATCTGGGTCATCATTTAATATATCTGGGGGGTTATATGACCTATCAATGGATGCGATACTGCATAAATAATTATTGAGGACCTCTGATTTGTCCGCGTCGGCCGATAAAATGTTGCCTTGCCAATTTAAAGGTGGCACATTGTCATATCTATTGGTGGAGAGACGATTACAAGTTTTCCACCACTTCCTGTCCGTTGTCATGGGATCATGCAGGATTTATTGTACCCTAGTGAGATATATGCGTTTAGCCGCTCTCACTTCGTTAATTACAAATCGTTGCGAATTTTACGATATTTGCACCAGACTGCGGTAGTATTTCTTATTTTTGCATTTTTGTCTATTCTTTTTCGTTGCCTAATTAAATACTTAATCCGGGGGTTTATCCATTCAGGCTCTTCTCTCCAATATTTGATTGTTTTGTGTGGAATGTGTTTTTGCATAAGGTCATTCAGTTTTTCTGTTAAGATACTACATATATTTTCGACTGGTATATATTTAAACAACTGTGGCCACTCGGGAGATTCTATATGATGGTTGATGGCAGGATAATCGGCTTGTTCGTACATGTAAATTGTGCGCGTGGCAGGTTTATTCGGTTTTATTGGGTTATAGATGTGAATGTTTACGTACACTGGGACATGGTATCGGACTAAGTTGCAAACGAAGGGTTCTAGTGTTCCACTTTCCTTTTTCACGCAGTTCTCGTTTATTAGTACGACGTCTATTAATGTCTCGGAATATTCAGTGAAATTCGTCGAGTCATTGATAACTTGGTCAAGAGTAAACTGTGTGCATATTGATGATACTTTAGTACTCGTTAGGGCAAACTGATTTTCATTTAAGTCTCCACATATGACTATTTATTTTAGATGAATACGCATTGATCACGTCGCCAATATGACCTTCTATTTCACCCCAGCATTGTATATTTGGGGGGCGATAAAACGTACCAACTAACACATTTTGTCCATTCATTAAGATTTCAATCCATAGATTTTCTAGGTTACTTCTCTCCAAGTCATGTCTCCGTTTGAATGCAAACGCGTTTGTTATGTAGACAATGACGCCACCCCCTACTGTATCAGTATTAGTTATATCCCTGCGATCGGGTGCATGAAATCCTGGTATGTATAAGTCGTTTGCGTTGTGTCTAGTTCCAAGCCAAGACTCAGTGAAACCACACACATCGTACTTTTGAGTCTCAGTTGACAGTATGTCCAATTTCGGGACTATGCTCTGCACGTTCAAATGGATAACTGATAATACAGCATATGATTCAGGGCCGGCGTTTGGCAATACATTACCAGATATTATTAGTAATTGTCTGAGCCATGTTGGTATTCCAACTACGTTCATACTTATATGTGCACTTGTCAAATTAGGTTTTCTATTTTTCTTTAATAGTATATGATTTACGAACTCGTTGTCCGTGTTCATGATTGTTATAATCAATAATATGCGTAATAGTTTGATTTGGTTCGTTCCGTTGATGGATAGGTTTATGAAGTAGAAGAGAAGTTTAGATGTATATGGATCACATCGGTATTTACGTTTTGAGTATCGAGCGCGACTGTAGAATAAGCCTACCCGTGATCTATGATAGTTATCCAGGATCATTGTTGTACCTCATTTCGGTAAAGCAGAGTTGGTGGGCAGGCTTCCTCATTTGGGGCGACGTTTGATCAGATGCAAGGTTGTTATTTAACATATATAAATACAGAGGGATGCAGGGTAGATATAAGATAAGTAGAAATGATAAAAGAATAAACATAATGAAAAAACGTATTCGTGTTACGGAATAAAACAGTTCCTAAGGGGAAAGTTCAACGTGTATGTGTGGGTTTTCATTAGCGATATGCAGTTGGGAGGATGTCAAGTCCGTGCGGTTGCGTGGGCATTTTATGGTATGTAATAACAAAAACAGTAATCCGTAACTCTATATGTTGTAATCCGTAACTCTATATGTTGTACAGGGATTTCCATATTAAGTAAACAGGATTACTGTTGGCCATGAGGCCATCATTATAAAATATGTCGATTCTCGTCAACTTGTTATTAGTATGGTCACATTCAGGCATGGAACCAGAAGAAAAACCTGGCCGGCAGTTGAATATTCATACAACATTCCATTCCGCTGAGTTCAATATAACTGCCGCCGTAATTGAGATTAAGAAGCTTTACCAAACGATGTACTCTGCAGACTCCTCGTCGGATAATTGTGCAAGTTGGTTGTCGACATGTATTTAATCGTGACATAGCAAAAATAAGCAGCCGTGTAACCCGACATCATTCCCCGAAACATGAAGCAATGAGTTATTTATCAATATCATTATATAATAGTCTTCTTTCATGATAATGATATGCGTTATATGGTGTGTGTTGTGTCTAAATGAAATTAAATAATGAAAGTTTGGCTCTCTGTGATTTTGATCAAAAAGCTCGTGGCGATAGTCGTTTACAAGTCAGGAGCGATAACTCAATCCAATTGTTGTAAACTTGGCAAAACATTCGGGATAGATTACTCTATTCTTCTGTGTTACTAGATCATTGACAGTTTGAAATAGAATAGTTTTATGACAATCTATGTTCTTGGTTTAGGATAACGGGTAAATTACAATACAAATGTGAGGGAGCGTGGTAGTCCAAGTCTTCTTGTACTAAAACCAGATAAGATATTGGGATGGCGATTTGCTGTTTTTAGTCCAAGCCCGCTTGCATACCAATCCTATCACACGAGTTACGCCCACGATCTGTGGCGGGAATCTGTGGTGTATTTTACTCGATTTACCTAATGAATCAATACATGATGCTATATACATCGGAAAGAGAGACATCTTATGGTCATAATGGTGTATAATAATCTAACTTTCATGTTAAATTACGCATAGAATATTCCGGTTGATTGTCACCAACATCGCTGTTTTTTTCTGTTTGTTTACTTAACTGAAAGCCGAACTCAGGTTCCGAAGAACTTCGGCATTGTCCGGTGTTTGTTCTGAGTATTCTAGTTTCCGTTTCTATATATAGCGCGGGGTTTTCCGAACAAAATAGCGAAACCCGATCGCCGCAAAGTCCAGTTTCCAATGTGCTTTGAGAACAATTCCCGCACTAAAAACTTAATGACATAATGGAGGATCAGAAAGGTAGTTTTGTTGACAATTTTCGCAAGCAACTTGTCAAAATTGGAGCAAATTAGAACTCTTGTGTCTGACTTGCCATGCGTGTGATTTTCATCCATGTGCATTTTGACTTTTGTGTTAATAAAATAATCGGAGAACCGAATCACACAGTTTCTAAATATAGTTCTTCCGTTTTAGTGGGACTTTTCAAACTTAAGGTTAAAAATTTATACAAATTTTGTTTGATTTTTTGTGTGCTTAACAAGAGCAGTATATTGCTCTGTTCGCTTAGTATATATCTTAATTTAGCTGAAGTCCACCAAATGTGGGAAATGTAGCACCATATTATTTATTCTAATGGTCGTTGTGTTTACACTGTTTTAAACTTTGAGAGGGTTGTAATTCCCGTAATTTATTTAATGTATTACATTTATATCTTCAATGTTTAATTAATCTATTTATTTTTTATTTATTGACACACATAATTACGATTACAATGGAGAATTTATCGTAATTTGCGTGGTCAGTCGAAAATCTACGGAATATTTTCAACGGAAAATGCCGAACACAGTTCGCGAGGTCAACTGAGTTCGCATACTTTTAAAAATTTGTAAACATTGCGGTAAATATCTCTTTTCGCATTAAATTACCGCTTTCAATTCACAATTGATGTGGGTTTCAGATCAAATAGCATGTCTTCTGCGGAAAATATCCGTTTATTGTCGCAATTGTGATATTTTATTTCATATAATTGTGGTTTTATTTGAGCGGGTCACAAACGCTTAAGTCGTGTCATAAGAATGCATGGGCCTGGAACTCGGACTAAAGACCGGCACCTCCATCCCAATATCTTAGCCGGTTTTAGTACGAGAAGACTTGGACTAGGAGCGTGGTTGGGGTATGGTCGAAGTATAGGGTGCATGGGGTACTTTTCGAGTAGTGGTGGGTATGGAATCTTAGTATTGTGACTGGGGGTATAGCAAATAATAGCATGTGTGGATACTCTATTCTCATATACAGTAATGCCCCAAGCAATCGACTCCTCAACCACAGCAGAACCATGGGCAACCCCTCAGGACCCAGTCAGAAACACGGCCCGCCGCCACTCATCGGAAAGCTCTCGGGCAGAGCTTTCCGAAGATTGGCAACAAGCCATTCACACCCCGACCAAATCCCGAAAAGCCACCCACAACTCTGTCGCAGATAAAGAGTTGACCACTTAGGGCACTACTGTAGTTGCTCAGCTTAACAGCGTTTCGGTGTACTTTAGTGCTTATTATAACATTTAAATATTTACATGTAGACTCAAAAAGATGATAATATCAAATTAAGTGCCGGGCATTTGTTCATCCTTATCCCATGACTACAGTGATGGTTGTTGGGAACAGAAGTAGCCTTCACCCCCAGGTGCATTCCTTCTTGGTGAGACGAAAATTGAAGGAATGCTTGAGGGAATGTTAGTTCTTTTGGATGGACGAATGCAAGGTTGGAAATTTCTAGATTTTTCGTTAGCGCTATTTGTTAGCAGCCGTATATATGAGAGCAATATATTAAACCATTACCATGTCTTAAGAGTCGGGCATTAGTTCATCCTTATCCCATGGATAGTATTGTTTGGGACAGAAGTAACCTTTACCCCCAGGTGCGTTCCTTCTTGGTTGAACGAAGAAGGAATGCTTGGAGGAAGGTTAGTTCTTTTGGATGGGCGAATACCAGGTGTCTAGACTGGAAATTAATAGGTTTTTTTTCACAATCGCTATCTGATTTAGACCATTTCCGAGTCTAAGTTATATTCATAATAGCTCATTTATCATTGAGAAAATGATAATTAGTGACTATAATACAACCCATTCAACGGGTGTAGTGATGGAGTGGTTGAGCTGAGAGATTTACATGTATATAGTGATAGAGGATTGGCCGTAGTGCTACTCTGAGTATAAGCCATGTATATCAGACATAGCAGCTACATGTACATGTAGCTATTTCGTCCATATATATATATATAGTGGAAATATGAGACAGTGGAACGCGACACAATATGTGTGAACAGTTATGGGCTGTCAGTTATTGCCCATGACGAGTCACAGTGATATTATCGAAGTCTTGGACTGAATAGCTGGCTCCAGAAGTCGTCGAATTCGTGGAAGCTATCAATCCTGTGGACGTACGCATGCCAGTCTTTCACGAAGATGACACCGTTGAATGTCCAAGTTGATTCAACTGCCTTTTCTTTCTTTAATTTCCTGCATTCACCTGCGATCTGAGAGCGTCGGTTGGTCAGATGCTCGTTTATGTAAACTCGCTGATATTTTCGGGAGTCTTTCAGTGCCCGCCTCGCACGATAAAAGGAATTACGTTTCTTGTAATGCTGGAATCTTACAAGTATGGACCTCTGGCTCCCACGCTTACCTTCTGGTTCAACACTAATACCCATATCTTCTGCTATTCCCTGAATTATTTCCTCGACATCTTCACCCTGGTTCTCCTTCACCCCGGTAATACGCAACGAGTTTCGCATCCCGTACTCTTTTAGGCCGTCAAGATCGGATTCGAGTTGGTAGATGCGTTCGTCATGTTGCTTATTTTCGTGTTCCAGTTTTTCCATTCTTTTTCGTTGGTCTGCGTTCTCGTTCTCCAGTTGGGAGACCCTATTTTCCAATCTCTCATTCGCTTCCAGGCAGACATTTTCTGAAAATCGGGATCACGTAGTGCCAGTTTAAATTCTGCAATTTTGGCCGAGGTATGTGATGTTCTCCGTCGTCCGCAAACGTGCTATTATCATATGGTGTGCCGATATCAAACACATTGGAGCCTGATGTTGAATTAAGTTCTTCTCTTAGCTTCTTGGCCTCCATTGTCTCTACTTGGCTATCGTCGGTCCCGCGTGGTCGCTTATCGTTTTCCATTCTCTCCGACAACATGGATTATCTGGTTCACTACACAATACTACGGCGATAGTGGTTGTGGAATGTGGAGTAAACAACAAGGCCTGTCTAATGATTTGCTGAGGTCGGAGTGTTCGATAATCGTATGCAGATGTCAAAGGTCATCTTTGAAAATTTTCACACGGACTGTTGGTGGCATCAATTCAAATACATTTAAATCATTTAATTGGATGGGATAAGTGATATACGAGTAACGTCAGACGTGTCTCGCTTTAACGATAGCACAATCGAGTTCCTGAGCTGATTAATTCAACACGGGCTGTACAGTTGTCATTCAAATAGTTAAACTCACGACATAGAAAATTTAATCCTCCCCGAATAACGGTCGAATTAAAAGGATCGTAGAATTCCAACGACACATACGAATGTATGGTGCAATCATGAATCTTCTCGTAGCATCATCACGAAGACTAGTTTCGACTCAAGCGTTATACATCCCACATAAGAATTGTTTTGATAGAGAAAAGTTACCTATCGTTCATCTTTGATGACGTCATTTTCAGGAGATCTTCGGAATGATTACTAGATGGGAGTCATCATATTTTCCGAATTTCGTTAAAAACATGGCCACCGGCAGCCATGTTGGATTTTACTCTTTGTATGACTAAATACTTTAGCACTCTACAGACCACATCCATCATCCAACCGTCATCTTGAATTTTACATTTAATTTATATTTCTTCATGTTGACATCTAGTATTACTTAGATATTTTAACTTGTCGCATTCCTAATCGCTCCATTGAGTGTAACGCATGCAAGTATCTCCAATTCAAGTTGAGCTGCAGTGTCATTGACACTTTCATTTAACCGTTAAAGACACGAGTATCAATAACTGTGTGGCTTGTTCTGTCAATTATATTTGCCGCTAATAATTTGGGACCTCCGCAAATTTAACTATGCTATTGTTTTCCATAAACGGATACCTACTGCAAATTGTATAGTAAATATCGACCAATGACAAATTTGCTCTCGATTAGAGAGTAATTGTTCTTAATGCACATAGAAAAACCGCGCTAAATACTGAAAACCACATGATGGTACCAAATCGGATGTATGACAGTAGTATGACAAGTGTGCTCTGGTGGAGATTGGCCAAACTATCAATGTATTTCGCTTACCATGCGAATAAAAGAGGGGAATCCTTCATGACATACAGCATTACATGGTTAAGTTCAAAAAAAGGACGAACATTGTGGCAATGGTGAAAAGTGTTAAAATCACCTAATACGCACACGGTTAGATGGCGAAAAATACTTATTCACGATTATATTTTAGTGATAAAGGAGCAGTATTTATTGCACCACAGTGAAAAATGAGCAGTACTTATTCATACATAGAGACACAAGTACGTCAATACCACGCTGTATAGATCATTGGTCGTTAGCCTGTGGTTTGTGTACCATGCCAAGAAGGATCCAAACATTCATTCAACTTTACTGGGATCACTTGTTTATTGTATTGGTGTTCGTTATTTTAGTTAATCGGTTTAGTTCGATGTCAATTTAAAATATTTCTTTTACCGAAGAGCCAACACCTTTTCATGTTCAAGCGGCCGAATACACTCATACAGTCGCTGCCAAAACATATGCTCCCCGAATCCGTCAGTGAATGTAATATAAGTGTCCAGTTCCCTGTGTTCCTTCATCTCCGTAGGAATAAGCGGCTCTGGAACGAAGCTATAGTCGACCAGGATGACGACATTTCTATCAGAGTATATACCTTCCATTCTCGCCATGTTGAATTCATATCTGCACCACGAACTCTGTACGTAGGCACGTGATAAAATGACGACTGTACGTCTGCTATTATTGATAGCGTTTAAGATGTTGGACGCAATTGGATTCCCCGCCAGAAAATCTCTCTGGTGTAGACATAATTTCAAACCGCGATCTTCCTCTAGAATTGGCACAATTTTATTGATAATAAACCGAGAATCATCCGTTGCGTAAGATATAAACACATCCCATTTATATTCAGGTACATTCAAACTATTATACCCGTAATATTTCGACCGGAAAAGACTGTACAAGTACTGAAGTTTTAACCTCTCTTTATAAATCATTGCAGTTAGAATCGCGATAATCGCTATTGTGTTGCAGATTACACCAATCGCGATTATCATTGAGAATGTTGCACAATTTAATTCCAGGGCGAGCAGTATGTTATCGATATCAGATCGAACATTGGTTCCGTTCGGTAGGTCGCACTTCACAATGTGATCGTATGAAACATTAACGCGTGTGTCTGTGAGCCATCGAATGTAGTCGATGTTGTTACATGAACACTCCGGTGAATTACCTGTAATGTCCAATCGAAAGCCAGGACCAAACATTCCCAAGGTTCTCCTGACAGACTCGGCTAATGTTCTGATTCCATTTCGCTTCAAACTGATGAGTTGCAAATCCTTCATATGTGATATTTCGAGGTTAAATTCGGTTATCGTATTGTCGTGGAGCAGAATGGTTTTCATTTTGCTCTGGTTGATGAAGAGGTTGCTAGATAAATGTCGTATATTGGTCGATGCGAGGTCTATCATCTCCAAATATATAACTTCGCCAAACATCGCGCGGTGTTCAGGTCTAGACAAAAGGAGTCCTAAATAGTTGTTTCTGAGGTGTACCTCTTTCAATCGCTTTCCGACATCGAAGAAACCAACCGACACGTTATTGCATCCATTCCCCGATAAATCCAGAGACCAGAGTGTTTCCATCAGCTGTAGGGATACCCACACGATTGCGCTGTTCCTGCTATAGTCGTAAACCCGAAGTTTTGGTAAGGTCACGAAAAATAGGTTGATTTTATTATTATGGTGAATCTGCGACGAGCTCGCATCTAAATATAGTAGCGATTTCAATGAGTATAACTCCATAAAGGATACCTGCGACACAGTAAATTGGTTCAACCTAACAGAAAGGTATTGAAGGCCTTCCGCGATCATTTCGAGAACTCCCGTCTCTATTATCTCAATCGCGTTCGAGCCAACATCGAGGTAACGCAGAGAAGTATTTGTCATCCACGATACGTGTCGTTTGCTCAGCACCACACCCAAGCCATGAAGCCCGTTTATTTGACTTACGTTTAGCAGTTTGAGAGTCTGTGAATTTATTAGTGGATTAAAAGCTGTTGCAAGAATATCAATCCCAAGTGCGGTGTTCATAGAAATATCCAAATGCTGTACCTTGTGGATGTTGGAGAATGTTGTTGGGTGAATATACCGGATGTTGCAGTTACGTAGAGTGATATTATTTAGATTTGGTGTCGATTCAAAGAAATCCTGATAGAGACTGTCTATTTGGCAGAAGCCGTAAGAATATCCCATTGTTAATGTCGTAAGATTAACCAAATTAACGTCGTCGGAGCTGAACGTGGTATTACTGAGTCCGTCGATCGTCAGTTCTTCTAAAGACGTGAGTTTCCCAAGTGAATCGAGAGGATAATGGTAAGATGTATCCATGATTTGTATGTTATCGCTCATGTGTAGAGTCTTAAGATTCAGTAGGTTGCTAAACACATTCTCCGTGTAAGTAGATTGAGTCATTTTCAACTTATTCCCAGTTAATTCTAATTCTATTAGCTCCAGCAGACCATCAAATGCCAGAGTCTCCAATTTATAAATGTTGTTCTTTGACAAATCAAGTATGAGTAACCCTGTTCCACGCATAAATACGTGATTAGGGACAACATCCAAATCGTTGCCACTGAGATCGAGGGACAGACAACCAGAATAGAAATCAGGAACGTGCGTAAATCCTTTCGATGAACAGTCACATATCCATCCCGTCAACGTGAAGACGTCCCCGGTCCGCATGCTACACACGCCAGTTGGTCTCTTCATTATGGACAAATCGCTGCAACCTACAATCGTCACGTGACAAGAACAAAGCAGGCTCGTGAGAATAATAACATACATGACTAACATCAATATGGTCGTGAATGTACGAAGCAGTAGTCAGAGTTACTGAAAAGAGAGAAGTAAAATATTTTAGTAATATATAACGTCTAGTGTGATAATAATATATTAATATGTAGGAATTAATTAGTGTGCTTGGTTGAGGGGTATAGCACTTTGGCCGTTATTTGAACTAAATGTGCTCAAACTGCCATAGCGACATACATCTCAATCAAACTCACCCAAATGACTTTCATTTCTTATGTGTTATAGCGCTTCCTTACTAATTTCTACAAATTCATCTGAATTTTTCTTCAGATGTACATTTGCAGTTGGGATATTATATCATGCGGCACTGTGTTAGGCCAATATTCTACTTGTGAATTATCGATCGCTTTATCTACAGTCGCGCTGTTTGTACTGTGTCATATTTACTCATAACGTTCAACACGATGATATGTAGATTCATGTATTAATGTGTTATATTTGGGGTATGAAACGCAAGGCTCAATAGGCAGGTGATCAATCCCATAACAGGATTGTATGTAACACAACGGCTATATGTAAGTATAGTAATATGTTAATTTGTTTAGGATAAGGCCGCAACCACACTCTCAAATGTTCTTGGTACATGTTGCTGGAATTTCGATGCAGGAAGCTGCACTGTGCCAAAAATACAAAAACAAACACGCATGCTTATAACATGACGAACTGACTGCACAATGTGACAGACAAATTTGCCGGTGTGTGAACGTACACTATACATGTAGGCCATATCCAATTTACAGATTACGACGGTATCATGGTCAACATTGGACCTGGTGATATGAATCGGCTATATTGTTGATACACATGTACTCACATAACAGTGATAGCGTGATCATGGGCTACCGTAATCCTCAAATATACGAAACGGCCACAAGTGTCAACAAAATCACTATGTCGTCTTACATATTATACGAAACAGCCTCGGAAGTCAACAAAAATCACTATGTCGTCTTACATATTATACGAAACAGCCGCGGAAGCCAACGACATTCACTCCACTAATAAATACATATTCTCTTTTATAATCACTTCGTGACAAATGACATATAATTATTGCGCATGTGTGTCAATTTATTCATTGTGCTGCGTGAAAGCGACGGGTGTTGTCGCATGTTTTGTGTGTCTCACACGGCGATACATTGAATTCGATTGTAGAGGGCCTATCGCTCATAAGCCAAGCTTCGCTTGATACAGGTTTTGGTCATTCACGCATTGAAGCTTACACATCTATTTCGGGTGTCACAGCGGAGTCTCAATTGTTTGCAATATTATGTGATCACGAACAACGATTGTGGTGGTTGGTTGTATCACGGCGGTCAGTGTTCCGTTGCCGACAATCGCTCATATTAACTTTCGCTTTAGCAGAGCGTGTTAAGACGCCATCATTCAAACTGCCTGGTTATTAATAGACAGCCAACGATGGCAGGCGCAATGTTGAAAGCTCGCTCCCCGGTTTCCATTAGTGGTACTGTCACCACCACAACTGTTGACACCTCAATAAGATAACCCACCAAAGCTACCAAAGTTTCTGGTAAAACGAGTTCAGCGAAAAGCAAGCAAAAAGCTGATTCGCCCGCCGTTCCTTCGACGTCTGGAACTCAGACCAAGACTCCGCGACCTGGCGGTGATGTCGAGTACATTACATTTATGCTCTACTGGTCCAATTTCGAGAGGATCAGATGCAACAGTCTAAGGGCATGGCCACTTTAACACGGCGTGTTGGTGATTTATCTGGATCTGGTTATGATCATTACGACCCTGAGAGCTACTTGGACATGTAGATTGTCACGATCAGCCTCATGTCGATGCCATGTCTGACTCATTGGAGACATCAGAGAGTACACTTGAACATACGAGCAGCATGTTCAAATCAGAGGCCGAGAAATTGAAAATCAAGAACATATGTAACGTCCCTGTCAACCCAGAACTAGCTGGCTTTATTAATGATTGGTTCCGAAATGGCGTTGAGCCTGAAAAGTACTCTGAGGTCGCAAAGGAGGGATCCAATGGTCGGCATTCCAATTGCGAGGCGCTCACTACCGTGAGAACACATCACATTATTTGGGATTTATTGCCACCAGCCACTCGAGCAAATGATAAATACTTCAGGGGCAGAACACTCCATGCTCAAAGGGGCCACGATAATGACCAAGGCTGTTCGTCAACTGGGAACAGACTATGAAATAGACCCACATAATGTTGTGGATTCGACTATGCAGGCATTGGCGCTATTTGGTCATGCCCACCGACAGACCAATATGTTTAGAAGAGATCTGATCAGACCCGCAATGGACGGCGAATATTCCTATATGTGTTCGCACACAATACCGTTCACAGCAAAATTGTTTGGTGACGATGTTTCAGAGCGGGTGAAACAAATTGGCGACTGTAACTTGTTGACAACTAAACTCCAGCCGTCTGGCGGTGGAAGGACACGGGGTCAACCCACATGTCGATATCGAGGTGGAGGTCCAATTCGTGGCAGAGTCAGGGGACTGAAACAGTTCAGTCCGCGAAAGACATCGTATCCAACATCACGAGGTTCAAAACACGGATGCGCCGAGGCCGCTGGTGGTGGGGATAAGGTTAGTTTAACTACTCCATTTATAGGGGGACAACTTTATTCGTTTCTGGCGGAATATTACATCAGATCGAAATGTTTCGGACATTGTCAAGCACTGCCATCTTGAATTTGTAGAAGACGTCCCTCCAATACAACCAATATCCCTTTGCCATTCGTGTTTACAACCGAGGGCGCAAAAATTGTGTCTGGAATCCACCGTATGTTGGATTGTACGTGCAGGTTATTGCACGGGTCGACTGGAATGCTAATGGTTTCATATCGATAATTTGTCTCGGATAAAAGCCAAATGGCGAATATCGTGTGATTCTGAATTTGAAACGATTGAACAAATACCTTGTCTATCGCTATTTTTAAATGGAGACACTATAAAACGTTATTGAAATGATAACGCCCAATGATCACGCCTAATGATCACGCCTAATTGTTTCACGGCGTCTATTGATCTACGACACGTCTATTATTCGATAAGCGTGGTCAAATGCCACCGGAAATAAATACCTAAAAATTTGTTTGGGATGGTCAAATGTACCAATTTGCTACCTTAGCGCAAGGCTTAGCCAGTGCACCCCGGCTATTTACAAAATTACTGAAACCAGTCTATTCCACGCTCCACGGAAGGGTTTTAAAATCGTGCCCTATATCGATGACTCGAATTTGATTGGAGATTCTTTGGCCGAATGTTCCATTGCTGTGCTATCCACATGTCACACGATCAAGTCGCTTGGTTTTGCGATAAATCATGAAACATCTGTCTTTATACCTACTCAATTAATTGTTTACCTCGGTCACGTCATAAACTCCATTGCTATGACAGTAGCATTGACGTAACGTCGACAGACGACCCTTTATGGGGCATGTTTTGATTTAGTACATCAGTCTTCTGCTACCGTTATACGTGTTGCCGAGGTGATCGGCCTGATAGTTGATAGTTTTTTTCCGCCAGTGATTACGGTAAACTATACTGTCGGAATTTGGAAATAGCAAAAATTGAATCACTCAAGCATTCAAAGGGAAAGTTTGATACCGACATGTTGATTACATATCTCATGAAATCTGATTTATTGGTGGATATTGAATGTGTCAAAGACAGTTTGTCACATCGATCACGGGCCAATATGTCACGTGATTTATTGTGATGCTTCCTCTGCGGGTTTGGGGGTAAATGTGCCGATGGACGGCCACAGCATATATAGGTCGAGGTACAGACAGCCAGAATAGAAATCAGGAACGTGTGTAAATCCTTTCGATGAACAGTCACATATCCATCCAGTCAACGTGAAGACGTCCCCGGTCCGCATGCTACACACGCCAGTTGGTCTTTTCATTATGGACAAATCGCTGCATCATACGGTCGTCACGTGACAAGAACAAAGCAGGCTCGTGAGAATAACAGCATAAATGACTAACATCACAAGGGTTGTAAATGCACGAAGCAGCAGTCGGAGGTACTGAAAGGACAGAAGTAAAATATTATAGTGCTTAGTTAAGTGGTATAGCATTGTGGCCGCACTGAAAATCGTGTTGACTAAAATCTCTACTTAACAGGTTGAGTGATAATTTGTTGAGCGGTTTGAATTTCAACGGTTGAGTAACGAGTACTCAACGATGACAAACCATGGTATCTGACTCGGATTTAATCAACACGTTGATTAACAGTTCTAGGAACAATAACTCTATTTAAACACTGTGCATATATAGTGTTAGTCATTTCGAGATGTTTAATATACCTTTCAACATTTAGTTTTGGATCTATAAATGCAACATTGAGATGGGAAAATATGTTATAATTGCATGGACACCACACACAATCCAAACATATGAAACTTATGAACCAAATATATGTGTTTAAGTCCACCATTAGCGATGCCACCAAAGTTTGCCCGTAAATAGCATGCACTGCTCTCGCTATTACGAAGCATACATGTATTTGAAGGTAATAGTTCGTAGCACCATTACGTGTGATATACCTAAAATATAGCAAAATATAACAGACAAATTTGCCCGTGTGTGAACGTACACTATACATGAAGGCCATATCCAATTTACAGCTTACGATGGTCTCGTAAGACTTCAAATTTTATCTCGAATTAATAGATCCTGCAGTAAAACCACCAGCATACTTCTATACAGGCCGTAGAACGCTTAATGTCGCCCATGCCAAATTGCGTAACAAATGCAGCAGCCTACGTTCCGATATATTCCAAAATTATATCACTGACAGCCCCCAATGCCATTGTGGAAATCCATGCGAAGATACTTACCACTACCTCTGGGCGTGTCCTCTATTTCACACCGAACGAATGGAAATGTGTCAAAAATTATACCAAGAAGGACTGAAAATTACACATATCAATGATTTACTTCTCGGAATTCCCGATATCTCAAATAGAAGAAACAAAATTCTCTTCAAAATAGTCCATCGATATATAACAGCGACTAAACGATTCGAAGTCGGATAATCAAACGCATTTCAGAATAGCCACAAAAAGCAAATTAGTCACAAATCGGTTTTGGCACCTCCCACCCCAAACCCCGAACCCACTCATTTGTAAATGTAAATATGTTTAACCTATATATGATTTTGAATCTCTCCTTCAACATTTTGTAAGAATAATATTATTGTAAACAGGGAGAGGGGCAAAGTAAGTTTTGTAACTTGTCCCCAATCCCTTTTGTATTATTCGATATACAAATAAAATATGTTTAAAGTCAAAAGATGGTCTCGTGGTCAACTTTTTACCTGGTGATATGAAGTGGCGACATCGGTGATACTTACATGGCGTGTTATCGTGATCATGGGCCACCTTAATCCTCTAATGTACGAAACAGCCACATTTGTCAACAAAAATCACTATGTCGTCTTAGGTATGAAACAGCTCCGGAAGCCAACAACAATCTCTCCACTAATAAATTGACGAAATGGTCACATAAGTCATCAACAATCTTCATATCGTCTTATATAGGCCATAAGTACACACTTCTAAGTGACCCTGGTCGTATTAATGCTTGGTACGATTGGTATAGAGTATACCGCATGTTATTATATTCATTCTAGGTCAGTTCGAATTGAAACACGACAGTCCATTATTTCAGCCAAACCTTGGCTGTTTATTTCACAGTTGTTTCTGGGATGATCTGTGTGTCGACTGAGAATACATGGAGGAATTGTGTAAATGTTAGCCCAAACTACATTTCGAAGTAACGAGGGCTTTGTTGTTTATTTCGAGGAATAATACCGCATCAGATTAATTCAGCCCAAATATATTGACAGGTGTCGAGGGTCTAACTCTATACTGAGCAATACAAAAGTAATATGATAAATATCGAGTATATTTAATTTAACGCCAATGGGTCGTTTATGTGCGTTTAAGAGTTATCTATGCCTAAAGCAAAGTGAAATAACGATCTTAAAATGAATTGGCCGGTACATTTTATTAGTTATCAGGGTTACCAGGGTCGTAGTTGCATAAATTACAATATATCTTATTTTTATGCTAAGATAATTGCGTGGTTATTTGTTAGAGCTTGATCGGTATTGAGGTTAACACAAATCCCATATATGGAAATTCCAAATATGGAAAGTGACTTGCGCATGCGCAAAACAGATACAATGGTCTTACTAAAAACGAAGCAATAAACGATTGATAACAACAAACACCGACCCAGTTAAATAACGACATTAGATGGCGGTGTATTGCTTCTTTAAGAGTGTGTTGATGTCTATATCATGTGATTAACTAATTAAAAATTATTTCGCCTACATATTTCTATAATTATCAGGTCCGCAGATCGATCATGAAACAATATTTCTGACTTTTATGTTAAGATTATTGCTTGGTATTTGTTTCAAATCAGATAGCTGCATCTCGGTAATCTTGATCGCCTTGAGCAGATATATTTATAGCGTCGGTTCTGCGAACGAAGCGAAGAAATGTTGTCAAATTCCACGTCTAATTACGCGCCTTATTCTCACTTATACCGTGTTTATATCAGTTTTATTCTATGTGTTGTTGTGTATTGTATTACTTTGATCAAGGTTGCGCTTTTGTTATTCTCACAAAAGGTAAATTTGATGCGTGTTTGATGCGTGTTTACATTTCACAATTGCGTCTGCCATGTTAATCCCCAGTCAACATCTCTTTTATAAGTGCAATACTTTATAGAATATTTGATGCGTGTTTGATGCGTGTTTACATTTCACGATTGCGTCTGCCATGTTGATCCCCAGTCAACATCTCTTTTATAAGTGCAATACTTTATAGAATATTTATACACTGAATCTTCATGATCATATGCCACATTTAACCCGTCTTGGGGGTTACAACAGTATTTAAGCTACAAACTGGTCTGTAAACATATCTGACACTTCTCACTAATATCCAATACTTAATTTTTCTTTTCCTTAACATACCAACATGAGATTATCAATATTAATAAGATAATAGCAGCCGAAAGACTGTCAATTACCTTAAGGTATTTGGCTACTGTCACTACTGGTACGTACTTCTCGTAGATTGGTGTTAATTATCTTCATCAATGATGTCATGTCACGCTTGTTATTAATTCATTTATTCGGAAATACTTATTGGGGGTAGAAACGTATAAAATTTAACTACCACCACTTCCAAAAACAACACCGATAAACAATAACGCTCTTTTCTGTTCCATGCAATGCAAATGGCTATTTATTGTCCTGATATCAGTGATATAAATGAATGCCTAAAATTAGTATTATCCTGAAATAAATTTATGCCACTTTGGCGAACATGGGAACCACGGAACAATTTATGCCATTTAGGCACACTTCAGAGTGAAATCAGGGCTTATATTTCGGCGAGAATCCAAATCTAGATTCTCGTAAATATTCTCGCAAATTACCCTGGATTCTCGTGAAAAAGTATATATGGATTCTCGCAAAATCAGATTAAATATATGCCCTGGAAATATAGCAAATCGTTTAATGCTTTAGAATTTTTGTTTTCGGAGATTTATATATATGCTTAAAGACATATTATGGACTTGTTATGGACTTTTTCGGGTGCGAGAAATTGATAAGTTAGTGCTCAGGCACTTTGCCAACCTGGGGAATGTTATCATTCTACTAACATCACTGAAAATTTCCAAAAAAAATCTACCACACCACTTCATAGAGAACATCGTCTGAACTACTCCAAATTGTAAATATTTACATCTCGATTCGGGGCGCAACTATCGGCTATAATTAAACAAAAATGATTTCGCCAGGGAGAGTCATTGCATTTAACTAATATATAAGAATGCCGTTGTGTATCATCCATTTGGATTAATATTCGTAACAAATAACTACTTTGAGAAAGATTATTCTGAATTTCTATTTGATCACTCTGCCCGGTGTCTGCCGGAGTGTTTCACATCACTTTAATCAAGGAAGACTGTTCAGAAAAACTGCATTTCAAGATCACCAACAACTTTCCTTTTTAGGTCCACCACATCTTTCCAAAGATGTACTTCTTCCATTTTGCTATCAAAGACCGAAAATTGTCGTTAAACTAGAGATCCAAATACCCACTAAGGGCCCCTATATCTTGAAATATTAAAGACCGAACATGTCGTTAAACTATAAAGACCGAAAAATGTCGTTAAACTAGAGATCCAAATACCCCCTATATCTTGAGATATTATAAAGACCGAAAAATGTCATTAAACTATTAAAGACCGAAAAATGTCGTTAAACTACAAAGACCGAAAAATTTCGTTAAACTAGAGATCCAAACATCCCCATTCCCTATATTTTAGACAATAAAGAACGAAATATGTCGTTACACCATTAATACATAATTTGTGTTTATGAAAGTCTGGCACCCATTAGCAGTTTGTTTTCAGTACATTTTAATATCCATTGGAACGTAAACAATTATTCGCTGACAGAAATCATGTTAATATCGTCTTTCGTTACTGGTTTCCTCGACTCAAATATTTCTCACTGCTCAATACTTATAATTAAAAAAAATGTTCTGTGTTTCGTGTCACTTCTTAATAGCATTATGTATTCTGCTATTGAAAAGAAAAAAAGTTGCAGTATACCTTAAAGGTACGGAAGGCCTTGGTGGGTATCCTGTGAACATATTTCCACCTGTCAAAAACCGCTACAAACGAAAATAATATTCAAATATAGACATACTTTGTTAATATACAATTGAGAAATATCTCATAAACAGTATGTTATTGTCGTAAATTTGACGATTGTTATGTAAACAAAGCATAAACAGTTACTTTCTTGGTGTTTCTTTATAGTATGATGGTAAACATAAAGAGCGTTCTTTGTTGCTCAATTCCTTATGTGGAAATAATAAAGAGCGTTTATACCATTTCTGTGTGATTAGCCAGTAGCATTGTGCTGCCTTCTATAACACAATCAGACTCTTGTTTAGGTAACATTCAGTAGGTCTTTATGTAAGCATGATGTTTACGCGATAGTGATCGTATATTTGAACCAAAATGTATGCGTTTTAATATTTTTCTGTTCACGGTGTTTGGAACAAATATGAATATTTTCGACAACTAAGCCCCCTCGTCCCTTTAATATAATTAATATAACATCCCTCATCCAATAATCTCCAAATTGCATATCTAATTTCAATCCTAGTTACACGTCACACCGCCCCTCATCATTTGCTTTTTTTGGCTGCTGCTGCAACTGCTCAATTTCTTTAAAAATTATTGAAAAAATGGCCCTCCCGCCCGCCGACATTTACCTCTGATTTTTTTTTGGTCATCGGTCCGCACCAAAATTGAGCACACGTCCCTATATAATATACTTATTTAAACCGAGTATACACGGTGGTGTAATAGATCAAACCGTTAATTTAACCGTTTAGGTAGCATATTTCCACGTATTCGTTATCACGACAAATCCCTGCTGACAATTAACATGTCAACACACTCTATGGAATTCAAAACGTGATCTAGTGAAACGCAAAGTTGTATGCCAAGATTACAAAAACGGTGGCTTGAAAATGGTTAATGTCAATAATTTTATGCTGTCAATGAAAATAACTCGGGTGAGACGCCTCATAACAAAGAGCGCCAAGTGGATGCCCCTCACAGATATTCCATTTTGAGAAGACCCCATGTTCCTTACATATGAGCATGGATATTTAGAGAAACAGGCAAAGAAATTCACAAATCCATTCTGGCATGACGTTTTGTTATCATTTGTCAAATTGTTACAACAAAATGTGAACAATTGCAATATATCCACATGTACGCTGTGGAATAATTCAAATATAAAACAATATGGAAAGGTAATAAACTTCACTTCTTGGCGCGAAAAAGGGATTATGTATATAAATGATATGCTAGATAGTAAAGGTTCGTTTCTTTCACAAGAAGCCATACATAAGACATTTAATATACGCACAGACTTCATCACTGTAAACACTATACAGCAGCAAATAAAATTAACAGCAAAAAAGCTTGGCCAACAGATAACTCGAGTTTCTTACCCCATTCTACCCACTAACTTCATCACTTTGCTTAAAAATTCGCGGGGAGGACAAGATTATTACAAAACTTTGAACGATTCTCAAATTATGACTAAAGCGCGCACAAAATGGCAATCACAGTTTCCTGATATGGGAAGTACATTATTTACATATGATAACTACCCTTTCTCACGACGCCTGACACCAAGCTACAATGGCTACAATTCCGAATAAATTCTAGAATATTATCAACTAATAACTTTCTACACATTTCTAATATAAGACAAGATGGCAAATGTGATAGGTGTAAAAGTGAAAAGGAAGATATCAACCACATTTTTTGGGATTGTTGTCATGTGCAGACATTTATTAGAGATATCTGTAATTGGGGTAAAAATAATGATATAAATCTTTATCCCACAAATATGACGATGATTCTTGGCGCACCACCCATTAGTAAAAACTATACTACAAACTTGCTCTGGCTCATAATTAAACAATATATATATCGGTCTAAATTTAAACCAATCACTTTGTCTGTTAATGTCTTCCTCAAAGAGTTGGCATATAGATACGATTGCGAAAAATATACAGCACGATGTCAATCGAAACTTTCAGAATTCTTGAAAAACTGGTTCCTTATAGAAAAAGCTTTAAACAAACAGGCGACTTAATAAAAATTCGACAAAGTTACTTTAATTTTTGAGACTCCTATCGATTATCACGCAGTCAGTTAAAACATATACTATCTACCACCATCTCCACAATAGCCTCTATGTTGAGAGTTGAGTCCATCCGAAACATCCGACATATTTATAATACATTTACTATATATATACTAAGCATATGCATATGTTTGTGTATTGTATAAATTTATACCACTGGTGTGCGAATGCTGTGAGCCAGGCGAGTGCGTGCAGTAAGAAAGAGATATGTGTGAACGCGAGGAATGCCATATCTGTATACACTTATCAATGCTATTGAACATTCTGTATTTGACATTCCTCAATGTGATTGTTTCTTCAATAAACATTTAAAAAACAAAAACAAAAACAAAAACACACTCTGGCCCGCCAATGCTACAGTGTATAAACGTAACGGGACAAATATGCACATTATATTGGCAGCTAACGAGAACATTCAGCACCAGCAATCTGCTCACCCCTTTCAGCCGATACGATAGAAACTGCACGATTTGTTACTTCTAATTTCCCGTACTTAATTACACTACTTGCGTGTTAATAAAGTACGACCCCATTACCACTAAAGGTGAAACATGGGATTTAGAACATTAATATTCACTCTTACATAGTTCCACATTCAAGGTTCGTCTTGTGTAATCGTATGTCAGTTGTAACGTTGTGAAACTGCAACCGAACTGAATTATTCTATGCTAAATAGTTCATAGCTGACCTGATGCATGCATCTTAGTTTCCTTGTTACATATGACCGTCAGCCGGAACGCGTATCGAAAGTGAGAGTAAGACGCGCGGAGCTGATAATGTATGATGTCAATCATGCCGATATCAAAATATTGGCGACAGATTTTATAGGTATTATACCGTAAGCATTATTATGTTACAATATGCAACTTGGGATAGTCCGTACGGGTAGTAAACTAGTAAATTTTATCTGATTATTATTCTTAACGCTCCTTGAATGGCCTTCAGATTGTTATTTGGGTTGGTGGCTGAAAAATATTGAATGAATTTTTGATAGATGATAATTAGTCATAGGCATAGGCATGTTACTAGACCTCGACCAATCCGACACAAATTTGGTATGTAGGACTACTTTGATCCCGGGAACAATATGGGCCGGTCCAATTTCACGTGCGACCCTGTCATTTACATTGACCATGATCTGGCTCATGTTTCTGACGGATCGAACAATAGTTTTTCTAGACGTTGTATATTCTTCCCAGATGGAGGCCATCACAAAGAAATCCCTAAATAGCCTGGACGAAGTCGGGCACATCAGCTAGTTCCATATACAAACAAGCTTTTATATTTTTCACAATCATGGACAAAATTGGAAGAGGAAACATTTTTGTACAGCCGAAACACATACAAAAGGCACACAATATTGTTCAATACACAATTATCGAACCAACGACACCCTTATAAAGGGGAACTGGAATATTGATATGAAAAACACTGAGCCAAAAACAATGACGATTTTTGAGGCAAACTTTTGGCATTCGATATCGGATTGCTCGGACTTCTTAAAACATGGCGCGAGCTATCTATTTTAAGAAACTGCACATACATCACTCCTTCGATATAATAGACATATAGTGACATGTTCAGAATAATACAATCTCGATCACCAAATGGCGTCAAAATGGCCGCAATCCAAGCCGTGACACGACGAATGAAACATATTGTTAAGCACCTAGTAGGGAAATACGTATCGGTAATATATGTTGTTAAATGTATTGTTATGTATACAAAACATTAAAACAGATCCATCTGGAGGATTTATCGGTCGATGCAACGCAAGTCAAATTCAACGATTTACGTCATTTAAAAGTTCGGGTTAAAAGTTCGGGATTTCTTTTTATAGTCTGTCCTAAAAATACTAATTTTTGGCAAGCAACACACGAAGTACTGTTTCGCCACACATTTTGTGGTAGATTAATTATTGCATGTAACGCAGAAACTGAAATGCATATCATTGCGGCATGAATAATAGTTACATCTCATGAATTTTCTGCACTGTCTGTGATAATAACCATCGTTTAAATCTTATTATACGGCAAAGAAACCCCAATCTCTTCAAAAGACTAACACTTCATCTCACCAGATCAAATAGACAGTGCGTCGTACATTTTATATCAGAATCATTTTCGTGCTGCTACCAAGCCGGTGTCTAATTTGTTCAAGTTACTTCAGTCGTCAACTTGTAGCCACAATATGCTATTACGCAATGTACAATATTAGTTTTCAGTATTTTGTTTGAAAATATCATACCAATACCACCCATGTAATTGTGCAAAATATCAAATGATCAGCGCTTAAAGCTGTTATTTCGGCGTTGACCATTGACTCAATGTTGCTATCTTTGGTTGTGTTCCAGCAGATATGTTTAACATTACGGAGTAGGGATACACAATCCGAATGCAGAACAAGTTATTTCCAGGTATAAAGACTCTGTCACCGAGTATGTAGGCAATTTTCGTTAAGTTTAGATTGTTTGAAAATAGGATATGGTACTCCTCTGTTTTGATAAATTGCGTTCATACTATACTACCATGCATTGTGTGATAAAAGCGAAATATTAGTGTTGTATTACTTATTATCGGAGGTAACTGCGACTACTAATTTAAGACACGAACATTAGAATCTACACATTTCACACATTACTCTATGAATAGCATTCATACTGCCATATACATGTAGCAGTGCAATTTGAAAGGTTTGATGATGTATATATCAACAGAAACGATGACCGGTCACATTCGTGAGACTGTTATGGGCATATATATTTCTGCTTCTAGTAAAGGTCGCAGAATCAATTCATCGCTATTACATTTCATTAAGCACATTATATACACGATTCAAGATAAATAGCGCAGAAAACATGCGTTATTGCTTAGTTTCTTTGTGCCAAATAAGTCCAGATTTAACCGTTCTATGAAACTTTGGTTTAACTTTCTCTCTCGTGATATATATTAGAGATAATTCGTACATCTCTGATAAAATGTTTCTCTTAAACTCTGCATTATTCCTCACATAATCCAAGCGTGCATATATGTTGTCACTCTTATTGGACAAGCTGTTCGATTTTGCACAAACTGTAACTTTCATTCGATTTTGGCGGCCATTTTTGGACCTACATTCCACTTATATGGTCCACGAATAAGCATTGTTTGTATATATTTCAATGCATTATGAATTTGACATTAATTGATGAGCACAAGAATCATTCGCATATGACCTGATGGAAATGCTTCATAATTTGAATCATTTTTTTTTTTACAATTTTTTACAATTTTAATAATTTATTCTTATATTCTTTAACAGACTTATTGTGTAGGTTTAGTGCCTATCAGATCGGCCCCTGGCACTCAAAGGGTTAAACCTAATGTGTCTGGGCTATCAGGCTGTAAATCACTAACGCTATAGCCACAGCTAGACTGTCAAGTGAACTGCACATCAGCAGCCAAATATAGCCCTTGTCAACCAATTAATATCTTGAGATGGCTCATTTTCACCTAGAGCGAAATAACTTATTCATTTATCTGATCGTGTGCAGAGAAACACGTGCTGTATTCTCCAGCTTGACGTAGTCTGAATACCACATTGTTAAAACACGATCTATAGGTTAGGACCCTCGCCTGTGTAAATTTCCATCAGACCCAAAATGTGCATCTTACATGGATTGAGGTCGCTACGCTTAGGAGATAAACATACCCTGTTGAGTTGTACATTCTGGGACTCGAGCATGAAAACAGTTTGTGAACGAGCCGGCTTGCCGGCGAGTTCACAAACTGTGTTCATGCTCGAATCCCAGAATGTACAACGAAACAGGGTACGTTTATCTCAATTGTAATTCAATCTATCACGGAATTTTTAAAACAACTGTATAAAAAGTATCATTTAGTCATTTTCATGACACGAATCGAGACTTTCATTTCGCCGTTGCTCCGTAACCATTTCCTGTGGGGCTGGTTGGCTCGTTTCGCTACTCCGTTCTGCGCCGATGAAATTGTGCCGTGTCACATTAAGATTTGATGCACGCTGAAGCGACCGATGAACGGTATCTATAGACAACAACGCGCGGGTGTGCTCGTTTCGCTACTCGTTCTGCGCCGATGAAATTTGACCGTGCTACATTCAGATTTGATGCACGCTGAAGCGGCCGATGTCGGTGAATCGAAAACGAAAGTTAGCCGCTCTCGGCCAATCAGAATGCTTGTTTTTAGTGACAAATACTCAATTGAATTACAATAACCTTTGTTTTATGAAATATTTATATTCCCATATAGGCTTTGTCATTGGGACCAATAGGGAGAGAAACAATATTCATCATCTCGGCCCTGGCCTTAGCTCTACCACATTCAGGAAGAAAACCACATATCACATCTGGTCCTGTTATCAGCTCCAGATCTCGCCACCAAAACCACGTTACCGATGCAATACGGCATGATCAATCAATTTCACATATCCATCAAACAAAAGGTACATATATGGAGACATTACCACGCAGCAGTGTCTCTAGTACAATATCGTTAAACCCACATTGTTAGTGACACATACCAGTACATCCAGTCTGGTCACAACTCTCGGTCTATATCTATCTCGTCTGGACAGCGTTTGTATGCGCCTGCTATGCAAACTCCAGGCAGAGTTATCTCCCATCGCTCCGCTGAGATACCACTGCCATAATGACATTAATTGGTAAGGAATTCTTACGTGTTTTTAGTTCTTATGTTTTAGGATTAAAATTGTCTATGTGTTGCTCAGTTCATATTGTTCTTATCAATACCGAAAGAATTACCATTATTGCAAACTTTAAAACAATTTGGTGGTCAAAACAAGATAATAGGTGACTAAATAGTAGTAAATACAGTTCCGCGACGATTTGTAAAAATATATTTATCGTCTGCAAAGTACACTCATTGTGGCAGTGATATATCGCAGCGATAGCGTAGAGGGCGCTGTATGCCTGCTATGTTGATACCTTATTGTGTCCAGGTTGGTGGGACGCTGGTACGGCTCGTCAACCAAGTGGTGTAATTATGGTAAAGGTAACAGCCCATGTCAGGTAGCAAATGTGCTAAGATATGTATACATTTACATTATATGGTTACAGAATAAATATTCATTTATTGTATCTAATTTGTTCATAAATCAGCAAGTGGCTAAATTAAATTAGTCTATATGACCGAAATTACTTGCTAAAAATAACCATTCATGTATTGATATTTTTAAATACAAAACACGTACAGTAAGCATTATTCTCACAAATATCTGGTGATATAAACAGCATTTCTTTTAACAGCTGGAATCTCAATTGCTTCTTAAGCTTGAAATTATCTACTAGATCCGAACCAGCATAACATTTCCAACTACATTGGATTTGGAAATCCTAGGATTAATTAAGAAATTTGTTTATCACCACATCCCTTTAGTTTGAATTTTCCAAAATGTGAGTAGAAAACATCGAATTGCAACCAAATTGAGGGGGTCCAGTTGAAAATGTGAAAAAAGACAATCCTAGGGGCTGAACATCAAACTTTTGAATTTGAATATTTAGGGAAAGGCCGAAAAATAATTTGACTCATTTCAATTGCATAGACATTCTGAAACATTAATGACCGCTCCGCCAAACATGTTATGTTTCAGTGAGTATATTGGCCGTTCTCTAACCATGCATTCGGTATTTTCTGTACCAAATATGGTAGCAAACAAAAATTACATTATATTGTGACGTAATTTGCGGATAGTTTTAAAAGTGTATAAATATATGTATTATAATGTGTTTTATATACATACATACATACATACATCACTGCAGGTTTCTCATTGCACCACACTAGGAAGCTTCTAAATGAGGTCCAACAATATACTAATCGGATTAAATGATACTTCGCAATACGAACTTTAGTATATATTCCCACTTAGACGTACTTCGTCAGCAATGTTAGCTGTTATATTATGGATTGTGTTCCCACAATGACATCTTAACTAGCGGCCCCGCCATTATTCACACCTAAATATCGAAAGCAGTCAAGCGGTCATAAATGTTACATACTGCAACAATGATACATCCGCGAAGATACATCATCGAATACAAATATGTACATCCTGAAAAAAGTCTGACCAGTACGCAATACAGCTAATACATTTAAAATCATAATTCCTAAAATAACTCCCATTGTGTGAAACCCGAAATGTGTTGCTCTGCAACTTATCCCGATCGCTTAATTGACGCGGCCAGATCAGCATAGCAGTACACACCCATAGGGCGTTATAAAAGTCGAGTGATTGTTTGTTTGTGAGTATCTGTGTGTTTATCTGTCACGATTGTGGCGCATTTAAAAACATATCGCCCTCATGTCCCGATGCACATCTTATAATCCGGGAGCTGATATGGGCACCCTTGCGCCCCACTGGGTCTTAATTTTACCCCACTAGATTTGTTCCTTATTATGTCCTTCAGCTTTTAAGCAATGTTAACACGAAACAAAAGTAGCCGTGTAGCCTCCAGACAAGATGGCGTCCATCATGGCCGCCGTTTTTCAGACTGATGCAAATTATGGCATGAAAATATGGTAAAACAGTGTATATATTTCGTAAACCTAAGACATAATGCCACTTTTATAGGATATGGCAAAATTGATATTCTCCATACAAGATTGCCGCCAAAATGGCCGCCAGAAGTTGAAAATATGACGTTTTTCACTAATATCCTCTAGATCCGTGCATGCTGTTTGGAACAGGTTGAGAAATGTGACTTTGGTTCGTATTTTTTATATTAACTGATCATGGGAACAATGAAATATGTAATTATTGGGGTCCTAGCCCGTCGGATCCATAAAAAAATCGATTTTACAGAACGCGTATACAATTTCACGAAAAATAACAATTGGGATTCTAGTCATATTTCAACAAGAAATGAACAAAATGTAAGTGAGTCACATCACTACCTATGAATATTCCAACTCATTGGAAACAAAATTGTTACTTTGGCCCAGAATGGCTGCCAAAATGGGCGCAAAGATATTGCGCATGGTAGATATTGTCCCAGCGTGTCCTGCAATAGCTAACACGTTGTGGTTGATGTATAATATTGACTATTTTGCCTTCTGTACATTGAATACTAACATGTCTGATGCACCATGGTTAATTGTTCTATTGTCACCACTGACATTACCAGAAATATTGGATATTTCTCCAACAAACGAGACATAAATATCGGCAAATATTAACTTTTTCTGGTTTGGGCCATTTTTTCAAGTGAAATGTAACTATCTTTGGTATGAAAGGTATTTATTGTTTTTGTCTATCTTAACTGTGTCACACTGTGGTGTTTGCAGACCAAATTTCTCAAGATGGCTTCAAAAATGGCATCCAAATTTGGTAAAACGTTGATTGTGTACATATATCCCGAACATTATTCGCTGCGTTTTCCAAAAAAGGTCCCGAATAATAAGGAACAAATTGAGTGGGGTAAAAGTAAGTTTTAGAGGGTGAAAGGGAACACTATCAGCTCCCGGATTATTAGAATACGACCTGAACATGTTCAGGTAAATCGTTACAAGACAATTATATATATTACGCGTTTCCCAAACGATGTCAACGCATTACTGTTACTGACATAATGCGTTAATTACCTTCTCTTTGTATACCGTTATGTGACGATGTTGTCCTGTCATGTTTGTCACACGCCATTTGTTTTTTACCTGAGACGATTTAAATGTGCATATATGAGCAATAAAGAGCGTTCTTTATGAGTTCAAAGTATATGTAGAAAATTGGGATAGGTGCCGTTGATCTCAGACGACTTAAAGAGCGTTTATTATTAGCTCAGAACATATGTGGTAACATTGGCGCACATAGGTAACAAGATACGGGAAATGTCACGAGTTAAGTGCCGTTGTCCGTCAATGACTTACACTGGGCACTAATAATTAGTAATAAAGAGCGTTTGTGATCGATCAGATTATACTAATTCATTACAAATCGTTCCTGCATGCCATGTTTGTCACCCATCATTTTGGACGCGTAATCCGATGGTAATAATTATTATAATATAATATAATAATTATTTCCAAACATCATGTCTGAAATTGTCAACAAAGTGTTATTACACGACAATACTACGCGAGTAACGATATTTTTTGGATATAAATCGGAATATTGCGTTCACTATTTGCTGAATAATAGTGAGGTTTCGCTAATTCACGTTAAAATCCACGACACCTGGAGTAATCGAAGCATAGCAGGATGGAAATGCGTCTTCACAACCAAACTGCTGTGACAAATGTTTTCTCGTTCAAACGGTTAGTCTGTCCAATTCAATCTGGAATAAACAAAGAATATATCATTCGGTTCGGCATGTGACTGATATTTGGGCGAATATTTTTAATATTTGTATTGTATTCACCGAAGACATGGACAAATTGTGCCCCCCCCCTCATCGTTGAAAATAAATCGGGCACGGTGGGTGTGTACGGGCGGTGGGGGCATGTGTCAGGTGTCACTTTCTAAGTTTCTGGTGAAAGTAAGTCGCGTGACATCGGGCTGGGATCAATTAATGCCGTAGAGTGCTGAGCCGAACTGCTCAAGTCTGCAGGGAACGCGACTCGCGACCCCGGTTGTTGAACCTCTCTATATATATAGGATGATTCGCGTTTCACTGACGTATAAATGTTTCATGGACATCATTTGGACCCAGGACTGTCATGTCTGTCGGATATTAGATACTATTTTCCCACCACAGACACACGTCGGTATAGTGTAAGTGGGTGCTTACCGGGGCAGACGGTTAGCGATATACATGCATGTAATGTATGAACCTCACAAATGAATCAGCTCGAATATACCACACCTGGTCAAGTGGTCCAATTAACTTTCTATGATGTTGGTGGGTCCTGTTGAATTGATATGATGATGTAAGGACACAATGATGATTTTAAGGGAAATTGCCGCTTTGTTTTCTATAATTGTCATTTTCTCTGTCTATTTATTATTTATGTTCCGTTATTAGTTCTTGCAAACCGACCAACATTGAGATGGATAATTATGTCGTTATTTAAAAAAGCAGCGCTATCCGTTTTGAGATACAAAATGTTCCTCAATGTTTTCACAGAAACTGGCATTTTCTCAAATTAAGTGGATTAACCAAACACAGCGAAAATGATAACTGCAGATAACATAACTACACTGTTTTAACAACATCAGTCTGATCTACCAGAACATCATAGCAAGTTAGTAGGACTCACCACCATTATAGAGTACTATGCGGTTCACCTTTGAGATGACGCAGGACGAGTTCACTTTGGTCACGGTCCGATGTATGCATATCTATCACGAATGAAGTACTGATTCATGTTTTGTTTGTTTGATAGATGAAACATTGGGAAAGTTCACCAATGTGAAATCAGATGTTGTATATTTAAAGGTACGGTTGGCCTTGGCGGTGGGTATACTATGAAAATATTTCCACCCGTCAAAAACCGCCACAAACAGAAAGAACAACAAAATGTAGACATACTTTGTCCGTATACAAATAAGAAATATCGCATAAACAGTATGTTATTGTCATATATTTGACCATTGTTATGTAAACAAAAGCATAAAAAGTTACTTTTCTGGTGTTTGTTTATATTATGATGGTAAATATAAAGAGCGTTCTTTGTTGGTGAATTCCTGATATGGATCGAATAAAGAGCGTTTATGCCATTTGTGTGTGATTAGCCAGCAGGATTGTGCTGTCTTCTGTGACACAATCAGGCTCTTGTTTAGGTAAAATATAGTAAATCTTTATGATAACATGCTGTTTACGCGATGGTCATGGTATATATGAACGAAACTGTATGCGTTTTAATGTTTTTATGTTTACGGTGATTGGAACAAATATGAATATTTTGAACAACTAAGGCCTCACGTGCCTTTAAGTATTAGCAGCTTTTTATAACTATACAACTGTCAATGATCGTTTCATGGGATCTCTAGAATTTTCTCCCTCCGATATTTCAGGCTATCTGATTCCCTAAAAATATCAGAGGATCTATCGATTCCCTAAAATTATCAGGGGATCTATAGTTTCCCGGATTCTACATATTCACTGTACCATATATATGAACGAGCATATACATCAAGCATTATCTACGTGTTAAGGCGGCCAGACCTATAGATGATTCAATCTTGCCCAGAGGGGACCAAACTGTAAATAAGATTTAAATAAAATCCTGACCGACCTGCGCACATTATGGAAGTCCGCGAAACACTCCCCGGGCAAGCGCGTAATCAAGCGCGAAATGCGCTTCATCTCAAACTAATTACCAACCATGTCAGTTCGTATAACTATATTGGAGACAGTACTCATTCACTATACAGGGTAAGTTTATTGATCAACATATTGTTATTATTACAAATATATAGATATACAGTAGATTTCAGACTCGTGTACATAACATCGAGGGATACATACGGATTTTACATAGAGCAATAATACTGTATCAAAGCCATATCATGTACTTATACTAAACACGCATAGTACCGTATTCTTAAAGATGTGAAGTGTATGCGTGAATGTTCGATATGTCATTACAAATTAACTTAATTATAAGGTATAATTTTCCCGGCGCGGATTCCCCAAAATACGGATAGGTTCAAGGAGCATAGTACCTTTTATGTAATTATATTGTGATTCACGTGCATGCATATTAATTTATAATATAAATATATGTTATAACATCATTGTATGTTTAATTTGACTTTGGTAAGTTGATTTTATTTGACGGATGAGTATATATTATCTTCACACAAGCCTGTCCATGTGTGAATAATGGTGGGGATACACATTATGACTTGTTCTAATTTAGCCATTTCTTTACTAAATACTCATTGTGGCGAGTAGCTCCATTCGGATCTGTTAAGATAATAGGTCTTTATTGAAATTATTATCTGAACATAATTGTCCCATAATTGTGTATTATAGGTTTGTTCGTCTGCAGTTTGTGTCTATGTCCCGAACACCCCATCTACACGGGTAATAGCCCAGTCCAACTTATGGGTATATATGGTAATCTAGGTTTTAATGAAACAAACTTTCAACACGTTTAGTGGCCTTCGTCAAATGTTATCATGATAATGTCCATTATAAAAAGGTCGAAAGCTTATAAGCATTATGTCATTAAATTATAACAAGTCTGAATAAACAAATAAATTGGCTAATTCTTGCTTTCGATTTGATTCAGTTTGGTTTTTCATGACTCGGAGATCTAGAGTAACATTTATATAACCCTCCATCAGACTAGAGTAACATTTATATAACCCTCCATCAGACGAAATGTAAACATTATTTTGCATGCCCCTCTATTGCTGTTTAAATTTCCGGCTGGTACTTCAATCTATTCAACTGATATGAAATTCGGTTAATAATGTGACTGAAAATAAGGATATACACATTTTAACACGCGGATGAACACATGATCCCATTCTTCCATTTGGAGGAAATGTTCAGATAAGTAATTCGAATTCAACATTTCTTTTTGAACCTATATTAACAACAAGTACGGGGTCATTAATTAGCTAAATTTTGTCAATGATTAGTTTTCGCGATTCGTCAATCTCGATTGAAAGTAGCACTACATATATTAACACATCAAAAACTAAAATTGTTCATTTCAAACACAAACAGAGGCCACGAAGTGATTTTGTTTTCAGTATAGGAGATAATATATTGGACTATGTTAGTTGTTACAAGTATTTGGGTGTGATTTTTAACGAAGACTCTCATTTTGATAAGGCCGCGGAGCATCTGTCCAAGGCGGGAGGGAGGGCACTCGGAGCAGTGATTTCCAAAGTACACGGACTTAACGTTGGTGCTGACACCTTCAAAAAACTCTACATGAACAGCGTTACTCCGATACTGGACTATGCCAGTGGTGTGTGGGGTCACAGAGACTACCATGTTATAAACATGGTCCAGAACAGAGCTGGACGTTATTTCATCGGTGTTCACCGATTTGCGCCCTTACCTGCACTTAACGGTGAACTTGGATGGAAGTTCTCGATGCATCGGAGGTGGTTGGAGGAGGCCAGACTGTGGAACAGACTCATCTTGATGGACCATTCTCGATTGACAAAACATATGTTTATGGTAGAGTTCTGTTCCGTCTCAAGGGACAACTGGTGCAGGGGAATTAGGGAGATGTTTTCAAAGGCTAACATGTGTGAAATATATGACTATATGAATAAATGTGACATAGAAAAATTAACAATAAAACTGAATGAACGTAATGAAGCTAACTGATGTCAGGCGCCTCGGGAAGCTCCGTACGTATAAACTATTCAAAACCACATACTGTGTGGAACCCTACGTGCTTTCGCGGATATCGCGCAGAGAACGTTCGCTGATGGCTCAGTTCCGTTGTGGCATCTTGCCTCTCAGAATAGAAACGGGTCGTTTCCGACATGAGGACGTGGAGGATAGGATTTGTGTTTTGTGTCAAACGGGCGAGGTGGAAACTGAACTTCACTTTCTCATTCGTTGTCCAGCTTACAGTCAGGAACGTTCAAACCTATTTTCTCGTGTCGATATTTCCCCGTTTCATTCTGATGTAGATATCATGGCTCACTGTGTAAATAATTGTGCTGTACATACTGCTCGGTTTATATCTCAGGCATATTCAATCAGACAATCAAAACTATCTAAATAGCCAAAACATGCATTAATAATAATATTGTATTTGTGTACCAAGTGATTTATAGGCCCTATGGGCCGGATGTTTGTTAACATAACGTCACTATAATAAATAAATATAATCTAATCTAATCTAATCTAATCTATATGTCTAAACAATCTAAATCACTCCTCCCGAGTGTTCGAATGTGTTCCGCCCACAAATGTAGATCATAAAAAAGCACTGCTTATTTGCACTCCCTCATATCTCTCCGCCATTTCTATTATGTCCGTCAATTATCCCTCTCTCTTTTATCTCTCTCTCTCTCTCTCTCTCTCTCTCTCTCTCTCTCTCTCTCTCTCTCTCTTTCTCTGCCCTCCCTCCCCTCCCCTTACATATAGTTGAGTCGCTTATATCCGATTTTGGGCTCTCGCGGGGAAATGATGAACAAATATAGGGACCATGCTTATGAGCCAGTATATGGTCTCTACTTCAGAACAAAATTTGTTAGACCAGCTGGGGTTGCGAATGGATGCTCTGATGACGTCACAAAGATGGCCGTCATGCTATTCTTTAAGTTAGTCAAAATGGCGACCGGAGGTAGGAAAAGTGATGATTTCCCATACATATCGCCTACATCATTTCCAATTGTGTCGAATGGGTGACGATCAGGGAATATCTTTCTATTCAACCATGATGACAAATCACTTGGGCATCACACTTGTTGATTTCTTGGATCCTAACCTTGATTGTCTTCTCCAAAGGCGATTTTTCAAAGAAAGCGGTATACATTTTGGCCAGAATATACTCTTTTATTTCCTAACTATTTCCTTAGAGAAAATTATAATTAATCAGTGATTGGAGTGAACATGATCATTACCTGTGACATCTACATAAAATTGGATCTCGAAAATGTCAACTTCATCCAAGATGGCTGCCAAGATGGTGGCAAAAATTCGACAATACGCCAATTTTACCCTCTTTCATCCAATTACGTTTCTGTCATGCAGAATGTGGGTGTGGTATACTAATTTGCTTCTTCCAAAAATGATCGTTATGTTATGATACAATCCTAATAATTGTCTTACCGCAATTATTCAAAGTGCGAGTCAGTCAGATTACTCTATATAGCTAATAGTGTCTGGCTTTTGAAGCCAGAACACTATAAACCTGTCAAATGAATACAATCGACTCTGGAAGTGTTATCCCACTTGAGTAGATCGCCCGGGGCATTGTTCGGATATGATAGCTATAATTTAATATTGTCCTTTTCGTCATCATGGTCATGATATACCGCCGGTATAGGTGTGGCTGACGGACTAGGTTGGATAGTCTGTCGAAGTTACACGTAATATCCATAACGGTCTTCGTAAAATTAATCCTAGTATGGGTAGTCGTGATGATTGGAATGGAAATTTGACACAGAATGATAACACACCTGCTTCTACCATGCAAGCAACAATGTGTGTAGGAAGGAACGTTGATGATTGTCCTATGCTTAAACTGCTTCTTGCCATCTGTCGATACTAAGTACCGGTATATTTCCAAATTTACATTAATTTGACGACCAAGGTGGAATCGAGACAAATTTGAACCAGAATTCAAACAATAAATCTACTTGTATTACAACAATATTCACATATTTTATATTACTGCACCTATGTATGGAATTAGTCTGTATCTTATACGGGTTGCGTTTAAAGACATATTATGGACTTGTTCGGGTGAGTGGAACTGATAAGATAGTGCTCAGGGTTATGCCAACCTGGGGAATGTATCATTCTATTAACATCGCCGAAAATGTCAAAGAAATCGCCCCTACCACCCCATATAAATCATCGTCTGAACTACGCTCATTTGTAAATATTTACATGTGTATTCGGGACGCAACTATCGGCGATAAAGAAACACAAATTATGTCGGCATCGAGAGTCAATGTATTTCATCTATATATCAGAATGACGGTGTGTGTTGTCAATTTGAATTAATATTCGTACACTTAACTACTTTGAGTAAGATTATTCTCTAGTTCTATTTAATCACCCTGTCGGGGTGTTTCACATCACTTTAAGATATGTCTGTACCACCACCCTTTCTCTAATTGAAGTGGATATAATATGATTGCTGGAAATGACTCACACAAGTCTTCACACTTGATGTCGATCCAGGTCCACGATAAAACGTATACTTATTGCTATACTTATTACTGTTGTATTAATAATGGAATAAATACAATTTCAACTAAGATCTGTCTTATATCATTGGATTGCTTATCAAGATAACATGTACATGTACGAATCTCTTCGTAGAGTAGCATCCCCACGCCCGTTTACAATGAGTATAACAGTTTGTGGTATTAGGCTATAATTGGTTCGGCCTATATAAAATTATCTAAAAGGTGCCATGTTATAGTGAGCCATAGCCACCTCCATAGTGAAGTATGCTAGTTCAACTTCTTTCTTTTTCGCGTTCCATTTTGGTTCATAACGTTATAACAGAATAGACCTGGCACGTTACGGGCTGTTATTAATTCCAACAATGACTTCACATTGTTCTGACAGAAGTTAGTGACTACATGTTGCCCATAATGCCATTCAGTATTCAGAACCTGGATTCTAGAGTATATTGGACATGCTAAATCACACTGATAACATGACACTTTAAAGACATATTATGTACTTGTTCGGGTGCGTTCAACTAATAAGTTAGTATTCAGGCGCTATGCCAATTGAAGGAATATAACATACTACTAACATCGCCGAAAATCTGAATCCAATCGGCCGTACCACGTCTTAGAAAACTTCGTCAGAACTACGCTCAATTGAAAATATTTACTACTTGATTCGGGACGCATCTATCGGCGATAAACTAACGAAAACAATTTCGCCATCGAGAGCCACTGCATTTAATAAATATATAAGAATGACGGTGTGTGCTGTGAATTTTGATATACTATTTGTAAAAAATACTACTTTGAACAAGATTATTCTCCATTTCTGATTGGTCACCATACCGGAGTGTTTCACATCACTTTAATACCCATCACTACCAATGGATTCTTCACCAGTTTCACACAGTGTGGTCGAATAGTTCGTCAAACGCGGGCATTATAAATATGATAGGAATCGCCTACCTATTTGCGGCTCGCATTTCCTGATGAATTCGATACACTTCAATATAATCATTCATCAAGTGCGACCGGCGCCACAATCATAACCATTGTCAATTACCACTTCCCTGTTGAAATGATACACACACGCAATGCATCGTCCCTCTTAACCATTCACATGCCTAAATCATAGAAATCAAACATGGACATCATTTTGCTGTATACTACCAATGATCCATGCCACCTTACTCTGTTCATGCCTTTCGTATAATGAGCGAACCACTTTGTGGATCTACCTCCAATTAACCGAAGACATGGAAAGCCAACAACCAGACACACATATTCGTGTTGTCAGATAGCTACCATTGTGTATGATAATGTTCTTGTCAACCGAATAAACGGGTTCTGGGAGGTCAATAACTGCTAATGCACATGTAGCTTGTAAACAGGACTCCACATATGCTATGAAAGTGGTTGGACTACTTTGTTGAATACCATCATCCAGATTTCAGAACCTGCGATGCTACCCCTCGAATGAAATCCAAATTAATATACTATTCTCCTTTAAATTTCATCAGTAAGACTAATAATTTTGAGATGATATAACACAATCGAAGTTCTCTATCGATTGCTTAAAACTATCAGAAGAACTAAAATCACAACCGCTATTATCTTACATCATGATAGTTCCGATGTTGACGAATCCATCGTACATCTATGTTCATGCAACACCATCGCTACTGATTGTTTTTTGTATGATTCTTTGATATTTTGAAGCATAACTGCCAAATATATGTGATGATCTTATATTACAGTGTATGACAACAGTCATAATGAACGCTACAGATAAACAGATCCCAGCGAGAAGATTTATACAATCAAATGGGCGAAAGAAACAAATCTTTGAATGATTGGCTTTTGTATTTGAATAGACAAAAACAGCGTTGACAATTCTTGCCTTCATTTTTTATTGACTGATATGCATATATTTATATAGAGGTCCATTCACATCACACACATGTTTTTGCATGTAGGCAATTTATTATTAGTATGGTATCAATGTTACATGATATAACATGGTCGTATTCATTCTATCAAATAAATATAGAGTAATAACTTGGCATCACGTTCACAGAATGTAAGGCAATCTTACATGTGTTTTTTTCTAATTTAATACTTTTTAGGATAAACTTCATTCACTAACATAATTTGACACATTGTTTCCAACTTATATTTAGTGGGACATGTGCCGGCTGTAAGCCAATATTCGACTATGGTCCTAACTTTGGTAAACAATTTAAGCCGGAATGGTTATCCGTTATGCGAGGCATGAAATGTCCAACTATTGATAATTTTGACGAAAGTCGTGGGCACCCAACTACAACTGTCACAACGTTGACAGCCATTTCATTGGGAAATGCTGTAATTTATCCAGCATCATTTATTTAAGCGAGGTAGAATAAAGGAGAAGAAATAACCCGTTGTCTCGTTCCTCTACGTGATTGATTGATTTATTTATTGGAGTTTAATATCGTTTTCAACAAATAAGGCCATTGCACGACATTGCCAGTTTTAGTGCTGCGGAAATTCGCAGCTAATCTAACAGTGAGTCCAATGGCTGATCAACTCGTCGACCATGTGCACCGGCTATCGGCGATTAACTGGCATCTCCGCCAGATAACGATTTCGAGTTACAAAGTCCCTGTGGAAATTTAACATTTGAACTCACATCGCCAGCGCTGGAGGGCGAGATGGCTTGGAGTTGTACCCTAACCTAAGGCCCCTGTTCCTGCTGAAACCGGTTAGATCATCATTCATTGTACAGCAACACCTACTGATATCTTGATACATATGTTCCAGATACACCAAATTGATGAACTTGTACAACAGTCCTTCATGCCACAAAATATAATGAACACGCACCTCAAGCTGGTGATTCTCGGGGTATTGTTGGTATCCAGGAGACACCATGTCGATGGGTACAGCTCTGGTGCGCCGGAATTAACATGTAACAGTATGGCGCCTAGTCACGGAACGAACCCACAGACCGGTCCGCATCCATTCCTGGTGACACTATCCAGCCAAACTTACGAACCAAAGAGCGTAATAGCAAGTTAGTATAAGGCCATTGTCTCACGCACGTTTAAACGGGGAGATAAAGTAACCAATTTTGAAAGGGGATTTTCATGCTACTCTTCGCAACAAAAGTTAGATATGAAGTTGTCTGGAGACTAAAGCAGCCATATCATGAAACTGACATAATATTAACTGGCGGCTGGGATTGTTAAATTTCCAATATTTGCTAAAGAAATATTTTTTATATTTTTTTCTGGAATTACAACACTTGACCTAGTTTTTAAAAATATGTTTACAATTAGAAAATAAGTACACCAAAATTACAAACCGATCCCCCAGATATATATGCATTGTTTCCAATACCGCATAAAATCACACACAGACATATTAATTTTGCAACTATGTATATTTTGCTGCGGAGATTTGCACGGACATGCCTATTCAAATTTGGTCACTTGACATCCTCCTTGAATAGATTTGGGTTACAAAAAGGATTTTGAGTCGAATACACTAGTAGTCTACGGAAAGTGATGGATAACATATATCATGAAATAATATTCTTACACATTGCAACAGGAACCTTTGTAGAAAACAATGTGACCAAAATATTGCATTTTCATACCCAAGGGGCACGAATACCAGAATTTTTCGACCATGGTCACCTATGTTGGTTCAAAGGCCTCTGGCTTCCAACATCAACATGAACAAATTTCAAACTTTCGCCGTTTACAATTCCAGAAAATCAATTTTTAATGCAGATGACAACTTTTGGGTGCTAAAAAATTGACCCAGTATCTAGAGCCACTGTTTCGCAGAAAACGCTACTGCTGTCTATGGGTCACTTGCACTTAATTTTTTCATCTGTCTAGAACACCTTCTAAAATTACACAAATTCATATCCCACCTTGTCTCAATATTCATACCACATGAATGGTGCCATAAACCAGTAGCACTTTATATCTATAAAATCACCCATACTGATCATTCGAAACTGTGGAGTGTTACCTTAGGGATACGAACACCAATGTGTAGTCGAGCTTCTCACGATAATTGTTGTTATATACAGTTACGATCGAGAGCACTGGAGATCCGTTCCGTGGTTATTCCATTCAGATTCGGCGACCTGATGATGTTCGTACCGGTCTGTTTATATACGGTGACGGCAGGACAGAGTGTACGGTGAGTATTCGTACCGGTTTGTTTATCTACGGTGACGGGAGGACAGATTGTACGGTGATTATTTTTAACTGTCTGTTTATCTATGGTGACGGGAGGATATAGTGTACGGTGAGTACCGATCTGTGTATCTACGGTGACGGGAGGACATGGTGTACGGTTAGTATTCTTACCGGTATGCTTATCTACGGTGATGGGAGGATATTATTATACGGTGAGTACCGGTCTGTGTATCTACAGTGACGGGGGACAGAGTGTACGGTGAGTATGTATTTTGTGATGATGTTTGTACCGATCTGTTTATCTACAGTGATAGGAGGTCAGAGTGTACGATGGGACAGTGGTGTTTACGCACCGTGAATAGGAAATCATACGAGATCAGATTGATTGATTGATTGTATTGCAAAAGTCACATGACAGTGAAACAAGTACTTTGTACACACATTGAGAATCAGAAGTGTTCCATGAGATAAAGGTCCCCTGCCAGTGCATTATCTTATATATGCGAGTCTCGTTCACATAAGGAACCTAGCATATATTAGATAATTCACTGGCTTACAATGTCAATGTATATATTGTTAGGCCAATGCATCCTCTTATATTTGCGAGTCGCCCTATGGGAGACTCGCACATATACGAGAATGCATTGGCACATGGTTTTCGTAAAATTTCACGAAGCTCCGGTCATGGAAGAGTTAACCCTCTCACATAGGTGAGATCATTGACTACTAACTGTCGTCTGGTCCAGTTTATGATGGGCTCATTGTGTGTTAACAACTTATATGGTCAGCACGAGCAGTGAATATGTAATTGAGAATGGACAGATGCAATTAATCAACTGAGAAGACTTTGAGATACTTAATTTACAAGAGTTTATTTTATTTTATTTTTATGTTGCATTTTATGAATACACGATGAATAGATGGTCGTGAATATATGCTGATTGTTGTAACATCTGGGGATAGTTTTAGAACTGTTTTGGCATCTTAGTATTTGACACGAAATTGTTATTAACATTTCCATCAGTATTCGATATAATATACTAAGATGGAATGACAATGCATGTCTGGTCGGTGACGGTGCCACTATGATGATCAGTGATGGGCGATGCATGTCTGGTCGGTGACGGTGCCACTATGATGATCAGTGATGGGCGATGCATGTCTGGTCGTTGACGGTGCCACTATGATGATCAGTGATGGGGCGATGCTTATGGTATTTGATGCAAACACAAATACTTCTCAATCTGATGATTACAAATACAATACAACTGCTTTCTCAGTTGATACATTTGGTTACAAATACAACACTTCTCTAAAATTGATTAAATACTACTAGGTAACATCCGATTACTTTGAGACGAAATAATGCTCATATATTTGTTAAACTCTGGTAAATCATTCCTATCTTCGTGGCCATCAATAATGCAACATAATAAATTAGTAAATATTAGTATTCATTAAATAATCTAGAATATCTGTTGTCAAACGTAATCAAAAGGTAAGTGAAATTACTTATTATTGGATGAAGAATACAATATTTTGGCCCATATTATTATGTGTTGCAAATAAAAATACATCAACATCTGTAATCATTACAAATATAAACACAGAATATGATTACACCACCGCTGACTATAATTATACAAGTAGGTCATCGAGGGAGGAATAAACCACTGGCGTTTGGTTCTTGTTATATTCATCATCTTGTGCCACTATTTGACATAGCCAAGTCCAAGCCATGCACGGTCTTCATGTGATCTACACAAAGGTAAATTAAAATGACCCTGTGTTATTGTAGAGTAGCATGTAGGTGGGTCGCAAAACGTTTGGCGTGAACGCCTCTTATCCATGTGTATACGTTGTTTATATTACACACATTGTTGATGATGATTTACCCTATACAGAAAATAGGATGCTTAAGATTTCAAGTGTTCCATATGATATAATATCGAGCACCGTAATCCAAACAAAGTCACTCGAGGCATTTCGAGGTTGGATGAAGAACTTATTTTACTTTTACAATGTATATATTGATTATTTATATGTTGGCACGGCTGGGGATAATATGGTTATAAGCAATTGTCGATGGTAATCGAAACTATATTCGTTTAATTTGTTCACTGTTAGATAGTTGAATATGTTCTACAATATGCATGTTACTGTGTGTTATTTTTCCTTGTATAATGTAACCACATCTGGATTAATAAATCACGAAAAATGTTGAACATATTTTCAGAGTCGAGGTCGAACGCACAGAGACAGCACCTCGAAAATATCGCAGTTATTTCAGTGGGCAGCACCGGCGCAATATGAAGGTCCTCTCCGTGTCATGTGAGTTCGTAATAATAATGTTTGGACAGCACCGACGCATTATGAAGACCCTCTCCGTGTTACGTTAGTTCCTATTAACAACGCTGCATCGCGCAATATGAAGGCCAGGAATGTCAGGACCGTTGCTTACATCAACCCCGGGTATATACCGTGCTATTATAGAAATATAAGGGGTACAGTGCATTTTATCTGATTCTCTACCTACGACCAATATATATGGGATTATCGAGAAAATCGAAACTAAAACAAAACTATAAAGACACACAAAAATAACTGAGAAATTTTGAGTTGGACTGAAGTGATAATTGATATATGCATGGATGATGTAATTGATATATGCATGGATGAGGTAATTGATATGTGCATGGCTGAGGTAATTGTAATTTGCAATTGACTGTCATTATTACCTTTCTTCAAGTATTTGAGAATAATTTGTGACGGATGACGAATCAATTGGTTTCAATGATTATGTGACCAAATTAACCAGGGGATTCGCGCCTGGTAAACCAAGAATGGCCGGGTCGTGTTCGCCCGGCTTCCCTAGTGAGTTATGTCACGTAATCATCGAAACCTATATATTATTAGTATTATTACATACTTTCCACCATTAACTCTCGTTATTTTACAAAATAGTCCCTGATCAGCTGATTGAAACTCAGTTAGGTTGATCGGGACGTCATTTAATTGTTAGTGACGTATCGATTCTGCTTGACCGAATTCCCGGTGAGGGAACTGTAAAGATTAGAAAGAGACTAATGGGACTCCTGTCTGGCCATCGCTAAAAAATTATATGCATCATATGTAGCTAAAAATCCACCACAATCGATGGAACAATGTTGCGCATCACTCGCAGCGTGCATAAACGGCAGCTTGTTTTTGTTGCCTGCAACAAAATAATTTGTTTTCGCAACACAATGCCGACGTTGACAAAATTATCTCATACATATATTCCACTTGACATAATTGTACTTAGTGGAATCACGTGATTGTATGACGTTAACACTTTGATGACTGGGGCTTCCTGATTTTTTTGCGAAAACCCTGTGCCAATGAATTTTCGCCTATATTACAGATTGCATTGGCCTAACAATATTTATCTTGACATTTTAAGCCATAGCATTCGCTTATATATTCTAGGCTCCCAGTAGATGACTCGCATATATACGGGAATGCAGTGGCACGTGATATTTAATACAGCACCAGCGTAGCCCCCGTCTTGAAAGGGTTAAGTGAACGCCCGAAACACGAAACAAACTCAAACTATTGTGATATACCTCAACTAATTTGTTACGTGCACCAAGGTCATACCACCGCACGACGCAACAACATTTCATTTCGTGCGATCAGTTTAACACAGCAGAATCGGTTACGAGACACTAATGTAATCAAATTATCTTCCAGGGTAACTATTGTAAAAGAAAAGTCATTATTTTGGACACAGAAACATCTGGCGACGATACATCAAGGTACGCCAAACTTACCGACAACATTGATCGATTAGATAATATACACATCGCTTTCGAATGTTTGAAAGGTTTGGAATTGGTGCAATTAATTAACATAGATGTCCTTCCCGATTTGATAAAAATTAAACATTTTTAAAGATGCATAATCAGAAGTAACGCTTCTAAATTACTATTTCTTCGGGTTCGGGGGTAAAAAATATTTGATTCGAGTCGAGGACCACACACATCACACCTCAGAGTTATCATATATCGATTTTGGAACACCTGTTAGTGTTCACCACCTGGAACGTTCGGCGGTCTACACATATTCCACAAGTTGGACGACATTTACTACCGATACCGAATTGCGTTGAACAAAATGTTGATATATAAAACGTTTTTGGACAATGTTATACTGAGTTGACCGATGTTAGCATTAGTTTTTGGTAATAATCGAATCGGATTGTGTACGCTTACCAGGCAAAAGGAAATGAAAATGCTTGCAATCTCAAACATTTGAATCATGCAGGCATTGGGCATCCACAAAATCATTCAAACATTTCATAATCGTGCCGATTGTACATGTGGTTGTATGGTGTTAAATATGATAGGGTTTCTTTATTCAGAGTAAATTCCACCAAGCCTCTATAAAATCGTTATGCGAGCAGATGCGTGACATGTTTTCATATTATATTGGTAATCTTCAACGGCTAACAAATGGGTCACCCGTTAAAAGGCAAATACAAAGGTTAAAAACTGGTTGAATATGTTATTTTGGCCCGTGGATACATTGCCACTCCCCCTATGATGTCGCCGGTTATGTTACCTTGACAACCATTATCACACGCTGTGTATTCTAGCAAATTCGTTGACTATCGGCACAACAGAAGATTCAGCAACATCAACGGCGGTCGTGACTAACACCACGCCGGTCAACACAATCACGGGGCCAGAAACAACACTAACGACGAATACGATAATGACAACCGTGACGTCAGCAACGTCAACAAACACATCATCAGCGAAGTCAACAAAGAAAGCAAAACCAACAATGACAACCACGACAATGACAAGACAAATAACAACGACAACAACATCAACAACAGCAACAACAACACCAACAACAACATATACAACAACAGCGACAACAGCAACAACAACAATAGCAACGACACCAGAAACAGCAAAAACAGAAACAACATCATATAATAATGATTTTGATACCACGACACCAACGACAGAAACGAAATCTACAGAAACGTCACAAACACCAGTTCATTCTACTTCTGTAACTGGATTAACACCAAGAACAACGATCAGAGTAACAACGACCACATCAACCGCAACAACTATACCCACAACACACCAACCGAGAGATACAACAATATCTGTTGATGCTACTACTTCTACTACAACTACTACTACTACTGCTGCTACTACTGCTACTACTGCTTCTACAGTTGGCATCAATACTATCACTAATACAACTACCATCAGTACTACTACAACTACGGTCAGTACTACTACAACTGCGGTCATTACTACTACAGCTACGGCCAGTACTACTACAACTGCCATCAGTATTGTTACAACTACGGCCAGTACCACTGCAACTACTGCCAGTACCACTGCAACTACGACCAGCACTACTACAACTACCATCAGTACTATTACTACTGCGGTCAGTACTACAACTACTACCAGTACCACTACAACTACTACCAGTACTGCTACAACTACGGCCAGTACCACTACAACTACTACCAGTACTACTACAACTACGGCCAGTACCACTACAACTACTACCAGTACTGATACAACTACGGCCAGTACTACTACGACTACGGCCAGTACTACTATAACTACTACCAGTTCTACTACAACTACGATCGGTACCACTACAGCTACTATATCAACATCGCAAACGGCAACAACAGTGACATCACAGCATGAAGACATTTCAACATCGAGGACCACAACAATGGGGACGAAAACAGGAACTACTGCTATCGTGACGCCGAAAAGCCCAAGCAGAATAGTGAGCTTGTATTTTGATATATATATATATACTTGGCCTCATATATTATAGGGGTCATTGGCAGTGTTCCGACCTGGCCAAAACATTACCTTGGAAAACTTGTTTTACCCATTCCCAAATGTTTGGCCATGTTTCTTATAGTTTTGACAGATTTAAAAGCCATAGAGAAAACCGAAAGCTAAACAAATAAACTGATATGAAATAAAAAAAAATATTGTTATAAACTGAAACTATAACGCAGTAAAATATTGTCAATTGGTTAAATAAGAGCTCCGTATTAGCATGATTTAGGTAACACATAATAATAGAGAAATAATAAGACAATGCACACGTTCATATATGCAAGGTGCACACACCTTGGCCACGCCCACCAACAGCGAGAACCATGGTCATTAATATGTCCTATATTACAGATGGGGCCCATTCTAGAAACGTGTTATAACAGCTAGATGGGCATGTATATGGGGACTATAGATCGAGAAGTTTATTGCTAATTACGTGGAATATTAAGTCACGTAATCACGGGTACATTATATTTGTATTTTATACCATAATTGCCTTTGTCAGTGTATGTATAACACACATTTCGTAAACGTCAGATTTACACTGGATTATGGGTATACATGCCAACTCATGATGTAAGTTCGTCAATGGCACTTGTTGAAAGTTTATACCCAAATTAGAACTATATCATAGTTGACCAAATAGTTCCCCTGTTACATTAATTTAAAGTCGGATATCAATTAAATATCAGAAACCATTCATGCATTCCAACCAACTATAAATGTAGCGTGCTAGTATATTATATGGAATGCATACGAATGTGAATATCAACTGACCATTAGATTCGCAATAGACTGACCACTGTATGACGAAGAAGTATGTATTACTACGCGTAAAGCACGTTCCTTACAGCTTCTGTGGGATGGGGTAATCGGAATTTCACAGTGATACATCAGTATGTAACCAACCTGGGAGTTAGTAATCGTATTTCGTATTCATTCACCATATGTTGCATGGGGTTGGTAATCGTATTTCACATGTATTCATCACATTGTGTAGCTTGGAGTTGGGGTAATCCTATTTCATATTGATTCATCGTATGTAGTCTGGGGTTGGTAACCCTATTTCACATTGATTGATCATATATAGCTTGGGTTAATCGTATTTCACAGTGATACATCATTATGTAACCTGGGGGTTGGTAATCGTATTTCATATTGATTCATCATATGTTGCATGGGGTTGGTAATCGTATGTCACACGTATTAATCATATTGCGTAGCGTGGGGTTGGGGTAATCTAATTTCATATGTAGCCTGGGTTGGTAATCCTATTTCACATTGATTGATCATATATAGCTTGGGGTAATCGTATTTCACAGTGATACATCATTATGTAACCTGGGGGTTGGTAATCTTATTTCATATTGATTCATCATATGTTGCATGGGGTTGGTAATCGTATTTCACATGTATTCATCATATTGTGTAGCTTGGCGTTGGGTAATCCTATTTCATATTGATTCATCATATGTAGTCTGGGGTTGGTAATCCTATTTCACATTGATTGATCATATGTTGCATGGGGTTGGGTAATCGTATTTCACATGTATTCACCACATTGTGTAGCTTGGGGTTGGGGTAATCCTATTTCATATTGATTCATCATATGTAGTCTGGGGTTGGTAACCCTATTTCACATTGATTGATCATATGTAGCTTGGGGTAATCGTATTTCACAGTAATACATCATTATGTAACCTGGGGGTTGGTAATCGTATTTCATATTGATTCATCATATGTTGCACGGGGTTGGTAATCGCATTCCACACGTATTAATCATATTGTGTAGCGTGGGTTTGGGGTAGTCGTATTTCATATTGATTCATCATATGTAGCCTGGTTTGGTAATCGTATTTCACAGTGATACATCATAATGTAACCTAGGAGTTGGTAATCGTATTTAATATTGATTCATCATATGTTGCATGGGGTTGGTGATCGTATTTCACATTTATGCATCATAATATTATTATGCAGCCTGGGGTTGGTGATCGTATTTCACATGTGTTCATCATATTGTGTAGCTTGGGGTAATCGTATTTCACAGTGATACATCATTATGTAATCTGGGGGTTGGTAATCGTATTTCATATTGATTCATCATATGTTGCATGGTGTTGGTAATCGTATTCCACACGTATTAATCATATTGTGTAGCGTGGGGTTGGGGTAGTCGTATTTCATATTGATTCATCACATGTAGCCTGGGTTGGTAATCGTATTTCACATTGATTGATCATATGTAGCTTGGGGTAATCGTGTTTCACAGTGATACATCATTATGTAACCTAGGAGTTGTTAATCGTATTTAATATTGATTCATCATATGTTGGATGGGGTTGGTGATCGTATTTCACATGTTTTCATCATATTGTGTAGCTTGGAGTTGGCGTAATCGTATTTCATATTGAATCATCATATGTAGTCTGGGGTTGGTAATCCTATTTCACAATGATTCATCATGTGTAGCCTGGGGGTTGGGGTAATCGGAATTTCACTTTGATTCACCATAATTATGTAGTCTGTGGTTGTTAATCGGATTTGCGTGATATATTGGCGCCTAGTATAAATGCACCAACTTCTCTTGGTATTATAATGGAGGTCGGTTATATTGTGGCCGGGCATATGGTGGCCGGGTATAATGGTGGCCTGGTATATGGTGGCCGGATATGGTGGCCGGGTATATGGTGGCCGGGTATATGATGGCCGGGTATATGGTTGTCGATTATGTTGTGGCCGGATATAGGGTGGTCGGTTATATTGTGGCCGGATATATGGTGGCCGGTTATAGTGTGGCCGGATATAGGGTCGCCGGTTATATTGTGGCCGGTTATATTGTTGCCGGGTATATGGTGGCCGGGTATATGGTGGCCGGGTATATTGTGGCAGTTTATATTGTGGCCGGATATAGGGTGGCCGGTTATATTGTGGCCGGATATATGGAAAGCGCATTTACGTTACGAAAATCATCGATACGTTTTTTCATATTCTCCTAATTATATATTACTGCAAAACATGGTTTAAAGGGAAAGTGTACGCCATTTGCAATAAATTCCCGGTGATAGCAACGATTTAATATCGATATTATATAGAAAACTAAGTAATTTGAGTCGAAGATGTATTCTTTAAACGTTTAGGTTAATAGGTTATCTTAAAATCAAAGTTAATAATTTTATATAAATTTAATTTATGGCTGGAGTCATAAAATAAGTTACGAATTTCCGTATTCAAGACGGAATCAAAATAATTCACGGATAGTGGATTGGGTAAAACGTGGTACACATGATCGTGTAAAAAATATGCTGATACTCAAGCCATTCACTGGCTAGTGACTACACAATGACTTAATGAGTATATGGGACTAGTATGCATATATAATATAACATTTAGTTGATACATTTGCTTGAAAACTGTTCAAAAATTACTCGACAATGGCAATTGTTATTTCGCATTCCGGCTAATCTGCCATCCGTAACATTACTTCGTACTCAACATACTTTCAAATAATGGAAATCTGGTAATACCTTATTCTACAACTCAGATACTTTAGGTTACAGTGAAGTAATTATTTCCCATAGGCCTCAGTGTTAACATATAATGGACTGCAGCCCTGACTATCCACGAATTGTGATAAATGAGTACATTATCACCAGGATTGGCACCTGCGCAAAGTTTCTGCATGAACAAAATCACATAATCTAGCATGGAATATACCTTTAAATTTGGGATTTATAATCTTGAGTCAGAATTGCATGAAAACAATATTGACATTTTTTACCTCACACCAAACAAATTCAATCTAGGAACCACGTGCTTTACAATGTGGCAATGTTTTGTTTGGAGTCTGACATTTCAAGAGGAGTGATTACATGTATTTTATATGTTTAAATATAGAAACTACTATTAACCAACCAGAGCCCAGAATTGTTTTAATTCTCTCCTGCATCTTCACTGTAACCTAAAGAAACCAACAATAGTATTTGGGGTACAGTATCCCTTTCATATGGATGCGACTTTATACATTGTAGCATCTGGACGAACGGTGTGGTAAAGATATCAGCTGCTTTCACGACTGCCATGGTGTATGCTCATTCACCGTGACATGGCAAGAGAGTGGCGGAGCTATCGAATTCTGGTTATCTGCTCTCCGGCACACAGAACACAGATGGTCAGCTGTTGGCTTCTCTAATGATGCGAACATGGTACTCTATACATATTATTATATAGGCTTCAGGCTAATCATATAACATCCTAATTAATATTCTGATGATGTAAACACAATGAGCTATATTTGAAGGTTTCAGACTATCCTGTGTGCTCGGCTATTCAATGCATCACCCTTTGATAAGTGCATCTGCAATTCTTGATGTTTTGTTCTGTTTTTCAGAAAACAATTGTCATTGTTATAAATGCGTAATAGGCCACCTGTACATTGCCTAAATTGTTTGGTTTGAACATATGTATTAGGGATTGGGGCACACATTATAACAAACAACTTAAGGTGGCCCCTCTCCCAACACTATTTAGGTAACTGTTTAAACAAGATTAATAACAGCTATAATGCGCATGTTATATTTTGAATATTGATGATGAAACGTGTTTTTATTTTCTGAAATATATTTTTGAACGATGTAAAGGTATAGTTGGTTGTGATGTTGTGGAATGTTTGGGGCGCCTCCGATGAAGTGGTTTACGTATTTTATTGCGAAAGCATACTCATCTGGTATGTCATATAAGTTCGTTCTTTGCGGTCAGAATAATGGACATTCCAAAACGAAACAATGGCATCCTAGTTCTCTTTGCAACAATTACATATGGGGCTTTCATCATATATAACAGAAGTTCACTACAACCGTTGCGAATTTAGGAATGGATATTTTCTTTCCTACTCCCAGTTTGAAAATAAGGAGGTGGTCTGAGTGTCAAAATCTAAACGCATCAGTTACGAACGTTGGAATCTTATTCTATGATTGTGCCATAACGGAAAGATTTTTGTTAAATGTTCTGCGTAACAGAAGTAACAATATAATTCCGCTATGAGTAATTCGAAATATTGACAGCGCGGGGAGGAAGTGGTAGATAATTAGTAGTTGGGCTGTTATTAATTTTAAATGTGTAAGGTAGTAGGTGATGTTCGCGCATATTACTGATTGTGGGCCAGCCTATTTCAAGGAGTAGGTCGTTATCGTATACCGATCTGGCAGCTTCTTTATGAAATTGTTCAAGTTTATCATTCACGTATTTTGGTGCGTTCGCCCAGACAATACCATAATAATCCATCATTGCAGAATATATGTATTGTAGATTGTTTTCTAACGTCTTTCTATTAATACTGTAGTTAAATGTTCTGAGTTTTGATAGTCTATTTGATACTCGTCGACAGATAGTTTCAATATGTTCATTCCAATTCAAGACCGATGTGTATATGCGATTTAATCAAGGATATTTCTTCGTTTTGGAAAAATAGTTTCATAATTGGTATAATTCAACTTTAGACATTCATGACCACATATATATATTTATTAATTATTGTTTTATAGCGAATTGCATTGTTTTTCTAGCATACTGTTTCTATTGGTGCTAATGAAAATAAATCGCATCGTATCGTATATATGCTCGTCGCCAAGCATCAAGTTACTCTAGCATGGACATTTATAATAAGTTACCACGTTTATATGTACATGTGTTCAAAATCCGCCATTTTTAGCAATTTCAGATAACGTATTCCTGACGTTGACTCCTTGTACATGCAGGGTGACGATTTGGTGGTGACTTGTTTATTTGGAAGAAACGAAGTTGATGTCTCTCAAGCCTACACTTACAAACACAGCCTAAATATAATACAGGTAAACACAGCCTAAATATAATACAGGTATGAACTAACAACGGCAAAACGACACACCCATCGCTATGTGTTATATTTGTTCCAAGTGAACAATAACAGATTGCAAACAAAATTGCGGACGGTTATCCAGTGGGTGAATTTATACACCCTTTCTGGACATAAGTTGGATAACTTATTTTCAATTTGGAAGTGACATGTACATGTATGAGCAACGAATGTTCCACAACGTAGATGTATGTCCATAAATGGATGAAAACCCACCATAATTCACATTATTTATGGGGGAATGTTTACTCAGCCCTGTAAATTGGTTCATGCTATATTTGTCTGCAACAAACACAAGCAAGTGACATTGCCCTCGGATGACATGGCCATCGCAAGCTGACATGCCTAACCGAAGCACGAAAACATGTTGATGTATTCCTAATGTTATTACACGCTTGTTCCATACAGTGTTATTGCTGTTCCATATTTACACACCCGTATGGAACGGACGTCACATGCGCATCTCGTTGACGTAAAATGACGTACATGACGTTCGCATCAACTATAAAACGGGACATATAAAATAAAATCATCATCACACAATCATGACAATACAAGACTTGTATCTTTCTAAATAAATACTGTAAGCCTTTATATGTGCACGAATTTTAGGAAGAGTAACGTGTAATAAACACAGAACGACACGTATGTTAATGGGTTTGATGATACGACACTTGTGCCATCGCGGAAGTATATAATTCGAGGCTGCGCACCTTGATATATCATTCCGTGCTAACACTCGTGCCATATAATCACATACATTAACACACTCGTATCGTTCTGTCTAGTTATTGCAAAAAAAGTAAGAACCCATGCATTAGTGTTTATATTTTGTCAGTGTGACTTGTATCAGGTTTACCATTACATCGGCCGCAACCGAGTATAAGCTTTTCGTATAATCGCCTGCGTCAAACCCATTTGTTTGTATCATGCATTTCTGTGAAAATTATTGTATCTTTTGATTAGATAAATATAGTTTAGACAAATTTTTTTTAGCAAAAATCAGGACTACTTCTATCATCATTTTAGTAATAATGTTGCCCTTTTTATTTTAAATAGATTCTCCCAGTCAGTTAAAAGTGTATATCGGAATGGTATATCACTGATATGGGTGGTTGTTAAGGTAGACTGATAAAAGCAGACGACAGATAAATAAAAGTGCAGAATGAGCGCCATTTATTGAAGAACATGTTTAGATAATAAGTTTAAAACGCGTTTGTTGAACATTTCCTATGTAATGACTACTCATCAATGATGCTTTATTATACTTCTATCCGCAGAATGACGGTATTGTTGGGACCGGCGGAGGAATAAGTGAGGATATAGTTTCCTGCCGATTTACCGTCTCGAAGATTACCGTTGCGCACGGAAGAATATACAACCTCACACGAGATTGGCACATCGTGTATGCCAGTGGACCTCTGTTAGGGAATGGAGGTGGGTTATATGAATAATGTAAATATACTTATTCAGCTCTTATTATTAAAGTGATGTGAAACACCCCGCTTGGGTGACCAGGAAGGAATAATATATAGTCATGCCAATATACGTTATTTTCATAAATTTGATATCCAACGTCACTGTTTGTTTAAACATATTTTATTAGCAACTCGATAATTGGATTGGGGCAGAATTAAGTTATTTCTAACTTATCTATGTTTTATAGGTTAAGCAACACAGGTAAGTGGTTGTCTGAAAAGGTGACACATATGTCCGGGTCAACGAGCATTACCCCTAGCCCTCCGGAATTATAATAACAAGCCAGAATGGATCAATGGCTATATAACGCACCCCGAGGCCTTTCCGTTTGTCAACATAAGTACAGTGAAAGAAATAATGGCTAACATGAACCTATCCGTTATATAATTTTGCCCACACAATGAAGGAGCTATACATAAATCTACGGATGTCAAAAGAAAGGAGAGGATGTCTGCCATGCATATTAAAGAAGTTTTGGGGCTAAATATAATGATGACCTAGGTCCCAATTTATCGCAAACAAATTGCTCCTCGTTCCAATGACTTGAATTTTGAGGTGGACGCTGGATCCTGGAGCGGTGTAATGTTATTTTGAAAATACTTTAGAATGTACACCACAAAAACAAGATTTTATATTATGCCAAAATTATAATTTAGATATTTTTGGAAATTACTCCCAATGAGTTGAAAATAATAAGATAAGACCATAATAAGCACATGACACATTACGTTTCGACTCGTTACCTGCATGTTTTATAAGCAACTCGCTAATTGCTACATTCCTCCAATGGGGATCGTGTTTGGATACTACCATATCAGTTTATTCATTGACATAAGTCGACCATAATTATGCCATTAACATACATAGATAGTACTGTTATTCAGTGTTGGCGATTCCAAGTTTGTTTAACACGCTTCTGTTTCGTTGATAATGGTGTGATGAAACAACTTAAATTTAAAGCAGTTTAACAATTCATATCTTAACACTTTCGTGACTGGATCTTCCTGCAATTTTGCCGAAAACCCTATGTCGATGCATTATCTTATACATGCGAGTCTCCCATATATAAAAGAATGCATTGGCCTAACAACATTTATCTGGACCTAGTGCATTATCATGCTGCACCAGCGCAGCGTGACAGGGTTACAATGTTGCCTCATTTTGCAGATAGACCAAGCATCGGCATGCATGACAACATACCGGTGTATACCACCAAGATCAACTTACTACACTCTCGAATGTACAGCGTCAAGACTGGTGGACACAATATGATCTTTATCAAGATACACGGTCAGTAAATAGTGGTGGGCTTATCTTCTTAGTGAACATGCATACACCGGAAGGTCTGCATAGTGCTGTTAGCAGACATCTCGTCATATAAAACATATGGTACCACAGCTAGCCGCAGATAATTACATTGCATGACTCACCGTATCCATATATATTATTTATTATATTAATGGCAACATGCATATCGAATGCATCTTTACCAAAGCTAAAGATGAGAAGTAAACTTCCGGTAATTCCACATGCAACGGTGCTACTAGCATTTGACTTCAAATACGTCTTGGATTGATTCTTGTTATAGCATTTAATTATACATGTATTACATGGCAGGTAAACAACATTTATAGAAAATTTATGTGTATATATTTTAGAAGGGGTTTTCTTGTTAATCCGAACATTTAGCCTCAAGAGTTCCGGGAGTTGTCGATGATCTTTTTGATACATGGTGATTGAGAGATTCTTGGTAATTTGACATATCCGCAGTTCTGCACCGCCAATTCAAACCAGGGATGTAGTGAAAGAGGTGGGGAAAATATCAAGCCCACAACATTGGTCAAAGGCCCACACAGTTGAAATGTCTTGCTTGCCACGACATCAATTGGAAATGTCAGACCACAATGGGTTTCAATTGCTCCGGACCAGTATTTAGTGTGGAATGTATTGTTTTAGACCAAAGGACAAAGGACTGTCGGTCACATTTTGGACAACAGTTAGACATTGCCAACCATATGAGTGTTAGTTCAAGTCTTCTCGTACTAAAACCAGCTTGATATTGGTATGGCGAGATGCTCGATTTTAGTCCGAGATCGCGCCCATAGCCTTCTTATGACACGAGTTACGCACAGGATCTGTGGCGGGAATATGTGGTGTATTTTACTCGATTTACCTAACAAATCAATACATGATGCTATATACATCGGAAAGAGAGACATCTTATGGTCATAATGGTGTATAATAATCTAACTTTAATGTTAAATTACACATAGAATATTCCGGTTGATTGCCACAAACATCGCTTTTTTCTGTTTGTTTACGTTTTAACTGAAAGCCGAAGTGGTCCGAAGAACTCGGCATAGTCCGTCTGGGTATACTAGTTTCCGTTTCTATATATAGCGCGGGGTTTTCCGAACAAAAACCGATCGCCCCAATGTCAAATTTCCTATGTGCTTTGAGAACAATTCCCGCACTAAAAACTTAATGACATAATGGAGGATCAGAGCGGTAGTTTTGTTGACGATTTTCGCAGGCAACTCTTCAAAATTGCAGCAAATTAGAACTCTTGTGTCTGACTTGCCATGCGTGTTATTTTCGTCCATGTGCGTTTTGACTTTTGTGTTCATAAAATAATCGGAGAACCGAATCACACCGTTTCGAAATATAGTTCTTCGGTTTTAGTGGGACTTTTCAAACTTAAGGTTCAAAATTTATACAAATTGTGTTTGATTTTTTGTGTGCTTAACAAGAGCAGTATATTGCTCTGTTCGCTTAGTATATATCTTAATTTCTCGGAAGTCCACCAAATGTGGGTGAAATATAGCGCCATATTTATTCTAATGCTCGTTGTGTTTACACTGTTTTAAACTTTGAGAGGGTTGTAATTCCCGTAATTTATTTAATGTATTACATTTATATCTTCAATGTTTACTTAATCTATTTATGTTTTATTTATTGACACACATAATTACGATTACAATGGAAAATTCATCGTAATTTGCGTGGTTAGTCGAAAATCTACGGAATATTTTCAACGGAAAATGCTGAACACAGTTCGCGAGGTCAACTGAGTTCGCATACTTTTAAAAATTTGTAAACACTGCGGCAAATGTCTCTTTTCACATTAAATTACCGCTTTCAATTCACAACTGATGTCGGTTTCAGATCAAATAGCATGTCTTCTGCGGAAAATATCCGTTTATTGTCGCAATTGTGATATTTTATTTCATATAATTGTGGTTTTATTTGAGCTGGTCATTAACGCTTAACTCGTGTCATAAGAAGGCTATCGGCGCGATCTCGGACTAAAATCCAGCATCTCACCATACCAATATCTTAGCTGGTTTTAGTACGAGAAGACTTGGACTATATGGGTGTATGACTGTTCAACAGTTAGGTATTGCCAACCATAAGGGGTGCCTGACTATTCAAAAGTTAGATCATTTGAGTTACCAGTTGCAAATGACACACAGGGGCGCGGGGGCAAATGAAATTCGGAATGGGATAGGGCATTTGTATAGGAAACATACAATGGTCCGGATATTATATTTCGGCCGATGTCTGATCGTGTATTTACAATAACGACTCGATGGTGATGAGTGAGGATTTGGTCATGGGGCACCCTGCAATGCTTTGAAGACGTCATTTGGGGGGTCGTTAATAAGCAATGATTTCAAACACAGTTCCTGTTTTGTATAAATAACACTGTAATGTTGTTTACAAAGACAACACTCAAGCGAAATACACGTTATATTAACATCGACTATTCGATAATGGTTGTCAGAATTCCACATTTCAGCAACATTTTGGAATTTGGACCAGATATCAATGTGAAACTTATTTATTATAGAGGGGCATAGTATTATAGAGGGGCATAATGTTTATTAATACAACTTTTTGCGCACTTTTCATACACTTATGTTTTGTGTTTCAGGGTGACTCGCTCAATAGAACATTTCTATATTTTCCGCTTATGTCTGGTAGTTCACTTATCTCAGATGCCTGATGATACTGTCTTTGATGTTTACTGCATATTTACCTGTATTGCAGGGTGCCTGGTGATACTGTCTTTGATACGTTAGTAGTATTGGCGGGCACTCTGGTCCACCCCCTCGCTGCGGGCCACTCTGACCCATGGGCCAGAGTGGCCCGCAGCGATGGGGGTGGGCCAGAGTGCCCGCCAATACTACTAACGTATCAAAGACAGTATCACCAGTAAAATCACCAGTAAAATTTCTGGCCCATGGACCAGAAATTTTACTGGGGGCGGGCACACTGGCCCACCCCGTCGCTCGTCGACACTCTGGCCCATGGCCAGAGTGGCCGACCCAGTAACATTTCTGGCCCATCAGAGCCCCAGACAAACATGAGCAGACGACACTATTCTATATGCTTCTAAATATGTGTGGGGCTCCCTGCAGAGTAATGGATGTTTTTCTACCAATTTTTTCCGAACGTCAAATCAGGTGTGTTTCTTTTTTGTCAAAAACATCACATTTCTATGAATAAAACACCGATTTGACTCGAGAAAATTTTATCTGTACCATTTTACCATTATCTCATAACATATTTCACTGAAAGATAACTTCTACGAGTACATTTTACAACGCTAGCGTCTTCGAATTTATTCGAAGACTTTCGCTTTTGTTAAAAATGCACTGGTAAAGTAGCACAATTTACCAATGCATCTATTTTTGCTCGGTATTATTCTAAGTTCAGGGTGTACAGCGAAGGGGAACGCCCTTCGCTTACCACACTGCCATTAGAATCCGAGAAAAAATCGATACATTAGTAAATTGTGCTCTTTTCTGTCAAAACCCTTCGAAGCGCCCACCTTACTCTTTGGAATCTAACACAACATCTGGACCGACCCTGGGCGGGCCACTCTGGTCCCACCCCCTCGCTCGGGGCCACTTTGGCCCATGGGCCAGAGTGGCCCCGAGCGAGGGGTTTGGAATTTGTTCTGGCCCACCCCCTCGCTCGGGGCCACTCTGGCCCATGGGCCAGATTGACCCCCGAGCGAGGGGTTTGGATTTTTTCTGGCCCACCCCTCGCTCGGGGCCACTCTGGTCCATGGGCCAGAGTGGCCGACCCAGAAATTTTGGACCGACGAGCCCGACCCTGGGCGACCTCTCTGGCCCACCCCCTCGCTGTCGGCCACTCTAGCCCATGGGCCAGAAAATTTCTGGGTCGTCCACTCTGGCCCATGGGTCAGAAATTTTACTGGGGGCGGGCACTCTGGCCCACCCCCTCGCTGCGGGCCACTCTGGTCCATGGGGCAGAGTGGCCCCACAGTGAGGGGTGGGCCAGAGTGCCCGCCAATGCTACTCATGTTTACCTGCATCTTTACCTGTATTTCAGGGTGCCTGATGATAGTGTCTTGGAAATGTTTGTCTAAAGCATCGGGATTGACCTGTATTTTTACCTCTATTTGTGGGTGCCTGATGATGTTGTATTGGATATGTTTGTCAAAATCATCGGCATTGACCTGTATTTACCTGTAATTTACATGTACATGTATATCACGGTTCCTGATGATACTGTCTTGAATATGTTTGTCTATATCAGCGGAATATACATGTATTTACCCCTATACTTACTGTCCTATATTTTTGGGTGCGTGATGATACTGTCTTTGATGTTTTTGTATATAACATCGGCATTGACCTGTATTTTTACCTGATGATATTGTTTTGGATATGTTTGTCTAAAGCATCGTGAATGACATGCATTAATCTGTAATGCACCTGTATTTCAGGGTTGCTGATGATACTGTCCTGGATATGTGAATCTATAGCATCGCGATTTACCTGTATTTACCTGTATCTCATGGTGCCTGGTGACACTATATTGGATGTTTGTCTTTTGCATCGCGACTTACTTGTATTTACCTGTATCTCATGGTGCCTGGTGATACTCTATTGGATGTTTGTTTATAGCATCGTATTTACCTGTATTTTACATGTATTTCAGGGTGCCTGATGATGTTGTATTGGATATGTTTGTCTATGGCATCGGGATTTACCTACATTTACCTGTATATATACTAATATTCCCGGATGCTGAATATATTGTCTTGGATATGTTTGCCTACAACATCGAGCTTTACCTGTATTTAACCTGTATGTCATGTGCCTTATTATACTGTCTTGGATTATTATGTTTGTATATAACATAAGTATTTACCTACAACTTTAACTGTATTTCAGGGTGCGTGATGATGTTATTTTGGATATGGTTGTCCATCGAATCGGGATTTACCTGTATTTGCCTGTATTTTTACCTGTATTGCAGGGTGCCTGATGATATTGTCTTGGATATGTTTGGCCAGCATTGGGATTGTTATAGCAACATGGTACAAGGAAGTCTGGCCAGACTATAAAATGGGCGGAATATTCACATGGTTTACGGTATTAAGTATAATATTTCTCGTTATACCACCCCAATGCAGTCAATGTGCACTCTTAGAACAAATGCGTATACATTCTACACAAAATGTTTTAATTTTGATCTTAAAAAAATATGTGTCTGTGGAATTTTCTCAACATTGAGTATGAATGAATATGTCACTATGACATATGTACATGTATGAAATATGTCCTATTTGAGACACAAACCTCTTAAAAAGCTACCTTATTCAAAATATGACAGTAGCTTAAACACTTGGGTTACACAGTGTTTGTGCCAAAATTGAATAGCACATAATTGTGTAGCGCACAGTTTTAAAGTTGCTATCAGCGTTTTAATATGGTAGCTTTTACGATGTGTGTACCTGAAATAGAACATATCTCATCTACTAACTATAATATACTCACATATTCAATGTTGAACAGATTCCACCGACACATTATGTGTCATTTCTACACAATTTTGTTGAAGATCAAAATAAAAACATATATATTGTGTAGAATTTATACACATTTGTTCTAAGAGTGTGTGGTGTATTATACACTTTAAACGTGGATAATAGTTCGAAGATTATTGGCCGGGTGATACCTGTCACAAATTGCGCCTCGAGCCAACTGTGACGTAACAGCATGATCAACAGTTCGAAGATTATATCCCGGGCGATATTTCGCTTTCCGGGTAATGGCCAAAACTACCTTATGTCACGTGATCGTGATTCGCCCAATCACGACTGACAACATGACCCTATGTTACGTCTACGTGCATAATAATATAGATTAAAAACAATTAATTACTTCCCTATATGATACGGCTTAGATGTTATATTCTCACAGGGAATATCATGTTAAAAAGTCAAGTATAATTATTTTTGGCATAGCCCGGTATCAGTGGATTAAATGATTTTGTTCAATGGGATATAGTCTTGAAGTGTTAATCAATATCTCCGAAATGGTAGTATTCATAATTATCTAATATTAGTTTATGTACACATACGCACACTCATATATATGGCTGTGCAGGCATGTGCAGTTGACAGTGTTTACTATAAGTCCAGTCGGGGATGGGTTAAGCCTATTTGAACTTCAAATAGTAAATAAATATAGGATATCCACACTTTTTCAGTGGATATGGGTTATATCTCATGAGTCATGACAAAACATTGAATTTCCACGAGTGGCTTTAGCCACGGGTGGCAATTCAAATGTTTTGTCATCACGAATGAGATTTAACTCATATCCACTGAAAAGTGTGGATATTCTGTTTATTATACATTTAGTTACTTGCCTATGGCCCCCAATGAATGTCAATACATCAGAAATTTCGCCAGTGGGATATCACTTATATCTCACTAGTGGGATATCACTTATATCTCACTGCTAAAACCTTATAATTCAAGGGCAAGTATATAATAAAGAACGATACCAAATGTACCATTCAGTGAAAACAAATGAACTCCTTTCGGAATTGTTTGGGAAACTAAATTCGTGGATTGCCACGCTTTCTGCACAAACATCTGTAGCATACAAACTTTGAGATCTCTCCCATTATATACGTCCGCAAACTCCAGACTCTTCTAGTCTTCTTGTCCATTGAGTCAAAATGATGCCACAATTACGCTGTGTATGATATTCTGTAGCCACGCAGGGACTTATTTCCCTCAGTGATAATCCACCAATCAGTGGCTAGATTGTATTAGTAGGGTTTATAGCGTAAATCAATTTAATTAGTTGCTTGTAACCTATATTCTAAGTAGAGTAACTCTAGTTAACTAGCTGCTTGTAACGTATAGGCTAAGGGGCGAAACTCTACTTAATTTAACTCAAAAAATAAGTTGGGGCGTGTAAACGATAGTCTAGGTTACCATCAACTAAATATTGCACACAGGCGACAGTGTTAGGGTTAAGCCATGCCTACGATTCATTACGGTACTGAGCCAAACTTTAAATATTTTGCGGACATAATTTGTCAAAAAAGAAATGGTGCCTTAATTACCATACTTATTCCACAACTATCCCTTTTTGTGTAAAAAAATTCAGTATAGAAAAAAACACCTCCACCCCTACCAAATATGGCGACCAACGTAGACGCTTGACGAACAATCGCACTCAAATGGCCGAGGAATTAACATAGCCTATGAATTATATGCTGACTCGAGTTTCCCTACACAAATGACAAGGGGCATACTTTCAATTACTTAGTCGCTTATAACCTCTATGTTTGTAAATATGACTGCTGAATTTGGCTTGATCTGTTTCAGACTCATCGGATTTGTATGAGCTGCGTCTTGGTATCGACAATATCAGCGATTGTGTCCATACTTGTGGAGAAAGACTGGACCTACAGCGAGGTGAGATAATACACCACTCCTTAACCCTTTACCCAACAAAACGGCCAAAACCGGCCAAATAAAGCTTCAACAGCCTAAAATATCTTCGGTATGTCTCAATAGAATCATACAAATATGGATATCATTGGAACCGGCTCCTTGACCACATTCTGATGGTTACAGTTATGCCCTGTGCCAATGCATTCTCTTATATATATTCTTTAACAATTTTATAATTTGTATTGTGTTAAGCCAATGCATTCTCTTATATATGCGAGGCGACCTATGGTCGACTCGCATATATAAGAGAATGCATTGGCACAGGGCCCTTCTGTTGGGTAAAGGGTTAACCCATCCATACTGAAGGTAGCAACCTCTAAGGTTTTTGGAAAAGTACATGTGATTGTTTAGATATTTAAGTTTTCAGATGGGGAGATAACTACAAGCATATGTGAAAGTAAAAAAAAAATCGATTTTTTTTGGAATTATTTTTAAGATCGGGCTTTATAATAAAATGTCTGTAAGGTTTGGGATTCGTTGGGGGAGCAAGAAGAGCCCAAATTTCTTAGCAATTACTTAAATCAGTGCCCATACAATCTAAAAAAAAATAGTAAGCAGTTTATCTCACCTCTGTTTTCTGCCACGTTTTTGACCAGCAACATTAGGTGATATAAAGCAAAGCCACTATTTCAGGAAGATGCAAATAAATATGAACAAATGGATTATAAGAATACTTACAAAAGTTAATAGAATAACAGTTAGTTGTCATATATAGTGTGAAAAGGGAAATAATACTGGTATAAAGTGTGTTTACAATAGAATAAACATTGCGATTTAACATGTGTCCAGATAGGCACTGGAAATGAAACTGCGGAAGTGAGGTTGCTACTGATGGATTTTCCCATTCAGTTATCAAATTATACAAGGAAAATGGGAGATTCCATTCAGTAAAGAAAGGGGTTAAAGGCACGGATGACCTTCGCGGTGGAGATTGCTGTTAAATTAGGTACAGCCGTTAAAGCTGCCATACACATAAATAATATTAAAATAGGTAAAGCCGTTAAAGCTGCCATACACATAAATAATATTAAAATAGGTACAGTCGTTAAAGCTGCCATACACATAAATAATATTAAAATAGGTAAAGCCGTTAAAGCTGCCCAACACATAAATAATATTAAAATAGGTACAGCCGTTAAAGCTGCCATACACATAAATAATATTAAAATAGGTAAAGCCGTTAAAGCTGCCATACACATACATATTATTAAAATAGGTACAGCCGTTAAAGCTGCCATACACATAAATAATATTATAATAGGTACAGCCTTAAAGCTGCCATACACATACATAATATTAAAATAGGTAAAGCCGTTAAAGCTGCCATACACATAAATATTATTAAAATAGGTACAGCCGTTAAAGCTGCCATACACATAAATAATATTAAAATAGGTACAGCCGTTAAAGCTGCCATACACATAAATAATATTAAAATAGGTAAAGCCGTTAAAGCTGCCATACACATAAATAATATTAAAATAGGTACAGCCGTTAAAGCTGCCATACACATAAATAATATTAAAATAGGTAAAGTCGTTAAAGCTGCCATACACAGAAATATTATTAAAATAGGTACAGCCGTTAAAGCTGCCATACACAGAAATATTATTAAAATAGGTACAGCCGTTAAAGCTGCCATACACAGAAATATTATTAAAATAGGTAAAGCCGTTAAAGCTGCCATAGACAGAAATATTATTAAAATAGGTACAGCCGTTAAAGCTGCCATACACAGAAATATTATTAAAATAGGTACAGCCGTTAAAGCTGCCATACACATAAATAATATTAAAATAGGTAAAGCCGTTAATGCTGCCATACACAGAAATATTATTAAAATAGGTACAGCCGTTAAAGCTGCCATACACAGAAATATTATTAAAATAGGTACAGACGTTAAAGCTGCCATACACATAAATAATATTAAAATAGGTAATGCCGTTAAAGCTGCCAAAGACAGAAATATTATTAAAATATGTACAGCCGTTAAAGCTACCATACACAGAAATATTATTAAAATACGTATAGCCGTTAAAGCTGACATACACATAAATATTATTAATATGTAGACATATCCTGCTGTTATACTAATCATAAATATCACGTATATAGTATGTTATTGTCAGGTTCGTACGCTGTGTTATGTAAACACAAGCCATGTCCGTAACATTTTCGCATTTGTTACATACCAAAGTGTACGAACTTGACAGTTAACATAGTATATACGCAATATTTATGATTGGTATAAGAACGAAATATGTCTATATTTCAATCTTCGTTCTGTTTATGGCGGTTTTAAGGGATATGACTATTTTAACAGCAATACCCACCGCGAAGGCCATCCGCGCCATTAACCGTTTATTTTGTGAATGGAATCTCCCATGGAAGATAGTTATCAACTTATACATTGACACGGTATATTACTCATTTAGAGGGGTGGTCAGGTAATACCATCAGACGTCATAGAGAAGGCAGATTGATTCATATTCTTTGGCTGTCATTAATATCGATATTTTAAATCTATTACTTTTCACCACTTGGAATATTTGGCGGTCTGGCAAATATTCGACGAATGTCCACCGACATATAGTGGAGTAGATTAAGTCCAATTTTCAAAGCAATTGTTCAAATTGTGACTAAAGCATGAAAATTTGCACATATGTACATATTCACATACTAATGGATACTAGATATGGAGCCACGCTGAAATTTTACTTTAACCCCTCTTTTAAAGGGTTTTCCAAATTTAAAGAGCGTTTCACGATCATATAATTTATTAAATATCGCAATTAATCTTACCATTAAATATGTGATTTAAAATTTGGCATATAGATTAAGTATGAATCTGAAAGATATAATGCCACATGTTTATGGTAAAATTGGAACTCCCGTCCAAGATGGCCGTCAAAATGGTAGCCGTAAGTGGAAAATTTGACGTTTTTCACCACCAATATCTTCTAGATCAGTTTCTTCTGTATGGAACTGGTTCAGATTTGTGACTTTATTTTTGTATTATTCATATTAAGTGATCATTGGAGCAATGAAATATGCCATTCATGATGTCCTAGCCCCTTCCAATCCCTCAAAACATTTATTTTACAGAACTCGGTATGAAATTTCACCAAAAATCACTGTTAGGATTCTAGTCATATTTTAACAATAAATGGACATAATTGTGCAAACTAAGTGAGGCATACCATGCCCTATGAATATTTCAACTCCATTGAACCAAATTTGTCACTTGGTCTTAAAATGGCTGCCAAAATGGCGACCAAAACCTGGGAAAAGGTAAATTTTGGCCCAACATGCCATGTAATCACTTACAAGTTGTGGTCGATAATAACATTATCTATTCTGTCTATATACATTAAATTATAACATTTTGGATGCACATTGGTTGCGTGTTACTAATGTAGCCACTGATATTACCAGAATTATTGGATTTATCTATCACAAACTTGACATCAAAATCAGCTAAAAATTACTTTTCAGTTTTGGACCATTTATTCAAGTAAATGGAACTATCTTTGCTATCAAAAATGTTTATTGTTTTAATCTGTCTTAAATGTGTCACGCTAATATGTTTTTAGACAAAATTACTCAAGATGGCTTCCAAAATGGCAACCAAATCTCGTAAAAAAAATAATATATATTTCTGTTTACATATATCCCGAACATATATCACATGTTGTGATAGCAATAACATTCATTGATTCGAAACAGTCATTGCGTTATTAGCGTCGTTTTGGCTTTGACCGGATAATACCGGCATTTGGGAAAACGTGATATCGGACAAAACTTTCCAGCAAGGAATGTATATTATTATCCCCATGTGTTCGCCAATGATTCTTCTATACGATAAATGTATAAAATCGCGTCAAAAAGCCAATATTTTCCAACAGAGACAAACGAAAGGTGGTGAAATGTCCAAAAAATCGAGATTTTTCACAGTTCGGCGGCCATCTTGGCCGCCATATTGGAGTTTTGTGTCGGATTTTTGGCTAATTTGTAAGGGTTGTATATTACCATAACGTATCGAACGGACAACATGACCGCATGTGACATCATCTTTACAATAACGGCGATCAAAGAGACCTTATTAATTTTTACTGTTTTTGGCTATTTCGGCACACATTTTGGCTGACATATTGAATGGGTGCAATAGCGGATGTGTTAATTTTCTTTCCACATATCCGAATCTGGTATACAGTAAAGTTCAAAATTATACTAGAACGGATTCCAACAGATGATTATAAAATTTCTTAAGCTAACTTTCCAATTTGACATTTAAAAAAAAATGGCGTTTCAAAATATATTTGACCTTTGACCTCTCGTACTCGAGGTCAGTGGCTGAAATTATAATTCTGTGTTTGGTCACAAGATAGAATGACTTATTGCCGACAGAATGGTATATATAATGTGTTAGCTGACATTACATATGTTGCATACATTCGTAATTACTAACCCTCCCCCAACACTTAAGTAACATTTTTCGCTCTCACCAGGCTTCATTCTATGTTAAATATCTCCCAAACGCCACGTTTCCCACTCGCAAGAAATTGGTTTCCGTAAACTACATATAATTTGCCACAAAATGAGCAGAGTGGGTCTTTTGGTCAGAGTGACGACAATAAAACCTTATGGGCTCTCGGACTAATAGCCATATATAATACCACAATGTATACACATGTCTCCTGGCGTTATTTTCTGCCAAATTTGTTTTTTTTGTTTTTTTGTTAGCGTGTTGGCTAATGGGAAAGGGGGTCTCATAAATAGACTGATTATTTAATTTCAGATTGACACAGGAACATTTATTCAAAAACACCACCCTGTGTTCGGTATTGCGACAACAGTCCTCTGCATCCTAAATGTGAGTGAACGTTCCACCATAGTCGCTCCTGCGTGAGTACCAACACCTGAAGCTATTAGTCCGAGATATGAGACCATTCCTTACGTCCGTGGCTGCCCTTGACTGAGAAACGCATATTTCCAATTTTCTGAGGTGATATTTTGACAAATTTAGGGAAAAATATTTGATTGTAAAACAGCGATCAATAATATCAATACAGACACGCACGATGCATTATAAAATGCAACATTGATGTATCGACTGCAACCTGTTGCGCGTTCGTAGAAATCGTGAGAAAGCGCGACACCCATGACGTGTTATGATGGCGTTAGCCAAAAATGTGTCACTGATTCAACAAAACATAAGCAAAAACTATTCTAGGAAAGGTATAATCATATGTATTTACAAATCTGCAGTGATAATTTGTGAATATTATGTGCTATTAATTGTCAACCATTTCGTCGTAATGAACAGGCAAGAGCCATTTCCCTTTCGCGCAACGTGTGTTTTTGGTGTTCAGAGTCCGGATGAACAGGTGCATTAGTTGTCAGTGCATTTTCAACGCGGTGTGAACATAATTTGGGTGAATATCAACTCCTTGTAAGAAATCACTTTGATAGTCCACCGATAAATATTTACACCAAAACACTTTCCATACCTATATCGTAAATAGAGCCAAATTTTGACGAAAACAATCCTAAATCGCGTTCGCGATGTGTTTTACGTCGAATTTGGTGCCGAGTTGTATCAGCGAATCCTCTCCCACATCCTCCAAGAAAAATTTAGCGTTTTTTCATTTAATTACTGTTGACAAATATCATATGCATGTGTAGTATGTACAGTAGATATAGTAAGCCTCTGGGATGATTCGATAAGGGTGAGAATCTTAGTCCGTGGGCCAATTCTAAAAAATCCTCTAGTTTTCGAGTTGGATGCACACCCTCCAACAAAGGTTTATATATAACAACGGTAATAACAACGATATAATATCGATATGTTATAGAAAAATCAGTAATTTGAGTCGAAGATGTATTCTGTAAACGGTCAGGTTAATAGGTTATCTTAAAATCAAAGTTCATAATTTGATATAAATTTAATTTATGGCTGCACAGAGACATAACATAAATTGCGAATTTCCGTGTAGAAGACGTAATCAAATTAAATTCACGGATGGTGGATTGGGCAACGCGTGGCACACATGATCGTGCAAACAATTATATTGATAGGGGGCGTAAACTCAAACCACTCACTGTATGGTGACTATACAATAATTTCAATGAGTATATTGGACTGGTACACATATACATGTATTATATTATTTATTTGATACATTTGCTTGAACACTGTACAAAAATTACTCGACAGCGATAATTTGTATTTTTGCATTCCGGCTAATCTCCTATCCATAACATTACTCAACAGACTTTCAAATAAAGACAATCTGGTTACCTTATTCCACGACTCAGAGACTATAGAAACCAACAACAACATTGGAGTACAGTATCCCTTTAACGGTCGTTATACAACGCATCCAATTTTCATTTTCCCCGCTTCTCAGACTACATGCATATAATAACTATCCACAAAGTTAACAACTATGCGATTACGACTGTGCACGAGTTAAAGTGATGTGAAACACTTAAGTAGGGTGATTAAATATAAATTTAGAATAATCTAGCTCGAAGTAGTTATTTGTTACTAATATTAGTCCAAGTTGGCGATACACACTGTTATTCTTGTATATTAATTAAATGCGATGACTCTCGATGGCGAAATCATTTGTGTTAGATTATCGCCGATAGTTGCGTCCCGAATTGGGATGTAAATATTTACAATTGGGCGTAGTTCAGGCGATGTTTTCTATGGAGTTGTACGGTCGATTTCTTTGAAATTTTCGGCGATGTTAGTATAATGCTACATTCCCCAAGTTGGCATAGCGCCTACGTACTAACATATCAATTTAACGTTCCCAAACAAGTCCATAATATGTATTTAAGCTTACTTGGAAGCTAAAATCCCATTAGGACTACATGTACATTATGAATTAGGCTTCTCGATCGGTCAGACAAATAGGGGCTATAATATAATTTATCCACGCTCACCTCTATTGCCCACATAAAGCCTGCCCAATAAACGTTACGTTTACTACGCTTTATTAGGTTAGTACTACTTTCGTGACGTAAATGTATATGCAATTTGCGTAGGTAACTAGGGACGTCAACCGACCTGAATGACGTCATTGTGATTTTGGGACGTTTTTATCGTCCATAATTCACCGCAATTGATACATAATTCGTAATCTGACTGAAACGGATGTGTGTTTTCGCTCTAAACAACTATAAACCATTAGATAAAGGTCAGCTTAGAATAACTATTAAAAAAACCAAACGAACTATTTCGTTCTAAGCTGCACTCCGTTTTTTCCACGTCATGAATGCTAATTAGATTGCTTGACCAAATAAATGTAAGGGCGTCATCGAAGTAACGAATGTAAAACTGAGGAAAATGACAGATTCGCCTCACAAAATGCAAGTTTTGTGCGATGGATAAATAAAATATGTAGCTAAGGTTGTCGCTAAAACTGTTTATGTCCGCTCGGGGTAGTAGGCATTTATTGGACTCGGCAGAGCCTAGCCCAATAGATGCTCAAATCCCCCTCGCGGACATAAACATTTTATACGTAATTTATCAACCTCGTCCTCTAAATTCTATTTGAGCCTCGGTAAACCTCGGCTCAAATCGAATTTAGTGAACTCGGTTGATAAATTCCGTATAAAATAGAAACTCATGTGAGATCCTCTATATATATATAACAAATATGTCAGGCATCATGCACTGTTAGAAAATATTGTCGGTTTGACAGCATCGGACCGTCATAATCCGACGGTTGTAACACTTTCGAATGTTACACGGCGTAAGTAAGGTTAATTTAGGAGTCAATGTCCTGGCTTAGATGTCCATAGTATGCGTGGGAAACTGACCCGGGATGAAATGGTACATGCTATTTCATCACGGGCTAGTAGTCCCATAACGAATATAGTATCTTAATCTGTTGGGCAGGCCACTACGTGTACCAATCAGATGGCTACACATCCGTTAGTCGTTGGCTCCTGGATTCTCATATATACTAGTTACAATCGCTCTAGTCTCGACTTTTTATATAAATGTCATATATTTCATAAATATATATATATTTCTTGTGAAACGGTCCCATACCATTGCATCAGTTGTGCGGTGAATTACCGTTAATGCCCCCTGAAAATTGTCAAAGTTAAAAATGTTTCCAAGTTCATGCCGTCAAAATTCAACAATATATTTATCGGCGACACAATTATATACGGCAGTGACTCTATATACAGTTTGACTGGGTCTGATTCTGCTGACATTTAATATTTATTATTAATTGTTTGTTTTCAGTGCAATGATCCGATATATTCACTCCGTCCTGTCTTGCGTCCGTAATTAAATTATGTTATTTTCGTGAGCGGACATTATCAATCACGAATTTCATTCTCTGTCTTGCCGCTCTGAAACGCAACTGTTGTTTGTGGGGAAAATATCAGCCATACAGGTGTGGACTTATGTTAAACTGTGTGAACGGACAAGTTCTAAATCAGCTAAAACCGGCTTACTCATTGATATTTTCCACTAAATTGTGACAACTGGGTTGTCTTCGAGCTGCCTCTTCGAGCTGTCGGCTATGACTTGTCTTCATTCGTCTCATTGCTCATGTTTAAATTGGCAGTTCTGTGACTATCAAAACACTGACATATTTACTGACCCAAGAGGATACAGGTACAATTAACAAGACCTTCGATGTCGACCACTGGTGACAATAATATCAACAACAACAGCAGCTCTTAGAATGTTGACAGTGTTGTTTTTAACTTGAACTGTTCAATCCAGTTGACAGTGATCTGATTGTTTCAAAGCACAAACATATACATTTACACGAGAGGATATACTGTAAGCACCATATTAATTCACAAGAGCTTCAATGTCAACAACAACAACAACAACAACACCGAAAGCAATAACCTGACACCGCACAGTGACGGATGTATACAGTTCCAACTTACAGGTACAACTTTACAATTACTCGGACCAATTCATCCCGTGTTCATTAATTTTCATTGACACGTGTGGCTATTAGACTAGACATTGTCGTCATTCGCCATGTTATCGCCAAGTTATTACGACAATTTACGGACCAGGAGTGCGCTATTGGTTGGATGATCTTGTCAAACTGTCTTTGGCTGACTCACTGATATGTGTACTAAGTGTCTTGATACCAGTATACACAGTTTGATGCATCGTGCTGTAAAATTTCATCGAAAAATGTGCGACCATAGTTATCTGCTGTTGTCTTGAAGGTTTCAATCCCAACTAGCTGTTATTGATATATAGTACCAGTCAAAAGAAGTGGTATACTAAGCGCGCTATTATCGTGCTCAATATCGCAACAATATTGCAAGTGGAAACGCTTATAAGCGCGCCGCTTGTGATACTATTGCAATATTTTGCGCTTAATATCGCAATATTTCGCGGTTAATATTTGCGACATCTTGTGCTCAAAATTGTGACATTTAAATTAAATTATTACTTCTTCTATATTGTTTATTGCATGAATAGAGACAAAGTTTAGATTTGTATACAATTATAGTTGCAAATGCTATGTGTACACTATATGTACACAAATGACAGTATTTATCTAATATAAATATAACACTATCGGGTCTTTATGAAATTTAGCGCGCTTATTATCGCAATAGTTTGCGTTCAGTATCGCAATAATAAGCGTAACAGTTTTTTTTTTATTGCGCTATAATCGCGCCTTTTTCGAATTTAAGCGCGCTCAATATGGCAATAAAGGCGCGCCTCAATATACTACTTCTTCTGACTGGTACTGTACATATTGTCATGATGTACGGATTCACCTGTTAAAACAAAAACTGTGTTTTCAAATGACTGGACATCTTCACGCCTCACATGTTATCAAAAAGTATGCCATTAAGATGTTTTACTTTTATATGTACACACATTTGAGTTGTAACTGTGATATGTAGCTTTGTTCTTTAATGTCTTAAATGGGCATGCGATTCATGTTTTAAAATGGTCGAAATTAGTATTACTCGTAACTGAATAGTGATGGGTTGGCTTATCAGCTGTTACCAGTATCGATTTTTTATTTAAAGATATATATATATATATATATATTTATATAATTATTGTTAGGTCTGTGTATTCTCTTATATATGCGGGGCTCCTTACTAAAATGCAATGGCACAGGGTTTTCGAAAAAATCAGGAAGTTCCAGTTACGGAAGGGTTAATTACATTTAACTAAATTGTCTCAATGGTGTAAGTAAATGTTTTTCAACCTCAGAGTAAATGGTTTACTGTCTACAATATAATGCCCAAGTGCGTTATTTTCTTCAAACCTGAAAGACTGACATTTGCGGTAACGTTTTATGCAAACAAAATCATATCCGGCAGGTAGGGAATTCGCCTTTAAATCGTGTGTGTTTCTTAACTGGGATCAGAACTGCACTTAACAAATAATGCTATTTTCAGGACACACTATACAAACTTAAAACAATTCTCTATAGAAAGGGTTAATTGAGGTACCACGGACTATTTTACCTTTGTGAATGATACGATACGATTTATTTGCATAAACACCAATGGAGGTAGTATGCTAACAATACAATTTATAATAAAACAATAATTAACAAACATGTGAACATGGCATGTCTAGCTAAGTAACACTATAGTCTCTAAGACATAATACTTTTTAAACAATCTATATGTTCTGAGTTTATTTGTATGGCCATCTCGTTTAGAGTCATCAAATATAGATCTCTTGAATTTCTTCACATGTTCTTCCTGAATCTTACACTTGAGTGTTCTAATGATACTATATGTTTGGTTATTTAATGTGTAGGGAAGATATGTGTTGTATGTCTTATGCTAAACACATATAATGTTATTGGGCAATCACGCCCAGCGTCTATGCCATTCTCTCCTATACCGTTCGAGAGAGGTCCGAGCCATATTTACCTCACTGTGACCATTCCAGGATACGATGCATTATCCCCTCTGTAGAATTTTAAGCCTTCGTATGCACCATTGTTCCTCTAGGGTCATACCACGCCGTATCCCGGTGTTCTTGTTCGACATATGTTAACTAAACAGGAAACAGTTATTTCGAATTACCCTGCAAAAAATGTTGTTGCTGTATAGAGAAGACATGTTTTACAAGAGTAATAACAATATGGTAACCACCTTGTAAAACTGATATTACCCTGCAAAAATTGTCATCGCTCTGTAGAGAAGACAGGTTTACAAGGGTAATAACAATCTCGTATCCCCCTTGTAAAATTGATATTACCCTGCAAAAATGTCATTGCCATATAGAGAAGACATGTTTTACAAGGGTAATGCCAACCTCGTATCCCCCTTGTAAAACTGATATTACCCTGCAAGAAATGTCGTCGCTATATAGAGAAGACAAGTTTTACAAGGGTAATCAACATATCGTATCCTCCTTGTAAAATTGATATTAACCTGCAAAAAATGTCACTATATAGAGATGAGATGTTTTACAAGGGTAATAACAATATCGTATCCACCTTGTAAAACACATATTACCCTGCAAAAAATGTCGTCGCTATCCCTGCAAAATATGTCGTCGCTATATAGAGAAGACAGTTTTACAAGGGTAATAACAATCTGGTATTCACCTTGTACAACTGGTTTTTCTTTGCAAAATTGTCGTCGCTATATAGAGAAGACAGGTTTTACAATAGTTTATAACAATATGGTAACCACCTTGTAAAACTGATATTACCTTGCAAAAATATGTCCTCGTTATTTAGAGAAGACATATTTTACAAGGGTAATAATAATCTCGTATGCACCCTGTAAAACTGGTATTACCCTTCAAAAAGTTTGAAAGTCGAAAGTACATCGTGCAAAGCCACGTTATTTCCTCGTGTGCTGGTTATCGTGATATTCTTGCCTCATTTACTTAGGATTTCCGACTCATTTGTCATTACTATTGTGAAATATGTTGCTCAGATCGTTTACAAAAGTATACGACCAGCAAGTATTTATCGAAAATTGTGGGAACAGCTATAAATATAGAATATGTAGCTAATGTCGTCGCTTAAAATGTTTATGTCCGTGAGGGGGATTTGAGCATCTATTGGGCGAGGCTCTGCCGAGTCCAATAGACGCCAAATCCCCCGAGCGGACATAAACAGTTTTAGCGACAACATTAGCTACACCTTTAGTCATCCATCCCACAAAATATGCATTTTGTGCGGTAAATCTGTCATTTTCCTCAGTTTTACATTCGTTACTTCGATGACGCCCTTACATTTAATTGGTAAAACAAACTAATTGGCAGCTTAGAGCGAATTAGTTCGTTGGGTTTTTAATAGTTATTCTAAGCTGACCTTTAGCTAATGGTTTATAGTTGTTTTAGAGCGAAAACACATATCTGATTACGAATTTTGTATCAATTGCGGTGAATTATGGACGATAAAAAGGACCCAAAATCACAATGACGTCATTCAGGTCTGTTGACGTCCCTAGTTACCTACGCAATGTGCGTATGCAATTACGTCACGAAAGTAGTACTAACCTAATAAAGATACGTTGACCTAATAAAGCTATTTTGACGTAATAAACGTAACGTTTATTGGGCAGGCTTTATGTAGACAATAGAGGTATAGTGAGCGCGGTGGATAAATTCATATTCATTGTACAAGCAGTCTCACAAAATAGAGTTAATTGTCCGCGCTTTATGTCTGTGGGAATATCCTGTCAATAGAGACCGGCCAAATTAATACATTACACGGCTTGTTGAGGCGGGGGGGGGGGATACGGTGTGGTATGGATACGAGCCTCAACCGGGACATACCACACCGTATCCCCATCAACAAGCCGTGTAACTTATAGTATGCCACGGCATATATTGTTAGTGCATGTAACAACCCATATTTGCCTAACATGTGTGTTTCTAATATAGTATAATATCAGGTCGTATTGGTGCGATGGGCGTTTATGGTATGCAATGCGCAAAATGCCAATCACGCGAAAAGGAAAACGTTTGCGTTTGTAAGTTAATCTCGGTGACTGAACACAACCTTATAAGTTGCAAAACTTGTGCCTCAATCCCGTTACGTTGTTATGCAATACAATATGTTTACACTAACCTTATAAGAGTTAAATAGCGAGTCGAACACACTAACAACTGGACCACCGCCAACTGAGAAGGCTACCATTATTAAAATATTTTAAAATATATAATGTTCTTGAATGTTTCACATAGAAACTGGCTTTTTCTAAAATTGCTCTGGTTATCAAAATACCACGTAAATGGCAACATTATAGAACAAAATAACTGCTATACAGCCTTCTGCGGGTACATGAATGAACAATCAGTTGAAAAGAGACATCATATATATAGTTTATTTTCAGATGAATACATGCATTATAATTATAATAAGCAACGGTTTTCTCACATTTGAGAAGTGTCATTTTCGCGTTCAGGTTGGTCATTTTGAGTAGCATATAACATAGACAGGTGTTAATTTGTGTTCTCGATGTTCAGTTATATTACACGTGACAACAAGACCCGTTAACCCTTTACCCAACAAACCGGCCAAAACCGGCCAAATAAAGCTTCAACAGCCTAAAATATCTTCGGTCTGTCTCAATAGAACCATACAAATATGGATATCATTGGACCGGCTCCTTGACCACATTGTGATAGTTACAGTTATGCCCTGTGTCAATGCATTCTCTTATATATGCGAGTCGACCATAGGTCGCCTCGCATATATAAGAGAACGCATTGGCCTAATCAAAAACGTTTTTTAACACTTTTTACCATTTTTCTTATATTCTTTAACAATTTTATAATTTTTAATGTGTTAAGCCAATGCATTCTCTTATATATGCGAGGCGACCTATGGTCGACTCGCATATATAAGAGAATGCATTGGCACAGGGCCCTTCTGTTGGGTAAAGGGTTAAGCTCGTTCATTTTGCAGACTATTTTCGGTGTCGATTTAGTTCACTTCCACCAGGCGGACACCCCAGCATAACTGTCGACACCACGTACACTGTCTTCACGCGGACTGCCGAGTCCCTCAGATCCGCCTTCGCTATGGAATATACGTCGACGATGTGAACTCGGCACTGGCCCAGGACACGATACCACCGTTTTCGACGCAAATCGCCATTAAATGTAGCATTCCGTCGTACCGAGCAAACACCATTGCGATCCCCGTGATTTATTTTGGCTCGACCAGGCGCTGTGGTCTGCGTTGGTTCCTGCCCGCTGAGAGGAGGATGTATTGGCAAAGGTAGCATTCCGTCGTACCGAGCAAATGCCATTGCGACTCTGGTGCGTTATTTTGGCTCGATAAGGAGCTTGGATCTGCGCTGGTTCCTCCCCACTGAGAGAAGGATAAGCTAGCTTAGAGTTGTGCTCACGAATCCTCACCGGCGCATTAGAAACGCGATGTTGTATACTTGTTAGGTTACTTTCAACAGACTGACGTCGCGGTACCGCTAGCTCTATGCGATTTCTGTTTCGCAATGTCCGTATGCATGTTTCTATTTCAGTATCCGTTAATATCGTAGTATTTCTATTTCGCAATGCCCGGATGCATGTTTCTATTTGATCGTCCGTTGAACCCGGTTGTACCAGACAAATCCCATTCCGCCTTCTGCGCACGGTTTTTATATGACCAGGAACTGATGTCTGCCGTAAGCCATCTCTTGTCAGCCTGCTAAACGGATTTCCACGTGGCCAGACATCCTGTGCAATTTCGTGAGACCATTCAGTTGTCGCCTGACGACAATTATTATTCCCGACTTGCCCGTAGGTTACCTCCCTCTTTTTCTCCTGCTTCGATAGTTTGCCCATCGTGTCGCCAGACTCGCGTCCCCATGACGACGCGCCGAGCAGTTCATCTGTATCACGAGTATGTACTTTCTCGCCAAAATGTCTGAACGTGCTGCTGCATCGACTTGGCACGCTAGTCGTTTTGCCTTCTCTGTTTCGGATAGCACTCTGACTGGTGCCATCAGCTACTCGCCGACACATTTGACATAAACTCTCAAAAGTCATTGTATTCGGGCGCGAATCGTTGTTGTCAAGTCGGCCAGTGTCCTCTTCGCAACTATTTCGCACATAGTCACACATATATGTCTTAGCCGCTGCGATGATGGTCGACCCAATGCGTGTGACCTTTCTGTTACACCGCCGAGTTCTGGTAATATTAGATACTAACCGATGACTACGTTCATGCATCCAATCCTTCAACGACTTAACGATAGAAACAACCGTTTTACTTTCTGATTGCTGTCGCACCCATATGTTACGTCTGGGTTCCATCCTCGATTAATGTGCGAAGACAACAGCGATGGTGCTTTAATACCGTGTGATTTGTTATCACACACCGACAATGACGTAAATTCGCACCCGCGTCTGACAGTCAATATTATGGCTGCTAATTAAGCTGCTTTCACATAAGTCCGCGTCACACATCCGCCTAACGCACGCGCGCACAACCTTTCGATCCCGGACCCAAAACAGTGTCCGCTTAGCGGATGCGTGAATGTTATTATGTGGGGATGTATGGCATCTGGCACCATGTTATCTAATCGTGGGCCAATTGAAACAGGAATTAAATAAATTACGATGGCAGATTTATGTAAAAAATATACATTTAATGACATGGTTATGAGAAGGAGTTAACGTTTTTGCTGGCCCAGCGGCTCTCGTCTCTTTTATTTTTGACGTATATAAACGACCTAGCAAGGACAATACATTCCCTAACTCGCATGTACGCAGATGATACTTGCCTTTTCAGTATCCAACCTTCACTTGATGACTGTACACGCGAACTTTTTGAAGATCTGGATAGAGTTTCTTGTTGGTCGAAACAATGGTTGGTTACTTTCAATGCAGACAAAACAAAATCAATGGTGTTCTCACTTACTCCCTCGACAGATTCTTTGGATCTCGAACTTGGTGATAACGAAATAGAGCAAGTTGACTGTCATAAACATCTTGGAGTATCTATACAATCGAACCTTCATTGGGACACCCATATAGATGAAATTTGTAGCCGAGTGTCAACCAGACTGTCACAACCGAGGAGAATAAAATTTCTTGTAAATAGACAAACCCTCGAGATAATGTTCAAAACTTACGTACTTCCTATAATGGAGTACGGAGATGTTGTTTGGGATAATGCACCCGATTGCCTCCTCCGGAAACTCGACCGCCTATACAGACGCTGGTAGAATAGTAAGTGGTCTCACGCGTTCGGTGTCAGATGAAAAAGTCTTATTTGAACTTGGATGGCCCCCATTAAGCGAAAGACGAAACCTCCATAAAATGCACACCTGGAACAAAATAATTACTCATCATGTCCCTTCCTACCTCACCAATCTATTACCAGCTACCGTCGGTGAAGAATCTCGATACCCCATCAGAAACCCCTTGCGATACATAAACTACTTTACGAACACGACTCATTTCAAATCGAGTTTCGTCCCATCCATGATAGCTGAATGGAATCTATCATGTAAAACTACTACCGATAACAAAAAAGTGGTTGACCCCTCTTCAGAACCAAGTAAAGACGAAATCATAAGTAACATGTATAGAACATTCTGTAATAAAGAACTGACTTTGAAACCCCCACCATATTTCAATACAGTTCAAAGGAGATTAAATATTTTGCACTGTAGACTTAGAAATAACTGTAGCGACCTAAACTTTGATAAATATGAAAACTACATCTCAGCTCATTCAAATTGTACTTGTGGAAATTCATGTGCAGACGCAAACCATTTTTTCTTCAGTTGTCCTCTGTACGCAGTAGCGCGAAATCGGATGTGGGCTCGTATGGGTGAACTTAACGTGACTATTGTCTCCGAAAAAGATCTCCTGTTTGGTGTACAACACTACAGCGGAAAGCTAAATGCGCGCCTGTTTGAGGCAGTACAATCATTTATCTCATCTACAGACCGTTTCTCTTAATCTCTTAATCTCATAATTATCAGAATTTTCTCGTTATAGTTTCCCTTACCCCAATTCTGCGAGACCACAGCCACTCCAACAGCCACACTTAAACATTAACTTCTACAATACACCTGAATTAAAACCATCTCCGATATTTGAATTTATTAGCAATTGAATGCCAGGGGAGAGGAGCTCCGATAAGTTCGGCAACTTGTGCTCCGATCCTCTGTGCCCACACTCATACCATTATTGTTATATTTAATCTGTGTAATATATATTGTATATAGTGGGTCACAATAAATATGTTCAAATCAAATCAGTCTCTTTCGCACTTTCTTTATATTGTCGCCGACAAAATGCAAAATCAACGAAAACTGTTCGCGGGACACCCTGAAGTAACTTCTGCCTCTGTCAGAATACAAATCTTTCACTATTAGATTAGCATGTTCCCATTGTTCTCTTCTTTTCTAAACGATATCGTGCTACCATAGCCGTGCGGACTATGGGGCTGCATGGGAGGGCTCCCCCAAATTGGAGATATATTTGGTCAAAGTCTGGCAATTTTTGAGCATACTGAATGGAATTTCAGGGAACACTGTGGCAAATGACAGTATATTGTTCACATTTCTGCCCGAATTATACATATATAAAGGTAATTTGAATCTATTTTGTTACATTTATGTGTATATAGAATGTATATTCTACAAAACTGTGATACAACCGTGAATATATCATGTAAAAACATTCGGGCAAAACATCTCAGCCCCCCCCCCAAATGCGATCGCCTGTACGGCTATGCGTGCTCCCAAAATATCGTTGGTCTCCTATATGTCTTCTTTTGTATTAGATGGAGAAAGCAATCATGAGAACGCCCTCTTCGTCGGAGGAATCACTATATGTACACAAATATTTCTTCGAGCATCCGCTAACGGACGCAGAGCTAAACGGACCTAAATGTATGTGAAAGCATAACGCGGATGTCCGCCTAACGCATCCGTAAAACGCATACGTTAAGAGGACGTATGTGAAAGAAGCTCAACCCTTTACCCCACAAAACGGCCAAAACCGGCCAAATAAAGCTTCAACAGCCTAAAATATCTTCGGTCTGTCTCAATAGAACCATACACATATGGATATAATTGGAACCGGCTCCTTGACCACATTGTGATAGTTACAGTTATTCCCTGTGCCAATGCATTCTCTTATATATGCGAGTCGACCATAGGTCGCCTCGCATATATAAGAGAATGCATTGGCCTAAAAAAAATCTATGGTCGACTCGCATATATAAGAGAATGCATTGGCACATGGCCCTTCTGTTGGGTAAAGGGTTAACAAGAAAACAACTCAGACAGAGATGCTCGGAGCACAGGTGTCTCGAACAAAATCACCCCACTCCCGAAAGTACTCTGTTATATCATTTTGGGACTGGGGTAATTTTGCTCCATGTACCTGTGGCTCCGAGGATGTCATGCGTATCCGCCATCGGTGGAAACTTCATATGAAATGAGACAAGAACGGCTGACAAGAAAACTAATATTCAATATATTTTACACCGAGCATTATTGGTATATATAAGAATGCCGGAGATGACGCGAAAATACATGTAAACTGCAGCCGGGTGTGATGTCCTCCATCGCTTCACATAGTTTTGGTTTAGACATTAAACCACATTCTATGAGAATAACAAAGTGTTAGACCAGAGCAATTGCTTAAATTTGATCATTTAATGATAATAGCTTATACAACTTGATTCGTGTTCTGTGGAAGGCACAATGGCGTATCGACAAGAGTATTTGTGTGTCTACCCCTTTGTGTTAAGTGCACATTCGGTGACTGCACGATTTGTTAAGGTTAATTATGAGTGAGCAGTATTACAATACAACTGTGTTTACACCTTAGGCGTTGTGGGTGGAAGAGATCACGTTAGCCAGTTTTCTTCCAGCGCATGGTTCCACAACAAATATATTATACAAAAAGTATAGTATACAATAATGTCAAAAAAATCTGATGTATGCACAACAGTTGTATAATTAATTGTATATCATATTATTTTGTCATGATACAAATTGATTCGTGTTAAATCCATGTAATGTATGAGGTATTATTCCATGCATTCAGAGTGTTTTTCCCCAAATAATGGGCTTCATATCTTTGTTAACGCAGGAATAATAGCCTTAGTCATATGCCTCTTTGCTGATTTTGCACAATAAAGCAGGCTCTGGCTATTTGCATAAATTTGGGTTGTAATTTATAGTAGAAAGGTAGACTTATTGTGATATTTGGCACCTTCGGGTAAACATCTCAAAAACAAAGTTAGTCTGTTTCGCAAAACGAAAGCCAAAACATTACCCAGCAATAAATCTCCTTGGAAACCAACTACAATATGTCGATGCTTTTAATTACCTTGGTGTTCATTTCGGTAGAACAGGTTCTTTCAAAGCTATGAAGCAATACACTTGTAACAAAGCCACCAAAGCGATGTATGATTTGATTAAGATCGGAAAACGGAATAACCTCTCTATTAAATGCATGTTCATGTTGTTTGATCAAATGGTGGTACCAATACTGACATACGGCTGTGAGATATGGGGGCTTGGTGACATAAGTTCTATTGAACGAGTACATTTAAAGTTTTGTAAGATTATTCTAAACCTCAAAAAGTCAACTCCAACATATATGGTTTATGGTGAAACAGGTAGATACCCCATAGAAGTTACATTCAAAAATAGATTGCTAAAATTCTGGGTTTCGCTTGTCACAAATACACATGGCAAAATGTCAAAATCGCTCTACACATTGCTGTATAATCATTACACAAATGTGATATTCTTTTCACCGTGTATTTACGCAGTTAAAGGAATAATTGATTGTTGCGGGGTGTCTCATGTTTGGGCGAACCAATATTCACTCATCAACACGATGTGCATTCTCAAGGATGTCACAAACATTTTAAAAGATCAGTTTATACAAGGGTGGCAAATCGATATATCACTTTCCAGAAAGGGCATGTTTTATTCCTTGATTAAGACATAATTCACTTTCGAAAACTACCTAAATTCTAGTATTCAAAATAAGGTATTAACTTTGGCTCGATTCAGAACCAGAAATCATAAACTGCCAGTAGAATCGGGCAGTTGGAACAACGTTCCGAGAGAGCAGCATGTATGTACCTTGTGTAATCTGAATGCAATCGGCGAAGAAATACACTACCTGATTGATTGCCCAATCTTCTCCGATTTGAGGGAATCATTATTTCCTGTCTTTTCGAAAAGTACATACAGTCTTGGTAAGTTGAAAATGCTTTTAAGGAGCACACGATCATCTGTTTTAAAGAAAACGTGAAAAATGATCAAAGAGATTCAACTGTCCGTAGCTACCTGTTCTCCAAGTTAAATCAGGTAGCTTCCACCTCACAGGGCGGCAGCCTGTAAACTGCCATAACACATTTTCTATTCTTATTTATCAAACCCCGTGTCACGTCCTGATGGCAACATTAACTTGAATATGATTAATTAACTAATTACGTTAACCATCGTCCATCCGCACTTGACACGGGGTAGGTATTGTTTTATGTACATTGGCTGGGAGAATACAGTTTATATTATATATATATCGCTTTCCTTCTATATTTGTCCATGTTGCTCTCTAATTGTTCCTTTGTTTTGCTATTTGAGTGTCAAATCAATCAAACACAAACTGTAAAAAATAATGGGATTATGTATCAATGGGATTATGTGAAATGTTTTTTAATAATTGCAACATGTATGTAATGAATTATATTTGAGAAAACTAAGACCGTTGTTTCACGTGGCTTTAATCAACAGCCGTTCCTGGCAATATGTCGGCCGAAACCACAGGATCGGAGACGCTGGGTGTTTAACATAGCACACTGGATGATTGGAGTGGCCGCGCATGCACTCGCAAGTAAGTAAACGGTTTATGTTAGCGGCATTGCCACCATCTGTAGTGTAACCACTATGTACCTTTTCCTCCACGTGTACTGTTTCCACTAGCTGTACTGTTTCCAACTTTCCACTATCTGTATTGTTTCCACCATCTGTAATGTTTCCACAACCTGTAATGTGTCGCCCATTTATAATGTTTCCACCATCTGTAATGTTTCGACCATCTAATGTTACGACCATCTGTAATGTTTCCACCATCTGTAATGTTTCCACCATCTGTAATGTTTCCACCACCTGTAATGACAGTTACGACCATATAATGTTTCGACCTTCGACCGTCTATAACGTTTCCACCATACGTAATGTTTCCACCATATTTAATGTTTCGACAACCTGTAATGTTTCGACCATCTGTAATGTTTCCACCATCTGTAATGTTTCCACCATCTGCAATGTTTCCACCATCTGTAATATTTCGAAACCATGTAATGTTTCCACAACCTGTAATGGTCCTCCATCTGTACTGACTCCACATACTTACTGTGTCCACCGTTTATACTGATTACACAGCCATGATGGCATACGACCCTTATTAGTATACCCCCGCAACGAAGTTAGGGGGGTTTACTGGAGTCAGCTTGTCCGTCGTCCGTCGTCCGTCCGTCGTCCGTCCGTGGACACAAATTTGTCCGGAGTTTTTCTCAATCGTTTTTTTTATCAATTTCCGTGAATCTTGGCACAGACATCAACCACCATGAGAACCTGTGCACCTACGATTATGACGTCTGTCGGACTTTTTTTGGTGGAGTTATCCCCCTTTTTCGACTTTGAAACGTTTTTTGCAACATGCATAATTTTGTCCGAGCTTTTATTCCTACATTTTTCGGTCAATGTGTTTTAATCTTGGCACTGATATTTAGTACCATGGGAAACTGCACCTGCGATTATGACGTCTGTCCGACATTTTTTGTGTGGAGTTATTCCCCTTTTTTCACAACATACTTAATTTTGTTCAAGCTTTTATTCCTACATTTTTCGGTCAATAGGTTTAAGATTAGGGTTATGGTTGTACCTGCAATGGGAACTGTTATTTTATTATTTTAACTAAATGTTTACTGACATGTGAAACATCTTAGTATTTTAAAAACAGGGGGTGTCCGTAGTCCCATTGGGACAGTCACACCTCTAGTTAAATTTAACACTATGCAAAACAAAACCACTTAATCGGTCTTTGAACCATGTCAGTTATAACAGCCAAAAAATTAATTAAATAATTCCACACATAGGTGTGAACAAAAACATCACAAACCAGGGACCCACCACTCCATATACAGTTACCAGCCAGGGACCCACCACCCTTACACAATCACCAGCCGGGGACCCACCACCCCATACACAATCACCAGCCATGGACCCACCACACCATACACACTCACCAACCAGGGACCCACCACCCCATACACAATCACCAACCAGGGACCCACCACAACATATAAAATCAAAATTCAGCCAGAGACCCACCACTATGTATATACAATCATCAGCCATGGACCACCTCTCACACATAGTATTAGCAGGCATGGATCCCTCCGACCCACATACAATCATCAGCCATGGACCACCTCTCACACATACTATCATCAGCCATGGTCACCTCTCACACATACAATCATCAACCAGGGACCCCTCCGCCCACATACAATCGCCAGCCATGGACCACCTCCGCCCCACATACAATCATCAGCCATGGACCACCTCCCACACATGGTATCAGCAGCCGGGGAACCCTCCGCCCCACATACAATCACCAGCCATGGACCACCTCCGCCAAACATACAATCATCAGCCATGGACCACCTCCGCCCCACATACAATCATCAGCCATGGACCACCTCTCACACATTCAATCATCAACCATGGACCACCTCTCACACATGGTATCAGCAGCCAGGGACCCCTCCGCCCACATACAATCATCAGAAATGGACCACCTCTCACACATACAATCACCAGCCATGGACCACCTCTCACACATACTATCAGCAGCCATGGATCCCTCCGCCCCACATACAATCGCCAGCCATGGACCACCTCTCACATATGCAATCACCAGCCATGGACCACCTCTCACACATAGTATCAGCAGCCAGGGACCCATCCGCACCACATACATCAGCCATGGACCACCTCTCACACATACAATCAGCAGCCATGGACCACCTCACACACATACAATCAGCAGCCATGGACCACCTCTCACACATACAATCAGCAGCCACAAACCACCGCTCACACATACAATCAGCAGTCACGGACCACCTCTCACACATACAATCACCAGCCATGGACCCCCTCTCACACATACAATCAGCAGCCATGGACCACCTCTCACACATACAATCACCAGTCATGGACCACCTCTCATACATACAATCAGCAGCCATGGACCACCACCCCTACACACAATCACCAGCCAGTGACCCACCAACCATATACAATCACCAGCCAGGGACCCACCACTCCATATACAATCACCAGCCAGGGACCCACCACTCCATATACAATCACCAGCCAGTGACCCACCAACCCATATACAATCACCAGCCAGGGACCCACCACTCCATATACAATCACCAGCCAGGGACCCACCACTCCATATACAATCACCAGCCAGGGACCCACCACTCCATATACAATCACCAGCCAGGGACCCACCACTCCATATACAATCACCAGCCATGGACCCACCACTCCATATACAATCACCAGCCAGGGACCCACCACTCCATATACAATCACCAGCCAGGGACCCACCACTCCATATACAATCACCAGCCAGGGACCCACCACTCCATATACAATCACCAGCCAGGGACCCACCACTCCGATATACAATCACCAGCCAGTGACCCACCACTCCGATATACAATCACCAGCCAGGGACCCACCACTCCGATATACATGAATTTTAGAGTTCCCGTCACTCAGTACTACGCTATTTCAATATCCAGTTTTGAATGTCTTAATCATGAGGTAATGTTATTGATTTCAGGCTCACGTTTAACCCTTACTCAAATGCTTACCGTAAATTGGCATCTGTATACACGAGCATGGGATTTTTTCAAGCTGTTTAGCATATTCCTAATTTGTCATTATATGGCCAAACAATCGGGATCATATAAATCTCTAAAGAACATTTGCTAGACAGGCTCTTGTCCACAGATGTTCACATGTGAAGTCACTCCTATCATTAATTAAAAATCCCATTATCACCCCTGGCCAAGTGGGCCTGCTGGTCTGCTATATGATATTGTTCAGCCAATACGCCAAGGATTTGATAGCAAACAATATGTAATCGGGGTTCACGATTGGATGGGTAGTGGAATCAATCGCGAGCACGGGTGGCACGTGATGTTCGATTGAATATCAGAATGTTGGATATCATATAATCCCATATCCCATAATATGTCATTATCGAAATATGAAATACAACGAAAAGCGAAATAGGAAAATACATCGAATGCAGCGAAATGGCGAAATAGAGCGTATTAGGGGCTATTTCGTTTTTATTTCTATAATTCGCGCTATTTCGATGCATTTTTTATTCCGCTATTTCGCTCTATTTTCCTATTTCGCCTTTTCGTTGTATTTCATATTTCGATAATTCGCTATATTTGACATATTATGGGATATTGACATGCCTCAACGGCTGGCGTGGCATGCCACATAATAGTGATGCGGACCGGACCGCTTTGGACCGGACCGTTTTTTGCCGCCGGTCCGGTCCGGTACTCCGGTCCACTATTTTACTTCAGTTATAATAAACTATCGCGAATATTATTGCGTATTTGCCGTCATATCAATTATTAGCAACGATGTATTGACGCATTCAAGTGGTTAATATCTATTAAACGTTTGATGCCACGAAAACAATGTATAGATGTACTTTGTACATGTCAATTTCCTTATAATGAAAGTGCCAGTGTGGGCGGCCGCCTGCTTTGATCTGATTCAAAATAAAGGTTTTGAAAGAGTTTGAAGTGTTAATGTATATGTCAAGTTGTCAACTAACTCAACTTCTGAAACTAAATCAGTCTTGGTATTAAAAAAGTTGAACATTTTGAAAAACATTTTAAATTTGTTAGTATAAACCAAATGTTAATTTGTTGAATATTCTGAGATTTTTTTTTAATTTGTTGGGAACAAAACAAATGTTAAATTGTTGAACATTCTGAAAAAAAGTTCAAATTTGTTAGAATAAACCATATGTTAATATGTCAATCATTCTGAAAACATTTCCAATTGTGTTACTGTAAACCAAGTGTTAAAATATTATGCATTCTTAAAACATTTTCAAAATATAAAAATTGCTTGTTTCGTTCTAAATTGTTTTTAATAACTACTATCCTACACTGGCCAACACTATGTAGCACCCTATCAATGCGACAAACATGCAACTGAATGAGTATGGCACCATTTGTCATAAACAGTGTAACATGGCATCAACTAATCAATTTGGATCGATATCGAATCGAGTATTCTATTGTTTTTCACAGTTATAATTATCGAGAGAGATATAAATACAACAGTGAAGTGTGAGCATAATTAATATAGTGATTACATAAAACGTGCATGCGTATTATCAGGCTCACTTTGGTACGGGTGAGTTGCGTCTTATCTGTTGAACTTTTATCGGAGTGAGAAAGGTTAAATGAATTACAATTATAGTAATAAGAGTAAAGTAAGTGGGAAGAAAAAAAAAATGTATTTGCCACATGGAGAAAAAAAAAACAAATATATATATATATATATATATATATATAAAATAAAATGCGCATCCGAATGGTTGCGCACCCGATGCTCGACAACATTACTATATATCGTTATATGATATACATAATGTATAAATTTTCTAGCTTCTGCATTTAAGCTACGTCACATGCGTGTGGGCTGAAATTTTCTGAATTAATTTTCTGAATTATTTTGCCCTAATTAGGGAACACATTACAAATAAAAAAGATGCAGACATATCAATAAGAGAGTCCCGATATTGTCCAACGGCGTCCAAGAGTGATGGGTGATCACTTCCCAAGATTAGAGACAACAAGTCCTCCTTCTCTAGACCGAACATGTATAAATATACTTGGATACCGCAGTAGTCGATGACCCGTTCCCCGAAACTATTTCGCAGCGACAGGATCGGGAATGACGAGCACGTGAACATAATGTGCTCAAGTTCGTTATCATATATACACACGCACTGACGACAGGTAAGATTATTTGGGTACGTTGTCCTGTTAAGAAGAATTGCAAGGTTCTTGTATTTTGATGATAATGTAGGTTGTGATCGCAAACGCTTCCAAACGTACCAGCCGGAGAGTGGGTCTGGAACAACCTTCCAGAACACACTCAGGTCAGAATCGTTTGAGACTGACGTGCGCCACGACGAGATATAAAACAGTTTTACTGTCTCCCTCACGATACGTTTCCATGTAGGTTGGTTTGGAAATACACCAAGGTCTAAAAGATTATCCAGGAAAGAATCAAGGCGATAGGCCCTTAATATAGGTAGTATCTCCTTGACGAATCCATATGCCGGTCTGTCGTACAAGCGCTGCAAATGAGCTTTGGCCAGGAAAATTTTCAATGGATCCTGTTTGTGTGAAGGAAGGTTTATAAGAAACATGCAAACCACATTACATAGTACATACACAAGACAGTCACATTAATCCAATAGTATTATAGTAGTTGTACTTAGGTATATATAACTGTAATTGTCAGGACTATACACTCAGCCATCACAATCTCCAAGACTCCAATATTAATGTAGTAGTCATATTAGTACACATTTGTAAAATTGTCATCAGTATAGTTATTTCGTTTAAATTTCAATTTAGTGAAAATAAGTATGATACGAATCATGCATACGATCAGTTGAGTGCCATGTTAGATTGGTTATAACACATTCTGGCCCTAGCTATATATCTGTCCAATACATTTAATTAGTGCATTTTCGCATTACTAGAAATACTATTATCGTGCATCGTTCCCAGTATATCCCACCAGAGACAGACAATGATGCATACAATCGGCAAACAATGTAAGTTTTAACATATATGGACTCATTGCAATGCACTGAACTCAGTAAGCTTATAGTTTGTACTATACAGAGTAAAAACTTTGAGAAAACAGAGAATTCATTAATATAGAGCCTATTATAGGTGGAATTGACCGTTTTGGACCGGTCCAGGCATGTGTACCGGACCGGAATAGCCTGGACCGGACCAGACTGGACCGCCAAGGACCCAAGGTGGTCCGGTCCGGTCCGCATCACTACCACATACCCTTTACCACTGAGGCCTTTTAACTAATAGTTTTGTATTGCTACAGAGTAACATTGGTCTGTATCAGGTGTTTATTTTCGCAGGGTTTGGCTAATCCTGTGCTGGTGTTTTCAAAACGACGTGAATAACATTTACTTCAATCAGAATTAACATAATTATATCGCAATATTTTTTTGAATGTTTGATACACATTCTGGCTTTTCCTGGATATGCTTAGAGTAACATCTTCGCTGCTAAATGACGTTATGACGTCGTGTGCTGGGCTTTTGACGTTGTTGTCACAGATACGGATGGCCTTCGCGATGGGTATTGCCGTTAAAATAGTGACGTAAGTCGCATCCATTAATCTTAAAATATAGACAGATTTTGCCGCTTTAGCAGTCATAAATATCGCGTAAATAGTATGTTATTGCCAAGATCGTACGCCCTTGTTAGTAAACAAAGTGACATTAGTGCATCCGTTTAGCATGATATCAGGACCCCCCCCCCAGCATCATAACACATTAGCGGTACATTTAACCAGGGGTGTGAACTCGTCGTGTTATTGAGGATCGTCAGTGTTTACGCCGACTTACCAATTAGCACACACCATTATATTCGCAAAAACACCGTGTGCGTATGTGAAGGTGTCACTAATCCGCGTCTGGTGTGCGATATGATGTTCTTGGATCCAGCTACTCAGGAAATAGCAATAATAAGTCAGAATGGAGCACTGGCTGACGGACCATACGATCTTTTAGTTTGTCAACATAAGTACAGTGAAATAAATAATGGCATACAACCTATCCGTCATATAATTTCCCCACATAATGAAGGTGGTACATACATGTAATGGATCTCAAAAGAAAGGAGAGGATGTCTGCTGGACGACCCATGGCGCGCAACGATTGCACTGAGAACTCTACCGACTGGGCCACCGGGGGCCCGATCTGGCCGATCACTATTGATAACTGTTTCAGTGATGAAAATAAATGGTATTGAAGTGTGAAATATACACCCTAAATCTAGTTGGATGAACGTTGTATACAACTCGTTTGGTGCGAATTTGTTGTGTACTTATTATCCAACAGTTTAGTACGATGTACACAACTGATTGCGCGAACTGTCTTCTGTGGTATTACTTTCATACCACATTGGATAAAACCGCCACGTGACCGGCTCATCCAATAGCAGCGCGTTTCCGGTGCGGGCGAGCATGCGAGTTTTTGGCCTACATAATCAGTGTATCGTACAAAGAATAATTATAACAAAGGTATACTATACCGGCAAAGCTATCCACGGCGTTCCAGTCAACGTTGGGTAAACTTTCCAATCAACACATGTCATCCAACTCTACCCAACACCCAACAGTTCAATAAACGTAGATAGGTGCTGTGGGCAATTAACGTCGATTGGGTGTTGTGTGAAATTTCATCAAACACGTTGTATAATATACCAATAACTTGATTTTGTCGGGCATTATGGTTTATTAACGGCCCTCCAGAAATGATTAACAGCCCGAGTGGTTCATTAAAAGCCCTCGACTTCGTAATCACTAATGGCCCGAGGGCTGATAATCATTTCTGGAGGGCCGTTAATAAACCTAACGCCCGACAAAATCAAGTTATTACTATTATTACCACTCTCTGAAATGAAACCCAACTAGAACGTAGATGAGTGAGTAAGCAACTGAAGTAATAATATTCCGCAAAAGAGAGGCCAGTTCATCAGGAGAAATTTGGAAGAAATCACATTGCTTATTCATCTTTGCAAGCCATTCTGAGAATTATATCACTCCCCACTGGGTTGATTTTTTTGTCAATGCTGGTTTTGAATTGTTTTCAAGAGAATTTAAGGACTCCTCATCTAGTTCACATGATTGAGACATTTTTTCGAAGGATCACACAAAATGTAAACAATTCAAACCATGTGTCGTCTGTTTTTTGTCAAACCGGAAGCGGGCCATTAATATCGTTAACACATAACTTCCGGTTTGATGCCGGGCGTTATGGTTTTTTACCGTGCGGGTAATTTACTGTTAATTTACTAGAGAACGCCCTCTAAAGTGGTAATAATTAACATACAGCCGTTGGTAGTAAATATATATACATGTATATATGCAACGTTGTGTAAAAGTGTATCCAACAAAATTGTCATGCAACTTTTCACACAACGTAGATAGGTGCTGTGGGCAAACAATGGTTGATTGACTGTTGGATAACTTCTTATCCAACTAGATTTAGGGTGTATGTCAATCATCACATAGTTGCGTAAATGGTATTTAGTATTCACGCACCCCCCCCCCGTTAACTAACATTAGTTATTCACTCCCTCTCTTAACTGATATTTTGATTCTGTGTTTGGGGGGATCAAATATGGCATTGAAATAATATGTTAGTATATCCGGGACTAACTAGATTACGCTTGTACGTACATGGACAATCCCGCGACATGTATATATGTATCTTTCATGGGGAAATGACTGCATATAATATTTGATGAAATCTGTGATAAAATCAACTGTGTCCATTCTGGGGCTCGTACCCCAAACTCATCCCTGATATGAGGGTGTCACTGTCCTTGGCAACTTTTAAACACGTAATTTGATGATAACGCAGAAATAAGTCTGCTCATTTATGGCTCAGACTTGTCAATGTTATCCTAGTTGCGATGGAGAGTCTTATTACATCTCAAAAACCACTTCTCTATACAAAATATGTAACCCGCCATATCAAATCCAGTCGTAAGTCGCGATTTTGTTTACCCTGTGCCAATGCATTGGCCTAACAATTTTTTACAATTTTAATAATTTGTTCTTGTATCCTTTAACAATTTTATAATTTTACCCATACAGAGCCCCAGACAAACATGAGAAGACGACACTCTTCTATATGTTTCTATATAGGTGTGGGGCTCCCTGCAGGGTAATGGATGTTTTTTATTTTATGTCCTAAAAAATGTAAGAAATATTCATTTAAAAAAAATGATAAAACATTGTTAGGCCAATGCATTCTCTTATACATGCGAGGCGACCTATGGTCGACTCGCATATATAAGAGAATGCATTGGCACAGGGTAAAAAAAATCCCGACTTACGACTGGATTTGATATGGCGGGTCACATATAGGTATACACAGAGAGTGCCTGGAGTTATAATCAATATGGCTACACCACTATATAAGGGAACTCTTGCATGCAGGGTGCATACTTTCCTTGCCAAAAAATATGTAAGCATTAACAGGTCTGGCAATTCACAATTACAGCTACATGACTCATATGATGTATTCTTTCTTATGTTCTTGTTCATTTTTATCGTTATTTGTATACATTTATTCTAAGCTCCCCGCTACATGGAGGAAATACAAGATTATATATACATTTTGGTTGCACCAGCTTGGGGAATATCAGAGAAGCATAGCTAAGCACATGCATCTGTTTAGAAATTGGTTATGCTATGTGACATGGGACTCAGATCCATCCATATATGATATATTCTTCTTCTATTTAGGTACAGTTGTCAGGAAAAAGTAACACTGTTGGAATATTTTGTTAATTATACACGAAAATGGCAAACAATATTAATTTACTAAGAGTATTGGATACTATGGGTGGTGGGATGGGGTGGTGGTTGGGAACTTACATACTGTACGGGCGCCTGCGGCGCATAAGATACTATGGGTGGTGGGATGGGGTGGTGGGTGGGTACTTACATACTGTACGGGCGCCTGCGGCGCATAAGATACTATGGGTGGTGGGATGGGGTGGTGGGTGGGTACTTACATACTGTACGGGTTATCTCTATTTAACCAGATTCATCCATAACCAATAGCCATATGCAACTTTAATATCTACATAGAGCTATATTTGGAAATTGCCAGACCTGATTAATAATCATTGCTTATATGCTTTCGGAGTTATGCCCATTGACTAGCACACGATTAGATAGCGACCGTACTTAATCGGGGGTTCTCGATTATATAGCGACTGATATTCGAACTCAGTTACAGATGGCACGCGAGGTTAGGGTTGCATTTCGAAATAGGTATCCAGAGTTAATGGGGTACAGTACGCCATTTCCAATAAAATCCCGTAATAACAGCAATCTAATATCGGTATTATAGAGACAGATAAGTAAGTAATCTGAGTCGAAGATGTATTCTGTAAACGATCAGGTTTAGGTTATCTTAAAATCAAAGTTATAATTTGAAATAAATTTAATTTATGACAAGAGCAATAAAATAAATTACGAATTTCCGTATACAAGACGTAATCAAATTAATTCACGGGTAGTGGTTTAGGCAACGCGTGGCACACATGATCGTGTAAACAATTATATAGTTACGAGGCGTAAATTAAAGACACTAACTGATTGGTGACAATGCAATAACTTAAATGAGTATATGGGACTAGTATACATATAATATAACATTTATTTGATACATTTGCTTGAAAACTGTAAAAAAAATTACTCGACAGCAACAATTTGTATTTTCGCATTCCGGCTAATCTGCCAGTCATAACATTACATCGTTCTCAACAGACTTTCAAATAACGGAAATATGTTTACCTTATTCTACGACTCAGAGACTATAGAAACCAACAACAACATTTGAGTACAGTATCCCTTTAATCTGAATGGTCATAACTCTATATATAACTTACATTGGTCAAATAACGGATATTTGTATGAAAGAATTTACAACATCACCATTGATCAACAAACCCGATTTAAATGATGTGAAACACTCCAGTAGGGTGATGAAAAGAAATTTAAAATAATCTTGCTCAAAGTGGTTATTTTTTACCAATATTAATCCAAATTGAAGACACACACCGGCATTCTTATATATTAATTAAATGCAATGACCCTCGGTGGCGAAATCACTTGAGTTAGTTTACCGCCGATAGTTGCGTCCCGAATCAAGATGTAAATATTTACCATTGAGAGTATAGTTGTTTTCCATGGAGTGGTAAGGTCGATGTCTTTGAAATGTTCGGTGATGTTAGTAGAATGCTCAGGTTGTGATAGCACCTGTCCATAATATGTCTTTAACTGGTTCAGTGCTGAAAGCCCATATTTGGACCCTATGCAAGAGTGCTGGAAGCCCATATATGGGCTTTGGCAATGACACTGTCTTGTTTAGCCAACACTTGTTTAGTTTAATCATTTAAATAGCATTTGTCAGGTAATATTTCAGAAATACTGTTACATATATAATTAAATTGGGACATTGTTAAGTTTGAATGGATGCCGACCAATAAAATTGTCAGAAAAAGTACTTATATCGCGAAAAGTTTGAGAAAAATTACAAATGTTTTGCCCTAAAGGCGGCCGACAACCAAGCTCATAACCATAACCTAATCCGACATCCATGCAGGCTCATATCGATATCCTACTTTGACAAACAGGCTCATAACCATAGCCTAATGAGACATCCATGCCCATAACCATAGCCTAATGAGACATACAGACTCATAATCATAGCCTAATGAGACATCCAGACCCATAACCATAGTCTAATGAGACATCAAGGCTCATAACCATAGCCTAATGGCTAATGATACATCCAGGCCCATGGGCATAGCATAATGAGACATCCAGATTCATAACCATAGTCTATTGAGACATCCAAGCTCATAACCATAGCCTAGTGAGACATTCAGGCTCATAACATAATCACAAATGTATATATGGGGGTCAAATTTGAGAAAAGAGTGCAAATTATCAACTCCGAGCATAAAATTCAATAATTTTCTGTTTGTTGAAAAATATATACACATTTTATACGTGTATATAGGATATTTAGCAGCGAACCAGTTAAGTATAGTTCCCTATCCAATCGTGTGCGTATTGGCTGGACTAGCTGCATTTGACATTTGCGACGCTCGTGCGTTATGATTCAATTCAATTTATTTCTCTGTTCATCAACTGAAGATATTACAGAAAGTAAGGTACACTGTAAAATTTAATACCGTTATAACTACGGTAATGCACCGTCAACTTAGTTGCCAGTACAATCCCTGTCGAAATAACAGAATACCGTTGATACATTGTACTGTTGAAGTAAACGGTAGGATACTGTTGAAATAACAGTATACCGTTGATACATTGTACTGTTGGAATACACGGTAGGATACTGTTGAAATAACAGTACACCGTCGATACATTGTACTGTTGGAATCACACATGCAATCTTTCTAAAATTTATTTATGGTACAAAGTAGTAATATAGCTGACTAGAAGATCCAACAAAAATAATTACTTTGATTCGTTTATTAGTAGAGAAATTAGCGAAAATGTGAAAAGTGATCCGTTATAACTAATACTTATAGAGTGAATGACTGCAGTGCAAACCAATTTTACTAGGTGACCTATTTTCGCGGTCGCTATTAAAACATCGCAAGTGGTTAAATAGGGCTTGTTTGCACTTTCTTTAGCCCGTTCGGTAGACCGTTAGTGCTATTTAAACGGCTTGGAACCTGTCCCAAGCTGTTGAAACATATTAAAAAGTAGGCCTACTAAATTATAAAACAAATCTCCCGCGAATGACGGAGACAGACACTGAGACATCAATTAATGGCGAATTTACCCGAGATGCATTGCGAATCTCACAAGGGAGGTGATCCTATCCATACCTCGTGTTTGTGCAACGGTACTTGGCCGTCAAAACTAGCAACGGTATAATACCGTAGGCAAACCAACGGTATCATATTGTTAAACCAACAGTGACAAAATACAGTGTATATAGTTACAAATTCAAATAGTACAGTGTATTACTAAGGGGCTGTACATGCATTGCGATATTGGACATGCGTGATTAGTGATTTTTATTGTATATGGTACTACCATAGAGCGAAGCTATATATAGGCATAAACCATTATATTGGTGTTGGGGTCATTCTTTATTCAGTTTTAGTACATATGTAAACAACATGTATAATTATTATGTCGGTTTATTTTTGAAGGGCGGTAAAGTTTATTTTTTGCTGAAATCTGGATATTTACTTCACAGTTGTCGCTATATTTGGTGGCGTGCGGATGGAAAAAGCGAATCTACCCGAATTCATCGATAAGCTGCTGTACGCGTTTGTTGCCTGGTATGGCGTAGTCATAGTAACGCTTTCATTCATCGACCGGTGCAGGGCTAGAGCACGTAAGTGATGGTTACCTGACGGGTCACATGAGTGACGGCTACTATACTTATACAGTTTCAAGCACAAACAAATAACCGAAGTTATTAAACCTTGTGAACAAGTTCACCAAGATCACAGTGTGCCCTATTTACACTTTTGCGTGTATATAGTTTTATAGCTATGACTGGGTAGCGTTCAGACGACAGTGTTGCGTTGTTCCGTTGCGATCACACGATCGGCGGCGTCTGCGATAAACCATTCACACCAGAGCGTTGCATACGTTTCGTTATTTTACGAAGAGTTTCCGATGGGAGCTAATAAGTTCAACATTCAACATCCGTTGTGATATAGTTAACGATACAACGTAACGGACGCATAGTATATGCACTCTGCAGACCTCTATTTCAATAACAATTAGAACAAATAACAAAGAAAAGATATATGCTAGCCGAAAACAATTCGAATGTCGAATAAGGAAACAGAGAACCTAACAGTTTAGTGTATTTGCCGCCAGCTGGCAGGGCATCAACATAATAATGTGTCAATCGTCAAGGCGTTCGTCATTTTTTTGGCAATGGGTGTGTGGTTATTGGCGTATCAATACAATAGCCGCTGCATGTTTGGCGATGAACTTTTCAACCAATTGGAACATATACGCCCTTTGTGAACACATATCATACGTGACGCGCGGTGTGTAAATATTTCATAATTATCATAACTTTAGTTCGGCACGTTCGATTTCTAAAATGTTTTCACATGCTTTAGCACCAAACGCACACTATATAACAACATAGCCGTTACATATATACACATTTTTCACAATCACTACATTAAATCTAATTATATTGTATATATGCACATGACGGCGTTACAATTTCTGACGAAGGTTTTCTTATTGTTGTTTGTCATTGTGATTATTATCAGTGTGAGCATACATTTCTGCCTGCATAACTCTCTGTGGCTCTGCACATCGTCCTGTCTATTCCGATCCCGGGTAGGTTCCGTGATATATTCGGTAACACTTTATTTATTTATTTTTGATAGCGGAGATAACGCATGAGTCCTCTCTATCCGGATCCCGTTTCGGATGCGTGAGATGTAATACCTTATTTATTTATGTTTGATAGCGGCGATAACACAGGAGTCCTCTCTACCCGGATCCCGGTTCGGATGCGTGAGATGTAATACTTTATTTATTTATTTTTGATAGCGGCGATAACACAGGAGTCATCTCTACCCGGATCCCGGTTCGGATGCGTGAGATGTAATACTTTATTTATTTATTTTTGATAGCGGCGATAACACAGGAGTCCTCTCTACCCGGATCCCGGTTCGGATGCGTGAGATGTAATACTTTATTTATTTATTTTTGATAGCGGCGATAACACAGGAGTCCTCTCTACCCGGATCCCGGTTCGGATGCGTGAGATGTAATACTTTATTTATTTATTTTTGATAGCGGAGATAACGCTGGAGTCCTCGCTCTCCGGATCCCGGGTAGGTTCCGCGACCGTCACATCAGATGTTGACTACTACGCTATGGCTGAATGGTCAACCATACCACGACTGCGAAACGATGGCCAGCACGGATACAGCCCGGATCGAACCTTATATCAGGGTGAGCTGATAGTTATAGATTTACTCGCTCAGTAAAAGTATACCACATTTTATAATCAAATGCAACTCATATTTGAAGAATGAATCAGATAATTTAGTCCGGGAGCTGATAGGGTACCCCTGCACCCCTTGGGATTTAACTTCACCCTACTCATTTTGATCCTTATTATATCCATAAAGTTTTAAGCAATGCTAACCCGAAAAAAAGTGAGAAAATATTGTCAAATGTATACAAATGTATATATTTTTGTGAAACGAAGACATACCTTTATAGGGCAACAATTGAACTCCCCATCCAAGATGGCCGCCAACATGGCCACTATAAATGGAAAATATGACGTTTGTCCACTAATATCTTAGAGAATAGTTTATGCCGTTTGGAACAGGTTGAGAATTGTGACCTTATTTTGTATGTTAACACTATCATTGTGGCACAGAAATATTAAATTATTGGGAGTCATAGCCCTTCGGATCCTTCAAAAATGTTATTTTACAGAACACGGTATACAATTTCGCAAAAAAATCACAACTGGGATTCTAGTCATATTTCAACAAGGAATGAGCAGAACTTGCAATGAAAGTGAGGCATACCATTACCCATGAATAATCCAACTCATTGAAACCAAAATAGTTACTTTGGCTCAAAATGGCTGCCAAATTGGCCGCCAAACTATTGAAAATGGTAGATATTTCCCCAGCGTGCCATGCAATCGCTTAAATGTTGTGGTTGATGTATCAAATTGGCTATTCTGCCTTCCAATGCGCCGTGGTTAATTGTTACTATAATTATCAGGACTGACATTACCAGGACAGTTGGATTTTTCTCTCACAAACTTGACATAAATCGGCAAATATTCACTTATCAGGTTTGGACCATTTTTTTAAAGTAACATGTAACTATCTTTGTAGTACAGCGGCCAAACGCCAAAAGTGGTCGGGTACCCCTACCCACGGTAGAACAAGTTAAAACCAACTTTTTTTAAAGGAGAAATATATACTCTAGACGAAAATGATAGTGAAAATAACGGAATTGGTGGTGGCTATTCTCAAATCGACGATGAACGATACCCACCAGTGACTTTTCCCAGAAATTAACGATTTTGGTCAAGTGAGCCCTGTGGCCATGTCCTAAGTTATTAGCCCACATTGTAGGCGTTAAAATGACTACAGCATACCATATCTGTACCTGCTATGCAAAAGTGTTGGTTAATTTTGATTTTCGTGCCATTTGGGGCCGAAACATTTATTTTTTGTTGAAAAATCGCTCTTTTTCAAAACAATTTTATTTTTCGAACATTATCATTCAAACGGATATTGCAATAGTATTGAAATATTTAGTCCATATGGTGTAGTAGTTATCTGTCAAGCATATGAAGAAAGAAGTTAGCAAAAATTTTGAACGGTTTGCGAGATATTGGATTTTAGCTACCACTCCCCCAACCACGTTTTTGGTCGAAAAAAAATAATATTTTTTATAATGACATTACAAACATTTTCGAATTGATCTGAATGGGACCCAATATGAATCTTGTACTGAAAGTGTTGTCCAGAGATGCCGTTTAATCGATTACAGATGTGTTCAGGCTTTCAGACCCCCAGTTACAATAACAACACTTATTTTATTGATAACAGTTAATTTTGCATGCATTAACATCGATGTTAAGTACTAAAACCTTTGTTATAAACAATACGTGACCAACTATATAATTCATTTGGCTCAGTAGTTATCTGGACATCACAAGTAGAAAGAATTTGACAGAAATTGTCAACGGTTTTCAAGATATTGGAATTAGGTACCGCTCCCCCGGACGCGATTTGGTAGAAAAACTACATATTTATGATAACAAGACAGACCTTTCTAAATTATTCTAATGAGCATCTAATCATTATTCGTGTGATGAAAACCTGATCCGTAGACACCGCGCCTGGTTTTAGATGACCTCAGGTTTCCAATTAAACCCCCAGTTACAACAACAACAACAACAACACAATATTTTATTTATGACATGTAATTTTATATTAACACATATCGACTTTGAGCAACTGAAGTATTTGTTCTAAACGACACATACTATAGACTAACATAATCATACAGAACAAAATCATTGTTACTCCCCCGTTCTATTAGACGCCCTGAACACACCACGAACTGAACAAAATATGATCTCAGTATTAAGAATCATGTAATTATAAAGGACAATTACATAAGGAAATATACAATGTTTATGGATGGGTTTGTTCCCGAAACAGTGCGGTACTTTGCTTGGCAAATATGAAGTGCGAATTTGCTATATTTTTCAAGAACACCCTACCCAATTTAAAGACTTCAACGCAATACGAAATTAAGCTATATGATCTCTAATTCTCCATAGTAACCGAGAGTGTGACGGGAATGTAGTTCTATCATAGAATACATAATTTGTATGGATGGGTTGTGCATGTGTCGCTTTACACAAAGTGGCTGATAAATAAGAAAGACGGATTTGCTGTTTTAGGCCCCCTACATAATTGAAGTGTTAAAGTTGAACAACTCACGAACTGAAATGATTGCTGTAAATATTAACTGAGGATGTGGGCAAAAATAGTAATATCGGGGCGCATACATGGTGTTGATGGATGGGTTGGTTGGATCCCGAAAGCCTTTAGCACTTTATGAAAATCGGATGGCAAACTCCAAAGGCGAATATTTTTTTGTTTTGTGGGACCCCTGTATATGCCCATTTAAACTCTTGAACACACCATGCGCCGAATATTCATGCTTGTATTATTAAATCACAGTGTGAACGAAAGGTAGTGCTATCAGGGAATATACATGTTATATGGGTGGTTTGGTTCCCTAAATCCTAGGGCACTTTACAAAAGGCGGCTGGCAAAAACCAAAGCTGAATATTTTCTTTGAGCACCCTACCCCATTTAAAGTCTTAAACATACTAATGGATGGACATGTTCTCAATATTAACTGGGGTGTGGACAAATGGTATGTAATTCAGGAAATATACCTCTTCATTGCACGATGGTGGGTTGGCTGGCTTCCCAATGTCTGGGGCACTTTACAAAAAGTGGCTAGCAAAGAGAAGGCGAAATCTCACTGTTTTGGGTACCAATAACCATTCTAAACTCTTTAGCACACACTTAACCGAATCTATATGCTCTCATGTATTATTTATAATTTGTATGGGTGGTTTTGTTCTCGAAATCCTGGAACACTTTACAAAAGGCGGCTGGCAAATACGAAATGTAATGTGTTAGGCCACACTACCCCACTTGCAGTCTTGGGACACAAAATGAACCGAAAGGATGTGCTCCCATTATTAACTGCGTGTGTAGAGAAATGGACGCTATATAAAGAGTATAGTATACCAGGGTCTTGAATGTCTGGGTCACTTTACAAAAAGTTGTTGACGAAAGTGAAAGGCGAATACTCACTGTTTTTGGGGGACCCCATTAACCCATTTAATATCTTGATCAGAGCATGAACTGAAGTTATATTCGCTCATACTTAGCTGAGTGTGTGATCGAAAGGCGAATTTTCTATGTCTTGAGGACCCCACTATCCAACTTGAAGTCTTAACAAAATGATATGCTCTCAATGTTAACTGAAGTTGTGGACAAATGGGATTATTATCTGGCAATACGAATCTGTTATGGATGAGATGGTTCCGTAGCCTATGGCACTTTACAACAAATGGTCAGCAAATGAAAGGGCTAAATTTTACTCTCAGGGGACTCCATCCCTATCTGAAGTCTTGAACACAACACTAGCTCAAGGCATAATCTATCCATATTACCCGAGATTGTGGCCGAATGGCAATGGTCTCGCGAGCCCGCCGTTCGCGAGAATACCGTGGCACCTTACACAAAGCAGATGGCAAACGATGAAGGCGAATTTTAAGGGACCCCTACCCCATGGAAACCATTGAACCTACAACGAACTGAATGGATGTGCCCTCATGGTCAAACGGCGATATGGACAAATGGCTGTTCTATAAAGAAATACACAATTGTTATAGATGGGTTAATACCCGACAGTCAGGGACACTTTACAAAAAGCGACTGAAAAATAAATAATGCGATTTTTCAATGTTTGTATTATAACACACCACGGATTGAACGATATCATCATTGCCTGCGTGTATGGACAATGGCGAGTTAATTGTACAAGGACGTAAACAGTGTAAATAGATGGATTTGGATTCTGAAAGAATGAGCACTTAACGAAAAGTGACTGGAAAATAAGAAAGGCAAAATTTTGAGGACCCCTACTTTATTTGAAGTCTTGGAAGACACCACATGGTGAAATGATATGACCCCAATATTAATTGAGGGCTTGACCAAAGGTTAGTTTTTATCAGAATATACATATGTGTTGGTTCCCGAAAGTATGCATCGTGTGGCACTCCACAACAAGCGGCTGGCAAATGTTCACTGTTGTATGTACCCCTACCCTATTTGAGGTCTTGAACACATAATGTACTGAAGGGATTATGAATTCAATATCAACATTTATTGTGGCCGAAACTATGCGATATATAAGTATGTGGTAGTTCTATCCGGAGGTAAACAATTTATCTGGGTGAGAGATTGTATGGGGAAAATTAGGATGTAATCCAGTTGGAAATGATTGGATACAATGATACACACATAGTTTCGTTGGAGCTGATTGGACGCAATGCTACACAGATAATGTTGTTTTCGTCATTGATACGCCCGTCGCCGTGAGATTGCAGATGATCTGCAGGTGGTAAATTTCGCGCTCAGTAGGGTTTCAATGCTTTTCACGAAGTTTTAACAAATGGCAGCATTATGGAAATCGCTTTGTTTTCGAGATAAATGTCTGCACCCCGTCAACTATTTTAATATTTTCGCGATGACTGAGTTGCTGTACATAAAAAGAGTATTTCTAATAAATTTACATTCAGTATGGCGCATAGAAGTTCAGCCTTAGGATCACTGTATTCCAAAATGTAATGATATGCTTTTTCTATTTGCCACAATGACAAAGAGGGGACGTTTTAATGTAATTACTCAATTGGCCATAGTTCAAACTACTGCATTTCAATCTTAAACGCGAATGGAGTACTTGTGCATCTATACGTCGGGACATGCTGTGTTATCCACCTGTCCAAATATTGTAATCTCTGTATACCATTATTGGTTTTTTGAGAATAAACTATTGATTGGTTTATTGATATGTGACATTTATTGTATGTAATAGCAAATAAAATGCGTTGTTGTAATTTGGGGTCTGGAAGCCTGAACACGTCTTTAATAACTTAAGCAATGTCCCCGGGCTCAATTTTCAGCAAAATAATTATGTTGGGTCCCAGTATGATCAATTGGGAAATTTGGTAAAGTTCTGAACAAAAATATGTAATTTTTCGACCAAAACGTGTTTGGGGAGGTGTAGCTAAAATCCATTATTTCAATTTTTCAATTTCTGTCAAATTCTTTCCACTTGTGTTGTCCAGATAAATACTGACCCATATGTTATATAGTTGGTCACGTTGTTTATAACAAAGGTACGTTGTTTATAACAAAGGTTTTAGTACTTAACATCGATGTTAATGCATGCAAAATTAACTGTTATCAATAAAATAATTGTTGTTGTTGAAAATGGGGGTATGAAAGCCTGAACACATATGTAATCGATTAAACGGCATCTCTGGACAACACTTTCAGTACAATATTCATATTGGGTCCCATTCAGATCAATTCAAAAATGTTTGTAATGACATTATCAAAAATATGTATTTTTTTCGACCAAAAACGTGTTTGGGGGAGGGGTAGCTACAATCCAATATCTCGCAAACCGTTCAAAATTGTTGTTAACTTCTTTCTTGATATGCTTCTTAGATAACTACTACACCATATGACCTAAATATTTCAATATTATTGCAATATACGTTTGAATGATAATGTTCGAAAAATATAATTTGTTTTGAAAAAGAGTGATTTTTCGACAAAAAATAAATGTTTCGGCTCCAAATGGCACGAAAATCAAAATTAACCAACACTTCTTGCACATCAGGTACAATTTTTCACTATCATTTTCATAAAGAGTATATATTTCTCCTTTAAAAAAAGTTAGTTTTAACTTCTTCTACCGTGGGTAGGGGTATCTCGAAAACTAGAGCTCTTTTTCGATTTGGCCGCTGCACTATTGGTATGAAAGGTTGTTTTGATCTATTTTAAATGCGTCACAGTAAGGTGTTTATAGACCAAAATACTCAAGATAGCTTCCAAAATGACAAAGATATATCACAAACATCATTATCTGCTATAGCTCACTTGGTTATTAAACATGTAAGTTAATCAACTAACAACAAAATGTTCTGTTCTTGTTGCCCAGTACCTTAACATGGTGCATGTACAATTAATTTTAAAATATGCAGTATGGAATTGTGCCGAAAACTTCTTTTGGGATTCTGGCCATGTTTTTTAAATGGGAATAACTTTGAAACGGAACTGAGAGGGACCATGGAGTGTGGCTTATGTGGCCCATTAGCATCACTAATCAAGGAAGATTATAAAACAACATTGGCTACGTATATAGCTGCGACGACTGAGTGTGTATTTATTAAAGACCATTTCATTAAGTGAGTCATTTTAAAGCAATCACAGCACATTTGTTTTAAAAAATCGCGATTAGGGTGACCAAACCCAGCTATGACTAGGCAGTCGTCATTTTGCATTGGTTGCGAGATGTTTACCAACCGTTCAAAATAGATGTTGAAAAAAATATCAACCGTTCATTGCATGTCGACGCTGTGTTTACCAACCATTCGGTTTCTACCGTGCACCGCGCCCAAAAAATCGTGCTGTATTTCGAGAAATATATTCGAAAAATGCTACAATCTTTGAAGCATAATTTCAATATTCAATGCTGGAGGCGAGCTTCATTTGTTGAAAACAGTTTACCGAATATTGACGTTCACTTCCATTAACACACTGTAGACTCTACGCTGATAAAGCAAAAGTCGATATTACACTTGTTCGTTAATTTAATTCGTCATGTTAACTATTTTTGAACAGGGAAGAGGAGAAATTCTTACGACTTCAAGTTCGACAACGACTGTGGTGAACCAGACAAGAAATCCGGCGGATATTCGGTAAGTTCCGGCGGGTAGTCGATATAAGGTCCGGTGGATATTCGGTAAGGTCCGGCGGGTAGTCGGTATAAGGTCCGGTGGATATTCAGTAAGGTCCAGTTGACACTCGGTAAGGCCCGGTTGATATTCGGTAAGGCCCGGTATATATTCGACAGGGACCGGTTGATATTCGGTATAAGGTTCTGCAGATATTCGCGGTACCTATGGTCCGGTGGATATTCGATAATGTCCGGTGGATATTAGGTAAGGTTTGAGATAAGGATTAGGGGTCTATCTAAGTTGCATTCTTGCGCGTCTAGTTGTGGCGGCCTTTAACCCTTTAGTTTCTAAATGCTGATCGGCGAGAAGAAACATGTATCTTGGACTGCGGAAAATGTTCAGATCATATGTTCAACAGACAATTATATACATGTATAGACCATTACTTCAACATATTATCTGACCATTTCCAACTGACGAAAAACAAGTTTTCTGTTTTTGTATTATCTGTTTGTCTCTCATAGGCTTATTTTCCCTAAACACCCCTTCAAATGAATAATATACCATTCACAAAAGATAGGGTTAGTGTGTGTGTGTTAGACTACTGCAGAGCTATTTAAAGTATAATTATATAATTTGGCTCGACGTTGTTGTTAAATAGTGTTGCCATTGGCAATGACTATATAGACGCACTCCCGACTGTCGATGTGAATATAGCCTAATACCGAGGTATAGGTATAATGTCCAGTTCACACACGTGAATCTTGCCAGATATCTTGCGTGTATCGAATCGGCGTTTTTGCGATACATTTAGTGTTACCATGGCCCATCAACATTCGACAATTCGAAAACCGTGAAATTGGTGAAATTGGGCTTATTTAGTGTCTCGTGAAATTGACGCCATGTTCGGGTCTGGAGTCTCACTCCCCGAATTTGAAGTATGAAAACCAAACCCGCGAACATGTTCTTAGTCTGTTTCTGGTCTGCTCGGCTGAGACTCCAAACACATGAACATTGCGTCACGGTATTGTACATGCAGTCTGCTCGCGCTCTAATCGACGATTGCGTGTCACGTCTTGGGTGTCTACTTGTCGCACAAGAAACGTGGTATCACATTATCATGTGAGTCGACATTTTAACCCACATATATGGCGCCACGTGCTCTCAATTGTCGTCAGTACAGGCACATATTCCGCACATACCTGAGTTATGGTGTATAATAGAGTTATCACGACTGGACCTGAACATTTCACTTGTGTTGTTCGATTCGATCTTTGACGACTCATCCCATACTTATTCACTTCGTTGTAACTGCATAGCTGTCATCTTTCGGTGAGATCACATAGTAAGTTAGAAGAGAAATGAATGTGATAGTGCTCATGGGCACATACTGAACATTAACAGGAACTTTCAGTGGCCAGGTATAGACTTTTAAAACAGAAATATGTTTTGAAATATTGCCAGGCGAGCAAAAGATCCATCGACCGTTTCTTGACGTCCACACTCCCGTCGACACAGATAACACGGTCTATAATAAACAACGTTCCCCAGTGAGGTAATTTTTCGGTCGTTTTCAACGTGATTTCGTTGTGATCGGGATACCAAAACCTTCCATATTTATTTTGACGTTTAGCCGCGGACAATTGGCTTAAAATACACTGACGTATATCTGGTGTCAAATCGAAACCGGCATATTTTATCTGATCACGTGACTGATTATCGTTGTTTTTTTTCAGGTTGAGCGCTACATGAAAGTTCTATTCATCAGTCACGTGATCGTAGTGACTGCGATTTCCACGGCCCTCGTGATTTTAACAATCCAATCGTCGTGAGAATATACAGTTACAGTCATAATACAGTGTGATAACAGAGTTACAGTGCTACAAAGAATTATAGATACATGAGCTACAGTTGAGTGACTTATAATTTGTATATGTTTATGCCAATAAAAGGCGGAGGAATAAAACACACCCCACTCGTTCTATTTATCTCCATGACAACGAACATCAGTTTTACCGTTTATATATTTGTTTATTTTATCGGAGTTTATCGTCCGCTTGCTCTGCCTTATCGCGATGTTGTCATTGTTATTGGTTGAGGGAAGTCCTGCATAGAAGGTCGATTTCACGGATAAATGAATCCAATGCAAGTAGGATCCCGGGACAGCAGCAACTGTCACATATGCGTAGATACCATAAATAGATAACCCTGATCCCCAATCCGTGCTAACCGGAATTCGAACCATATTCGTCATTGCTGGACGGCTTATGTTTTAACCTCATACGCGATGCACATTACTAACTGAGCGACAGGGCACCATCAATTCTTCAGTGAATTCAGTTATGTTCTGTTATAATAGCGAGTTTGAGATACATTCACGTCCGTCTGGTAATTCGGCGAACTTCGTCCCGGATAAAGTACTTTCAACTCAGCACTTAAAGCGATAACGAATTGGAGGCTATGTGTATCAAATTGACTGGTAGTCTTTAACTAAGATTATCTCAATCAGAATACATGAATTCTATGAAATAACAGCTATGCATTAGCCTATCTCTTTTGATATTTCATTCGCAAATCTCTTTGCTAAAGTTGCCATTTAAGCCCAGGGGCAGATGCACATTTTGCATAAATCCAGCCAAAAGTTGCAAGTGATTTTTGACAAATAACGTAACTGGATCTCTCTGGCGATAAACCTTGAATTTCACATATCATCTCTATTGTATAATTTATATAATCTGTGAAATTATTAAGATCCAAACTATTAGTTTTTGTCTACGTCTCTGTCTTTAAAGACATATTATGGAAACTGATAAGTTGTCAACTGAAGGAATGTATCAGTCTACTTCATCGCTGAAAATCTCAAGCAAATCGACCCTACCACTCCATAGAAAACATCGTCCAAACTACAGACAAAATTGTTTTTAATACCTTTTTGAGAGGTTAAAAACATATTTTCTTTGTTGTCCTTTTCGGTACCAAAATTTGCTAGAATAATTAATCAGTTCACAGAACAATCCAATGACCAAATGACTTATTCACTTATTGTCTCGGCTCTATGAGAGGAGGCTTCATTGGTACCATAATGATGAGTTAAATTTTTAATTGCATAATATAACATCATATCACCACATACTTACTTCGACCATTCGAAAACGAGCACCATGTTGCCAACCCTGCTTTTTCAGCAATAGCTCCGTGTTTATGTTGCAATCGTTATTAATAATTAAACGACATACAGTGCGCTCGCTCACCAGCCCTTGGATTGCCTCTTCATGTGGGTGTGCTGACATACAGTCCGCTCGCTCACCAGCCCTTGGATTGCCTCTTCATGTGGGTGTGCTGAGATGATTATTGGTTGAACTCAGCACAGATTAGCTGAAGCCGTTTAAGTGTGAGATATCTCTACCAAAAAATAACATAGTTATACAAAAGCTATAATAGCAGAGCCCTTTACAAAACGTTGCTACAACCATTCAGCTACATCGGCACGGCAAATCCAAAGTACTGAGCAAGTATAACAGACCATTCCATTATGTCGAAATCAATTAAAATCCTCTATGTTTAATTTTTTTAGTAAAGATCGCACCAAAAAACTATTTATTACATGATCCTACCATTATTCCATTCAGTAAACCCATTCTATAAATTGTGATATTAAACGTTCGTTTAATAACAGGAAATAGTGCCACGTCTCAAAATACTATGGCTTCCAATATGTTTCCAACAAACTATAATGAATGAAGAGTTTGAGAAGTTATGTCATTAATTATACGCCATTAAATACACCAAAGAGTCTTTATATATCTGTGACAATTTCTTTACGCGGACAAACAATGCATAGTTACGTGAAACACCATCGCATGCCTTATAGAAGCCGATGTTAGTTCCGCGTCTCATTTGTTGATGTAAGAGCATTTTTGCCTAGTTTTGGATCATGTAATAAATATAACATACAACTCGTCCCCAGTTCATAGTGGAAATTACAAAATTCGTCCAGTAAATTAGGTCTGGACCTCGCCAAAGGCTCGGTCCAGATCTAATTTACTAGACTCGTTTTGTAAATTCCGCTATAAACTGGGGACTCGTTGTAGATCCTCTATATACGAGATGCGCGTTGAAGAAGCACTTTTTGCAACATAGATGCACTTTTCCGAATGGATGGTGTGATATTATAATGAAGGATAAACCAATCACAAATATTCCAGTCCAATGAAAGCAAATGCTGATATGCATAAAGAGATTCTGGACTGATTTTGATAAAACTCCATTTTGAAATACCGTCTGACTTAATGTTTTGTGTTTAATTTCTAGATGCGACTTCCAACACTTAGGTAACTACGGATGACCAATCTCTTCACAACCAACTGTGTTCATTGCAGTAATGGTATATTATGGTTGAGAACGAGAGAGAGCTATAGAGAGAGATAGAGATAGATAGAGATAGAGAGAGAGAGAGAGAGAGAGAGAGAGAGAGAGAGAGAGAGAGAGATAGAGATAGATAGATAGATATAGGATAGGATATTTTATTTCAATACACATACATATTACATAATAATGATAACAATTATGGATAATTCTGTCGTATATTGTGGGGGATGGCATAATCTGGCAAGACTGTCTTCCTGCCATCCCCAGTATGGTAAATATAGAAAGTAATAACTTATAGTAAGATGGCCTTGGGTGAGCCGTGCACATAGTGTGTATATGTAATTTATGAGTCTAGGGCTTAATTTAAGAGTGTGTGGAAATGGATACTACCCGAGGGATATTCAATACCATGTATATGGTTCAAATTCAGATGATCGGGTAGTATGTTTGGCGGATGAGGTTACAGGGACTACTGATTCGTATAGATTGACGTTGGACGTGTTATATGTATACTTAACGGGGTACGTTCTGGGGGCAGTCTGGACATCCTCGATTCTTGCATTTGATATCGTTAGAATATGCGCTTATTGTTTTCTCTGTGATGTGTTTTTTGAATACGTGCCTACTTTGATTTTTAGTCATAGTGTTATCTAAGTTGTTCCATGAGGTTGGGAATGCATGAAATGGTAGCTGTTCAGAAAAAGAGAGAGAGAGAGAGAGAGAGAGAGAGGGAGAGAGAGAGAGTGGGAGATATGCTCGCGAGAGAAAAATAGGCTTAAATAGTTAACGGACAGTAATTGATATTTCACTAAATAATCTGAATGATGATGTTAATAGTAAAACCTTACTATGGAAACAATTCAGATAGTATACAAGCAATAATCTTATCTTTAACACTGAAACATCTATACGCTGAAACTACTAAACTATAAGCTGTTTAATCCTTAAAGGCACGGGAGGCGTTCGTTGCAGAAATATTCATATTTGTTCAAATCGCCATCAACAGAAGGAATATTAAAATATAAATAGTTTTGTTCATATGCCAAACATAATCAGCGCGAAAATAGTATATATATTGTCGTCAAGACGTACGATGATGTACGTAAACAAGAGCCTGCTTGTGATACATAAGTTTTGCTTCTGTTTACATAACACAGCGCAATTATACTGGTTAATCACACACACACATGATATAAACGCTCTTTATTATTTCCATATCAGGACAACAGTGACAAATAACGCTCTTTATGTTTACCATATCCGGATATAAACAAAAGCCAAGTTCTGTAACGTTTTTTTTGCTTTTGTTTACATAACAAAGGAAAAACATTTGACAATAACATACTATTTATGCCACATTTCTTATTGGTATAAGAACAAGGTCTGTCTATATTTTACTATTCTTTCTGTTTTTGGCGGTTTTTGACGAAGCTGAACATTTTAACAGCATAACCACTGCCAACGCCGCCCGTATATTTAACCCACCGCCAACACCGCCCGTATCTTTAACCCACCGTCAACGCCGCCCGTATATTTAACACAATATGATTGAACATGTACATCACAATTGGACAATATACCTTTATACATTTACTGCTGAGCAATGGATTGTTATGTTGTTTCATTTTGTTTTTCTTCGTTTGCTGTTGCACTTGGTCGCTTTATTAGCGAGGTGAAAGATATCACAAGAAATAATCACACAATGGGTGATGTGCTAACAGAGTCAACCCTTTGAACGAACCCACATTGAATTGTTTACGCGAACGCAGGGGCGTGGACATTCACACCGGAATATGTTAGTCGTCATTCGTTTGACACTTGGCTCAAATTGAAAGGTCTTTTGTCAAACAGATATCACGTGTGGAGCGGGGTGCGCTGTGCCAGGGCGCCTGGTGATGTGGTATGGTAGGGGTGGTGGGAGTGAGGGTGTTACCACAGTGGTTGGTAGTCGTGGGTAGATAGGAGCTGCATGCATTGTTTGGATTCCCATGTAGTGTGTGTAGCTGTAGTTTACTCGCGGCCGCCTGCTGCTGTGGGTAACAAATATTGCAACGCACGCGTGTAATCTGTAAATTATATGTACATATGTTAATTAATGTTGTATAAATGTCATTACTTCATTTAATAGACTATAAACTTGATTGATTGAAATTTCTATAATATATGCGATTCGGCTGTTATATCGAGGTGGGCATATTCGACAGTATATCAACGGGAACATGCATACAAAATTCATACATGTATATAGCACAAATATCTATACGTGCGACGTAAATAGCTGTAGTTCCACCTGCAGCGATGCTATCGGAATTTCCTGCATGTGAATAGCATGAAATTATCTCACAAAAATCAATCATACTGGTAAGAATCAATCATACTGTAAGAATCAATCATACAGGTAAGAATCAATCATGCTGTTAAGAATCAATCATGCAGATAAGAATCAACCATAAAAGTAAGAATGAATCATACAGGTAAGAGTAAACCATACAGATAAGAATCAATAACACAGGTAATAATCAATCATACTGGTAATAATTAATCATACAGGTAATAATCAATCATACAGGTAAGAATCAATCATACAGGTAAGAATCAATCATACATGTAAGAATCAATCATACTGGTAAGAATTAATCAAGCAGGTAAGAATCAATCATACAGGTAAGAATAAATCATACAGGTAAGAATCAATAATACTGGTAAGAAGCAATCATGCAGGTAAGAATCAATCATACAGGTAAGAATCAATCATACATGTAAGAATCAATCATGCAGGTAAGAATCAATAATACTGGTAAGAATCAATAATACTGGTAAGAATCAATCATACTGGTAAGAATCAATCATGCATGTAAGAATCAATCATGCAGGTAACAATCAATCATACTGGTAAGAATCAGTCATGCAGGTAAGACTCAATCATACAGGTAAGAATCAATAATACAGGTAGGAATCAATCATACAGTAAGAATCAATCATACAGGTAAGAATCAATCATACATATACGAATCAATCATATAGGTATGAATCAATCATACAGTAAGAATAAATCATACAGGTAAGAATCAATCATACTGGTAAGAATCAATCATGCAGGTACGAATAAATCATACAGGTAAGAATCAATCATTCAGGTAAGAATCAATCATACAGGTAAGAATCAGTCATGCAGTTAAGAATCAATCGTATAAATGCTAGTAGCACTGTTACAATTGTGCCTACATACATTTTACTTGTCATGCCGTTCGCTTTGGTGAATATGCATGACATATAACATAATAATAGAAATGAGAGCACGTTTTGAACGCTCGGTTTAATAATCTGGACGTGTTATGACATCGGTCTGTCTGGCCGTCCGTTCGCTTGCGTCTGGTACCCGCATGGTAACTGTATATGTCTAAAAAATACAAATCAAGAGTTTGGTCCGCGACTTGCATGTGGAGTACATGATCATATAACAATGGTACCTCTAATAGTCACTTTATACGTTAAAAAACCTTAACACAGTTAGCATAATATCCAAACGTATTTAAAGCGACACATATAAACCACTCCGTAAAATTACTGCAATATTTTGGCATATATACGGCGACAACTATTGTACGAATAATGAATATATTATAATTACATGACCGGAGATTCAGGGTTCTCTACAATTTTATTTATACTATTTTAATTTTTGGACTGGCAAAAACTGCTCTGACGGCGGACTATCTGTTCAACATTAGCATAATACAAGCTTCCGGTGAGCAAGGCAGGGTACTTTGTTTGTGGGTCCATGACACTGTGGCATCCCTCCTTGACAATCATTGTGATGTGGGCACCCAAAACAATAATACTCACAATGTGGTTTTCTATGACGAAATTCCTGCAAACACACCGAGCAAAACTTGCCAGCGTATGAACATACCCTAAACTATTTAACTTTAGAAAAAAATAGTGAAACTTTCTATGCACAACCACGCTGTCATGGCCGCCAAGCTAACATCGTTGAGCAGCCAGAAACAACGTTATTGTATGGAACCCAAGTGTACAATGATCCCTGGAAAACGACTTCGTATCATTTTTAATCCATATATAGCTCCTATGACAGCGCCAGAAATGCCTTGCAGTATACACCCTATTGAGGGCGTACTAACTCTGAATCGGAAAACGCGATAATCGCTGAAAGCTCTTGTGGTATAATGAACATTGATTACTCATTTCATTGAGATCATATAACACATGACTGAGACCCTCTGGTAGTTTCAACATATTATATTGTATCAGTTATGTACAAATGGGATTGGGTCACAAGTAATAACACTTATATCGCCCCTCTATCCATACAATTGTAACACAAAGCATAAGATAGTGACACAATGTGTCAATTGTTTTGTGCGTTGACAGATCCATGTGCAAGACATAGGGACGTATTAATTTGGATTACTGAATACGGACATTTGAGAGATATGTTAGTATTATAACGTCGGGGTAATATGATAATGATGATCATGATGATGGTGCGGTGGATATGTTTTTGGTTTTATTAGGAAACCGGCCTTTAGCTACTACATTATTATGTTTGAACGTCTGCAAATATCACTTTGTTTTTATAATTGCTGATATGTGGTGTCACTTTGAGGTCAGTGGTATTATGTACAGTGATGCATTTTATTAGAAGCCTGTTGAAAAACCTTACCCGTTGTTTGGTATAGTTGACATCACAATAAATAGTGCTGCACGTCTTCGATATCATTTCCACAAACACATTATGCGCCGTTATGGTTGAGGAATTAATCGTAATGTAAGTCTCTGCATTTATTTCTCAATTTGTTATGGTTTATGTTGGTTTATCTGGAGCCGGTATAATATAAATTATTGAGTGAATTTTATATAATTCTTAGGAAAATCTAGAATGCATGTAAACTATCAGCCGTGTTTACAATGTCAGGGAGTTTGTTCCAGACCAGACATATTTTTGGCGTGCACGATTCTCTGACATGTTCAGTTTCACAGTAATCTGCATTGATGTCACCGGGTCTCCCGGATAAATAGTAGAATATAACGCCGGCTCGTGGGGTTACTATTTGGTAGAGCGATTGTATATTATTATATAGTTTATGAAATTCGCGTCTTGTTTGTATCTTTATCGGAGACATGCATATACGCACTGGTGAAATGACAAAACTATTATTTATAGATAAATAAAGAAGGACAACTCTGCAGCGGGAGATTAATGTCAATTTGAAACCTTTGTTGAAAAATATCATGAAGGCGGACCTCCGAATCATACTCAACCCGTTCTATACTAAATGGATTATCCCACCAATTTAAAGATACGGGCGGCGATGCCGGTGTGTATGCTGTTAAAATATTCACAAACAGAAATAATAGTAAAATATAGACAGACCTTGTTCTTATACCAATCATAAATATGTCATAAACAGTATGTTATTGTCAAATGTTTTCTTTTGTTATGTAAACAAAAGCAAAAAAACGTTACAGAACCTGGCTTTTGTTTAGATCCGGATATGGTAAACATAAAGAGCTTTATTTGTTACTGTTTTCCTGATATGGAAATAATAAAGAGTGTTTATATCATTTGTGTGTGATTAACCAATAGAAATACTCCGGTAGGGTGATCAAATAGAAACAGAGAATTATCTTGCTCAACGTAGTTACTTTTACGAATATTAATCCAAATTGACAACACACGCCGTAAATCTGATACATTAATTAAATGCAATGACTCTCGATGGCGAAAACATTTGTGTGTGTTGATCGTCGATAGTTGCGTCCCGAATCGAGATGTAAATATTTACAATTGAGCGTAGTTCGTTGGTGTTTTATATGGAGTGGCGAGAGAGAGAGAGAGAGAGAGAGAGAGAGAGAGAGAGAGAGAGAGAGAGAGAGAGAGAGAGAGAGAGAGAGAGAGAGAGAGAGAGAGAGAGATTTAAACAGTGTAACTCGGCGGAATGGTCTAGTATTGATTTGGAAGGATGTATATAAGGATGTCTATAAGGATGTATATAAGGATATATAAGGATGTATATAAGGATGTATGTAAGCAAACTACCAATCATAAAACTGCAGAAGGAGTCCTATTTATTAACCCTTTACCCAACAGAACGGCCCTGTGCCAATGCATTCTCTTATATATGCGAGTCGACCATAGGTCGCCTCGCATATATAAGAGAATGCATTGGCTTAACACATATTAAAAATTCTAAAATTGTCAAAAAATGTAAGAAAAACTTCTAAAATTGTTAAAGAATGTAAGAAAAAATGGTAAAAAGTGTTAAAAAAAGATTTTGTTTAGGCCAATGCATTCTCTTATATATGCGAGGCGACATATGGTCGACTCGCATATATAAGAGAATGCATTGGCACAGGGCATAACTGTAACTATCACAATGTGGTCAAGGAGCCGGTTCCAATGATATCCATATTTGTATGGTTCTATTGAGACAGACCGAAGATATTTTAGGCTGTTGAAGCTTTATTTGGCCGGTTTTGGCCGTTTTGTTGGGTAAAGGGTTAAGGGAAATGTTGAGATAATATGGTCGTTTGTTGAACTTATAATCTAAACATGTACTATAGGGGATAACTGCACATCAATGTGTGTGTAGTATAGAAAGGATTAAATCAGATAGCCCACCCATGGATGATATATTCAGATGAACGGACAGATCACTATTTCCGGATAAACACAGAAGGGCGAACGGACAACGGCCCTTTCTGAAGCAGTCCCGACTGTGAACATGCCATTCAGATCCGATAACCCATTGCTGCTCTATGCCCGGACAGACAGCTATGCGGACATACCGAAAAGTCAATCGAATATATTCCCATTTTTCTTCGAAAAGTGAGAGTATAAACAATTTTATACCATAATTGGCTATGCTACTGTGTGTATAACACCTGTTTTGTAAATTTCATCTTTACACCCTACTGTGGGTATAACGATTCCTACGATTGGTATAAATTTCTACTGTTGTGTAAATGTTTCACCACTCGTGGAATTGTGGTTTTAACCACTCGCCAAAGGCTCGTGGTTAAAACCACAATACCACTCGTGGTGAAAATTTGTTATTCTCGGCTACTATGGATGTATTCTATATTAGTGACATGGATTCAAGAAGGTGCTCTTAATTTCCGAAGACTAGTAACTGTTAGTTTTGTTCGTGCCTGATGCGATTCCTTTAACAGAATCGATTTATGCTATGTATGTGATCTGGACATCTCGAAGAAGATTGCTTCGTTTGTAGAGCCTCCTGCTATTGTTGTCACAAATGAATGATTTGCACAGAACAAATCGATCACGTGATCAACGTTGACGTATGCCGAGTTCGAGGACTCTTAACATGGGCGTTCCTATGGTTACCATCGCACCCTAACGTTTGAGAGGATAACCAGGTCCACAATCGAGGTAATAGAGTGATCAAATTTAGTTTCTCATTTCGTCGTTTATGTGCGTCTAACTCGTTGCTTCTCCTCCTCATGTTCATTGTTACATTTGTTGGTACACGTCTTTATGTGAGATACTTCTTATCCTGTCCCTGGTGGCTTATCTGCATATCACATTTTTGTATAATACATATCGTCTGTGGGCTTCTAAAAGTTTGTACCTGCCATTTTGGCGCGAAACACTTTATTGCATTTTCGGAATCTACGGGTTCGATTACATATTAAGTTACTCAGATAACTTGTCCATTTTTTCGATGATTATCAGGGAAATGGGTGTTCTAAAATGTTGTATTTTTATTTTCGATACCGTTCCTGATATGATAGTTCTGATTGGAATGCTTTGAAGAAGAATGGCCGGAGGGCGTATCCTCCTTATCCTGAGTGACAATGACTAACGAAGCCGCCGGAATCGTCAAAACTAAAATGTCGTATAGATAAGATTTCGACTTTTAACTTCTAGAGTGTCGTATAATAATCAAATCATGTTTTCTCATCAACTAGAAGATTATTTAGTTTGAAAGTGTATCTATTATGACAACAGTACTGTGATATAAATTGGTATTGTGCAAAGTTATTGACAGATACCGATTCTAGTTCCAGAGATAAATATTTGTTTGTGTCTCATGAAACAATTTGATCTTCCTGAGGTACGACCTTCTGGAGGCCCACCGACGTTATGTAATCGAACCCGTAGATTCCGAAAATGAAATAACAAGTTTCAGGACAAGATGGCAGGTATGACATTTTAGAAGCCATCCGACGATATATATCATCACAGTTTCCAGACCAATCTCTTATATACTCGTTTCAGCATGTATTGTAATAACTTAATTGTATGAACAATAACTCGCGGCTTCTCCGCGTGGTCATTCGCACATTTGGTCATCTGTGACTTGTATGTGACTTAATGTGTTCCTGGTGGCGTAGTCGGTAAAATGCATAGCACATTATATTGTTGTATAATACATATATATATATATATATACCACCACATGTTCCAGATCAATCTCTTCTATACACGTTTCAGCATGTAATGTAACAACTTAGTTGTATGAACTATAACCAATGACTTCGCGTGATCATTTGCACATTTGTTCGTACACATTCTTGTGCGTGACTTAAAGAGCAGTATGTGATACACTCTGGTGTGGAGATCAAATAGAAACGGCAAATAATCTTGCTCAAAGTAGTCATTTTCACAAATAATAGATCCAAATTGACAACAGACACCGTCATTCTTATATTTCAATTAAATGTAGTGACTCTCGATGGCGAAATCATTTATATTAGTTTATAAACTTTCTTTTAAGAATGTAAGAAATACCAAATTATATAAATTGTTTAAGAATGTAAGAAAAATTGATGAAAATTTATAACAAATTGTGAGGCCAATGCTCTCTCCAATAGGTCACCTCGCATATACAAGATAATGCACTGGCACATTGACTTTAATGCTTCACCAGCGCTGTTCCCGCCATGATAGGGTTAATATGTCGCTGGTGAAGTAGTCGTTAAATGCATATAACATTAACTCACCGTGTATACGTCATACAGCGATTGTTAATCTGTAGAGGCGCGATGACAGAAGGTCTTGTGGGATTCTCAGCCCTTTCCCAAATCCGATCAAACTTGTCAAAAGTTGGAAATGTCATGTCTGACACAACATTAATTGGAAATCTCAGACAAACGTTGTTTGAATTTGTTCTGTTCTAGATACCCCAACTAAGTGTGCAAGCTATTGTTTTCAGACCAAAAGTGCAATATTTTCCTGCTTTTGGCCAATGTCCAACCATACAAGGTACTTTTGGAGTTTGAGATGATACCCGGGAAGATTTGAAAGGGCCATCGGCCCTCTCATACAACCCACTTTCGGATGCTGTAATTCCGCTGAAGAGCGTTTGTAGGGTTTGTGAGTTTGTAAGTAGATTACTATCTGCCCAGTAGGTGTTTGCCTACTGTGTATGGGGTGGATGCAACCACAGCAAGAAGCAAATGCCCCCCATTCCGAAACTGGACCGGAGATGAAGACTTACCTTGTTTTCTTTTATGAGTTTTGTGCGTTGATATATATATTATTTGGAGTTGTGAATGGTTGTAATTAATTGTCCTATTTTGTGCTTGCATGGACTCCAGTTGCCTTAGTCTGTTGTACTCCGGGCTTGTACTATCGGATAAACGCTAGGAAGAGGGTGCAATGTCGATCGGGGCTTCTCGACTATTGATGTTGCAATGCCCGCGCCTTTCACTCCTGTGCGAGAGTCATAATGTACCAACGAAACAGGTTTAGGGGCGCCAGTGTTTAGGCGCTTACTCTAAGACAGATTACAGTGTTTAAAAGTTGAAGGGCTTAGAAATATGTCCATCCTTTGGGGCTACTTAAGTGTCCATCCTTATGTGGCACACATATGCAAAAAATAAAGTGCATATAAAATCGAAGTTAATCGTGGAATTTAAAATATTTGGGAAACACGCACAAAGAGCCACAATTAGTAACTAATTCCCATAGCCAGTTGCACATTTAAGTCGTTAACCTCAGGCTGATGGAATTATGAAGTATTTTGTGTCCATGTTAAAGGGTCATCACTGTGGACAAAGGTTTAGGAGATGAACAACCCAAGCCCTAAAGGATGGACACCATTTAGACAAAATGGACACTAGGGGGTCCAAGTTTTAGAGGTTTTTTGCATGTTGTTTTTCAATGAATTAGTACACTTTGAAGACTGCATTTTTGGCATGGACAAAACGGCTTAGGGGCTTAAGCCGAAATAGCCTCTAACCCGATTTTGGACCAACGTCCATAGCTCATAAACCGGTTTCGTTGGCGCGGACGGGGATGTAAGGTTGGACAATTTTATATACAGTTGGAAAGTTTTAGGAACCAGTTGAAAAATCCCAAACCAAGGGCCACACATGAAATTTCTCCAACTTGGAAGCTTAGGCGCGCATCATATGGCATTATATTTAGTTGGACATCACAGGGTGGACCCAATTTACGGACACCCTCTTGTCCATGTCAAGAAATGGATGTTAATTTGCTTGCGTTCCATGGATATTTTATGCAAGTTAATTTGCTTTAACATACTTGCGGCTGACGCATGCGGCCATCGCATGCGACCAAAGCATGCGGCTATCAGGTTAGACGAAACGTTCCAAATTATACATCTATCACTGGCGATTTCACAGCGTTGCGGCTGCCGCAGTTAAACGCATCCGATTTCAAAAAGTTAACGTCCTCTATACAAGTTCCACAGCGTGGATGCATGTTGAAAAACCTTACCTGCTTTGAAAAGTTTGAGTTGTGGTTCTTGAAATTTGTCTTAAAAGTAAAAACAAATCAACACCAACGTCCTTTGTATACGGCGAACTTGGAATGTGCCCAATAACTATAAAAATAAAATTGCGTTACTTAACATATTGGGCTAAGATTGTCAGTATGCCAACCAATAGAATTACACTTAATCTGTATTATTGCATGTACAAGTTGTTTGATAATAATGTTTTTAACAATCCGTGGATTATTGGAATACGAGACATTCTAAATAACCTCGGAATGAGCAATGTTTGGACCAACCATAGGGTGACTAGTATCCAGCGCCTAACGCGCTCCGCAAACCAGAAAATGCGTGATTTATACATTCAAGAGTGGTGGACCTCTATTGATAAATCAAGCAAATTCGCGTTTTATAGAATTATTAAAAACACGTTCGAACCGGAAAAATATATATCACTTAGCGATAATCAGATCGTCCACAGCCTCATCAAATTCCGAACTAGAAACCACATCTGACCGCCGATGTCGACACCAAATCGAATCTTCGAAGCTTCGCAGGGCACTATATACTGTATATGTATATGTACATGTAAATAGTAACATTGGGGCAATTCCATGTGACTGACATAACATTCAAAGAACTTTTTCCAGATTCAATGTTAGCGATATGTTGTGAGCTACAAATCTTCATGTAACTATAAAATCTTAGTTCTTACTGCTACATGTACATGTACATGTATGTGTGCACTCAAATATTGTATTGTTCCGAATTTGGCATATGTTATGATTGTTATCGTGACTGACATTACACAAACCTATCGAAGATACATGGTACTACATGTAGTAACTTGATTTCAAATTTAATTTATAGATGTGAATATACATGTATATGCATTGCTGATTTGTCTTACATACATGTACATGTACGTTACACTTATTAACTCTCTTCAAATTAGCATTTCAGTGTAAACATAAAAAATTTGTACATAACGGTTTAGTTAATCTGACTCAAGTACAATTATTTCTACTGTGGATGGATGCATATCATTGCAACTTGCAAGGGCGAAAACAACATCGCATGATGTGGACACGCCCTGCATGGACTATTTTCGCTATGCAGAGCGCAATAATTCTGTTGACATTTTGTTTGTTTGGAAAATTTGTGCAAGACAATACCGTAGGATGTACATGTAATCATCACAATACAAGTACTGGTGTAATGGTGGTATTGTGGGTAAAATTCTCACGAAACGTGAGTGACATCAATTTCATGCCAAGTAACATACATGTACATGTAACCAAATGTATGAAAATTTGAATAACAAATCACACACTTAAGCATAAACCAAGTTCGATCTTTTATTCAATCTTAATGTAAACATGTACATTGTATTTCCACTGTGTTGTTCAATATTTCTGCAACTGGATAAAAAATGAAAAAATAAAAATTCCCTAGCCACCCCCGGGACACCCACTCCCTAAATAGTTTATTGCGCGAGATTTTAATAGAACAGTGCATAATGAAGATAACGATACTATTTGAATTTATCATAAGTGTCATTAATCAAGAAATGTGTCAACATACATGTACATGTAATCACATTTCTAGGGATAGGCAAAGTGCCAAAGTTTTTATTAACATTCATTTTTATACGCCCTTTTGAAAAAAAGGCCGTATTATAGTATTGGTCTGTCCGTCCGGGCATCCGGGCGTCCGGGCGTCCGTCCGTTAACCTGTTGTCCGGATGATAACTTTAGTTAGAGTGAACCAAAATTAGTAAAATTTGGTATGTGGGTTTATTAGCCGAAAAGTAAGTTCAAGTTCGAATTTGGGTTCCGCCCGCCAATTTTCACCGGAGTTATGCCCCTTATTTAACGTTTTTTGACTTAGAAAATCCTTGAAATTTGTTGTCCGGATGATAACTTTAGTATAGTTTATCGGAATGAATCCAAATTTGGTATATTACTTTCTCCCACCAAAACACAGGTCAAGATCGAACTTGGGTTCTGTCCGACCATTTTTGGCAGAGTTATAACCCTTTTTCGACTCAGAAAATTCAGTTTTTCTTATGTTTTTTGGTTTCCGGATGATAACTCGATTTTGGAATGTTTGTACGCAAAACCCGTATTTTTGTGGATTACATATATCGAAATACAGCTCAAGTCCGAATTTCGTTTTAATCCGATAATTTTTGCGAGAGTTATGGCCCCTTTTTCACCAGTTTCCGCCGACCCAAGAGAGGGCGTATATTGCACGCCCAGCGTAGCTCTTGTCATATTATATAGTCACATGATCTAGTCACATAATCACATTTGAGTATTCTACAGACTACATGGAACAACACATTTCAGATTATTTGATATTATTTTTTATATTTGCTAGGTGATATATTGCTTTAACCAAATTGTTTATCAAAACATGTGGAAATACAACTGTTCATCCCAGTTTGAAGAATAATGCTAATAGCCTAATACCAAACATAACCATGATATACATGCATGAAACCTTCTTGGGTTTCATGCATGTATCAGGGACAAGGATGTGGCATATCAGAAACAGGGACTTGGCTAGATGGTCTCCGTTGGGGGGGGGGGGGGGGTATCCACCTTGGGGAAATTCCAACTGCACCCCCCCCCCCCCTTGAAATCTGAATCAAACCAAACACAAGTTTTCCATAATTTCATTTGCAGCCCCCCCCCCCCCTTGCACCTCGGTGTTCAGGCCTAATATCCTATATACATGTATTCATAAAGCATGGTTCTACCGGTATATTCCCGGTATGAGAACATTAAGATATTTTAACCAAAATTGCATAAATCCTAACATCTAGTGGTCTAACTCCAGACAAATGCACACGGCTACGGGCAAGAGACCAGGACAAGTCGGCTGACCATGGTTGTTCGGCTCAGTGTGAGAAAATTTTGAAAACTATACAAGAAAATCACAAATCCAAGCATCTAGACTTGCCTCAACTGAAGCTTTCCTAGTGTTGGAAATTTCAAACCTCATGCTCCCCCTCAGATTGGAAAATTCTCCAACCGATGACCATTTGAGTCCACAAGTTGGACCATATGTACACTGTAGTAAAATTGTTGATTATTTTCTTAAACTAATTGGCAATTTCGCATTGGCCACAGGGGAGGGACAATGACACACCGGTCCGACCATGGTTCGGCCAGGTGTGGAAAATTTTTGAAATCTGAACAAGAAAATCGCAAAATCCTTAAGCATCTAACTAGCCTCAAGCCTTCCTATAGAGTTGGAAATTTCAAACCTGACACACCCACTTACCGCTATACTTAAAGTAATTGACCACCAATAACGTGGTGTCACCCTGTTAATACCGCGGTACTATACCGCAGTATCCTCCAATACCGCGGTACTGATACTGCTTGTTAATGCGAACAAGTATGTGGGAGTAAATACCTCCCCTCACAGAGTTCCATGAAAATCACCGCGGTATTCCAAAAAATTAATGCGGTGCCCGCTAAAAGACCGCGGTATTCAAAAAAATTAATGCGGTGCCCGCTAAAAGACTGCGGTATCATTATCGCCCAATACCGTAACTCCACCGCCGTGACCATCTCGATACCGCTACCGTTTATTACCGGTATCACCGCGGTCAATTACTTTGAGAATAGCGGTAGGTTGGAAAATTTCCAACTGATGGCAATTCCAATGACAATGTTAAGAAAACAATATTGTCATACATTTGGTTAAATTAACTAGCAGGTTTTGACTGGCCAAAGGGGAGGGACAGGGACCCGGACACAACCTTTCCAAGTGTTGGAAATTTCCAACCTATCACCCTCATAAGGTTGGAAAATTTCCAACTGATGACCATATCAGTCCAAAATTTTGACAAAAAAATGGAAAATATGCAAATATTGGTCCAAAAACAATTACTTCCCCCCATTATATTGTTTGAAAATCAAACTACAAGAACATTTTCAACATATTGTTGGTGTGAAATTTCCAACTAATGTTTTGGCAGGTATGAAATTTCCAACTGTTGAAAATTTTGACCAAAGTTGGGGGGTAAGACACCACCCCCTCCCCACCCCCACCCCTGTCGTCACGTCTCTGCTCATAAATCATAACTGAGGAAACATGTTATAGCGTGTAATGGCAGGCTGGTAGCCACTGCCTGAAGTAATAGGCTTCGTAATAATTGGGAATAACATATGGATGGATAGCCCAATCTCACTTCTTTTTTGCTCACGATATCAGTGACGATAAAATCTTTGTTTTGTAATTAACATTACAAGCTGATCCACATTGACTTGGAAAACAATTTGAAATTGTTCAAGCTGGCCCGGCTGGCCTTCAATTTATATGTTAAGATTTTATGTTTTACGTTGTCAAAAGTCTATTTTATTCCATTATTTATTACCGGTATATCTTTATTTCCATGTCACATATGATCAAGTTTGCTTTCATATTATTTCTTATTTTCAGCTGAGTTCTGCATAGTTATTCTTATTTTGTTGTATCAGTAGATGGAATCCTGATTAAATTTTATTTTTCCAATAGCGCAGTTTCTTGTTCTATCAAGTTGAATTTGGGTTATTGTTGGCATTGTGCCACTGATCCAACGTCTGATAACCTCTATATATATAGTATAGCATTTCTAGTAACTATACATTGTATATGACCTGTTTCTGTTCAAAACACATCAAAATAAGACTCAATACCAGAAATGGAAAATAAATTTGGTACATGGAAAAAACTGCTTTTCGGACCCGAGAGACACCCACCCACCCTATCATACCAACCTGGAATTTTTTTCGAACACCCCCCCCCCACCCTAATTTGTTCACAACGTTAGCGGAAACATACTATCTGATATCCTGATATCTACATGTACATTGTAGGTTACATAGAGAATAATCACTCGATTGAACTGGTTACGTGAAATAATTCATGAGAGGCAACACAGTTGTTGAACATTATGGACCCACGTATGTGTGTTAATACTGGTCGTGTGTTACTGGTCGATAGTTTGACACTCCTGCGATCCGGTAAACTTTTGACACTTCGGGTATTTTACTGATTGTGCGATCATTACCCGTACTTATGGTAGAATCTGTTGTTCACACACTTTTTCTGCCACGTTTTGTACTGGGGCTAATATTTATTTATAATGGCCAACAACAAGTTAGAGGCAGGGATGTTGTACAAGCATGATGGTCTTGATTGAATCGTTCATGTCATCAGTTAAATCAAGTGATCTATTTAGGTCTGTTTAGGCCAAAGAAAAAAGATTGTATGTTTCCGGTAACGGTGCGAAAAAATTAGGGTAGGTACAGGGGGGTGAAAAAAATAATTTTGGCACGTATGCCGGGGTGGGTGGGTGGTCAAAGCCACCAACAAGCAATTTTTTCTGCAACTAAAACAAAAATTTCCTGCTTGGTTTTTAGTGTTTTGGCAATGAGTTGGGCTTCAAAACCACTTTGAATGCGAGAAATAATGTAATTCTAACTGGTAACCCCGGTAGGTACGGTAACCCTGTAGGTAGGGAATTTTTTTTTTTAATTTAATTTTGATATTTTTTATCCAGCTGCAGAAATATTGAACTACCTCGACCGAAGTAACATAAAATGCCAACCCGTGTTGTGGGGAAAGTATTACTTGATCAACACAGTGGAAATATACATTAAGATTGATAAAAAAAATCAAATTTCATGTTTAGGTATGTTTTTTATTATTCACAATTTCACATACTGCTATTCTCAAAGTAATAGACCAGAAAAACGGAGTGATACCCCGGTCATGACCGCGGTGATACCTGTAATAAACGGTAGCGGTACCGAGACGGTCACAGCGGTGGAGTTACGGTATTGGGCGGTAAGGATACCGCGGTCTGATAGCGGGCACCGCGATAAATGTTTTGAATACCGCGGTGATTTTCATGGAACTCTTTGAAGGGATGCATTTAGTGAACGTTCAGACGACAACGATTCAATCGTAAGTGGAAAGATTTCCGTCGAGGCCGGAAGTAACCGAGACGAGAAAAAAAATTCCACTCAAGAGATAGTTTTTGATGACTCAGACACATAAAGAAATCACTATTGGCAAAAGCATATTATACACATGGACAAATCACTATTGGCAAAAAAACATCATCGTCAATAATAAGTAAATAAAATAACCACAATAAGTGAAGATTTCTTCAGTGTCCTTTGTTTTTTTCCGCGCAAATTGTCCTTTAAAATCACCACGGTATCGCGAACCGTGACCAAATGCATCGTGGGGTCACCGCGGTATGCGCGGTGTTGAAGCGTTAATAAGCGGCATCAGTACCACGGTATTGGGAATACCGCGGTATCATACTGCGGTATTAACGGGGTGACACCGCGTTATAGATGGTCAATTACTTTAAGTATAGCGGTACATGTACATGACATACATGTAGCACATTTTCATAAATTTGGCTATAAACTTGGTAGGAAATTGATGTCACTAACTTTTTATAAGAATTTTACCAATAATACCGCCATTATACCGTACTTGTATTGTGACGACTACATCCCATTGTCTGGGGGTAGCCAGTACGACCACCGAGCATGCCTGGTTTTTGGAGACAGTAGCTACATTTTATACCCCTAACATATGTGGTGATAACCTCTATACATGTATATATATAGATACACACCACCATGTCTGTTGATAGTGTTCCATAAGTCCCAAACAAGACATAAAGCAGGCAGGAGATACATGTAGTCCCAGATACACTCAGGAAATTAAAATTGCAAAATATATGCCCATCAATCCACAACCCATCACACACCTGGGGCCTTTGAGACAGCTGTCAATTCATGGTAACTTTTCACAGGGATATGTTAGAAACCATGTGTTTTGCACACTAAAGGTCATCAATATTTATTAGTGGTAAATTTTAGAAAATTTTGACTTTTTCTCAAAATATCAATAAAAAGTTTAGGGTCGGCGGGTTTTTTTAGGGTCGGTCGATGTACGGAAACATACATTGTAGTTTCTTTTTACTTTGGCCTTATTACTGTATACAACCGTTAGTAAGCCCATCCTCGAGGATAAACCCAGTCTCCTCATACCGGTAGATAAGCCCAGTTTAGCCCACCCCCATTGTTGAGCATTTGGAAGGTGAATACAATCATGTCTTTCTATCCTGTAGAATACAGGTACCCTGTAGGAGAAGATACATGTACTCAAGCACATCTGTGCTTTTTTTTTATCCCAAATGTATAGAAGCTGAACTGTATTGTCACTGTTTCTGGCCATTATCATGTGATTTTATCTTGTTTAATATTGATATAAATAAAACACATTATTATCTTTTTCAGTACCAAAATATGGTAATGATATAAAACATGATGGTATGTCAGAACCTGAAGGCTAACTCAATGTTTGCAAAGGGGAGGGGGCCTTGTGAGTAAGCCCAGTACCTACTTTATGAGTAAATACATGTACATGCACAAGCTCCCCCCCAGGCTTACTGATTGGTGTACATGTATACAGTATGTACAGTACATGTATACAGTATGTATAGTTGTACATGTACCCGTACCAAGGATTAGGGGTATATATAGTGATACATGTACATGTACCTCAGTCTGTCTTTCCTTTCGGTGTGTCATTCTGCCTATCCATAACTAACATTTCACAACACAGCTCAAAACTGGGAATTCCAATTTCGGTTTTATTCACACTTTTTCCCAAAGTTATGGCCCTTTACTGGACTTTGTGTAGCGTCCATAACAAACAAGCTCTATATCCATGTAACTGGATTCGCATCGCAATTTGTGATGCGTTTTCCAATTTCTGCAAAGCAATTTACAATGAAAAAAGATGTATTGGTAGGGAATGCTATACAAAATCTACTCTGACCTCTGGCTGTGGATGTCTTTATTATTGGATTTTGTTGTCTTATGTCGCAGTGATATCACAGGTTGGGGGGAAATGTTTTGTCCATTAATTATACCCCCTGCAACGCGGTTGTGGAGAAGGGGGTTTATACTCCAATCAGCTGGTCTGTGGACATAAATTTGTCTGGAGTTTTTCTCAGCTGTTTTCTGATCATTTTCCGTGGAAGTTGGCACAGACATCAACAACATGGGGACGTGCGATTATGACATCTGTCAGACTTTTTCTGGTGGCGTTACATCCCCATTTTTCGACTTAGAAAATCTTTGCAAAATGTATAATTTTGTCCGAGCTTTTATTCCTACATTTTTAGCTCAACTTTACTTTGTAAAGTTTGAGCTATTTGCCATGGCTTGGTATCCGTCATCCGTGTGTGTGTGCGTGACTCGTCAACAATTTCCTTTAGCACTGGCTACAGGTCGTACCTTTGGTCGGATTATTATGAAATTTGTCATGCCTGTTGACATGTAGATGGGAACGAGTCATTTTGGGGTCATTTGGAAAAAAAACATGGCCGCAAGCGGCCATCTTGAATTTAAAATTTCAATCCATTAGCACAGGCTACAAGTCGTACTGTTCGTCTGATGATCATGAAATTTGTCATCGATGTTGTAACTGGAGATGGGAACGAGTCATTTTGGGGTCGTTCGGCTAAAACATATGGCCGCCAGCAGCCATCTTGGATTTTACTCTTTGCATGACTAAATCCTTCTGCATGGGCTACAGGTCGTAGCTTTGGTCGGATCTTCATGAAATTTGTCATCGATGTTAATATTGACATGTAGATGGGAACAAGCCATTTTGGGGTTATTGGGCCAAAAAACATGGCCGCCAGCGGCCATCTTGAATTAAAAATTTCAATCCATTAGCACGGGCTACAGGTAGTACTGTTTGTCTGATCATCATGAAATTTATCATCGATGTTAATATTGACATGTAGATGGGAACGAGTCATTTTGGGGTTGATTGGCCAAAAAACATGGCCACCAGCAGCCATCTTGGATTTTACTCTGCATGACTAAATCCTTTGGCATGGGCTACAGGTCGTAGTACCTTTGGTTGGATCATTATGAGATTTGTCATGGCTGTTGACATTGACATCTAGATGAGAACGAGTAATTTTTGTGTCATTCGGCAAAAAAATATGGCTGCCAGTGGCCATCTTGAATTTCAAATTTCAATCCATTAGCACGGACTACAGGTCGTACTGTTCGTCTGATCATCATGAAATTTGTCATCGATGTTAACAATGACATGTAGATGGGAACGAGTCATTTTGGGTTCATTGGGCCAAAAAACATGGCCGGCAGCAGCCATCTTGGATTTTACTCTTTGCATGAATAAATCCTTGGGCACGGGCTACAGGTCCTACCTTTGGTCGGATCATTATGAAATATGTCACAGCTGTTGACATTAATAAGTAGATGGGAACGAGTCATTTTGGGGCCATTCGGCAAAAAAACATGGCCGCCAGTGGCCATCTTGGATTTAAAAATTTAATCCATTGGCACGGGCTACAGGTCATACTGTTCTTCTGATCATCATGAAATTTGTCGTGGGTGTTAATATTGACATGTAGATGGGAACGAGTCATTTTGGGGTCTTTCGGCCAAAAAACATGTCCGCCAGTAGCCAACTTGGATTTTACTCTTTGCATGACTAAATACTTTGGCACGGGCTACAGGTCGTAGCTTTGGTCGGATCATCATGAAATTAGTCATGGATGTTAACAATGACATGTAGATGGGAACGAGTCATTTTGGGGTCATTCAGCCAAAAAACATGGCCGCCAGCAGCCATCTTGGAATTTACTCTTTACATGACTAAATTATTTGACACAGGCTACAATCTTTTGTCGGATCATCATGAAATTTGTGATGGTTGTTAATGACATGTAGATGGGAATTTAAGTCATTTTGTGGTCATTCGGTAATAAACATGGCTGCCAGCGGCCATCTTGGATTTCACTCTTTGCATAACTAGGCCTTTCAACTTTCCACATTCCTAATCACTCCATTGACATTATGACATAACACATGAAATTATTCCCTTTCCAAGTTGAGCTTCAGTGTCATTGTCACTTTTATTATATTTAGCCATAGCATAGTATGATAAAGATAGTGACCACTCGTCGTCTGTCTGTGTGTCCATGGACATTTATGCATGGTGCGATAACTCAAACATTTTCTATCTGATCGGAATTTTACATATGAATGTCTGAGCCCAAAAGACAGATCAAGTTCGAATATGGGTTTGATGCGACTATTTTTAACTGAGTTATGGCCCTTTTTCTAAAAAATATTCACTCTATATTAAAAAACAAAACAAAATTTCTTAGATTGAATTCCTTGCTCAATTTATCCACAAAAAAACCCACAAAAATAATCAATAAATAAATAAATAAAAAAAATATATATTTTGTTTAAATAATTAAACAATTTTTTTTGTTCCAAAGTTACCAAAATTTTAAAAACTAACACCATTATAACTCTGCCAAGGGTACCCGAGTCTGATGTTATTATACAAAAAATGTAAATGTTATTTGTTTAATAGTGATACCAGTCTTCAGCATAAACTATGCCTGTGATTTGTTGACCGCTTTGGTGTATAAATAATTCATACCATATTACCAATGGGTCAGCAGTGAGGTATCTTATCTTGATGGCGGTTGTTGGTAGAATATGATACATTGTAAACTTAAATTGGAATCTCTTGACCAAGTATTCCATGGTCACCTTTTCACATTTAACCCAAGGCTGGGGTGGTGCAGCGCATTACAGATCCTGTTCCAGTGCATTCTCTTACATAAGGTACATGTAAATGTGAGTGACCCATAAATTCCTATAAGTTGTGTTATGTACATGTATGGTCTATAATACCGGTAGTACATAACAGTATAAATCAACATCAACACTCTCATTTATGTTTCCGATAATAGTAATTTACTATCGCCAAGGAATAGGTTAACATCTGCCGATCATGATCGGCCTCTCATTTGCTCAATAGGTTTTATGATTGGGGTTAGGGTTTTGTACCTGCAATGGGAATCTGTTATTTAATTATTTTAACTAAATGTTTACTGATATGTGAACCATCTTATTGTTTTAAAAAGGGGGGTATCCTTAGTCCCATTGGGACAGTCACACCTCTAATGTTTACAAGAGTTACGGCCCTTGTTTGAGTTAGAAATTTGTGAAATTTGTGTCCGAAAGAATATTTAAGCTTGTAACTCGTGGTGTTAATTATAGGGTGTTCTTGTATGTTGAGCATAGTTTGGTGGTGGAAAGGATCCCCACATACCAGTTTCATATTTGCCAGTTACAACCATTCTTTGACTTGGAAATTTGTGATTGAGGATTCGGAGGGTTCGGAGTTATATAGTGGAGACCCTCGTTTGACCCCGTCCTTCACAGTGCAAGTTTTGTCTGCACTCTTTTCGGAGTTATGGCCCTTTGCCAGAGTTATGACCTTGTGTTAGACTGAGAGAAGTGCCCCATTATTACTTTATTTTCGCTCTAAATATAGGCAACATTGAGCGTTCCCTGTCTTATATTCCACTATAGTACAAGAAATATCAATCATGCCGCCATTATACTGAACAAATGACAGAAATATTTTGATACATGTGTAGCATGCCTTTAAATCCGACAAGAGTACATGTACATGTAAATCATTATTCATGATTTTCATTAACTCATTTTCAACACTTCTGACTTGCTGTAGAAATTCTAAAGCATTTGCCTAAAGTGATATCTTATCAGTTGTATGTATTTCAATTACTGCTACTGCAAATGAGAATTATGAATATTGAATTGCAATTTGATTTCATTCCTGGCGGTAGTTTACCTTTTATTGTGAAAATATAACAGAATATATAACAACACTAGTCACTATAGTCTACACACTGCAAGGTGAGTGAAATTATGAATTATTGAAAATCATGTATTTCTATCAACTGGCGACTGAAATACCGGTATGAGTTTGTGCTATAAATTAGTACACAAGCACTTGAACATGAAATCGTGTGGGACTGGTTGAATTGACCTGCGATATGATGGATCACATCCATCCTCAAGCTACTTTTGCCATTTAACCCTTTCATACTGGTGCAGCATTAAAGATAATGTGCCTGTGCACACTCGTATACATGTATAAATATATGCATGTCTCTCATGGTGAGCCTCGCATATAAAAATTCACTGGTTTACAATGTTAAGGCAAATGTTGTTAGGCCAATGTCTTTTCTTATATACGCGAGGCTCCCAATGGGAGACTCCCATATATATAAGTGTGCATTGGACCAAGTTTTTCGCAAAATTTCATAGAGCTCTAGTCATGATAAGGTTAATGGCATTTTTATGATGTGCAGGGGTAGACATGCTTGAGACCCCGTCACAGTTTAATTCACACCAGTTTCTCAGCTTCTGTTATTTTACGGAGTTCGAACTCATAGTCCTGATAGATGTACATGTTCTTGTAGAAGGTGATTTATGAGCTGAGTTTAGAACCACATAATTGGTGGGAGGGGTTCTGGTTCTGACCCCCCCCTAACTTTGGTATTCAGTGGAAAATCTGTTGTAAGTAGACCAACAAATGGCCACATTTAGAATATTTCTAACTTTATGAACTTGAGGTACCAGTTACAAAATGATTCAATCATGTGAGATTGAAGCCACAGGAACATCCATGTTGGTCGGTTGATAAAGGTTTATCGTCATTTCAGCCGCTATGCCATGTCACAACATCAGTTTTACTGGTTGAATGACCACATGAATAGTTAATCGCCCCACCCCACCAAACGGGCACCCATGTTGTTCAGCTTTGTTTCGTTAATTAAGCTAGCTTATGTTCATATTATATGCGAGTCGACCATAGGTCGCCTCGCATATATAAGAGAATGCATTGGCCTAAAAAAAAAAAATTGTAATGTGTTAAGCCAATGCATTCTCTTATATATGCGAGGCGACCTATGGTCGACTCGCATATATAAGAGAATGCATTGGCACAGGGTCCTTCTGTTGGTTAAAGGGTTAAAAAGTGTTGGACTGGCTCCCGTCACTCAGTACTACGCTATTTCAATATCCAGTTTTGAATGTCATAATCATGAGGTAATGTTATTGATTTCAGGCTCACGTTTTACCCTTACTCAAATGCTTACCGTAAATTGGCATCTGTATACACGAGCATGGGATTTTTTCAAGCTGTTTAGCATATTCCTAATTTGTCATTATATGGCCAAACAATCGGGATCATATAAATCTCTAAAGAACATTTGCTAGACAGGCTCTTGTCCACATATGTTCACATGTGAAGTCACTCCTATCATTAATTAAAAATCCCATTATCACCCCTGGCCAAGTGGGCCTGCTGGTCTGCTATATGATATTGTTCAGCCAATACGCCAAGGATTTGATAGCAAACAATATGTAATCGGGGTTCACGATTGGATGGGTAGTGGAATCAATCGCGAGCACGGGTGGCACGTGATGTTCGATTGAATATCAGAATGTTGGATATCATATAATCCCATATCCCATAATATGTCAAATATAGCGAATTATCGAAATATGAAATACAACGAAAAGCGAAATAGGAAAATACATCGAATGCAGCGAAATGGCGAAATAGAACGTATTAGGGGCTATTTCGTTCTTATTTCTATAATTCGCGCTATTTCGATGCATTTTTTATTCCGCTATTTCGCTCTATTTTCCTATTTCGCTTTTTTCGTTGTATTTCATAATTCGATAATTCGCTATATTTGACATATTATGGGATATTGACATGCTTCAACGGCTGGCGTGGCATGACACATAATAGTGATGCGGACCGGACCGCTTTGGACCGGATGGGACCGTTTTTTGCGGCCGGTCCGGTACTCTCCGGTCCGGTCCACTATTTTACTTCAGTTATAATAAACTATCGCGAATTGCGTATTTGCGGTCATATCAATTATTAGTAACGATGTATTGACGCATTCAAGTGGTTAATATCTATTAAACGTTTGATGCCACGAAAACAATGTATAGATGTACTTTGTACATGTCAATTTCCTTATAATGAAAGTGCCAGTGTGGGCGGCCGCCTGCTTTGATCTGATTCAAAATGAAGGTTTTGAAAGAGTTTGAAGTGTTAATGTATATGTCAAGTTGTCAACTAACTCAACTTCTGAAACTAAATCAGTCTTGGTATTAAAAAAGTTGAACATTCTGAAAACATTTTAAATTTGTTAGTATAAACCAAATGTTAATTTGTTGAATATTCTGAGAATTTTTTTTAATTTGTTGGGAACAAAACAAATGTTAAATTGTTGAACATTCTGAAAAAAAGTTCAAATTTGTTAGAATAAACCATATGTTAATATGTCAATCATTCTGAAAACATTTTCAATTGTGTTACTGTAAACCAAGTGTTAAAATATTATGCATTCTGAAAACATTTTCAAAATATAAAAATTGCTTGTTTCGTTCTAAATTGTTTGTAATAACTACTATCCTACACTGGCCAACACTATGTAGCACCCTATCAATGCGACAAAAATGCAACTGAATGAGTATGGAACTATTTGTCATAAACAGTGTAACATGGCATCAACTAATCAATTTGGATCGATATCGAATCGAGTATTCTATTGTTTTTCACAGTTATAATTATCGAAGAAACATGCAAACCACATTACATAGTACATACACAAGACAGTCACATTAATCCAATAGTATTATAGTAGTTATATATAACTGTAATTGTCAGGACTATACACTTAGCCATCACAATCTCCAAGACTCCAATATTAATGTAGTGGTCATATTAGTACACATTTGTAAAATTGTCATCAGTATAGTTATTTCGTTTAAATTTCAATTTAGTGAAAATAAGTATGATACGAATCATGCATACGATCAGTTGAGTGCCATGTTAGATTGGTTATAACACATTCTGGCCCTAGCTATATATCTGTCCAATACATTTAATTAGTGCATTTTCGCATTACTAGAAATACTATTATCGTGCATCGTTCCCAGTATATCCCACCAGAGACAGACAATGATGCATACAATCGGCAAACAATGTAAGTTTTAACATATATGGACTCATTGCAATGCACTGAACTCAGTAAGCTTATAGTTTGTACTATACAGAGTAAAAACTTTGAGAAAACAGAGAATTCATTAATATAGAGCCTATTATAGGTGGACCGGACCGTTTTGGACCGATCCAGGCATGTGTACCTGACCGGAATGGCCTGGACCGGACCGGACTGGACCATCTTGGCAGTGGACCGGTCCGGTCCGGTCCGCATCACTACCATATACCCTTTACCACTGAGGCCTTTTAACTAATAGTTTTGTATTGCTACAGAGTAACATTGGTCTGTATCAGGTGTTTATTTTCGCAGGGTTTGGCTAATCCTGTGCTGGTGTTTTCAAAACGACGTGAATAACATTTACTTCAACCAGAATTAACATAATTATATCGCAATATTTTTTTGAATGTTTGATACACATTCTGGCTTTTCCTGGATATGTTTAGAGTAACCTCTTCGCTGCTAAATGACGTTATGACGTCGTGTGCTGGGCTTATGACGTTGTTGTCATATTACAGATACGGATGGATTTCGCGATGGATATTGCCGTTAAAATAGTCGCATCCATTAATCTTAAAATATAGACAGATGTTTGCCGCTTTAGCAGTCATAAATATCGCGTAAATAGTATGTTATTGCCAAGATCGTACGCCCTTGTTAGTAAACAAAGTGACATTAGTGCATCCGTTTAGCATGATATCAGGACCCCCCAGCATCATAACACATTAGCAGTACATTTAACCAGGGGTGTGAACTCGTCGTGTTATTGAGGATCGTAGCTTTGTGTGACCCAATTAGCACACAACATTATATTCGCAAAAACACCGTGTGCGTATGTGAAGGTGTCACTAATCCGCGTCTGGTGTGCGATATGATGTTCTTGGATCCAGCTACTCAGGAAATAGCAATAATAAGTCAGAATGGAGCACTGGCTGACGGACCATGCGATCTTTTAGTTTGTCAACATAAGTACAGTGAAAGAAATAATGGCATACAATCTATCCGTCATATAATTTCCCCACATAATGAAGGTGGTACATAAATGTAATGGATCTCAAAAGAAAGGAGAGGATGTCTGCTGGACGACCCATGGCGCGCAACGATTGCACTGAGAACTCTACCGACTGGGCCACCGGGGGCCCGATCTGGCCGATCACTATTGATAACTGTTTCAGTGATGAAAATAAATGGTATTGAAGTGTGAAATATACACCCTAAATCTAGTTGGATGAACGTTGTATACAACTCGTTTGGTGCGAATTTGTTGTGTACTTAGTATCCAACAGTTTAGTACGATGTACACAACTGATTGCGTGAACTGTCTTCTGTGGTATTACTTTCATACCACATTGGATAAAACCGCCACGTAACCGGGTCATCCAATAGCAGCGCGTTTCCGGTGCGGGCGAGCATGCGAGTTTTTGGCCTACATAATCAGTGTATCGTACACAGAATAATTATAACAAAGGTATACTATACCGGCAAAGCTATCCACGGCGTTCCAGTCAACGTTGGGTAAACTTTCCAATCAACAAATGTCATCCAACTCTACCCAACACCCAACAGTTCAATAAACGTAGATAGGTGCTGTGGGCAATTAACGTCGATTGAGTGTTGTGTGAAATTTCATCAAACACGTTGTATAATATACCAATAACTTGATTTTGTCGGGCATTATGGTTTATTAACGGCCCTCCAGCAATGATTAACAGCCCGAGTGGTTCATTAAAAGCCCTCGACTTCGTAATCACTAATGGCCCGAGGGCTGTTAATCATTTCTGGAGGGCCGTTAATAAACCTAACGCCCGACAAAATCAAGTTATTACTATTATTACCACTCTCTGAAATGAAACCCAACTAGAACATAGATGAGTGAGTAAGCAGCAATATGTCAACTGAAGTAATAATATTCCGCAAAAGAGAGGCCAGTTCATCAGGAGAAATTTGGAAGAAATCACATTGCTTATTCATCTTTGCAAGCCATTCTGAGAATGTTATCACTCCCCACTGGGTTGATTTTTTTGTCAATGCTGGTTTTGAATTGTTTTCAAGAGAATTTAAGGACTCCTCATCTAGTTCACATGATTGAGACATTTTTTCGAAGGATCACACAAAATGTAAACAATTCAAACCATGTGTCGTCTGTTTTTTGTCAAACCGGAAGCGGGCCATTAATATCGTTAACACATAACTTCCGGTGTGATGCCGGGCGTTATGGTTTTTTACCGTGCGGGTAAATGACTGTTAATCTACTAGAGAACGCCCTCTAAAGTGGTAATAATTAACATACAACCGTTGGTAGTAAATATATATATATATGCAACGTTGTGTAAAAGTGTATCCAACAAAATTGTCATGCAACTTTTCACACAACGTAGATAGGTGCTGTGGGCAAACAATGGTTGATTGACTGTTGGATAACTTCTTATCCAACTAGATTTAGGGTGTATGTCAATCATCACATAGTTGCGTAAATGGTATTTAGTATTCACGCACCCCCCACCCCCCGTTAACTAACATTAGTTATTCACTCCCTCTCTTAACTGATATTTTGATTCTGTGTGTGGGGGGATCAAATATGGCATTGAAATAATATGTTAGTATATCCGGGACTAATTAGATTACGCTTGCACGTACATGGACAATCCCGCGATGTGTATATATGTATCTTTCATGGGGAAATGTCTGCATATAAGATTTGATGAAATCTGTAATAAAATCAACTGTGTCCATTCTGGGGCTCGTACCCCAACCTCATCCCTGATATGAGGGTGTCACTGTCCTTGGCAACTTTTAAACACGTAATTTGATGATAACGCAGAAATAAGTCTGCTCATTTATGGCTCAGACTTGTCAATGTTATTCTAGTTGCGATGGAGAGTCTTATTACATCTCAAAAACCACTTCTCTATACAAAATATGTGACCCGCCATATCAAATCCAGTCGTAAGTCGCGATTTTGTTTACCCTGTGCCAATGCATTGGCCTAACAATTTTTTACAATTTTAATAATTTGTTCTTGTATCCTTTAACAATTTTATAATTTTACCCATACAGAGCCCCAGACAAACATGAGCAGACGACACTCTTCTATATGTTTCTATATAGGTGTGGGGCTCCCTGCAGGGTAATGGATGTTTTTTATTTTATGTCCTAAAAAATGTAAGAAACATTCATTTAAAAAAAAAGATAAAAAAGTGAATTACGACTGGATTTGATATGGCGGGTCACATAAGCACTTTATCAAATAAATTACTAACAAATGAAACTGAAACTAAACATTCATATTAATGTTTGACACATTTTGACACTTTTAAGATATTTTCTTCTCTGTTTTAATAACAGTTCTGCTGTATACAATATAAACTGACTGTAGCACCTTTCAAATTGCATGACCTTTTGTAATATTATGTTTTTACATCGCACCAAATAAATGTATCTATCTATCTATCTATCTATCTATTTATCTCTATATATCTATCTATCGACATATATTCCTCATATTACAGGGAGGGGTCGGAAAAAATGTTGAGGCACGTATGCTGATTTTTTCCTTTCGACCCTTGTTTGGGACCCACCAACCCCCGCGTCGAATTTTTTTTTTTTCCGACCATTTTTTGACACCCACCCGGTAAATTTGTTTGTTGTTCACATCGATCCGCCCACCCACCCACCCCGGCATACGTGCCCGGAAACCCCCCTCTTATGCTAAGGTGTTTTATGCCAAACTCATTATTGTAAAAACAGTATAAAAAAGAAGTTTAGTTCCGGAAACAAATGTTTGTTGGTCCCATCGACCAGCCACCCATCCCAGCATACGTGCCCGGACCCCCCCCCCCCCCTGCATATTACGGAAATTTCTATATAAAACATATTTTCATAAGTGATGCATAGTACTCGACCGACTGCGTCTCATACGTGACAGGATGATAACTGTGTAATACAGTGAATTACGTTTGTGGTGTGGGAACATCTAGGCCATATTTCGACATGTCAATTACATATACTAAGAAGAGGTCCGCCAATTTAGACAAATTTCATAGAACTAAAGGTATACTCCATCCTCGAAGCAATACTTTCTATGTGACCCGCCATATTAAATCCAGTCGTAAGTCGGGATTTTTTTACCCTGTGCCAATGCATTCTCTTATATATGCGAGTCGACCATAGGTCGCCTCGCATATATAAGAGAATCCATTGGCCTAACAATTTTTTTCAATTTTCAATTTTGTTTCTTGTATTCTTTAGCAATTTTATAATTTCACCCATACAGAGCCCCAGACAAACATGAGCAGACGACACTCTTCTATATGCTTCTGTATATGTGTGGGGCTCCCTGCAGGGTAATGGATGTTTTTTTATTTTATGTCCTAAAAATTGTAAGAAACATTTATTTAAAAAAAATGATAAAAAATTGTTAGGCTAATGCATTCTCTTATATATGCGAGGCGACCTATGGTCGACTCGCATATATAAGAGAATGCATTGGCACAGGGTAAAAACGACAGGATTGGATATGGCGGGTCACATATAGGTATACACAGAGAGTGTCTGGAGATAATAATCAATATGGCTACACCACTATATAAGGGAACTCTTGCATGCAGGGTGCATACTTTCCTTGCCAAAAAATATGTAAGCATTAACAGGTGTGGCAATTCACAATTACAGCTACATGACTCATATGATGTATTCTTTCTTATGTTTTTGTTCATTTTTATCGTTATTTGTATACATTTATTCTAAGCTCCCCGCTACATGGAGGAAATAAAAGATTATATATACATTTTGGTTGCACCAGCTTGGGGAATATCAGAGAAGCATAGCTAAGCACATGCATCTGTTTAGAAATTGGTTATGCTATGTGACATGGGACTCAGATCCATCCATATATGATCTATTTTTCTTCTATTTAGGTACAGTTGTCAGGAAAAAGTAACACTGTTGGAATATTTTGTTAATTATACACGAAAATGGCAAACAATATCAATTTACTAGGAGTATTGGTTTGGGTTATCTCTATTTAACCAGATTCATCCATAACCAATAGCCATATGCAACTACAATATCTACATAGAGCTATATTTGGGAATTTCCAGACCTGATTAATAATCATTGCTTATATGCTTTCGGAGTTATGCCCATTGACTAGCACACGATTAGATAGCGACCGTACTTAATCGGGGGTTCTCGATTATATAGCGACTGATATTCGAACGCAGTTACAGATGGCACGCGAGGTAAGGGTTGCATTTCGAAATAAGTATCCAGAGTTAATGGGGTACAGTACGCCATTTCCAATAAAATCCCGGTAATAACAGCAATCTAATATCGGTATTATAGAGACAGATAAGTAAGTAATCTGAGTCGAAGATGTATTCTGTAAACGATCAGGTTTAGGTTATCTTAAAATCAAAGTTATAATTTGAAATAAATTTAATTTATGACAAGAGCAATAAAATAAATTACGAATTTCCGTATACAAAGACGTAATCAAATTAATTCACGGGTAGTGGTTTAGACAACGCGTGGCACACATGGTCGTGTAAACAATTATATAGTTACGAGGCGTAAATTAAAGACACTAACTGATTGGTGACAATACAATCACGTAAATGAGTATATGGGACTAGTATACATATAATATAACATTTATTTGATACATTTGCTTGAAAACTGTAAAAAAAATTACTCGACAGCAACAATTTGTATTTTGGCATTCCGGCTAATCTGCCAGTCATAACATTACATCGTACTCAACAGACTTTCAAATAACGGAAATATGTTTACCTTATTCTACGACTCAGAGACTATAGAAACAACAACACCATTTGAGTACAGTATCCCTTTAATCTGAATGGTCATAACTCTATATATAACTTACATTGGTCAAATAACGGATATTTGTATGAAAGAATTTACAACATCACCATTGATCAACAAACCCGATTTAAGTGATGTGAAACACTCCAGTAGGGTGATGAAAAGAAATTTAAAATAATCTTGCTCAAAGTGGTTATTTTTTTACGAATATTAATCCAAATTGAAGACACACACCGGCATTCTTATATATTAATTAAATGCAATGACTCTCGGTGGCGAAATCACTTGAGTTAGTTTACCGCCGATAGTTGCGTCCCGAATCAAGATGTAAATATTTACCATTGAGAGTATAGTTGTTTTCCATGGAGTGGTAAGGTCGATGTCTTTGAAATGTTCGGTGATGTTAGTAGAATGTTCAGGTTGTGATAGCACCTGTCCATAATATGTCTTTAACTGGTTCAGTGCTGAAAGCCCATATTTGGACCCTATGCAAGAGTGCTGGAAGCCCAGATATGGGCTTTGGCAATGACACTGTCTTGTTTAGCCAACACTTGTTTAGTTTAATCATTTAAATAGCATTTGTCAGGTAATATTTCAGAAATACTGTTACATATATAATTAAATTGGGACATTGTTAAGTTTGAATGGATGCCGACCAATAAAATTGTCAGAAAAGGTACTTATATCGCGAAAAGTTTGAGAAAAATTACAAATGTTTTCCCCTAAAGGCGGCCGACAACCAAGCTCATAACCATAACCTAATCCGACATCCATGCAAGCTCATATCGATAACCTACTTTGACAAACAGGCTCATAACCATAGCCTAATGAGACATACATACTCATAATCATAGCCTAATGAGACATACATACTCATAATCATAGCCTAATGAGACATACATACTCATAATCATAGCCTAATGAGACATACATACTCATAATCATAGCCTAATGAGACATCCAGACCCATAACCATAGTCTAATGAGACATCAAGGCTCATAACCATAGCCTAATGGCTAATGAGACATCCAGGCCCATGGGCATAGCCTAATGAGACATCCAGACTCATAACCATAGCCTATTGAGACATCCAAGCTCATAACCATAGCCTAGTGAGACATTCAGGCTCATAACATAATCACAAATGTATATATGGGGGTCAAATTTGAGAAAAGAGTGCAAATTATCAACTCCGAGCATAAAATTCAATAATTTTCTGTTTGTTGAAAAATATATACACATTTTATTACGTGTATGTAGGATATTTAGCAGCGAACCAGTTAAGTATAGTTCCCTATCCAATCGTGTGCGTATTGGCTGGACTAGCTGCATTTGACATTTGCGACGCTCGTGCGTTATGATTCAATTCAATTTATTTCTCTGTTCATCAACTGAAGATATTACAGAAAGTAAGGTAGTTACAAATTCAAATAGTACAGTGTATTACTAAGGGGCTGTACATGCATTGCGATATTGGACATGCATGATTAGTGATTTTTATTGTATATGGTACTACCATAGAGCGCAGCTATATATAGGCATAAACCATTATATTGGTGTTGGGGTCATTCTTTATTCAGTTTTAGTACATATGTAAACAACATGTATAATTATTATGTCGGTTTATTTTTGAAGGGCGGTAAAGTTTATTTTGTGCTGAAATCTGGATATTTACTTCACAGTTGTCGCTATATTTGGTGGCGTGCGGATGGAAAAAGCGAATCTACCCGAATTCATCGATAAGCTGCTGTACGCGTTCGTTGCCTGGTACGGCGTAGTCATAGTGACGCTTGCATTCATCGACCGGTGCAGGGCTAGAGCACGTAAGTGATGGTTACCTGACGGGCACACGAGTGACGGCTACTACTTATACAGTTTCAAGCACAAACAAATAACCGAAGTTATTAAACCTTGTGAACAAATTCACCAAGATCACAGTGTGCCCCGTTTACACTTTTGCGTGAATATAGTTTTATAGCTATGACTGGGTAGCGTTCAGACGACAGTGTTGCGTTGTTCCGTTGCGATCACACGATCGGTGGCGTCTGCGATAAACCATTCACACCAGAGCGTTGCGTACATTTCGTTTTTTTAACGAAGAGTTTCCGATGGGAGCTAATAAGTTCAACATTCAACATCCGTTGTGATATAGTTAACGATACAACGTAACGGACGCATAGTATATGCACTCTGCAGACCTCTATTTCAATAACAATTAAAACAAATAAAAGATATATGCTAGCCGAAAACAATTCGAATGTCGAATAAGGAAACAGAGAACCTAACAGTTTAGTGTATTTGCCGCCAGCTGGCAGCGCATCAACATAATAATGTGTCAATCGTCAAGGCGTTCGTCACTTTTTTGGCAATGGGTGTGTGGTTATTGGCGTATCAATACAATAGCCGCTGCATGTTTGGCGATGAACCTTTCAACCAATTGGAACATATGCGCCCTTTGTGAACACATATCATACGTGACGCGCGGTGTGTAAATATTTCATAATTATCATAACTTTAGTTCGGCACGTTCGATTTCTAAAATGTTTTCACATGCTTTAGCACCAAACGCACACTATATAACAACATAGCCGTTACATATATACACATTTTTCACAATCACTACATTAAATCTAATTATATTGTATATATGCACATGACGGCGTTACAATTTCTGACGAAGGTTTTCTTATTGTTGTTTGTCATTGTGATTATTATCAGTGTGAGCATACATTTCTGCCTGCATAACTCTCTGTGGCTCTGCACATCGTCCTGTCTATTCCGATCCCGGGTAGGTTCCGTGAGATATTCGGTAACACTTTATTTATTTATTTTTGATAGCGGCGATAACACAGGAGTCCTCTCTACCCGGATCCCGGTTCGGATGCGTGAGATGTAATACTTTATTTATTTATTTTTGATAGCGGCGATAACACAGGAGTCCTCTCTACCCGGATCCGGTTCGGATGCGTGAGATGTAATACTTTATTTATTTATTTTTGATAGCGGCGATAACACAGGAGTCCTCTCTACCCGGATCCCGGTTCGGATGCGTGAGATGTAATACTTTATTTATTTATTTTTGATAGCGGCGATAACACAGGAGTCATCTCTACCCGGATCCCGGTTCGGATGCGTGAGATGTAATACTTTATTTATTTATTTTTGATAGCGGCGATAACACAGGAGTCCTCTCTATCCGGATCCCGGTTCGGATGCGTGAGATGTAATACTTTATTTATTTATTTTTGATAGCGGCGATAACACAGGAGTCCTCTCTACCCGGATCCCGGTTCGGATGCGTGAGATGTAATACTTTATTTATTTATTTTTGATAGCGGCGATAACACAGGAGTCCTCTCTACCCGGATCCCGGTTCGGATGCGTGAGATGTAATACTTTATTTATTTATTTTTGATAGCGGCGATAACACAGGAGTCCTCTCTACCCGGATCCCGGTTCGGATGCGTGAGATGTAATACTTTATTTATTTATTTTTGATAGCGGCGATAACACATGAGTCCTCTCTACCCGGATCCCGGTTCGGATGCGTGAGATGTAATACTTTATTTATTTATTTTTGATAGCGGCGATAACACAGGAGTCCTCTCTACCCGGATCCCGGTTCGGATGCGTGAGATGTAATGCTTTATTTATTTATTTTTGATAGCGGCGATAACACAGGAGTCCTCTCTACCCGGATCCCGGTTCGGATGCGTGAGATGTAATACTTTATTTATTTATTTTTGATAGCGGCGATAACACAGGAGTCCTCTCTACCCGGATCCCGGTTCGGATGCGTGAGATGTAATACTTTATTTATTTATTTTTGATAGCGGCGATAACACATGAGTCCTCTCTACCCGGATCCCGGTTCGGATGCGTGAGATGTAATGCTTTATTTATTTATTTTTGATAGCGGCGATAACACAGGAGTCCTCTCTACCCGGATCCCGGTTCGGATGCGTGAGATGTAATGCTTTATTTATTTATTTTTGATAGCGGCGATAACACAGGAGTCCTCTCTACCCGGATCCCGGTTCGGATGCGTGAGATGTAATACTTTATTTATTTATTTTTGATAGCGGCGATAACACAGGAGTCCTCTCTACCCGGATCCCGGTTCGGATGCGTGAGATGTAATGCTTTATTTATTTATTTTTGATAGCGGAGATAACGCTGGAGTCCTCGCTCTCCGGATCCCGGGTAGGTTCCGCGACCGTCACATCAGATGTTGACTACTACGCTATGGCTGAATGGTCAACCATACCACGACTGCGAAACGATGGCCAGCACGGATACAGCCCGGATCGAACCTTATATCAGGGTGAGCTGATAGTTATAGATTTACTCGCTCAGTAAAAGTATACCACATTTTATAATCAAATGCAACTCATATTTGAAGAATGAATCAGATAATTTAGTCCGGGAGCTGATATGGTACCCCTGCACCCCTTGGGATTTAACTTCACCCTACTCATTTTGATCCTTATTATATCCATAAAGTTTTAAGCAATGCTAACCCGAAAAAAAGTGAGAAAATATTGTCAAATGTATACAAATGTATATATTTTTGTGAAACGAAGACATACCTTTATAGGGCAACAATTGAACTCCCCATCCAAGATGGCCGCCAACATGGCCACTATAAATGGAAAATATGACGTTTGTCCACTAATATCTTAGAGAATAGTTTATGCCGTTTGGAACAGGTTGAGAATTGTGACCTTATTTTGTATGTTAACACTATCATTGTGGCACAGAAATATTAAATTATTGGGGGTCATAGCCCTTCGGATCCTTCAAAAATGTTATTTTACAGAACACGGTATACAATTTCGCAAAAAAAATCACAACTGGGATTCTAGTCATATTTCAACAAGGAATGAGCAGAACTTGCAATGAAAGTGAGGCATACCATTACCCATGAATAATCCAACTCATTGAAACCAAAATAGTTACTTTGGCTCAAAATGGCTGCCAAATTGGCCGCCAAACTATTGAAAATGGTAGATATTTCCCCAGCGTGCCATGCAATCGCTTAAATGTTGTGGTTGATGTATCAAATTGGCTATTCTGCCTTCCAATGCGCCGTGGTTAATTGTTACTATAATTATCAGGACTGACATTACCAGGACAGTTGGATTTTTCTCTCACAAACTTGACATAAATCGGCAAATATTCACTTATCAGGTTTGGACCATTTTTTTAAAGTAACATGTAACTATCTTTGTAGTACAGCGGCCAAACGCCAAAAGTGGTCGGGTACCCCTACCCACGGTAGAACAAGTTAAAACCAACTTTTTTTAAAGGAGAAATATATACTCTAGACGAAAATGATAGTGAAAAATAACGGAATTGGTGGTGGCTATTCTCAAATCGACGATGAACGATACCCACCAGTGACTTTTCCCAGAAATTAACGATTTTGGTCAAGTGAGCCCTGTGGCCATGTCCTAAGTTATTAGCCCACATTGTAGGCGTTAAAATGACTACAGCATACCATATCTGTACCTGCTATGCAAAAGTGTTGGTTAATTTTGATTTTCGTGCCATTTGGGGCCGAAACATTTATTTTTTGTTGAAAAATCGCTCTTTTTCAAAACAATTTTATTTTTCGAACATTATCATTCAAACGGATATTGCAATAGTATTGAAATATTTAGTCCATATGGTGTAGTAGTTATCTGTCAAGCATATGAAGAAAGAAGTTAGCAAAAATTTTGAACGGTTTGCGAGATATTGGATTTTAGCTACCCCTCCCCCAACCACGTTTTTGGTCGAAAACAAAATATTTTTTTTATAATGACATTACAAACATTTTCGAATTGATCTGAATGGGACCCAATATGAATCTTGTACTGAAAGTGTTGTCCAGAGATGCCGTTTAATCGATTACAGATGTGTTCAGGCTTTCAGACCCCCAGTTACAATAACAACACTTATTTTATTGATAACAGTTAATTTTGCATGCATTAACATCGATGTTAAGTACTAAAACCTTTGTTATAAACAATACGTGACCAACTATATAATTCATTTGGCTCAGTAGTTATCTGGACATCACAAGTAGAAAGAATTTGACAGAAATTGTCAACGGTTTTCAAGATATTGGAATTAGGTACCGCTCCCCCGGACGCGATTTGGTAGAAAAACTACATATTTATGATAACAAGACAGACCTTTCTAAATTATTCTAATGAGCATCTAATCATTATTCGTGTGATGAAAACCTGATCCGTAGACACCGCGCCTGGTTTTAGATGACCTCAGGTTTCCAATTAAACCCCCAGTTACAACAACACAATATTTTATTTATGACATGTAATTTTATATTAACACATATCGGCTTTGAGCAACTGAAGTATTTGTTCTAAACGACACATACTATAGACTAACATAATCATACAGAACAAAATCATTGTTACTCCCCCGTTCTATTAGTCGCCCTGAACACACCACGAACTGAACAAAATATGATCTCAGTATTAAGAATCATGTAATTATAAAGGACAATTACATAAGGAAATATACAATGTTTATGGATGGGTTTGTTCCCGAAACAGTGCGGTACTTTGCTTGGCAAATATGAAGTGCGAATTTGCTATATTTTTCAAGAACACTCTACCCAATTTAAAGACTTCAACGCAATACGAAATTAAGCTATATGATCTCTAATTCTCCATAGTAACCGAGAGTGTGACGGGAATGTAGTTCTATCATAGAATACATAATTTGTATGGATGGGTTGTGCATGTGTCGCTTTACACAAAGTGGCTGATAAATAAGAAAGACGGATTTGCTGTTTTAGGCCCCCTACATAATTGAAGTGTTAAAGTTGAACAACTCACGAACTGAAATGATTGCTGTAAATATTAACTGAGGATGTGGGCAAAAATAGTAATATCGGGGCGCATACATGGTGTTGATGGATGGGTTGGTTGGATCCCGAAAGCCTTTAGCACTTTATGAAAATCGGATGGCAAACTCCAAAGGCGAATATTTTTTGTTTTGTGGGACCCCTGTATATGCCCATTTAAACTCTTGAACACACCATGCGCCGAATATTCATGCTTGTATTATTAAATCGCAGTGTGAACGAAAGGTAGTGCTATCAGGGAATATACATGTTATATGGGTAGTTTGGTTCCCAAAATCCTAGGGCACTTTACAAAAGGCGGCTGGCAAAAACCAAAGCTGAATATTTTCTGTGAGCACCCTACCCCATTTAAAGTCTTAAACATACTAATGGATGGACATGTTCTCAATATTAACTGGGGTGTGGACAAATGGTATGTAATTCAGGAAATATACCTCTTCATTGTACGATGGGTGGGTTGGCTGGCTTCCCAATGTCTGGGGCACTTTACAAAAAGTGCCTAGCAAAGAGAAGGCGAAATCTCACTGTTTTGGGTACCAATAACCATTCTAAACTCTTTAGCACACACTTAACCGAATCTATATGCTCTCATGTATTATTTATAATTTGTATGGGTGGTTTTGTTCTCGAAATCCTGGAACACTTTACAAAAGGCGGCTGGCAAATACGAAATGTAATGTGTTAGGCCACACTACCCCACTTGCAGTCTTGGGACACAAAATGAACCGAAAGGATGTGCTCCCATTATTAACTGCGTGTGTAGAGAAATGGACGCTATATAAAGAGTATTGTATACCAGGGTCTTGAATGTCTGGGTCACTTTACAAAAAGTTGTTGACGAAAGAGAAAGGCGAATACTCACTGTTTTTGGGGGACCACATTAACCCATTTAATATCTTGATCAGAGCATGAACTGAAGTTATATTCGCTCATACTTAGCTGAGTGTGTGATCGAAAGGCGAATTTTCTATGTCTGGAGGACCCCACTATCCAACTTGAAGTCTTAACAAAATGATATGCTCTCAATGTTAACTGAAGTTGTGGACAAATGGGATTATTATCTGGCAATACGAATCTATTATGGATGAGATGGTTCCCGTAGCCTATGGCACTTTACAACAAATGGTCAGCAAATGAAAGGGCTAAATTTTACTCTCAGGGGACTCCATCCCTGTCTGAAGTCTTGAACACAACACTAGCTCAAGGCATAATCTATCCATATTACCCGAGATTGTGGCCGAATGGCAATGGTCTCGCGAGCCCGCCGTTCGCGAGAATACCGTGGCACCTTACACAAAGCAGATGGCAAACGATGAAGGCGAATTTTAAGGGACCCCTACCCCATGGAAACCATTGAACCTACAACGAACTGAATGGATGTGCCCTCATGGTCAAACGGCGATATGGACAAATGGCTGTTCTATAAAGAAATACACAATTGTTATAGATGGGTTAATACCCGACAGTCAGGGACACTTTACAAAAAGCGACTGAAAAATAAATAATGCGATTTTTCAATGTTTGTATTATAACACACCACGGATTGAACGATATCATCATTGCCTGCGTGTATGGACAATGGCGAGTTAATTGTACAAGGACGTAAACAGTGTAAATAGATGGATTTGGATTCTGAAAGAATGAGCACTTAACGAAAAGTGACTGGAAAATAAGAAAGGCAAAATTTTGAGGACCCCTACTTTATTTGAAGTCTTGGAAGACACCACATGGTGAAATGATATGACCCCAATATTAATTGAGGGCTTGACCAAAGGTTAGTTTTTATCAGAATATACATATGTGTTGGTTCCCGAAAGTATGCATCGTGTGGCACTCCACAACAAGCGGCTGGCAAATGTTCACTGTTGTATGTACCCCTACCCTATTTGAGGTCTTGAACACATAATGTACTGAAGGGATTATGAATTCAATATCAACATTTATTGTGGCCGAAACTATGCGATATATAAGTATGTGGTAGTTCTATCCGGAGGTAAACAATTTATCTGGGTGAGAGATTGTATGGGGAAAATTAGGATGTAATCCAGTTGGAAATGATTGGATACAATGATACACACATAGTTTCGTTGGAGCTGATTGGACGCAATGCTACACAGATAATGTTGTTTTCGTCATTGATACGCCCGTCGCCGTGAGATTGCAGATGATCTGCATGTGGTAAATTTCGCGCTCAGCAGGGTTTCAATGCTTTTCACGAAGTTTTAACAAATGGCAGCATTATGGAAATCGCTTTGTTTTCGAGATAAATGTATGCACCCCGTCAACTATTTTAATATTTTCGCGATGACTGAGTTGCTGTACATAAAAAGAGTATTTCTAATAAATTTACATTCAGTATGGCGCATATAAGTTCAGTCTTAGGATCACTGTATTCCAAAATGTAATGATATGCTTTTTCTATTTTCCACAATGACAAAGAGGGGACGTTTTAATGTAATTACTCAATTGGCCATATTTCAAACTACTGCATTTCAATCTTAAACGCGAATGGAGTACTTGTGCATCTATACGTCGGGACATGCTGGGTTATCCAGCTGTCCAAATATTGTAATCTCTGTATACCATTATTGGTTTTTTGAGAATAAACTATTGATTGGTTTATTGATATGTGACATTTATTGTATGTAATAGCAAATAAAATGCGTTGTTGTTGTAATTTGAAGTCTGGAAGCCTGAACACGTCTTTAATAACTTAAGCAATGTCCCCGGGCTCAATTTTCAGCAAAATAATTATGTTGGGTTCCAGTATGATCAATTGGGAAATTTGGTAAAGTTCTGAACAAAAATATGTAATTTTTCGACCAAAACGTGTTTGGGGAGGTGTAGCTAAAATCCATTATTTCAATTTTTCAATTTCTGTCAAATTCTTTCTACTTGTGTTGTCCAGATAAATACTGACCCATATGTTATATAGTTGGTCACGTTGTTTATAACAAAGGTACGTTGTTTATAACAAAGGTTTTAGTACTTAACATCGATGTTAATGCATGCAAAATTAACTGTTATCAATAAAATAATTGTTGTTGTTGAAAATGGGGGTATGAAAGCCTGAACACATATGTAATCGATTAAACGGCATCTCTGGACAACACTTTCAGTACAATATTCATATTGGGTCCCATTCAGATCAATTCAAAAATGTTTGTAATGACATTATCAAAAATATGTATTTTTTTCGACCAAAAACGTGTTTGGGGGAGGGGTAGCTACAATCCAATATCTCGCAATCCGTTCAAAATTGTTGTTAACTTCTTTCTTGATATGCTTCTTAGATAACTACTACACCATATGACCTAAATATTTCAATATTATTGCAATATACGTTTGAATGATAATGTTCGAAAAATATAATTTGTTTTGAAAAAGAGTGATTTTTCGACAAAAAATAAATGTTTCGGCTCCAAATGGCACGAAAATCAAAATTAACCAACACTTCTTGCACATCAGGTACAATTTTTCACTATCATTTTCATAAAGAGTATATATTTCTCCTTTAAAAAAAGTTAGTTTTAACTTCTTCTATCGTGGGTAGGGGTATCTCGAAAACTAGAGCTCTTTTTCGATTTGGCCGCTGCACTATTGGTATGAAAGGTTGTTTTGATCTATTTTAAATGAGTCACAGTAAGGTGTTTATAGACCAAAATACTCAAGATAGCTTCCAAAATGACAAAGATATATCACAAACATCATTATCTGCTATAGCTCACTTGGTTATTAAACATGTAAGTTAATCAACTAACAACAAAATGTTCTGTTCTTGTTGCCCCAGTACCTTAACATGGTGCATGTACAATTAATTTTAAAATATGCAGTATGGAATTGTGCCGAAAACTTCTTTTGGGATTCTGGCCATGTTTTTTAAATGGGAATAACTTTGAAACGGAACTGAGAGGGACCATGGAGTGTGGCTTATGTGGCCCATTAGCATCACTAATCAAGGAAGATTAGAAAACAACATTGGCTACGTATATAGCTGCGACGACTGAGTGTGTATTTATTAAAGACCATTTCATTAAGTGAGTCATTTTAAAGCAATCACAGCACATTTGTTTTAAAAAATCGCGATTAGGGTGACCAAACCCAGCTATGACTAGGCAGTCGTCATTTTGTATTGGTTGCGAGATGTTTACCAACCGTTCAAAATAGATGTTGAAAAAAATATCAACCGTTCATTGCATGTCGACGCTGTGTTTACCAACCATTCGGTTTATACCGTGCACCGCGCCCAAAAAATCGTGCTGTATTTCGAGAAATATATTCGAAAAATGCTACAATCTTTGAAGCATAATTTCAATATTCAATGCTGGCGGCGAGCTTCATTTGTTGAAAACTGTTTACCGAATATTGACGTTCACTTCCATTAACACACTGTAGACTCTACGCTGATAAAGCAAAAGTCGATATTACACTTGTTCGTTAATTTAATTCGTCATGTTAACTATTTTTGAACAGGGAAGAGGAGAAATTCTTACGACTTCAAGTTCGACAACGACTGTGGTGAACCAGACAAGAAATCCGGCGGATATTCGGTAAGTTCCGGCGGGTAGTCGATATAAGGTCCGGTGGATATTCGGTAAGGTCCGGCGGGTAGTCGGCATAAGGTCCGGTGGATATTCAGTAAGGTCCAGTTGACACTCGGTAAGGCCCGGTTGATATTCGGTAAGGCCCGGTATATATTCGACAGGGACCGGTTGATATTCGGTATAAGGTTCTGCAGATATTCGCGGTACCTATGGTCCGGTGGATATTCGATAATGTCCGGTGGATATTAGGTAAGGTTTGAGATAAGGATTAGGGGTCTATCTAAGTTGCATTCTTGCGCGTCTAGTTGTGGCGGCCTTTAACCCTTTAGTTTCTAAATGCTGATCGGCGAGTAGAAACATGTATCTTGGACTGCGGAAAATGTTCAGATCATATGTTCAACAGACAATTATATACATGTATAGATCATTACTTCAACATATTATCTGACCATTTCCAACTGACGAAAAACATGTCTTCTGTTTTTGTATTATCTGTTTGTCTCTCATATGCTTATTTTCCATAAACACCCCTTCAAATTAATAATATACCATTCACAAAAGATAGGGTTAGTGTGTGTGTGTGTTAGACTACTGCAGAGCTATTTAAAGTCTAATTCGTACTCCAGCTGCTTATTATATAATTTAGCTCGACGTTGTTGTTAAATAGTGCTGCCATTGGCAATGACTATATAGACGCACTCCCGACTGTCGATGTGAATATAGCCTAATACCGAGGTATAGGTAGAATGTCCAGTTCACACACGTGAATCTTGCCAGATATCTTGCGTGTATCGAATCGGCGTTTTTGCGATACATTTAGTGTTACCTTGGCCTATCAACATTCGACAATTCGAAAACAGTGAAATTGGTGAAATTGGGCTTATTTAGTGTCTCGTGAAATTTACGCCATGTTCGGGTCTGGAGTCTCACTCCCCGAATTTGAAGTATGAAAACCAAACCCGCGAACATGTTCTTAGTCTGTTTCTCGTCTGCTCTAGTGCGTTCAAACACACCCCGACTGAGACTCCAAACACATGAACATGCGTCAAGTTATTGTACATGCAGTCTGCTCGCGCTCTAATCGACGATTGCGTGTCACGTCTTGGGTGTCTACTTGTCGCCCAAGAAACGTGGTATCACATTATCATGTGAGTCGACATTTTAACCCACATATATGGCGCCACGTGCTCTCAATTGTCGTCAGTACAGGCACATATTCCGCACATACCTGAGTTATGGTGTATAATAGAGTTATCACGACTGGACCTGAACATTTCACTTGTGTTGTTCGATTCGATCTTTGACGACTCATCCCATACTTATTCACTTCGTTGTAACTGCATAGCTGTCATCTTTCGGTGAGATCACATAGTAAGTTAGAAGAGAAATGGATGTGATAGTGCTCATGAGCACATACTGAACATTAACAGGAACTTTCAGTGGCCAGGTATAGACTTTCAAAACAAAAATATGTTTTGAAATATTGCCAGGCGAGCAAAAGATCCATCGACCGTTTCTTGACGTCCACACTCCCGTCGACACAGATAACACGGTCTATAATAAACAACGTTCCCCAGTGAGGTTATTTTTCTGTCGTTTTCAACGTGATTTCGTTGTGATCGGGATACCAAAACCTTCCATATTTATTTTGACTTTTAGCCGCGGACAATTGGCTTAAAATACTGACGTATATCTGGTGTCAAATCGAAACCGGCATATTTTATCTGATCACGTGACTGATTATCGTTGTTTTTTCAGGTTGAGCGCTACATGAAAGTTCTATTCATCAGTCACGTGATCGTAGTGACTGCGATTTCCACGGCCCTCGTGATTTTAACAATCCAATCGTCGTGAGAATATACAGTTACAGTCATAATACAGTGTGATAATACAGTTACAGTCATAATACAGTGTGATAATACAGTTACAGTCATAATACAGTGTGATAATACAGTTACAGTGCTACAAAGAATTATGGATACATCAGCTACAGTTGAGTGACTTATAATGTGTATATGTTTATGCCAATAAAAGGCGGAGGAATAACACACACTCCACTCGTTCTATTTATCTCCATGACAACGAACATCAGTTCTACCGTTTATATATTTGTTTATTTTATCGTCCGCTTGCTCTGCCTTATCGCGATGTTGTCATTGTTATTGGTTGAGGGAAGTCCTGCATAGATGGTCGATTTCACGGATAAATGAATCCAATGCAAGTAGAATCCACCGATCCCGGGACTGCAGCAACTGTCACATACATGTATGCGTAGATACCATAAACAGATAACCCTGATCCCCAATCCGTGCTAACCGGAATTCGAACCATATTCGTCATTGCTGGACGGCTTATGTTTTAACCTCATACGCGATGCACCTTACTAACTGAGCGACAGGGCACCCTCAATTCTTCAGTGAATTCAGTTATGTTCTGTTATAATAGCGAGTTTGAGATACATTCACGTCCGTCTGGTAATTCGGCAAACTTCGTCCCGGATAAAGTACTTTCAACTCAGCACTTAAAGCGATAACGAATTGGAGGGTAGGTGTATCAAATTGACTGGTAATCTTTAACTAAGATTATCTCAATCAGAATACATGAATTCTATGAAATAACAGCTATGCATTAGCCTATCTCTTTTTATATTTCATTCGCAAATCTCTTTGCTAAAGTTGCGATTTAAGCCCAGGGGCAGATGCACATTTTGCATAAATCCAGCCAAAAGTTGCAAGTGATTTTTGACAAATAACGTAACTGAATCTCTCTGGCGATAAACCTTGAATTTCACATATCATCTCTATTGTATAATTTATATAATCTGTGAAATTATTAAGATCCAAACTATTAGTTTTTGTCTACGTCTCTGTCTTTAAAGACATATTATGGAAACTGATAAGTTGTCAACTGAAGGAATGTATCATTCTACTTCATCGCTGAAAATCTCAAGCAAATCGACCCTACCACTCCATAGAAAACATCGTCCAAACTACAGACACAATTGTTTTTAATACCTTTTTGAGAGGTTAAAAACATATTTTCTTTGTTGTCCTTTTCGGTACCAAAATTTGCTAGAATAATAAATCAGTTCACAGCATAATCCAATGACCAAATGACTTATTCACTTATTGTCTCGGCTCTATGCGAGGAGGCTTCATTGGTACCATAATGTTGAGTTAATTTTTTAATTGCATAATATAACATCATGTCACCACATACTTACATCGACCATTCGAAAACGAGCACCATGTTGCCAACCCTGCTTCTTCAGCAATAGCTCCGTGTTTATGTTGCAATCGTTATTAATAATTAAACGACATACAGTCCGCTCGCTCACCAGCCCTTGGATTGCCTCTTCGTGTGGGTGTGCTGACATGTCCGCTCGCTCACCAGCCCTTGGATTGCCTCTTCATGTGGGTGTGCTGACATGTCCGCTCGCTCACCAGCCCTTGGATTGCCTCTTCATGTGGGTGTGCTGACATGTCCGCTCGCTCACCAGCCCTTGGATTGCCTCTTCATGTGGGTGTGCTGACATACAGTCCGCTCGCTCACCAGCCCTCGGATTGCCTCTTCATGTGGGTGTGCTGACATGCAGTCCGCTCGCTCACCAGCCCGTGGATTGCCTCTTCATGTGGGTGTGCTGACATGATTATACAGTCCGCTCGCTCACCAGCCCTTGGATTGCCTCTTCATGTGGGTGTGCTGACATACAGTCCGCTCGCTCACCAGCCCTTGGATTGCCTCTTCATGTGGGTGTGCTGACATACAGTCCGCTCGCTCACCAGCCCTTGGATTGCCTCTTCATGTGGGTGTGCTGACATACAGTCCGCTCGCTCACCAGCCCTTGGATTGCCTCTTCATGTGGGTGTGCTGACATGTCCGCTCGCTCACCAGCCCTTGGATTGCCTCTTCATGTGGGTGTGCTGACATGATTATTGGTTGAACTCAGCACAGATTAGCTGAAGCCGTTTAAGTGTGAGATATCTCTACCAAAAAATAACATAGTTATACAAAAGCTATAATACTCAATCATAGCAGAGCCCTTTACAAAACGTTGCTACAACCATTCAGCTACATCGGCACGGCAAATCCAAAGTACTGAGCAAGTATAACAGACCATTCCATTATGTCGAAATCAATTAAAATCCTCTATGTTTCATTTTTTTTAGTAAAGATCGCACCAAAAAACTATTTATTACATGATCCTACCATTATTCCATTCAGTAAACCCATTCTATAAATTGTGATATTAAACGTTCGTTTAATAACAGGAAATAGTGCCACGTCTCAAAATACTATGGCTTCCAATATGTTTCCAACAAACTATAATGAATGAAGAGTTTGAGAAGTTATGTCATTAAATATACACCATTAAATACACCAAAGAGTCTTTATATATCTGGGACTATTTCTTTACGCGGACAAACAATGCATAGTTACGTGAAACACCATCGCATGCCTTATAGAAGCCGATGTTAGTTTCGCGTCTCATTTGTTGATGTAAGAGCATTTTTGCCTAGTTTTTGGATCATGTAATAAATAGAACATACAACTCGTCCCCAGTTCATAGTGGAAATTACAAAATTCGTCCAGTAAATTAGGTCTGGACCTCGCCAAAGGCTCGGTCCAGATCTAATTTACTAGACTCGTTTTGTAAATTCCGCTATAAACTGGGGACTCGTTGTAGATCCTCTATAAACGAGATGCGCGTTGAAGAAGCACTTTTTGCAACATAGATGCACGTTTCCGAATGGATGGTGTGATATTATAATGAAGGATAAACCAATCACAAATATTCCAGTCCAATGAAAACAAATGCTGATATGCATAAAGAGATTCTGGACTGATTTTGATAAAACTCCATTTTGAAATACCGTCTGACTTAATGTTTTGTGTTTAATTTCTAGATGCGACTTCCAACACTTAGGTAACTACGGATGACCAATCTCTTCACAACCAACTGTGTTCATTGCAGTAATGGTATGTTATGGTTGAGAACGAGAGAGAGAGCTATAGAGAGAGATAGAGATAGATAGAGATAGAGAGAGAGAGAGAGAGAGAGAGAGCGAGAGCGAGAGAGATAGATATAGGATAGGATATTTTATTTCAATACACATACATATTACATAATAATGATAACAATTATGGATAATTCTGTCGTATATTGTGGGGGATGGCATAATCTGGCAAGACTGCCTTCCTGCCATCACCAGTATGGTAAATATAGAAAGTAATAACTTATAGTAAGATGGCCTTGGGTGAGCCGTGCACATAGTGTGTATATGTAATTTATGAGTTTAGGGTGGATACACACATGCATGTAATTTCTGTATGTAAAATACATGTATTTTACATGGCCACACCAATAATTGACAAAATTAATCACCTGCGCGCGAGAGGTCAATTTCATCAGTGAGTAGTTATAAGCCATTATCAAACAAACTGCCATCAAGAAATTTCAGGCCAGTCATCAACATGTCTTCTTTCATGGATGCCGAAATGAGTAATTCTTGTCTGATATATGTTGCTGTTTTTCACGAGTTATAATTCATTTCGAAAAGTGGATTAGAGCCGGTCGATTTTATACTTGATTTGTTTCTGTCATTTCTTGGAAAAAGGGTCATCCAAAACAAAAATAAAATATGCAGAATTCTTTTATAGGATGATCCCGACTTGTTGAGATTTCTCTGATAATTTGAGAGCGAGCTCATGTGATAACATTAATTCAATTGGGATTGCAAATATTCATTATAACGCCAAAAAATAATGCAGGTACAGCGTTGAAATTAAAAAGAATGACCCACCCCCCATTTATATATATGTTTCTCAAGCCAAATGTTGAACAAGCTCCTAATTGTCACAAGCTTGAATTATAACATTTTCGACCATAATCCATGATTGGAGGAGGGGCTGGTTCTCGAAAGCTTCCAATAACTAAGGGAGTTAATTGAATGTATCAGCCGGGATTATCTGGGCAAGAATTACAATATAATGTTTTACTTAAATATTCCATAGTTGTAAATTTTGCGTATACATGTATAACTGTATAACACATGAGAGGAAAGGTGACGTAGTTGGGAACTCGTAGCTATGCAACCCTTTCGCCGAATGAAGAAAAACACCAACACCATGCATTCAAATTTAAAGCTGTATAATATGTTCATAATTATATGAATAGCATAAATTGCTGCATATTAGATTAATCACTCGTAGAAAACAGACACGACAGACATGACTACGATATTTATAAAGCAGGGTGTCAGGACTCAGTGTGCTGCATGCACACCCTCGTCGAGGAAATATGCAATGGTGAATTCGGTAGCTTCTGGGATAATATAGCTCCCCGTGCATGTTGGGGGTCATAGCCCACTGCGTTGGGGAAGAGGTCATCACTGGTATTAACATCAATAGAAGACTGACAATGATTTAAACAGAACGTCGACCATTTGAGTTATCGCGCGAATAATTATTTTAAGCGGCCTGACGACTTTGTCCCAGTCAACGGCTCTTCAGAGGTTCCGAGTTTAACTCACTGTGGTCAAACACAGTCGCAATAATTGGGTTGTCAGCGGACACATATTGCACGGTGTGTATGATCCATGTAAAACGCCAAATACACGATATTTACAGAGATTACATGCATGTGTGTATCCACCCTTAGGGCTTAATTTAAGAGTGTGTGGAAATGGATACTACCCGAGGGATATTCAATACCATGTATATGGTTCAAATTCAGATGATCGGGTAGTATGTTTGGCGGATGAGGTTACAGGGACTACTGATTCGTATAGATTGACGTTGAACGTGTTATATGTATACTTAACGGGGTACGTTCTGGGGGCAGTCTGGACATCCTCGATTCTTGCATTTGATATCGTTAGAATATGCGCTTATTGTTTTCTCTGTGATGTGTTTTTTGAATACGTGCCTACTTTGATTTTTAGTCATAGTGTTATCTAAGTTGTTCCATGAGGTTGGGAATGCATGAAATGGTAGCTGTTCAGAAAGAGAGAGAGAGAGAGAGAGAGAGAGAGAGAGAGAGAGAGAGAGAGAGAGAGAGAGAGAGAGAGAGAGAGAGAGAGAGAGAGAGAGAGAGAGAGAGAGAGAGAGATAGAGAGAGGGGGGAGATATGCTCTCGAGAGAAAAATAGGCTTAAATAGTTAACGGACAGTAATTTATATTTCACTAAATAATCTGAATGATGATGTTAATAGTAAAACCTTACTATGGAAACAATTCAGATAGTATGCAAGCAACAATCTTATCTTTAACACTGAAACATCTATACGCTGAAACTACTAAACTATAAGCGGTTTAATCCTTAAAGGCACGGGCGGCGTTCGTTGCAGAAATATTCATATTTGTTCAAATCGCCATCAACAGAAGGAATATTAAAATATAAATAGTTTTGTTCATATGCCAAACATAATCAGCGCGTAAATAGTATATATATTGTCGTCAAGACGTACGATGATGTACGCAAACAAGAGCCTGCTTGTGTTACATAAGTTTTGCTTCTGTTTACATAACACAGCGCAATTATACTTGTTAATCACACACACATGATATAAACGCTCTTTATTATTTCCATATCAGGAAAACAGTGACAAATAACGCTCTTTATGTTTACCATATCCGGATATAAACAAAAGCCAGGTTCTGTAACGTTTTTTTGCTTTTGTTTACATAACAAAGGAAAAACATTTGACAATAACATACTGTTTATGTCACATTTCTTATTGGTATAAGAACAAGGTCTGTCTATATTTTACTATTCTTTCTGTTTTTGGCGGTTTTTGACGGAGCTGAACATTTTAACAGCATACCCACCGTCAACGCCGCCCGTATATTTAACCCACCGCCAACACCGCCCGTATCTTTAACCCACCACCAACGCCGCCCGTATATTTAACACAATATGATTGAACATGTACATTACAATTGGACAATATACCTTTATACCTTTACTGCTGAGCAATGGATTGTTATGTTGTTTCATTTTGTTTTTCTTCATTTGCTGTTGCACTTGGTCGCTTTATTAGCGAGGTGAAAGATATCACAAGAAATAATCACACAATGGGTGATGTGCTAACACAGTCAACCCTTTGAACGAACCCACATTGAATTGTTTACGCGAACGCAGGGGCGTGGGCATTAACACCGGAATATGTTAGTCGTCATTCGTTTGACACTTGGCTCAAATTGAAAGGTCTTTTGTCAAACAGATATATTTACACACTAAGTGTTGTCATCACTAAATCCAGCATTCTGATTGGTCGGCGCCCACGTAGCTAGTTGCAGTTATTTCTCGGTGAATGCGCAACGCCTCATAACACCAAGATAATAACACCACCGATACGTCATTAGGTTTGGAAAGACTAACGCGTAATGCTTTGGGCGCATTTTGACTCGCGCAGGATTGACTTCATACATCATCGGGTTTCAACATGAAGAGAAATTGTTCCTATTAACTTTTGCCAAGGGTGCTATTGGGTATTTTGGGCTGATCTTGTCACGATACACTTTTCGATTTAAATATATTTAAAAAAGTGGCTTTTTCGCTAAATGTATATAAATATAAGGATTAACTGTCATGTGGACTATTTTTATGGAGATGTAACGGTGAGGTAAGTGGACATAACTTGTATGTAAAACCCTTCGGGTTTTACACGAGTTATGTCCACTTACCTCACCGTTACATCTCCATAAAAACAGTCCACATGACAGTTAATCCTAATATCACGCGTGGAGCGGGGTGCGCTGTGCCAAGGCGCCTGGTGATGTGGTATGGTAGGGATGGTGGGAGTGAGGGTGTTACCACAGTGGTTGGTAGTCGTGGGTAGATAGGAGCTGCATGCATTGTTTGGATTTCCATGTAGTGTGTGTAGCTGTAGTTTACTCGCGGCCGCCTGCTGCTGTGGGTAACAAATATTGCAACGCACGCGTGTAATCTGTAAATTATATGTACATATGTTAATTAATGTTGTATAAATGTCATTACTTCATTTAATAGACTATAAACTTGATTGATTGACTGATTGAAATTTCTATAATATATGCGATTCGGCTGTTATATCGAGGTGGGCATATTCGACAGTATATCAACGGGAACATGCATACCAAATTCATACATGTATATAGCACAACTATCTATACGTGCGACGTAAATAGCTGTAGTTCCACCTGCAGCGATGTTATCGGAATTTCCTGCATGTGAATAGCATGAAATTATCTCACAAAAATCAATCATACTGGTAAGAATCAATCATACTGTAAGAATCAATCATACAGGTAAGAATAAATCATGCTGTTAAGAAGCATTCATGCAGGTAAGAATCAATCATGCAGGTAAGAATAAATCATACAGGTAAGAATCAATCATACAGGTAAGAATCAATAATACTGGTAATAATCAATAATGCAGATAAGAATCAATCATGCATGTAAGAATCAATCATACAGGTAAGAGTCAACCATACAGACAAGAATCAATCACACAGGTAATAAACAATCATACTGGTAAGAATCAATCATACAGGTAAGAATCAATCATACAGGTAAGAATCAATCATACAGGTAAGAATCAATCAAACAGGTAATAATCAATCATACAGGTAAGAATCAATCATACTGGTAAGAATTAATCAAGCAGGTAAGAATCAAGCATACAGGTAAGAATCAATCATAGAGGTAAGAATCAATAATACTGGTAAGAATCAATCATGCAGGTAAGAATCAATCATACAGGTAAGAATCAATCATACAGGTAAGACTAAATCATACATGTAAGAATCAATCATACTGGTAAGAATCAATCATGCAGGTAAGAATCAATCATACATGTAAGAATCAATCATACATGTAAGAATCAATCATGCAGGTAAGAATCAATAATACTGGTAAGAATCAATAATACTGGTAAGAATCAATCATACTGGTAAGAATCAATAATGCATGTAAGAATAAATCATGCAGGTAACAATCAATCATACTGGTAAGAATCAGTCATGCAGGTAAGACTCAATCATACAGGTAAGAATCAATAATACAGGTAAGAATCAATCATACAGTAAAAATCAATCATACAGGTAAGAATCAATCATACAGGTAAGAATCAATCATACAATAAAAATCAATCATACAGGTAAGAATCAATCATACTTGTAAGAATCAATCATGCAGGTAAGAATCAATCATACAGGTAAGAATCAATCATACAGGTAAGAATCAATCATGCAGGTAAGAATCTGTCATGCAGTTAAGAATCAATCGTATAAATGCTAGTAGCACTGTTACAATTGTGCCTACATAAATTTTACTTGTCATGCCGTTCGCTTCGGTGAATATGCATGACATATAACATGAGAGCACGTTTTGAACGCTCGGTTTAATAATCTGGACGTGTTATGACATCGGTCTGTCTGGCCGTCCGTTCGCTTGCGTCTGGTACCCGCATGATAACTGTATATGTCTAAAAAATACAAATCAAGAGTTTGGTCCGCGACTTGCATGTGGAGTACATGATCATATAACAATGGTACCTCTAATAGTCACTTTATACGTTAAAAAACCTTAACACAGTTAGCATAATATCCAAACGTATTTAAAGCGACACATACAAACCACTCCGTAAAATTACTGCAATATATTGGCATATATACGGCGACAACTATTGTATGAATAATGAATATATTATAATTACATGACCGGAGATTCAGGGTTCTCTACAATTTTATTTATACTATTTTAATTTTTGGACTGGCAAAAACTGCTCTGACGGCAGACTATCTGTTCAACATTAGCATAATACATGTTTCCGGTGAGCAAGGCAGGGTACTTTGTTTGTGGGTCCATGACACTGTGGCATCCCTCCTTGCCCATCATTGTGATGTGGGCACCCAAAAAAAAATACTCACAATGTGGTTTTCTATGACGAAATTCCTGCAAACACACCGAGCAAAACTTGCCAGCGTATGAACATACCCTAAACTATTTAACTTTAGAAAAAAATAGTGAAACTGTCTATGCACAACCACGCTGTCATTGCCGCCAAGCTAACATCGTTGAGCAGCCAGAAACCACAACGTTATTGTATGGAACCCAAGTGTACAACGAACACTGGATAACGACTTCGTATCATTTTTAATCCATATATAGCTCCTATGACAGCGCCAAAAATGCCTTGCAGTATACACCCTATTGGGGGCGTACTAACTCTGAATCGGAAAACGCGATTATCGCTGAAAGCTCTTGTGGTATAATGAACATTGATTACTCATTTCATTGAGATCATATAACCCATGACTGAGACCCTCTGGTAGTTTCAACATATTATATTGTATCATTTATGTACAAATGGGATTGGGTCACAAGTTATAACACGTATATAGCCCCTCTATCCATACAATTGTAACACAAGAATAAGATAGTGACACAATGTGTCAATTGTTTTGTGCGTTGGCAGATCCATGTGCATGACATAGGGACGTATTAATTTGGATTACTGAATACGGACATTTGAGAGATATGTTAGTATTATAACGTCGAGGTAATATGATAATGATGATCATGATGATGGTGCGGTGGATATGTTTTTGGTTTTATTAGGAAACCGGCTTTTAGCTACTACATTATTACGTTTGAACGTCTGCAAATATCACTTTGTTTTTATAATTGCTGATATGTGGTGTGACTTTGAGGTCAGTGGTATTATGTACAGTGATGCATTTTATTAGAAGCCTGTTGAAAAACCTTACCCGTTGTTTGGTATAGTTGACAATCACAATAAATAGTGCTGCGCGTCTTCGATATCATTTCCACAAACACATTATGCGCCGTTATGGTTGAGGAATTAATCGTAATGTAAGTCTCTGCATTTATTTCTCAATTTGTTATGGTTTATGTTGGTTTATCTGGAGCCGGTATAATATAAATTATTGAGTGAATTTTATATAATTCTTAGGAAAATCTAAAATGCATGTAAGCTATCAGCTGTGTTTACAATGTCAGGGAGTTTGTTCCAGACCAGACATATTTTTGGCGTGCACGATTCTCTGACATGTTCAGTTTCACAGTAATCTGCATTGATGTCACCGGGTCTCCCGGATAAATAGTAGAATATAACGCCGGCTCGTGGGGATACTATTTGGTAGAGCGATTGTATATTATTATATAGTTTATGAAATTCGCGTCTTGTTTGTATCTTTATCGGAGACATGCATATACGCACTGGTGAAATGACAAAACTATTATTTATAGATAAATACAGAAGGACAAATCTGCAGCGGGAGATTAATGTCAATTTGAAACCTTTGTTGACATAAATCATGAAGGCGGACCTCCGAATCATACTCAACCCGTTCTATACTAAATGGATTATCCCACCAATTTAAAGATACGGGCGGCGATGCCGGTGTGTATGCTGTTAAAATATTCACAAACAGAAATAATAGTAAAATATAGACATACCTTGTTCTTATACCAATCATAAATATGTCATAAACAGTATGTTATTGTCAAATGTTTTCTTTTGTTATGTAAACAAAAGCAAAAAAACGTTACAGAACCTGGCTTTTGTTTAGATCCGGATATGGTAAACATAAAGAGCGTTATTTGTTACTGTTTTCCTGATATGGAAATAATAAAGAGTGTTTATATCATTTGTGTGTGATTAACCAATAGAAATACTCCGGTAGGGTGATCAAATAGAAACAGAGAATGATCTTGCTCAACGTAGTTACTTTTACGAATATTAATCCAAATTGACAACACACGCCGTAAATCTGATACATTAATTAAATGCAATGACTCTCGATGGCGAAAACATTTGTGTGTGTTGATCGTCGATAGTTGCGTCCCGAATCGAGATGTAAATATTTACAATTGAGCGTAGTTCGTTGGTGTTTTATATGGAGTGGCGAGAGAGAGAGAGAGAGAGAGAGAGAGAGAGAGAGAGAGAGAGAGAGAGAGAGAGAGAGATGTTTTATATGGAGTGGCACGGCCGCACGGTCCATTTGCTCCAAGTTGTCGGCGATGTTAGTGGAATGCTACATTTATAAGGTTGGCATAACGGTTGAGTACTACCTTGTCAGTTTCACGCACCCGAACAAATCCATAGTATGTATTTAAACAGTGTAACTCGGCGGAATGGTCTAGTATTGATTTGGAAGGATGTATATAAGGATGTATATAAGGATGTATATAATGATGTATATAAAGATGTATATAAGGATGTATGTAAGCAAACTACCAATCATAAAACTGCAGAAGGAGTCCTATTTATTAACCCTTTACCCAACAGAACGGCCCTGTGCCAATGCATTCTCTTATATATGCGAGTCGACCATAGGTCGCCTCGCATATATAAGAGAATGCATTGGCTTAACACATATTAAAAATTCTAAAATTGTCAAAAAATGTAAGAAAAAATTCTAAAATTGTTAAAGAATGTAAGAAAAAATGGTAAAAAGTGTTAAAAAAAGATTTTTTTTAGGCCAATGCATTCTCTTATATATGCGAGGCGACCTATGGTCGACTCGCATATATAAGAGAATGCATTGGCACAGGGCATAACTGTAACTATCACAATGTGGTCAAGGAGCCGGTTCCAATGATATCCATATTTGTATGGTTCTATTGAGACAGACCGAAGATATTTTAGGCTGTTGAAGCTTTATTTGGCCGGTTTTGGCCGTTTTGTTGGGTAAAGGGTTAAGGGAAATGTTGAGATGATATGGTCGTTTGTTGAACTTATAATCTAAACATGTACTATAGGGGATAACTGCACATCAATGTGTGTGTAGTATAGAAAGGATTAAATCAGATAGCCCACCCATGGATGATATATTCAGATGAACGGACAGATCACTATTTCCGGATAAACAAAGAAGGGCGAACGGATAACGGCCCTTTCTGAAGCAGTCCCGACTGTGAACATGCCATTCAGATCCGATAACCCATTGCTGCTCTATGCCCGGGCAGACAGCTATGCGGACATACCGAAAAGTCAATCGAATATATTCCCATTTTTCTTCGAAAAGTGAGAGTATAAACAATTTTATACCATAATTGGCTATGCTACTGTGTGTATAACACCTGTTTTGTAAATTTCATCTTTACACCCTACTGTGGGTATAACGATTCCTACGATTGGTATAAATTTCTACTGTTGTGCAAATGTTTCACCACTCGTGGAATTGTGGTTTTAACCACTCGCCAAAGGCTCGTGGTTAAAACCACAATACCACTCGTGGTGAAAATTTGTTATTCTCGGCTACTATGGATGTATTCTATATTAGTGACATGGATTCAAGAAGGTGCTCTTAATTTCCGAAGACTAGTAACTGTTAGTTTTGTTCGTGCCTGATGCGATTCCTTTAACAGAATCGATTTATGCTATGTATGTGATCTGGACATCTCGAAGAAGATTGCTTCGTTTGTAGAGCCTCCTGCTATTGTTGTCACAAATGAATGATTTGCACAGAACAAATCGATCACGTGATCAACGTTGACGTAGGCCGAGTTCGAGGACTCTTAACATGGGCGTTCCTATGGTTACCATCGCACCCTAACGTTTGAGAGGATAACCAGGTCCACAATCGAGGTAATAGAGTGATCAAATTTAGTTTCTCATTTCGTCGTTTATGTGCGTCTAACTCGTTGCTTCTCCTCCTCATGTTCATTGTTACATTTGTTGGTACACGTCTTTATGTGAGATACTTCTTATCCTGTCCCTGGTGGCTTATCTGCATATCACATTTTTGTATAATACATATTGTCTGTGGGCTTCTAAAAGGTTGTACCTGCCATTTTGGCGCGAAACACTTTATTGCATTTTCGGAATCTACGGGTTCGATTACATATTAAGTTACTCAGATAACTTGTCCATTTTTTCGATGATTATCAGGGAAATGGGTGTTCTAAAATGTTGTATTTTTATTTTCGATACCGTTCCTGATATGATAGTTCTGATTGGAATGCTTTGAAGAAGAATGGCCGGAGGGCGTATCCTCCTTATCCTGAGTGACAATGACTAACGAAGCCGCCGGAATCGTCAAAACTAAAATGTCGTATAGATAAGATTTCGATTTTTAACTTCTAGAGTGTCGTATAATAATCAAATCATGTTTTCTCATCAACTAGAAGATTATTTAGTTTGAAAGTGTATCTATTATGACAACAGTACTGTGATATAAATTGCTATTGTGCAAAGTTATTGACAGATACCGATTCTAGTTCCAGAGATAAATATTTTGTTGTGTCTCATGATACAATTTGATCTTCCTGAAGTACGACCATCTGGAGGCCCACCGACGTTATGTAATCGAACCCGTAGATTCCGAAAATGAAATAACAAGTTTCAGGACAAGATGGCAGGTACGACATTTTAGAAGCCATCCGACGATATATATCATCACAGTTTCCAGACCAATCTCTTATATACTCGTTTCAGCATGTATTGTAATAACTTAATTGTATGAACAATAACTCGCGGCTTCTCCGCGTGGTCATTCGCACATTTGGTCACGTGTGACTTGTATGTGACTTAATGTGTTCCTGGTGGCGTAGTCGGTAAAATGCATAGCACATTGTTGTATAATACACATATATATATACCACCACATGTTCCAGATCAATCTCTTCTATACACGTTTCAGCATGTAATGTAACAACTTAGTTGTATGAACTATAACCAATGACTTCGCGTGATCATTTGCACATTTGTTCGTACACATTCTTGTGCGTGACTTAAAGAGCAGTATGTGATACACTCTGGTGTGGAGATCAAATAGTAACGGCAAATAATCTTGCTGAAAGTAGTCATTTTCACAAATAATAGATCCAAATTGACAACAGACACCGTCATTCTTATATTTTAATTAAATGTAGTGACTCTCGATGGCGAAATCATTTATATTAGTTTATAAACTTTCTTTTAAGAATGTAAGAAATACCAAATTATATAAATTGTTTAAGAATGTAAGAAAAATTGATGAAAAATTATAACAAATTGTGAGGCCAATGCTCTCTCCAATAGGTCATCTCGCACATACAAGATAATGCACTGGCACATTGACTTTAATGCTTCACCAGCGCTGTTCCCGACATGAAAGGGTTAATATGTCGCTGGTGAAGTAGTCGTTAAATGCATATAACATTAACTCACCGTGTATACGTCATACAGCGATTGTTAATCTGTAGAGGCGCGATGACAGAAGGTCTTGTGGGATTCTCAGCCCTTTCCCAAATCCGATCAAACTTGTCAAAAGTTGGAAATGTCATGTCTGACACAACATTAATTGGAAATCTCAGACAAACGTTGTTTGAATTTGTTCTGTTCTAGATCATACCCCAACTAAGTGTGCAAGCTATTGTTTTCAGACCAAAAGTGCATTATGTTCCTGCTTTTGGCCAATGTCCAACCATACAAGGTACTTTTGGAGTTTGAGATGATACCCGGGAAGATTTGAAAGGGCCATCGGCCCTCTCATACAACCCACTTTCGGATGCTGTAATTCCGCGGAAGAGCGTTTGTAGGATTTGTGAGTTTGTAAGTAGATTACTATCTGCCCAGTAGGTGTTTGCCTACTGTGTATGGGGTGGATGCAACCACAGCAAGAAGCAAATGCCCCCCCATTCCGAAACTGGACCGGAGATGAAGACTTACCTTGTTTTCTTTTATGAGTTTTGTGCGTTGATATATATATTATTTGGAGTTGTGAATGGTTGTAATTAATTGTCCTATTTTGTGCTTGCATGGACTCCAGTTGCCTTAGTCTGTTGTAATCCGGGCTTGTACTATCGGATAAACGCTAGGAAGAGGGTGCAATGTCGATCGGGGCTTCTCGACTATTGATGTTGCAATGCCCGCGCCTTTCACTCCTGTGCGAGTGTCATAATATACCAACGAAACAGGTTTAGGGGCGCCAGTGTTTAGGCGCTTACTCTAAGACAGATTACAGTGTTTAAAAGTTGAAGGGCTTAGAAATATTTCCATCCTTTGGGGCTACTTAATTGTCCATCCTTATGTGGCACACATATGCAAAAAAGAAAGTGCATATAAAATCGAAGTTAATCGTGGAATTTAAAATATTTGGGAAACACGCACAAAGAGCCACAATTAGTAACTAATTCCCATAGCCAGTTGAAAATTTAAGTTGTTAACCTGATGGAATTATGAAGTATTTTGTGTCCATGTTAAAGGGTCATCACTGTGAACAAAGGTTTAGGAGATGAACAACCCAAGCCCTAAAAGATGGACACCTTTTAGACAAAATGGACACTAGGGGGTCCAAGTTTTAGAGGTTTTTTGCATGTTGTTTTTCAATGAATTAGTACACTTTGAAGACTGCATTTTTGGCATGGACAAAACGGCTTAGGGGCTTAAGCCGAAATAGCCTCTAACCCGATTTTGGACCAACGTCCATAGCTCATAAACCGGTTTCGTTGGCGCGGACGGGGATGTAAGGTTGGACAATTTTATATACAGTTGGAAAGTTTTAGGAACCAGTTGAAAAATCCCAAACCAAGGGCCACACATGAAATTTCTCCAACTTGGAAGCTTAGGCGCGCATCATATGGCATTATATTTAGTTGGACATCACAGGGTGGACCCAATTTACGGACACCCTCTTGTCCATGTCAAGAAATGGATGTTAATTTGCTTGCGTTCCATGGATATTTTATGCAAGTTAATCTGCTTTAACATACTTGCGGCTGACGCATGCGGCCATCGCATGCGACCAAAGCATGCGGCTATCAGGTTAGACGAAACGTTCCGAACCATACATCTATCACTGGCGATTTCACAGCGTTGCGGCTGCCGCAGTTAAACGCATCCGATTTCAAAAAGTTAACGTCCTCTATTCAAGTTCCACAGCGTGGATGCATGTTGAAAAACCTTACCTGCTTTGAAAAGTTTGAGTTGTGGTTCTTGAAATTTGTCTTAAAAGTAAAAAAAAAATCAACACCAACGTCCTTTGTATACGGCGAACTTGGAATGTGCCCAATAACTATAAAAATAAAATTGCGTTACTTAACATATTGGGCTAAGATTGTCAGTATGCCAACCAATAGAATACCACTTAATCTGTATTATTGCATGTACAAGTTGTTTGATAATAATGTTTTTAACAATCCGTGGATTATTGGAATACGAGACATTCTAAATAACCTCGGAATGAGCAATGTTTGGACCAACCATAGGGTGACTAGTATCCAGCGCCTAACGCGCTCCGCAAACCAGAAAATGCGTGATTTATACATTCAAGAGTGGTGGACCTCTATCGATAAATCAAGCAAATTCGCGTTTTATAGAATTATTAAAAACACGTTCGAACCGGAAAAATATATATCACTTAGCGATAATCAGATCGTCCACAGCCTCATCAAATTCCGAACTAGAAACCACATGCTTCCTATAGAGAAAGGTTCATGGAACAACGTTGAATTAACTCAACGAGTATGTACGCTATGCAGTGCCGAGATTGGTGACGAATACCACATAATTTTACGCTGTAGTGAACGTAGAGAACTAAGAGAAAAGTATCTTAAGTCATACTTCTATAAGAGGCCAAATGTATTGAAATTAGCCACACTTTTCAGAACCCACAACAAGAAAACATTGAGAAAATTATCATTATTCATACGAAATGCGCTAAAAGTAGTACAATCTGAGTCCTCTTGAGGCTTAATTCCTAATTCCTATATACAACCATTCAAAATCCATGCCCAATAACCGAACACGAAACCGATAACGCCGAACACAACAGTAAACCGATATATATATCAGATAAATATAATTATATACATATCAAGTCACTTTTACTGTATACAACTATATTATATCCACATGTGTATCCATGCAACAATTATATTTGCATAATATGTTTCTGTTATATCTATGTTGATGATCAGAATACTAATGAATTGAATTGAAATGAATTGAGTGTGAATATTCTAGAAAAGCGCCAGTGCATGGTTCAATGGTTCATGGCTATTTTCTTAAATTTATAACAGCCAATCACAGACTACCGGTGGACCAATTCACCAGTTGTGTATACATGGGTCAATTCCTGGAGTAAGCGAGCTCCAAGTCATCACAATTGATAAACTTTGTGTCTTAAATGGGTACTGTACTCAAATGCTGTTGTTGGTTTCTATATATTCTGCTTCGTAGAATAAGGTAACCATATTTATATTAGTTCACAGTCTGCGAAGTAATGTTACAGATGGCAGATAAGCCGGAATGCAAACATATACACGGTAAAACGTTCGTCATCCAGATATATATATATTTTTTTTAAGGCAAAGATATGAAATACATGTTATATTATATGCATTCTAGTCCAGATACTCACTAATGGTATTGTATAGTCAGTGAGTGGCTTAAGTTCACGCCCCACATCAACATATTTTTGTTACACGATGTGTTACACGCGTTACCCAATCCACTACTCGTCAATTAGTTTTATTACATCTTGTGCATGGAAATTCGTAACATAACTTGCTTTATTGCTGGAGCCATAATATATATAATAATAATATATATTGAATTATTAAATTTGATTTTGAGATAACCTGTTAACCTAAAATTTACAGAAGACATATTCAACTCAAATTAATTATTGGTCTATATATTATTGACTAGAAGGTGACCCGACTTCGTCCGGGCTTTGACCTTGAATTGTCCATTTTAAAGGTCAAGGTCAAATTGGGTCACGATTTGATCAGTCCAAAATACTGCACGGACAAAAGTACCCGACAAACGTGCCCGTCGAAATCCATCCGGTTTTACCCGATTTGACCTTGAATTGATCATTTAGAAGGTCAAGTTGAGGTCGGGGTCACAATTTGACCCGTCCAAAACACTCAGTGGACAAAAGTAACCCCACGTATCAAATTTCGTCGAAATCCCATCAAAATTGTCGATATGACCTTGAATTGACCCGATGTTAAGGTCAAGGTCACGTCGCACTGGCAAATGAATATGCTTATGAGACTCCCCATACGAAAGTACCCCCACATACCAAGTGTCATCGAAATCCCGTGATATTCGGGCGTTTGACCTTGAAATGACCCGATTTCAATGTCAAGGTCACATCGCAAGGGAAAATTAATAGGTTTATGCCACGCCCCGGCCTTATGTATCCCCACATACCAAGTTTCATCGAAATCCCGTGATATTCGGGCGTTTGACCTTGAAATTACCCGATTTCAAGGTCACGTCGCACGGACAAATTAATAGGCCCATGCCACCCCCGGCCGAAAATACCCCCACATACCAAGTTTCATCGAAATCGGCTTGACCGTTTTCGAGTTCATCGCGAACACACACACAGACACACACACAGATCTTCCAAAATATATAATAGACTAGAAGGTGACCCGACTTCGTCCGGGGTTTGACCTTGAATTGTCTATTTTGAAGGCCAAGGTCAAGTGGGGTCACGATTTAACCCGTCCAAAACACTGCCCGAACAAAAGTACCCGACAAAAGTACCCGTCGAAATCCGTCCAGTTTTACCCGATTTTACCTTTTAACCCGATTTGACTTCCACTCAAGTATATAAACGCGCCTCATATACACACGCTCATTAATTATCAAGTTTCAACGTAAAGATAAATTACCATCGGTGCCCGAGATATCACCAAGACGTCTGAAACAGTCAAATGCATCGGCCGGTTAAGCGTTAACGTGATCTAATGTTATGAACTCTAACGACGTCATAGAAGTTACGCATTGTTTTTATCCTGATGGAAGATAGTACCACTTCTTCTTGATAATTGAGGCAGATAACTAAAACGGATACATACGCATTATATATCGTTGGAAAGAGGGAACACGAAAGATTCTCACAGTGTCATTATTATGACTGGCATTGTATTATTCGCGCTGTATCGAATCGATTTGTAAGCACCGAACTCAAATGAAAGTCCCGTAACACAGCGTAAAAAACAGATTTGACCTCGGCACGTGAAAAGTTGACCTCGGATCTGAAAATCAATATGCCTATGCCACCCCCCGGCCGAAAATATCCCCACATACCAAGTTTCATCGAAATCGGGTCGGCCGTTTTCGAGTTCATCGCGAACACACACACAGACAGACAGATCTTCCAAAATATATAATAGATATTGGATCGTTGTTATTACCGGGAATTTATTTGAATTGGCGTAATTCTCCCTTTAAACTAATGCGACAACAAAACATAAATGAGTATTATTAGTAAAGAAAGGATTGTAAGTTTATAATTGACTGAAAGTATAGGACTAATTTTTATAATACTTGACATTAAATATAGTTGCAAAATCAAACTGACAAATCCACCTTATTTCCAAGTCAATAGTTCTCGTTTCATGCATGACATTTCCAACTTTTGAAAATTTTGATACCTCCCCCCACCCCCCCCCACCCCCCCATCATCAAATGTTACCAAAAGCGCGTGAGCCTCCCCAAACCCCTTTCCCAAATCATTACGTTGCTGTAATGATGTATGTATAAGAGTCAGTTCGTATCGACTTCCCTGAATGGACCACAGTTGCGCACTTATCGGGATTAGAACTAGCTCCGCTATGCTGTAATGATTATATGCGTTGGCCGAGTGCACAACGCACCTTACCGACTGAAGCCAAATAAACTTGATCTATCTATGTTTTTACGACCAGCAAGGTCCCAATTTCAGCCATATGGAACAGAATACACAGGGAATCACCTGATTTCGAGTCGATGAGTATCACATATTCGTTATTGTCGAGGCGATGGCACACGCGACCAGAAACAAGGGAAATGATAACGAACTAAGATATGACATATCACATAGTATTTTGGTAGCAACGAGCATATGATATACTATTTTTAAAACAAGCTGATACCTCATTTGTGTCAAAATTCACAGTTGTTTGCCTTAACATTCTGACCAAAGTAGTCTGGCGAAAGTTTGTCACAGAAATCTACTGAATACTTCAAAACAGATAGGGTATCAGCGTGTTTCAAAAATAAACAATCATATGCTCCTAACAGTCAAAATGCTATGTTTTGTGTCAATTCCTGGTATCTACTATATATTTTGAAACTTCCGTATGTGTGTATATACTTATAGACTCGAAAACGGCTCGACCGATTGAGCCCAAACTTGCTATTTAAGGGTAAAAACCCACGTGAAGTGCCATCGCACCGCTTCTGAGAGAGTCCGAGCACTCCTTCACCCTTCGCCCTGCCACCGTCGTTGGAATTGATGGGTTAATAATTAAGGAGCATTCGTATCTGCGGTGTCGTTGTTAAAGAGCGTTTATATACATGAGTATAAATGCGGCTCAATCGACCGTCTCGGAAACTGGGGATATCGAGACGAAAGTTAGAGCTTCCAAGGGACGGGGGAGATTTTTGTCGGGTCAGTTTGGCCGCCTGAGGTGACATTGACCCTGAAACGGTACCCACAAATGACCTTGGGCGATATGACATCGACATGACAGCGGTGACATCGACATGAAATTTGTTATGTATGGTCAACTCGGGACGGGGAATATTTGTGTCGGGTTAACCTTGAAACGGGTACCCGTAAATGATAGCATGCTGTCGGCGTGCCTGTACGGGGTTACCTTGAAAAAAATGGATCGACCAAAGCCATGGGACCAATCCCGCCAGTGGCGCGCTAATCTGCTAGTATTATATATTTCGGCATTTGCGCTCGCCTCGGCATTTTGAATGCATGGTACTCGCCAACCTCGAAACCACGTGTTTCCTCACGAATCTTTACCACGATGTCCATAAAAGGCGCATCAATTAGGTCGCTAGCAATACATGTATATCAAGAACGGATATGCGTAGGCCTATATCACATCTGCATGGTGATATTGTTGTTAAGATGAGTCTGGGGTATAATAGAATGAGGCTCGGGGGACAGTGATAAGCGGATGGGACAATCGAGGCCGATATAGTTATATGATCCCTCATTGTAACGGCATTACCCGCCGGGAATCAGACAATGACCACAATGAATGTAATGGATTGGCGGAGAAAGATCTTAAGGATTCTACTAAAATTACATTCGATGCTTCGTTCCTCCGACCAACTAAATAATAATAGAAGTCATATTCCTACGCGGGATATTTCTGTCACGAACAACTCAATTATGTTGGAGAGGTTTGGTTTCAAACTGTGCTCGTCAAGCGCCATTGAACAGTACTATTCCCCACGGTGTGGCGGGATATCGTGTAATATTTGCATACCCCGCCTGTGTTGCACTAAATCGCGTTCTGTTATTGGTCAACTGGCGCATAAGTGTATTTTGCACAAATCTATGGCTCAAATTCATTCATTTGTTGCATATATTCTGTTGAGCATAAACGGAGATGGTCCCATAAATGGTCGGATTTAGTGTTCAGTACCATTTTAAATGTTTCATTTCCCGCCCATTGCCGGATTAATTAAATTAATGAGGAGATGACTTTTAACAATCCTCTCATCTCATCACTTCCATACTTCGTGCACTTATTTCACCTCCATCGCATTTCTGTTAAAGTGATAGGAAACACTCCGACAGGGTGATCAAATAGAAATGGAGAATAATCTTGCTCAGAGTAGTTATTTTTACGAATATTTATCCAAATTTACAACACACACCCCGTCATTCTTATATATGAATTAAATGTAATGACTCTCGATGGCGAAATCATTTGCGTTAATTTATCGATGATAGTTGCGTCCCGAATCAAGATGTAAATATTTACAATTGAGGGTTGTTAACGCAATGGTTCTATGGAATGGTATGGTCCATTTCTTTGAGATTTTCGACGATGTTAGTAGAATGCTACATTCCTCCAGTTGGCATAGCGCCTGGGTTTTAATTAATCAGTTTCACGCACCAGAACAAGTCCATAATATTTCTTTAAAAAGTCACATATATATATTTCTGGGTAGAATAAATATTGTTTACACCATTTGTGAGATAACGACCTATTATAATCTCACAACTTGATTCAAACTATACGAATGTCCCAATACATAGAACCCCAAACTCATATATTCGTGTTCGGTTCTTAACGAAACCTCACACGTCTTACTCCCAGCGAAGACATACGCACAATGAAGATGGCTCCCAAATATGGTCCAGTGAAATGACCATAACGGAGGAACCAATCCCGATGTGTATTGCCAAACGCCTCATCTAATATGCATCCCAAATAGTATATAAGAAACAACCACATCCCATCACTTCATGCTTTCACTAGACTCATCTCATCTCGAGGTTAGTATACCTCTCCAGGTATCACCCACACCAGGCATCACCCATTCGGGGACCTCACTTCGCGGCGACTTGTTAACTCGACAGAACATGTTATTTCTGCATCACCGGCAAATCGCTGTCTCAAACGAAAATTGGGATCTTAGTTTTCTCATCGAACTCACAACATATTATACCTACATAGCAAGACGCGCTAGCGACATACGGATGGCCCAAAATAAACTCAATGGCATTTGTGCCACGTTTCATCAAAGCACATATCACCATAACAAACCTCCGTTCAGGAACGAGTCAAATAACATTAACTTTAATCTCATCAACATTTTGACAGATTTACAAACGGAATTAGCAGCAGCTCTCACGGAAACAAAACAAATCCAACATGAATATCATCATTATTATCAACTCCATAATACCAAAAGACTCAAAAGAGCAATCCTACCATTTATAAGCGATATCGCCAAGTTCGTCTTCGGCACACCTTCGGTGTCAGATATTACACATGTAGAAGATAACATACGAACCCTCTACCAAAACCAAAACAAAATCCAACACGATACTCAAACCGCTTATTCTATCATGAACATCACACGCGTCATTTCAAACGAAAATCGCCAACGAGTCAATACATTATCAACAACAATATCTAATATTCAAGCCATACTTCGAAAAGAAACACATCAAACTCAAAGACATGTACATACAATCGAAATATTCACAATCATCAACGCTAAGTTTCTAGTAATATTACATGAAATACAACAAGATGTTATCCAAGCAAAATTATATTTGCGACATCTTAAAGTTCAAATTGCCTCTCTAATTAACCACCGATTAACACCGGAGATCATAAGTCCAATACATTTAAAAAAGCCACTTGACAGTATAACGAAATTACTTCCAGCCCATTTAAAGTTACCATTCCCCATAGAATCAGGGATTGCAAAATATTACCACCATTTGAAGACACAAACCATACTCACAGACAGCAGACTAATCATTACCATAACAATTTATTTACGCGATATCAGAATGCAGTTTGACATATTCCGCGCTATACCATTTTTTTATCCATTAGACCCTCGAGACCCAAAACTCAGACACAACAATAAATATACAGTTGCCCGAATCGATATTACTCATAATTACCTGATATTATCTCCCGACCGATCCAAGTACATCACCATTGGTGACAAACACCCATGTATTTTAAATAAATTACCATATTGTAGAATTCAAAAAGTTTTGATCGCCGCATCACATAATCATAACTGCCTACTGAGTATATTCACCAATGATACACAAAATACCGCCATAAATTGCCCCATAGCCATTTATCCTCAATATAATTTACCATCTGCTATTAAACTCGCGGCATGTATATGGCGTATAACAACAACGAAAGCTCACACATTTACAGTAAACTGTCATCACAATCTTCTAAGAAAACGACCGTATAGAATCACAATATTACCCCCTGTCGCCATGATAACTGTTCCACCAAGGTGAATAGCCACATCAGCCAGCATCAAGCTAATTGCATTCACAACTTTGAACTCATCAAACATCACCATCAAGACACAAATAACTCAATTACAATCAACTATTGAATTACATAAATTGCCACAATGGAAGCCATTATTCTCGCAAATTCATAACTTGCCCCCTCAAGTGTCGATTCCAAACAAGTTACCCCCCATGAAGCAACTGTCCTTATATGACTTTCTCCAAACAGTCACCTCCCTGCAACCCATCAAACAAAAACAAAAACATGATTACTACCAAATCATTATTCCTGCTGTCATTACATTCATATTAATTTTACTGATTGCCATCTCAAGTCGCAAATACATTATTCAGTGTATTACGAAAATTTCCCAATATCGGACTCAACGCAATCACAACACGAGACGAATTAAAATCGCTAAGCGACGCAATAAACTTAACCAAATGATAAATGGAACTGATATGCAACTTCGTCACAGACAAACCCCACCATTACTCAATGAAGCTACGAAAGATATTCATTTGTGTCCAGCTAAACAACCTCGAATAGAAAGCACCCAAGAAGATTTGACATTTCCCAAAAAAACACCCGCGAGATGTTGATGATGAATCATCCACATTACGACCTATGAAAATAATAAAAAAAAACTCACGCTTCCATCCATAACCCACCCCTCAATCTCTATTGATCATTTTATCAATAACACCATTTTTTTTTCTAGAAGGGGCACAAACCCATAGACAAATTATAATTTCGTTACTGTACACACACTCCGACAACTGTATATACTAACGCCATTATGACACGTGCCAGTCCCAAGCGTTAAGACAACTGACCGTCGATAATCATCAATAAGATTGGTCGCGGATCATGCCACCTATCAACAAACACATTAATCAATGCATCCCCGTCCAATTCACAGCTCTAAACATCATATACCACACTCGAAGTAGTATTTCACCTCTGATACCATGATCACAACAATTTCCCTGTGCAATTGACGGCAGATGTGAAACATTTGGTCTCTCATTACCACAATCCCGAATGTATACATATCATCATGATTTTATTAACAATACAACATGCATTTATATAATACATCACCAATGTACGTCATTTACAAAACATACCATGCACTATTACCGTATTCATTATATACTTGTATCTCTATATTCTATTATCATACCTTATCCTACATATCAATCTAGCACGCATTATGACTGCTTGCCGATCATTTTATATACCAACCCATATATGCTTTTCCCACCATTTATTTCATAATCTCATAATATTGCGTATTATCATTTTAAAACAACTTGGTTCCACATGTATTTGTCATAACTTCACCCCAATCAAAGTTACAAAGTATCGATCGACTTACTATATTGTCACCATCGTCATTATACTTCATTCAGCCTCATCCACATTACACGATCACAAATACCCCAGTTAGGTCCATAATTTTGATGTTACATAAGATTTTCCGCTGCGCTAAAAATCTTACACGGGTGGGGGACATATGTGAGATAACTTGATCCAAACTATACGAATGTCCCAATATATAGAACCCCAAACTCAGATATTCATGTTCGGTTCTTAACGAAACCTCACACGTCTTACTCCCAGCGAAGACATACACACAATGAAGATGGCTCCCAAATATGGTCAAGGGAAATGACCATAACGGAGGAACCAATCCCGATGTGTATTGCCAAACGCCTCAACTAATATGCATCCCAAATAGTATATAAGAAACAACCACATCCCATCACTCCATGCTTTCACTAGACTCATCTCATCTCGAGGTTAGTATACCTCTCCAGGCATCACCCACACCAGGCATTACCCATTCGGGGACCTCACTTCGCGGCGACTCTTGATCATCATATATGTATACACTGATTATCTTATTCACGACGTAATAAAGACTTGTACCTATCTATTATATATTTTGAAAGATCTGTGTGTGTGTTTGTTTGTGTGTGTGTTTGAAATCGATGGACTCGAAAACGACTAAGCCAATTTCGATGAAATTTGGTATTTGGATGTGTTTTCGGCCGGAGACGAACATAGGCATATTTATTTGTCCGTGCGAGGTCAACTTTTCACGTGCGGAGGTCAAATCTATTTTTACGCCGTTTTTGCGCTAATATATTTCAGTTCGGTGCTCACAAATCGATTCGATATAGCGCGAATAATAAATTGCCAGTCATATAATTTGCACGGTTAGAATCTGTGTGGCTTCATCTTTCCAACGATATATAATATGTATGTATCCGTTTTAGTTATCTGCCTCAATTATTAGGTACAAGTGGTACGATGCTTTTATCGGGATAAAATCAATGCGTAATTTCTATGACGTCGTCAGAGGTCATAAAGTTAGATTACGTTAACTCTCACCCTGCCGATGCATTTGACTGTGTCGCGTTAACTCATCACCGGCCGAGGTATCCGCAAATGACATTGGGCTATATATCTCGGAAACGGGTGTAGCTATCGACTTGAAATTTGGTACGGATACGAATTTTATCGGGTCGCCGAGCACGTGCGACACCAGCTTCGCGCATGCGCAGACCAGATCTAGGAAACGGGTGGAGCAATCGACTTGAAATTTGGTTTTTTAATAGCCCGGACGAAGTCGGGTCACCTTCTAGTATATATATATATGTGTTCATTACCTCACACATTCCTTATTTAAGAACCACGTGGATGGATTGACCTTTGATCAAATCTACCACAGAAAATGCATTGCCCTAACAATATTTATGTTGTCCTTGGAAGCCAGGGCAGTATCTTCTATATGCGAGGCCCCCTATGGGGTACTCACATATACAAGAGAATGCACTGGCACATGTCGTTAATGCTGCACCAGCGCAACTCCCGCCATGAAACGGTTAAGATGTTCCAATCGATTTGATAGCAAGCGTTTAATGTTAGTAAGTGTTCAAAGTCCCGCACCAAGAGATCGGACAAAGAAACAAACTTGTAGGACAACACATCCTCGCGCAAATAAGTTCATAACCGACCTATAGTATTCACATATGTTCATAATCGACCTATAGTATTCACATATGTTCATAACCGACCTATAGTATTCACATAGGTTCATAATCGACCTATATTATTCACATAGGTTCATAATCGACCTATAGTATTCACATATGTTCATAATCGACCTATAGTATTCACATAGGTTCATAATCGACCTATATTATTCATATAGGTTCACAATCGACCTATATTATTTACATAGTATTCATATAGGTTCATAATCGACCTATAGTATTCACATTAGTTCATAATCGACCTATAGTATTCACATAGGTTCATAATCGACCTATAGTATTCACATAGGTTCATAATCGACATATAATATTCACATATGTTCATAATCGACCTATAGTATTCACATATGTTCATAATTGGACTAATTTAATTCGAAATAAGCCGACAGTGGTTTTATATTCCGTTTTAGTTCGGGGCCACAGTAAAAACTAATTTTAAAGAGCGTACATCTGATAAGTCGTGAGTTGGTTTCTTCGTGTTAATTTCCGCCCATAATGAGCCTATGATAAGTCATTATGAGTTGATAATGCCACTAACACACTCTCATTTTCAGTTTGGTGTGGACTCAAAATGGGGCGATTGCACGCCGACTATGAACCTAAAACAATTCCTATTATATTAAGCCGATAACGCCAGATAACGTGATGATATTATATTAAGCCGATAACGCCATATAACGTGGTGATATTCCGGAGAATAGCTGCGTAGGAGATTTAAAATCCGGCTTTAAAATATGGACTTTTACAAAGTCAGACTTAACGGGATGTGACTTTAATTATAACGACGCCTCCGAACAAAAATAAAGATCGCCACACACAAAGAGCGTTCATCATTAATATTACATGTTCTTGGGGATTTGTATAACGCATGTGCGCAGTGAATGATCGATGCTGGTGCCAACTTATCCGAAAGGTGGCCTATGAAAATTTGATTAGTCTGGTGTCAAATCGGAAGGAGGACATGTAAGGATTGGCTGAATTACCCCGTTTAATATGTGGTTAATGGTTCGGTCGCAACGTCGGGTTAGGGACGTGGGCTAGTGGGTGGGGGTGACACATCTAAAAAGACCTTGTGTGTTACGCCTCTGCAAAGTGTATCGGTAGTCACATCTCTGAAACACCACGAAATCGATTCGCCATGTTGTTTTAATATTGTGCTGTCGTGAAACGTGGCCCCAACCATGACACTACATGTAGGCACGAGGTGGCCCCAGCCATAACACTACATGTAGGTACGAGGTGCCCCCAGCCATTACACTACATGTAGGCACGAGGTGGCCCCAGCCATGACACTACATGTAGGTACGAGGTGGCCCCAGCCATGGCACTACATGTAGGTACGAGGTATCACCAGCCATGACACTACGTGTAGGTACGAGGTGGCCCCAGCCATGGCACTACATGTAGGTACGAGGTGGCCCCAGCCATGACACTAACGTCGGAACGAGGTATCCCCAGCCATGACACTGCATGTAGGTACGAGGTGGCCCCAGCCATAACACTACATGTAGGTACGAGGTGGTCCCAGCCATGACACTACATGTAGGTACGAGGTATCCCCAGCCATAACACTACATGTAGGTACGAGGTGGCCCAGCCTTGACACTACATGTAGGCACGAGGTGGCCCCAGCCATGACACTACATGTAGGTACGAGGTGGCCCCAGCCATGACACTACATGTAGGTACGAGGTGGCCCCAGCCATGACACTACACGTAGGTACGAGGTGGCCCCAGCCATAACACTACATGTAGGTACGAGGTGGCCCCAGCCATGACACTACATGTAGGTACGACGTGGCCCCAGCCATAACACTACATGTAGGTACGAGGTGGCCCCAGCAATGACACTACATGTAGGTACGAGGTATCCCCAGCCATAACACTACATGTAGGTACAAGGTGGCCCCAGCCATGACACTACATATAGGTACGAGGTGGCCCCAGCCATGACACTACGTGTAGGTACGAGGTGGTCCCAGCCATGACACTACATGTAGGTACGAGGTGGCCCCAGCCATAACACTACATATAGGTACGAGGTGGCCCCAGCCATGACACTACATGTAGGTACGAGGTGGCCCCAGCCATGGCACTACATGTAGGTACGAGGTGGCCCCAGCCATGACACTACATGTAGGGACGGGGTATCCCCAACCATGACACTACATGTAGGTACGAGGTGGCCCCAGCCATGACACTACATGTAGGTACGAGGTGGCCCCAGCCATGACACTACATGTAGGCACGATGTGGCCCCAGCCATGACACTACATGTAGGTACGAGGTGGCCCCAGCCATGACACTACATGTAGGTACGAGGTGGCCCCAGCCATGAAACTACATGTAGGTACGAGGTATCACCAGCCATGACACTACATGTAGGTACGAGGTGGCCCCAGCCATAACACTACATGTAGGCACGAGGTGGCCCCAGCCATGACACTACATGTAGGGACGAGGTATCCCCAACCATGACACTACATGTAGGTATTAGGTATCCCCAACCATGACACTACATGTAGGTACGAGGTGGCCCCAGCCATAACACTACATGTAGGTACGAGGTGGTCCCAGCCATGACACTACATGTAGGTACGAGGTATCCCCAGCCAAAACACTACATGTAGGTACGAGGTGGCCCCAGCCATGACACTACATGTAGGCACGAGGTGGCCCCAGCCATGTCACTACATGTAGGTACGAGGTGGTCCCAGCCATGACACTACATGTAGGTACGAGGTGGCCCCAGCCATAACACTACATGTAGGTACGAGGTGGCCCCAGCCATGACACTACATGTAGGTACGAGGTGGCCCCAGCCATGTCACTACATGTAGGTACGAGGTGGCCCCAGCCATGACACTACATGTAGGGACGAGGTATCCCCAACCATGACACTACATGTAGGTACGAGGTGGTCCCAGCCATGGCACTACATGTAGGTGCGAGGTGGCCCCAGCCATAACACTGCATGTAGGTACGAGGTGGTCCCAGCCATGACACAACATGTAGGTACGAGGTGGCCCCAGCCATGGCACTACATGTAGGTACGAGGTGGCCCCAGCCATGGCACTACATGTAGGTACGAGGTGGTTCCAGCCATGACACTACATGTAGGTACGAGGTGGCCCCAGCCATAACACTACATGTAGGTACGAGGTGGCCCCAGCCATGACACTACATGTAGGTACGAGGTGGCCCCAGCCATGGCACTACATGTAGGTACGAGGTGGCCCCAGCCATGACACTACATGTAGGAACGAGGTATCCCCAACCATGACACTACATGTAGGTACGAGGTGGCCCCAGCCATGACACTACATGTAGGTACGGGGTGGCCCCAGCCATGACACTACATGTAGGCACGAGGTGGCCCCAGCCATGACACTACATGTAGGTACGAGGTGGCCCCAGCCATGACACTACATGTAGGTACGAGGTGGCCCCAGCCATGAAACTACATGTAGGTACGAGGTATCACCAGCCATGACACTACATGTAGGTACGAGGTGGCCCCAGCCATAACACTACATGTAGGCACGAGGTGGCCCCAGCCATGACACTACATGTAGGGACGAGGTATCCCCAACCATGACACGACATGTAGGTACGAGGTGGCCCCAGCCATGACACTACATGTAGGCACGAGGTGGCCCCAGCCATGACAATACATGTAGGTACGAGGTGGCCCCAGCCATGACACTACATATAGGTACGAGGTGGCCCCAGCCATTACACTACATGTAGGTACGAGGTGGCCCCAGCCATAACACTACATGTAGGTACGAGGTGGTCCCAGCCATGACACTACTTGTAGGTACGAGGTATCCCCAGCCATAACACTACATGTAGGTACGAGGTGGCCCCAGCCATGACACTACATGTAGGCACGAGGTGGCCCCAGCCATGACACTACATGTAGGTACGAGGTGGCCCCATCCATGACACTACATGTAGGTACGAGGTGGCACAAGCCATGACACTACATGTAGGTACGAGGTGGCCCCAGCCATAACACTACATGTAGGTACGATGTGGCCCCAGCCATGACACTACATGTAGGTACGAGGTATCCCCAGCCATAACACTACATGTAGGTACGAGGTGGCCCCAGCCATAACACTACATGTAGGTACGAGGTATCCCCAGCCATAACACTACATGTAGGTACGAGGTGGCCCCAGCCATGACACTACATGTCGGTACGAGGTATCCCCAGCCATGACACTACATGTAGGTACGAGGTGGCCCCAGCCATAACACTACATGTAGGTACGAGGTGGCCCCAGCCATGACACTACATGTAGGAACGAGGTGGCCCCAGCCATGACACTACATGTAGCTACGAGGTGGCCCCAGCCATGACACTACATGTAGGTACGAGGTGGCCCCAGCCATGACACTACATGTAGGTACGAGGTGGCCCCAGCCATAACACTACATGTAGGTACGAGGTGGCCCCAGCCATGACACTACATGTAGGTACGAGGTATCCCCAGCCATAACACTACATGTAGGCACGAGGTGGCCCCAGCCATGACACTACAAGTAGCTACGAGGTGGCCCCAGCCATAACACTACATGTAGGTACGAGGTGGCCCCAGCCATGACACTACATGTAGGTACGAGGTGGCCCCAGCCATGACACTACATGTAGGTACGAGGTGGCCCCAGCCATGACACTACATGTAGGTACGAGGTGGCCCCAGCCATAACACTACATGTAGGTACGAGGTGGCCCCAGCCATGACACTACATGTAGGTACGAGGTGGCCCCAGCCATGGCACTACATGTAGGGACGAGGTATCCCCAACCATGACACTACATGCAGGTACGAGGTGGCCCCAGCCATGACACTACATGTAGGTACGAGGAGGCCCCAGCCATGACACTACATGTAGGTACGAGGTGGCCCCATCTATGACACTACATGTAGGGACGAGGTATCCCCAACCATGACACTACATGTAGGTACGAGGTGGCCCCAGCCATGACACTACATGTAGGTACGATGTGGCCCCAGCCATGACACTACATGTAGGCACGGGGTGGCCCCAGCCATGACACTACATGTAGGTACGAGGTGGCCCCAGCCATGACACTACATGTAGGTACGAGGTGGCCCCAGCCATGACACTACATGTAGGTACGAGGTATCACCAGCCATGACACTACATGTAGGCACGAGGTGGTCCCAGCCATAACACTACATGTAGGCACGAGGTGGCCCTAGCCATGACACTACATGTAGGGACGAGGTATCACCAGCCATGACACTACATGTAGGTACGAGGTGGCCCCAGCCATGACAATACATGTAGGTACGAGGTGGCCCCAGCCATGACACTACATGTAGGTACGAGGTATCACCAGCCATGACACTACATGTAGGTACGAGGTGGCCCCAGCCATAACACTACATTAAGTACGAGGTGGCCCCAGCCATGACACTACATGTAGGTACGAGGTGGCCCCAGCCATGACACTACATGTAGGTACGAGGTGGCCCCAGCCATGACACTACATGTAGGTACGAGGTGGCCCCAGCCATAACACTACATGTAGGCACGAGGTGGCCCCAGTCATGACACTACATGTAGGTACGAGGTATCCCCAGCCATAACACTACATGTAGGTACGAGGTGGCCCCAGCCATGACACTACATGTAGGTACGAGGTGGCCCCAGCCATGACACTACATGTAGGTACGAGGTGGCCCCAGCCATAACACTACATGTATGTACGAGGTGGCCCAGCCATAACACTACATGTAGGTACGAGGTGGCCCCAGCCATGACACTACATGTAGGCACGAGGTGGCCCCAGCCATGACACTACATGTAGGTACGAGGTGGCCCCAGCCATAACACTACATGTAGGTACGAGGTGGCCCCAGCCATAACACTGCATGTAGGTACGAGGTATCCCCTAGCCATAACACTACATGTAGGTACGAGGCAGGGATGTGGATAGAGGGGTGGGTGTGGGGGGTGTCTCACCCCCCCCAGCAGAGAGCTATATTTTCAATAGTTGGAAATTTTATACCTGCCACAACGAAATTTCACACCAACAATAGGTTGAAAATGTTCTTGTAGTTTGATTATAAAACAATTTATTGGGGGGAATTTATTGTTTTTCGACCAATATTTGCATATGTTCCTATTTTTGGTCAAAATTTTTGACAGAAATGGACATCAGTTGGAAATTTTCCAACCTTAGGGGGGGTGACAGGTTGGAAATTTCCAACACTTGGAAAGCTTGTGTCCTGGTCCCTCCCCCGTTGCCAGTCAAAAACTTCTAGTTAATTTAAGAAAACAATATTGTCATACAATTGGTCAACATTGTCATTGGAATTGTCATCAGTTGGAAATTTTCCAACCTAAGTGGGGGTGGAGTGTTTGAAATTTCCAACAGTAGGAAGGCTTGAGGCTAGTCTAGATGTTAGGATTTTGCGATTTTCTTGTTCAGATTTCAAAATTTTCGCACACCGGGCCGAACCATGGTCGGCCCGGTGTGTCATTGCCCCATCCACATGGCCAATACAAAACTGCAAATTAGTTTAGCAAAACAATATTTTACTACATTTGGTCAAACTTGTAGACATAAATGGTCATCAGTTGAAGAATTTTCCAACCTGAGGGGGAGCATGAGGTTTGAAATTTCCAACACTAGGAAAGCTTCAGTTGAGGCCAGTCTAGATGCTCGGATTTGCGATTTTCTTGTATATAGTTTTCAAAATTTTCTCAAACCGGGCCGAACAACCATGGTCGGCCCGGTGTTTCCTGGTATGTTGTCCGTAGCTGTGTGCATTTGTCTGGAATTAGATCACTAGTTGTTTTTTGGGGGGCAATTTTCAGGTTAAAATATCTTAATGTTCTCATACTGGGAAAATAGAAGCATGGCTTATGAATATATCGGAATTTAGGCCTGAGCATGAGGTACAAGTTGGGGGGTGCAAATGGAATTATGCAAAAAGTTGTGTTGCTGTGATTCCGACTCAAGGGGGCGGGGTGCAAATGGAATTATGCAAAAAGTTGTGTTGGTTTGATTCGGACTCAAGGGGGGGGGGTGCAGTTGGAAATTCCCAAGGTGGACACCCCCCCCAGCGGAGACCCTCTAGCCACATCCCTGGTACGAGGTGGCCCAACCATAACACTACATGTAGGTACGAGGTGGCCCCAGCCATGGCACTACATGTAGGTACGAGGTGGCCCCAGCCATGACACTACATGTAGGTACGAGGTGGCCCCAGCCATGGCACTACATGTAGATACGAGGTGGCCCAGCCATGACACTACATGTAGGTACGAGGTGGCCCCAGCCATGACACTACATGTAGGTACGAGGTGGCCCCAGCCATGACACTACATGTAGGTTCGAGGTGGCCCCAGCCATGACACTACATGTAGGTACGAGGTGGCCCCAGCCATGACACTACATGTAGGTACGAGGTGGCCCCAGCCATGGCACTACATGTAGGTACGAGGTGGCCCCAGCCAAGACACTACATGTAGGTACGAGGTGGTCCCAGCCATGACACTACATGTAGGTACGAGGTGGCCCCAGCCATGCCACTACATGTAGGGACGATGTATCACCAGCCATGACACTACATGTAGGTACGAAGTGGCCCCAGCCATGACACTACATGTAGGTACGAGTGGATGCTCATTTAGACGTGTCGGCTGGCACGGAGTTCAAATATAGGAGAGAAAAAAACAGCATTTGGAGACGAGTGACACACGATGTGAGGTTGACGAGTGACACACGATGAGAGGTTGGCAGCCAAATTTATTGATGCACACTTTATACGCTCGAGACAATAATTCAACCATACATGTATAGCGTAATTTCCAATCATAAAAGAACTACATATATAGAAGCATATAGAAGAGTGTCGTCTGCTCATGTTTGTCTGGGGCTCTGTATGGGTGAAATTTTAAAATTGTTAAAGAATACAAGAACAAATTATTAAAATTGTAAAAAATTGTTAGGCCAATGCATTCTCGTATATATGCGAGGCGACCTATGGTCGACTCGCATATATAAGAGAATGCATTGGCACAGGGTAAACCCATTTATATTATTTTCTTAACATTAACACGGTAAGTCGGATGTTGAAGGGAAGTAACTTATGTGATAATAAACGAGACTAAACTTCCGGTCAGTTGCCGGGCCGCGGACCGATAATGAATATACCTCATTACCGTCCCCCGGACCGGTGTTTTGGTGACAATACGTTATTTGGAACTCCCCGAAAAACGCTATTAATGGACTAGAAAACTCCCTATAAAGTGGTAATAATTGTCAGTCTCTGAAAGAAACTATCACGAACATATAGAATCTAACATGCATGTGCATTTTAATAATGACGATCACGCAATGACCAGAAGGGTCATTTGATTATGGTCGGTTTGAAAAACCAAGGGAGCTATTATTTTGTTGTTTGCCAAAAATCAGTGCGAATTATCCAAGCAACTTTAAAGATGGTTTACCTCTTTATGTAACACATTTTATGTAGTTTACTGGGTTTGAAATAATTCGTATGAGTTGGAAATCCCTTCCCTGAAACAATTCGATATTATTTTATTGTAATATGACAAATATAAAAGACATTCGTGAATATCAGAGACCATTATTAAACGGCACCAAGAATAATGGATAGACGCCTTTCCGGACAAGGGTCTTCGATTACATTGATTATTTTATACCCAAGAAACTATATAAATCATGTTGATAATCCATCTTTAAACCGACAATTAAAAGAAAAATAGCAATTACTTTTTCTTAACAGCAAAATTTGCCCCACCGATAGAATAGCTAAATCCGCAGAACCCACCCATATTGCAGGTAAATCAATGGGACCCACCAATATCATAGCTAAATCCGCAGGAACCACCAATAGCATAGATACATCCACATGACCCACCAATATCATAGCTAAATCAACAGGACCCACAAATATCACAGCTAAATCCACAGGACCCACCAATAGCATAGATAAATCCACAGGACCCACCAATAACATAGCTAAATCCGCAGGACCCACCGATAGCATAGCTAAATTCGCAGGACCCACCAATATCATAGCTAAATCCGCAGGACCCACCAATAGAATATATAGCTAAATCCGCAAAATACACCATAGTAAAACCAGCCGGACCCAACAACATCATAGCTAAATCCGCAGGACACAGCAACATCGTATCTATATCAGCAGGACCCAACAACATCAAAGCTCAATCCGCAGGACCAAGCAACATCGTATCTAAATTAGCAGGACCCAACAACATCCCGAAAATGACGAACCGGCGAAGCGCGGAAACTCATCCGTGTCCCCCGCCTGAAAATCGACATCGCGGCGTCTAAGGCGAAAAGTCGGGGGCCGAAAATCGTCCGAGGCCAGGTCGAAAATCATAGCTAAATCGGCAGGACCCACAAATACCATGGCATTATAATAGGGCCACTTAGGGTACGTTCATACCATGGCATTATAATAGGACCACTTAGGGTACGTTCATACCATGGCATTATAATAGGGCCACTTAGGGTTTGTTCATACCATGGCATTGTAATAGGGCCACTTAGGGTGTGTTCATACCATGGCATTATAATAGGGCCACTCAGGGTGTGTTGATACACTCGCAAGTTTGCAGGGCATTTTTTGCAGGCATTTTCTCATGGAAAACCCTATGGTGCCAGAATATGAACGAACATAATGATGAATATAAAATGCATCAGTACCAAAGCTAACTACATGAGAAGTAAAAAAATATGTAGTTCCACTAGCAGCGATGCTGTCAACGTTCGCCTGTAAATAGCATGCAACTATCTGGCAAGAAGTAATCATACAGGTATTTTAAGGTAATGTGATAGTAGCACCGTTACATGTGGAACTACTGAAATGTTACTCCTCGTGTCGTTAGCTTTGTTCAATATGCATTGTATATATACATGTATATATCTATAATTCTGGCACCATAGGGTTTTCTATGAGAAAATGCCTACAAAAAATGCCGTGCAAACTTGCCAGAGTATGAACGTACCCTTAACGAGGGGAATCAATAGTGACAAAAGAGTCATCTACAACAAATAAACATAAATTTATTTCTCTTAAACAATGAACAGGCTAGAAACAAAATAAACAGTCACATTTTGTTATTGCTTAAGTTATCTCCATGACAACGCGCATTCGTTGATTGTAAAACTATAAGCGATGTCAAAATTTGTCATTTGGCTATTAAGAAATCAAGTTTAAATGTTTGTTATAATGTTTGGTACCAGTAAATTAAGCCACAGTTACAGTTAACATGCGGTATGAATCATGAATATACCTCTTTACAATCGTCTGAATCATGCGGTATGAATCATGAATATACCTCTTTACAATCGTCTGAATCAGGCGTACAAGGATGTGTGACACCAAGACTTACATAATTACAGCTGCCAATAAATAATAGTTAACCCTTCCCTGGCGGGAGATTCCTGAAATTTTACGAAAACCCTTTGCCAATACATTTTCTTTTATATGCGATTCTCACATAGGGAGCCTCGCATATATAAGAGAATACATTTAAATTGACCTTGTAAGCCAGTACCTTTTTTCATATAGGTGAGGAAAAATGGTTTCCTCAGCGAAGCCTTAACGCAACTCCCAAATTTTAAAGATGCTCTATCTATTTCTGGCCACAATTACAACAACATCATTTTTATAAATCCCGATTTCAAGACTACAAATAACGATATCGTGAATAAAATACAGAACAATTGAAGGTGGTGTATAATGTGGGTCTACTAAAGGCATACTAAAGTGGTTTATTATATCTTCGTCAACTTTTTCAGTCAACATATAAATCACATCCCCGCTCCCAAGACCTAACGTGTTATCCTACTCTCAGGGTGTTATCCTACTCACAGCACTGCGTCATGACGTCAATTTTTGTGTCATTCGGTATCATTGCGCGATATCTTAACATAAATGGTGGGTGATAGTGTAGCTTTAAGACCACATTAGGTCTAACCATGTGTTTAATTGTGGTTTGCTCGTAACAAATGGTTTAGAAAATATAATAAACACAATAGTTAACTTTCCTGAGTAGCGTAGAGTTTTCTCTTCTCGTGCGATGCGAGGATTATTTTCTTTCTGCTAGCGCCTCGTAAAAATAATCATCCGCATTCACTCGAGGAGAAAACCTGATGCTACTCAGAACAGTTAACTATTGTCTATTTATTCCGATCATAATTCACGGCAAATATCTTATCTAAAATGCAATTTGCCTTGATTGAGTGTGATAAGAAGATATAGAGTTCTCTCTCTTAGAACGCTCTTGGTACGCTCCCAACGTCTTCGCGCTGATAAAATTTGTGTTATAAAATTAGCCCCTAAAACTGTCCCATGAATGCAATAAGAAATTATAAATAAAAATGACACAAGTTTTTCCGAACCGGTATCCTTGATTCATTTCTATAATTCTTTTTCTCTGGAATCTATATAAAACTTGCTGAAACGTGATATATAACGAGGTGGAGCGACACCATGTGATTGAATGAGATTGTGAGCTTATAAAATTCTTATATGTATAGACAGAAGTCCGGCCATTCTAAGATTATATGTATAGACAGAAGTCCGGCCATGCTAAGATTATATGTATAGACAGAAGTCCGGCCATGCTAAGATTATATGTATAGACAGAAGTCCGGCCATGCTAAGATTATATGTATAGACAGAAGTCCGGCCATGCTAAGATTATCTGTATAGACAGAAGTCCGGCCATGCTCAGATTCTCTGTATAGACAGAAGTCCGGCCATACTCAGATTATCTGTATAGACAGAAGTCCTGCCATGCTAAGATTATTTATAGACAGAAGTCCGGCCATGCTAAGATTATTTATAGACAGAAGTCCGGCCATGCTAAGATTATTTATAGACAGAAGTCCGGCCATGCTAAGATTATTTATAGACAGAAGTCCGGCCATGCTAAGATTATTTATAGACAGAAGTCCGGCCATGCTCAGATTATCACAAAGAGAGCAACAGAAAGCGCACCGTCGTGCACCGTGTGGAAAGTCAGGTACACAGTGTCGCGTGACAAACATCACAAAGAGAGAAACAGAAAGCGCACCGTCGTGAACCGTGTGGAAAGTCAGGTACACAGTGTCGCGTGACAAACATCGCAGTATTTCAAGGTCATCCAAGTCGCGTTCCAATAATTATAAGGAAATATGAACAAAGCAATATATTCTCTATAAGAATAAATAGTTGTTAGATAACTGACATCACAACGCACAAAATTAGAGGCAACGTGATGATTTAATCAGAAGGTCTCAATCACACGGCCCCATATCATCGAGTAATGTCGATATCATAATATGCTTTCCTGCTTGACAATATCTTAAAACGGACATGCTTCTATAATTTGCCAATCTAGCATAATTGAATACTTTTCTTATTCAGAAAGTCTCGCGTAATGTATAGACATATATAGTTGTTGTTTTTTATACAGTACACAAAACACACTGCATGGTTGCTCTTGTATGTGATATTTATAATGGTGATATAAGAGCAATGTGTGAGCAGTTGAGAAATTTACCACATTTAACGAAGGGAGGGGACACAAGACATTCGCCGCCATCATCGAACGAAAACAGAAGCAGACGACAATTATTTCCGGCGACATTTTAACAGTGATAATGGCTGCGGACACACGTACCACAGTAGCGATGGCATAGTAGGTGTGACAATTTATTATGGTGGAGTTTGGTGACAATTGGTCGTCAACATTACTATGCCATAGCTCGCCATGTCGCCCGCTGCATATTCGCACATGAGTCTTCCAAAGTTATAATCATCCTTTTTCTGGTTTTGGTCCTTGTATAGTTCGCGTTGTTAATTCCAGATCTTATCAATAAAACGTGCATGATACTACGTGCATGACATGTGAGTGAATGAGGGATTGCCACGGTCAAACACAATTATGGACGATCGATCGTGCAATTATATATATCGCAGAGAATAGCAAAACGTAATGAGTAGAGATCAGCCTTGGTGAAACGCAATGGGTTAATTGGTCCAGTCAACTCATTGTGCGGAAACTCAGCGGGCGACATGAATATCTATGACGACTAATTGTCACCAAACTCCACCATAATATATTGTCACACCTACTATGCCATCGCTAATGTGGTACGTGTGTCCCCAGCCACTCTTGAGATGAACGAGACTGGCGTGTATTTCCGAAAAGTCTTTATTTGATTTTAGGCGTAATTACGCGATGGTAATTCGATTTAGTTACCTATATGCGGACTTGTAATCCGGTACACGCAGCATCTTTTCAGATTACACCTATTCAAAGTGGCGAACTTTACTGGTGACTAGCGGTACAGCTGTACTCTATTGCGTTCACGTCATCTGTACACTGCCATCAGGGACCAACCGAGAAGTTTCAAATTGAGAGGGGGGGGGGTTAAAAGGGTACAACTCCAAGTCGTCTCGCCCTCCAGCGCTGGCGATAAGGGTTCCATCGTAGACTTTGTAACTCAAAATCGTTATCTCGTGGACTTGCTTCCTCCACCACTAAAACTGGCAATGTCGTGATATGGACTTAGTTGCTGAAAGCGACATTAAACCCCAATCAATCAATTAATCAATCAAGTTGAGCGAAGTAGCTTATCCCAATGTGATTATTACGGCTAAGTGGAGTTTGTCAGAGAGAATTAATAATGTATGATGTTCAAATTTGCACCCAACACCGCCCGTCTATGGTTCAATAAGTATTATGTCATACAAGAGCCAACATATAAAACCAACATAACGAGTAAATACAGAATAATAATTGGTAAATAATATGTTTTGACCATATACTGCTATATGCTGTATATTAGAGAGAAGTATCTCGCACTATCACGCAAACCCCTACATTAATTTCTTATATGTATATAGCTTTTTGCTGATTTTTTTCCCAAAAGCTGAGCGTATTCCTATTTATTTTCACAAAATCGGCCGACAATTTGAGACTAGCCCACGCAGCACATTAAGTCAGCCCAATATACAATTTCCAAGCACTTAGAAACGATAACGTGATCGATATAAATAACTGGCTTCAGATTCAATTCGTCTGAACTTTGAAAAGCACACCCATCAGTCTGCGATAACTTGCACATAATGTTGCTTCCGACTTATTGCTATTTCACAACGAATGACACAATAACTCACGCTTATTATAATAGGCATGTTACTATGAACACCATGCGGAGTCTTGAAGGCCATCGCTCAACCCAGCTGTCTGTATCTACCATGCACACATACCTATATGTGTTGATCCCTCAGTTACTTTGAGGAATCTTAATTCCGCTCTCTCCTGATGAGACCTTGCGGGTTCACCAATTTCTAAATTGGGGGACAAAATAAGTCGAAACTCTAAAAGGCAGTGTAGAGTGCCACACAGAATGTCCCGTCCATAGATCGGATGGGATGTTGGTATTTATCCAATTTTATATAAAAACTATTCTGCTGACCGCTTTTAGTGATTATGTTCGTGTTGTGGTATGTATGACCTGATTGGCTGTTGACCAATCACCGAACAGGATTTAGTGTAACACTGACGGGCTATGTAATTATGTCTTTACAAACGCTATCGTTGTTGTTTATCGCCTATGTAATATATATATATATATATATATATATATATATATATATATATATATATTTTATTTTTTTTATTTTATTTTTTTTTTCTTTCGAATGTCTGTCTGTGCTCTACAGAAATTCACAGGGGACCATCTAGATAACAACAATGGGTCTATTTTGGGGTAACTTTTTACGAGAAAGATAATGATGCGGGTTAGAAGTGACACTGTTGTTGTCGGGGGTACAAAAGGGGAGGGGCAGAAACAAATTGTCGCCGATATCCATCAAACTTATACATAATCATCTCCATGATATGATAAATATGATGGTGTGGTTTATATGTCAAGAATGTCGCCATTTGAGTCAGGGGTGCACGGAAGGGGAGATGGGCACCAAAATTGATAAAACTTTTTAGCGCCGATTACCAACGCGCAGGTGTTTCACATTGGAGGTATATGAACTATTGTATTATCCATCCCTTAACTAACACTATTTCTGATTGGGCAACGTGATAATCCGGGAAAAAGTCAGATTGGACTCCGAATGTCACTTTGGACTCACAAGTGTGCAATATTATTTTGTTATCGGGACTCTGTGGCGTCACGAATCAACTCTATTGCGAAATGAATCGGTGAAATTGTGATGCGCGCGCAACACTGGTGGATTTAGCAGACGTTTCACTTCCGCGTTGAGTTTTTTTTCACTTCCGTGTTTACTGTTCCAAATCATACTTTCTGGTGATAAAATACAGGCTTTTGTAACGAATTAAGTGCCGACAAATACCAAAAATAACCACAAAAGTTTTATTCCATAAATTTGGATAAACATACAGATGGATAATAAAAATGTCATTACACAATGCTGTGTACAGTATGTGTTTTTCTTGTACTCGTACAGGTTGTGGTAAAAAAGTAATATTGGACTCGACACTGCGTGTCTCGTCCAATATGACTTTTCACCACAACCTGGACTCGTACCAGAAAAACACATACTGTACACAACATTGTATAATAAATTTATATTAATTGAAGTCACATAACACGGAATTGAGTTGGAAATGGGTAATATATCCCAAACACCAATCAACATAGAGTATTTATATTTGGGTAAATAGCACATTTCATGACACAAAATGTGCAGTCAAAATGATCAATATCTATGACGTATATCCACAGAATTGAGAGGAATGTTACAAATATCGACCCACATGACACGTGACATTGATAGCAAACAATTATTCCTGCTCATTATTTCCGTTCCAGTGTAAACCTTCTCTGTATGATAACAAACGGAAGATGCCGCGAACCAAATCCAACTGTCCGAGATAAAAATGGGCTGATACAGTCCGGGAGTGATGATATATTCGTAAACAAAACAAAAATGCAAATTACATATAACTTTGCCACCATTTTGAAAAGTACATTTTCATTTCCAGGAGAAGCGGTGTTCGGTATTCGATGACGTAGTTTCTGATCACCATGACGACAATTTGTATTATAAATAAAATATTACCTGTACGTACATACATTATAATGAGAAGTGTAAAATGATGTACAGAGTATGGCACGAAGGAACGCAATATCAAAGTCATATATACGAGGACCCACATCGCCATCTCCGTAACAGCAACCCATTCAATCCAAATAGATTCGCCCATCTAGTTCTAAACACATAGATTGGAATGGTCTAATTATCGTGTGATGGGGTGTTCATAGTAAATAAGCAGACGATATGCAGAGCAACAGTCCATGTATTACCAGTGTTGTTTGTAAAACTTATTAGTCGAACACCCCATCACATAATTTTGGTAAATTTTAGGCCATGTAGTTGTCGAGTGTCTGGCGTTGTTAGACGAATACCCCTACAAATAAATGGACAATGTTAGTTACGGGTGTCTGATGTTTTTACGGACAAGACCGCCAAACGCACGTTTTGCATAATTTCAGCAAAAATTACAAGACATTCTCAATAAAGAATTTCTCTTCATCTATTCAGCGAAAACATTGAATTTCATTATGCTAAGATAAATTTTGCAATATTTCGTGGCATTTCATCGATCTATAATAAGCGATAAAACATCGAAGATCCATAGCGACATTTTCAGGCAATTTTACCTGATGTGTGAACGTATCCTTAGTTCTTAGAATATGCAGTCGGGAGATGACGGTACGGGTATAACAGAGAACACATATGAAAGAAGGCAAACAATGACAATCACACGTAGTTATCCCGTCACACATGGAGACATTCTGAAATATATAGTCTTTTTGAATCTGTCAGTGTTATCTGTTTTCAGCATCGAAAGTCGGGATTTTTTTTAACCTGTGTCAATGCATTCTCTTATATATGCGAGTCGACAATAGGTCGCCTCGCATATATAAGAGAATGCATTGGCCTAACAATTTTTTACAATTGATCTAATTTGTTCTTGTATTCTTTAACAATTTTAAAATTTTACCCATACAGAGCCCCAGACATACATGAGCAGACGACACTCTTCTATATGCTTCTATATATGTGTGGGGCTCCCTGCAGGGTAATGGGTGTTTTTTATTTTATGTCCTAAAAAATGTAAGAAACATTTATTTAAAAAAAATGATAAAAAATTGTTAGGCCAATGCATTCTCTTATATATGCGAGTCGACCATATAAGAGAATTCATTGGCACAGGGTAAAAACATCGCGATATTATCTTTCTATTTCGAACCGATTACTTTATATTTTGCGAAATACAAGCAAAATACAGAACATTTTAAAGCGTTCAGTTAAACAATGTATCTCGTCCTCGGACAATACAAATCATTAAGAAGGAAACGTCATTGATGACGTCAAATATAACATAAAATCTTTACTAAATTATGGGAATCATCAACATAAATCACAAGTTTGTTTAATTAAAATAAATGAATTTCGACTTAAATTTCAGTATATTACAAGGTACAGAGTTCAGAGTGTGCAATACAATTATAACAACACAGTGACTGTAAGTTGTGTGAACGTGTTAGCATTAGTGCAGTCGTTTGTCGATTATAACCAAGTCTGAGTTTAGTGTGCCTATCATTTGCAGAATGAGGTCAACAGAGGGTGAATTAGTGACGCTATCCCGCATAGCGCGATAGCATAACCAAATTCCTTCTGTATACCTCATTCTGCTTAGGCCTCATCTTTTTCTGGAAAGCCAAAAGTGTGATATAAGATTTTTGTGATAATTCAACTTGTGTTCAGTTATTTATGGTGAAATATATTGTTATGGTAAAAATATCAAAGAGTACTTGAATTATAGAGTTTATTCTGTCAAAAGGATCAAATTTCCTAATTAGTTTCTTTGGGGGGGGGAGAAGGGATATGTTGATAAGAATCTACTGTTACGGTCAATAGATAAAATTGTTATCCGGTGTCTGTTCACGTAGTACGGGTTTTTACAAAATTACATTCCCTCAGCAAGTCGTAACCCATTCGGCCGTCGGCTTCGGTTAGTTCAAAAAGATAATACGTGAGCATGCACTGGGTAACTAATAATAGTTCACGTATATGTTGTTACATGTATAATCTTAAAGCGACGTACACCATTCACGCTTGGGTAGTTTAGGCCTCATATAGAATCATAATGATTCGCTTTCGCATCCTGGTGATCAAAATAGCTCGATAAATAATGGCATACAAAGTCTACGCGTCTCAGATAAACTCCTGAAATCATAGAATGTATCTCTTCATAACAACATGAGAGGAACTTTTTCGAGCTGGAACATTAAAGAGCGTTATGTGTTAGTTTTTTTCCAAATAAAAAGTGTTTGTGTCACTTTTGTGCAATGAGTTGAAAACAGCTTACAAACATCGGTGGCTTTTATAATTTATAAGTCTTTTAAGAGAGTCTATATTTCGTGTATTTACGAACTATTTTGATGATTATCGGGACGCGATAAACGTGAGCAATGATGTCTCTGTGACGAGATAAACGTGAACATGACGTTACCGGGACGTTCTATGCGTGATAAATTGCATCATATGTCTGTCTGATTTGATGCATGAAGATTAAGAGTCACTAATAAGAATTTACCACATTCACAGTTCGTGACGACGATGACAGATGAGGCTATGCCATCTATAAATGATCAAAATAGTCAGAATTGAAATTGGGCATACGATTCCAATTTTTTAAAAATGAATTCCACTTGATATACTGATCCCTCGGTATGCTGACGCAGCCAAACATGATATATAAGAGCGGCAAACAATCCAAAATGTCTCTCAGTTGTGATAAAGAAACATTGGTATCACGTTCCTATACATGCGGGGACATACACCAGTTATGCCCCTTCACATGTCTCTTCATGGGGCCCCGACGTGCTCCGGTGCTCTTTTTGCGACGAGAGACGATGCCAGTGGATCTATGAATCGCTTTTCTTGTTCGCCATCTTCTCGCTTCTTGATCAGTCCAGATGCCAATGAATCCATGAAGCGCTTTTTGATGAGTCCGGAGGCGAGTGAATCCATAAAGCGCTTATCAATCAGGCCGGATGCGAGCGAATCCATGAAGCGCTTTTTGATGAGTCCGGATGCTAGCGGATCCATGAAGCGCTTTTTGATGAGTCCGGATGCTAGAGGATCCATGAAACGCTTTTTGATGAGTCCGGAGGCGAGTGGATCCATAAAGCGCTTGTCAATCAGGCCGGATGCGAGTGGATCCATAACGCGCTTTTTGATGAGTCCGGATGCGAGTGGATCCATAAAGCGCTTTTTGATGAGTCCGGATGCTAGAGGATCCATGAACCTTTTCTTGATAAGCCCAGAAGCCAAGGGGTCCATGAAGCGCTTATCAATCAGGCCGGATGCGAGCGGATCCATGAAACGTTTTCTGATGAGACCGGAAGCTAACGGGTCCATGAAGCGCTTTCTGATGAGACCGGAAGCCAACGGGTCCATAAAGCGCTTATCAATTAACCCTGATGCAAGAGGATCCATGAAGCGCTTGTCTATCAACCCCAATGCCAGAGGGTCCATAAACCGCTTATCGATCAAGCCGGATGCAAGTGGATCCATCATGAAGCGCTTTGATTTCCCAGCCGGCTTCGCAGTGATGACCCTGAAATAGATGAACGTATTTCATTTTGCAACACGACTACAGCAAATAATCTGCCGGAACCTGGACCTTTAATGCAGATGCAATATATATGTGTTATATACACAATGTGTTTGTATCGATTCATGTATCGCGACTCGGCTAGTTTTCGTGGCCATATAGCGATGAGGCGACCTTGCTCGCCGAGTCGCTATGTGGCCACGAAAACTAGCCGAGTCGCGATACATCAATCGTTACAAAACATATTGTCTATATAACACATTTATCTACCATTGTTGTGACATAATCTACCGCACAAATTACATTTTAGGAGTTTCTTAAATGCCAAAATTGTTAGATTTGTGTCCGACGATCAGCTTTCTTGAGTAAATTCTCCCAACCTGCAAAGGTGTCTGTGTCACGCGATTAGCTCGCGTTGCTAAATTCTCACAACCTGCAAGTTCACGCGAATATGATAAACGAAAATTTAATTTAATGGACAAAATCTCTTACACCTGCATGTTTTATATAATTTATAATATATACTGAACAAATACATATTAGTTACTTTGTGATATGTTATAAAGTGATTGATACCACAATAAGGCCACAGTGGTGTGTCGTTAAAGACATATTAAGGACTTATTCGAGTGCTTGAAACTGATAATTTAGTGTTCATGTCTTATGCAATTTGGAGGAAGTTTACTAACATCGCCGAAAATCTCAAGCAAAACATCGTCCGAACTGCGCGCAACTGTAAATATTTACTTCTTGAACCGTGACGCATCGATCTGCGATAAACTAACAAAAACGATTTCGCCACCGAAAGTCACTGCATTTAATTAATATCTAAGAATGACCTGTGTTTCGTCAATCTGCGTCTTGTCGTGAGCATGCGCAGTGGTGGCGGTCTGTGGTCGTACTAAAATTGCGGTGTTATTGGGGAACTTAATTTAAGAGATTCGTGGGCTACATGGACGACCTTGATCTGTTCTAGAATGCTATCGATTCAACTCCCAGATTTCGAAACCCAGAAAATAGATTATGCATGGTCTAATTCGCCGGATGAAACGGAACAGGTGCCGATTGCAATCACTTCTGAACGGAAATCTATATACTAAATCGGATATGACCTGCGAGGTGCGTTCGATTCATGCCCGATACTCGGTCGCCCGTATTGGAGACGAAACGACCCATCAGTCCAATTTGACACAGATTAGGAGCAATATGTGAAAGATTCGAACCAACTGAAGACAGTAATGACCCTCTAAATGTGTTGACCTTTGACCTGAGCTACTCCAAATTCAGGCGCCTGAGTAAGATGAAAGCCATATTATCATTCAATGGAGTGCAAATATCTCCAATCGATAAATTGCCCATTACATGCAGGAAGCGAAAAAGCTCAAGAGATGCACCATTTATAATAGAGAGGCCCCGCTTCCAGCGAATTGTGCGTGGGCGGGGGGGGGGGGGTGATTGTTACTCTAACGTCACAAGTCACTTGTTGTATATACGCGTACGACTTTTTCTACTTATAAACACGGAATATAACTCTATTTTTGAAACATTACGTCCTAACTCTATGGTACTGCATAGATATTCCATTGATCAACACCTCATTTAAGGAGGCCCCCTCATTCGTGAATTTGAAAAAAATTCTCAATTTCAAACAATCCATTTGAAGAGAAAATTCAGCATCCGTTATAACCAATGTATGATATATAATCCATCTGAAATCTGTATATACTTTGAAAAAAGCACCAACGACAAGCAATTTTACAGCTTTAATTTGTGTTTTTCGTACATAAGTGAGATCAATTATTTTTAATTATAGCATGCATATCAGGAATAACATAACATGAAACGCTCTTTATTGTTCCACACGGCCTTAGTATTCTACTTACACGAAACAAAGAGCGCATCCCAACAGCACGGGTATTCCCATGTCGACCGTCCTCATAACAAGGCTACTCTGTTAATATCTGAAAATACAAACAAATTCATGTAAACACCAGGTCGCACGTCAAAGTTTATAGATTTCCCATCATATGCCACACCATACACATGTAACTACCATGGTATATTTTCGATACCAGAAAATCATCAGATTCTAAGTAATGGTTAGAGCACAAGAATTGTTCTTTACCAGAATCAATCGAGTCGGAGACGAGATTTATTATGATAAAGAACAATTCGCGTGCTCTGACCGACTTAGAGCACAATTGATCACACATAATGCAATAAACTGGAAATGTGCAGTGCGCTGGTCGCGATTGGACACAATAGCCGGTGAATAGATATGTCCGAAACAACACGGACTGTTCCCACTTTGAAGCGCCCCTGCGATTTGTTTGTTATGAGTTGCGGGTGCCTAACAAAGGGATAATCACTGAACTATTCCTTCGCCAGCATTGGGAATTGGTGTACTTTACCAAAAATCAGGGAACGATTCCAACAATGGGATTGTGCTCTAAACAGTAGTATAAGTTTCTGACAGTCAAATTGTTTTTGGATATTGCACCAGGCTAGTAGCTAGTAATACTAATGAGCGTTATAAATTATGATCCTTATGTCACTATCTTTGGTATAAAAGGTGTTTATCCTTAAAGGGGGACTGTTCACTAAATCCTGCCATTTATGGGACCATCATTCTCTTAGTATACTCAACATAATATATGCAACAACTGAATAAATTTAAGCCATGGTTGTGTGCAAAATACACGCATGTGCTCCATTAACGATACAAACACCATGGTAATTATGATGAAAATGATTTAAAGGGGTACTGTACACTAAATCCGGCCATTTATGGAACCATCTCCTTTTATACTCAACATAATATATGCAACAAATGAAGGAATTTGAGCCCATGGATTAGTGCAAAATTCACTCATTTGATCTACGAACGATGCAAACAACATGGTAATTATAATGAAATTGAATTTATGACTCCAGCCATTTATTCATTTTCATTATAATTACCATGTTGTTTGCATTGTTTCCGGTGAGTATAAACGGAGATGGTCCCATAAATGGCCGGATTTAGTGTACAGTACCCCTTTAATGAGTGGAGCCATGAACTCATTTTCATTATAATTAACATGCTGTTTTATATCATTCACAAAGTAAATGAGTGTATTTTTCACTCATCCATGGCTCAAATTGATTCATTTGTTGCATATAATATGTTGAGTATAAAAGGAGATGGTCTAATAAAATTAATGGCCGCATTCAGTGTACAGACAGCACACAGGTATATGTTTTTGTTTTTATGTGTAACCAATCAGGTAAGTGGGTGTCAGACCAGGTAACACGAGTTCCATGGTAAGCAACACCAAACCTAGCACACCAGAATGACAGAAAACAAGTCAAAGTGAAGCACTGGCAGGTAGACCATAAATGGCCTATTTGTTAGTCAACATAGGTTTTAGTAAGAAAGAAAAACGCCTCAAACATATTCGTCATTTTACCCACATAATATTGGCGGAGCAAAAATGTAATGGATGTCAAGAACAAGAGGAGAGTGTCTTCAAAGTATATGAAAGAAAGGGGATATATTAGGGTCAGGGTCCCAATCACATGCAGACACTGTGTTCCTCGTGTTCTTGGCATAAAATTTTGAGTCGGAGAGCAAAGTCACGGAGCGGCTGGAAATATTTTGAAAAGTAATTAAGAACGTACAGATCGAAAGAGGGTAATTAAAATCAAAGATACCTAAGAATTTGTAATTTAAGGAAAAAGGTAAAACTTTAAAATTTTAGAAGACCAAATAGGTAAAGTTTTTGAAAAGTCAAAAGAAAGATACAACCAATAGGATCGTCCTCAGTTGCAAGTCGCTAACCTGTGCCATATTAAGCATATGAACACACAACTTTTCGGCCTTTACTCGCAATGAACAGGTGTATTTATGGTACTATAGCATACAGGTATATGTTTTTGTGGGTTTCGCGATGCCTGCGCCGTGATTTGTGATTTGGAGTGGTTTTCAATTTTATTTTGCCTGGTAAGCCGATCGTTGGCCCGTGAAATTTGCAAAAGGCTTACATCAATTTGCATGGTGTCAAGTCGAATCGCGCAATTTAGGGTTGTGGTTGTGGTTGTGATTAGGGTTAGTGTTATGGTTTGTGCTATTGTAACTGTTAGGGTTAGGGTTTGGGTTTGGGTTCGGGATATAGTTGGGGTTATATACTTATGGTATGGGGTTATGGTCATTGTATGGTTATAGGCCAATGGTTAGTGGTAGTTTTGGGTTAATGTTACGTCGTTGGTATTGTTATGATGAGGGTGAGAGCCAGGAACGGTTACGGGTTAGAGTTATGGAACTTAGGGTTAGTGTTTGTGTTAGCGTCATGAGGGCTAGATTCGGGTTTTATGTCACTGACAGGCATAACATGTGGCGCTTTTGTTATCTTTCTGGCATGTTTTAATTTCTCTCTAAACATGTCGAATCTGTTATTGCTCGACTCAAACTTTTAGTTTATTATTGGACCCCGTATACAAATTGTCAGGAGCCATGAATAACACTAATGATAACTATAGCTGACGTGTTACGAACATCGATAAACACTGATTAGCCTATTGCTTCGTATACAACATGCAGAGATTCATTCGCGCTAACATTGATTGTACCTTGGGGCGAACATTGTGGTAACGATTTCCAGTCATGCATAAAGCATAGCAGTAAACTATAACGCATGCACAACCACTGAAATATTTGACACAACAAGGGAACTTTAATAGAGAGCGACAATGTAACTTAAATTTCAATAAACGACATATTAGAAGACCGGGGGCACAGTGGAGATTCAAGTGTATGCGCGTTGTATGCATTACATGCACACACGACTAATATTATAAAAGTATGTAATAACATCACCACCGAGAAGAACATATAAACATATAGACGAACTTATATTTATTATTGAAATTTCTTCAATAACGAAACCATTGTTTGTTTTACAGTGATTTACCTACAAACATAACTAATCGCGTAGTAAGCTTCATATTTTTAATCTAAATATTATTTTCAGAATATTGTTCAACGCTTTGACTTTGTTCAATGTTTATCGTCGAGCATTCATTTCGGCCAATTTGGCCGGTTACTTCATGTGACTTTTTCATCTGACGTGTGTGTCGGATAATTGATCTGGAGGATTTATGTAAATGTTAGCCCAAACTACATTTCCAAGTAACGATGGTTTTGTTGTTTATTTTGAGGAATAATACCGCGTCAGATGAATTCAGCCCAAATATGTTAACAGTTGTCGTGTCAAACATTCGGCAGTAGGTTAGCGTTATTTAGTATTTGTGGATGTCGTTTAACATGGGGAAAATAGACTACTGCGCTTGAACGAGCATGTGAATTTGTCGTTTTTAATGTACAGCAACTTGATAATCAATAACAGAGGCATTCTCTGTCAAATAAGGTCGCTCTATTTACGGTATTAATTGCGGAACTTTCTAAAGTAAACTACGCGTAAACGGATACATACGGTAAATTATAGAATGTGCCGGAATCGGCCTAATCGCCCCAGGGCCAACTCGCCCAGTCGACGTGTGTCAATTCGGAACCTACTATAACATGTACCCGAGTCCGATACGGAATACAAGATGTATACGGGTGTTATATAGCGTTTGGTCCGTTGTTTCTCAATGAATATTATTGAAATTTGGTGTATATGTCAGGGCTGGGACATGGAATACAACAACGTTTGAATTGTTTTTAAATTTACAAATTTGTTGATTTTATTCAATTTTTTTTCGTTCTGAAAACACACTATAAAGTGTATATAATATAATAACGAACACGAGACATACATAATTTATAAACTGTTAACAAAAGATATCAAATTCAATACATGACAAAGATGACTCATTGGAGTTTATAAAGTGAACATAAAAACATTGAGGTAAGAATCTTTTTAAGGAATGCAACTTTATTTAATGATAATAAACACATAAATTAAAATAACGAACATGAGACATACATGATTTATAAACTGTTAACAAAAGATATCAAACTCAATACATGACAAAGATGACTCAGTGAAGTTTATAAAGTGAACATAAAAATATTAAGGTAAGAATCTGTTTAAGCATTACTAAACCGTTTAGCACAGACCACAGTCCACTTCACTCATCCGATCATCACCAAACTTCATATTTATCTTGATATTGATCTATCAGATGAGAGCTATCAAATATTTTTTTAATTTCATAGGAAAAAATGGTCGCCAGCGGCCATATTGCATTTACGTTATATTTTATCGCGTCATGTCGATATCTAGTATTATTTAGAAATTTCACCTTTCCAGATTCATAATTGCTCCATTGACTGTAACATATGAAATTATTCCCCTCTTCGGATAGAGTGTCACTGAAACTTTATTTTGTCAGACTGTCTGTATAATCACTGATTATATATGGCAATAATCTGTAATAAGATGTAGCACTATTTTATTTTATATTTACATGCAGTGCTGTTTTTATACATCAATTATAATCCCCCTAGATCATCATGTGATCGATCATACATCGCGCGAGGACCTGGTTGAATTAAGGGGGGTTTTATGGATCACTTCTGTCCTCAAGCTAGATTATACTTATGACATTTAATGGCATGTTTCTAACGTGGAGGGTTAGATATGCTTGAGAAACCACCACTCTTTAATTCACACCAAGTTCTCAGCTGTCATGTTCGGATATTAGAACCCATAGCCATGATATATGGTTTATTTTGTGTATACTAGTAACATAGTTATTTTCAGTACCTTTATATACCAGTACTGTGTATAACAATGCATATAAATTAATCCATGTATACATGTATATTGATTCAACGGATTCAGTGGTTTTGTCCATCAGTCTATCAAATTTGCGGGGAAAACATGGCCACAAGCAGTACACCCTGCTAAATTTCGAATTTGAATCAATTGGCGCACCCTGCAGCCAGCTTTTATTGGAGAACTTTTTCTTATGTGGATATTTTGGGTCACCGCTAGATGTGAGCCATATTTTGTTCTCAAACTGTCCTTGTGAAGACATCACTGCCAGCGGTGATCTTCAATTTTACTATTTTTATGGCTAAATAATTTGGTTGATCCTACAGACGACACCCCTTGTCCGATCGTCATCAGATTCCACAATTATCTTCTGGATAACCAGGGTGAGAGTAATCTAATTTTCCCGAATTTCGTTAAAAAACATTACCACAGGCAGCAATTTGGTATCTTACTCTTTGATCCTCTTTTGCATGACTGAATTGTTTAGCAACTGTACAGACATATCCCTCATCTGGTTTTTATATACATGTATATCTCTTCATGCGGATAGCCAGTATTACGTATAGGTACTTCAACTTTCTGCATTCCTGTCATCATTTGAAATATAAAAATTTACCTGATACATGCACCCTTCAAATTTTTTTTCGTCGTATCTATTTTAATGACCCGTATGGTAATATTGATACAGATATATTTGTCAAACATTTCTTTGTACAATATACAGGTATTTAGTTTGTAACTAAATCTAGAAATATATAATAATAGCTCGTGGACCCCACTTCGTCCGGGATGTTCCCCTCTGATTTTCGGAGAAATGCGCGATTTAACCTTGAATTGACTATTTTAAAGGTGAAGGTCATGTCGGGGTCACGATTTGACCCGTCCAAAACACTCCCCGGACAAAAGTCACGACAAAAGTACCCGTCGAAATCCGCCCGGCTTTATACCCGATTTGACCTTGAATTGACAATTTTGAATGTCAAGATCAGGTCAGGGTCATGATTTGACCCACCCGAAACACTCCTGGGACAAAAGTAACAGTAGGTATCAAATTTCGTTGAAATACTTCCGTTTTACCAGATTTGACCTTGAATTGATCTTTTTGAATGTCAAAGTCAGGTCGGGATCAAGATTTGACCCGTCCAAAATACTCCCTGGAAATAATTTCCCCTAGGTATCAAATTTCGTCAAATCTGTCCGGCAGTTTTCCCGGCCATAGCTAACAGACAAACAGACAGACAAATGTCCAAAATATATATTAAACTAGCTGATGTACTCGACTTCGTTCGGGCTAGTTAGGGATTTTTTTTGTGATCGCCTCCATCTGGACAGTACCCAGTATATACAGCGTCTGGCCAAACTATTGTTCAATTGGTCCAGAAACATGCCTATATCAGCACGTTCGAGAACATGGTCCCACGTGAAATTGGACCCGTCCATATTGCTCCCGGGATCGAAGTAGTCCTACACACAAATTTTTAGTCGGATCGGTCAAGGTCCAGAAACATGCCTATGAGCGAGGTCAAGTTGACACGTTAAATACCAAATTCTAGCAGTGTTAGAGTCTATAACACATACACACATGCATTCACGCATACACACATATATACATACATACAGACAGGTGTTTCAAAATGTATAATCGATAGCTACAACAATTCTATGGTAGATAGTTCACGGCCGACCTGATGCATGCATCTTAGTTTTCTTGTTAACATTTGGCATCGTATTGGACTTTGGTATGTAATGCCACTGTAGCCATGGTGTCTTCATAACAATTAATGGCTTCTATGTTCCAAATATCATTGTCTGAGAACATTTACACTCACACATGCATTAGCGTTGAGCAACATGGATGCAGACAGTTGGTTGGTCTTAATTACGTCACAAGACGTCGGGCGCAAACCCCCAATTTGCGTCTTTTGTGTGTGTAGACGCAACTTGCATTGACCAACGAGAATCATGTGGGAAATGGGTGCTTAATGCTCTTTTAATCTGCCAGTTGACTCGGTGAGTGCAAATATAATGCGTGTTGCTGTTATTGTGTTCCATAGAGCATTTATGCTAGTTAGGGTCTATTCTCATTGCACACGCGCGTGCGATTAATCGCAGCGTTTTTTAAGGTCGAGCGACTCTATATGTGTGTTCGATTGCATTCCTTCCTCCCACTGCTAAGTGGTCCCCCAATAGTGGTGGGGGTCTGACGAACACATTCATACACACGGCTAGGGTGGGTTGGAGGCTGATAAAGTACTTTTGGTTGGGGGTGACCACATATATATGCTGACATATTAACTTTAATTTTCCTCAGTTAGATTTACTCAGGTATAATTTGAGTATAACTAGCTGTGCCATCAAAATGACATAAGTTTTGAGGACACAATTTATATCTAGCTAATTATAATTAAAAATAGAGGGTTCAATTCCATGTAGTTGGGCATAAATATGCATATTTTATTCCAGCTTGTAACGAACATAACACTATATAGTACGAACACAACACAGATTACAGGAGTTTTGTGTATAGTATTGTTATTATCACTCAATATTATCAAAAGTGTACGATTCAAGTGGTTGAATTAGGTCTGACAAAAATCGTCTTTCTGAATAAAGCTCATTTAAAACAGTTGTACTCAAACATGATATCCAGTAAAAAATATGGGGAAAGAGGGGATGAAACCCCAGTTTGTTGAAGGAAAAACAAATAGATTTGCATGCAGGGAGGATGCTAGACCCATGGTTGGGAGGGATTTTCATGTTAACCCTGTGTATGCACGTTTTTTTCTTTCTTCAGACCCCCCTCCCCCATCATCGAGTGCTTATTTGTATAGCCGCTGGCAACAGTGACAACGCGGTACTATAATTTATAATTGACGAACCACCATTCAAATAGAATAAGTGATGGGACTCAGAATTCGACCTTAAGAGTCACAAACGCATCGTTTAAGGTCTCATTCTGTCGCCAGGACGCTGTTCGCATGAGCGATTGATTTCAATTTGATTGTCATCATTCGGCGGCTTATCATCAGTGATCGCACATGCTAAACGGCACATTACTATCACTCTATATATATTCACAATGTTGGGTACAGTTTTGCGCGAGACTGACAGGTAATATAATTCGATTGAATTCTACAAAAATCACCACGGATGCTATATAGCTATACGTAGGAAACTTCTTTCCAAGCCATTTCCTTCCCGTACATTTATTATTTTATCGCCCATCAGTTATGAGAATGACTGTACCCGGATAGTATATGTGACCGAGTGAACCATGCCATATTCTCTGTAACGGCTATCTCAATGACGAGGCTGATTGCAATAATGATTGGTCACGAATAGGACGTGGCTGATTGAGGAAGATAATTGATCACGAATCGCACTGCGTTAATATGTTAACACGCACCTTAAAAAACGCTGCGATTAATCGCACGCGCGTGTGCAATGAGAATAGACCCTTAGGGTCTATTCTCATTGCACACGCGCGTGCGATTAATCGCAGCGTTTTTTAAGGTGCGTGTTAACATATTAACGCAGTGCGATTCGAGATCAATTATCTTCCTCAATCAGCCACGTCCTATTCGTGACCAATCATTATTGCAATCAGCCTCGTCATTGAGATAGCCGTTACAGAGAATGTCATGGTTCACTCGGTCACATATACTATCCGGGTACAGTCATTCTCATATAATAACTGATGGGCGATAAAATAATAAATGTAAAAAAAAAAGGAAATGGCTTGGAAATAAGTTTCCTACGTATAGCTAGCATCCGTGGTGATTTTTGTAGAATTCAATCGAATTATATTACCTGTCAGTCTCGCGCAAAACTGTACCCAACATTGTGAATATATATAGAGTGATAGTAATGTGCCGTTTAGCATGTGCGATCACTGATGATAAGCCGCCGAATGATGACGATCAAATTGAAATCAATCGCTCATGCGAACAACGTCCTGGCGACAGAATGAGACCTTAAACGATGCGTTTGTGACTCTTAAGGTCGAATTCTGAGTCCCATCACTTATTCTATTTGAATGGTGGTTCGTCAATTATAAATTATAGTACCGCGTTGTCACTGTTGCCAGCGGCTATACAAATAAGCACTCGATGATGGGGGAGGGGGGGGGTCTGAAGAAAGAAAAAAACTTTCATACACAGGGTTAACATGAAAATCCCTCCCAACCATGGGTCTACCATCCTCCCTGCATGCAAATCTATTTGTTTTTCCTCCAACAAACTGGGGGTCTCATCCCCTCTTTCCCCATAATTTTTACTGGATATCATGTTTGAGTACAACTGTTTTAAATGAGCTTTATTCAGAAAGACGATTTTTGTCAGACCTAATTCAACCACTTGAATCGTACACTTTTGATAATATTGAGTGATAATAACAATACTATACACAAAACTCCTGTAATCTGTGTTGTGCTCGTACTATATAGTGTTATGTTCGTTACAAGCTGGAATAAAATATGCATATTTATGCCCAACTACATGGAATTGAACCCTCTATTTTTAATTATAATTAGCTATATAAATTGTGTCCTCAAAACTTATGTCATTTTGATGGCACGGCTAGTTATACTCAAATTATACCTGAGTAAATCTAACTGAGGAAAATTAAAGTTAATATGTCAGCATATATATGTGGTCACCCCCAACCAAAAGTACTTTATCAGCCTCCAACCCACCCTAGCCCTGTGTATGAATGTGTTCGTCAGACCCCCACCCCTATTGGGGGACCACTTAGCAGTGGGAGGAAGGAATGCAATCGAACACACATATAGAGTCGCTCGACCTTAAAAAACGCTGCGATTAATCGCACGCGCGTGTGCAATGAGAATAGACCCTAAGTCTGACACTTTTATGCGTGGAACGCACGCACTCAACTCAAGAACAAACAACTCAAGAAAGCGTTCCACATATAAATATGTCAGAACAATTTGGCAACCATACTATATGTAACGCAATAAAATCAACATCCATTTCGTATTTACACTCAAAAAAGTCAACTGGCAGTTTAAAGGATCATATCGCGTTCATTTCCAACGTTATTCCCGTAGTTCGTTTCAAGTTGCTTCTACACAATAGAACCGCAAGCGGAGGTCTGCGTGCGACGTAACGTGGTGTTATTTCGATCAACCAACGTCCTGTATTCGTGTTCAGCTGCGCGAATGCATGTGTGAGTATAAATATGTCCACATGGACCTACTTCGACTATTTGTGTCCCTTTAAATGGATTGATATAGCACGTGCACGTGCACATCTGGTGTTTCGTTTCTGCATGCTGTTTGTTTGTGGTGTAATTAAGTAGACGTATGCAGTCTGGGTGAATTAAGACAGGGTGTCTATAACATCTACGTCTGGACCAACAATAAGATCGATCCCAATATGTTTATCGTAACTGAATGTTACATTTACATACTTAACTCATAGGTAAAAAATATGGCATGTGCCATAAGCCGCTCTGACAAGCTACATTGTCAATCTAGTTTCATAAACAACAACTAAGTTGTTTGAAATCACATACGTTAGGTGTGGTTTTACATGCATGTAACTAGATGGGTACTCGATACCCGAAAACACTATTTATAGCATATCACTGACCGATTCCGCAGAGGTAATCCATCTAACTACATACCTGCTATAACACCAGTAAGAGAACTATGCGCTGACAAGATCCAGCGAGTGAACCGAGCCAGGTGCTTGTTTATCACTATATATACAGAGGACGAGGCGTGACGTAGGGCAGTATACGTCACAGTTGAGCACTTCTTGGTATAGATCCATATATGACAAATGGATTCAATGCATGCGATATCGGCAGGTCAGCATTGTTAATCGTCCCCGTACTCAAAACAAAGGACGTGTACCATCGAATTTACTGTCACCAGCAGAGATGCTCTCGGTATCTCATCACTTGCCCATTAATAAATCGGATATATGCTGGGACAATGTATGAACCACTACTCGAGAAGTCAAGAAACTTAAAGTGGTCTATATATGTGTAGCGGTCGCGTTGTAAATATAGAAGGCCGATTAATCAACAGCTCCAACGGAGCATGCTTCTTTGGTCCAGTGGTTAAGACGCCTTGTCTCGTCACCGAAGTTAAGCAACGCCGAGCCCGGTTAGCACTTGGATGGGTGACCGGTGGCCTGATATTTCGGGTGTTGCCAACTTTCGGTGCGCCTCCCGCATTCCACCCTTCTCCCGTTGCATATGTAATCGTGTAGCTACTCAACTCGTGTTGGCAAATTCAGAGGCCCCATTTAGTATGATTTGGAGGCCCCATTTAGTATGATTTGGAGGCCCCATTTAGTATGATTTGGAGGCCCCATTTAGTATGAGTTGGAGGCCCCATTTAGTATGATTTGGAGGCCCCATATAGTATGATTGGGCAATAACACAGCGAAACTACAATATCATACTTCCAGTATAATTGTTGGAGGAAAAACAATTTATTTAGGAAAATAATTCGAATCTCACAAAACCATAATGTAGACAATAAGTACACACTGAGATAAACGTGAATGTGGAAGTATCTACTACATAGCTAGTAATTAAATTAATTCTCAGCCAATTAATTCTACCACGTGGTATGTCATATTCAGTGGTATCTGATCAGCCTATCCCGACATCGCTCTCATCAGGCGCAATGTAATGTCGATATCGGACCTATATACTAACGCCGATGGGGTCATTGTCACAATGCTCCGGTCACATTCGTTGCCAGCTGTTTAACTCGATCACAAATGTAGCCAGCTTTTCGCTTGCGATCACATTCGTAGCCAGCTTTTCTAATTCCATGCTTTATATGGGGCGAAATATGACGTCATCGCGTTCGTGACTAAAATATCGACGTCATGCTCCAAAACTGACTTCGTTTATCAACTTATATTGGAATATAATTCGAGCATCTAACGACATTGATCGGAAACCTCAGGTTATTATTAGATGATCTAATATCAAATTAATTGTATGTTGTTTTCATTCATCAACTCATAAAATTGAGACTAACCCAATCTTGTTCATTGTGGCTAGCATGAATATGAAAAGCTGGCTACAAATGTGATCGACGTAGAAAAGCTGGCTACATTTGTGATCGATTTAAAAAACTACGAGTGTGACCGCAGCCTTGTGACAATGACCCCATCAGCCCTACCAACTGGTCTGATATCACCGGTCTGATCTTATTCGATACAGACCAGTTGTGACGTCACTGAAAACCCCGGAATATCACGCGATAATTACGTCACATTCCGTGTTCGCTTTGCTGTCGTTTTCATCCGCTCTAATTTTCTTGGCGTGAAATTCCCAATAGGTTCAGGAAAGTATACGATTTAATTGTGAAGCTGCCATCCACTAATCTGGCTATGTAATAAATAATTCGTATCTCACAAAACCACAATGTAAACAAGAAATTCAATTAATTGAGGAAAAACACCCACTGTCCCGAGTGGCAATGATAAGCTATTGTAGGGTCTACTAGTTCGCATGCAAAGTATCAAAATAACATTGAATGTCTCAATGACATCAACAGCTTGTAGATGGGAATAACCCACCATATATGGTAGATATTCAACCAGGCCCTGCTTAAGTTTGTTAATTGATGAATGAATCAGATGTACATGTACAATACACACAAATAGTAATAACAATTAACTAACCATGATAGAATATTGACAGTCAGGTGGTATTAACTACTACGAGTACTATTAGTAACAATAGTACTACTTTTCTAGCATAATATATGTGTACATGATGTATGGGAAATATTAAAGGACAAAACAGTAGTTACAATACAATTATAACAATTAAGCGCAATAAGAGCTAATTGCACTTAAGCGAAATATGGGAATCTCTATTGTGCTTAAGCGCAATGTGGAAGTAATTAACTGTGTCTAAGTGCAATGATAATAAAACTCAATAAGGAATCTCTTAATATGGAATATATTATACAGTGTACATAAACTCCCAATAATTCAGGTGGTTTAGTCCATTTCCATGGCACATTGGGTGGAACAAATATAGGATTATTCTACTGTTTGCACAAGGGCGATCTAATGAGATATATATTAATTGCGCTTAAGTGCAATATGGATGTAATTTCGCTTATGTGTAATAAGGAATGTGTCATAAGAATATTCCTTATTGCACAGGAATATCATATTGTGCTTAAGCGCAATAAGGTAACTCTAACTTTGCTTAAGCACAATAACTTAAGGAATTTTTTTATTGGGCTTGAGCGCAATTAGTTATTCGGTTTTTTTTTCATTACCGTGCAGCCCTAATTAGAGATTCCTTAAGTTATTGCAGTTAATCAAAATATTCTCTATTAAATGTCACTGTGGTTTCCCATAGAGATGATCAGCGATGTTTATGCGCAAGGACCCCCGCCAATCTTCTCTGTTGGGATTACAATTGTTGGCTTATTAAATATGCACATATGCTTAAGATACAGTCGCGCGCGAAGCGCACTCCCATAGGTCGGGTTTTTGGATCCCAGTTAATGAACATATCATTGAAATAATCGGTTTACCCCGATAAACATCCATATATCCAATATAGGGACCCCCCGCCAAACTTCTCTGTTGGGATTCCAATTGTTGGCTTATTAAATATGAACATATGCTTAAGATACAGTCGCGCGCGAAGCGCACTCCCATAGGTCGGGTTTTGGATCCCAGTTAATGAAAAAATCATTGAAATAATCGGTTTACCCCGATAAACATCCATATATTCAATATACATGTTTTGGAGCAGAATCAGGCAGTCCATATTGGACGCCATCATGGAAATTATTTATTTTGGTTTAATTTTCACACATATTTATTAGTTATGTGGATGGAGTTCTCATTAAACATCACATCCTTATATTGGTTACAGTAATGCCCAAAGTAATTGACCACTTAACCACATCATAATTATTGGTAATTTTTCAGGATTTAAAATCCTGAAAAATCACCAATAATTCTGCTGTGGTTAAGTGGTCAATTACTTTGGACATTACTGTATGAGGGTTGAGTTATCATTACACCTCAAATCCTTATATTGGGTACAGTAATGCCCAAAGTAATTGACCACTTAACCACAGTATAATTATGGGTATTTTTTCAGCATTTAAAATCCTGACAAATTACCCATTATTCTGCTGTGGTTAAGTGGTCAATTACTTTGAACATCACTGTATGAAAATTGAGTTATCGTTAAACCTCAAATCCTTATTTTGGTTACAGTAATGCCCAAAGTAATTGACCACTTAACCACAGCATAATTCTGGTTAATTTTTCAGGATTTAAAATCATGAAAAAATACCCATTATTTTGCTGTGGTTAAGTGATCAATTACTTTGGACATTACTGTATGTAGATGGAGTTAAACCTCACATCAGTGTGTTGGGGATTTGGACCTTGACATGGAACCTTTGGTTTTTAACGCAACAAATGCGCGTACAGCTTATACACAAATGTCTTATGTAACCTGATGTAACCAGAGTTTTTCTTGGATAAGATGAGTTTGAAGCCTGCTTACATTTCAAAATGTTGTCAGTTTTGTATTGTCTGCAGTGGAACTCGACGAGTTGAAGCAAAAGTTACAAAAGATAAATGTGTACATGACGAGACTATAATACAAATGAAAAAATAAATTGAGGGAGGGGTGGGCGATACAGGGAACTAAGGGTTGAACCGATATAAATTTCTAGAGCGATAACGACCAATGTTGACATATTATGCATCTCAACTCTACTGTTGCAACAAGGCTATAAAATAGGGGGTGTCAGAATCTTAGTCATCTCTATATTGTGCCAGAATAGTCATTTATGGACTTCTATAATATGTTGGGTTGGTTATATGGACTCAGAGAAAGGGGGGTTTGTACCGATGAACTGACATAATTTAGTGGAGCGATGTTGCCATGTAATGCATCGCGACTGTACTAAAGCAGCAATGCTATAAAATTGGGGGGGGGGTCTGAAATTATCTCTATCTCTATAGATGACACCAGGATTATATAGAAAGGAATAGCAATTGATATACATATACGGTATACTATAGTAATACCATAGACATATAAGTACAAGTATCACGCGATAAAATATTACGTAACGTGACTATACCGATGAAAGAAATAAATTGGACCGGGATTAGAGGTTGGGTTGGTTGTATGTGGATAATTGGATATGGAATTCATACCGATGAAACGATACAAATTAGTGGAGCGATAAAGACCAATGTTTACACTTAGTCAGGCTACGCGGGAGAAAATAGGGGTTGATACGATAGACCAAAATAAATTTGTCGGGTGATAATGACCAATGTTGACGTATAAAGTAACGCGACTGTAGTGTCGCACAATTATCAGGTGTAACCGGTCAAATATGGACTCTAGTGCCCAATATGGAACAGCTCAGAAAACATTTGCAGGGCCCTAAAATTTATTTAACATGGCATTTGCCATTAAAATCGGTTTATGTCGATAAAACTGTCATTTTTCCAAAATTTTGAGCTGAAACTTGGTGTGTGTGTGCGTGGTATACTTATATATTCCTAAAATGACAGAGTACAGCACGCAATTATGTTTTAGATGGAAGAAATTAATTTTTTTCAATGATAAAATTTAACATGGCATTTGCCATTAAAATCGATTTATGTTGATAAAACTGTCATTTTTCAAAATTTTGAGCTGAAAATTCGTGTGTTTGTGTGTAATACTTATATATTCTTAACATGACAGGGTACAGCACGTAATTATTTTTTAGATGGAAGAAATGAATTTTTTTCGATGATAAAATTTATCACAGGATTTCCCATTAAAATCGATTTATGTCGATAAAACTGTCATTTTTCAATTTTTTTTAGATGATACTTGGTGTGTATGTGTGTAATACTCATACATTCTTAAAATGACAGAGTCCAACGCGTAATTATGACTTTATGATTTAGATGGAAGAAATTGAATTTGTTATCGTGCACGGGTCATCGAGTGCGCTCAATTTGTAAATAAAATATTGTCAATAGTCGTTTTGGTCAAAATATCCCTTTTTAAAACCGGGACAGCAGATCCGAATAGTAGCTAAGATGTATTTAGATAGAATTATCAAAAGAATTTGACCGATTAGGGTGCATTTTAAGATAATCGAGTGGAGAAATCTTGTGACATATTCACAAAAACACGCCGACTCGGCAATGACTGTTATTGAGTGACGCACTGACTGTACTTGCAGACGAGCGTTCGTTAACGGTTAACTTAATATTCATGCCAAGAAATGCAGGCGTCAAACTCATCTTTTTGGAAGGTTAATCCAACATTTATATATCAGAACAATCCTTCCAAAACACCTTCCAAGATATCCAAGAAAGTTTTAATAGCTTAGAAGACTGAACAGCCGAAATGAATTAATTAATAATCGCCACAGGAGGCTTCGCTTCGCAGTGACGGTTGGCAATTATCACAATACGACAGGGGAACACTTTGACGTTCGTACTCATATTTCACCAATTTTTGTACCTGGCTTGCCTATCCTAAGTTTCACGGGAAAATGGCTAATTTTACTCTATTTGTCGTTATATACATGTTATACATATTTATCACCCATTTATTATTCATTTTCATAAAAATAAAATAAAAGAAGCCGAAGATGACATGTTTAAACTGTTTGAAGCATGAATTTGGCGATAAGTTATCAGAGTACGTTATACGTGTGATAGTTACGTTACGTACACGGTGTTCCCATATCATATTGCGATAATCGCTTAACCCTTCGGTTTTCAACGGCATTTCAATTGGTTGAGATTGAAATTTCTCAAGTTCCAGCTCAATACGAATCGTGTTACCCAATTGGTAGAGATACTTTAGCAGTAATTCTTAGTTTAATAAGTTATAACTCTAATTTTATTGACGATACGAGCTCAACATTATAATATGTCACTGTTTATGGCGGTGTTATCCAAACGTGTGCTTTGATAATGATTATAATTTTATTTTGCGATCAAACGTCAGTGCAGCTCAGCAGAAACGCATAGGCACTAGTTCAATTCAGCAGAAACGCATAAGTCCTACGATTATAGACACCCACTGGACGCGCTTCGCGCGTCGGTCAGTGGGTGAAAAACATTACACTCTGGGATATGCATGCATGTCTGAGTGTGGAAGTATCTACAAATATCTTTACAATAATATCTATTGAATTAAATGGAATCTCCCATTCAGTTATAAAATTATACATTGGCATAATATGTTATTAAATTGGAGGAATGTTCAGAAAAATAATAAGCAGATGAGAGATAGTACAACGTGCAGAAAAAGTCATAGTTACTATTGGAGGGAAACGTTCCAGATAATAAGTTCAACAATTATTATCTGAACATTTCCTATGCCTGTGATGCTTTAGTACAGAAATGGTTAATCCATATTTGAACTTCTTCGGACATATCTCATGAACGCACTAACGGCATTCTCTATCGACAGATCTCATGAACGCACTAACGGCATTCTCTATCGACATATCTCATGAACGCACTAACGGCATTCTCTATCGACAGATCTCATGAACGCACTAACGGAATTCTATATCGGCAGATCTCATGAACGCACTAACGGCATTCTCTATCGACATATCTCATGAACGCACTAACGGCATTCTCTATCGACAGATCTCATGAACGCACTAACGGCATTCTCTATCGACATATCTCATGAACGCACTAACGGCATTCTCTATCGACAGATCTCATGAACGCACTAACGGAATTCTATATCGGCAGATCTCATGAACGCACTAACGGCATTCTCTATCGACATATCTCATGAACGCACTAACGGCATTCTCTATCGACAGATCTCATGAACGCACTAACGGCATTCTCTATCGACAGATCTCATGAACGCACTAACGGCATTCTCTATCGACATATCTCATGAACGCACTAACGGCATTCTCTATCGACATATCTCATGAACGCACTAACGGCATTCTCTATCGACAGATCTCGTGAACGCACTAACGGCATTCTCTATCGGCAGATCTCATGAACGCACTAACGGCATTCTCTATCGACAGATCTCGTGAACGCACTAACGGCATTCTCTATCGACATATCTCATGAACGCACTAACGGCATTCTCTATCGACAGATCTCATGAACGCACTAACGGCATTCTCTATCGGCAGATATCACGAACGCACTAACGGCATTCTCTATCGACATATATCATGAACGCGCTAACGGCATTCTCTATCGACATATCTCATGCACGCACTAACGGCATGCTCTATCGGCATTGTTGTAGCCAACTGACTCAGACAATGAATGTGTTCATCGAATTTCTGGACCCCAACCGAGATACCCTCCGTATCTCATCGGTTGTCCATTAAATATATAGGATTTATGCTGAGACCATGTTTGAACCACACTGCAGTTCTCATATGTCGAGAAACTTGTATCCACACTGCACGCTGGTCTATATATATATGGACAGCTAATTAACCCTTTACCCAACAAACCGGCCAAAACCGGCCAAATAAAGCTGCAACAGCCTAAATTATCTTGGGTCTGTCTCAATAAAACCATACAAATATGGATATCATTCGAACCGGCTCCTTGACCACATTGTGATAGTTACAGTTATGCCCTGTGCCAATGCATTCTCTTATATATGCGAGTCGACCATAGGTCGCCTCGCATATATAAGAGAATGCATTGGCCTAAAAAAAAATCTTTTTTTAACACGTTTTACCATTTTTTCTTACATTCTTTAACAATTTTATAATTTTTAATGTGTTAAGCCAATGCATTCTCTTATATATGCGAGGCGACCTATGGTCGACTCGCATATATAAGAGAATGCATTGGCACAGGGCCCTTCTGTTGGGTAAAGGGTTAACTAGTCTGTAGTGACAGTGTGTATGCGCCGGTTATAACCAGTCTAATTAAACGCCATGCAAACGCAGTCTCTTCCAATTAACTACATCACATCTGGAGACACCGTGACTTTAATTTATTTCAGTAATGAAGGGGATTCTCAATTTTGTGAAATCTCATTGATGTTTTTGTTTACAAATAAGACAGTGTTTATAAATGCGATCGACAGATAGGCCTACGCATGATCGAGCTTTATGTAAGGGTACGTTCATACACTGGCAAGTTTGCACAGTATGGTTTGCAGGCATTTCGTCGTAGAAAACGATATGGTGCCAGAATATGAATGGAAACAAGCATATACTATGCATCTGTATCACACCAAACTATGCGAAGTAAAATCACCGCCGTTCCATATGTAGCCATGCTACCGGAATTTGTCTGTAAATAGCGTGTAATTATATCGCAGGAATCAAACTTACAGGTATTTGAAGGCAAATATCAGTAGCGCCGTTACAAGTGGAACTATATACAGAACTTTTACGTCGTTCGCTTTGGTAAAGATGCATATTATATGCACGTTTACTTTCAAATTATAGCACCATGTTGTTTTCTACGATGAAATGCCTTGCAGAACATACAGTGCAATCTTGCCAGCGTACGGACGTACCCTAAGCATACGCGGAATATTTCCGCACCTCAAAAGGGAAACTCTGTGTTATCATCTTATTTGGAATACGCGCCCGTCATTTACTCAGATTTACTATACAGTCGCAGTAAACAATCCTTGTTTGGTGTGTCAAGTAAATATCCATGTTTTGAGAAAATAGGAACTAGATTAATACATTTTAAATCTGTTTTGCAAAACAATTTATTATTGTCCTAATTTTAATTGTATTCGTCAGAAATAATGCTCGGTATAAAATATTCTTGAACATTTGTATTCGTGTGAGAACTAGCTGATATCGCACTTGACCGTCACGTGCAGTACAGGTTGCAGTACAAAATTTCCAGCAACATTGGCCAACTTGGGCGGGTGTACTGTCCTTTAAATCTATGCTGAGCCATTATATTTGGCATAGACCCTGTATTAAGTAAGTAAGTAATGTTTTATATGTTTGCCTATAAAATAGCGGAAAATTACCGTAACATAGATCGTCATATCTCTCTCTTCGGATTAACAGTAAAATCGCATTTTGATATTTCACTATAGCCTCTGATTTTTCACTACAGCTAGCTGAAAACTACCAGGAACACCCATGCCGCCGAGTGATCAGTGCGTGTACACTGTCCACTAGCCAATCGAATCGATGAATTTATGACGTCACTTGATCAATCGATAATGCTACAACGTGATGTCAATTTAAACTTTAGGCCTGGGCTCTTTTCCTGTTTGTAAATACTGACACGCGCTCTTGAATCATGGACGCAAATTAGATAAATTATATACATCTCTGCTTTAATTGAGTAAATTAAATGATTTATTCAAACAAAAAATGTAGGTATTCTCTATAATCTTAGCCATTATTTATGCATGAACAATGAGAAAACGTATATATACACTATATACAAATGAGAACGTGCCAGTGGTTTGTTCCTAATATTTTAACTTAGCATCTCTTTTATTTTCCACATAAATGGTATGTGTAAACAATTGTTTGTACTTTGGTTTGTTGGAACCGTTTGTTAATGAATTATGCCACTTGGTTTTCACACACAACCACACGCCATATATTACCCATTGTTTACAACAATTGACCCATTTTCAACCACGACAGAGCGAATATCAGTATATAAGCTGCTTCTACTTAACATAGCTATGATAGACCTGATAAAGGTTATTGTAGAAATTTCAAAATATTTACTTGCAAGCTCCCATGACAGAATTCACGAGAGAGGAATCGGGCTATTTTCTTATAATACAGAGTTGGCCTGAACTGAATACGAGAATTCTGTTTCGCGTCAAATGTTTCCACTTTTTTTTGTGACCTGTTACAGTTTTGTAAACATAAACAGGACTAACACGCCTTTAGATGAACTTGTTATATACCAAGGAATAGTGGTGTCAATGTGCCGTCGATAATCAATCGGATGAAATTTTCTAAAGCATGAAAGTATTCTAAAGCATTCATGATAATGAAAACAGGTGAGACAGATAGTTGTCACATTGCTCGCTCTGGTATAGTAAGAATAGTACGTGATAAACGTAATACTTTCAGTATTTGCATTACCGGCTGGTATAAGGGATCTACTAAAAGACGGGACGGGACGATTTTTCGGGACGGGACGGAACGATTTGTCTAAAAGACGGGACGGGACGGAACGAATATTTAAAAGTCATTTTATTCGGAAATGAAAGAGTTTAGAGGCACAAACATGGTCTCAACTTGTTTATTGGTATCTACTCTATACGAATGTGATGTTTTCCCGATACAATTGAGCGTATGATGAACGGTGGGCGTTCGAATAACGAAGCGTCGAAATTAAGGAAATTTATCACTTCTGGGACGATAATCTAAACACTAAAAGTCATATTTAGTTAATATTTTCATGTTTGAGTGACGGATTATTGCAGAAAATGTTTGTCTAATATATACTAAATAGTAAAATAGAAGTTTGAACTTGTTTTCTGATGGTAAAAGTAGTGTTTTTATCGACGGGACGATGACACCTCCATTCTTGAAAAATCTCCATTCCGCCGAACGAAAATCGTCGAAAATCTTAACAGAAAAACTAGCATTATGTTCACGTTTGGGTGACGGATTTTTGCAGAAAATGTTAGTCTAATATATACTAAATAGTAAAATAGAAGTTTGAACTTGTTTTCTGATGGTAAAAGTAGTGATTTTATCGACGGGACGATGACACCTCCATTCTTGAAAAATCTCCATTCCGCCGAACGAAAATCGTCGAAAATCTTAACAGAAAAACTAGCATTATGTTCACATTTTCATGTTTGGGTGACGGATTTTTGCAGAAAATGTTAGTCTAATATATATTAAATACACTGTATTTTGTCACTGTTGGTTTAACAATATGATACCGTTGGTTTGCCTACGGTATTATACCGTTGCTAGTTTTGACGGCCAAGTACCGTTGCACAAACACGAGGTATGGATAGGATCACCTCCCTTGTGAGATTCGCAATGCATCTCGGGTAAATTCGCCATTAATTGATGTCTCAGTGTCTGTCTCCGTCATTCGCGGGAGATTTGTTTTATAATTTAGTAGGCCTACTTTTTAATATGTTTCAACAGCTTGGGACAGGTTCCAAGCCGTTTAAATAGCACTAACGGTCTACCGAACGGGCTAAAGAAAGTGTAAACAAGCCCTATTTAACCACTTGCGATGTTTTAATAGCGACCGCGAAAATAGGTCACCTAGTAAAATTGGTTTGCACTGCAGTCATTCACTCTATAAGTATTAGTTATAACGGATCACTTTTCACATTTTCGCTAATTTCTCTACTAATAAACGAATCAAAGTAATTATTTTTGTTGGATCTTCTAGTCAGCTATATTACTACTTTGTACCATAAATAAATTTTAGAAAGATTGCATGTGTGATTCCAACAGTACAATGTATCGACGGTGTACTGTTATTTCAACAGTATCCTACCGTGTATTCCAACAGTACAATGTATCAACGGTATACTGTTATTTCAACAGTATCCTACCGTTTACTTCAACAGTACAATGTATCAACGGTATACTGTTATTTCGACAGGGATTGTACTGGCAACTAAGTTGACGGTGCATTACCGTAGTTATAACGTTATTAAATTTTACAGTGTAGTAAAACAGAAGTTTGAACCTGTTTTCTGATGGTAAAAGTAGTGTTATTATCGACGGGACGATGACACCTCCATTCTTGAAAAATCTGCATTCCGCCGAACGAAAATCGTCGAAAATCTTAACAGAAAAACTAGCATTATGTTCACATTTTCATGTTTGGGTGACGGATTTTTGCAGAAAATGTTAGTCTAATATATACTAAATAGTAAAATAGAAGTTTGAACTTGTTTTCTGATGGTAAAAGTGGTGTTTTTATCCACGGGACGATGACACCTCCATTCTTGAAAAATCTGCATTCCGCCGAACGAAAATCGTCGAAAATCTTAACAGAAAAACTAGCATTATGTTCACATTTTCATGTTTGCGTGACGGATTTTTGCAGAAAATGTTAGCCTAATATATACTAAATAGTAAAATAGAAATTAGAACTTGTTTTCTGATGGTAAAAGTAGTGTTTTTATCCACGGGACGATGACACCTCCATTCTTGAAAAATCTCCATTCAGAAAACAAATTCAAACTTAATTCTATTTTACTAAATAGTAAAATAGAAGTTTGAACTTGTTTTCTGATGGTAAAAGTAGTGTTTTTATCCACGGGACGATGACACCTCCATTCTTGAAAAATCTCCATTCCGCCGAACGAAAATCGTCGAAAATCTTAACAGAAAAACTAGCATTATGTTCACATTTTCATGTTTGGGTGACGGACTTATGAAGAAAATGTTAGTCTAATATATACTAAATAGTAAAATAGAAGTTTGAACTTGTTTTCTGATGGTAAAAGTAGTGTTTTTATCGACGGGACGATGACACCTCCATTCTTGAAAAATCTGCATTCCGCCGAACGAAAATCGTCGAAAATCTTAACAGAAAAACTAACATTATGTTCACATTTTCATGTTTCGGTGACGGATTTTTGCAGAAAATGTTAGTCTAATATATACTGAATAGTAAAATAGAAGATTGAACTTGTTTTCTGATGGTAAAAGTAGTGTTTTTATCGACGGGACGATGACACCTCCATTCTTGAAAAATCTGCATTCCGCCGAACGAAAATCGTCGAAAATCTCAACAGAAAAACTAGCATTATGTTCACATTTTCATGTTTGGGTGACGGATTTTTGCAGAAAATGTTAGTCTAATATATACTAAATAGTAAAATAGAAGTTTGAACTTGTTTTCTGTTGGTAAAAGTAGTGTTTTTATCGACGGGACGATGACACCTCCATTCTTGAACATGTGAATATAATGCTAGTTTTTCTGTTAAGATTTTCGACGAAGTTCAAACTTCTATTTTACTATTTAGTATATATTAGACTAACATTTTCTGCAAAAATCCGTCACCCAAACATGAAAATGTGAACATAATGCTAGTTTTTCTGTTAAGATTTTCGACGATTTTCGTTCGGCGGAATGCAGATTTTTCAAGAATGGAGGTGTCATCGTCCTGTCGATAAAAACACTACTTTTACCATCAGAAAACAAGTTCAAACTTCTATTTTACAATTTAGTATATATTAGACTAACATTTTATGCACAAATCCGTCACCCAAACATGAAAATGTAAACGAAATATGACTTTTAGTGTTTAGATTATCGTCCCAGAAGTGATAAATTTCCTTAATTTCGACGCTTCGTTATTCGAACGCCCACCGTTCATCATACGCTCAATTTTATCGGGAAAACATCACATTCGTATAGAGTAGATACCAATAAACAAGTTGAGACCATGTTTGTGCCTCTAAACTCTTTCATTTCCGAATAAAATGACTTTTAAATATTCGTTCCGTCCCGTCCCGTCTTTTAGACAAATCGTTCCGTCCCGTCCCGGAAAATCGTCCCGTCCCGTCTTTTAGTAGATCCCCTGGTATAATGAGTAATCTGTTCTGAGACGTGTCGCGTTGTCCCGATAATTTGCACATGTCATGTACAGGCACACGGATGCAATCTGCTTCCTGCAGCTTTCATATCTCCGTAAAGAATGTTAATGGCATTATATCTATGTGTCGAACCTTATCCTTACAACATCACTTTATACGTTTATCACATGTTAATAGCATTATAACTATGTGTCCGTTCGTTATCCTTACAACATCACTTTATACGTTTATCACATTGCTACGTTCTTCACAAAGAGACGGCAATGAGTTATGATAAACTTTATAGCTAGACATACTGCATGCAAAAACATATATACATATTTGAAAATGTGGATTAGAATGCCTACAATGGGAGATAGCCACAAGCCATTTTAACGAAAAACTGTATATGGCTCGTGTTTTTAGTTGTCTGCTAAATGAATAATAGATCATTCCAATTTATACTTTTATGACTGAATGGCAGAGTTCAGTTAGTATAGAAAAGGGTTTACAATTACCGTCCAAAATATTATGACGAGGAAGGTTTTTAAGTATACCGTGGGTAAAGGAATCTAGGTTAAATGTGGGCTTTAAGCAAACACATCAGAGTTCAATGTGGGTTGAGTGAGTTCGTCGATCACCACACTGACTAGTGGACAGTGTGATATTAATGAATTGTGATATTGGAAGCGGAAGTTTCCACTGGGCAAGGGTTTCAATCATGAATCGTCGACGGATTGAAGTACCAGGTGACGTATCAGAATCCACGATCTCGTTACAAAATGGATTATTCATGATTCGTCATCGAATTTCGGAGTTTGGCTGCGGCGCCACGAATAAAATATGAGATCAGGACACTATTTACTCCCGTTGCAGATAATCGTATGCGAGATTATCCCGATTAGCACATTGATGATTATTAACCCGTGCTTTATTAACTGGATTCCTCTATTCAGATGTGCTATATATTTAATCCGGATGGGTTTCCAGACGACAGGTAATATAAGCACAGAAGGATGATCTATTTTGGATGAAAATGTTCCTATAATAAGATCAACTAACAGTCTGTGGTCGTTCGGTAAACTTATTATCTGCACATTTCCTAAGATAGATATATTTAATCTTCCATCCAAGATATATGGTACGAAGAACGAAAAAAAAAATCGGAATGACAACAAACAATACCTATCCTTAGCCATGCGCGGAGAAGTGGGGTATCGATTCGTATTGCTGTGTTGTGCTTGGGGGGGGGGGGTAGTGAAGTAGCCCAAAGTATTATCCCTGGCTAACTTTGACAATTTGGTTAGTCGTTTCTCGCTAGTATAGGGCCCACCTGTCGGCGCATGGCATAGGATTTAACAAACTAGTATATGGAAATGTATGATATGGCAGATTGACAGGTTCCCATCCTGGTACGTCCAATGGCTAACCAGGAGAGGTTCCAATGGTCTGTTGAATGTATTTCAGGAAACGACAAGTTCTTTTCATGACTGATGGTCGAGAATGTTGTAAAATTCAATAACGAATAGCGTGATTTATTAAATATATCAAAGGGAACTACTCACCAATGGAAAGGGTTAAGAGGGAATCTAAATCCGGTTAATTATTTCAACTATAAAGTCAATCAATTAGTATTCCTTAAAGAGAGGGTTAATTTGTGAGATTAATTGGGTCACGAGGTTATGGTCAGGCCAGGGTCTGCATACACGGAACTATGAAATATTTACTACTTAACCCTTTACCCAACAAACCGGCCAAAACCGGCCAAATAAAGCTTCAACAGCCTAAACTATCTCCTGTCTGTCTCAATAGAACCATACAAATATGATTATCATTGGAACCGGCTCCTTGACCACATTGTGATAGTTACAGTTATGCCCTGTGCCAATGCATTCTCATATATATGCGAGTCGACCATAGGTCGCCTCGCATATATAAGAGAATGCATTGGCTTAAACAAAATCTTTTTTTAACACTTTTTACCATTTTTTCTTACATTCTTTAACAATTTTTAATATGTTAAGCCAATGCATTCTCTTATATATGCGAGGCGACCTATGGTCGACTCGCATATATAAGAGAATGCATTGGCACAGGGCCCTTCTGTTGGGTAACGGGTTAAGGACATCATGATCCGTCATCGAATTGCTGATCACATCACAGTGTACTCAGGTTACATGTTACGGTACTCAGGTTACACGTTATGGTGCCCTAGATTATCCCGATAAGCAAACTAATGACTACTAATTTGTCAGGATCATTTGGGACTAAAGTTATGGTTAGATGCTCTCGCCCCAATCTGCATAAACGACCGTTGAAATATTTATAGTTATGGTAACGATTTTGAGAAGCCAAGCGAGCGGCCCATGCCATCGAACCAACCACTGACTATGTTTAACCCAAGTTAGTGGAAATAAATCTCCCAAAATTAGTTGATTTGACCCAATACTTTTGTATGTTGTGTACACAAAATCACCCAAAGACAGAGTGAAATTAATATTGGGTAAATCGTTAATCTGCGTTGAATAACAACATTGTTCAACATTGGGTAAAATTGACCCAAATTGGGTAACATAATGTTTTACCCAACAAAAAAGTAAAAAGTTACTAAACGTTCGCGTGTTGCAAAATGCATCTTTGTGTTGGGTAAAGAGTTTACCCAGTTTGGGTAAAATTTCACCCAGCGCGATTTAGATTGTAGTGATATCATGCATTATTGGTTGATTGGGTAACGTATGTATTGTGGTGTATAGTGTTATTACTGTTGGTGGATTGGGTCACGTATGTATTGTGGTATATATAGTGATATCACTGTTGGTGGATTGGGTCACGTATGTATTGTGTTGTATAGTGATATAACTGTTGATGGATTGGGTCATCTATGTAATGTGTTGTATTGTGTTATCCCTGTTGGTGGTTGGGTAACGTATATATTGTGGTATATAGTGATATAACTGTTGATGGATTGGGTCATCTATGTAATGTGTTGTATTGTGTTACCCCTGTTGGTTGGAGGATTGGGTAACGTATGTATTGTGTTGTATAGTGTTATTAATGTTGGTGGATTGGGTCATCTATGTAATGTGTTGTATTGTGTTATCACTGTTGGTGGATTGGTCACGTATGTATTGTGCTATATATAGTGTTATCCCTGTTGGTGGATTGGGTAACGTATGTATTGTGTTGTATAGTGTTATTACTGTTGATGGATTGGGTCATCTATGTAATGTGTTGTATGGTGTTATCCCTGTTGGTGGATTGGGTCACGTATGTATTGTGCTATGTATAGTGATATCACTGTTGGTGGATTGGGTCACGTACGTGTTGTATAGTGTTACCACTGTTGGTGGATTGGGTCACGTATGTGTTGTGTTGTATAGTGTTATCACTGTTGGCGGATTGGGCCACGTATTTATTGTATTTCATAGTGGTATCACAGTTGCAGCCACGCGTTAGTTTGATATCCGGAGCTGCCTTAATACAATTGTGGCCGGGGTGACACTTCATCGCCGCACGCTGCCAACTAGATGGGCTTCCGGAAATACTAATCGGTAACCGAGGTATGCCGATTTAGACCCGCCTTTGTCTCGGCATTGATAATCCATATAGGAACGTGTAGTGTCTGTGTGTAAACACAATGAATAACCATAACACCGGATCGGTGGGATGGGTGCTAATCCATCCGGTACAGATGTACCTATATCCGCAATATATTCTTTGGGAAACATTGATACTTACATATACCAATAGTTTGATATAAAACACAACATACGTTCCCACCTTACTTATTATGCACCATGTTAATAATATATATTATGTCATGTTATTGATTCAAACTTATACAACGCTGTACTGCTGCCAATAAACCATTCTTATCTTGATTATGATGAGCACTTTCAGTGGGAAGTGTTGTCTGAGAAATACAGTTTGCTTATAAATCTGTGAGTTTCTTGTCACGTGTTATGTGTTATAATATTTTCGTTGTCGTTGACATGCGTAAATATGACACTTGGATTGAGCTGAATGACATCTCAATGTGCAATTCCGATTTTTCTATGACAATTGCAATAATTAATCAATTTCCCATACTGAACCAAGCAAGCCTGCAAATAGTGCGTCTGCCATTTGCAGAATGAGGTCCCCAGAGTGTGAATTTATTGATGCTATCCCACACAGCGGGCTAGGGTCACCATATTCACCATCTGGGAACCTCATTATGCTTAGGCCCTCAGCTGCTATCATGCTATGGTAGACCTAGGATTAGATTGAAGTTCCCCAGTTGAAGTTGGTGATGTTCACCTATTGGGCACCTCGATGTGCATTTCATCTTCTGCAAATTAGGGATGTCGAAACTTCGCAGAATGGAAAACGTTGTTAATTTGAGACTATAGATACTTCACAGAAGATAAAATCTAAGCAGAATGAGGTCTCCAGAGGGTGAATTTGGTGATGCTAGCCCGCTGTGCAGGATAGCATCACTAAATTCACCCTCTGGGGACCTCATTCTGCAAATGACAGGAACGCTATTTGCAGGCATGGAACCAAGGAACACCCACGCTGAGCCGGTACATCTATCAATCTGATAAATATATTTCACAATTCTCGAAGAAGGATGGGCTGACACTTCTGTGACGCATGATGCAAACGAGATTAACACACGGGCAGCGATGATATACACCCACCACACCTGTCTCATAGTTTGGTCATCGCGGATAACGTGGTTTCTATAAAACACATATAGTCGTAAGACTGAATTCGATGTAAGACGAGAAACAATAAGGAGATCATTCAGACATTATTGGTTCAAATAATTGATATGCGCCCTCAACGACTAACAGTCCCCAATGTCGGTTCACTTCACTCCAAACGCTCTCGATCGAAGCAATTCCTCTGGTGTTCTGGGCAGGTACCTGTTTTATATGTCAGAGTTATGTAGGCACGGACTCAGTATTATTGTTCATTGCTTCATATTTGCTTAACTCAGTGAGCGTGTACCAATTCTCATTTCTTATCGAAATGGCCATGTGTCGATCGGAATGGTACATTGAGATATCCCTCAAACCAAATCAAGCTTGAAAATCGGTCCCGATTTCCATCCATGCCGGTGTTCGAACCCGCACCAACCTCGTCTAGCCCAGACTGTGATGATATTATCCACGACCCAACAACCTCCGCTACGGGAACATTCTTAAAAAGGAAGTCCTTTCACCGATAGTTATGAAGCGTATCAGTCTGAACATGGGTTCGAACCCACTCCCTTCGAAATTCTTGATCTGCCATTCTGGAAACTTCCCCCGAAATTGCATATGTGACCATACGGACTCAGTATGAGTGTTCATTGCTTCATATTTGCTTAACTCAGTGAGCGTGAACAAATTGTCATTCCTCTGGTGTTCTAGCAGGTACCTATATTATACTTAGGTTTAACCATTTATTCACTAAATGTATATATGCACAACAATGGCTGCGGACACACGTACCACAGTAGCGATGGGATAGTAGGTGTGACAATTTATTATGGTGGAGTTGGTGACAATTGGTCGTCATAATTAATATGCCACAGCCAACCATGTTGCCCGCTGGGTTTCCGCACAATGAGTCGACTGTACCAATTAACCCATTGCGTTTCACCAAGGTTGATCTCTACTCATTACGTTTTCGCTAAATTGTATTCGCTACGATATATATAATTGCACGATAGATCGTCCAGAATTGTGTTTGACCGTGTCCTGGTGGCAATTCCTCATTGACTCACATATCATGCATGTGGTACGTTTTGTTTATATGATCTCAATGCATGCACGTTTATCTACTTATATTAATTTCATTAGTTAGAACAATCATGGCTATTGACAGAAATGGGTTATTCATTAAGTTATCAAGTGGACTTGTGTGTTAGCATGCAAAATATAACACTGCGCGTTGAGTAAAGATCAACAGCGACAAGACATTCAGGTAGATACACCATTGAGAGATCGACCGTCGCTGGTAGAGCTTGGTAGACTCAGTGTGCGAATTTGCAGAGGGCGACACGGCTTGCTATGGCATATTAATTATGACGACCAATTGTCACCAAACTCCACCATAATAAATTGTCACACCTATACTATGCCATCGCTACGGTGGTACGTGTGTCCGCAGCCAATGGCATGGCTCTGTGGTTGGCTATAACAAATATACTTTTTTGTAGGTGCATTAGAGCACAGTTTACCCTACTTAAATTCCCCAGTATCAACAACAAAAATATTGTTGTGCCATTAGCGAGGTTCAGGTCTAGAAACCACCGGTTGTCCGTGGAAACTTGTTCATAGACAAACTCACCATATCCCGAGCGATTATGATCGTTATGTGGAGAGGGTATCGGAGATGAATTTTATTGTATTCTGGTGTATCCAAACCTGATAGAGCTGATATCAATATATATAAAGCCAATTTACTATAAAACACACAACACATTGAAGCTGACCCACCCATTTAATGTCAGTTATAAACGCACGCTTACTGATATTGCTATATTTATTAAAACAGCCCAATCAATAACGATTAACTCTTGATGCATATAAAAAAGATATAGCAAACTGCCCCAAACCCTCTGTTTATTGACCTCATAAATCATATTATATTGTCGTGTATTTATAAATATAATGCACTGCACGCATGCACGCCTGTACAATCCAAATATTTTGAAATTAGAACAGTGTGTATATTACAATCTATATGTTCAAAATGACGAGTATATCATTAACTTGTAATTTGAACACCGGTCATACACGTATACATAACACTTTTCTGGAGGTATGTTCAGGATATACAAGAATATGACATCAGAACGGGTTGGGGGTATATTCACGATGACGACGCTGACAGTGGCGATGATTATGATGGTGATGATGATGATTATGATGATTATGATGGTGATGATGATGATGATTATGATGATTATGATTATGATGGTGATGATGATGATTATGATGATTATGATGGTGATGATGATGATGATTATGATGATTATGATTATGATGGTGATGATGATGATTATGATGATTATGATGGTGATGGTGATGATGATTATGATGATTATGATTATGATGGTGATGATGATGATTATGATGATTATGATGGTGATGGTGATGATGATTATGATGATTATGATTATGATGGTGATGATGATGATGGTGGTGGTGATGATAATGATGATGATGATGGTTGGATGTTGTCGTTAATATGGCTATGATGATGATGATAATGATGATGTTGATGATGATGTTGCAAGGATTGTGATAATGGTGATGCTGGTGGTGGTTATAGACATGCTGAGTATATATGATCACTGTTGGTGTTGACTATGGTGATGGCAATGGTGATGGTAATTATGATGATGATGATGATGGTGGTGGTGGTCGTGGTGGTGGTCGCGGTGTGATAATGATGGTGAGTACAGATGTCAGATGATGGTGCTGTTGATGGTGATGAGGATGATTATGATGGCAATGGTGATGGTAATTATGATGATGATGATGATGATGGTGGTGGTGGTCGTGGTGGTGGTCGCGGTGTGATAATGGTGGTGAGTACAGATGTCAGATGATGGTGCTGTTGATGGTAATGAGGATGATGATGATGATGATGATGATGATGGTGGTGGTCGTGGTGGTCGTGGTCGTGGTCGTGGTCGTGGTCGTGGTGGTGGTCGCGGTGTGATAATGGTGGTGAGTACATATGTCAGATGATGGTGCTGTTGATGGTAATGATGATGATGATGATGATGATGATGATGGTGGTCGTGGTGGTCGTGGTCGTGGTCGTGGTCGTGGTCGTGGTCGTGGTCGTGGTCGTGGTCGTGGTCGTGGTCGTGGTCGCGGTGTGATAATGGTGGTGAGTACATATGTCAGATGATGGTGCTGTTTTATGGTTTATGCCAAATGGCAGATGATGGTGCTGTGGATGGTGATGAGGATGATGATGATGGTAATTATGATGATGATGATGATGGTGGTGGTGGTCGTGGTGGTGGTCGCGGTGTGATAATGGTGGTGAGTACATATGTCAGATGATGGTGCTGTTGATAGTGATGAGGATGATGATGATGAAGATGGTGATTGACATGATGAGAGTTGTAATAGTATACAAGGATGCTAGTGGTAGAACCTGATACTACTGCAGATAATGAACACGGTGACGATTTTTGCACATGTCACACAAAGCATGTGTACCCTGTCAGATCGATATAACAGGCTGCACGTCAAACGGAGAGTCGGTGTATATTATGTACATACATGTACGTGGAATATCATCTGTAACATGGTCCGTCTCTTTTTCCACAAAATGTCTGAAACACCAGATTTTCAACAACAAACATGAATTTTTTTCCATTTTAATTCTGATTACAATTGTGTATACTTATTGTATCATATATAGAGGATCTCACATGAGTTTCTATTTTATACGGAATTTATCAACCGAGTTCACTAAATTCGATTTGAGCCGAGGTTTACCGAGGCTCAAATAGAATTTAGTGGACGAGGTTGATAAATTACGTATAAAATAGGACGAGTGTGAGATACTTTTTATCACATGATCAAATAAACGCGAAGCAATCCGAGATATCCATCGAAAACAACGATAATAAATTGCAGCGATCGCAAGTCATTTGAAGAACGATGTGACGTCATCGCACGCGCTGATATTAAACGTGTCTCTTATCGATAATTATGAAACTGCTTTTATGGGCAAATTATGTGATAAATATATTTATTGTTATTTATGTTGTGACATCGGCCCCGTGTGGGTGTAATTGTCAATAAACTTATCTTATCTTATCTGCATAGTCCATGATTCATTCTATCAATCTTTTGATTGATTGATTGTTTATTTTGTACAATATTTACAAACATAATGCTGACAGTGAAATATTCAGAAATAAACATGATTATATTGTACAGGAGCGGCATGGCCAGATAGGCCGTCTTCCTGCTGCCCCTGTTTGGAAATGAAACTTAAATAAACAAGTTGAAGACGAAATACACTTTTTATACTATTGTACTATGTATAAAGACTTGAGAAGAAAATATGACATATTTCAACTGGGGGAAAATATTAACAACCCCAAGATGCTGCTGAATCCAAACACCTTCTCTGCAACAAAGCAAATATGTAATTTCATCAAAGAAGCCCTAGATACACGTAAATCAAACATACCCTCGAATTAATCTATTATTATATATTAACGACTAGAGATATAGCTCATATTACGAAATATTAACAAGAGGTTGGTATAGGGTGAGTTAACCAACACATTTAAACTACATATATATATATTAATTTAGCCTATAGGCAGTAATAATATATTAATGATTATATGTGAGACGATATTTATTTATGTATTATATTATATGTTATTTTATTCTTGGATTACGCTACAATATGGTCATATCCAATAAAGAATTTGAATTTGAATTTGAAATAGTAAAATGACAACGTGAAGCATAGTAACATCTAAATACATGAAAATATGAGGGGAAAAAACAATATTCATGAATGACGTATCCAAACCATTTACATGGTGTACATAGTATGCTGGTATATGTACTTGTTGTATGTACTTGTTGTATGTACTGGTTATACCAAGCACTGGGCCAATATTACTCTATCATAAGTGCAGTGAGTATGGCTGACGTGTTGTAATTTTAGACTATATGACAAAATAGGAGCCTTTTTTTAAAGATCGCTATTCATTTTGTTCATATCCATCAGTTCTGTTTATAGAGGACAAGGTTACATATTATCCAGCCAAAATGAAAGGTGAAGTTGGTGAACATACCAGGCTTTTGTTTACACTCTCCATTTTATATTTCTAAATATCCATAATGTACATTGGATCAGAGAATAAAGCATATAAAAAGTGTCCATATCCTTTGCACTCAGATGCAATTTTTATTGTTGAACATTGAGTATATCCATGTAAGAACTCCGATAGTCAATAGGACTTTGTACTAAGGCAACCAGAGGACATTGACACTACAACGAGTTTAATGAACTTTTGATTGATGTATAGTGGTATTCGAGTGTCAACTTTATGCACGTATGATGTGCAAGCATTATGGTATTATCTGTTTGTGACAATGTAGTCGTCTTCACAATGTAGAGAGTCAACACAACTTTACATTAAAGCGAATAGTGGACATTGGCACGACAGGGAGTTTAGTGAACTTTTGGTTCAATACTATGTAGACTGCAGAGTGGTAGTTGAATGCCCATTACGTGAATGTTTGATGTGTATATATCATGGCATTATGTATTGTGGCCAAGGTGTCGTATGCGGAACGTGGATAGCCAATACGACTTCACATTACTGTTAATAGAGAATTTGACAGTGTACATAGTTTAAACGGACAAGGCTCCGCCGAGCTTCCAAATAATGTTTTCGCAATTTGGAACGCGGCATAAGTTGACAAATATTGTTCATTTGCTCTAAAAATACAGCAATTTTATTTCCATTTTTTCGCACAGAAGTGAACTAAAAACTCTTTCTCTACAACATCGTGATTAGACTTAAAGGGAACGCTCTTTTCTGCTCTATCCTTATAATAAACACTCTGGAAAAAGACCGGTAAACCATGATATATTGAGCTCTACTCTGGTAAAATATGGTAAGGTCGGGTAAAGAATTATACACTCTGGTAAACCCACGTAAAGTCCTCGTAAAGTTGACATACTCTTGAGAATTCCAAGTAATGGCATGGTGTATCCCACTGTATTCTCGTAAACTGCTGGTAAAATGGACATACATGGGTAAAACCCATGTAAACTCATGCAAATCAGAACACGCTTTTTTACAATACTATGACGGAGTCATGGTCTAACATATTATAAACTGGTAAACTGGATATACTCTGGTATGGCTTCTTTAAAATAAATTTCTCTAGAGAAAAAAACCTTTCTTTAAAAACACGCTCCGTAAATTGTTGTATTATCTTTATTTCATTTCTTTATATCTCCGTTATTTATTCCATACAGATTTCATGGAAAATAAAAAGCACTTTAAAAACGCTTTACTTCAAAAGTCGTCAGTTACTTCAAAACATGGCGATACAGCCACGGTACTTTTTATAGAAAACTTAATCGGATTTCGCAAAGCGAAATCTGAAAGTTTTCACGAAGGTAAAGCGCATGAGATCCATATACATACGAAGCTGTAGTATTGTGTTCTATAAATAGATCACGTTACCTGTAATAGTATCAGAGCACGCGCTTAACGAAACATAAAGTAGCGCTCTCGTTGGGAAAAGGCGCGATAACAATCAGATTTTATGATGCATAGACATAGCTGTTGCTAAGCCTTGTAGTTCTAATACAGAAATCACCACCTCGTCATTGGTATTTCCACAAATTACCCATTGCCACACAACAAAATGACGAGATGAACGCTATCTACATAGAAGGTGGGTGATCTAAATAAATATAGTACTTCATATCTTGATTCGGAGGGCAAAATTTCAATAAAAACACTTATTTTACTGTGATATGAGGCTTCTTTTAACTAGGCTGGATGACTTAACCACGGTCGGTGCAATCAACTGAATGGGTTCAATCGCAAAAAGGGGTCTAATTTATCATTCTCCGCCGTCTCTGTTCCAACTCCAAAGCTTAACAACAGTTGCCATTAGCGAAGACCGAAATAATAAAATCAAATTAAATTTCCGTTTTTCCGCCAAGCTCGGGACAATTCTAATAACACACTGAAGAAAATAATAGAATTTGAAATGAAAAAGAAATTGATTATCATGTAGTCAGCATGTGTATGCGTATATGATTCAACAACAGTAGAACTTTTATTTGTACTAATAGGGTAGTACAGTGACTTATAATAGTGCTAATTACTAAAGTATGCTTCATCAGTTTCATTGTGGATTGAGGACTTATTCAAATTCGTCTTTTCAATGGGGGTTAGTTCAAAAGTATATGATTCTAATTACCAGATTGCCGGTGATCACGTTTTGCAGATCGTGAATTCAAGGACTATAGACATACATTCAGCTTATAGTTTAACTTGAATGTGAATACTACTAGTTTTGTGAAAGTAACATGACTCTTGATTTTGACCAAAGAGATTATATTAATGTGAAATTATTCAATTGATTGAGAAACATTGCCATGCATTGAGCACTATACTTAATTTTGAATTTGTAATTAAATAATTTGAAAGTGAAAGCATCGAAGTGAAAGCATTGCTGGAGTTGGATGGCCGAGTGGTTAGAAGTTTCACTCGGACCACGGATCGATTCATCTCAATCTTCGACAAAAACAAAAGTCGGGAGCTCCGAGCGTGCCTAAATAAATTACCGCGTATGTCTTGATGAGGTGCCGTTAAGCGGTAATCATCTCCCGCCCGTGTCATGTACAGGGATGACACTGGTTTGATCACGCCAAATTTCCTGTGAAAATTCCTCCTTCGCGGCGAAAGCTGATAGACATGTCAGGTGATGGTGTAATAGAGTTATATCTCTTCCGTGATTGTGGTGGTGGAACAGCTGTGGTATTTGTATATAGTGTACATGTATATTATGCGGTGGTGATGTTGGAAAGGGCATATCATATATGGGTATGGATATGTTGTGGTGGTGGAAACATAAACGAACGACGGATCGACACACAGAAGTAAGATCGAAGCTGATTTTGTTTTGTCACGATGACATGTAAATCCTACCGCAGAGTGATTTGTCCATACGACTCATGTCGGGCAACAATTACGATCAAAATTTTTGACATGTGCGCATCTGATTATCTATAAGTCAGATTTACGGACTAGTGCGCAGTACGGTATGATATATTTGTGTACAAATTGTTTAATAGTAGGTGTTACTAATATTAATTTAATGCCGATGGTATATACTCAGTTTACTATCGTGAATGGTATAGTTAGGGAGCCCGCATATGTTCCATTTACACGTTTGCGTACAAAAGGTTTGACCCCCTAAGGTTGGTACCAATAATGGAACATTCTGAAAAACCGATTTCTTAAGTTGCGCATTCCTGGGGTTTAGGGGCCGCTGAACCCCAAAAAGTGCCAAAAATCACTTCTATTTACACTTCCGCGTACATCGATGAATTTTGGTTTGATGATACTCCTAAGTGTACTGATTAAGAAAACACAACTTAAGAAAGGGATTTTCCTGGGGTTTTCAGATAAGAAAGGGGGTCCCATGCTGAACCCCAAAACGTGATTTTTCACTTTTTTTTATACTTTCGCGTACATCCATGATTTTTGGTCTCAAAGTACTTTGATATATTCTAATTATAAAAACACAACTTAAGAAGCAACTTTTCCTGGGGTTTTAAGATAAGAAGGGGGTCATCGGGTCACCCCCCCCCCCAAAACGTAAAAAATCACTTTTATTTACATGATTGCATTCGTCCAACGTGTGTGTATGTGCGTACACCCCTGGAACGTTGCACTATTACAACCAATACATCCCTAAATCGATACGATCAACTTAAGAAATATATAGTCATGTCGTTTTCTGATAAGAACGAGACTTGTCCCCCCCCCACACAACACGATCCATTTTCTAGAACTATAAGTGAGCCAGTTTTATAAAACTTATAGCCGGAAATCTAGTAAAATGTATACAAATGTATATATTTTCGTTAAGCTAAGACATAATGACACTTTTTGGGGCCAAAATTGAAACTCACCATCCATGATGGCCACCAAAATGGCCGCCGGAAGTTGAAAATGACATTTTTTTCACAAATATCTTCTAGATCAATTCATGCTGTTTGGAACTGGTTGAGTAATGCAACTTTATTTTGTGTTTTATATATTAACTGATAATTGGAGCAATTAAATATGCAATGATTGGGGTCCTAACCTCTTCCGATCCCTCAAAATTTCGATTTTACAGAACGCTGTACAAAATTATAAAAAAAATCACAATTGGGATTCTAGTCATATTTCAACAAGAAATGAACAGAACATTGTAATGTAAGTGAGGCATATCATTACCTATGAATATTCCAAATCTCTGGAACCATAAATCTTACCTTGGCTCAAAATGGCTGCGAAAATGGCCGCCAAAATATGGAAAATGGTAAATATTGGCCCAGGGTGTCCTGCAATCGCTTACAAGTTGTGGTTGATGTACACAATTGACTAATCTGTTTTCTATACATTACATACTAACATGTCTGATGCACCATGTATCATTTTACTGTTGTCACCACTGACATCACCAGAAATATTGGATTTTTCTCTCACAAACTTGACATAAATATCGGCAAAAATTCACTTTTCGGGGTTCGATCATTTGTTCAAGTAAAATGTAACTATCTTTGGATTGAAAGGTGTTTATTGTTTTGGTCTATCTTAAATGTATCTCACTACGGTGTTTATAGACTAAATTGCTCAAGATGGCTTCCAAAATGGCAACCAAATTTGTAAAAAGTTAAAAGTTAACATATCCCAAACATTATTCTCTGCATTATCCGAAAAAATGTGGCAAATTGTGACTCACTTGGTTATTGTACGTGTTAGTTACAATGTAATTAACTGACAACTACGTTCTATTATGTTTGTCCCAGTTCCGTATGGGGTATGACAAATTCATTTTAAAGTTGCAGTGTGGAATTTTGCGGAAAACCTCTTTTGTGCTTCTGGTCATATTATTGAAAGGGAATGGGCAGAACTTTGAGGCGGAACTGAGATGAGCCATGGTATGTGGGTATTCTGGCCCATTATGATAAAAATTTATCAACTGGATACAGGGTGGAAGTTAAGATGGCAGCCAGGGAGTTACTCAATGGTCATAGATGATGATAATAGGTATACACGGAATTATTGTATGGTCATGAATGATGTGTGGGTATAAAGGGAGTGCCCTGTTTGTAACGGTGGGACGTATATTTATATATGTTGTGGATGTGTTATCATTGGTGGTGTATGGGGAGTAGATTTATTATCATGGATGGCGTGTAATGAGTATGGCAAGTATGGAACCTATGAGTGGTCGTATGTGCGGATATTGGTATATCTGGAAGGGATCACCATTGGTGGTGTGCATATGTATACCTGGATTGACTATATGGTCATGTGTACGGCGAATAGGTATACATGTAGTGGCTGTATGGTCCATGGTGAGGTGAATATGTATACAATGAGTGACTGTATGATCGTGAATGTAGTGAATATGTATACATAGAGTGACTATATGGTCATGTGTCGGGTGTATGTGTATACCTGGTGTTCATGCATGGCGACTCGTGGCTGTGTCGTCATTTGTGGTATGTACGGGTATAACCAAGTATAGGGCTGTACGATCAGGTGTACTAGTACATGTACGTGTATAAAGTGGGTGACTGTGTTGTCATTTGTGTGGTGTTTATGTACATATGGAGTGACTGGGGTAATGGGTGGGTTGTACATGTGTACCTTGGGCGGTTATCGCTTTCCACAATAACTCAAGGTTATGTTAATCAATAGCGAGGTCATGTCATATCGTGGAAAGCGATAGCCACCCATTAGCACATAGTCATTACATATACACATAAACACCACAGACATAACAATATAGTGACCCACTGTATACATGTACACCTGACCCATGACCACGGATGACAATACAGCCACGCGTCACAATGCAGGCACACCGGGTATACTCCTAAACATGACACATAACCATATAGTCACTCCTTGTATATCCATTCATCTCACCATTGGCCATATGGTCATCCCCTGTATACCTATTCTCCAAACGCATGGTCAAATATACAATCAATATAAACATCAACACCACAACAATGACCATAAAGTCACTCCGGTATACATATGCACATCACCAATGGCCATATAGCCACTCACTTCATACACGTACCCTCACCCATGTTACCTGGTATACTCCTTCACCTGACCTATGGCCATATAGTCACCCCGTGTGTACCTATTCAAAACATTCATACACGATCATGGTCAATCCTTGTATACATATTCACCTCAACATTGGACATGTCAATCCCTGTATCCCTATTTGTCACACCATAGCCGAATAGCCACTCAAGATATACTAATACACCCCAGCCATGACATGTCAGTATAGTCACTCCATGTATACATATGCACCTCATCCATGGCCATATAGCCACTCGCTATATACACATGTCCCTCGCCCATGACAATAAAGCAACACGTGTGTGTACTGGTATAACCTACGCATGATGATACCGACACGAGTCACCAAACAGGAACACCAGGTACATGTATACTCATACGCCTGTCACCCCCTGTATAGATGTGCATTACATTTATGATCATACAGTCACTACGTGTATACCTACATGTAATCATATCACCATTAACCATACGGTCACTACCTGTATACCTATTCGACACTCATAGTCACATAACCACTCGATATACATATGCAGCCCACCCTAGACCATAAATTCACTCCAGGTATACATGTAAACCTTACGAATGGCCATTCAGCCCTTCCAGATATACAAAAAAACCCGCACAAACGACCACTCAAACAATCCATACTTGCATATACACCTCACGCATGACAATTCAGCAATTCACTGTATAATCATACACGCCATCCATGATAATACAGCTAATACATATACACCCACCAATGATAATACATACACGAGATATATAAATATACATCCCACCGTTACCACAAGGACACTCCCTATGAACCCACACGCTCGATAATGTCCACCCAGCTTACTCCAGGTATTCATATTCAATCATGACCGTACAGTCAGTCCATGTATACATATACACATTACCCGTAACCATAACATCACACACCCCATCCATGATCATACAGACAACGCATGTACATCCCACCCATGACCGTACAGTCACTCCATATATACATAATCAACACATATATGACCATGTATCTATATACATACACCACACCAATGACCATACAGGCACACGGGTGCACCCGTACTGGATATACACAATAATACACAATACAGTCACTCCATGCATACCGATTCACCTCACATCTGACCATGACCACTCCCTGTATACCTAGATGCATCTTACCATGGACAACCCACTCATAACCATATAGTCACTCATTGTATACCTACTCACATCAGTCATGGCATACAATAACTCCCTGTATACCTATTCACCTCACAAATGATCACAGAGTAACTCCCTGGCTACGACCTTGACATCCACACTCTATCCTGTTGACATTTGTTTTTATCATAATGGACCAGAATAGCCAAAGATTATGGTCCATCTCAGTTCTGTCTCAAAGTTCTGCCCATTTCCTTTCAATAGATATGGCCAAAATCACAAAAGAGGTTCTCGGCAAAATTACATACTTTAAAATGAATTTGTCATGCTCCATACGGAACTGGGACAACTGGGAATAGAACATGTAGTTGTCAGTTAATTAACTAACACGTATAATAACCAAGTGAGTCACAATTTGCTACCTTTTCGGATAATGCAGAGAATGTTCGGGATATATGTAAAAAAAAAATACATTTTGGAAGCCATCTTGAGCAATTTGGTCTATAAACACTGTAGTGCGACACATTTAAGATAGACCAAAGCAATAAACACCTTTCAATCCAAAGATAGTTATATTTTACCTGAAAAAATTGTCCAAACCTGAAAACATAATTTTTGCCAATATTTATGTCAAGTTTTTTTAGAGAAAAGTCCAATATTTTTGACGATGTCATTGGTGAAAAATAGTAACAATTAACCATGGTGCATCAGACATGTTAGTATTCAATGTATAGAATGCAGAATAGCCCATTCTATACATCAATACAACTTGTAAGTGATTGCAAGACACGTTGTGTAATATTTACCATTTTCCATATTTGGCGGCCATATTGGCAGCCATTTTGAGCCAAAGTAAGAATTTTGGTTCCAGTGATTTGGAATATTCATAGGTAATGATATGCCTCACTTACATTACAAAGTTCTGCTCATTTCTTGTTGAAATATGAATAGAATCCCAATTGTATTTTTTTGTCAAATTTTATAGCGCATTCTGTACAATCGAATTTTTGAGGGATCGGAAGGGTTAGGACCCCAATAATTACATATTTAATTGCTGCAATGATCAGTTAACATACAAAACACAAAATAAAGTTGCATTACTCAACCATTTCCAAACAGCATGAATTGATCTAGAAGATATTTGTGAAAAAATGTCATATTTTCAACTTCCGGCGGCAATTTTGGTGGCCATCTTGGATGGTGAGTTTCAATTTTGGCCCCAAAAAGTGTCATTATGTCTTCACGAAAATATATACATTTGTATACATTTGACTAGATTTTCCGCTATAATTTTCATAAAACTGGCTCACTTATAGTTCTAGAAAATGGATCGAGTTGGGGGGGGGGGGTAACAAGTCTCGTTTTTATCAGAAAACGATATGAATATATATTTCGTAAGTTGATCGAATCGATTTAGGGATGTATTGGTTGTAATAGCGCAACGTTCCAGTTGTGTACGCACATACACACACGTTGGACGAATGCAATCATGTAAATAAAAGTGATTTTTTACGTTTTGGGGGGTGACCCGATAACCCCCTTCTTATCTTAAAACCCCAGGAAAAGTTGCTTCTTAAGTTGTGTTTTTATAATTAGAATATATCAAAGTACTTTGAGACCAAAAATTATGGATGTACGCGAAAGTATACAAAAAAGTGAAAAATCACGTTTTGGGGTTCAGCATGGGACCCCCTTTCTTATCTGAAAACCCCAGGAAAATCCCTTTCTTAAGTTGTGTTTTCTTTATCGGTACACTTAGGAGTATCATCAAACCGAAATTCATCGATGTACGCGGAAGTGTAAATAGAAGTGATTTTTGGCACTTTTTGGGGTTCAGCGGCCCCTAAACCCCAGGAATGCGCAACTTAAGAAATCGGTTTTTCAGAATGTTCCATTATTGGTACCAACCTTAGGGGGTCAAACCTTTTGTACGCAAAAGTGTAAATGGAACATATGCGGGCTCCCTAACTAGTAGGACACGATGGTATGACGTTATGGGTGTGTTCCGGTCTCTCGTATGGCTTGAATCCATTGGGGACCATAACGGAAATAAATGGTCTTAGGACTGTTTTCTTATGCTATCCCCGATTGTTTTGGCCACCTGTTAGTGCCGAACAACCACTTTACATTCTGTCATCCCGAATAAACGCCACACTCATGTTAGGCATTGGTACATCGCATTCTTCCGCAGGTAACCGATGTCAAGTAATAATTTATTAATTGGTTTAAACAATATTTTATTTGAACTAAACAGAACAGAATTACAAACAATAAATACATGACATATACTTTTAAAGTGTTCAAAATAGGATTGGGCAACAAGCTTGGGGGCTTTTGTTAAGTCCTATCCTCAGAAAATAAATGTTACCCCAATAGATACCATTGGGGTGTAGCAGACGGGTTTAGTTCTGTATGGTCCGAATAATAAAGTCTAGATGAAGGGATAGGAAAGAGAAGGGAGAGCAGGAAATATAATTCGATACATGTAGACGTGGGGCCGGGCATTCACTTTAACTATCTCTCACGTCTGCGATTAATCTGTCTTCAAAATGGAAGACCACTTACCGTGTGTTGATAGTTTAGTATGATGTTTACATACATTTTCTGATAGCGCGACAAATCGGAAAACAAGGCTTTGTTTACTTATCAATATCGTTGCTTTGACATTCAACGGACCTCTAACATACGCATGATTGATATCGTTCTGCTTGGGAAAGGTTGCTCTCTATGCGCATATGAGCAACACGTCCATTCGACCTAATCCGAACACATACAAGAAAGATAACTCCCGCTCACGATTAAGGACATAAAACCTGTTTTGGAAGAGAAACGGGAAGCGACTCGGTCAAAAACAGAATCAACCCAACCGATATCCCAAGCTGTTGTGAGCGGAGACGGAAGCATTGGTCTAGGGTACATCATGTTTTTGCTTGGAATTAACATGAGGAAATCCTTTTTATATGGGGTCCACCAGTGTGTTTTTACAAGGGCGTGAACGATAACTATATTTCACAATAGCACATTAAGCAGCTGATGTGTTTTTGTCTCTTCTATGAGAAGAAAATCATATAGTGTTAGACAGTGGAAAACAATTGTACCCGGTGTCACACTCAAATGTTTAACAGAATGGGGAAAGAATATTGTTATAAATAAGTCAGACAGTGAATAAGAGTTTAGCACCTTATGTAATAACATGTGTCATTCATATGACCATATGTTGACTAAAATTTTAATGTTTCTAAAGCGTACCCCGATACTATTGTGGTAAATGATCCTAATATGTAGGTAAATCAGCCTGTAATTGATCTTGTATAACCACCACATACATACTTACATCTCGGTAAATTACCTTGGTGAAATGCATGGGTGTATCAATTTCACTATAATATATACATGGGTGGGTCTACACGTGTGCTTGCAACATTGTGACGATTCACTAGACGAATTGTACCACACCTGGTAAAATGACAACATATTTTCTGTTCCAATCACCACGGTAAATACCACGGTGTATTCACCGTTGTTAACTGGAACGTTTTATTTATAAATGTATGACTTGCACAAATGGCTGTGTTTTGTTTGGTAGCCAAACATCGAGTTCAAAGTTTAATTCGTTATGACTTCAATGCGTCTTTCTGGGACATATATTGCATGCTCGTAGAGAGTATTTATCGAATTATTTCGATACCCGGAATAATTAAAAAGCCAATATTATTAGGTGTATTTTGGAGCGCAAACCGCCAAGTGGCTTTAATTAACTTTGATTGAATTATATATGAATTGTTTTGTGTGTTATGACTACATGGTTCCATATTATATTTATTGAGGCATGTCTTCTGAATGATGATCGGTTTTCCAACATGCTATATATGCCATAACCTTGACGTAAATGCTGACATAACAGTGTGTCACTCATATCAGTCTCACGAGCGAACACCTTGTTCTGCCTGTGGAGTACATCGACTGGTTGGCGGACATACTTTAGACGGACAACCATGACGTGGAGTAGCAATTAGATAGCAAATTCAACTTGTATTGTCATAAATTCAATATCAGGTTTATAACGAGTAGGTCAAACATAGACACAGCACGCATATACGGTGAACAGTGTGTTAGAGAAGGATGAAGCTTACGCGAATAAGCCACTTGTACTTGCTATGGTAAAAAGTCCAGAATGTTCACCTTGCATTTTGACTGGACGTGAACTTGGTTTTTATAATCAGATGAATTTGAACAAAACTATTAAGTTCAATACATGGAGCAGCTGTTACACATAGTATAAAGTTATTATAAAATGTTGTGTACATTATGTGTTTTACTTGTACTCGTCCAGTTTGTGGTGAAAAGTCATATTGGACTCAACACGAATGACATTTTTATTATTCTTCTGTATGTGTATCCAAATTTTGGGAATAACACTTATGTGGTTATTTTTGGTATTTATCAGCACTTAACACTCTACAAAAGCCTCCATTTCATCATCAGAAAGCAACGACATCATCAAAACCCCTACAGACCATCCATGAATACAGCCGGCGGGATGTAAGCTATCTGAGAGACGCACAGATAGCCCATCCCGTCACCCCGCATTATCAATTCCTCCCAACGACAAGAACACCACATACAAGCACAAGACCAAGACCAAAGACCAAAGAAAAACATCAACCACGATACCTGCTATCCACCACACACAATCAACGCTCTCCAGCGAAATATGAACATCAAACAAGCGGGTTGTAGGGGAGGGCACACTGCCCTTCCAAATCTTCCAGGGATCATCCCCAAACGCCAATCATCAGAAAGCATGTTTTGGAACAGTAAACACGGAAGTGAAAAAAATTCAATGCGGAAGTGAATCATCTGCTGAATCCACCAGTGTTGCGCGCGCATCACAATTTCACCGATTCATTTCGCAATAGAGGTAATTCGTGACGTCACGGAGTCCCGATAAAACGTCATATTGAACACTCGTGAGTCCAATATGACTCCCCCCCCCCCGGATTATGACGTGACGGCTTTTTCCCAATCAGAAATAGTGCTAGTTAAAGAATTTATAATAATATAAATTATGCACACGATGCAAATTGTTTAGACACGCCATTCCTGATATTTCAATGTTGTGTTCATTCATTTAAATGTTATTCCATTTCACATTGTCCTTTTATTATTTGTATTCCATTTAAATATTAGGATGTCATGACGATGGCCCATTTGGCCATGACGCTAACATGTTTAATTTTGTTATTGTTAGCGTACGTTTATAAATATTGAACGAATTAACAATCAAACGAGTATACTTCTGTCTCGCATAACACGGGGGTTCATCTGAATATATTTACACACTAAGTGTTGTCATCACTAAATCCAGCATTCTGATTGGTCGGCGCCCACGTGGCTAGTTGCAGTTATTTCTCGGTGAATGCGTAACGCCTCATAACTCCAAGCTAATAACACCATCGATACGTCATTAGGTTTGGAAAGACGAACGCGTAATGCTTTGGGCGCATTTTGACTCGCGCAGGATTGACTTAATACATCATCGGGTTTCAACATGAAGAGAAATTGTTCCTATTAATTTTGGCCAAGGGTGCTATTGGGTATTTTGGGCTGATCTTGTCACGATACACTTTTCGATTTAAATATATTTACAAAAGTGGCTTTTTCGCTAAATGTATATAAATATAAGGATTAACTGTCATGTGGACTATTTTTATGGAGATGTAACGGTGAGGTAAGTGGACATAACTTGTATGTAAAACCCTTCGGGTTTTACACAAGTTATGTCCACTTACCTCACCGTTACATCTCCATAAAAAGAGTCCACATGACAGCTAATCCTTATATGACCACCTATTGATCACATTGATTATGTTATAGGTAATGTTGTCTCAAATTAACCCTTTGGAGTGGTGCTCGCGGTTAACCCTTTACCCAACAGAAGGGCCCTGTGCCAATGCATTCTCTTATATATGCGAGTCGACCATAGGTCGCCTCGCATATATATGAGAATGCATTGGCTTAACACATTAAAAATTATAAAATTGTTAAAGAATGTAAGAAAAAATGGTAAAAAGTGTTAAAAAAAGATTTTGTTTAGGCCAATGCATTCTCTTATATATGCGAGGCTGTTGAAGCTTTATTTTGTCGGTTTTGGCCGGTTTGTTGGGTAAAGGGTTAAAACGCTGTCGACAGACAACATAGGTGCAAAATGAGTCATATTTATTTGGTCAGATAATAAGATCAACAAGCGTTTATTATTATCTCGGCCATCGCCCACAAGTTATGCGAATCACTTTACCAGGACAATATTTGATTTTAAATCAAATTATTTATTTCTGCTTTTAAACATACGTAGCACCGATGTCCAGGCAACAGTCACTCCTATCAACCGGGATCCACAAAATAAAATAGCAAGCATAGCACGCAACTAACAAGTACAAATAAATAATAGGCATACACACCGATACCCAGCATACACACCGATACCCAGCATACACACCGATACCCAGCATACCCACCGATACCCAGAGAAACACAGCGGCCAGATTGTCAAAACATTTACATATGGGATGTTTGGAATGATGTGGAGATGTATAGATACATGTCTGTAGAATGAACCGTGGTACATTACTTGGATAAATGAGGTTAAATTGTTGTCATATTGTTAAATATGTTAGTGGATTAAAAATAGTCATGAACAATTTCAAAACATTTGCTGTTAACGTTATTTCCAAGAGTAGAATCTCCACACAACATAATTTCTACAGTCACATTAACATTCATATCTAGTAATTTTCAGAATATTGATAATCTTTGCTGACTATATATAGGAAGGGCAGTACATCCCGTAGTGTTCAGCATTCTCATGTTACCGCAACTACACGTTGGATCGTTATTGAGAACCATTGGGCAACCATTTATAATTTGTGAATGAACGATCTGGTTCGCCCTAGTCCCTTGGATATAGTATACTGTAGCAGCTTGGAACGATCTGGTTCGCCCTGGTCCCTTGAATATAATATATTGTAGTAGCTTGGATCTGGTTCGCCCTGGTCCCTTGACTATAGTATACTGTAGCAGCTTGGATCTGGTTCGCCCTAGTCCCTTGAATATAGTATACTGTAGCAGCTTGGATCTGGTTTGCCCTGGTCCCTTGAATATAGTATACTGTAGCAGCTTGGATCTGGTTCGCCCTGGTCCCTTGAATATAATATACTGTAGTAGCTTGGATCTGGTTTGCCCTGGTCCCTTGAATATAATATACTGTAGTAGCTTGGATCTGGTTTGCCCTGGTCCCTTGAATATAATATACTGTAGTGGCTTGGATCTGGTTCGCCCTGGTCCCTTGAATATAGTATACTGTAGTAGCTTGGAACGATCTGGTTCGCCCTGGTCCCTTGAATATAGTATACTGTAGCAGCTTGGAACGATCTGGTTCGCCCTGGTCCCTTGAATATAGTATACTGTAGTAGCTTGGAACGATCCGGTTCGCCCTAGTCCCTTGAATATAGTATACTGTAGCAGCTTGGAACGATCTGGTTCGCCCTAGTCCCTTGAATATAGTATACTGTAGTAGCTTGGAACGATGTGGTTCGCTCTAGTCCCTTGAATATAGTATACTGTAGTAGCTTGGAACGATCCGGTTCGCCCTAGTCCCTTGAATATAGTATACTGTAGTAGCTTGGAACGATCCGGTTCGCCCTAGTCCCTTGAATATAGTATACTGTAGTAGCTTGGAACGATCTGGTTCGCCCTAGTCCCTTGAATATAGTATACTGTAGTAGCTTGGAACGATCTGGTTCGCCCTAGTCCCTTGAATATAGTATACTGTAGTAGCTTGGAACGATCTGGTTCGCCCTAGTCCCTTGAATATAGTATACTGCAGTAGCTTGGAACGATCCGGTTCGCCCTAGTCCCTTGAATATAGTATACTGTAGTAGCTTGGAACGATCTGGTTCGCCCTAGTCCCTTGAATATAGTATACTGTAGTAGCTTGGAACGATATGGTTCGCTCTAGTCCCTTGAATATAGTATACTGTAGTAGCTTGGAACGATCTGGTTCGCCCTAGTCCCTTGAATATAGTATACTGTAGCAGCTTGGAACGATATGGTTCGCTCTAGTCCCTTGAATATAGTATACTGTAGTAGCTTGGAACGATCTGGTTCGCCCTAGTCCCTTGAATATAGTATACTGTAGTAGCTTGGAACGATATGGTTCGCTCTAGTCCCTTGAATATAGTATACTGTAGTAGCTTGGAACGATCTGGTTCGCCCTAGTCCCTTGAATATAGTATACTGTAGCAGCTTGGAACGATCTGGTTCGCCCTAGTCCCTTGAATATAGTATACTGTAGTAGCTTGGAACGATCTGGTTCGCCCTAGTCCCTTGAATATAGTATACTGTAGTAGCTTGGAACGATCTGGTTCGCTCTAGTCCCTTGAATATAGTATACTGTAGTAGCTTGGAACGATCTGGTTCGCCCTAGTCCCTTGAATATAGTATACTGTAGCAGCTTGGAACGACATGGTGCAACTTTCAGAGATCGTGTTTTGACTTCGCACGTACTAAGCTGTGGTAGAGATGCATTGTATATGCTTGCTTCCGTTCATATTCTGGTCATATCGTGTTCTATATATACGATGAAATGTATGCAAACTACACCGTACAATCGCCAGTGTATATGAATGTACCTTAACGGCTACCTAGAGGACGCGGTTGATTGATAAGATAAGATAAGATAAAATAAATTTGATTTAAAAGTCGGAGATAAAAACTATTATTATAATGAAGATAATTGTTCACGAATAGCTCTGTTAAATCACCCGCGCGTGTACAATATGGAGACAATTATAAGACGTTTAAGACTGGTAATAGGTCGGGAATGTTCTGAGATGTTAATCTTTCAAACAAACTGCACTGTGATCCAAAGCGTGTTGTTTTGAATATTTTTATAGTATAATTATATCAACTTTATTTTATATATTAGTCCTCCATTTAGTTTCAGAAAACCCAATTCAATTAAATAAGATATTTGCTTTAGGTGTACAGACGTTAACGTTGAGCGTGTATGAATTTTGACATGGCAATCTGCCTAAAGGGGTAAAATGAAAAAGAGATGTTCAACATCTCAAACATATTATAATCCATTGGTTTGATCCCCTCGTATAATAACAATTCATATTCAATAGTTTATACACAATGAAGATGATGATCTGTGAAATTCAAGAGTGTTCGCGGGATAATCCAGATAATTATTTGTTGAAAATGATTTTTTGTCTGCATTCGCCCAAAACGCGAGTTGAGAATGCCTAGTCGCCTTGGGTGTTATAATTATGGTCCCAGGCATGTACAAAGACAACGCTATGTATACCTCGGAGACAAGTAAATATAACATGCAGCTGTGCCTAATATCTACCATATATGTATATCTAACACATACACCTTAAAATTAGCATTTATTGCCCTACGTGCGACGTCGGAATACAGCGGCCACCCGAGCTTCCTTGTTTTGGGTCGTTTCGGGTGGTCGTGTGGTATTAACGTCGGGCTTTGAGTTGCAAGGCGGGCTCATCGTCACGAGCCGGCGTTCGGATCCAACCCATTCTCTCAAAAATCCTGCAGCTTACTATGAGAATGCTTGCCGCGGTTATCTGATGGGTGGGAGGACGGGCATCATATAGTCATGTCAATCAAAGAGCTCGGTATAATGCGCAGAAACAACTAAATAGGGAGCTGTTCGATTCCAAACATATAAGTAGCCAATCAGAAAGTTCGGATCAGCTGTGCAATTTGAGGGACGGTGTATATGACGGTGTATACGACGGTGTATATGACGGTGTATATGTAGGTGTATATGTAGGTGTATATATAGGTATGTGTGTACGTGCGAATTTGGAGTAAGGTATCCATCAGCTAACGGAGGTCCTGGTGTTTCCATGTACTGACGGCGCAGCAGCGAGCATCCGTGTCAGCGCTAATGAGGTGTGGCTGCTTCGGTTCACACGCACGGTGGGTCGGTGTATGGGTAATCTATCTCATAATGTTATCTGTCTTATAGATCCATATTAATTAGATACGACGCATCTTCCATTATTTAGAGAGCTCTAATAAAAGGAGTCCTACAATGCATGTCCTCGTCATGTTGTCATGGAGTGGTTCGTATCGGGAACGCAATCGAAACACCATGTCAAATGGATTATCACGGTGGGTAGACCGACATTGTAAAACGTGCGAGTTATGTCACCTTCTGTGATTTGGACTTGTAGGCGTCGACAACAGAGTAACATTTCAGTATCGTTATGTGTGTATTGGAATAACATAAGATGTATTGTGTCAGTGATTGATCGATTGGGTGTTAACGTCGTTTCATCCACTAGGCAATATCACGACACCGTGTAACAGAATAACGAAAATAAATATAAAATGCAGATTACAATGCATTTAACATACAGTTTTACGAAATATAAGTTGTATTCTTAGCATGACACAATTCTGTCTAGTTTAGACTAGTTTAACCTAGTTGAGTATAATTAGTCAAGTTGCGACTACAATAGAGCGATGTATACAATGGATCTATCCGCTGATCTCGTTCAAACAATTAATAGCAGCACAATTCTACCAATCAGCTACCGAGCCAGTCGTTTGCTGCATTAACACATATGTGACCCGCCATATCAAATCCAGTCGTAAGTCGGGATCTGTTTTACCCTGTGCCAATGCATTCTCTTATATATGCGAGTCTTATATATTGGCCTAACAATTTTTTACAATTTTAATAATTTGTTCTTGTATTCTTTAACAATTTTATACTTTTACCCATACAGAGCCACAGACAAACATGACCAGACGACACTCTTCTATATGCGTCTAAATATGTGTGGGGCTCCCTGCAGGGTAATGGATGTTTTTTATTTTATGTCCTAAAAAATGTAAGAAACATTTATTAAAAAAAAATGATAAAAAATTGTTAGGCCAATGCATTCTCTTATATATGCGAGGCGACCTATGGTCGACTCGCATATATAAGAGAATGCATTGGCACAGGGTAAAATAATCCAGACTTACGACTGGATTTGATATGGCGGGTCACATATGTTTTCATCTTTGTTTGCCTTGTTTGGATATCCGTGCATACATATTGTGTTAAATCGATTATTACACAGTTTTGTATCATCAAATAACAATGTACCGAACTTGTTATATGAGCGGTGAGTTTTAGAAATTTAGCAATGACTATAAGACTGTCTTTCATTTTGAATGACACATTTATATATTTGTTCTCATCTAAAAATGAGAACACGGTTATGTGTGTGTAAACAAGCATAATTGAACGAAATAAAAACAATAAGAAGAAATTAAATTCTCGTCAAGATAGGACATCGATTTATAACTGCATTCGACAAAGCGATTTGAAGTCAGATAGATTTACGAAATTCAACATTACTGCAAATTACCAACAAATCAGTGTTGGAACCTCCCATGCTCTCCAATCACCTCACACACAACTTTGTGTCTATGTACATTATGTTAAACTTGTACAAACTTGTTCTTTTTCTTCGACAATTTTTCAAAGTATGTATCATTATCGCTAACCAGTAGAGTGGCATAGTAAGTTTGTGTAACTTGTCCCAATCCATTTGGTATTATACTGTAGTACACACTTGTTGTATAGTGTTTTTGCTGTTACAGATTTGCAAATCCCTATCAATGTATCAATGCTTCAGCCGGTTCATTGCATGGGATAATAGTCTATGTATTGCATGGGATAATAGTCTATGTACTGCATGGGGTAATAGTCTATGTATTGCATGGGATAATAGTCTATGTACTGCATGGGATAATAGTCTGTGTATTGCATGGGATAATAGTCTATGTACTGTTCTTAGAGCGTATTAGAGAAAATCATGGGTTAAAAACTAAATAAAACCGGTATGGTTACAACAAATCCGTCAACGCTATATTTAGACAACATATCCCCGTGCAAATAGGGTCATATTGTATCTAAATATTCACATAGGTTAATATTGTATTTATTTGATTCTGAAATAATATATAAGCCCATAGTTATTCCGTTTTATAGCGCGGACCACAGTGAAAACACATTATAAAGAGCGTACTTCTAGTAAGTCGATTTAGGTTCATATAGAGCGTAATTCAGATTTAAAAACATGCCGATATGGGCTTATTTGTGTTTATGAAGTTCAATGTTAAGTTCAACATAAGCTTATTTTCAGGATAATAGGCTCATTTACAATGTGCTTGGCAATATCGATGCTAAACTATGTATCAGTACAATTTGTCAAATCTATGTCACTTAAAACTAGCCGAACTATGCCTTTAAACTCTCAATCTTATCTCGCACTAAGTTAGTAAAATTGGTTTGCAAAGCGAAACAGTATCGATGGCTGCATGGACATCGGCAACTGTAAAACTAACCCGATATACATAGATAGACAGAACACAACGCGCATCTTAATCGAGACTATTTTATCGAATGAGTTGCGGTTGGATCAAGGATATATTTCGCGAGAGCGTAGCTTGAGCGAAATATAACTTTGCGCCGTCGGCAACGAGTTCGATAAAAGATTCGAGATTATGATGCAAGTTGTGTTCTGTATTATTCTACACCGTTCAGTCAGATAAGTTCAATCCACGAATGTCACCTTCATTGTTACAATAGTTACCTTTATTGTGATTTTAATCTGACAAATAACCAGTAATTATGGGGTGATCACCGGAAGCGGATGATCAACGTAATGTACGTCATCTTTCTTGGCGACACGTCAACAAGAATAGTTCCGGCTTGTAATCCACTACACTGAAAAAAACATCCGTGTCACCAACATCGTAAGTGTGTCAGGTGACCTATTTCTCCATAATATACCGACACACTTAGTATATTTTATCACAATATAGAGGCATACACCAATATGTATTCAATGGCTGGGATTCCGTTGAATACACGTGACTCACGTCAATGGGTGTGGAATAAAATAGATAACCGCCCATCTTTATAACGAACTTATTAATTATTGTAATATTTAATAATATGGCAAACAAAGTAATGTATTCCTTAGAAAGAATGCAATATATAATGGTCAGCCCACCCTTATACTAGAGACCTAATATAGACTTTATTAATTGCACTCAGGTGGTAAACAGAGTTATTTATTTTTTAATATTCATAGAATGACCTGCCCATCCTTATCGACTGGACAATGGGACAACGGAGATATAGACCACCACGACGTAATGTGCAATGATCTCTGAAATTAAGTTCGATACTCTTCTAGATCCGATGTGTGACACCAGCGTGTGATCAAACACCCACTATCTATCAAACCCGACAGAATTTCGCCAGAGGAAGTGCGCGTTCGATTAGGACCAACAGATCAATCGTACGGGTCGGCGCAGAACAATGATGTTCGTGTTTGGTAACTCGAACACGCCTTTTCTTTTAAGATGTTTAAGATCGTCCTGATTGATTCTTCCGCTCTTCTGTGTCGATGTCTAAACAAAAAGAGGAGTTATCCTCACGAAGTATCGTGTAACTCAATAGCACACACCAGTCGTCAAACAATGAACAAGAATCGTCAAAGGCGCACTAATTATATTGTTAGGTTGACGTATCAATGGAGCGAGTGGTTGTCTGTGTGTTGTATGTTTGATCAGCAATATTGTCATCGCACGGACGGTTATCATATTCATAAAACCATCACCACGCACGCTCAGCCCGACCCCTATAAGTATGGTGCTTCATCACCACACACGAGCTATCCGATCCCTAACTATAGTGTCCCATACGCCCAATAGTGCCGATAATGATATGTTAAAAAATTGATAACATTCATCCTGGTGTATGATATTATTGGTTTTCTCATGAATAAATAAAACAATATGCCATCATTGTGGAAGATACTGCCACATTTTGATAAAATTGAATTTTTTTCCCAGGAACGTTCTCAATTACAATGTACATGCATCTTGAAAAACAACGATAAAAGCCGCATTATAATCCGCAACTATAATGGTATCGCCCACCGTGCTGCGACATCGACACACTCCTGGTTGGAGAGGAGTACTTTTAATTCGACAACTAGCATGTGGGGCATTGTATGGAAAGATACATGTAGCAGGTTTACTTTTTTTTAAGCCATGCATGTCCATTTGATAAATCGATATTATGTTCTAATTCGCTTTGCTCGAACGAACATAAATGATTTACGAATAGCAACGACCAATGAGAGAAACGCTGTTTATTAGGTAAAACTCAGGTCTGGCAAAAACCGGCCAGAAATAACGGTTATAAGATACAACAATGACATTACCCATTCCCTTGCAACATTCTCAGCCATGTTCTCAATTATCAACTATTTTAAGGGTTGAAAGTGTGATAAGAAACGAGACATCCCTCACCAAAAAAGAGCTGTCGTTTCATGGGTGGGAGGGGGCTTTAGTCTGAGCGTAGAATGACAAGGCTATGCAATCTTGGCCATGCATGTGGATTCGGTGAATGATTGGACCCGGGAATCGTGCGATAAATAGATTCTGAGCTGATACTCGCTGTACGCTGATTGATCTGACCTGAATCTAGCTGACCAGCAGAGCGTACTTCTGGAAACCCATGGCATGCCGAGTCTCAATCGTAGTTGAACTTCGTTAAATTAATTTTTAAAGCAAAACTATAACGAAGGCGAACAATCATCAAAGACGCAATGGCGTATCGATAGAGGCAATGACGTATCGATAGAGGCAATGACGTATCGATAGAGCGACGCAATGACGTAACGATAGAGGCAATGACGTATCGATAGAGGCAATGACGTATCGATAGAGGCAATGACGTATCGATAGAGGCAATGACGTATCGATAGAGGCAATGACGTATCGATAGAGCGACGCAATGCCGTATCGATAGAGGCAATGACTTATCGATAGAGGCAATGACGTATCGATAGAGGCAATGACGTATCGATAGCGCCAATGACGTATCGATAGACACAATGACGTATCGATAGAGGCAATGACGTATCGATAGAGGCAATGACGTATCGATAGAGGCAATGACGTATCGATAGAGGCAATGACATATCGACAGACGCAATGACGTATCGATAGAGGCAATGACGTATCGATAGAGGCAATGACGTATCGATAGACGCAATGACGTATCGATAGACGCAATGACGTATCGATAGAGGCAATGACGTATCGATAGAGGCAATGACGTATCGATAGAGGCAATGACGTATCGATAGAGCGAGGTGTTGCATGTTTGATAACAATATTGTCAGGACATGGACTGTTATCATATTAATAAATCCATCACCACACACGGTCAATCAGTTCCATAGCTATAATAGTGATCTATACGCCCAATAGTGCCAATAGTCCAATGTTAAATAATTGAGAATATTCGTCCCGGTTTTCGGCATTGTTTTATCGTGATAAAACCAAAATTAATCCATCATTGTGGACAAGTACAAGCACATTTTGATACCTTTGAATTTTACTAAAAAATTGTATCAATTATCTCGAAAACACTACAGAGGCCACATTATAACCCCCAGCGTTAGTGTATCATCGCCCACCAGAGCTGCGCCATCCACCACATTCCGGATTAGAGAGGATTACTTTTCATTCGACAACCATGCAGGATGCCAGGTATTTTAATGGAAAATCAATATAGCTAATATATCATATGTTCTGTTTAAAGACCCATTACATTTCTTTTGGTATATAAATATTTTAAAACTAAACTAACGTAGGCGAATAATTGTCAAATACGCAATAACGTATCGATGGAGCGAGGCGTTGTCTGGGCGTTGGATGTTTAATAACAAATATTGTTAGGACATGGACTGGTATCATATTAATAAATTCATCACCACACACACTTGGTCCGACCCATAACTACAGCGCTCCACCACCAGTGCAATATCAATTCATAACATTCAGTTAAGGATTGTTCCATCACACATCGGAGCTACGAGCATCCATTCGTAGATATGGGCATACCACCAAATTCAGCCTGTTTATTAATTGTTCCATTATCCATTCATCATGGTTGGGAGAAGATACTTGTCATTCAGATTCCACGCTGGCCAGCCATTTACCTTTATTAAATGTAAATATGTTTTGCCAAAATAATGTAAATATGTTTTGCCAAATGTAAATTTGTTTGGCTATATGCAAATACGCATTGCCAAATTATTTTAGAAATTGCCAAAATGCTATCAGTTTCAGCAATATTGAGTTTTATATATGACAGTCGCTGATTGAATGACTTTTGGTATCCAAGCAGTTCGTTGTTAATAATTTTCTTCTCTCTATTTGGGGTATATCGTAACACAATCACCAAACAATAACATTGTAGGGAGGTTTCTTCTTCAGAAGGGCATATTAAAACAAAGATGATTAGTTAAATAAGCACCACAACAATGCATACACATGTACCCCTCGACCCATCAATCAGATTACATGTAACTGCGTCTTTATATGTGTGTTAACGTTATACAACACACGTTAAGAGTTTCCTGAAATAAATGACATTTAGTGTTCAATATTTATTCAACATTCTTAAGTTACAACAAAATTACGTCCAAAAGTTTTGCCAAATGAAAATATTAGCGAGTTTGCGATTTCAAACGGGTACGGGTACCGGTACGGGTACTGGTAGCTACCCGTACCGGTACACGTTTTGAAATCGCAAACTGTTTTACGGGTAGAATTAAGCATATCGACGGGTAGTGTATGGTGAGCCAATTGCAGCACAATATATATGATGTAGAGAAATTGTTATCCGCTTCGCTTTCTTGGCCGACGTTATACTTGTTGTTATGGTTATATGATGGACATCTGCGTGGATAATGGATTGCATTAACCAGGGACGAGGCGAAAGTGGAAGGGGTTGGCGTCTTTCTTTGACTCATTTTGGTAACATTTTCAATAATTAGCTTTCATAAGTAATTTCCCAGACCGTTCGAGTGTCGTCTAGAACAGATGGAATTTTCTGACTAAGAAAATATGTTATGATAGCACAAATATACAATTACGCTAATTTAATAATCCAACCATTATTCGGTGTAAAATGTGTTGGTTTAGACCCAGGGTCCAAGAATGTCCTACATGCATGCACTTTTAGTCAGATATAAGACCGAAATTGCCCCTTATATTAGTTGGGGAATATTTAGTCATATAACTGGTAATGGGTTGGAATCTTTCGAAGGGTCGGGCAAGGGAATATTCATCCCAAGAACTTGGATATTTGTCTGGGTCTAAACCCGGATGTAGGTAGAACAAGAGCTACACTGGGCGTGCAAAATATCCCCTCTCTTGGGTCGGCGGAAACTGGTAAAAAAGGGGCATAACTCTGGTAAAAATTGGCGGACGGAACTCAAATTTGAACTTGACCTGTGTTTTGGTGGGAGAAAGTAATATACCAAATTATCATTGAATCCGATAAGCTCTAGTAAAGTTATCATCCGGAAAACAAATTTCAGGGATTTTCTAAGTCAAATTACGTCAAATAAGGGGCATAACTACGGTGAAAATTGGTGGACTGAACCCAAATTCGAACTTGAGCTGTCTTTTCTCCTAATAAACCCACATACCAAATTTGATTGAAATCGGTTCACTCTAACTAACTCTGCCAGAACCCAAGTTCGAACTTGACCTGTGTTTTGGTGGGAGAAAGTAATATACCAAATTTGGATTCATTCCGATAAACTATACTAAAGTTATCATCCGGACAACAAATTTCAAGGATTTTCTAAGTCAAATAAGGGGCATAACTCCGGTGAAAATTGGCGGGCGGAACCCAAATTCGAACTTGAACTTACTTTTCGGCTAATAAACCCACATACCAATTTTATTGAATTTGGTTCACTCTAACTAAAGTTATCATCCGGAAACCAGGTTAACGGACGGACGCCCGGACGGACAGACCAATACTATAATGCGGCTTTTTTTTCTTCAAACGGGCGTATAAAAATCAAACTTGTTAAATATAAAGGGTGTTTAATGGTACACTATTCATTATATGGTTCGAATAAAGAGCGTTTGCTTCACGTCTATGCGAAACAAAGAAAACAGCTAAAAGTCGATCTGATGACGGTAAGATTGTGCCGACTATGAGGTGTGTATATCAGTATTTGGTGTCACTATCGGCCACTACAATATACAACAGTCTTGGGGTTCAAATACGCCATGTCCGTTCAAAAGTCAAATATCTATATTAAAATGAGAAATCAGTCACCACCACATAAGGTACAATAACTGAACGGTTGTATTCAATCGTGTAACACATTCACGGTGTACTTATGCACAAAGGGTCGATAGGGGATGTGGCGAGAGGGTGGGGTGTATCACCCCAACTTTTGTCAACAGTTGGATATTGCATATACCTAACACACCAAAACATACGTTCAAATTATTCTGTCATTCAGTTTGATTTTCCAAAAATGTATTAGTGCGGATTTTTTTTTATAGTTTTAGACCAACATTTGCAAATATTCCTACTTTTGGTAGAAAAACATTCGGGCTATATGGTCAACAGCAGGTTGGAAATATCCAACAAATGTAAAGCTTGAGGAAAGTCAATAATTTATCAATTTTCATGTTCAGATTTCAAAACGTTCTCACACCAGACCGAACCATGGTCGACCCGGTATGCCCTGGTCTAACCACATTCAGTGGCTCGTCAATACTGATCATTGATTTGTGAAAAACAAACCAGGGCGTGAATTTGCCTGGTGTTAGACCACTAGATGTTATGATTTTGCAATTTCCAGGTTCATATCTACAAAACTGTTCTCGTACTGCATGGTCGGCAAGGTGGACCCCCCCCCCATCACAGGACTTCTGCAACAAGACTACTGATCCATTTAGAACAGTCCACAATAATATTCAGGACAGTGAAGGATCAGTTGGGGGGAATCAGAGCCCAACGGCGTGCACAATTTGAATTACGCACAAACCTCTGTATGGTGTGGTTTAAGGGGGTGTATAGTTGGGAATTTGAAGGTGGACACACCTTCTCAACGCGGAGACCCCCTATAATTACGTCCATGTGTCGAGACTGCGTATAGCACCGCCAACTCACTCTCTTAATCATAACATGTCGAGAATCCCGGGGTTAGCCCCCCCCCCCCCCAAATCACATTCCCAAAAAATAACATGTCATTACTTGAGTGAAGACAGTTGTCAGTAAACAAATCGGCGTTCCATAGTTATCTTAGTGTTAGAAGCCGCCTCGATACTTTGAACATAAAACATGGCTTAAATGACAAATGTATCAATGAGATTTGGCAATTCAATCGTGCAATAAATAGATTAATGCATAGCTGACTGTTATTTCGTATAACTAATGTACTTTTGAGTGAGAAAACTTTAGCGAAAGACTACCAGTCAACGGGATACATCTACCCGTTCCAAATCCCTATCGCTTTATGTGCTGCATTCAAAGTACGCAAATGACCGTGACGATTTTCACCGATCTACCTGGATCTACCGGTACCCGTACCCGTCCGACGGGTATCGCAAACTCGCTACTGTTTGTCACATGTCGCCAAGTCACTAGCTGTTTGCATGTAATATGGAACATCCATATACCCTCTCGGGCATATATATCCACATAAGTCAACTCTGACAACTTGTGACAGTTTAATACAGAATACAGACTAAGCCACGTCGATACATGAGGGGCAGCTATTGGTCATGTGACGATATTTTAACCAATGGACACACGAGGGTAAATACCCGTTGACGTCCGACGCAAAATCGAAGCCACAACTCTGTCTCTAAGAAGATTCCATGCGTCGCCCTATATTAGCACATAAGTCGGTTATATTAGCACAGAAGCCAGTGCCAGATGATTAAGAAGATATGGAGGAGACCGAAGATCATGCGAACTGTTCGGTCAACATGGGGGCTTCGTGTCCGGGACACAAACCAGTGCGAGGTGACAATTTTAGATACGTTATGTGTCGACCTACATGTAGCTGTTTTATTGAAGTTACATTACCCAGTTTAACATGTTGAACGCATGATTAATTATGTCATGGTTGTCGGAATAGTTCCCTGGGTATAAACTAAATATGAATCGAAGACCCCTGTCTGTAAACGCTTCTATTGATATTGATTTTATTTCGAAATATATGGTACATGTATATCACATACACCAATTTGGGACATGTCACGGCTTTTGGAGCATAGCACGCGAGAGAACACTGCCTGTATCTCAAATCGCCTGAAAGTTTCATGACGGTCTGTTATAAACCTAGTAACGAACAAGTGTCCCAGTTGGTTATCGCATCATATAAGAAAATGACGATTTAATATCCATTTTAATTGATATAAGCGTTTCTGGACATAATTTCTTCGACTCATATTATTATTGTATGCCCGAAAACTGTGCAAATGTATTGAGTAAGAGATAATTCATCGTTAAGCGTGCAACCAGTATTTCGTGAAATGATAGCGCGTCAAATTATAGGGATATAGGCAGCTGATAATACTTCTGATAAAAATGCACACGAACACAGTTTAATATGTGCGATATAGAATTTCTGATGAAGATATTTTGATTATTACGGTAGTTGTATTGTATTAGTTGCGTGCATTGCCTAGCAACGAGCAGCCGAACTATTGTATTGCTCATCAAATCTAAAGCGGCTTACTCACACTGTTCAACCCAAGATATGAGTGTTTAAATCAAAACAAACAAATGGAGTTGGCTCTAGTTAATTGATAGTTGGAAACCAAGTTGTCACAGGAAAAATAAATCTTTGATATAACATTATATTAGAGTTATAGAGGATATCCAACGAGTTATGTTGGGATATAAGATTTTATGAAAAGAGTTCGATAAATTTGATTCACAACTAGTCGTAGACGAGTTGTGAATCAAATTTATCAAACTCTTTTCATAAGATTTTATATCCCAAACATAACGTGTTGAAGGTTTTGTATATCACTTGAAAAAACTAGAACTTTATACCTTTTTAACAAATCAAAATCCCTAAAAGAAGCTGCAAATGCATAATTTACAGTGTCGGCTGAGATGATTCATGCACACCCATGTAAGATAGTAAGTAGTGCGCGCTCTAGAGCTACGACGGAAAATATAGTCCCCCAATTTGCCTCTTTGTTTTGAGTCTATTTTCGTTGGTGCAACGAATTTGGACATGAATTTAACTTTAATGAACAAAGCAAACATGTTATTGGCGCGTTGCCAAGTTATATGTAACTAGTGAGAGATAAGGAAATATGTAATGGCCCATTTTAATGATATAATAGGGGTTTATTGTAATATAACCAAGCACCACATATTACAAACTGAGGAATAGTTGAACAGTTTACCACGTGAATGTGCCCTTCGTTCCTACACTCCCGAATATCCCGAGCTCATATGTGCCTGTGTTCAGAGGGTTACAATCGCTGATGCAATTTCGATGAAACGGGGGCCCCAGTTACTCAATTGTAAAGGTGCATCATGACGCAATGGGATGAAATATTAACCCATTCTACACTAAACGGACTCTCCGTCTCAGTTATAGAAGGATACATTGCATGGAATGGTTTATTCTTCAACTAAAGGGGTGCCAGGAACAGTAATCAGACGACAGCTAGTATAAGTGCAGAAGGAGTCCTATATATTGAAGGAAATGTTCAAATAATAGGATTTGAATTTTCCATGGTTCGTAAATAGTATGTTATAAATATCAAAGTTGTGTAACTAAAAATATATACGGTACTTCGCTTCACTCCCCTCTTTCATTTTGGCTGATGTATGATATACAATACCAATTAACTTGACAAACGTTCTTCCTTCCTGTATTCTGCCCCTCTACCCCTTCATAGAGCAATATTTTTTCGGATCTAACATGTTATCTCCGTCTGCTAAATTTACCCTATATGGTATATATTCTGATACCAAGGGTAACTTTCTTATTCCGAGGAAAAGACTTGATAAATGCCTTTCAGGCTTGTTGTATTATCCCCGTTTTTGAACATGTTTTGTAAAATTATGTCAATTTGTTTTATGTGTTCAATGTTGTGTTCGAAAATTAAATATTGTTTACAATAAATAATAGGACTGGTTCAACAAAGCGACCATTGTAATAGCTAAGGAATGACTAAGGAATAACCAAAGAAATAACTACCCGTCGATGAGTATTTAGTAAAGAGAGAGTTGGGCTGGCCAGAGGCGGCGGCGAAGGTGACTCAGTCGAATTGAAATACGCGTCGCAGATAATGAAACTTGTTTCGCATCTGAACAAGTTGTTCAGTTGCTTACCGGGTCGATTATATACCCAGTGAAAATATCCCCCTGTGTGGTTTTTCCTCATCCATTCTTAAAAGTGACAACGTCGATTAAGGCCTATATCGTATGAGATGACGATAAACTCAATATAAACATATCCTAGCGAACACAACACAGACAAGAAAACCAATGTCAGAAATGGTAACGCGCTCAAGATCATATATTATATACCCAGCATGATTGTAATTATAGAATATAAAATATATTGGTTTTGCGAATGACCAACTCAGAATTCCGTTAAAATAACAATAACAACCAGCACCTAATTAACGAACCGGTGACCGACTCGGCCGTATCCGACCACAACCCCCAGTGGGCTGCAGAACGAAACATGTCTATAACAGTTGAAATATAAGACTTACAAATTATCTTTTTCATTTCTTTTATTTGTAATTGGCATAGCTTATCACAAACCAAAAATAAACATTATTGACATAATGTTAACAAAATTGAAATTCCCAACTACACCTTTTACCGGACTCGGCCTCCGGTCGCAGTTCGACATTTAATCCTCCCAAAATTCCCATTCTATAAATAAAACACCCATGCGCCCAGGTGAAACAAGAATCTCTATACCAGTATACACGCGGAGCGCGCGTAATAACATTCCATGACGGGAGCTTCGATGGCGCAGCATTAAAGACCATGTGCCAGTGCATTCTCTTATATAATTATGCATGTCTCACACACGGAGCTTCGCATTTATAAGAGCATGGGGTGACTTACAAGGTCAAGGTAAATATTGTCAGGCCAATGATTGCTCTTGTATATATATGCGAGGCTCCATGTGGGAGACTCGCATATATAAGAGAATGGATTGCACAGGGTGTTTGTAAAATTTCAGGAAGATCCAGTCATGGAAAACAACGTTATGCCCCAAGTGATATGTGTCGCCCCGTTGCGGGCACGTGATACATGTGTATTTTGTGGCGGTACTGATTAGAGTATGTACCAACATAGCCGATATCTCTGTCTATTAGATCGAATAAAACCCTCAATTACCATTCTACGGGCTCCAGCGCTAAGAGTAATGAGACTGCTGGAACACGGAAACATACACGGACGATTAGTGTTCTAACCCAGCCGACTGCTGCAATACTGCACCATTTTCGTAGTTTTTCATATCACATTTCAACGCCCTTAATTGATTTTATGCTACGGTATGCATAATTCAGAATGCACATGAACGCCACAATAAGCTGGTGACACTAATTAAATTAAGGATAATGACGATAGTATTGTAATTGCATTTGGTTTCATTCCTATCTCTCACCAAGTAATGTACACTATTGGAAAATGAGATGGATATCGAATATTGTTAGTTTACTTTACAATGATGGCATCATCGAGAAGTCCGAATGGTTGTTGTCATAAGATAACAATTCATAATTTACAGCAACCTTTGCCGAATTGGGAGTGGGTAGTGTAAAGAACATAATATTTACATACATCGGGCTATTTTCATGTTATGCTCCAAATTTCTTACTTTATTGTGAACTGTCATACCTTTGTAAAAAAAAAAAACCATCAAACCACTAATGCACATTACAACCCTCGAAATCGTGAACAGCTACCTACCTGGGTAGTGAATTAGAGCTAAGTTGTTACTGAGACAACCTAATACGCGCATGCTTGGATAGCGATTGATATGCAATCGCAGTAACGGGTGACACGCGAGTTATGAGTACATTTTGAAATTATTATACTGAGTTAATCAGACGGATGATAACCCTATTACATAACTTATTTTAAAGCTCTTTACAAACATTTCCAGGTTATCTAATCTGCGAGCTTTTAAAAGCACTTCAAGGCTATCTAAACTGAGTCATACTGATAATTACCTGCAACTAGTATGTCTGTCATTTGTATAATGGGGTACCCAGAGGGTCAATTTAATGATGCTACATGTATCCCACGCAGCGGGCTAGCATCACCAAATTCACACTCTGGTGACCTCATTCTACTTATATAGGCATCATCTTCTGTGAAGTATATATAGTCTCACATTAACAGTGTTTCTAGTTACTTTTTCCCTTCTGGGAAGTTTCTATATCCGCTAATTTGCAGAAGATAAAATGCTTAATCGAGGTGACTATTTAAATGGGTGAACATCACCAACTTCAACTTGGGAAATGCAATCTTATCCTAGGTCTCCCATAGCAGTTGAGTCCTAAGAATAATGAGATTCACAGAGGGTAGATTTGGTGATGCTGGACCGCCGTGAGGTATAGCGTCACTAAATTCACCCTCTGGGGACCTCGTTCTGCAGGTGACAGACACATTTAAAAGCACTTATTCAAAAGTCGCCGTTATTTCGTTAATAATCTTTACGTCAATTCTAACCTCGCGTGCCACTTGTTATTGCGATTTAACCCTTTACCCAACAAACCGGCCACAACCGGCCAAATAAAGCTTCAACAGCCTAAAATATCTTCGGTCTGTCTCAATAGAACCATACACATATGGATATCATTGGAACCGGCTCCTTGACCACATTGTGATAGTTACAGTTATGCCCTGTGCCAATGCATTCTCTTATATATGCGAGTCGACCATAGGTCGCCTCGCATATATAAGAGAATGCATTGGCCTAAAAAAAATCTTTTTTTAACACTTTTTACCATTTTTTCTTACATTCTTTAACAATTTTATAATTTTTAACGTGTTAAGCCAATGCATTCTCTTATATATGCGAGGCGACCTATGGTCGACTCGCATATATAAGAGAATGCATTGGCACAGGGCCCTTCTGTTGGGTAAAGGGTTAAAGTGGTCAAGCTACATGTACGTGTCAGAATATAAGACTACATTCATGCTACCAAGAGATTCGAAGAATGACCTTTACTTGTACATTAAAACCTCAAACGGAGCTCTTACAATTCAAATGGATTTGAGGTAGAGAGTCCCTTCCTGTCGCCAGTGGATCACGGATGACGGGTTTTCTCCGAATTCATTTGCTTTGATTGTTTTTGCATTGTGCTGTAAATGTCATCTTCTGTATGTATATCTATCATTTGTAACATTTGTAGGGAGAGGAGCCACTGTAAGTTTTGTAACTTGTGCTCCGATTCCTTAAGCTGAGTTTAGCTTAATAAATATGTTTAAACTGGCACCGTCGTCATATGCGATATGTCGTCATAATTATGCGATATGACGACTCAACAGCCTAAAATATCTTCGGTCTGTCTCAATAGAACCATACAAATATGGATATCATTGGAACCGGCTCCTTGACCACATTGTGATAGTTACAGTTATGCCCTGTGCCAATGCATTCTCTTATATATGCGAGTCGACCATAGGTCGCCTCGCATATATAAGAGAATGCATTGGCCTAAATAAAATCTTGTTTTAACACTTTTTACCATTTTTGCATACATTCTTTAACAATTTTTTAATTTTTAATGTGTTAAGCCAATGCATTCTCTTATATATGCGAGGCGACCTATGGTCGACTCGCATATATAAGAGAATTCATTGGCACAGGGCCGTTCTGTTGGGTAAAGGGTTAAGGAATAAATGAGACATAAACCAATCAAACCGCCGAAATACTTCAATGTTGGTAAACGTTTACAAACATTTAATATATGTCTAGCAGTGGACGAGCTAGACGACATATATTAAATGGTTGACCGTTGAGGTGTGTTTGCTGTTCAAACTCGGGGGTACAATCGATACCTAATTTCCTCGTAAATGTCAGTTATAAATATCATTTATCAACTATTACTGATTTTTGATAAGCAATGTCAATTTCTACAGCCCATATTCTTGTTTATCCCGCGAGACAAACGTTTATATATGATTTAAACTAATCTAAAAGCAAAACATCTTTTGGTTAAACACTTGATTTGGGGACGTATGTTCCTAGCCCTGTATTTGCTATCATATGAAGAAAAAAAGTCGCAGTGTGGCGGCTGCAACGTTTAGACAATTAGATTGTCCAATATCGAGGATCTCTCTCACACATGCTCTTCTCTATCTGCATAGGTTCTCGACTTATGACAACCAGACACGTTCGACGAATATGTCTATTAATATTTGCTCATTTCTGACCAGTAAATGCGCATTGTCCAGAAGTCACTAGTTGACCTGGCGTTAACAGTAATTAGATATTCCAAATGAGTGGACCTCTCAAAGAGATGCCGAGAAATAGGCTTGATTGAATCTATAGGCTGCGTACGGATCGTGAATACGGATGGGGCTGGAATATCCTGCGGGATCAGGCGCAGCACTGGATCGATTAGGGATCCGGCCACTCAACAGAATCTAAAGTTCTTCAACCCTCGAGGATGCTTCACATCCACACTGGAGGAACGCGAACATCAATGCCTTCTGGCTGATTGGCATCTGTGTCATCTATCATGGAGAGACGTGGTGACAGTGTGGGCAACTTTTGCCAAATGCAAATAAAGTTAGTACACCACCAAGTTATTAAGCACAATATATATTGATTTATGTTCACATGTATATTTTCTATATTATATTAACATTGAACCATATATAAAAATATAAAAACCAATAACAGATATTTGGTTGAATGTCAAATGTCCATCGTCCACTGTCTGATAAGCGAAATTTAAAGTTCTTCTGAAGATAACAATAATTTAAAAGCCCATTTTAAGACAATAATATGTCAAGGCAATACCCAGTGTCGCTGCTTCCTCTTGCTTTTAACTTCAACGGTATTTGTCTGAACACAGTATAATGCGTGGCTTTAAATATTTTATATTTACATGTCACAAGTAAGAAAGTATGCCAGGGCTTGGGAGAGTTTCGCTTTTCCATGTCCTGGATTGAGAGCTTGAATGCGTGCATGCATTTTGTCTTTTTCTCCTCTGTTATGCTTTGTGCTCAATGCAACACATTTATATAAAAAATGTTGGGAATTTGATGCCTGGCGAACAATTAACAACAAGCACAGGTTGAAACAGTTCCAATAGTATTATTTCCCAACCATCATTTAGATTGAAATGTATACTATTTAGAAGAAAAGTCGCACATATGCCTACATTTGGTTAAATTGAAATACTTTAGGTGTGTATGGATGAAATTTTCGAACGCTTGAAAAGCTCGAGGTAACAATTGGAGAATTATATAAAATACTAATCAAAGACCATCTATCAACGTCCCTGTCACCCTGTAATAGTATATAAAGATATAAAGGGACTGTAAATGTCACAGACGCTGCAAGGATCCAAAGTAGACGCCAACCCGCGCAGGGGTCTAATATATTGGCCTGGGTACTAATTGCAGAATAGGCACTTGTGAAATTACATCGTCAACAAAATAATGTAACATTGTAACATAATAAGTACAATAGGGGCGAACCTGCCATATTAACCACCATCACCATACAGCTGAATTGAGAGCGCTAGGCAGGATCACATTTCAAATGAATAGTTTAAAGGTACTCAATACGATTCGATGGTCCCATATAATCAGATTCCAACAACAACAACATTTTTAGAAATGGCGCTTCAGCTATCAGAATCGAATAAATGCCACAAAATAATGCTAACCACTGTCAACTATGGTATAAAATTACCCGAAACGTGTAATTTATCAACATGTTGTTCGACGAAATTTTGCCTTATTATAACACAGGGCCTCTTGATTTTAGAGTTATCCATCTTCATCCGCAATTTGGTCCGAGACCGTCGGCTCGTCGACTTGTTACTGGGCCACCAAAAAGTCTCGATGGTGAAATATAATAAATTTCAAAAAATTGATATCAAATAAGTCTGAGCTTTGATAAGTGGGTTCCTCGACTATAATCAAATATTGTTTACCGCCGAAACCTCTAAAGAATATTTATTCAGATTTGACATTTACATATACATGTATGATCTCCAATGAATCTGTGTCAGGTACACGGTAACGATATGTCTATTAAATGATAATAATCCAGCGGGGCACACTTTTTCTTGGTGGACAAACAGCATTGCCTCTCAGCTGGAATCAATCGGTGTTACCAATATTACCTCAATAGACAACTCATGGCCCCAAATGGCTCTGGTTTGGAAATGTGTCGCTAACAAAGCACCATCATACCTGCCTGCGTGGAAAGGGGGACGGGATGACCCGACCCACCGAGACAACCAGACCCAGAAACATCCCGACCCGATATACTGGGACCCCAGACCCAGGGACAACCGGACCCGTGATCAAATTTGTTTTGAATTTAGATTTTCTTTGGATTGTGACGAATCAGACGATAAATGGTGAGCAATTTAACATGGTGCAAGAGCCCCTAAGCGTGTTACCCAATCCTCGTTTGAACATTTTATAATAATATGTCATGGCTGTAATGTTTGTAATATTGTTAAAACTATTCCGACCCGATCTATCCTGAACATCTGACCCAGGGACAACCAGACCCAGGGACAACCAGACCCAGGGACAACCAGACCCAGGGACAACCAGACCCAGTGACAACCAGACCCAGGGACAACCCGACACAGGGACAACCCGACACAGGGACAACCAGACACAGGGACAACCAGACCCAGGGACAACCAGACCCAGGGACAACCAGACCCAGGGACAACCCGACACAGGGACAACCCGACACAGGGACAACCAGACCCAGGGACAACCCGACACAGGGACAACCAGACCCAGGGACAACCAGACCCAGGGACAACCCGACACAGGGACAACCAGACCCAGGGACAACCCGACACAGGGACAACCAGACCCAGGGACAACCCGACACAGGGACAACCAGACCCAGGGACAACCCGACACAGGGACAACCAGACCCAGGGACAACCCGACACAGGGACAACCAGACCCAGGGACAACCCGACACAGGGACAACCAGACCCAGGGACAACCCGACCCAGGGACAACCAGACCCAGGGACAACCAGACCCAGGGACAACCAGACCCAGGGACAACCCGACACAGGGACAACCAGACCCAGGACAACCAGACCCAGGGACAAGCGACCTAAATAACATATAACTTTTCCAACTGTAATTAAAGGATTGTGATACAGCTAAGCACTAACGGAAAGCCCTCCCAATTATGAACACAATGTCAAAGTCCGTGCTGTGTGTCCCATTGTCCATTGATAGGTGAAGATGGCGTGTACGGGAACAATTAAGTGTCCAGCGGGTTTTATTAACGCCCCCGGTGTATACTGTTCTACAAATTTTAGAAATATGTGGTCCCATGGGCATTTTATAAATAGATAATTGTTTTTTCCGGTTGTTTTGGAACGCGTTAAAGTTTTACTGCGACCCCGAGTCCGGTAAAAGCTGTAGTTGGAATGTCCAAGTTCGTGAAAGTTCTATTGACTATGCCGATGATTTGAGAAGCTTTATTGTTTTAGGATATTGTAGGAAGGCTAATCTGGCCGTGTCAAATTGAGCTATATCGATGGGATATCTCGCAGGACAACACATTTCGGGTCTTGGTGGGTTGTGTATTTACAGGATGTCTTATAGTTGCAGTATGTAACTTTTATGATCGCGTTAATTGCGTTCGATGTTTAGGTATGAACAATGGCTGGGCCATGCACACTTGAAGATTTTATGGCGGGAACACAATTTTTGATCCGCATTTAGAAGCTTTCTGGTTTGGTGAATGAAAAACCTGCAGTAATAAGCCGTAGTTTTTTTTTACAATTTGAAGGATTAGTTGTTTCAACGGAATTCATGCAACCAATATATTTTATATTCTAATTTATATTTATTGCTAATATTATGATCTTGAGGGCGTTACCATTTCTGACTATGTTTTTTAACTTTTATGTTTCAATACCGTGAACTGCCGGTAAGCACACGATGTAGATGAATAGAGGTGTTCGTGGTTCAATGGTTTAAGGGGGAGTGAATCTGTATCGCTTATACAGGAGTAGTTATTCTAAGAGTAGGGATGTCATGTTGCCAAATAAGGTATGCGATAGCACGATACCCTTGTCTATGACATGTATCATACTATTGTTTACTATAGTATGATACTGAATTGACCATCCCTCGACTATACAATGGTATAAACTAATTAGGAATTATTATGTTATAATACTTTATTATTTATATTCTCACGTATTGTGCTTACTTATGTAATTAACCCTAGGGCCGGATTCGTCATCTCAGATTTAAACCTGGTCTACGAAACCTCTAGGTTTAAACCGCCGTGAATCAGCTAAATCAGTGGTTTAAACCCGAGACCCGCATGTCTAAGTGGCGCATTCGTCATCTCTGGGTTAAACCTGGACCAGCCTGACAAGTGGTTAGCAGTAGTGTCTCTGTATCGAGTCAAGGATTAGTGCAAATACACGTTTGTGCTGTATGAACAATGCAAACAACATCGTAATTCTAATGAAAATGATTTTACGACCCGAGTCATACATTCATTTTCAGTATAATTGCCATGTATTTTACATCGTTCATACAGTACATGAGTGTATTTTGCGCTCATCCATGGCTCAAATCATTCATTTGTTGGAAATGGTCGGTTGAGTATAAACGGAGATGGTCCCATAAATGGTCGGCCTTTGTGTACAGATTTAACCACGTGATTGATTACCCTACGATTATTGCAGCTGGGTTGTTTACTTACACACGAAGGACTGTGATTCCGTCGCAATTGGGGGTAACCATGAAAATGTCATGCACGATTTCGCAGCCGAAATCAAACAGTGCTTGCTATTGATTTGTTTACTCACGATCGTTTCGTGAGCATGCACTGTTCAACTACTCACTTATAATTGAACCATGGTCGTGTGAAGGTTCACTTACGCATAGAAATATGTTTTCCTGACTAATACAGTTTCCCTTGTAGGGTGCACTCATTTAAATAACGACCCCTCTGTGTTTGCCCACATTACCGATAGTCTCGGTCGAATCGGTGACATTTCGGGACAAGGATGTAATTCCTAGGTAGCTTTCATAAAAGAATACATATCTGAAATGATGTCTGGTGGTTGTTTACATTACAAGTACTCTTAGTTAACCGAAACGGATGTTAATCTGGTGGTCGTTTACATTACTGGTATTCTTAGTAAACCGAGACGGACGTCAGTGGTTCTGAGTTCATTCCAACTACAGGTACAACGGAATTATACATTGCCGCGACAAGGAGAAAACACTCCGGGCCAGATTAGTCGAAAATCACCGCACGAAAAAGAGAAAACACCCCGGGCCAGGTCAGTCGAAAATCACCGCGCGACCAGGAGAAAACACACCGGGCCAGGTCAGTCAAAAATCAACGCTTGCTTAAGGTTGTTCCACACCGGACGCGAGCGAGCGATTATAACGGCCGTTTTCTAACGTCCGTAGCAGTTCAAAGAGCGCGATTTTTATGTTCACACCACAAGCGACCGACTCGCTGACCACGAGGCGATTATAGCAGTGATTTTTTGCTTCGTCGAATTGTCGCTTTGTTGCAAACCAGCGAGATAATTGGACGGCTCTCAAATAGGTGTTTATACGACGGTTATTTTTCTATTTGATGACGGCACACTGATTTGTCGCCGCGATAATGGAGGACTTTAGCAAGAGGCTAATAATCGAAGTACAACGCATGTGTGTCTGTATGGCACATGTGTGTCTGTGTGACTGTGTGTGTCTGTATGATTGTATGTATGTATGTATGTATGCATGTAGATCGACTTGTGAGTATTGTATTAATGATATATGAGGATATATTTGTTAAAACTTTCATGAAGAATACTGCTCTTACTCTTGTTTATATGATTGTTGTAATACGTTAATACTAATCACGTGCAACCACGCCACGACCATGGTTTGTTCATTTAAAACGAAAACTCACACATGACAGAGCAAAATATTACGTACCATTGTACGCCATAAAAGTTTTAACATATAAATCTCCATTTGCCATGAATACTATATACCCACAGTTCGGAATACTGAACTTTACATTCTTGTCTACGATATATATGTGTAAGAATTTACACAACATGTGTAAGGCTTAGGTGTTGATTTTATGCACACCAGTGTGTATACATGTGTATAAATTGACCCATTTATTGTGTAAAATATGTTTAATATAAAAAATGAATATTGTTGTGTAGCAGGGCTACACGTTGTTTGTAGAAACCCTACACATTAGTCATAAGTGTGTGGGGTGGGGGTATCCCCCATGCAGCCACCTGACTCCCCTGAAATTAGCGTACACACGGAATAATAACCTGACTATCGCGCGCGACGAAGCGTTTCAGTCGCTTGCGGTGTGGACATAACAATCGCGCGCTTTGAACTGCTACGGACGTTAGAAAACGGCCGTTATAATCGCTCGCTCGCGCCCGGTGTGGAACAACCTTTAGTCTCGAGGTTCCTGACCTATAACCGCGATTTCATCATCAGTGCTGACATTTGCCGCAGTGGACAAACATCATTGCCTTGACTGACAGCAAGTGGTGTCCCGATAACTACCATTCGATCGGACTGTCTGAAAAGCACGGCTTGCTCAAACAAATTACCTCTCGTCTGGTTGGGATCTGCTATATTTCACAACAAGGAATTCCCCCCCCATGTAACTTACAGATCTGGGATGATGAGCTGTGGTGGACGTTTACATTACTCTTAGATCATCGAGACGGATGGCGATCGTTGTGTGGTTCACCGGGGCAGGTGTCAATAGGTGTGTGATTCACCGGCACGGATGTCAATGGTTGTGTGGTTCACCGGGACGGATGTCAATGATCGTGTGGTTCACCGGGACTGATGTCCATGGCTGCATGTGTGGTTCACCGGGACAGATTTCAATAGTTGTGTGGTTCACCGAGACGAATGTTAATGGTTGTGAGTTTCACTGAGTCTGTGCGACTTACATTGTTGCCGCGAGAAAAGAATGTAAACCGTCCGGGCAGGTCGCTCGAAACCAACTACTTAATATTACAAATTAAAGCCACATGCGGTTTGCAAAATGCACCTAATAATATTCGCTTTTGAAATTTTCCCGGAATATAAATAGGTCGATAAATTCTTTTAAATCACTTCTTCGATAAACCAAACGCTCTTTATAAAAATGCTCTTTACTTTTTGTTTACAGATCTGAGTATCTCCGTTATGTAGTCAATATACTCATCATGTTGTGTCCGTGGCCAATTCAGGATTAAGGTTTATATAACGTAATGGTGGTCTGGACGGGCGTACACAGTACACAATTCAGTATCTATATATAGTACACACTGACCGTCTTTAAGTATCTTTATTATATGAGCATAAGTTTCTTTCCCTAATTCCTATATATGTTAAAACATAACGATGTTCACCTCATTAATGAAACAACAGGTTAAGAACGGTTCTGAATATAGATAAGGTTTTCCCAGCGACCTTCAACGTCAAAACGTCTTGTCCAATCAAAGCTCTTTTTATATAATAACACAGTTATCGCATTGATTCTTGGTTGGCACGAGGACTTGTCGGCCATTGAAATCAATATTCACCTCGGCCTACGGCCTTGGTGAATATTGACTGCCTCGGGTTGACAATTCCGTGTGTCAACCTCGAAACAATGCGATAAGTGTATAATATCTTATAATGTTATGCCGATCGGTTGGCAGATTATATGAAGCCGGTGCGTCAATATTTATTGTGTGTGCCAGTCTATATCGTATACCTCCTTTAAATAACGTAGACAATATTTGGAAACTCGAATAAGTCATGTCAATTACCTGTGATCAACGACCTACCCATGATTGCTGACACGGATAACATTGCCACTCGGCATCACCGACATTCACATGTAAACCTGGTTCCGATCTCTTATAAATTAGTCCTCGTTTGGTACCGTATACGTATGTACTTTTGTGATCAAATCATCGATGGCTGTGGTTCGGTTTGAAGAAACCTTGACATCTTCTGTGTGAAAAAAATCGGTGTCGCCCACGACATTCTACGACAAGGAGAAACCCTGGGGCCAGGTCAGTCGGAAATCACCGCGTTCTTATATACTCTTGAGGTTCCAGACCTATCATCAGTAATCTCCACATCGGTGCCGACATTTTCCTTTGGTGACAAACATCGTTACCTCTCGATTGAAACCAATTGTCCCCATACAGCCTTTTCTCGTAAAAATAAGCACCTAACGGGCGTATTTTAACCAGCGAAATGCCCTCGTATTGGCATTATTTATCCTGAATATACGCTCTACATGGACATAAAACTCAGTGTTGTTCAACATGGGACTATTTACATACGAACTACGACCATATTGGTATTAGTTAACTCTCTATATATAACCGTAAGGCCATTTAGGGGCGCAACCAGCAGCACCAACCGTGTGATGTATGTACATATATTATATCCATGCTGTTCTCCTGTGTGATATGAACCTATTAATGGGTGGAAAATATGTACAATGTCATCGTATTTAAAAAGGAAATAAGATCAAAATGGCACTGTGTGAGCAATAGGTTCCATACAAGCATATTTACCGTGGCAATGTGTTTTCACTGTGCCCGAACCATTCAGCGACATATAACTATGGGCTTAGTTCGGAATCAATTAAGTCAATATGAGCATAATGTGAATATTTATGTTCAATGTGAACCTATTGCTCGAGGATGTGTTGCTGTATTGATTTAATCGGGGTTTCCCCTGGTGTGAAATAATAATAATATTGCGGCCATTTGTGACTTTGAAATCGGACTACCATTTTCGTCCATCTGCAAAGAAAACAATAACTGGCGAGATATGACATTGATGAGATAATCTGTCATTACCCACGCGGCCGGATAACCAGCGGATGAGATATCAGTCTGGTTCATAACGGATCGAATTTGTGAAATGAGCCAACGAAATTATGCTATAATGGATGTACTATAAGATATGGCTTTTGCTGATTGATATATACCTAATTCACAACAAAGGTCATTCCCTGGCGAGCGCTGTGTCCACAATTCGCACTCGGTGAGAGCATGCATATGCAGCCTGTTCTCGTGACACTAAGCACGGCCATGTAACAGGCGTATTTTCATAAATTATTTAAATTATTTAACCTCAATATACGCTCTGGACCTAAAACGCGGATTTAAAACAGTACAATATGGGTTAATATTTCCATATTGGCATTATTTATTCTGCCTTTATTCATCGACACGATTGACCAGAATCACGCCTTTTATAATGTGTTTTCACCGCGGTTCGCGCCAAGATGCACATATGTGAATATTTTGGTCCGATATGAACCTATGTGTAGGAGGATATGTTGACATTTGAGTACAACTTTTTTAGATCGGATCAGCCCTGCGTGATCAGGTGGCGAGGCTATAGAAGGTTTTTTTTATATTATAACACTTTCTAATTCCACTTACTATTGTGTATTGGAATTCCACTTGCATCCATACGCATTCTACCTTTGCAAACTGTTGGCTGTTATCAATGGCAATGAACATATATGAACATATATGAAATATAAATGAAACTAACTTTTCTCGATTTCAGGTTCAATGAAAAGTGGTAAGCGAAAATATAAAAAAAAAATATATATATATAAAAAAAACAACCTTATCAAACACAGACACCGTACTTGTAGAGTGACGTACCATTGACAAATGAGCTAGTTTTATTTTATTAAAGGAACATAGTATGGTCATATAATATAATCTGAAATAGTCGTAATGCTTGTTTGCAGAGTCACTCGGGTTAAACTCACACACCTAACGCCATTTTAACATTATAACAAGGGTCATGTTCTTCATGTCACCGCGCCACCACACTCCGTATTACAATTCGCGGGCTCTACTACCATCAAACTTTTCCGGGTCAGACATGATGATTTTGTATACGGAATGAGGTGACCAGGTGTCATGGCGGCGCCCTGTAAGACACATTTTTCGGAGCGCAAAAAATATGTATTTTCGACACATTAAAGAACTTTATTTGGCCGGACACCATTGCCACTTTATGCGCAAAAGGACTATCTACCAGGCAGCGATATTGCGGTATGTCAGTTTTGTGCAACAAAGTGTAATTTGAGTGATATTTGTGTGTCCACATGATGAAGTACATCACCATTTTCGTGCATGGATGAGCGCTGTTGGATTGACCCACTAAATTGAAATTAATAACTCGCCGACTGCAGGTACTGTTTATGTCTTATCAATGATGTCCATGTGGAATTTCCAACTGCATAGGGCCAAGATCACATAATTCAATTTGCACCCTCCCATCGCCTTTGAATTTCCCATATACATGACTTGAATTTTGACTGGACACCGGGGGGGAGGGACCTAGAAGAAATTCAAAACAAATATTTTGACCAAAAGTAGGAAGAAAACCAAAAATTCCACATACATTGCTGGTTGAAAAATCAGACCACCAGAACAATTTCAACCCATTATTGGTGTGATATTTCCAACTAATATTGTTTCCAACTGGTGAAAACTTTGACAATAGATGGTGGGGATCTCATGTCCCCATTGCACCTCAAAATATTTGTAACGTAATTTACACCGCAGCCAAACGAACCAAGAAAAATCCACAACTCTAGAAAACTTCATATGGGGTCTCCATGGGGTGGGGTTATCCGATTTTCCACAAAACCATGAAAACGTTTGGCACCCCGCATATGCATGTACTATGAAATTATAACATAGGCGTGTACCTATTTCCAAATAACAATACACTTTCTCATTAAATAGAAGGTCTTTATGCATGATATCAGCAACGTTGCTGCAGGTCGGTGGGTGTCTCATCCCATCCAACTTCGGTAAAATATGTCAACAGTTGGACATTTCATAAAGTTATGAATTGCCAATATGGATTATAGGTTGTTTACCGGACGCAATTCACTTGAACCAGCACGACTAATAATGTTCTGATTGAGCTCATTCAACGCCGTCTAAACCGCCGCGTTCTCACGGGCGTAATATTTGGAGCAAGAAAATATTAGTGCACAATTGAACCTGATATTTTCTTGCAGATATTTTCTTGCAGCTACATGTGGACGCGCCATTACATCCATTACCCTGCAGGGAGCCCCACATATATATAGAAGCATATAGAAGAGTGTCGTCTGCTCGTGTTTCTCTGGGGCTCTGTATGGGTGAAATTATAAAATTGTTAAAGAATACATGAACAAATTATTAAAATTGTAAAAAATTGTTAGGCCAATGCATTCTCTTATATATGCGAGGCGACCTATGGTCGACTCGCATATATAAGAGAATGCATTGGCACAGGGTAAAAACAATCCCGACTTCCGACTGGATTTGATATGCCGGGTCACAAATATTACCTATACAGGTTATACACTATATATTGCTGCGTGTGACCTTCTTTGCAGAGAATATATTTGTGCCCACATACTCAGAAAAATAATTACGGCAAGTGTAATTAACGTGTTAATTTCCAACAGATAAGGAGTGTGATCGAGCTATGTTTGTTCAGTTATAACGTCCAACATGTCGGAAGTAGTACAATTTCCATGTGGTATTGTATAGTACATTCATGCACAGCAATTACAACATATGATCGTCTTTGTATATGTGGATGACGTTATTGCACTTGCAAACTCGACAACAACACGAAAGCGTGGATAGTATTGTTGAACGCGGCTATTTCCAAGCGGCATTTATATAATGCTTTCAAGCATGCTAATCTGCTTGTCTGATTGTTATCTGGAGCCATATCTGTCTAGTTATAATGTCAGTATGTTAAAGCCGTATCTGTCTAGTTATAATGTCAGTCTATTAAAACATTCGTCTCTTTTAACCCGTGGTATAATTTGCGGAGTCAGCAACAGCATACACCATAACGTAGGCATATATAAACAGACATGACTCGTTCGAAACCAAAAATGATGCATACATAATTTGTTAAGGTATCTCAAAACAAACTAATGCAGAGAATTTCCGAAAAAATTCCTCGATATTGCAATATCATACATTTCCATATACTAGTTTGTTAAGTCCTATGCCATGCGCCGACAAGTGGGTCCCTATATAAGCGGAAAACGACTAACCAAATTGTTAATTTTAGCCAGAGCTAATCTGATCTACTCTACTACCAGAAAAGGCACAACGCAGCAATAATGAATCGAGACTCCACTTCTCCGCGCATGGCTAAGGATATACATGTATAGATAGATTTTATTGTAAGTCCGTTTTTTGTTTTTTATTCGTACCATATATCTTGGTTGGAAGATTAAACTAGTCAATCCGAAAATACGAGTTTCGTGAATAGTATTTGGTGTATGTTAATTGGAGCAAAACCGCTATGTGGCTTTAAACTAGTCCAGCAACTAGAAACTCGTCGACAAGTGTAACGACGCTGACACTAAGGCCGTTGTTTGTCATCAAGAACAGTTTAAAGTAGGCCCAGCAACACTAGATATTGGCTCTTAAAGATGGTCTTATTTCTTCCTGAACACGTTTTATATAGTTTCCGGGGTAAAACATACATGCAATAAATATGAGTCGAAGACACCTATTGATTTAATTCCAGTTTTATGGTATAATATACATGAATTTACAATTAATTTTGGACACTTTACGGCTCGCGTCCATCAGGACCGTATCATGTGGCGTAATGCCATTTACACATTCTAAAAAATAGTGACGAAAAACGTCCCACTTGATTATCGCATTATATATAACCAAATGTCGATATAAAATCAATATTAACTGAAATATGTGTGCCGAACAGGTGCATTAGATTCATATGTATTATGTTATAACCCGGAAGTTATATAAAACGTGTTTGTGAAGATATGGACCATGCATCTTTAATAATATAAAGTAACATCGGCACTTAAAATGACGGTTTTAAGAAAGGGAGGATCAATATTGGCTGTTTGGTGAGTAAATTTAAAACTCTTAAATCGAGACACTTATACCACCATAGGCTGCGCCGCTGTGGACACACGTATCACAGTGCCGATGGAAGTGTAGGTGTGACATCTTATTATGGTGGATTTTGGCGACATTTGATCGTCATAACTATTATTCCACAGCTAGCCATATCGCTCGTTTAAGCACAGTTATTCTAACAAGCTCTAAGAGTGGATCGCGGTCGATCTCTCGGGGATTCATCTGCCTGAATCTCTTGTGGCTGTTGATCTTTACTCATCACGCTGTGTTACATGTGTCATGCTCACACACACTTCCACCTAACCCTTTACCCAACAGAAGGGCCCTGTGCCAATGCATTCTATTATATATGCGAGTCGACCATAGGTCGCCTCGCATATATAAGAGAATGCATTGGCTTAACACATTAAAAATTATAAAATTGTTAAAGAATGTAAGAAAAAATGGTAAAAAGTGTTAAAAAAAGATTTTATTTTAGGCCAATGCATTCTCTTATATATGCGAGGCGACCTATGGTCGACTCGCATATATAAGAGAATGCATTGGCACAGGGCATAACTGTAACCATCACAATGTGGTCAAGGAGCCGGTTCCAATGATATCCATATTTGTATGGTTCTATTGAGACAGACCGAAGATATTTTAGGCTGTTGAAGCTTTATTTGGCCGGTTTTGGCCGGTTTGTTGGGTAAAGGGTTAATAACTTAATGCATAACCCAATTATGTCACCAAACATGATTGTTCTTACTAAGAACAAATCGCACGTGTAATTTCTCAGCATAATTACATAAGTGAGTCAAAGTGTAAGTTCAAACCCTGGCGATCAGTTGTGTGTTATTTGTTACCTCGCGTTCACATTTACGTAGTTGGCCCTTGTGGGCATGGGCTCGTTACTTTTGGGAGAACTGGAACGACAAAAAAAAAGACAAATATAAATGTTATAAGTGCTGGACAAAATCAATGAACCTGTATTTCCTCCACCAGTTCTGACACAGCTTCATCTGTCCACATTTTAGAAGAATTATGCGTACAACAAAAGGTCGCAAAATTGGGGACCCGTCTTAATACACATGAAACTAATGTATGCGTGGATAAAAATGCATTTATTTCACACCAATAAAACGGACTACGTACATGTACGTGTGAGTGAATGGGGGTTGCCACGGTCAAACACAACGGTAAACGATCGTGGAACTATAATTGTCGTAGAGAAGAATATAATATAGCTATACGTAATGAGTAGAGATCAACCTTCGTAAGGCGCAATGGGTTAATTGATCCAGTATACACATTGTGTGTAAACGCAACGGGCGACATGGCTAGCCATGGCATAGTAATTATGACGACCAAACATTATTGTCACCGAACTCCACCATAATAAGATGTCACACCTACTACGCCATCGCTACTGTGATTCGTGTATCCGCAGCCATAGTGTAGCACATCTCAGTATTGTTAACTTGGAAATCAATACATCTGCATTCATTTGTATTAAACTGGGTAGCTATTCCTACATTCTAGTTACATTGCGTTTGCAACTTACCTACATCTGTTTTATATCTAATCGTAATCTAATTAAAATTGGTAAGTTATGGCTGTTATCACATTCAGAGAAATACTGTATAGGTCGATAAGTGAAAGACATTCTTGAATATGTCGTTATATAAATACAATGGTAGTATATTAAGTTCAGTGATGACGAACTTGGTTCGAACCCCGATAAGCGCGGATGTGTGATCCACACACAGAGAAGGTAATCTGATTCGGGTATCTGGAGTATATATAGTTTTCCTGAGTTCAGCGGTTTCTGGGTGCACTGAAGAGGTTTCTGCTTCTTGGTAACATTATGCTCTGTGCTGATGTAAGGTTTCTGCTTCTTGGTAACATTATACTCTATGCTGATGTAAGGTTTCTGCTTCTTGGTAACATTATACTCTATGCTGATGTAAGGTTTCTGCTTCTTGGTAACATTATACTCTATGCTGATGTAAGGTTTCTGCTTCTTGGTAACATACTCTTTGCTGGTGTAAGGTTTCTGCTTCTTCGTAACATTATACTCTATGCTGATGTAAGGTTTCTGCTTCTTGGTAACATTATACTCTATGCTGATGTAAGGTTTCTGCTTCTTGGTAACCTTATACTCTGTGCTGATGTAAGGTTTCTGCTTCTTGGTAACATTATACTCTATGCTGATGTAAGGTTTCTGCTTCTTTGTAACATTATACTCTATGCTGATGTAAGATTTCTGGTTATTGGTAACATTATACTCTATGCTGATGTAAGGTTTCTGCTTCTTGGTAACATTATACTCTATGCTGATGTGAGGTTTCTGCTTCTTGGTAACATTATACTCTATGCTGGTGTAATGTTTCTGCTTCTTGGTAACCTTATACTCTATGCTGGTGTAAGGTTTCTGCTTCTTGGTAACATTATAATCTATGCTGATGTAAGGTTTCTGCTTCTTTGTAACATTATACTCTATACTGATGTAAGGTTTCTGCTTCTTGGTAACATTATACTCTATGCTGATGTAAGGTTTCTGCTTCTTGGTAACATTATACTCTATGCTGATGTAAGGTTTCTGCTTCTTGGTAACATTATACTCTATGCTGATGTAATGTTTCTGCTTCTTGGTAACATTATACTCTATGCTGATGTAAGGTTTCTGCTTCTTGGTAACATTATACTCTATGCTGATGTAAGGTTTCTGCTTCTTGGTAATATTATACTCTATGCTGATGTAAGGTTTCTGCTTCTTGGTAACATTATACTCTATGCTGATGTAAGGTTTCTGCTTCTTGGTAACATTATACTCTATGCTGATGTAAATTTGGTAAGTCGTGATATATCCTGGAGACTGAATCGACCATTAACCCTTACTTTACTAAATGGTTTAGCCGTTTAGCTCACTGTCACCTACCGTGACTTTAATTTCAACAGACCATTTGCATTTCATTGGTTAAATAAAACATTATATATTTTAAAACCAGTAGTTTCTGATGGTAGGAAGCGTATGGGTGTGTTCCGGTCTCTCGTGTGGCCTCAATCCATTGGGGACCATAATGGAAATAAATTGTCCTAGGACTGTTTTCTTATGCTATCCCCGATGGTTTTTGGTCACCTGTTAGTACCGGACAACTCCTTTACAGTCCCATACCCTATATAAACGCCATACTCATGCCGAGCATTGGTCAACTGCGGTAGTGGTTATGTACCACTTGGTACACCACGTCCGCAGTTGACTATTGTCCAGTAATAAATCAAATAATTTGATATTTCTATATCTTTACAATTTATGTTAATCTGTTACGTGTTACATGTATATCACATATATACCATGTATTCCTGTTTATGTTTTATCTATACATGTAGGTTGTCCTACACCAATATGTGTCTTGAAGACCATTAAAACGTATCTTATGGTTTATCTCAGTCAGTTATAAATGTAAACTTTGGAACGGTCTATCATTCATTTAGATGTGTCCCAAGGAGCACAAGAGCAGACTACAACCAGACGAAATAATAATACAAGTGCAGTAATTCATATTCATTGGAGGGAAATGTTTAAATAATAAGTTCAACAACGTTTGTTGAAATTATTATCTGAACATTTCCAAATTACTTCATTACCAAAAATACTCACAGCAATACCAAGCACGTTATCATATGTGACCCGCCATATCAAATCCAGTCGTAAGTCGTGATTTTAACCTTGTGCCAATGCATTCTCTTATATATGCGAGTCGACCATAGGTCTCCTCGCATATATAAGAGAATGAATTGGCCTAACATTTGTTTTACAATTTTAATAATTTGTTCTTGTATTCTTTAACAATTTTATAATTTCACCCATACAGATCCCCAGATAAACATGAGCAGACGACACTCTTCTATATGCTCCTATATATGTGTGGGGATCCCTGCAGGGTACGGGATGTTTTTTTATTTTATGTCCTAAAAATTGTAAGAAACATTTATTTTTAAAAAATGATAAAAAATTATTAAAATTGTAAAAAAATGTTAGGCCAATGCATTCTCTTATATATGCGAGGCGACCTATGATCGACTCGCATATATAAGAGAGTGCATTGGCACAGGGTAAAAAAATCCCGACTTACGACTGGATTTGATATGGCGGGTCACATATTTGCCAACAACGTCCCATGATAACGGTTTTGCTTGTCAGTTTGGACGTTGAACCAGGGTGGTTTGCAGCTTTCATATATATGGTGATGCCTAGTTCAAACACGTTTAAGCAAACATCAATTGCCACGTGTAATCATCAGTGTGGTATATAACATATATATTTTTGCATCAATAAGACATTATTAGCGATTCAAAAATAAGTATATGTATGTATCGGGACGCCAACTACAAAATACATTATGTTTTGTTGCTGACGATACTGTTTGTTGTCTTATATACTGAAAATAAATTCTGATCACCATGCAATTCCACAGCGAACTGTGACCTTGCATGACCTCTCGAAGTCTCTTGATGGAGTTCGCGCATGTATATTTATTGAAGAAGCAAGTGGAATTTTCGCTATGCTGACAAAAACATCGAGGTGGATAAAACTTATAGATTTCTAAACTCGAAATTTAATATCTCTGAGCTTTGAAGGGTTGGTTTCTCGAGCAGTGATAGATTTTCGCAAACAGCACGTGTCCTATTGTTCAACATATTCCATCGGATCCGATCATAAATATTTATACACTATGTGGCAAATTGGTTCAAATATTGAAAATACTCTACGAGGACAACTTACAAAGGGATATAATTAATCAGGCAGTCGATCTATAACATGGAATACACACTAAACAATGTGCCCATAACGTAGAGTGGTCTAAGAGGACTACAGAACACATTGATTTCTTGTTAGTTTACACAATGGAACACCTTGACCATTCCTAGCAATTATACCCGTTAATTGGCAGAGAACACCGGGTATCGACAAGTACTCCTTATAGCGCCACCATCATCCGGGCATACCCTGATTACGAGACAGGTACACATTGTAGCGCAACCATCATCCGGGCGTACCCTGATTACGAGGCAGGTACACATTGTAGTGCCACCATAATCCGGGCGTACACCGGTTACGAGGAAATCCGTTTGAAATTAACGAACGAGTCTCAATGTATACGCCGGTATCGATTCGTTTAATTCATTCATAACTTTATATTGCGCCGAAAACAAAAGACCGCACTTTTAAGCGTCTATCAAACGTTAAGCTGAACTCGAGGTACAAAATAACATTCGATCTGCTTGTATAATGCATTTGTATTGCGACGAAGTATTGTGATATTTATACATTTGGATCAAGCTCCATGCATATTTCAGTCCCCTACACAGGACTTACCGGTGCCGCACCTACACGTAATAGAGACCTTTCGCAAAACTCACGTTTACGATTACGGATACGGATAGGGTACTACGTCACCAACCTTTGTGTACTTTCTAATCGTTCTCGTATTTTACTATCCGTAATGACGGTTACGATTTCATGGTTTCTAATAAGCTCAAGTTCTAAGTTACATAAAATACTCTGGCTGAGTAATCTGAATCTATACCCTGGATCCCGATTCAACTGGTAAGTAGTGATTTCTGCTCCTGAACCGTAACTAAAAGAATATATATATATTTGACACACCCATCGACATCACCAGAGCTCAGCAGTCTCTGTCAGGTTTGTTCTTTGCATTTATTTTTAATTTAAAGAACACGCACAAATGCGGCATTTAAAGGTACTCAATCCGATTAGATGTCCCCATATCATCAGATTCCAACAACAATTTTTTTGTTGAAATGCCGCTTCTGTTATCAGAATCGAGTAATTGCTCAAAATTAATGCTAACCACAGTCAACTATATTATAAAATTGCCCAAAACCTGTTATTTATCAACATTTTGTTCAACGAAATTTTGCCGGTTTGTCAAATATCTGACAAAAAAGCAACTTGATGCACATCGCTTCTACCGTGTCGACTTTGTTTCGATTTGGTAGTAACAAATCAGAAGTGATGCACATCAGCGAGCTCACCAATCTTATGTCGGATTTCCTAAACCCAAAGAGCTGAAGCCGAAATCGCATTGAAATCAACTCGCGGACTTGAAGGGACTTGAACGATGGCGTCGTGGTTGATGTGAGGTCCAAATTCAGGAACCCCTCTTCCCCATCAGCATAACGTCTATCTGATCATACATGCTAACAACGAACTGAATTTCCACCACATATGACCTGGCATTTATACCTGTATTGCCACAATATATCACGAGAATCCCGGGTCGTACGTTGTGACTGGTCGAATTATTGACAATATTAGCAGGTCATGATTATCGCATTGTTGCAAATGAGACGATAAGTGAAGTATTAAGGGACTGTATACCAAACACACGCTTTGCGTTGTAAAAGTGGTACGAAATAATGATCGTACCTGTTCGTCAAAACTCTTACGCGTAATCGTTTTGCGAAAGGACTTTTTGGCCATACGGATAGACTTACGACTACGAATAGCTATCCGTATTCGTAATCGTAAACGTGAGGATGCGAAAGGTCTCTATTGTGAAGAAATGTCACATTTATTTATTTGAAACTTGTGTAGGTTACAATTCATTCTGCATTATTCGGAGAAACTGAACTGCCCATATCCATTGGAAATTGTCTAGATCAAGCCAGAGTGAATTGTAACTGACAAAACACTTCAATAAAAAAATGTTAGATTTAATTAAGACACAGCGTGGCGAGAGACTGAACTCTGTTTTGCAGCTTGCATTTGGATATGACTGTGTGTCTGATATATTGCACGTATAAAGCTTTATTATACATCCCTTAACTAACACTATTGCTGATTGGGCAAAAACCGCCACGTGATAATCCGAGAAAATGTCATATTGGACTCCCAAGTGTGCAATATTACTTTTTTATCGGGACTCTGTGACGTCACGAATTAACTATTGCGAAATGAATCGGTGAAATTGTGATGCGCGCGCAACACTGGTGGAATTAGCAGACGTTTCACTTCCGCATTGAGTTTTTTTTCATTTCCGTGCTTACTGTTCCAAATCATGCTTTCTGGTGATCAAATACAGGCTTTTATAGAGAATTAAGTGTTGACAAATACCAAAAAGAACCACAAAAGTTTTATTCCCAAAATTTTGATAAACATACAGATGGATAATAAAAATGTCATTATACAATGTTGTGTACAGTATGAATTTTTCTTATACTCGTCCAGGTTGTGGTGAAAAGTCATATTGGACTCGACACTGCATATCTCGTCCAATATGACTTTTCACCACAACCTGGACTCGTACCAGAAACACACATACTGTACATAACATTGTATAATAACATTGTATAATAATACGTCACTCGGAGCGTTGTATCACTTGTCTAATGCAGGCGGGTCACAGCGATTGTTTCCATTATTTCATCCAACATAGACGCCCAACTCTTGAGTCAGAAACAATGTCACAAAACACATGAATCATGTGCTCGTATATCCCCGGTTTGTTTTAGTGCAACCGATGTGTCTAGTGCAGTAAATGACATGCTCGTGATTAACAATTTCTCTGAAACAATTGCAGGGATACAGATATGAAACTCTAGCCAATATTGTGTGACAATGAATCAATTGCGACATGAAAATACCAAGCCGCCACTCACCTTATACTCAGGTTATAGACACCACGTCAATTACTATTAAGTACAGCACCACCCATGTAAACCCGCGGACAAGTAAAGCCGGATTCGTTATCTCAGATCCAGTCTCACTAATCCAGGTTTAGCTTGACCGTTGAATTATATGGTTTAGTTACTGGCGGCTTCAGGTTATAAAATGCAAAACAATTATCGCAATTAACAAAAAAACTAACCCCACACATTCTTCAGAGCCTTTCTCGCTTATAAATGTCCAATAAAAATATGCTCGTCGTAATTATCGATTTTGCTATGGATAGAATGCGGCGGTCCGCGTTAGGCATGTACGTTTAATGATCTCGATGATACGGACATCGCTGCTAAACCAGTGGATATAATGCGGCGGACCGCGTTAGGCAAGTGCGTACGTTTCATTATCTCAATGATACAGACACACTGCTACTAAACCAGGGCCAGGTTTTAACTGAAGATGACGAATGCGTCACTCGCTTGCGGTCTCGGGTTTAAATCACAGAATTAGTTGTTTGCGGCGGTTTAAATCTAGAGGTTTAAGACCAGGTTTAAACCGGAGATGACGATTCCGGCCACAAATTATACATTTGTGCAAAGATCGTATAATAAATTAATGTGACATGTTCCGAAAATGATTCTAAATATAATTGTATTATATTATCGATAATAATCACATATACGTTTCTAATCATAGCGTAAGTAGGTCATTATATCATATGTTTGGATATTTCCTGCGTGGGCGATTTTTTGTCTCGTGATTAACGGGATATATTAGTGTGTTTCAACTGCATCTTTTGATTAACCGGACATGCATGGCTCACTCATACTTCCTTGCATGTTATGTCTACGTAATTTGAAAGGAGGTATACGACTGGTTCAAAAGGGGTGAATTTAGCGGCGCTATCGTTATCAAAATTCACCCTCTGGGAACCTCATTCTGCTTTATAGCTTCAACTGCTGAGGTAGACCTAGTATCAGATTGATGTTCCCCAGTTGAATTTGGCGACGTTCACCAATATGTCACCTCGATTATGCATTTTATCTAATTCCCATAATATGAGGCCCAAGCAGAAGGGTGGATTTAGTTATGCTAGTCCGCTGTGCTGGCAGCGTCACTAAATTCACAATCAGGGAATCTCATTCTGCAAATGACAGACACACTATTTCAAGACATGTTATGAATACCAAATAGGAGTCATATCACTATTAATTCTGGCCCAATCAATTAAGAATTTAGCCTCAAATATAAGTTGTACCGGACAAAGCTGAAGGCAGTAGAACAAATTTCTTCAAAACAATGTTTTTATATCCAGTGAAAAATCGTTTTCGTCTTAAAACCTTATGTATTGTTCCATGTCCAGTGACCCAAATTATGCGTATACAACGAAAATTCAGTTTGGTTGCTCAGATATGATGAAATGAGTTTTCAAAATGTCAAAATTTTCAAATTACATTTTCTCCCACTACATGTACAATATTTAGGAATTAGGACATTACAATTCTCGGGCGACGATAACATACTAACGGCTATGGTTATGTTTCAGAAAGACAACCTGACCGATATATCGAATCGGGCATATGAGTTCCTGATGTCGGTGTCGCTGAGTGCGTTGCTATACGGTGCTGTAACATTGTAACACTGATGTCGGCAGTCATAGCATTTTACTTATTGTTTGACATTTGATTTTATTTCCCATCCCAATAGTGGACCCATACAATGTACACACGGTAATATCCAGCGTCGCATGCTTTCAAAATAATTCAAAACAGTTTGTTAGTCTAAGCGGACAAACCGTAGGTTAAATTTCCGCTCAATACTAGCTATTCCCCAGCTACAATCCCCGATCGCGATTCCATTGTCACAGTCCGCATGTCATAGGCAGACAATTAGTCTGAATAGGTTTACATGTAAATATAGCACGCATCTATCGAGCGGGTATAACATTCAAACTGCATCGTCGCATGAATGATGGACGTATCGTCACCTGGAAGATTTATAAACAGCATAATTTATTAAACTATTACCGGACCCTGGAATCAATAGCCTTATTTAGATTCCCTCCATTGAAATTCAGAACTCAAGAAATCGAAAGACGATAAAAATCACCCAATCGTAAAACTGCTAACTTTGCTCCAAAGGTCACAAGTATTCGCATTAATCGACAGATAAATTTGAAACACACCAATATAGTTCTACAAGAAACCCATAGTCAGAAATGGTAACGCCATCATGATCGTATTATTAAGCATAAATAAAATATACTTCAACTAAATTCGACTCATTGTAAAATATCTGGACATAGATAACAACTATGTACTTCATAATATGTAAATGTTTGTATGTGGTGTATGCAGTGTGCTTGCTGATAAAAGTACGGGTTTGTTAAAAATTTAACAAAATGAGAAATCCGAAACAAAAAATTGAAATACTGACACAGGATACGTCGGGTATAATACCTGTTGTATTGATACAGCGACAAGCACACATCGATGCCAGAACGAGAGGGCTATAACGATCGGCAAATGTTTAACTAATCTCTTGGCGATAGTAAATTACTATGATCAGAATAATAAAGAGTCATATAAGACTTACATACTATTTTTGGCATATCTAATCACAAACCAAAAATCAGCATTATTGACATAACAACTACACCTTTTACCGGCCTCGGGTCGCAATACAACTTTTAATGCGTCCCAAAACAACCGGACTCGGGGTCGCACTACAACTTTTAATGTGTCCCAAAAAAACCTCATATCTATGAATAAAATCCCCAGCGCCCATAGGTATAAAGTATTTCTACATTAGTATACACCCGGAGGGCGTAATGACATATGGCCGGCGTGAACCATGGTTATAATAGCGTCTCATATGTTTCCACCAGCGTATCTTCTCCTGATATTTTGAAAGCTCATATGCGGTACGAAATTCAAAGGTACTGTATGAGTAATATACTTATGACGACAGATTACCACAAACCCTATATTTAAATATTGTGGATTATACTCGAGTTGACGAATAAAACCATATAAGCACCATTGTAAAGTCCCTTGGTCTTAGAACACGTAACACGGACAAAGTATTACATAACGAAGTCAACTCCCATGCTAGTGTATAGGTACATGTATAGCATAACAGCAGAACACTGTATATTATTCTCGGGAATGGACTGATTGAGGCCCGTAATCTGTTCAGTCGCTGAAACATGGATAGTGGGAAGCCAGTAATCGGTTTGTAGGATAGGATAGGATATTTTATTTAAATATACACATATTAATGCATAATACATTTGACAAATATTATGTTGTATATTCGAGGGGTGGCATAGTCAGGCTAGACTGTCTTACTGCCACCCCTTAAAAATGAAAAGATGTTATGATAGGCGGTCATGATTTCTTGTACAATGCACGGCTATATAATTATGTATCACACAATGGTTGTATTGTATACATGGAGGGTATACGTCTAGATAAATTGTATATTGGTTACTCGATGGTTTGTCTATTTCTTGTAAGTGGGTTGTTCCTTGAAAGTCGAGTAGGAATGTACTGAGTGAGGTTGAGGATTGCGGTATAGGGGAAGTCACTTATTGAGGGCTACCACACCGTCGGGACATCTTTGATTGTTGCATTTGATTGTTTCAGCATATGTTTTAATGCAATCGGCATGAACGTCGTTTAAATGTGTGTCTGGATTGGTATGATGTAAATTCGTTATCTAAGTTGTTTGTATTATACGCTTGCCTATAAAATAGCGGAGAATTACCGAAACGTAGATAGGCTTCATGTGCCCTGTAATATACTTTCCATGGTCACAGCTATTATCCAGCTGTTTATATTTGTTGGCACAGAAGTGAAACATACGTTCATTATTGCTACCATATCAGGGATAGACTGAACGCTCTTTTCTGTTTCATGCCGGGCACGTAGCTATTATTTTTTTGGACCAAACATCGCGAGTGGTAGTTCAAGTATTTATTAACCTATATCGATACCGGGAACAGACTCAAAAGCGAATATTATTATGTTTATATATTAGCGCAAACCGCCATGTGACTTTAAGCGTGTAGAGTACCGAAATTGAGAGAATCAGTCAGAATCAATTCGAAAGCGTTGATATAATTGACCAAATGTTTTGGACACGGAGAGGGAGGGGAAATACAGGCGAACAATTCCAATTGAAATAGAAATCGCAGACAAATTCAGTCGAGTTGCAGGGAAGGAACACAGTGTTTGTCTTTTATGCTGCATCTAATGATTCATGGTCTCTCGTTTGACAATGGTCCACACTATACACTTAAAGTCACTTTAAAATAACCGAATTAATGGATGCATTGTGTCTCCATTAAATTCATGCTCGTCCACAATATATAGTGAAAGTCACTTCAACAAAACCGCGTCTATGGATTCATGTTATCTCAGTTGAATTGACGATGGCACACAGTATACAGTGAATGTCACTTTAACATAACCGCATCAATGGATGCATTGGTTCTCCATTATATTGACGCTGTTCCACAAAATATAGTGAAAGTCTCTTGAACAAAACCGCATCTATGGATTCAAGTTATCTCAGTTGAATGGACGATGGTCCACAATATAAAGTGAAGGTCACTTTAAAATAATCGCATATACGGATGCATGACAGGTGTCTCCATTGAACTGACGATTGTCCACAGTATAATGTGAAAGTCACTCTAAAATAACCGCATATATGTCGATGCATGGTCTCTCCATTAAATTGACGAGTGTCTACAGTATAAGTGAAAGTCACTCTAAAATAACCGCATCTATGTGGATGCATTGTGTCTCCATTAACTTGACGAGTGCATGTCTACAGTATAAGTTAAAGTCACTCTAAAATAACCGCATCTATGTGGATGCATGGTGTCTCCATTAAATTGACGAGTGTCTACAGTATAAGTGAAAGTCACTCTAAAATAACCACATCTATGTGGACGCATGATGTCTCCATTACATTGACGATGGTCCACGTTATAAAGTGAATGTCACTCTAAAACAACCGCAAATATGGATTCATGGTCTCTCCATTAAATTGACGATGGTCCACAGTGTAGAGTGAAAGTCACCTGAAAATTCAATCATCCACCCACAAGTAATACGTGGAAAACGATAATAAAATCTCATATTTGAAAACGCTCTTTATTGACTGCAGCTTTTGCGCGACGGAAGCTTTGACGCTCTTTATAAGAGATGACCATTGAAATTTGTTCAAAATATTCTTTTCAACTTCTTCTTTTGAGAGTGGATATCTGGCCACCATATTAATGATCTCATGACTCTTATTTAATTGTTTTCTGTCATCGAACACGTATATATGGTAGTTTTATGGTGTAAAATCGGGAAGGCACCTTTAAATCACTGTTACACTGAGTCCAGTTATTCGTAACAGAAGCCGCTATTTTAATTGGAGTTTGAGTACTAAAATACATTCACCCATTGATAAATGGGGAGATGGTTTGTGATATATTCACGCGTCTGGCGTCCATGACACATTCCCCACCGGACATGTCGAACCTTTCACAACATAATTATCTTGTCGAATTTCTCCAATCAATTATGAAGGAAATATCGTCCCCACATATCATTCAGATTGTTTTCTAATCAGCTGGCGGTATTGTAATGTAATTATTATGAAGCCACTCTGACTGAACACATTTATTATGACCCAAAGAGATACATGGCTACATAGTAGTGACATAAGACAGATGGTAGTGTAGGTGCGATAGCCGGGAGCCGTGATTTGTCAAAAATAAATAGTTAGTCAGTGTGGAAAGTTAAATATTTAAATCTGAAAATTATTTTCAGAATAGTGTTCAATGTGTTTACCTATTCCGTTGTTACTCGTCAAATTTTTATATTAAACTTCAGTATCTTATTTGACTAATTGGGTATAATTGTCGGTGACTACACTGTAACAGTAATGTTTACATAACAATGGTTTATTTCAATTATGAACAGTGAGTTGGTGTACTAATTTCCATAATGTTGAATTCCGTTCTCCCGAATATCCGCACATTCTCTGCTTAGAATAGAACTTGTTTTAGGTAGATAATCTGCTTAGATTATCAAAATTTTGAGTCGATAATGTGCTGAAAATGAGAGCTGTTTAGTCACGTTATCAACTCATAATGAGATAATGAGGCGATTCTAAGCAGATTATGTGCGGACTGCGGACAATGACATAAATAAGCCAATTCAGGACTGTTCATGTGTACGCTCTTTCACATGTTTTCACTGTGGCCCGCGCCATAAAAATAAATAGCCGGTATGATTCGATTATTTGCTTATTACAAAATCAAATTGTATTCAACAAACAAGGTTTATTTTATAAACATGGTAGTTTGATAGCGGCTGAACGCACAAGGTGAATTCGCGTTCGGGTTCACGGTACATATGGCTTAGGCACCGCCTCGCGTCTAAGTCGCGAAGACTCACCGGATAAAATCCGCAAATATCGTTAATCGTTCTGCGGAATGAATGCTCAAGATATAACTGGGCTGTGTATAATTCACGTCTCTTTATTCTCAAGAATGTGGACGTTTCTCAACAAAAAAGCGACCCATAATCGAAATAAAGCAAGCAGATATACTGCTATGCAAGCGAAGTCAATCGACAATAGTGGTCAATCTATTATCGCCGTCAATTCCCATTGACTTGATCATCTTATACCCGGCTATGGCTATCCTATCCACGACCACATATGGTTCCTCGCCCGGTATAAACTACATGGGTTATATATAAACCCAGTTGGTGAATACAAGCGATAGTGTTACACATTTAGACCCTATGAACCAAGTTGGTGAATACGAGCCCTGGTGTTACTCAGATAGCTTCGCGTTCAGCTTCACCCGGGTATAAATCACATAGAACCTATAAACCCAGCTGGTGAGTACGAGACCAGGTGTTACACAGATAGCTTCGCGTTGAGCCTCGCCCGGTATAAACTACCGGAACTGAATATAAGCCCAGTTGGTAAATATACAGTGGTGTTATACAGTACTGATAACTTCGCGTTGAAGCTTGCCCGGTGTAAACCACCTAGACCCTATAAATCCAGTTGGTGAATAGGGGCCCTGGTTTTACACAGATAGCTTCGCATTGAGCCTCCACGGTATAAACTACATATAATAGATATATTAAACCCAGTCGGTGAATACGAGACCCGGTGTTACACATATAGCTTCGTGTTGAGCCTCGCCTGTTATAAGCTACATGTACTATATATAAACCCAGTTGGTGAATACGAGCCGTGGTGTTACACATATAGCTTGGCGTTGAGCTTCGCCGGTTATAAACTACCTGAACTATATAAATCCAGTTGGCGAATACGGGCCATGATGTTACACAGATACATGTAGCTTCGCGTTGAGTCTCCCCGATATAAACTACATAGATTACATATGATATACAGTAATGCCCAAAATAATCGACTCCTTAACCGCAGCAGAATTATGGGTAATGTTTTAGGATTTAGTCGGAAATATGGCTTGATGCCATTCATCGGAAAGCTCTCAGTGAGAGTGAATGAATGGCAACAAATCTTATTTTGGACTAAATCCTGAAAGATTACCCATAATTATGCTGTAGTTAAGGAGTCGATTGTTCAGGGCAATACTGTATATCATTAACGTGCTACCCCCACTCGCCCGTTGTGAACTATATGTACAATATATAAACCCAGTTGGTGTATACGAGCCATGGTGTTACTCAAAAGCTTCGCCGTGAGCCTCACCCGGTATAAACTACCTGGAATATATATAAACCCAGTTGACGATTCCCTTTTGTTACACATATTGCATGCAACATTATTTTAAAAGATAGATTATCGCTTGAAGAGCATATATACACCACCCTGTATAGTGTTATGTTTTAAACATCCCACCTACACAGAAACACCACGCAGTGTCAAGTCGTCATTGCTGAGTTTGGTTTAGACAATATAATATACGGCAGAATTATTGCCATTGTTTGCCGTCAATTTGTTCCTATATTTTGTATACATGAAAGTAACAATATAAATAGGGGATGTGAAGCATAGTTTTCAAATCACGGCCTAACATTCTCAGGAATCATCTTAAGTTCGATATACATGTAAATACAGTTTTCATTCTGGTATATCGCATTGTAATTCAAGCTAAAACACGCATTCTGATTGGTCGAGAGTTGCTAACGTTAGTTTTCTATTCACCAGAATCGCTCATAATGGAGCACGGCAACGACCGTTTAATACTCCACAGCGCACTATCTCTTTTGTTACACCATATCGGGAATAGACTAACAACGTAACGAGCACTCTTTATTAATACCATACCGGGAATATATTAAAATGGACGGTCTTTATTGTTACAAGCTGATGCAACATTGAAACTCTAAGACAAACAAAAGTCTGGTATACAATGTGTATACATTATACGCTCCGAAAAAAATAGAACCGAAATCAAATAGCCATTTCCCAGCTACATATAACGTTTCTCAGATAACAGACAAAAATGCTCTTTATTCATACAATATTTGCAACAAAATTGATTTTGTGTTTCTTGTTGACCAAAACTGTTTCTAAATTATATCACTTAACTTGACTTTCCGAGACATAAACACCCTCTGAGCCGGACCATGGCTAAAAATGCGAGCATTTATATAAGTATATTTTGAGACTCCAAGTTGTCATTTGGTAATCGACAAGATGTAATTGATCCTGTGATAATAGAGAGCGTTTATGTTTTCATATTACGGTAGCAATAAATGGCGTTTTGCCTACTGCTGTGTGGAAAGTTGTTCCGTCGAAAAACTAGTGAAAACCAAACGTGACCTTATAAACTATAGACTAATATGTACCAAAGAATGTCAATAACGCAATGATTATTGCTGTCCTGTATGGATTGTTTGGATAGACAATCCAATATCAAATATGAGAGTGTCTTTCCGCGGACACATCCCATGACAAATAAGTTGTTTTAGACACTCGAATCTTAATAAGAAGAAACTTAGGTTTCATAATAAAACATTCGCCCGGAGCCCTGACAACATTTTTAATAAACCCCGTTAACGACTACACGTATGACTAATCTAATGTTTGTAGATTAAACATCGATTTGTATTCATTCGATATACATATATTGGTCTTATCTAGAATCGTTTAGATATACCGAAATCGACAGAGAAAATTAGTGGTTCGCATTCTCAACAAACTCCACCTTTCTTATAATTAACTACGTCTGATAAGAATTACGAATGTAGCTTGCTGAAGTCGTAAATGTAAATTAAATATTCATTAACCCTTTACCCAACAGAAGGGCCCTGTGCCAATGCATTCTCTTATATATGCGAGTCGACCATATGTCGCCTCGCATATATAAGAGAATGCATTGGCTTAACACATTAAAAATTATAAAATTGTTAAAGAATGTAAGAAAAAATGGTAAAAAGTGTTAAAAAAAGATTTTTTTTAGGCCAATGCATTCTCTTATATATGCGAGGCGACCTATGGTCGACTCGCATATATAAGATAATGCATTGGCACAGGGCATAACTATAACCATCACAATGTGGTCAATGAGCCGGTTCCAATGATATCCATATTTGTATGGTTTTATTGAGACAGACCCAAGATATTTTAGGCTGTTGAAGCTTTATTTGGCCGGTTTTGGCCGGTTTGTTGGGTAAAGGGTTAAATAGCCACAATCAAATGTCAACCACAAATCGCTTAACATACACCAAACACAAACATTGCGGATCGCCACATCCACCATTTGTATACACATCGATCATTTCCAGGGCGTCATCGGCCCAATCTTCAATTTCTCTACTACACCAATTCAGATTATCCTTACAGTCAAATGTTTGATACATGTATAGCCTTGAAATCTATATTTCACATCTTCCTTAACTATCACAATAGACATAGATATACATATAGTTTTATGCTCGTCCTAGTTGGTAATCCAGACATACATGTATACGCTGAAAGATGTTATCCGACATAATGCAAACTCAAATTGTTTTCTCACCACGTACAAACGTGTCTGTTATCGCCTTCTTGTCATTTTATAACAATGTATTGTCAATTGTGTACGGGAGAGGGGCTACCTAAGTTGAAATAACTTGTGCCCCGATTCCTTTTGTATATTTATACATGTATACGATTAAAATATGTTTAAAGTAAGTCGTAACTGTTTCGAATGGTGCAAAAACTGAGAGATGTGTGCTTGTACTTAAAGTTAGCATTCAAACTCAGAAATCAGTATCGGTATTATCAAAACTATTGCTGCTGTTGTTTGTATGATATATAGCTATGATGACAATGTTGTTGTTGTTGATGATGTTGCTATTTTTGAATGAATTATCCATATGCCATGTATGAACAAGATGAATAATTGACTAAATAGTGTTTGAACGACTAACTCGTATATGTAAATATTAAGGCGGTCGACGTGATAATGATATAGATATAACAAGAGGTGTGTACTCGAGTGCTAGCATACCCCAACCGTGGCAAATTCAACCCGCATTATCCGTAAACCCAACAAAAAAGATTTTAACTTTAAAGAAAAATTCGGACTAATAATATCGATATGGTGTCACAAGAAGCTTGTACAGAACAAATTATTCAAATTGGTTCATATTTGTTAAAGTTATTAAGTCGAACATAATTTTTTTCTAAGTCAAAATAAGTCGAAAATGAAGTGTAATATTACGAAAAACAGTCTGAGCCAATCCCTAGCCGCATCGTGTAGAGAGGGTATTGTGAGAAGCATGTATACCAAATATTATTGAAATCGGTTCATATTTGTTAAAGTTATTAAGTCGGACATAATAAGTCGAAAATGAAGCGTAACTTAAAAACAAAAAAGTCGGGCCGAACCGCAATTAGCATCATGTGGAGAGGCAGTCCTAAGGAGATTGCATACAACAAATTATTGAAATCGGTTCATAGTTGTTCGAGTTATGAGGTCGGACGGACGGACGCACAGAGGGAGAAAGCGCGACGGACGGCCAGACGGACGGGCGGACGCAGTCAATCCAGTATACCCCCCCCCCCCCCATTTCCTTCGAAAGTGGGGGTATAATGATGATTATGCGAGTGATGGTGTTGATGATGATGACAGATGAGATAGATTAAACGCATTCACACCGCCACTGTATATATGTATAATATTGCGCTTAATTAAAATGCACCTTGTACATGTATATATACACATCTCTTCGTAGCATTCGAACCCATTTCGTATAGAGAAATAAAGCATAGCATAGCAAAAACCATATATGAGAAAACAGTGCCGTTCAAACATCTTACCACTCACCTTTAGGTGATATAGTTCTGTTGTTTGTGATTATTGTGTACTTAGTTATGTTGTTTACACGTCATAGTCAGTGATAGACTCGTAGATTGCATGCAAAGCTCGCGTGTCCATGCTTGGTTTCATGAAACGGTAATCGTAACTACGGATATGGCAAAATGACACAAATGACATTGACGTGGTTCCCTACTCGATGCGTATTGTGTAGTAGTTCACTGTGCGAGATGTGTCAGTTATCGTTTTATGTTACCAACACCAGATATATCAGAGTGGATCTAATCAGGGTCGTATGTCGTAAATTTCGGGCCAATGCCTACCCTGGGCCTAATCAATATAGCAGCAGGTCCGCGGTACCACTATCAGGTCCGCGGTACCACTATCAGATCCGCGGTACCACTATCAGTAACATGTATCTCATAACAGTACGTGCATACACTCGCAAGTTTATACACTGTCTTTTTTACAGGAAATTTTGTCGCCGAAAACAATATGGTGACAGAATATGAACGGAAAAATTCATATAAAATTCATCTGCACTTATGCTAACAATATTAGAAGTAAAATTTATGTAGTTCCGCATGTAGACCATTCGTTTTTATATTATCCGACTAATGTGCAGGGCTTGTTACTCATTGTTAGCCACCGCAGGGTCACATAACCCTTTACCCAACAAACCGGCCAAAACCGGCCAAATAAAGCTTCAACAGCCTAAAATATCTTCGATCTGTCTCAATAGAACCATACACATGTGGATATCATTGGAATCGGTCCTTGACCACATTGTGATAGTTACAGTTATGCCCTGTGCCAATGCATTCTCTTATATATGCGAGTCGACCATAGGTCGCCTCGCATATATAAGAGAATGCATTGGCCTAAAAAAAAATCTTTTTTTAACACTTTTTACCATTTTTTCTTGCATCATTCTTTAACAATTTTATAATTTTTAATGTGTTAAGCCAATGCATTCTCTTATATATGCGAGGCGACCTATGGTCGACTCGCATATATAAGAGAATGCATTGGCACAGGGCCGTTCTGTTGGGTAAAGGGTTAAATTTTGTGTATAATGTTGTGATCGATGCTTGATACTATGTACAGGAAAATTGCGGTAGCATCGCTATATACGTAGAACCATACACAGAGTTACACCTCACGTAGTTAACTGTGCTACGTATGCATGTTATATGCAATTTATACATGTTTCCGTTCATATTTTGGCACAATATAGTTTCTACGACGAAATTCCCACATAACACACAGTGCAAACTTGAAAGTGTGTGAACGTATTCTAAGAGAACTAACTAACTACCCGTAAATGACTATTTTGTTAAGAAACGTTTACGTCAAACTCACCTTCTTGTGAAATATAGCGTATATGATGAATTTCACTCCCTGCTATTGTCCGCTGACGTTCTCTTGTGATTCTTACTGCTTTCTGCTAACTTTATACCTTAGCGATCACAAAGTTGATAACAAGGATGTCACGAGTGTTAAACGATGACGTGAAAGACCAACGCGAGTTGCTAAAAGGAGCGCCAAAGTTAACAGGTCTGTATAAAGTTAATGTTTGCTAATGTGTTAAACTCTGTGTTGGTGGTCTTAGTCCTTGTATCGCGTATCACAGAAAGGACTGAACAGTCAGCGGTTACCGAAAGTGAACACCGTGAATGAAACCGCGGGACTCTTGTAATCTCCACAGGCGTCCCAGTGATTGGTCGATGCCAGTACGTTCCTCGATCCTTGAATTTGATTGGTCCGTACAGGGGAGATAATCCAATCAACCTATCGCGAATTAACAATAGACATGAATTAATATCGACAAACACAGGAGCAAAAGATCAGCCCGGACTCAGCGACGAACGTATCCGTCTAATTCATCGAATCCTCTAAACACACCGTCATCGATCAACTACCAGTCTCTCGGTATGGAGCTGTTTTGTTGTGGGTTACGTCTATCACTGACGCCGTACCACCACCACCTCTCCACTCTCATTTTACTCGGTGTTAAATAAGAAATATAGAAGGAGGCGTGATGTGTGGTTTTGTACCGCGGATCTTAGTTTGAATTAATGTTGATTCTTTCTGGAGGATTATCTTTCATTAATAAACCTGTACCAAACATCATATACCTGTATATCCCGGTAAAGTTGAAGAGGACCACAAAGGGAACTTCAACATATAATGGGTTTAGCGTCCTTCCTGGGCATAATTTGTGGACGTGATCGCGTGAATTCCACAATAATTCTCATATTTGACCCCATGAGTATAAGTGCACGTTATTATTCAGATGTAGCCATTTCTATACTAAATGGCTTCTCCAGTCAGTTAACATTGTTTACATCGGAATGGTCTATCAAGTGTTAGCATGGATATGCAATTTAGTATATATGTATACCAGTGGCAAGGCTCACGTGCCCACAAGACCGATTTTTGGCCGAAACACACCAACTGCCAAATATCCACTAAATTATAATCCAATCAGTCTAAAGTCATCTAACACAATATATCACACAATCTATCCTATTGTGAATGAAACCCCATAGCGTTTGACATTAATTTTAAGACGACACGATCAAAGGATAGCTAACTTGAGGTATCGTATCGAAACAACCGGCAACATCTACTGGAATTTAGGGAGTAAAACGGTCGTAATCTGGGTGTTTGTCTATCAACATCCATTCCTAGCTTATATTTACACTGGAGTGGCAGATTCTAAAATTCTAAAAAATACATAGTCAACTCCACGGAAATATCCCCCGTATAACTTTCATCATCCGACTTTTGATTCCGATACACATAGTTTACAAATGCAATTTTTTAAATTAACATTAATAAATGCGAATCGGTTATCATCATACTGATAGTTCGGGTCATCGAAATATGAGTTAATCGGTGTTTTAAACCCTTTACCCAACAGAAGGGCCCTGTGCCAATGCATTCTCTTATATATGCGAGTCGACCATAGGTCGCCTCGCATATATAAGAGAATGCATTGGCTTAACACATTACAAATTATAAAATTGTTAAAGAATGTAAGAAAAAATGGTAAAAGTGTTAAAAAAAGATTTTTTTTAGGCCAATGCATTCTCTTATATATGCGAGGCGACCTATGGTCGACTCGCATATATAAGAGAATGCATTGGCACAGGGTATAACTGTAACTATCACAAGGTGGTCAAGGAGCCGGTTCCAATGATATCCATATTTGTATGGTTTTATTGAGACAGACCGAAGATATTTTAGGCTGTTGAAGCTTTATTTGGCCGGTTTTGGCCGGTTTGTTGGGTAAAGGGTTAAAGTCTTTCGGCGATTGTGCCTCTACAATAAAGGCTGGTAGATTGTTCCGATTGATCACAACGCGCTGCGAAAAGAAATATTTACCAATGTCTGTTTTGGCATTACACAACTATAGTTTCTTGATATGTCCACGTATTGGTTTATAATGTGCTTTACGAAAGAACTGTTCAATGTTCACATTATACAAGTTGTCCATATATGTATAGGTCTCAATGAGGTCGCCTGTTAATCTTCTATATTTAACAGAAATCATATTCAACTTTGTTAATTTCTCTATGGGCCATACAATGTTTTTAAGTTTGATACATGACTTGACGGAGCTATTTGAAGAGAAGTTAACCTATCGTACTTAGAATATTCGCAAGGTAGGCATTTGTTTTTGTAATAATGGAGTTGACAGCCGTGTGTAGTCACTTCTACTTACCGGACACAAAAGTTTACGACCACTTTTTGTCGGTACGTTTCGCTAGTTTTCGACACGATATCGCGACTTCCTTTCGTTTCCTATCGCATTATACACCAAAAATGACAATTGCATGGCCAATATCAGAAATGTGTCACTGCATGCTATAGCATATAATGGTATATCTGGTATTTTCCCCAGGGACATGTGGCTCCGACATGCGGCGAAAATCGAAACCCCCATTTTCTAGCTTGATCCCAGTCTGTCCGAAGCACAGATTGAGTAACCTAGATATTCTTTTGAAACCGCTATTAACCAAGATTCCAAGCTACAGTACCAGTCAAAAGAATTGGTGTATTATATTATATCTATATCTATATTTGCGAATGTCTGTCTGTCTGTCTGTGTTCTATAGAAATTCACATGGGACCACCTAGATGGCACAAAAGGGGTCTAATAGGGGTAACTTTTTACGGGAAAGATATGGCGAGGGTTAGAATTTCTAAAGTGACGCCGTTGTTGTCAGGGGCAGAAAAGGGGGAGGGGCAGAACAAAACATTGTCGCCGATTGCCACCAAATTTGCCATAATATGACGATTGACGAATCTAATGGTGTGGTTTAAATATGTCAAAAGTCGCGCCGTTCAAAAGTTGATACACATTCTAATCCATGATATGAGGAATATAATCTTGTGATTTTAAAGACGTCATATTGGTGCTGCTTTGGTGAGAGTTGGGGGGTGGGGTGGGTGGGCACTAAATTTGATAAAATTTGTTTAGTCGCGGATTAGCACCAAACTTACAAATAATAATCTCCATGATATCATGAGTCTAATTGTGTGGTTTAATAATGTCAAAAGTGGGGCCATTCGAGTCAGGGGTGCATAGAGGGTGAGAGGGACACAAACATTGATAAACAATATGTTTAGCGCCGATTTCCACCTGATTGATACATATTCTTCTCCCTTATCGTGTGGTTTAAATGCGACAAATTGGTGCCTTTTGGGTGAGAGATATGCAATGGTGGCCCTAAATTTGATACGAATTTGTATACTCCCTAAATTTTATATATATATTCATCTCTATAATGAGTCTAAGTGTGTGGTTTAATGATGGCAAAAGTGGCACCGCTTGAGTCGCAAACAGGGACGGGAGGGTCACCAAAAACTTATAAAAATATGTTCAGTGCCAACTACCATCAAACTCAGACACATTATTCTCAAATGATACAATGAATCAAATATTTGCGAATATATGTCTGTGTTCTATATATAACTTTAAGGGTACAATCGAGATGGCACCAAGGCGGTCTAACATGGGTAACTATTTACGAGTAAGATAATGGTGCGGGTTAAAATTTTCTAAAGTGACGTCGTTGGTGTCAGGGGAGGGGCTATTTTTAGCACAGATTTCGACCAAATTGATATATTATTCTTCTCCGTGATACGAGGAATATAAACGTGTGATTTAAAGACGCGATATTGGTGCCGTTTGGGTGAGAGATGGGGGGGGGGGGGGGTAATAACTATGATAATAATTTGTTTAGTTGCCGATTACCACCAAACTTATATATAATCATCTCCATTATATAATGTATGCATTAGTCTAATAGACGTGGTTAAAATATGACAAAAGTGGCGCGGTTCAAGTCATGCATGAAGGGAGTTGCACCAAAGTCGATACAAATATATTTAGCACTGATTCCACCAAAGTCATGCACGTTCTTCTCTAATGATATGATGAATTAAATCACATTTGGGGTCGGTTGGGTCATTGATGGCGAGAGGAGATTCACTAGCATGTAAAAGATTGTTCAATTCGCCGATATCCAACAAAGTTATATATAGTCATCTCCCAGGCCATCTCCATGTCGTTCTGAGGAGGTTTTGGCATTCCAATTTCACAATCTCGACAAATGGGGACCGAATTAAGTCACTTGAACAATTATATCTTCTCAACTGTCATATTTATATGGGGATGGAAATCAGGGCATTCCTATAATGATCTAGCCACACAGATACACAGAAGAAAGCATTAAAAGTATATTTATATCAATCTATTTAAGAGATACATATATTCATTCAAACTGAGGGACCTTGAATCGTCAGATGATTGCATATTAGAATGGCTCATGTATATATTATAACACGATTGAATCTGTCGCATTCAATATATATGACTTTATTTCCTCCGTAAACGAAGATATAGTGTGTAAAATCACATACACATTATTACATAATTAACATAATTATACATTAAACATATTCATTGGCATAATGTGCGTGAACAAACAATATATCGAAAATGATTTGAGTATAATTCGCGACGAATACCAGCTATATACAATTGATTGTGGTTGCATAATACAAGTATGCGTCTACATGTTCATTATACATAGCAATTACACATATGATGTACAGTCATAGAGATATGGATATAAAGTTTTATGTCACGCGTACGTATATATCACTTTAATACAGAACTATGGAGGTACAAGCATAAATGATGATATGCTATCAAAATTATGCTTTCCATAGAGAAGCTGATTTCCTAACGAAAAAATCGATCAATTCATTATCTATTTCGCGTATACAATGGTCAAGTTCAGCTATTCCGGATAATAGAACTCGCGTTTTGGATTCCGCATTCAAACTATCATATTGCATGTATACGTCTACATGGAATTCGTTTAATAGGTCAAATTCAAACATATTACGGTTATCACATATTGAGACACACTCGATTAATGCATGTCTGACCAGATCATTGTGTTTCCTGTCACACAATGGGCACGTTTGTTCGTCCGTTTCAAGAATGGAAATAAGACGTGCTACAAGGAGATAAGAATCTTTATGCTTGGGATATATGTAACAGTTTTCCCATAGCCTAGACATGCATAATTTAGGCTGAAGCGCCGAGTAACGGTTTAATCGAGTATCATCGACTTTGCTACATTCCCATTCATCTCCATTTATATTTAACCATGAGGTCTTCGTTATATTTTTCCATGATAATTTGTTGGGAAAGGTCACATTTAATAAGTATTTCTCGAAATATTCGGTCATTCCATATTTGTCCAATGTACAAATAATATCAACCATGAAATTAGAATGTGAAGCTGTAGGAAACATTAGATACTGGTATAACCGTGTAATAAATACATCTTTGGCGGTTTTTTTCGACGAAAGATTGCACATTGAACCAATGAATGATAGTTTACGTTTTTCTATTAATGATACCATTGACGACATACCGACTAATTGCTTGAGCTATAACTGTTTTTGTGCGATTATGAAGACCCTGATAATAGTTTAGACAGAAACGGTGCGTTCTCTCGAGACGGTCGCATAGAGTGTTATTCACACAGCATAAAAGTTCAGATCCGTATAAACCTTTTGGAATGACCACCGAATAATAAATCAACGAACAACTTTTTGGTGTAATGCCACCGGGGTATATTCCTGCGTTGGTTAACATCATGAATGTACTTCGGGTTTTATCACATATCCGATCAATGAAGACATATTTAAAATCGTATTTATCGAGTGGAATACCAAGGTGAGTAACTTCTGTACATTCTTGTATAATAGTTGTCCCTAAGTTCCAGACGCGATGTTGACGAGAGAACTCTGACTTTTTTTCGTTAAATACTATTACCGAGCAGTCCGTAGCACATGACTTTTCAGGATCCTCCAATATTGACATCTGCTTGACAAGGGTATATTTGCCCGATACAGAGGATTTCTTTCATGTTTTAGAACAGACTCATCGCCTAATAAAAACAACTCAACATATCGCTGTGTTGGACTATTGTGGCTGCTACACATGCATAACATCAATTCTTTTAAACTGAAAATGAACAGAGGAGCACCTGGACATATCTTTAAAACATCTGTATCTTCATGAAGATATGATAAACTAGATTGATTGATCCATCGATACATCTCTATGTAAAACACAATTGTCGTCTTTTATTTTTTCGAACTAATGTGATTATGATGTTCATGTTTCATGCTATAACGTCTGAAGTATACGCAGTTGTAAACAAATACATACTTCTTTAATGGTGGGACGGATTGAACGCGATAAACAAAATTATAATCACTCCGACCTGACAACTTAGTGACAAGGTGAGCCACTACTTATATTCCATGTGTAAGAATCATGTTTTGTGATTCCATTTGGATATACAATTTATGATAATACGTGTAACACTTTGAGAGGAAGAGTATTCTCTATTCCAACCAAATATCCACAGAGGGTTTCACATCACTTTAACCTGGGCAACGCCGGGTAACCCTGCTAGTTATATTATATGTACACTATAGCACAGTATTTATCTAATATAAATATAACACTATCGGGTCTGTATGAAATTTTGCGCGCTTAATATCGCAATATTTTGCGCTCAATATCGCAATAATAACCGCGGCAGATTTTTGGTATTGCGCTATAATCGCACCTTTTTCGAAATTAAACGCGCTCAATATCGCAATAAAGGCGCGCCTCAATATACCACTTCTTCTGACTGGTACTGTATCTATACGATATGATATACAGTTCATTTGTATGGCACCATCCCACATGATTTAGGTCTGGAAGCTATATAATATTGGATTGACAAGTGCAAAGAGTCGACAGACGAACGATTTACACATGAGTTTATTACCGAAGGACTACAACTTGTACTTGTAAATAACATTTCTATCGACAAACCGGCACTGCTATGGGCGCTTAAGTGGCCCCAACGTACATGTATGCGAATCTGATAGTGGGGTACCTAGAACAAGTTGTGCACTATCATGTCTAATAAGTTCAACGAGTCGTATGCAACACATCTAACTCTCATAGAAACGGTATATTGATGAATATTTGTTATTTGGGACCCCGATTAAGGAGACTTGAATGAATTCCACAATATTCTGAACTCATAACATCGGATGACATCACGCAGAGAAACATCCGACTGGACTAACTGAGGACATTCCGACTGGCACAAGAATATCCGAGGAAACTAATTGATAGCGGTATTTCTGAAGAAAAAAAGTCCTGTTATAGAAATCCGCACAGACAAAACTAAAGAAAGCGATCCCGATCTCATTCCTCTTGTAGTCACACACAATCCGCGCAATATAATTGTTATGCAAACGGCTACATTATTTATACCTGTGCTTCACAAATGTCCCAAGATGAAAGAACTGGTAAAAACTGATCACTTGCTACAGAGCAAACGACAACCTTAGAATATAAACAAGAGTTTAACTCGGGCCAAGTTTGACAGTGCATGCATGGCGATAATCGTGAATACTCACAAAAGGTGGCGACTCCAAATGCGGGACATGTCGCTACCTGTACACCGGGCCACAATTTACACTAACGAATGTGCGTGTTGTCTGCCCTCATGAGGACATGGACTGAAAAACCAGAAATTTAATTTATTTTATGGTGTGTTCGGAATTCTATGTTGGACAGACGGGAAATTCCATTGTCGAAAGAACACGGATCCACCACCAGCAAATCAGACAACCGGAATTACGGATGATTCCATTAAGTGAACAACTGGATGAATATGGGGATGGATCCTTCCGGATGTTTTCCATACACAAAATTATGGAAGTCAACACATTCAAACGGTTGTAGATGGACCAAACGTTCCTGAAACAATTGCATCCGTAACTAAACTCGATCCTATCATCGCGACGTCACATACCTATAATTATAAATAAATAATCACAAATCATCAGTCATCGCCATATTCTTATTACATGTACGTTATATTCTCTTAATTGTGATATCTTGGTTATACACAATTGTGCAAATATTGTTGGGAGAGGGGCAACACATTAAGTTGATATAAATTGTGTCCCAATCATTTGTAACTTGTATTGCAACAAATGGGTTTAAGCGGTTATATTTACTATATTTCCACTAGGCATTCTATATTCACAACAGACGTTACACATTCCTAATATTTGACTTTGTATATGCGATTGGAAACATTGGTTCAAACTCGCACACATGTCGCATTTACCTCGTACCGGCAGTCACATATTATTTTTGATTAATAGGTTTATTTTGTTATTCCAGGTTTAACCATTAATTATCAGTTCGACAATCATGGCGTCGGTGTTTTAACTTTCCCAACTGAAAAAGTACTGGAACAACCACACCAGTGTTTAATTGTGGTAATACAATTTTCCAGGTTGATGTGTTGGTCCCTAATTAAATTATTTCCATTCGAATTGGAAATTAATATTAATTCACTCCAAATGTACAATTACAAATCCAATAAGCCTTGTCTGAGAAATATGCCGGACGAATGGACATATGGACGGTTGGTAACATTACTCTGATTTGACGAGTGGTCACTTATTTTGACATTTGCCTCGCATTGGTTAAATTAATTATTTGACGATTGGCCTGTTATTATGACAGCATGCATCCGATTGGTTAAATGGTGTGCTGATTGGCCTGTTATGTTGAAAGCTTGCCTCCGATTGGTTAAATTATTTGATGAGTGGCCTGTTATTTAGACAGCTTGTCTCCGGTTGGTTAAACATTCTTGTTTCCACGGTTTGCTCTTATGACACCATGCAATTGTATGTGTGCTGTAAGAATAGAATATAGAATACTAAATGTACTCCACGAGTGGGTGGATGATTTTTTTACCCTGTGCCAATGCATTCTCTTATATATGCGAGTCGACCATAGGTCGCCTCGCATATATAAGAGAATGCATTGGCCTTACAATTTTTTACAATTTTAATAATTTTTTCTTGTATTCTTTAACAATTTTATAATTTCACCCATACAGAGCCCCAGACAAACATGAGCAGACGACACTCTTCTATAAGCTTATATATATGTGTGGGGCTCCCTGCAGGGTAATGGATATTTTTTATTTTATGTCCTAAAATTGTAAGAAACATTTATTTTAAAAAAATGATAAAAACTTGTTAGGCCAATGCATTCTCTTATATATGCGAAGCGACCTATGGTCGACTCGCATATATAAGAGAATGCATTGGCACAGGGTAAAAAAATCCCGACTTACGACTGGATTTGATATGGCGGGTCACATTTGCACGAGGATATGTTGGGTTGAAATGTAGAGTAATATCTCATCTGGTAAGAGATTCAAAGATACTTTACTCTCGAAACGTCCGCATTTGTTTTGGAGCAATTCCATTGGATGCTGAGTACGTCTGATGCACCATTCATCGAATCACCCAACTGTGGTGTAAACGCTAAAGCCCTGAGCACAATTATAGGAGAACAAAAGATTGTCCCACTGTAAATACAAAACTAATTTGTCTGCGTTCGGTTGACTCTCTTGTGCATATGCGGCGTTGAGACGTCTGTTCTAACTGATTAAGTATAAGTGTTTATCTGTCTATGTTCACATATATTGGGGTCCGTGATTACTATGTTTATAAATACATGTTAGGCGACAGACATGTGGTATTTTAACCCTGTCATGACGGGAGCTGTTAAAGATTTTGTTCCAGTGTATTATATTGTATATGCGATTCGCCCATGCGCGGCTTAGTATGGGAAACTCGCACACATAAGACAATGCATTGGCACAGGGTTTTTGAAAAATTTCAGGACGTTCCAGTCATCAAAGAGTTGAGGACATATATATTGTCGTCCTATATGTTAACCCTTTACCCAACAAAACGGCCAAAACCGGCCAAATAAAGCTTCAACAGCCTAAAATATCTTCGGTCTGTCTCAATAGAACCATACGAATATGGATATCATTGGAACCGGCTCCTTGACCACATTGTGATAGTTACAGTTATGCCCTATGCCAATGCATTCTCTTATATATGCGAGTCGACCATAGGTCGCCTCGCATATATAAGAGACTGCATTGGCCTAAAACAAGTCTTTTTTTAACACTTTTTACCATTTTTTCTTACATTCTTTAACAATTTTATAATTTTTAATGTGTTAAGCCAATGCATTCTCTTATATATGCGAGGCGACGTATGGTCGACTCGCATATATAAGATAATGCATTGGCACAGGGCCCTTCTGTTGGGTAAAGGGTTAAAGCCACATGTAAATTACGTCGTCATGATGTATGGTGGTTAGAGGGTCTCCATTTGGAGGGTGTGTCCACCTTGCAATGTCTTGCAGCTTCACCTATCCCGCTAGACCGCAATGTCCAACTCCGAAGTTTCCTTTGCCACTCTCCTTGGGTTGTAATGTTCCAACTGGTATCTCAAACTTACCAACTGTTGTCAAATTTCCTCCAACCTAAAACCCCCAATGACTGACATTTCAGTTGAAAAACATCACCGATACTTGTGGGAATATGTTAGATTTTTTATCTAAAGACATTAAATTTCTCTGGAGTATCAAGCTATCAAAACAAATACACTCTATCTCTTCCCTGAATTGTCTGTATTTGATAAGAGATGCAGAATAATAACCTTGAGTCGAAAATACATCCAAACGATTTTTTGTCACTAGAAACTTGTTTATAATCAGTTAAAATCTGTTAAACACTTAAGATTGTGATAGATGACGTTCCTTGTTTCCATTATATTTTATGGAATTAATAGTAACGCTTTACATTTAAAATAGTTTCATAGAAGCGTCGGTTGTTCTCATTATAAGCCAGAACACAAGGGTATAACATGTATGTTACACTCGATGCCTGCTAAATTCCAACAACGTAAGTATGGTAAGTAATAACTAAGGATCACGATATACCACGTGACTAACCCAATTATCACTTTTCTCATGACGTATGCAAATGAGTTTGTGCGCGAGGCATCACTCGTCCCCGGGGAGTGACTCGGTTAAGTTACAACGCGTGTTATATGACATTACCAGGCTTACATGTTAATCCATAATTTCTACTCGATAAACCATATAATTTACCGAACGACTTTAGTACACTGTAATTCAAAATATAAAAAGACGTTTACTTGTTAATATAAAATGACTTATACGCAATGAAACAAATAATATGCCGTTATCAATAACACTAATAGCACATTATATAGCGTCCCTTACACAGTCACGTTTACATGTAAATAAAAAACGACGCATACAATGATGCATAATATAGCGATAAAGCTGTAAATATAAATATAAAATGACGTAAGCAGTGACACCAATAGTATACCGTTACAAACGACACTAATATTAACCTGCCAATATCATGCTATATAACGGCCCTTACACACGTTTACATGTAAATATAAAATGAAACAAATACTATACTATACCGTTATATTTTACACTAATACCATGCCGTTATATATAACACTAATAGCATGTTATATAGCGACCATTACCCACGTTTACATGTAAATAAAACATGAAGTACACAATGATATAAACACTGATATAACATCACATATAGCGACCGTTATACGTTTTACATGTAAATATAAATTATTACATGTTTGAGTCAGCTATAGGAGCGGCACGATGTGGAACTTGGTGCCTGACACTGATCGCTTATCTCGACCTAGATCACTGGTTGTCAGAGAAGAAGGCACATTCATCCACGCTGCATTAAATAAGACAACCCATTTTGAGAAAAAACGAATAATGATGCACTAAACCAATCTTCTTAACAATAAATATGCCTATGTTTAATGCAACATGAATTTGCTGAGGTGCGATAGCTAAATAACGAAGACGTTCTGTCACGATTTCCTATAATGGTGAAAAATTCAACTAAATAACGAAGACGTTGTTTTACGATGCCATAAAGAATGGTGCAAAATAAACATATGGTTTGTCGGATGATCGATATGAGTCTGTTCATTCGTGTATATGTGCATCTACTTCGAATGAGCAGAAAGACCATGTAAATAGCACATTGAGCACCGCTTTATGAGACTAACATTGATCTTGATCGAACCTTTAAAATATAGTATGGAATATATATTATATGACACATCTCGTTTCGGATTTTCATATTACATATTAAGTTCGAAGTCTGGTTTAATTCCATATATGTCTTGTATTGAGACGTTAATCCATTGATTGGACTTATTTTTGGGAAACATAATTAGTGACCAGAATCTCAGATCATATGGCCAAAACTCATCCATTTGGAATGAACTATAAGTATAAGTATGTGCCACGGATCATAAAAATGGAAACGAATTGTGAAAATATCCGATAAGTTTTCGATAAAAGGATTTGAAATAGACACATTTAGCTCAGTTATATGTATCCACATCCCAGCTGCAACTATACGTGTATCTATCGGGAGCGAACTGCAAGTTACTGCTCTGAAACAAAATTTAGCTAAACACATTGCTTATTTATCTCAATATCAGAATATTCTTTTGGCCATTTCGGAATTTGTGTGGGCCTATTTTACAGAAACTTTGGCCAAATTGACAAACAAATGTATGGCCAAACACTGGGCCAAATAAAATGTTATTTGCCCATTCTCGATTTTTTTTGTATCAGCAACCCTCGTACAAACCACGCTCCAAACGCTATGTACAAACCACTTTCAAACATTTTATTCATGTTTACTGTTCTAGAGTAGCAACCTCAACGGTTTTTGGAAAAGTACATGTGCTTGTTTAGATATTTATGTTTTTCAGAGGGAGATATAACTAACTACAAGCATATGTGAAAGCAAAAAAAAGAATCCGATTTGTTTTGGCAAATATTTTAAGTTCGGGCTTTGAAATAAAATATCTGTAAGGTTTGGGATTCGTTGGGGAGCAAGAAGAGCCCAAATTTCTTAGCCATTACTTAAATCAGTGCCCATACAATCTAAACAAATAGTAAGCAGTTTATCTCACCTCTGTTTTCTGCCACTTTTTTGACCAGCAATATTAGGTGATATAAAACAAAACCACCGTTTCAGGAAGATGTAAATAAATATGAACAAATGGAGTATAAGAATACTCACAAAAGTAAATAGAAAAACAGTTAGTTATCATATATAGTGCGAAAGAGGAAATAATCCTGGTATAAAGTGAGTTTACTATATAATAAACATTGCGATTTAACATGAGTTCAGATTGGCACAGATATTGTTTATAGTTATTGTTATACTTATTCTGTATTGTGGGCAGCGGAGATCCATCTAAGTTTCAAGAACTTCTCATCCAGTCCCCCAGTCTATGTATGTTAATAATATTAATATACTATGAAATTATGTTTAAACCAAACCATCCGGTCTTCGTCGTAGATACAGGGCGCGGCAAACAGCGATGTATCTGGGTCAAAGTTTACTCCAGGGCAATCACGTAGCACCTTCATATACCGCAACAGTTGGAGTACGCGTTGGCGATATTCGGTTAGGGTGGCGAGAGCGTACTATGTGGCCCGGGATTAATATATAGGACGAGGAAAAATAATCACCAAGATGTGCTTTAATTTTACAGGAGTAAATGCTATCACTGTCTGCACGTACGCGTTCCACGGCCATATAACCTACTCGGATAGTTCGACTTTTGAATCTTTTTAACCAGACGAGTGCAGAGGGGAGTTTTCCACGCAAGGTTAGAACGACAAACATTCGTTATCGTGTGATAATATATCGTGTTTCCTTCCCATATCGACCGATTTTAAACATGATAGTCCAGGTTATTTGATCGAATTTGTTTGAATATATTTCCACCATCAATTAATCAGAGAGTGTTTCGGTGTTTTCAGTTCTAATTCGCATTGTCCGTAACTCAACTCGTAGCCATATTAAGACTGATCTTAGGGTTTTGTAAATTAACAATAACTACCGATTGTCTTACACAACATTGAGTTGATATATTTTACCCCCATGAAAATTAAATTATATTACCAACTTTGTACACATTATTTGGGTAAACGTGTAACTGATGCTACCATGTATAAAGTAACATATTACCCAATTCAAGGTAAATAGTCCACTCAGTACAATTTTCAATTTCCAATGACTCCGTCTGTACGTATGGGTGTCTTCAACGTGCATTGTCATTCACATTGGCCAGCTAAGTTCGGGATTATTCGGAGCGCTAACGGAGAGGTCTGAAATGCTTTCACTGGAGCGGAAGTAAAACAATGGTTACACATCCTGGCTTGATTTATAACAAATTACAGTAACCTTACTAACTGCATATGTGACCCGCCATATCAAATCCAGTCGTAAGTCGGGATTTTTGTACCTTGTGCCAATGCATTCTCTTATATATGCGAGTCGACCATAGGTCGCCTCGCATATATAAGAGAATGCATTGGCCTAACAATATTTTACAATTTCAATAATTTTTTCTTGTATTCTTTAACATTTTTATAATTTCACCCATACAGAGCCCCAGACAAACATGAGCAGACGACACTTTTCTATATGCTTCCATATATGTGTGGGGCTCCCTTCAGGGTAATGGATGTTTTTTTATTTTATGTCCTAAAATTGTAAGAAACATTTATTTAAAAAAATGATAAAACATTGTTAGGCCAATGCATTCTCTTAAATATGCGAGGCGACCTATTGTCGACTCGCATATACAAGAGAATGCATTGGCACAGGGTAAAAAAAATCCCGACTTACGACTGGATTTGATATGGCGGGTCACATATTACCATGTGGATTTTAGAGGATGCGTCCTGAAGAACTAGTCGCTAATCGATATCATGTGTTGATGTTTTCTCCGCTTCGATAGAACCATTAAATCATTCCACAAAAACCTCAATCAGGACACAATGCATGGATATATATCCCCACAGAATAAACTGCCGATTATACCACCAATATATCGACTGTTCTTATTCATGCCATATGGTTGTTGAATGGGTCGTGGTTACTAGAGATATTGCATGGGATTACCAGCGAAGCTTGTCGTCCAATATATCTTATCAATGATCTGCAGACACTTATAGTTGTCACGAGCCATCTTCCCGCACGTGTGCTGCGACGATTCTTCAGAAATCACTGATAGATAGACAGATAGATTTATTCAGCAAAAGACGCCCCCACATAGGGACAGATGGTCATGTAAAAGGATGACAGTTAACTGTGTATAACAGCTTGACTACCTTGCAAATTTTGGAGCATCGCTGAGTTGTGTCGTTGGATAACATGTGCTAGTTGGTCCGATCTACTCATCGATAGTAAACTGATAAAATTGTCATCCATAATGTTAATGTATATAACCTTCCTATGAGTGTATAGTCCGAACATTATTGCATCAATCTGATTAATCTTATTAGTGCCAAAAAGCGACGGCTCATTGCTTAAACGCGCCATCACCGGGTAACACAACTGCCGAGGATACTAAGGAACGCGCCATCAAAAGTAACAGAACAGACGACGTTACCAATGGACTGTATTGTATTTATTACACACCTGTACATTATAACTTACAATCTACACCTGCATACTCATATAAATATTTCAAAATTAACCCTTTCGAGACTACACGGCCTACGCATACGTTCTGAATTTCAAAATGTGTAAAGCCCTACTGCGTACCACGATCCCATTTAAACTTAAACTACAAGTATATTCAAATCATGAAACTACAGCACTAAAAACGTTGACATTTAACGCATATGGTTCATGATTTATTATACACATGCCGTACAGTATGCTTTTATATCCAACATTTCTAAAAGACACCTGATATACAAAGCCTTCTGCTTCTTTTGCTTTATTGAATTTTAAATTGTCCATGTGGCTCTTCTGATTGTATACCTGTATTTATTACACACCTGTGTCCATGTTACCGGAGACAGATTCACCCCTGTATTCTACGATGTGTTCCAGCCCCCGGGAGCTCTATATCATACAACAGAGATATTGCATGGGATTACCAGCGAAGCTTGTCGCCCAATATATCTTATCAATTATCTACATACACTTATGGTTGTAAGAGCCATCTTCCCGCAAGTGCTGTGACGTTTCTTAAAAAATAATTGACCTACGAGAGTATAGGCCGCAAATTATTTCATCAGTCTGAAATGTCACTTAAATGGCGCCATATACTCCGAAGCCATAACTCACATACATTATAGATGTTCTATAGCCCAGACTGCAATGGTGTTATTCGCAAATGAACCACCACAATGACCACATACTTAACCCTTTACCCAACAAACCGGCCAAATAAAGCTTCAACAGCCTAAAATATATTCGGTCTGTCTCAATAGAACCATACAAATATGGATATCATTGGAACCGGCTCCTTGACCACATTGTGATAGTTACAGTTATGCCCTGTGTCAATGCATTCTCTTATATATGCGAGTCGACCATAGGTCGCCTCGCATATATAAGAGAATGCATTGGCCTAAAAATAATCTTTTTTTAATACTTTTTACCATTTTTTCTTACATTCTTTAACAATTTTAAAAAATTTAATGTGTTAAGCCAATGCATTCTCTTATATATGCGAGGCGACCTATGGTCGACTCGCATATATAAGAGAATGCATTGGCACAGGGCCCTTCTGTTGGGTAAAGGGTTAAAGGGAAGCTTTTCGCCGAGAGTTGCGCTACACATTTTGTCATACGGTACACGATCACAAGATGCCAAGGAAATATGGAGACTAATAGCTGTTGCTTTCTACATGCATCATATATATTTGAACACGGCTCGTATTCACCAACTGGGTTTATGCTATAAACCGGATATATAGCTCATTAGTAGCCTGCTGACAGCCCACGTTACCTTCGCTATAGCGTATCATATTTGCCATTTATCACGCCATATACAGCGCGATGCTGTTCTTGCGATGTCAGTGGAGGTTCTATTCATAGAAATGTGATTAACAAGGTACCAGAAATTTCAATACCGGCTGGACTTTTTTGCAGGATGTATGTATTCGCCGATGTAATATCGCGGATGTTTCATTGTTGCATTATGTAACTTTTATGACAGCGATATTTGCTTTCGATATTTAGGTGTGAACAATGGCTGAACACCTCTATAAGAGATTAGTGTGTGAACACAATGCATAATATAATGTTCAGGTAACTTTGCTGTACCGTAAACTGGGGTGATTTTATATTGATTGTTTGATTGTTTATTGCAAAGTCGTCAATTAAGGCGAAACATGCTATAACATATATACAAAATTTACAATATTTACAATAGGTCACAAAAAAACAATTGTTACACAATCATACATATATTAATATATAATATGATAAATGTATAGATATATCGTAATATGTATTATAATATCTTATATATATTATATTATAATTTAATCCTTTATAATATCATTATCATAATATTTTGCCTGAAATAATTATTCACGGATATAAATAATGCACTTAATCACACGTTTTTCAATTTGGAATAATCGGCTCAGTCATATTTTAATTTTCTTGATGCCAATTTGATAAAAATACTAACTTTTTTCAGTAATAGTTGATTTTCCAAAGATAATAGTCTTTCGAATTTTTCTTTCGTGGGATTCTCCCAGTAATATTTCGGGATATAGTCTGCTCGAATTATCTGTAGTTCTTTGCAAATAATAATAAAATGGTATTCATCACCCGTGCCATCACCGCAAATATCACAGGTTTTGTCACCATTATCCACAGATTTAGATTTCCATCTTGTATATTCGACAGGCAGTTTTATATTTGCGGTTCTAAATTTTAGCAAAATGTTTGCTAAGTGAGCCGGTAAGAAACTTAGATAGCGACCCATGCCCGGCCTCGTTTTAATACTCATATAAAAACGTGCTCTAGATGAGTTTGCATTCTGCATTTCAGTAAATAGTTCTGTTGTGTGTCGCTCAATAAGCTCTGATTTTATATTTCTAATTTCAGCCTTTGTTAAACCTGACTGATTTGTCCATGCTCTTTCTATGTTAAGTTCTTTCAGTGTTTTAGAAATAAAAAATAGCCATGGGCTATTGAAGGAGCCATCAGAATTGTGATCCAATTCTTTAACAAGAATATATATATTTTTTGCAAGTTCTGAGCCATCGTGTGATAGTAGTTTGGACCAGTAAGATAGTGCTCTGCACTTTATCTCAATGGACAGAGGGTGTCTGCCAAATTCACCGTAAACCATATAATTTGGTGTACTTGTTTTCAGATATCCTATAATTTTGCAGTATTTAAGATGAAGCGATTCAATAATTTTAGTTCTTTCGTGACACCAAATTTCACTCCCATATAATAGGATGGGTACTATCATGCAGTCAAATAGTTTTAACATAATATCGATTGGAAGCTTGAGAGATCTCACTTTGTTTAGTAATCCATACATTGCTCTTGTGCCAATTGTAACTATTTTTTTCAAATTTTGGCAAAATCTTCCATTGTAAAAAAAGGTTACTCCCAAATATACAAATTCTTTAACTGTCTCGAGTTCTTGACCTCGATATCTGAACGTTGGAATTGGTTTGGGTAACTTATTACTAAATATTATGACTTTAGTTTTTTTTGTATTCACTTGTAACTTCCAAGCATCTGCATAATCTGCAAATGCTTGGAGAGAACGGTGCATATTTTCTTCTGTATCAGACATTAATACTGTGTCATCTGCATAAAGAATACAAAACAATTTTATGTAACATCCCACATTATCAATATATAGTTCATCTAAATAACTCAAATTTTGTATTGCACAATCATTCATAAAATCTTGGATGTCGTTAATGTACAAGGAAAATAAAAAAGGTGACATTATTTCCCCTTGAAAAAGTCCCACATTACTAACAAAAAAGTCTGAAATGTTGTGACTGTCTTTTACACATGTTTTTATCTTACCGTACATATTTCTAATGACATTAAGTATTTTTCCGTTGATATTGCATTGGGCTAATTTCAGCCATATTGCATCCCTCCATATGGTATCAAAAGCTTTTCTAAAATCAATAAATGTGCAATATAATTTTTTCCCACTTTTTAGGTATAGGTTGATTACACTGTGTAAAACAAATATGTTATCCACGGTTGAGTGGGATTTTCTAAATCCCGTCTGATTTTTTAAAATTAGTTCATGATCATCTGAAAAAGAAACCATTCTATTGTTTAGAATGGCTGTAAATACTTTAGAAAGACAGCTTAAAAGTGTAATTCCCCGATATGAATCCGGCATAGTTCGGTCACCAGACTTTTTATATATAGGTTTTATCATCCCGACGGCCCATTCCCGGGGGTAGTTTCCAGATTCCAAGATTAAATTGAAAAGTAAGGAATAAATGGGCATCATTTTCTCAACAGAAGCCTTCAGATATTCATTTAAAAGCCCGTCGTGACCAGCGGCTTTACTGTTTTTCAAATTGAAAATTACAGATTTAATTTCTTCTTCGGTTATAGCGTTATTTAGATAACTGTCATGGAGCGACGACTCATTTAATTCATCTATATAATTACCTAGATTATCAGATTCGTCTGAGTCGTTTAAGCTTTTAAAATAATCAGAAAATATATCCAGATCTAAGTTCGTGGTGTTATTTTGAAATTTATTATTATTGGATAATTTATTTAGTTTATCCCAGAATGCTTTGCTGGAACTATTGCTGTAACTCTTCAGTTCAGAAATATCTGCATCTCGCTGATGTTTTATTTTCGAATCCATAGTTTTTCTATAAAGAGTTCCAGTGTTTTTCATATGTTGTTTGTTTGATAATGATTTTTCTCTATTATATAGTCGTTTTGCCTTGTGAAAAGCTTGTCTCTTTGACTTACATTCATCATCAAACCAAGTTTGATTTGGTGGTTTATGTATTGTTTTCCTGTGATTTGGATTGTAAGTTCCAAATGTGTTTTTTGCGGAATCCAATAAAATACACGTTACATCCTCGCATATTTCATCCACTATGGATTGATTACACGCAGACCCAGTTTCAGGTCGCCATTGTTCTAATTTTTCAATTACTTGATTAATTTTATTGTGATCAAGATTCACAGCGAAATCATTTCTCTTGTCAGGATCCCATTTTTTTATTTTACGATTTGTTTCGGGATCCACATTTGTAGTTATGAGAGGACCATGGGCTCCCACATCGTGACGAGCGTCAAATTTCAATTCTAAATGGAGTGCGTTGTGTATATCTGAATATAGGGGAGAAAACTCGTTCACCCGAAAATTCTCTATTGTTCGCAATAGATTAATATTGCCCAAAGCGTAATCAATTACACTCTTATCGGATGACGTAAGTTTACCATGGCCATTATCTTCCCCAAATCGTCCGTTAACAATAAATATAGATGTCGATTCACAGAACTTAATCAATTCATACCCGTAGCTGTTACTTTTCCCCTTATCCTGCGAGGTTATTTCAGACAGTAATGAATCTCTTAGCGTACAAATATGCAACGCTTTGTTGTTGCACATGCTTGTATAACTCCACTTGTGTTTTTTATTATTAATCAACCCTGATTTCATTTTAAATGTTGTTTGAGATCGAATACATTCGAGATATTACCAGGAACGGTATTTAACGCAGTTGATAGTTTTTATTGTTTTTTAATGCACGTCAAAACTTGACGCCCTGATAAGTGCATTAATTGAGTTACACATTGAAACCAAATGATGACCGATACACAATCATATATGTTCAATTATGTGGTCTAAATGAGATAACAAATAAAAATCAACCTTTTGGATTTTTTACATTGGAAACACTCTTGTGCGGGCCTTTAAACTTCCTTTTGGGTGATTTCGGAAATCAGCCCAGGGTAAATGTCGTATTGCGAAATATCCGGGGTGCATTTAATCAGATTAATAGACTTTTGGTCCGCATTTAGAGGTATTCTGGTGTAGTGAATGAAAAACTTCAGTGATAAGCCACAGTTCTAATAATTTGAAGGATTAGTTGTGTTAACGGAATGCTGAGTTGGTGCTTTCATGAAACTTTGAAGAATTATGAATAATTAGTCTCCATAATCGGTGGTGAATGAAACCTTGTCGGAAATTATTTCATAGTGAGTCTCGAGATTGTTTGTAAATCATTCAGTATTCAGCCGCCGTATATTGGCTTCTGGCAGTCAATTGCAGACTTCTATTTCGGTATAAATTAGAACAAATAACAAAGAAAAGATAGATGCCAGCCGAAAACAATTAAAATGTCGTATAAGAGAACCGAGAAACTAACAGTTTAGTGTATTTGACAACATAATAACATGTCAATCGTCAAGGCGTTTGCCATTGTTTGGCTATGGGTTTGTGGTTATAACCAATAAACAATTGGAACGTATGCTGCGCCCTTGTGTGAGTACATATCTATACTACCTAGAGTATACATGAGCCCACCAGCTACCTGGTGACCGAGGGGAGAAGAAGAGGCGGTGAGGAAAGAAGACCCCCTTCCCGCAGAAGAAGAGACGCGGACAGGAGGGCCAAGTGGAAACATGGGCGAGCTGAGAGACGCCCAGCTCCCCCCCCCCCACTTGGCCTCCCGATATTACCACCAGACGCAGGGACGCCGATGTCACCCGGATGTCCCTGATATCGTCACCGAGGTCAGCAGAGACAGCTAGGGAAGTGGATACCACCCCGGACGTTCCTGCCGCTGACTTCGGTGTGGAGATGGACACTTTACCACCTCTGACACCGGAGTATCACAACATCCCGGTGTCTGTCATCTCCACCAGCGAACACAGTGACATCAGCTATCTACCAACAGATGTACAAGACATCATTAAAGGTGCGCGGGCTACCATGGCCGATGCTAAGAAAACTTCCGACGACGTTAAGAAGATCTGCGAAGCTCGAACTCAACAGCTAGAGGACGCTGAACAACAACAACAACAACAACAACGTGCCATGTAGTCTACACAACATTCAACAACAACAACAACAGCAATAACATCAGGAAACCGAAAGAAAAAGAAGGCCAAGACAAAAACAAAATAAAAAACCTAGATCATTTTCATCCATGTTCCATCATTTCATGATTATGTTTTACCATAACATGTTTCCTAAATCAATTTAAAAGTGGGTTGTAAAGAAGGGGCTCCGCCCCTTCCATATCCTCCCGGGTTGAATCCCAAACCCCAAATAATAAATAAATAATACATGAGCCCAGTTGGTGAATATGAGCCCTGGTGTTTCTCATGCATGTCATTGTTTGATAATTCGTTCCTTACTGCAGTGTAATTTCGTGATATCTAAATGTATGGTGCATACCAGCTGGTAGCTGGGAGTTGTATTTTAACCACTTGTACGCTATTGTATATATGTCATGGTCGGGGATGATCACTGCATTAAGTACAGCCTAATAGAATGCTGACAGTTCGTTTTGAGATTATGGGTGGCTCTTTTTATTACAGTGTAGATGTTAGCGATTGTTGGACTTGCCGCTGGGTTGTAGTATTTGAAAGGATGGTTCCGTCCTAGGTGGTGGGGGAAAGAGCCCGACTTACGAAGTGTCATCTGAATGTGTCTTAAACAAGATCGTTCATTTTAACGTGTTGTCTATGTAAGACAAATCAAACGGATTAGCTCAAGGGTTTAGACGAAATCGTCCAAAAACAAACTTTCACATCAATTGGTAGTTCAGGATTTATTGCTATTTGGTATACATGTAGATACTGCTTTATTCAACACGTTCGCCCATATACGGCGGTGTTCGTACACATATTCCTCGAACCAGATTACTTGGCATTATTTGTTCTATAATTGGGGCTATGTCTGTTTTGCAGCGGTGTTTTACATGGTTTGTAATTTAATGATCACATGTATTTTTCAATCTCCTTGTCGCAATTGGTTCTGCTTGTGTTCGCTTTGGTGGAGTATGAAATAAGCCTACGGGTTGTACCACCATGCTGTTTGTAGATTTGTCTCCGATAGGCTACATGGTGCTTCAACATTAATTGGAAATAAACCATATTCTGATCTTGACATTGCGGAGTGCGTGGTTCTCTGTAATGCACTTTAGTCGAGTTTGTGAATAAGGGCATTGACGACTACTGTGTACTCATTGCATTGTGCTGTTGATTGTCGAATACGAACACGCTTAAAATAACCCAGGCCTGTATACTGACACTTTCGCATAGTGAACTATACAACCAATGAGCATTACGAATAGGGTACTACGTTGTCGTTTTTTCCATAGCCCTAGTTACGATTACGGTTTCGAGAAGTCAAGCTTGGACACGCGAGATTTGTATGCCATCGTCGAGCCTATCACTGCCTACAGCACCAGTCAAAAGAAGTGGTATATTAAGCGCTATGTTCGCGCCCGATATCGCATTACTATTGCAAGTGGAAACGCTTACAAGCGCTCCGCTTGCGATATTATTCCAATATTTTGCGCTTGACATCCCAATATTGCTGGCTTAGTATTGCGATATCGCACGCTTAAAATTGCAACATATTGCGCTCAACGTTGTGACATTTAAAGCAAATTCTTGCTTCTGCTATATTGTTTGACACAATTAGAGAAAATGTTTTAGATTTGTATATAATTATAGTTGTAAATGTTATATGTACACTATATATAATATAATATGCACAGTATTTATATAATATAAATATAACACTATCGGGTCTGTATGAAATGTTGTCGCACTCAATATTGCGACAATGGGCGCTTAATATCGCAAAATTCTGCGCTCAATATCGCATTTATTGTATATATATATATATATATATACTTGTTACCAATTTTTGTAAATAAGTTATGTTAATCTCCATACGCATCTGTCATGTGTCATGGGAATAAATCATTGCATTGCAATAATAAGCGCGACAGATTTTTGGTATTGCGCTATAATCGCGCCTTTTTTTCGAAATTAAGCGGGCTATATATCGCAATAAAGGCGCGCCTCAATATGCCACTTCTTCTGACTGGTACTGTATGACCTGCTAAATACATAACTCAATACAAAATAATCAAGGCAAACACAACTATAGCACCTTACTGGGATTCGCAAGAAGTTTGAACGGCACTATTATTTTGGTGTAAACATTATTTATTTAGTATCCCAGATTTATACAACAATTTACAAAATGATGTTAATATATATATATATATGTAAGTATGATAAGTCTGAGAGAGAAGAGGATTTGACATCAAGCGCCAGGCGCTTATATGGAGCCATCTCCTCAGAAAAGAACAGTATTGCGTAATGAAAAGATAGTATTAGAGATCGAGAGGTAGGAGACAAAGGATATGTAGTGGAAAATAGAGACATGGATGAAGTAAAGGTCGAATTTAGAGGATGAAAAGTGAAACAAGACATTTTGACAAATATAAAATTTGAAATGATCACTGCTCTGTATATTTCAGTATAATATCTAAATTTGAAATTGACGTTTGATTCATTTTACTATTACTATAGATTAGCCAAACGAATTGCCAGTCGAGAGGAGTCACTTGATCGTTATGCCTATATAAACACAGCTATTTTGCTCAGGTTACACGATGCAATGGTTCGATTCATTTAATTGGCAGATCGAGTGGATAACTTTGAAATGTTAGTTAGCGTTTGATAATAAGTTATTTGGTGTAAACAATATTTATTTTAAAAAAATCAAACATATGACATAAACATAATATACATGTATAAATATATAGATTTGTGAAGAGGATTGGACACAAGTATTATAATAAGTTATTTGAATCTATTTGTAGAAAGCATAAATGACTGAGTTGCTTCGAATATTAAAAAAATCAAACATATGACATAAACATAATATACATGTATAAATATATAGATTTGTGAAGAGGATTGGACACAAGTATTATAATAAGTTATTTGAATCTATTTGTAGAAAGCATAAATGACTGAGTTGCTTCGAATATGGTACGATTAAGGCTTATCGAGTACGAAGTGGATCCTTCCAATAGAATGTCTGTTCTCCAGAGACTGCGATTTAAAACAGAGAAGGTTTCGTTTCTTATGCGCAAGTATTTGGGACAGTACAGTAAGAAATGATCAGCGGTTTCAACTAGTCCACATGTGCACTTATTCGTCTGGAGTAGGTGATTCTGGCACTATTATTTTCATAAATGGCCTCGTAGTGGTCACATAATTATGCGAAATCATTTTTGGAAGATTTACGACTATACTATAAGCTATTCGTTATTCTTGTCACTAGTAATTCATTGTGCGACTACTATTAGCTATTTGTAATTCTGATCACTAGTAGTTCATTGTGCGAACGGTGTTGTTTACGCAATGGACACTCCATTGCACAAAAAGACACCGTTCGCACAATGAAGTGCGATGAGCTGAACGTAGCACTAATGTTTGACATCCAACTCGTCGTTTGTTATTTTGGTATATGTGTCATTTTGGTGTTAATAGTATCAACACGCACGCACATTCGAATGATGTCGTATGATTTTATTTTTCGTCAGGCGAAACGGATAAACGGAGATCGATTTCTATATTTTATCACTTGACTTCCGATTAGCAACTCTGTGTATATTGCTAATGCGCGAAATCGGTAATAGACCAACGGGATGAACATAAAACTGGCTAATTCTCAACTTCCGAAGATGTCGTATGCGATTTAGGTTTCATTTTCAGTTTCATTTATAGACCAATTCCTCTGTCAGCTTAATGTAAACCAGCGAAGACGTCATGACATGTTTCAAGAATGAAGTCAGTTTGACGTTGCGGGCCAGAATCTTGACTAGACTGCATTAGTCATGTCGACTTAAAAAGATTTTGGAATTTTTCAGAAACTCCTGAGGCTTACGCGCATGTGTGCGCGTTCACATTTGTAGGTGCTCGAGTACACACATGTATATTAGTAAATATAAATTCGTTGATACTCACCATATACCATATACATTGGTAAATATATTATCTGATTATGATGAGTAAACAAGTATACACCCATTAAACGCGACATCGATGTATTATAATATTTATCATAATGATTTTCGGTGTATGTATATGTGACGGTGTAATTTAGCCCTAGTTTATATACAACTAATACAAGTTAATACTGACAACTAGCAGCTAACATATTCATCCATATCACCGGTATTTACGACATCCCGTTTACCCTCTCAACTTTGCTGTATTCGATCCGTCCCTGTCTTATCACTGTCACTTCAGCCCAATGCTAAACGCTCTAGTACCGCCAATTCAAATAGTACAGGTAAGCTCGCAGCTGATTGGATGACACATGGTCGCGCGTAAAGTTGTCAAAGGTTAAAACAGTTTCGCGGGGTTTTAGATTAGTTTGTCAGAAAGTAAAGTTGTCTTCGGAAAGTTATTGTCTTAAAGTCTTAGTTTATTTTGTCGTCAAGATGTCGTCAAGTTGTTTAGACTATCGTTGTATACAGATCCTGACATAGTGGCCTATGTCTCATTGAACTGGTATGTTCATAGTTTCTATATTTTATCGTTATAACATGTTTTTATTAATACTTTTGTCTTCAAGTAAATCACCATAGAGTTTGTCCATTTTGACATAAAGTATATTTCCTATTTTAATTATATTTTAATGTGATTACTTTTGTGAGGTTATCTCCCGATAACCTGAGATGCCAGTTTGTAGATATCTCAATTAGATAGATTGGATATCTGGCATTTCTTGTATTTTCAGGAACTCCTCAAGTTCCTTTAACATATATTTGTGTATGCACATATGCGTGCTTATTATGCAAATGGTAATATATTTGCATTTGGTTGCAGGGCCTACTATATTCTATATTCTACATCTATGTTGATGTATTGTCAGACTATGCCAGTCTGTGGATGATGTTCGATTTTGTGTGTCGATGGAGATGATAATATTCTTGTGATGAATGAATAAATGCTATATGAAGACATACAAAGGTAATATGAACTTTCTATAGACCCTGTCCACCAGATTGAGAATTCTTGAGAACAGAGCCCATACTGCCAAAGGCTAACTTTATAAATGTAATGTCAAAGGCTCAAGGACATTTAATAATATAAATGGACCCATAGTAACCCTATGACATTTGGCGCTCATCGTGGTAATGGCAGTGGCTTCCAGAACTCTTGGAAATTCGAAGAAGTTGTGTTTCTTTAAGTGAAACTGGTAAACCAGCCCAAAGATAACTGTTGCTGGAAACTGGGAAATCCCAACCTGTCAACTGAGGACGCGCACGCAGTAACAACAATGTTTCGCCGGTGTGATCTATTCGTTCAGTGATTGTTTGATCCAGTGCAGTGTGTAGGCAAACTATTGTGCTATTCAATTATCGCTTGACCAAGTCGCGCATCGATGGAGTGATGACCTAGATTCGTAGACAAATACTACAGTGTGTGGAATCACAAACTGTGACGTGCTAAATTGTAAACAATTCACATTCAATTGGGATCTGATGTCAATTATTCTCAAAATGCCCATTGTTTATTTATATGCACACTTGTTTTGTTTATATGCACTTCTGTTCATTCTGATTTGAGCCATGCATCCTCAATAGCTTAATTAGTTTATTTAGGGTTGTGAGCTTGTGTATGCAACTTTGGTGACGTGACCCCGGTCATGCTGTCAAATGTGCCTGTATAATCTTATAATTAACGTGTGTCGTGTATAAAGAGCGTTCTATTTCTTATTCAAAGTATTGTCTGTTTTTCTTCAACGCTCAATAAAGTGCTCTGTTTAGTAAACCCGACACATAAATAGAACTTCCGGTTTTGCGTTGTAAACATTGACACATGGCTTTTTGTTGACATGTCAACGTGAGCAGATCCGGACGATTTTGTCATTGTTTTTCATCAGTGCCAGTATTTTTGTAAGTGTAAGTTGTTTTCATGCAAACTATAGACTAGTTAATATACTGGTAATTTATTTTGAGGCTCATAGCATGTTCAAAATGTTGTATTTGATTGAGTATCCAAAATTGACAACAAAATTTGTCAGGCCACTTTGTCAAATTTCTCATGTGCCAGAATCACACTGCTGATTAAGTGATATTTTTCCAAAGCCGGACTTGTTGGAAAATATTAGAATTTTTCCAAACATTCCGTGTTTTCTGGTTGTGTAAATTTAATCGCTTTCTGCGGATGCATACTTAACTTACTGCATCATTTGTGTTGGCATTTTGGATGCAAATAATTTTTGCATCATCCCTGTAGTGTTTAAGCTGGCATTTGTGAAAATGGTAGTTTCAGCTTGTTTTCCATCAGCGTTGTTGTTCGACATTCTTCATTCTTCTTCAGTGTTTTTGTGTTATGTTCAGTAGTCGCAGATAACATAAGACGGTAAGTTTAGTGTCGTCCAGTCAGTTGGCCAATAATATTGGTCATGGTATCTTGCCCATACATCGACTTGCCCCGACCTACATTCTGACTTGCCCACTTGTCGCTTGACATTTCAATCTTTTTGTCGTACAATACCGTGCGCTCGCATCATTTCATATCATAGCATGAATTAAATAATTCAAATTAATAATGGTATAATTAATTAACTAAGCTAATTATATTATTATGTCTACGTCAGATTAGAGAAATTAGGTAACTTCGCCTGTCTTGTAAAATTTTTCAGATTTTCCGAAGACGGTGGACGCAGTACATTGAAAATAGGACACTTAGAATTTTTTTCCAGATATTTCTGCGTTATCGTACATACAGAGATTTATTTCTTCTTTTTATGCTAAAGCCGTAATTTATTTACAGTGAACTTAGGACTTGAATATTTTTTTTTCAGATTTCATTTAGCAATTGGACTTGAATATTTTTTTCACAGGTTACGATAGTCAATAGTTATTAGATAGCTGATCTTGAAATATTTTTCAGATATTTTTCTGAATAAATTATTGGTTAATACATTACTTTAACCACAACTTGCTGATTCATTTGAATAATTGTGTTTATTTGTATTATTATTTCCATATTGTTCATTAAATTGAATCATGATGGCCGGTGTTGATGACTTACAGTCAATGGAGCGGAACGATGAGTTATTAGATAAGATTACAGCTCAGATTGGTAAATTAAGGGAACAGATTGAGAGACTCAAGGAGGAGCAGGAGATGGAAATGCAGAATGAGAATGCCTATTACACCAATTATTATAATAATGGTTATGATTATAATAACACTTATTCTAGGCGTAGACGGTATAAGCAGAAGAGGTCACAGAACTATAAAGGTTCTCAGAGAGATGCTCATGAAGTGAATGATTTTAATCATCCTTCTAATGACAGGTTGCAAGATGATATAAATTGTTCCAGACAATTTGTAGGTTGTTATAAATGTGGAGAGGACTCACATTTTTCTAGAGGTTGTAGGAATTTCAGGTACTGGAATAGGGGCAGAGCCAAACAGACTTATAATAGTCATTCTTCCAGACCTCAGCAGCAGTCCATGAATTTTAATTTACAGGATCCTTCTGGTTTAAGTGGAAGTCCCGCAGAGACTGAAGTTCAGGTAGCTGGCTTTAATACAAAAGCACTTCTTGATACAGGGAGCACAGTCAGTACTATTTCAGAGCGGTTTTATACTTCATTTTTGTCGAAGTCCCCACTTCAGCCTCTAAACCAGATCCTGAACATTGAGTGTGCAGATGGTAAAAGTCTTCCGTACCTAGGGTACATACACTGTCCAGTGACAGTTTCTGAGTTTACTCGGAATGCGACAAGAGATTGTATTTTTCTTGTAGTGCCAAATAGCAATTATAACTTTTCAGTTCCAGTATTGTTAGGTACAAATGTGTTAGCTGATTTCATGGAGATTTGTAAGCAGCAGCATGGTTCCAAGTTTTTGCAGGTATCTAATCTGTCTTCTCCATGGTATATGTCATTCCGCTGTATGACATTCAGAGAAAGGAACCTTGCAAAGAATAATTTTGTTTTAGGGCAGGTTAAATCTGCAGAGAATCAGCATGTGATCCTTCATCCAAACACAAAGAAAGTTCTTTCAGGTTTTATTGATCACAAGATGCCATATCAGCCTACATGTGCAATTTTGCAGCCACTTCCAGATGATAGTCGATTTGATTTTTTAGAAATATGTCCGTACGTTGTTAAATATGATTGCAAGAGTAATGATTCGATTGATGTTCATCTGTCCAACATTTCTTCCAGAACCATTAGCATTGCTCCTAACTCTGTAATATGCCAGATTCAACCTGTTTCAGTAGAGGATACCGAGGAGTCTAAGTCTGGTGAAACAAGTTCTTCATTTACAGATCAACTTCAGTTTGACTTATCTTCTTTGACAGCTGATGAATTTAAAGCTGGGATGAAACTTATTAAAAGTTTTTCAGATGTTTTCTCTCAGAGTGACTTGGACTTAGGTTTTTATAACAGGATTAAACATCGGATTGATATGTATGACAGTACACCTTTTAAGCAGCGTGCAAGACACATTCCACCTAGTATGATTGAAGAGGTCAGAAATCATCTTCATCAGTTACTTTCAGCTGGAGTTATTAGAAGATCCAGAAGTCCATTCTCTTCTAATGTTGTGCTTGTTAGGAAGCGCGGTTCTAATGCTCTTAGACTCTGTGTTGATTACAGGCAACTCAATAAACAGACTATACCTGATAATTATGCTTTGCCTAGGCCAGAAATGTTGTTTGATTCTCTCAAAGGTGCCAAGTACTTCTCTGTGCTTGATTTGAAAATGGGTTTTCATCAATTAGAGATCTCCGAGGAACACAAAGAGAGAACTGCTTTTTCTGTTTCAGGATTAGGATTTTACGAGTACAATCGCTTAGCTTTTGGACTTAACAATAGTCCAAGTTCATTTCAGAGAATGATGGAGGATTGTCTCGAAGGTTTAAACCATAATATCTGCAATATTTATATTGATGACATCATTATTTGGTCGCAGACGGTTCCAGAGATGATAGAGCGACTTGAAGCTGTTTTTGACAGATTGAGGCAGTGTAATTTGAAGCTCGCACCTTCAAAATGCAAATTCTTTCAACGTAAATGTACTTATGTTGGTTTTATAGTTTCAGAGCATGGAATTGAAACTGATCCTGAGAAAGTTGACAAAATTGTCAATTGGCCAGCTCCGGAGAATCCAGATCAGTTGAGAAAATTTTTAGGTTTCTGTGGTTTTTATAGGAAATTTGTCAAGAATTTTTCTGCAATTTCTAAACCCCTTACAGATTTACTCCCACCCACTAATGTTAAGAAGTCAAAGAATAAGAAGAAATCATCTTTTACAGGTAAATGGAAATGGGAAAGTGAGCAGCAGTCTGCATTTGATTATTTGAAAGATCGTCTTTCAAATCCCCCCATTTTAGGCTACCCAGACTATAGCAGACCATTTGAAATCCATATTGATGCGTCCCGGCATGGTTTAGGTTGTGTCCTTCTCCAGGAAGACGATGGCGTGATGCGGGTGATAGCATATGGCAGCCGAGGTACTACTGCCGCAGAGAAGAATTATCCCGCACACAAATTAGAATTTTTAGCTTTGAAATGGACAGTGACGGAGAAGTTTTATGATTACTTATATGGAAATTATTTTGTTGTATATACAGATAATAATCCTTTAACTTATGTACTTACTTCAGCTAAATTAGATGCTACAGGTCAAAGATGGTTGTCAGCCCTTGGTGCTTTTAAATTCGATATTCTCTATAAGCCTGGTAAGACCAATACAGATGCAGATGTTTTATCTAGGTTGGACGAGCCTTCTTCAGCTTTTAATCATGAATTTATTCCAGTTGAATCTGTAAAGACTATCTGTAACTCTTTACAGGTTCAGCAGCCTTTTGTTGAGAGTTTATGTGTTGACTCTGATGTATTGAAACCAGTTGATGAATTAGGTTATGATCTTGATGAGATGAATTACAAGGATTGGAGGAGAGCACAGGAGCGAGATAATGTTTTATCATTTTGGATGACAGCAGTTAGGCAGAAGAAATGTCCGAATAGAAGGTCTTTGCCTCCTTCAAAGGATCATTCTCCTTTTTTCAGGCATTTTTCGAAGTTGAAGTTGCAGAGAGGTGTTTTATATAGAGAGTCAACTTTTAATGGTAGTTCAACGTCTCAACTTGTATTACCTTCTTCTTATGTTAGACTTGTATTGAAGTCATTGCATAATGACATTGGACATCCCGGACGGGATAGGACTATTTCTCTGGTGAAAGAAAGATTTTATTTCCCCAGCATTGACAGTATAGTAGATAACTGGATCAAGAATTGCCATAGATGTATAAGGAGAAAGACTTCTACAAATTTTAGAGCTCCTTTAGTTTCAGTTTCTACTTCACAGCCACTTGAGTTAGTTTGTATTGATTTTTTGTGTTTAGAATCTTGTAAAGGTGGTTATGAAAATGTTCTTGTTATTACAGATCACTTTACTAAGTATGCTCAAGCTTTTGCTACCAAGAATCAGACAGCCAAGACTACAGCCGATGTCTTATTCAATAATTTCTTTATTCATTATGGATACCCACAGCGTATACATAGTGATCAAGGTGCAAATTTTGAGTCACAAGTCATTTCAGAACTCTGTCAGCTGTGTGGTATACAGAAGTCTAGGACTACGCCTTACCACCCCATGGGTAATGGCATTACAGAACGATTTAATCGTACACTCATAGGAATGTTAGGTACTCTTCATCCTGACCAAAAGAAAGATTGGAAATCCTTTATTGGTCCACTTGTTCATGCATATAATTGCACACGTCACGAAACTACAGGTTATGCACCATATTTGTTAATGTTTGGCAGAGAACCAAGGTTACCAATTGACGTCATGTTTGGTTTGCATAAATCTGAATCTGATGATGATCGTTCATATTGTGATTATGTTACTCACCTTAAGCACAGACTTAGAGAATCTTACAGGTTAGCTTCCAGTGGTATGTCTAAGTCTCAAGAAGGTCATAAGAGGAATTATGACAAGAAAGTGAGAGGCGCTACTATACATGTAGGCGACCGTGTACTTGTTAAAACTTTAGCTTTTGATGGCAGGCATAAATTGGCGGATAAATTTGATCCGGATGTGTATGTTGTGAAAGAGCAACCGAATAGTGATATTCCAGTTTTTGTGTTGCAGGATGACTCAGGTAGAACCAGAACTTTACATAGGAATCATTTATTACCTATTGGTTCAATTCCTTTTGATCTTCCAGTTGATGATCCAACAGTTAAACCCGATTCTTTTAAAGGTGTTGATGTTCCAGCTGGACAAGATCCTGTCAGACCTGTCCCCAAACCAAGAACTGCGAGGAAAGATTATATTCCATGCACTGTTGACAAATCTCATAAAGAGAACAGACTTAATGGTCGTGTTAGTGATAGTGATGAGGAGTCAGTGGTTATGTTTATACCGCATATTGTTCCAAGTGTTTCATTTGTTTCAGGTGATGCGGATAATGGAGGTCCACCTCGTCCTGATGACGATCGGCGTTCGAGGATGGATCCTGGTATTTCTTCCAGTGGTGACGACCGCACTCCAAATAGGGAGCCTAGTGAAGATAATGTGATAGAATTTGTTTCAGATTATGATACACATGAGCCATTCGTTCAGACAGAACTTAGGTCCACAGGTGTACATGTAGAGGCTGAGAATAGTGTTGAGATTAATGATATTGTTCCTTCTGCAGCTGTTGCAGATGATGGAGAACGAGTTAGCGGAGATGGTGATAGAATTGTAGCTTTTGTTTCAGATGATGTAGCCTCAGGTGTTCGTTCAGATGTAGTGATTAGTAGATCTGGTAATGAGGAAATTTCTTCCCATATAGATACCAGTGTGCCAAGTCCAGTGCCTAGGAGATCGACAAGAGAAAGGAGTAAGCCATCGTGGATGCAGAAAGGAGACTTTGTTGTCAATAAATTGCAACCTATTTCAGGTAGCATGATAGACAAAAATGAGTTAATTAAGAAACTTACGGACAATCAGTTATTTTCCAGAGTTTCTCCCGATGTACTACAGTCAATATTTGAGTCAATACTTAAGTGAACTCTTGTTTTCAGGTGATATTAGTTCATCTGTGCAAGATGTATCCTTATTCAGTCTACTCATGTGTTTATTTCACAGTCAATTTTCAGAACATTAATATTTCCGGTTAGTTACAGTTGTGTCTGTGACTATCTATCTTTACAGTGCTTTTATCTGTAACATGGCATCCACTGCCTTGTTAGGATATCTCTCACGTGTAATGTGAGCATTCAATCTGTGATGTACCTTGAACATATGTTGTGTCATATGTCAGATATTGTTGTGTCCATTGATTATCTTTTAATAAGTATTGTGTACTGTTGGGTATCATGTATCATCTTCGTACGATCAGAGGTATAACTTGTTTTCCAGCTGACGATCCAGTGTAGAGCTACGACTCATTTGAGGTACCAGTTTTCAAGGAATTCTTTTTTTTCTTATATGCTCTGTGAGGTGATATTATGTTCCTTTCAACTTATGATTATGTTTTTAACATTTGTGTTTTGTTTACTCATTGAAATTTCAGATGGACCAGTGTGAATTTTGTCTACTTCAAATAGTGAAGCAGATTATGACTTTTCAGCTGATTATTAACCAGCTGTCTTGAATTATTCATGGCATAATTTCAGTTATTAGCAGGGATCGATAGTGGTGACTTTAAGTTTGATTTGATTAGTTCATGGATTACTTACAGCATTCTATGTTCAGTTTATTTCGGTTATGATAGTGTTACATATAATCTCATTATTGCAGAGATACACGACAAATTTTCGACTGACGATCCAGTGGTTTAACTATTTGAGGTTCCAGTTCTCCAAGAAAATTTTGTTTCTATTTATATACTCTGGTGATATATAGTGTTCATATCATTTCTCTTTCAGCTAATCGGTTTCGAGATTAGTTCTGAATTCAGTTTTTGAACTCTGAATTTATTACATCGTGGTTTAGATGGTGCTCTACTATTATTTTTCAGAGTGTGAGAGTTTATTGATATTTTGTAGCTTTCAGTTGAATGATACGGAGATCATTCGCCAACAGGAGGGAGAGTGTGACGGTGTAATTTAGCCCTAGTTTATATACAACTAATACAAGTTAATACTGACAACTAGCAGCTAACATATTCATCCATATCACCGGTATTTACGACATCCCGTTTACCCTCTCAACTTTGCTGTATTCGATCCGTCCCTGTCTTATCACTGTCACTTCAGCCCAATGCTAAACGCTCTAGTACCGCCAATTCAAATAGTACAGGTAAGCTCGCAGCTGATTGGATGACACATGGTCGCGCGTAAAGTTGTCAAAGGTTAAAACAGTTTCGCGGGGTTTTAGATTAGTTTGTCAGAAAGTAAAGTTGTCTTCGGAAAGTTATTGTCTTAAAGTCTTAGTTTATTTTGTCGTCAAGATGTCGTCAAGTTGTTTAGACTATCGTTGTATACAGATCCTGACATAGTGGCCTATGTCTCATTGAACTGGTATGTTCATAGTTTCTATATTTTATCGTTATAACATGTTTTTATTAATACTTTTGTCTTCAAGTAAATCACCATAGAGTTTGTCCATTTTGACATAAAGTATATTTCCTATTTTAATTATATTTTAATGTGATTACTTTTGTGAGGTTATCTCCCGATAACCTGAGATGCCAGTTTGTAGATATCTCAATTAGATAGATTGGATATCTGGCATTTCTTGTATTTTCAGGAACTCCTCAAGTTCCTTTAACATATATTTGTGTATGCACATATGCGTGCTTATTATGCAAATGGTAATATATTTGCATTTGGTTGCAGGGCCTACTATATTCTATATTCTACATCTATGTTGATGTATTGTCAGACTATGCCAGTCTGTGGATGATGTTCGATTTTGTGTGTCGATGGAGATGATAATATTCTTGTGATGAATGAATAAATGCTATATGAAGACATACAAAGGTAATATGAACTTTCTATAGACCCTGTCCACCAGATTGAGAATTCTTGAGAACAGAGCCCATACTGCCAAAGGCTAACTTTATAAATGTAATGTCAAAGGCTCAAGGACATTTAATAATATAAATGGACCCATAGTAACCCTATGACATATACGTGTACATGTATTGATGATACGTAATTGTGTCATATGTATTGTCTCTGTAATGTCTTTTATGATGACCAGAGTTACTATTAAATTGAATTGAATTGACTCAACCGGCGCCACTGCTATCGCCTCACTAGATTAGACATGTTTACACAGACACGCTTCAATTACTATAACATGCGAGATTCGTAGATGGGTATCTATACCAGCATGGCGTAATCGCTTCTATTCTGTCCGGAATTTGGACCAACTTTTCAAAGCATATTTAATGTAAAAATGTATATGAAGTCTATATGTATAGTACTATATATTGTACCATTGTAATGTGGAATCATAGCATTGTGTCCCATACCCATTGTAATACTATCACACTTTTATTATATGCTTCCCCATTAAATAGTGGGAAATTGCCGTGGCGTAGAGCGTTATATCCATCGCCTGGACCGACTCGATGGATAACACTGACCGACTCGATGGATAACACTGACCGACTCGATGGATAACACAATAGTATTACTTTTTCGGAGATTACTTCCGGTTTATAGCGGCGAATCACATTAAGTTTCAAAGCGTATCAATAACAGCCGGACTATTGTTTTAATTATTGATTTTCACGGTTCATAAACTGTTATTTAATTGTTATAATGTTAACTCATTTGTTTTAATATATTCTTATCACTAAATTATGTATACATTAATTTTCTCGCATCGTTTCAGAATAAAACAATGGGGACTATTTCTTATGGCGGCTATGCTCGATATTTGTCATTCGGTGGTGAGCAAATCAATTGATGGTGTTGTGAATTGTGTGTGATAGCGGACAGCATGTGATCTAGATGTATCGTGACAACTCGGTAGAATGAAGACGGGTGATTGTAGCCATATGTGAGATCGGAATGTTAGATACAGTAGGTTCCCACGTATGTCTGTATTTCTCTGAGATATATGTTAATGCTTTCTGTAGTGTAGTTTTGAGTAGAGTTTAAAATATATATCGAACCAGTAAAGACGTGTTTTCTCTTACTCTCATCCTGAGCCATTGGTATCCCTATAGATGCAGTCAACCCTCATCACATTGGTCCCTCGAACCGGATAAAGTCATACCAATGGATACTACTGAGTATAAAGAGTCGGCTCGACGTCGGGGAGCCATCAGAGGACATGTAACCAGGAACATTACTGATGCAGAAGACCTATGCAGAGAAGAAAACCCAACACATGAACAGTTAGACAAATTAGCTCGCTTGGTTGAAGCTCTACAAAAGAAAGTTGTGACTCTGGATGAGCTGAGTGATCTCATGCTTACATTGATTCCATTGGACAATCAGGAAGACTATACCAAAATAGCTGATGAATTCGAAAGCCAAATTTTCACGATCAACGATCACATCATGCAATATGGACAATATATACAAAGACATTTATCTCGAATGAGATCATCTCCACCCGAGGAAACTGATGCAACAACTCGCCGATCGATGAATTCACGGACTCCTGTGACTTTACCAAAGTTAACCCTTCCAACATTTGATGGAGATGCCATGTCATGGACTCAGTTTTGGGACTCATTTTGTGCTGTTGTTCATGATATGAAGACAATTCCAGACATTCAAAAATTTCAGTACCTGAAATCGCTCCTCGTCGGACAATCTGCGCTCAGCATTGAAGGACTGAGCCTTACATCAGCGAATTATAGTGCGGCGACTGACATCTTGAAACATCGATTCGGCCAGATGCATACCATCATAGATGCGCACATGCAAGCACTTATTCACCTACCGACACCAAAAGACACAACCTCAAGTTTGGTGATTTTCAGGGACACAATGGAAGCTAATATCCGATCCCTGGATGCTATCACAGACAAACTCCACTATGATGACATGTTGATTTCCTTGATCGTCAACAAATTACCTGGATCTATGCGGAGTACCCTGACCCGCGAACAAGGAAGCGGAGAGTATACGTTGGAACAACTCAGAACATTTCTGCAGAATGAAATCGAGATAAGAAGTTCGGCTGGATTGTCTACCCCTTCGATGGAACCCGCAGTGTCGTCACTGATGGCGAATACGAACAATTCGCGTCACCAACCATCTCGTTTTCAACAAGCAAAACCACAGCCGGGATTTACTCGCGGTAAATTCTGCGTGTTCTGTGATACATCCGGCGACCACTTTCCCAGCAATTGTGCGAAATTCCCGGATGTTGATTCTCGGATCAGACGAGTGAAGGAGCTTAAGTTGTGTTTCAACTGTTTGGGAAGTTCACATCGTGTTACGCATTGTAAATCAAAGTTCAGTTGCAAAGAGTGTTGTCGTAGGCACCACACGAGCCTACATTCCTCGACCAATCCCAAACAAAGTGTCGATTCGTCATCTACAGTGTTAAGTAATAGCTGCAGTTCGAAATACGTGTTGCTGAAAACCGCGGTAGCCCCAGTGCGGGCTGGGCCGAGAAGTTCACTAGCAAATATTCTCTTAGATGATGGATCCCAGAGGTCATTTGTGACACGTGCATTCAGAGATCAATTAAATATACCTGTGATCGACAGGGAGTGCGTTCGCCTATCGGCATTCGGCTCATCTAAGCCTTCGGTCATATGGATGGACGTAGCACAGGCAAACCTGGTAACAGATGTAGGAACTGTTCCATTGAAGCTCTTGGTAACACCCCACAGCATATCTACCCCACTCGACATGAACATGGAGAGAGAAGTTCTGTGTGTGCCACACCTCCGAGGACTGAAATTAGCACACCCACTCAAGTACGCATGTTCCGAATTTACCATTGACATTCTAATAGGCGCCGATCAGTACTACGACTTGGTATATGGTGACATCATTCAGACTGGCCAGGGGCCGACAGCAGTTAATTCGAAAATGGGATATATTCTATCTGGCCCTACATGCACATCACGTCAACCAAACATTTCAAGCTTACTGAGCTTAGTGAACAACGACGAAGACAAACAATTGACGAAATTTTGGGAAGTGGAGTCGGCCGGTATTAGTTTACAAGACGACGTAATTGGAGACTACAACAACCAAATTTATTTAGAAGATGGACACTATGTGGCTCCGTTTCCGTGGAAACAGGATCATGAGGACCTTCCTACCAATTATGGACCTGTTAAAGAAAGGACATCCCGTCTCATTCACAAACTAAAGAGAGACCCGCCCTTGTTGGATAATTATTCCAATGTGGTACGAACATGGGGAGACAAAGGGTTCATAGAAATTATTAAGGATAAACCTAACATTCGGGATCCAGGTATGTGCCACTACTTACCTCACCATCCAGTAATCAAAGATTCTGCAACTACACCACTTCGTGTCGTTTTCGACGCAAGTTTCCGGGCCAATAGGGACTCGCCCAGTTTAAATGACTGCCTCATAACTGGCCCGCCCCTCCAGAACGATCTTTCAACATTACTACTGAACTTTCGAGAGAAACGATTCGGAGTAGTTGCAGACATCGAAAAGGCATTCTTGAACATTCGATTGAACGAACGTGATCGAGATTTTACAAGATTTCTTTGGATGGACAGTGTTACATCAGAACTTGTGGACTATCGTTTCAATGTGGTCCCGTTTGGAACAAAATCCTCACCCTTTATGCTGAACGCGACAATCCAAAAACATTTGGAAATGAACAATGAGTCGGATTTATATAACAGGATATATGTGGACAATTTCGTGGGAAGTTTCGAAACAGAGAGTGAGTTGTTTAAATTTTATGATGTCACCAGAACTGTGATGGGAAAAGCTCATTTCAATGTACGATCATGGGCCACTAACTCTACCTCGTTAATGGATATAGCCGAAAGAGAAGGAGTAGCTGACAATTCGGACATTGTGAACGTTCTGGGATTGAAGTGGGCAGTGAACGATGACCGACTCGGACTTCAGCCTCTAGACATTCCTAACACTCATCTCATTACAAAGAGGGAGATATTACGTAACTGTGCAAATTTGTACGATCCCCTCGGTATTGTCTGTCCTGTGACAATTAGAGGGAAAATGTTTATGCAAAAACTGTGGGAACTAAATCTTGAGTGGGATGAACCTGTCACAGAAGACATTAGTGTTGAGTGGATGCGTATAAGTGAGGATCTTTCAGGAGCTTCAAGGTTAACATTCGAACGCAAAATACTATACCCATGTGACAGAGTGGGTGAATTAGAACGCACACTACACGTGTTCGCGGACGCAAGCACTAAAGCATATGCTACAGTAGCCTATATACAATGTTGTTCTAAACACGTGCCACGTCTGGTGATGGCCAAAACTCGCGTCGCTCCGCTAAAACAATTAACAATTCCGCAGTTAGAATTATCGGCCGCACTGATATCCGCACGCTTGAGTAATCACATCAAATGTAGCTTTACTGACCTCAAATTAAACACATGTTTGTGGACAGATAGCCAGGTAGTACACTCATGGATAGCTTCAAATAAGAAACTGCCAGTGTTCGTGGAGAATCGCGTTCGAGAAATCAGGTCATTAACTGAAGTAGCTGATTGGAATCTTTGCACATCTTCGACGAACCCAGCGGACATCCCAAGCCGTGGTTGTTCAGTCTTGACATTAATTAATTCTAACATGTGGTGGGAAGGCCCGCGATTTCTCATGACCGACTGCAGCGAAAATGTGGCGATACATGACGAAACTGATGACTTGACATGCGATGTAACTGATAAGGTGATAGATGCCGCTTCCCTACAAACTCAAGTACAAGGTACCAACGAATTCCCAATCGACATGAACAAATTCTCCTCTTATGACAGGTTAAGACGCGTGACCGCGTTCGTTCTCAGATTCGTTGACAGGATGAAAGGCGGTAGGGAGAATGGCGGTCGAACACTAAACTTGAATGAACTGAATCGTGCTGATAACATTCTTATCCAACGATGCCAACGGGATAGTTATCAACATGTAATAGACTATATTGAAGACAAGAAGGGCCCCCGACCTACAATCATCGATCAGTTGCTCTACACGCGGGTGTGAACCAAACGACGTCCTACATCAGACAAACATACTGGGTCCCACGTTTGAGGCAAAGAGTAAAATCCCTCTTGAGACAATGTGTTACGTGTAAAAAGGTCATCGGGCGACCGTATCAGATACCAAGGTCACCCAATCTACCGGAAATACGCGTCAAAGAGGCAGCGCCATTCGAAGTTACAGGTGTTGACTTTACTGGAGCTATTAACATTGAACATGGACAGAAAGTATACATTTGCCTCTTCACGTGTGCAGTCACAAGAGCAGTACACTTAGAAATTGTGACGAATATGACAGTTGACATTTTCCTACAATGTTTTCGGCGATTTGTTAGCAGACGCGGGCTACCAAAAACGATTATTTCGGACAATGCTAAGACTTTCGAGTCCGCTTCACGTGAAGTGACTGAACTCCTATCCGATCCGCAACTTGTAGGATCCGTAGCTCGGCATGGCGTTAAATGGTTATTCATACCGAAGAGAGCGCCCTGGTTTGGTGGCTTTTGGGAGCGCCTAATCGGATTGACGAAAACTCATCTGAAAAAGATTCTCGGTCGTTCCGCCGTGACATTGAATGAACTCATGACAATTGTTACCGAAATCGAAGCGTGTATCAATGATCGACCGCTAACATATGTGGGAGACGATAAGGACCTTGTAGACCCGATAACTCCATCGAAGCTGCTAAATGGGCGTAACCTTCAAATGTACCCACACCACCGAGAAGACATTGACTTGGATGTAACATCGTACTCTCCTGTGAGAAAAGGAACACTGATTAGTCGATCAAAATCACTCGACAAATCTATTCAAATGTTCTGGAAACAATGGCGTGACGAATATTTGTTAGCGTTGAGAGAACGCTACACTCGCGATCGACCACGCAATCCAGTAGTTCAAGTCGGTGACGTCGTCCATATTCATGATGAAACGCCACGCATCAATTGGCGACTCGGTGTCGTCACCGAACTCCACGAAGGGCGAGATGGATTTGTTCGGTCAGTTACGTTAAAAACAGCAAACGGCGTGACCAATAGACCAATAGCCAAATTAATTCCTTTGGAATTTTCTGAAAACATTGACAATGCAGACGATACAACAGACGTGATTAGAGCAGAGACATCTGAACCGCAACACAATAGTGCGCGACCACGGCGTGAAGCAGCTGTAAATGCAGACGCTCGTATAAGAATGCAGTTACAGGATAGTGACTCTGATTAATTGAAATTACATAATACATCAGTGATCTATGTTTACTATATCAAGTGCTTATTAAGTAGTAGTAACTATATCAAGTATTCACGTGTGCTTATTATTTAGTTGTAGATGCATGTATATTACTTATTGGATTTAGAATTCTCCATGCATCTTTATTCCTCTATTGTCCTTCTTCCTCTCAATCATCTATCACTGACCTCTCTATTCTACAATTCTTCATCTTTGCAGTCCACTTACTCTTACTATATCAAGCTTTAGTAGTCAGTTAACTTGTGTGTCTGGCCCCTCCCCCGGAGTATGTTGTGAATTGTGTGTGATAGCGGACAGCATGTGATCTAGATGTATCGTGACAACTCGGTAGAATGAAGACGGGTGATTGTAGCCATATGTGAGATCGGAATGTTAGATACAGTAGGTTCCCACGTATGTCTGTATTTCTCTGAGATATATGTTAATGCTTTCTGTAGTGTAGTTTTGAGTAGAGTTTAAAATATATATCGAACCAGTAAAGACGTGTTTTCTCTTACTCTCATCCTGAGCCATTGGTATCCCTATAGATACAGTCAACCCTCATCACAGATGGAATGTAAACAAAATGCAAATGTCGAAGCTTTCTAACAATTTGAAGTGAACTGTAGGTCAAAATTAGCAGTTTTGGTGCGGTTTATAGCGCATATAATAAAAAGAAAACCTACGGGTTTTGGTTGAATATCCGGATTATCTCATTCGTGGGAGCAAGGAAGTACATAATTTCCACTCGCGGCTTGCAGCCGCTCGTGGATTTGTACTTCCTTGCACCCACTCATGATATAATTCGGGTATTCAACCAAAACTCGTAGGTATTCTCTATATATTAATATCATGACATGGGTCAAGAATGACGTCATTTTGGCGTTGCAGGCCAGAATCCAGACACGATTGCATTTGTCATGTCGACTCCGCCGATGTCACTGATATCGACGCACTAGACTAGATACATTTACATTTACACAATTACTATAACATGGGAGAACAAATTTCCAAAGCATATTTAATGTAAACATGTATATGAAGTCTATATATATGTACCATTGTAATATTGAATCATATAATGTGTGTGTTTGCTCCACTCAGTGTCGCATACAATCATATTACTATCACAATGACAGTGTGTGGCGCTCTACCTTGAAATATCAGGTCAGTGCACTGGACAAAGTTCAAAGAAGGCGACGACATTAATACCACACCTACCATACAGAAAAAAGTATCTGATGACGATTCCAGTGAGTTGGCGGTTTACCTCGTTCGCTACAAATCTCAGTCAGCGGGGACGGATCGTGTGTTGTTGATCCGCACGGCAGCCGTCGCGTGGTACATATGGGCGTTAATGTCAACGTTATGTTTGTTCGCTTGTGGTGTCTGCATGTTCGCGTTCAGTTGCGTACCTGGTCAGGCATCCAATGATGACTATAACACTGGCAAAGCTAATAAACTTCGACATCACACTGCCGAGACTGAAGCGGATATCATTATTTGTTTCGAATGGCCCATGCATTTCCATACCAGAATAATTTACACAATAAACTATTATGTAATCATGTTGCTCTGTGGAGATCATAGCCTTAAGAATATTGAGATCGAGGTGATGTTCAAAGCTTTTTTGGGATGTTAGGTCCCGCCTCCAATAAGAAACAGCGTCTTTTATTGGTCAGAGAGCGGCGCAACATATCCCATGTTTAAGTCAAGAGACGTCAACATAATAAGACCAAGACGTTTAACCCTTTACACAACAGAACGGCCATCTGCCAATGCATTCTCTTATATATGCGAGTCGACCATAGGTGGCCTCGCATATATAAGAGAATGCATTGGCTTAACACATATTAAAAATGATAAAATTGTCAAAGAATGTAGAAAAAATTATAAAATTGTTAAAGAATGTAAGATATTTTTAGGCCAATGCATTCTCTTATATATGCGAGGCGACCTATGGTCGACTCGCATATATAAGATAATGCATTGGCACAGGGCATAACTGTAACCATCACAATGTGGTCAATGAACCGGTTCCAATGATATCCATATTTGTATGGTATTATTGAGACAAACCGAAGATATTTTAGCCTGTTGAAGCTTTATTTGGGCGTTTTTGGCCGGTTTGTTGGGTAAAGGGTTAATCGTTTCTCGCTGGCCTGTTTTTTTTTCATGACATAACTTACGCTGATCCAAGTTATGGAGAGACCGATAGGTGATTTTGACGTTTCGTCGTATTGTTATGATTGACCAGGACTGTCGGCAGAACATATCCGTCATTGTGGTGGATTGACGGTAGCATGGTGTGACATTAGGGACGGAAGCCTGTGTTCAATCGCGTCGCTTCGTGGCTTTGTTTGAACATAAGGTCCACGCCTTCAATACCACATGTTACTGTCAATCCATCATTATGACGCATAGGCCTCAAAACACATTTGTTTCCGCTAACCCGACTGACCAACTATATGGCATAGACATAGATATGTAGAATCTTCCAACCAAGATATGCATGGTACGAAGAAAAGAAAAAAACAAACAAAAATGAATGACAATAAACAATACCTATCCTTAGCCACGCGCGGAGAAGTGGAGTCTCGATTATTATTGTTGCTTTTTGTGGGGGTAGTGGAGTAGACCAAATTATTGGCACTGGCTAAATTTGACAATTTGATTAGTCTTTTTCCGCTTATATAGGGACCCACTTGTCGGCGCATGGCAAAGGATTTAACAAACTAGTATATGGAACTGTATGATATGGCATATTGACAGGTTACCAGCCTGGTCCGTCCGTTGGCTAACCAGGAGAGGTTTCAACGGGCTGTTGAATGTATTTAAATAAACGACAAGTTCTTTTCATAACTGATGGTCGAGAATTTTGTAAAATTGTTCTCAGTTTCAATAAAGAAAAGGGTGATTTATTAAAAATTCGAAATAGAGCCTAGCGTTCTGTGTAAAATGTAATACACTCTATGAGGTAATGCAGTTCATCGCCCACCTTTCCTTGATTACAAAGGGTGCACAATCTTTCTTCTTTTGGTACATTTAGCCAAGTTCCGCTCTCAATGGGAAGGGTGTGATTTCGGGTTCTGAATCGATCGAGTATGAACACAAAGGTTTGATTTTTAGACGATAAGTACCATTCAAATTGAAAATTGGTCTTGATTATGGAATAAAATGAGCCTTTTCTAGAGTTGAAGATATCGGTATGCCATTTCTGAATAAATTGATTTTTCAGCACATTTTTAACACGTGAATGTATTGTGTTCAAATTGAAATAAAATTGGTTTTTCCATACATTTGACATTCCACAGTTGTCAAGGGTTTCCTTTACTAACGATAGCCAAGAGGAACTGGATCGTCCTTCAGAATGAAATTTATGCAATAAACAATATATTATGCACGAAGGTTTAACAGTTTCAGTGGATATTAGAGATGACCATCGCCGGATTATATTTGTTTTAATTACTATTTCCATTGGATATCTGCCAGTCTCACCGTAGACGATGTAATTTGGTGTTGATGATTTAAAATGCAGTAACAACTTCAAGAATTTTAAATGAACTGCATGATTCAATACACGTTAGGGATGTAAGTCCCCAAACCTCACAACCGTATAGCATTAAAGGTACAACCATTTTATCAAACAAGTCAATTGTGCATTCTATAGACAAATTATTCAACCTACTCAGTCTAATAATATCATACATGGCTCTATATGCCTTAGAACATACATGTTTCCTTGCTTTTATGAAGGACCCAGTTCTGAAAAACAGAACACCTAGATAATTAAATTCATCAACAAATTCTAACGGTTTTCCATCATAAACAACATTGGGATACTGCTTTGGTTTGCGTTTAGAAAAACACATCAATTTAGTTTTTTGGACATATAACTTTCAGTCGCCATATGTCGCAGTAATCTGAGAATAAATCAAGCTGATATTGCAAGTCTCGTGGTGATTCGGCAAATAGTCCAAGCCCTGGTCTATACTTTTTATTGAGATCTGTTCAATTAAATAAGTTTTTTTAATTGGCACACTTAAGCAAACTGCATTTAAAAAAAACAACTGCCATGGTTAGCGTTAGGTCCAGCAATCTGCTTTATTTGTTGTATTATACACTGTGACTAGTCGCATAAGGATTGACCTCTTTTTTCGTGACATTATGTTAGATGTGTCTGTCTATGATAAACAAAGCAATTATAGTGATGACAATGTCTCTCAGCATCTTACATGAATGTTCCTTCCTCAGACAAAAAATATCTTTAGGATTGCTATAAGTGTCTTGCCTCTGATGGGAATAACAACAAGGCCTTATTAAAACAAATGTACAATGTTATAATATGTGACGACATGACCCGTGGCTTTAGGGAGTTGATATGTGGAGGGTTAGAGTTGAGGGAACGGTATTGTAAAAAATGTACCTGCCTACCGACCCTAATTGTTTTACCTGTCTACCGACCCTAAGTATTTTGCCTGCCAACCGGCCCTAATTGTTTTCCCTGCATGCCTATCGATCCTAATTGTTTTACCTGCCTACCGACCCTAATTGTTTTACCTGCCAACCGAATCTAATTGTTTTCAGCCCGATGGTGGAAACAACGGTCTTTTTTTTAGTCCCAGGACACACCTCATCCCCAGACATAACACATGCTGAAAGAAGTTCTGAAATGAAACATATATGAAGTGGAATCAGCTCCAGTATCCTGTCAGTCACTGAAACAAGCACGAGAAGAGGCGAGTATGGCTTTATAATCATAAATCTGATAAACGACCACATTAAACATGCATGGTAACCATGGTAACACATGCGTGTGTTAAATGGGGAACTAGCACCAACTTATAACTGTTTTTATATACATTTATTCTATATATAAAAGTGTTATTCCCAAAAAATGTTGTGTACAGTATGTGTTGTTCTTGTTCAGGTTGGGGTCATAAGTCACATTGCGTGTCTCGTCTTTTCAACACAACCTGGACGAGAACAAGAACAAGACATAAAGTACACAACATTGTATACTAACTTTGTAGTATGCACTGCCGTCGCCCTGTTAGTTCATGCAAATACAGGTACATTGTCAAATCATATACTCTCTTTTGTTCTGGGTGATATTCTGGAGGTTAATGTCCGCTAAGTTGCGGGGTGGGGGTTGTCAGTTGCTTGGCAGAAAATCAGCTTAACATATTTTGATTAATTCGGCGTCAAATCGAATGGAGAATCTTAGAAGGTTTCTCCAGGTTGTTGTCTCGTGATTAATCACCCGGTGGCGAATAGAGGACTGAGAGATACGAATAATGATATGGAATCTATGTGTAATGAGCAATTTAGCTACTCCAGTCAGGTCGCATCTATGCAAACATGTGAAAGCCGAAATATTTGCCAATTCTGAAACTTCTACGCTCTCTAGAAAACATGGGGTCCAATTAGTAATAGTTTATTTATCCAAAATACCTGTAAGTCTTCGCATCGCACATAACTATACTGTATTATTCGACCAGTATATGAATGTGTTCCACGGGAAATACATAAATTTTACCTGTGATCTTCAGGCCTATTTTAAGCTTTCGCTTGTATTAAAGGTACGCGGCTTATATGGACCCTGGCTCATACGGACCATGGCTCTTACGGACCCTGGCTTTTACGGACCACCGGCTGATACGACCATGGCTCATACGGACCCCGGCTCATACGGACCTCAATTAAAATATGCAATTTTCAAACTTATATTTATGAATTTAATATATAATTATGATTGTCTTTTCACACATATATCTGTATTAATTGAGAATTTCGGTGATGTTCTGGCTTGAAAAAACATTTATTGAATCGTGTTAATTAATCTCTTCACCGTTGTATAAACACGTGTGTGATCCCTTTATGTCGTTGTATAAACAGATACACGGTGATAAATGGTCAGTGAATGGTGATCAGGATAACTGCAAGCAAACTACTGAAAGAAGCTGCCAAGCTGTACGTCCCAGTGTAAATAATATTCTTCTGATGTAACGTTGTTCCATTTTTGTTATCATCATATTTTTTTTTATCTCAGTATGTATGTTGTTCGATCAATCAGTTTATTTCACATAAACCTATACATACATAGGTATGGAGATAATAACAATTTAAATATATACAATATGTACATAAACATGTGAGTTTCCGGTTGACAAAAGTTGTATACATGGATTATATTACATAACCTTCATCGTTACATAGATGTATAATACTATAACATGTATATGCATATTGTAAATATATATAAACATATACAACTAAATATATTTATTGTATATACCTACATATACATATTTATAATTATTTATCAATAACTATGTGTATGCGTATATCGGTACTGTTCTTGCATAAATTTTGACATTGCTTGTTCGACTTATTGTCTAGCTGAGTTATTCGGTCATTTCTCGATTTACAATCTTAATAAATTCGCACAATTTGCGGAGATGTGTTACATTGTCGTCGTTGAGTAAATCACTCATCAATATTGTATTAGGGCGTCGGCCAGTTAACATTGGTAACAATCTGCGCCGGACGTTGGTCATTTTTTCACATACGAGAAGGTAGTGAAATTCGTCACCAATTAACCCTGTATCACATAACACGCAAGTGCGATCATCCCGGTCGGTATTGGTCCACCGTCCCGTTTCTATTGGTAACTTGTGGTTACTGGTTCGGAATTTGCATAACAGTGTTCGGTTTTGGTCGCTAAGTACATCAAGATAAGTTTCAAAATCAAAGTCGTGTTTGAAAATCCGGTATATATTACCTCGACTTGTGTTGTTCATATCATATTCCCAAGAATCTCTTTGTTCGGAAATAAGGCAACATTTTAGATATGATACTAGCTGATCTACGTTGGTAACGTGACATGCGCACCATATATGCGGTTGATTACATTTGTCTATTAACTCGTGAATACAACTCAACCAGGGGGAAATATTTTCACCTTTTTCGGTATCGCATATCATTGACTGCATTAAATTCAGTAGGATTTTTGGGAATCTTTCAGGTTTGCTATTTGTGACTTTGCACCAGTATTTGAACATTCGGGTTTTAATCAGTATACTTAACGGCACTTTCCCACTTTCGCCATATATCATACAATTTGGGGTTGATGGTCGAAGACGAAGTATGTGCTTTAAGAATTTTCGTTGAACGCTTTCTAATAAATCGTTATCACCGTATCCCCATACTTCGCAGCCATATAGAAGTATTGGTACAACGTGAGCATCAAATAAGTCAAGTTGATTTCGTATTGAAAGGCAATGTTTGCGGGATTTTCCAATGATGGAATACATGACCCTTGTGGCTTTGTCAACCAACATTCTTTTCGCGGGCATGAAAGAGCCAGATTTAGTAAATGGTATGCCCAGGTAGCTAAAGTTGGTTACCACATCTATTTTTTGTCCTATGAATATAAATTTCGTTTTCTTCGAGAGACTGCTTTTTGATATGTTAATTTATTTAAATAATCATAAACAATTAAATTGTATATTTTAATTGAGGTCCGGATGAGCCAGATTCCGTATCAGCCGAGGGTCCGTATAAGCCAGGGTCCGTATCAGCCAGAGGTCCGTATCAGCCAGGGTATGTATGAGCCAGGTCCGTATCAGCCAGGGTCCGTATCAGCCGGCATTCTTTATTGAACCATCATAAACCATCATTACTCGTATGTCCTGCCTCGAACAGCTCACCGTCTCGATCGTGCACGCCAGCAACCCATTGATATATTGTATTGTGTTATGTGGCAGCAACGCATTAGTATACACCCGCTTGTGTCCTGTGACAGCAACTCATTAGTAAACACTGTCTTGTGTTATGTGGATTGTTTTGAGTGTTACTGCGCGATGAGTTTCGTAGATAATATACATTATATTAGATAAGTTTATTGACAATAACACCCATCCACATGGGGCCGATATCATAACAGAAATAACAAAAACATATATTTATTACATGATCCTACCCTTATTCCTTTCAATAAACGTATTATATACACTCGGATGTACAACGTTCCTCGCATAACAGGAAATAGTTCCAGGTGACCTTTGACATCCGGTTTGCCGTATGTATATATACCGTACGTTACGTCTCAAAATGCTATGGCTTCTACTATTTTTTCCAATAAACTGTAACGAATGAAGAGTTTGAAAAAGTTATTGCATACGCCATTAAATACGTCAAAGAGTCTTTATTTATCTGGAACTATTTCTGTACTCAGGCAAACAACGCATAGTTGCGTAAAGCGTCATCGAGGGTAGAACCCGATGTTAGTTTCACGTCCCATTTGTTGATTTAAGTATCTTTAAAGATGTTTTGGATTAATATAATCTACAACTCGTTCCCAGTGTATAGCGACATTTAACAAACTCCTCCAGTTAATTAGGTCTGGACCTTGCCAAAGGCTCGGTGCAGACCTAATTCACTGGACAATTTTGTAAATTCCGTAATAAACTGGGGACTCGTTGTAGACCCTCTATATAAGAAACAATAACTACACGCAATGGTAATCAGAATAAAAGAAAAACATATCCTGTTTGTTGTTGAAAATCTGGTGTTTCACACATTTTGTTGAAAAATATATTTGTGTATTGTGTATCAGTCATTTTGGTAAACTTGCGATTTGCTGTATCTATTTCGTCAAAGAAACGGCGAATGCTTTTGTAAATAGGACACCTTAAAATAAAATGTTCCTCGGTTTCAGTTTCCAGTGTGTATCAGTCATATTGGTAAACTTGTGATTTACTGTATCTATTTCGTCAAAGAAACGGAGGCGAATGCTTTTGTAAATAGGAGACCTTAAAAATTAAATGTTCCTCGGTTTCAGTTTCCAGTCCACATTTCCTGCAATGATCTTGTCTATACAAGAATCTTTGGTTGTGTATGGCGCCCTTTTTCAATTTCTGTAGTATTATTGCTAATCAGCAATTTGTTGAAGATCTGTTTTACTTCGATATGTTTACTACGTTGCTTGGGAGAACATGTTCTTGTAAAGTTATGATAAACTTGGCTTCAAATCATTCATATCTTTAAGCAGCTACTGTGATGGCTGCTCTTTTCGGGATATTGGGATACGGATTGCGGATCGACTTTCTGTTCTGGATGTGTACAGACGTATCTGTGATTCGTGCTTGCGCGCGGATCGCAACGAACTCGGCAGTCTATAACCTATCTCGCTCATCCTTCTACAAACAGGCTTAGAATCCCCACCGCGCTGATAATCGGTATGTTGGCTGGCTGCATGACGAGCTCTACAGCGGTCCATGATTAAATATGTTGAGTTTGGCGGTATTCCCCCTGATGCGAGTCGATAAGCCGGCGACTGTTGTACTGAACGTGGTGGTCATTCGTGACATTAGTGGATAGAAAACATCCGGTCCACGGTTAGGCACCAGAATGTGGATGAACAACACATACAGTGTACAGTGGTGCTATAAGTAATCGACTTCTTAACCACAGCATATTTATGGGTAACTTTTCATGATTTGGTCGGAAATATGGCTTGTTGTTATTCGTCGGAAGCTCTCCCCGAGAGCTTTCTGATGAATGGCAACAAGCCATATTTCCGACTAAATCATGAAAAGTTACCCATAATTCTGCTGTGGTTAAGAAGTCGATTATTTATAGCATTACTGTACATATAGTTAAACGGACATGAATCTTCTGAACGTTCGAATTATGTCTACGTCAAATGGTAAGAAGGGATACGATTGGTCGAAATACGAAACACGAAATACCTATCTAAATACATGCCACAAAGTCGTGGCAACAGTTTCTGGTCAGCTTCTTTGTTCTGCACAGAAGACAGATACACGCTCATTTTGTTTATCATGTCATGAATAGAGTAAGGAGGAACGTTATTTCGTCTGACGAAAAGCAAAATCGGACCCGCGTTTTCTAAATGGTATGACTTGCAGTTCGTATGCGATCATTATTACAGTACTAGCCGACATACCTTGATAGTCGGAGCAGACCAGGATGTAATAAAAGCGATCATTATTTTGAAATTTCAAAACCTCACAGTGCATCCAAACCCCACTGACAAACCTCACACAGCCAACAAACCCTGATAAAAGACCACACTGCCTCCAAACCATGCTGACAAACAACACACAGCCAACAAACCCCGCTCAAAAACATCCCACTGCCTCCAAACCCCGCTGACAAACCTCACACATCACCCAAACCCGCTGAGTGACATCACACAGCCTCCAAACCCCGCTGACAAACCCCACACAGCCAACAAACCCCGCTCAAAACATCCCACTGCCTCATGCAAACTCCGCTGACAAACCTCACACGTCACCCAAACCCGCTGAGTGACATCACACAGCTGACAAACCCCGCTGACAAACCCCACACAGCCAACAAACCCCGCTCAAAACATCCCACTGCCTCATGCAAACTCCGCTGACAAACCTCACACGTCACCCAAACCCGCTGAGTGACCGCACAAGCCTCCAAACCCCACTGACAAACCTCACACATCCTCCAAATCCGCTGAGGAACCTCCCACAACCTGCAAACCCCGCAGATAACCCAACACAGCATCCCGCTTATAATCGGAATATTGGCTGGTTCAAGGCGAGCCTTGTTTGGCGGTCTTCCCCGAGGTGCGAATCGATAAGCCAGCGACTGCTGTACCCAGAGTGGTCATTCGTGAAATTAGCGGATAAAATAATTCGGTCTGCCGTTATACCACGTTTGAGATGGAGAATGCGAATCTATGAAAGAAACCAGATATTCAAATATAGCACAATATTATTATACTTTTCCTACCACGGTAAAAATGAGCAACTCCTCAATAACAGAGACACCGGAGTCATGCGTAGAATATGCAAAGTTATTAAACAAATAAATTCTCCACACCCAAACACCTGATGCTACACATGTGCATGTATAGTATCCATTCGATACACGATAACCACTCACAACACTCACCTAAAAAACTCAATGGTAACCCCCGCGTATGTGATGCATCTCCATTATGATTATCATTACTTTATACAATATACATTATTGGTGCGTACGTGTTATTATTTATGTATACGATATTGAACTGTATATTGAATTGATGTACATGGCGGGCTTTTCCATTTCGACGCATGCACCTATACGTCGGACATGCTAGGTTTCACAGCCGTCCAAATATTGTATATATGTATACCATCATTGTTTGTTTGAGAATAAACGTTTAACTTTGATAGAAGAACAGACATGACATTTAAGGTCAATCCACACCGGACGCGAGCGCGCGATTATAACGGCCGTCTTATGACGTCCGTAGCAGTTCAAAGCGCGTGATTTTTATATTCACACCGCAAGCGACTGAATTGCTGACCACGAGCCGATCACAGCAGTGATGCTATGCTTCGTCGATTTCTCGCTCTGTGGCAAATCAGCGCGATAATTGGGTCGCTGTCGAATAGCATATTTATACATGGGTATTCCTCCTATTTGAAGGTGACACATTCATTCGTCGTCGCGATAACAAAGGTGATAGAGGACGTTATCGACATGCTGATAACTGACGTGCAAATAAATGAGAAGAGAAAATGCAGGGCTGATAACAGGATCGTCTGGTTAATGTTGGTCCCAATCCATTCCAAGCTTGTGAAGTCACTTTGTCCTCAATTTGCCCACCAAACCCCCGCTAAAAAAAACTCTCAAACTGGAATTATAGAATGAAATTCAATTAAACGCAATTGCTATGAGAATTTAGGAACCCCGTGCACCATTCCACTTGGCATATTATATTTGACAATTAAATGAATTTGAAAAACTCTTACATGTATATGTTTAGCAAATTCTGATAAAAATGTCCATATACATTGTATCTGTGACCTGCCTGTAAATGATGCGCTCAAACGATTATCTACCCAAACCATCGCGCGCGACGAAGCGATTCAGTCGCTTTCGGTGTGAAGGTCAATTCATACCGGACGCGAGCGCGCGATTATAACGGCCGTTTTCTGTCGTCCGTAGCAGCTCAAAGCGCGACTTTTATATTCACACCGCAAGCGACTGAATCGCTGACCACGAGGCTATCACACCACTGATTTTATGCTTCGTCGAATTCTCGCTTTGTGGCAAACCAGCAGGGTAATTGGGTCGCTGTCAAATAGGATATTTATACGGTCGTATTCCTCCTATTTGAAGACGACACATCGATTCGTCATCGCGAGAACAAAGGTGGCGAAGTACTTTAGCGACATGCTGATAACTGAAGTGCAAGGATAAATGAGAATAGCAAATGGGGATAACTGAGTAATAACAGGATCGTCTGGTTAATTATTGGTCCCAAACCATTCCAAGCTTGTGCAGTCACTTTGCCCACAATTTGCACCCCCCGATAAAAAACACTCACAAACTGGAATTATAGAATGAAATTCAATTAGACGCAATTGCTGTGATAATTCCACTTGACATACTATATTTTACAATTAAATGAGTTTGCAAAACTCTTACATGTATATGTTTAGCAAATTCTGATTAAAATGTCCATATACATTGTATTTGTGACCTGCCTGTAAATGATGCACACAAACAAATCTACCCAAACCATCGCGCGCGACGATGCCATCCAGTCGCTTTCTGTGTCAATATAAAATTCGCGCGCTCAGAACCGCTACGGACGACAGAAAACGGCCGTATAAATCGCGCTCTCGCGCCCGGTGTGGATTAACCATGAGTATAAAAATCGCGCGCTTTGAACTGCTACGGACGACATAAAACGGCCGTATAAATCGCGCACTCGCGCCCGGTGTGGATTGATCCGTAACTGGCGGTTGCGCTTGGTTATTTTTACCGGTGTGGATTGACCCTGAGTATAAAAATCGCGCGCTTTGAACTGCTACGGACGACATAAAACGGCCGTAGTAATCGCGCGCTCGCGCCCGGTGTGGATTGACCCTGAGTATAAAAATCGCGCGCTTTGAACTGCTACGGACGACATAAAACGGCCGTATAAATCGCGCGCTCGCGCCCGGTGTGGATTGACCCGTAACTGGCGGTTGCGCTTGGTTATTTTTACTATAAATTTATTTTTAACATTTTATTCTGGACCTATTTAAACAAAATCAATATATAATTCAAAAATAAATACATGAAATTTCTAATGGAGTATATTCTAAGCCGACTCGCCGTATCTAGTCAAGTATTGTAGAACCGTCTCCCAGATAGCTTAAGAGATCCATTTATACCACTTAATGAATTTAATTCTTGACAACACTCGTTTGTTTGAAATATGGACATATATATAATTATTTATTTGTGTACATAGCAGCTCACAAGTACATATTTATTGTATATCACGTGAGCACATTTTTTTGTGGAAACGTGGCTCTAAACTATATTATTAGTAGTAGTCGGACAACGAGATCCAGAGGTCAACTCGTCTCCAATAACCCACACAGAGGCGAAATGTAAGCATGGGTACGCCGATTTCCATCAAATTATCAACGTGATAACAAATTATCAAATTGATAATAATTTGATAATGAGAATATGTTTGTTTGGTTTAAAGATACTTCAGTGCCGCCGCCTGATTCGGGAATGAGGCTTGGTGCCATAATTAATAAAGACTTTTTGTGACCGATTTCTACCAAACATGTATAGTCATATCCATGATATAGGAACTATAATGGTGTGGTTTAAAGGTACGTGCACCAAGGGGCGCCATCCATTTCGGGGATGCGATCGGCGAAGGGGTGCAACATATGACAAAATCAATTTTGTCTTCGATGCCACTTATATAGTCATCTCGAATATACAATAAGTCAAACGCCGTGGTTCAAAGATGCTTAAGTCAGCAATGGTGTGGGGTCGGGGCACAAGAATTGATAAAAAAATTGTGTCGTCGATTTCCACTAACATATATGTAGTCGTCTCCAGTGCAGAGGGAATCTAGGGTACGATTCAACAAGTAGCGCCGTCAGAGTCGGCGAGGAGCAACACAAATTGATAAAACCATTTTTCCGCGAATTTCCTCCAAAATGATATGTAATTGTCTAAGTGTTATCAGAACCATAATGGTTAGACTAAATTTTCAGAAATGCTACCGACCGGGTCAGGAATGGATCAAGGTAGGTGAGCACCGAAATGTGGAAAACATTATTTTTCGCCGATTTCCATACAAACTATATATATATGGGTCTTCATGATATGATGAATCAACTGGTGTTATTTAAAGGTCCCCAAATGGTGCTGTCAGGAATTAAGGTGAGATAGGGGGCACCAACTACAAGTGTCGCCGACTCAAGTAAACTTACGCGTATAGTAATATCCATCCTGCGACGTAGTTGTGTAATGATATAGTTTAAATATACATAAGTGACATAAGTCAGGGGTGAGGGGCACAGTAGAAGTTAGGGGTACGGGACGGGTTAATCTTAGAAATTAGATAATTGATAAAGAATGCATCACAATTCAGCCAAATGGCTAATACAAACTATGCTTAAATTGTCGGTTAAATGTTTTGCCATTACCAGCATCATGGCAATTCAACAGGACCCACCGGCATCATAGCAATTCAACAGGACCCATCAACAACATAGCAATTCATCTGGACCCACAATCATTCAAAGTCAGCAGGACCCACCAGCATCATATCATTCAGTTGGACCCACCAGCATCGCAGCAATTCAGTAGGACCCACCAGCATCAGAGCAAATTATCCTGACCCACCAGCATCAGAGCTATTTAGTATGACCCACCAGCATCATAGCAAATTATCCTGACCCACCAACATCACGGCTATTTTGCAGGACTCACAAGCATCATATCAGTTCAGTAGGACCCACCAGCATCATTATAATTATAACATCATCATAGAAAATTAGCAGGACCACTTAACCAGGTGTGAGACTTACAGCCGATGGTATTTCGGAGAGAGCCCAGAGGCGATGTTACATTGTACATTTACTCGTGAACCCGATGTGTGGGTGGAACATCCATCGCCTTCATGTGCTATGGATTAGTTTCTCAAAGTAATTAAATTCAGTTCGCTGAAAGACCGACTGATATCATAGTAATCGGGGGATAATTTTCCGGTGTTTTGTGTTCCTTGCTATTGACGCTCCTTACGTGGGTTTCTACCATTGTGCTAGCGACGGATAACATTCGGAGCAGCGGAAACCTTCCATTCAGAACAATGCAATTTCTCTATCCAATTTTCCATTTTGCAACAAAACGATGCTTCGCTGTCAAGAAAAAAAAACTAACTTCGATTTGCATCGTTATTGGTTTGCATCTGTGTATTCTATTAAATACATCAATTTTTCCGAGCTCTCCCGGCTTCTTCCTCTTCTGACTAATTTCGAATCGCATATTGGGGAAGGCTACTCAATGGAATTTCAACGGCTACCACTAATGTTATATTATGTTTTATGTACTAGATATTCAAGAAATACTTTCAACAACCCATAGATAATTGACATAAAACACCTCTTTACAATTTAGGTACGGGATACTTCTGGAGCGACCAATATATCCACAACTCATTGGTTTCAATGCCTCCATTAAACAGAAACTAGAAGATACCTATATCCGAGAATGGAGGGGTTGTACCTCAACTTCAAGTAAATATGTCTACTACAGAATAATCAAGCAAGATTTCGACAAAGAAAAATACCTCAGTATCTATATAATAAGCTGGTGTCAAGCATTCTACAAATGAGAAAAAGAAACCACCACCTCCCAGTTAAAACTGGATCCTGGAGCGATTTAGACTATTCTGACAGACAATGAACCTTGAACCAATCAGAATTGGGCGACAAATTGTATGTAATACTGATATGTTCAGTATTATATCCGTCATACATACATATCAGCATTTCTTTACCAAAATCCTAGCACTAGTAAGTTGAGGGAACTCTTCAACTCTGGAGAAGGAAGACGAACCACAAATCCGTCCATGTTCAATACAGAGTTCAGAGGTTTTATACCTTTATGTTTCAATAACATGTACTGCCGGTAAGCACAATAGGTAGATGAACAGGGGTGTTGGTGGTTCGATGGCTTAATCGGGAGTGAATTTGTATCTCTTAATCACGAGTAGTTATCCCAAGAGGTGGGGCCAAATAAGGTCTGATATATCAAGTGTAATATGACCACACGCTAGCGTAATTAACGAACCACAGCCAAAACACACGCATAAGCTAGGATATATCTGTGTCTTTTTAATCCTATAAAATAACTTCATAGATGCGTATTCCCATCAAATAATATTAACTTATGCCTTATATCACGGTGTAATTATGATATATTACACTCCAGACATGCACAAGGGTTCATCGACAGAGTGGGTCCTATAGCAATTTCGTGTATAAATTAGGTCAATCATAGCATACATCAAGGCGTGTGAGAAATCAGAGATTCACAATGCAAACAGACTACTAGCTCATCGACTCAGACTTAAAACCTAAATAAAAAACTTTTAAAAGCCGATCCTTTTTGTACAAATTATTATAGAATATAAACTACCAACATCAAACTGAATGTATTCAAAAGTCAAGACTGTTGGTTGTTGTCTATAGAGGGGAGTATTTTACTGATATTAACCATTACATCATTGACGCTGTGTGCGCAATCCGATTGAGATGTGTACCATACGAAGAAGCTTGTCGATTTCATCATGTTCATTTCATTCATAAAATGTCATCATATCGATTTCAACGAAACTCGACGAACAACGTCATCATGTAGCTTTCACCATCGACCGAATATGCAATAACCTGAATGTATCTTCTGCTTTGTTCATAAGTATGTGTTTCTTGTCGGTTCATGAAAATAGAAGGATGTCTGAGGATGATCAGATTCACGTATGTACTATGTAATATTAGGATAATTTAAACGCGATATAATAACGTTTGCTTGCATCCCGAATTTCGATTTCAGTATTGTCTCCAGCCCAGCCAGAGTGATTGAGATTTTCCCACTGCATCGACATTTATATTTTAAGCCCCTCCAATGCAAATATTTTAGAGTCCAAAATGTTATAATTATGTTCTCAATAAAATGTAAACCGCGGCTACGAATGAACTTCACTGTGCATAATTACGATAGTGACTGCCCTCATTTTGGAACGCCGGCCATTGAAAGACGCACACGTTTATTTCAGATTACGACATTAATGCTTTAAGCCCACCGAACTACTGTGCGACAAAGGCGCTACAGCCAGTTACAGCCAGTCATAACCAATTAAGAATATGATCTTGTTAATTATGCTTGCATGTTCTTATACTATATCATTTATATATCCCACGTATTGTGCTTACTTACATATATTTATCCTCAGCAGTTACAATCACTGGGGAAAGGAAGTTTATCCTAGATCCGGGAATCAAACTATAACTATACTATCTTATGTACTCTCCATAGGAAAGGGAGAATTGCACACACAACTGGATGCATACAAAAGAAAAACCGACAATATTATCAAGAAATTTAGGAAAACAGGAAAAGTAAATTGATAACATCACGACGGAAACTAAAGAAATACAACAGAAGCTGGAAAATGCAATACAAGATATGATGACAACACCGCCGGAAATGAATATTCGCGAGATTGAATCGAGATGTAAGAACATAGTAGTATGTAATATACCCAAAGTTTCCGAAAATTCTGGTGTACATGTAGAAAAGGAAAATGATTGGAAGACAATATCATGAACCATAAAGGAGATGACTACATCTGAACCAGAGTTAGAATTTGTGTCCTTCTACGGACCGGGCAATAAATGTGACAACAATCGACCAGTAAAACAAAACAAAATCTACTAGAGACAGCATGATACGAGAAGCCATTGTGTACAACAGGAAACATCTGGAGGTTAACGGAAAGAAAAAGATATATTTTAACAAAGAACGGGAAATGAGATGGAAATACTGTACGAACTGAGTTCACAGTTAAAGACAATACAGCGCGATAACCCTGAGAAATGTTTTAAAATTGAACATGGACAAATTAATGAAATGTAAGACACAAACTAATGTTTGTGACGTCTATAAATGTAAATATCGTTTATGTAATTACGGGAGCTAAGAGTCGGTTTGACTCGTTCCGACATTAAATGATGAAATGATGATGACTATCGAACAGAAGGGTATTGCCGCTTTTTAGTCTCTCCTGAGGCTTCTACTGGCGAATTTTACTATATTTTACTATGGGTTGTCGTACCTATGTATTAACGTTCATTTATTTCACATAATTATACATGTATACGTAATACACCATTCACTGCTGCACTATGTCTAAATGTATTTGCATGCATGATAACCATATACACAATATGCACTCATGCGCACATACTTATCATATATGCACATACACGTATGTACGCTGTATGGCAACATGATGATGAGATGAATAAAATTGAATTGAATTGACTGAGTATTGGTCGCATATCCCGTCATGTCATGACAAATAACCCCCTAATCAGTTGGTATGTGAACAGTGACGAACGAAGAGCTCAACAGAAGAGATTTAGCGGCGCCCTACGCGATTTTCACTCAAGCGCACCAGGAAACAAACAACCATTAGAAGGATACTGCCAAACTTGCCTGAATTATTCAGCGATCTATTATAGTTCCAGTATTTTTCATGGTAAATATCCAAATGTCGTTAATAAATAATAGAGATAATAAAACCCGTTGGCGAGGTACTCAGACACACGGACCCAACAGTATTTTCAGCGAGAAAGAGAAGGATACCAGTAGCACTGAAAATGCAAACAACTTCATTTGTACCTGTTCTCGTGAATATAAGGTCATACAGGGTTTATTTTTATGAGTGCCAAACATGTGTCAGTCTATATTGGCACTATTTAAGCTCAATATACGTTCAATATGGACATAAAATGCGGTTTTTAAAACAGTGTGAACAATAATCGAGCATGGGAGCGAATAGAATGACACAGACAGAAAATAATACAAAAATCGAGGCCATGAAATGGCTATCAAAATGGCCGCAACTCCAAGCTATGACATGACGAAAGCAACATATTGTATAACCACACGAGAGTGACAATACGTATTGGTCGTATACAAGTCTCTTTTTAAATAACCTTAAAGGTACACATATCATCAAACAGATCCACCAGACGGATTTACAAGTCACTGCAACGCAAATCAAACCCAATTATTTACATCTTTAAAAGTTCGGGTTTCTGCTTAGAATACATCAAACAGTCGGGTCAAAAATAATATTTTCGGACATGCTGCACACGATATAATATTCCGCCACGTAATGCGTGGTAATTTCATTTGGCATGGTGAGTAGGCGTTGAATGTAACGCAGAAACTGAAGTCCATACCCTTGTCGATAAATACTGGTTACATTTTCCGAATGTTCAACACTTCGTGATAATAAACCATGTATGTCGTAATGCCTATTACACTGTAATGAAACGGTAATCTTTTCAATAGATTAGCACCCCATTGCACCATGTCAAAGAGACGGCACATCGTGCAATTTATGTAAGACCAATTTTCGTGCTGCTACCAAACCGGTTTCTTAGCAGAAAATTAAGTTCAAATTACTTCTGTCGGCACTTTACAACTGGAATATGCTACCGCGCATTGCACAATATTCGTTTTAGTATCTTGTTTTGTTAAATATCTTGCCAATACCACCACGTACTTGTGCTAGATATACGATGATCAGTCATTAAATATGGTATTTCAGCGTTGACAATTCACTCAATTGCTATTTATTGTTTTTCGTGCAGCAGATAATTATGTGTAACATTTTGGGAGAAGGGATACACACGGTAATGCGATTGCAGAAAACGTAGTACGTTTTGGGTATACGTGGCATTTTGTGTTTAGATAAAATATGGGTGTTTCATCACTTGATCGGAGGCAACTATGACTACTATTTTGAGACAGGGACAATAGGGTCTACACATTTTACTCATTTATACTGAATATATATATATATATATATTATACTGTTCTATAATAGTTGATTTCGAAAGGTGTTATGGTGTAGGTATCAACATATAAACGACGATCTGTCACATTCGTGATACTGCTCTGAGCACATATATATATGTTTCTAGAAATTTATTTACACATATATCATACAATTAACGATAAACAACGCAAATAAAACTAAACAAAAAATATTTTTCCATTTCTGGGCGCCCAACAGTCCAGACTTAACCGTTGTATGAGATCTTGTTTTCGTGTTCGCTCTCGTGAGAACAGAGAGAATTCATACATCTCTTAAAAAAAATTCTTGTACTTTGCAGTCATTCTTCCTCGCATAATTCGAGCCTTTGATCACTCTTATAGGACTAGCTATTAAAGTTTGCCTAAAAATGTTAATGTTATTCGATTGTGTACATTTTGGACGCCATTTTGATTTTGAGCGCAATGCTATTCCATGACTGATGATCCACGTGGCAAGAGTAAACATTTGCGGCCAGTTTTCCTCCAAAACTGTAACGAAATACGCCCGATATATGACTGTAATAACAATAATCGCTGAATTTGCCGATATCGAGTACCCCCAAAATAATTTTATGTGGCAAACACCATATTATATTACATAATAAATAAACCACAATGCCACATAATAAAGTCTTAAATCTAGTGAATTTCTTGAATGTGACATATCCTGTATCTGAAAGAGTAATATAGATATATGACCAGATAAATAGTAACAGTATTTCATTGTATGTGACAGACACACCGGCATGTGTGCTCACATTAATTGGAGGTAATAAATTAACCAGTAAGGTGTACAGTGCATGTTCGAATCCTTAAAATGTGGTAAATGGGTTGAAAATACCGGCTGGCCCATCATGACCAGCACAGGCTATAACAGCATCGGCATTGTACCACGCTAGCCCATAATTTGGCCAGTGTACAGTGCATGTTTGAAGCCCTTCGTATGTGGTAAACATGTGTGAAAACACACCTGTTGAGTCCTCGTGACCTGAGATCGAGCTATACATGTAAATGCACCCCATGTTGCCAGTGTAGGTCTTAATTTAGCTTGGAAAGGTGTATGAATGTACATCGAAACCTCTCACATATGGTGCAAATGGACGCAAACACACATATTGAGTCTTCATGACACGAACTCAGGCTATACATGTATTAGTTTTCTATTTGCACAATTTTCATTGCAGTCATGAAATTTCCAACTGTTGACATTTTTTTATCAACTTTTCGCGAGAAACCCCTCTGCCCATGTCTGATAGTTGTCTCAAATTTATAATTAAGTTTGGTCACCTTGACTGCCGCCATAACTGAGCTGGTGACACCGTCACCTTGACATCTGTTCGGCTATTTTATCCCACTACTCCAGGAAACATTTATAACATTATGTGTACATTTTTCGGAGGATTTCGTGGGTTCAAACTGGCGATCGACTTGCAGAACCGAGCTGGTGACACCGTCACGTAGACATACAGTAATGCCCTAAATAATCGGCTCCTTGGCCATAGCAGAATTACTGGTAATTTTTCAGGATTTAATCGGAAATATGGCTTGTTGCCATTCATCGGAAAGCTCTCAATGCGAGATTTCCGATGAATGACAACAAGCCATATTTCCGACTAAATCCTGAAAAAAATACCCATAATTATGCTGAGGTTAAGGAGTCGATTATTTTGGGCATTACTGTATGTTTGGTTATTTTGTCCCATTGACCCTATTGTCATATCTCGTTGCGCAGTCGACGATAACAAAGAGGACGCATTGAGTTCAAACATCGATGAAGTGTAAATCAATCAGTATTTAAGATCGGTCGAGCATCGTGGTCGCCCTGTTGGTGAGGACAGCTGCAGACTAGAATCAAATTGGGCGTCATTTAAGGTGTCTAATGAATCAGTGCGTCCACATTACTCGATTAGATTTATAATTTGCGGAGTTCGCTTCACGTGCTTCCCGTAATTGCAACCTTTCGAATCAGGTACCAAGCAATTTCTAAATCTGCTCTCAGCGTTTCACACAAGCGTTCCGCCAAGGGGGATACCACTCCATACTCTACACAACCACAGACCTCGCTTCAAGTACAAGAATCAATGAAATGCTTTATTTGACTTCGTGGTTTAACTTTGCCCATACATTCTCGTCGTTTTTAAACATTCGTGAAAATCCCGCGATGTGCGGGTTCACAATCAGCGCGAGATCCAACGTCGACATGTGGAACAAATAATAATACATAACATATCTTGATTCTTGCACAGCGGCTAAGAGCATTAAATTCACCCTCTGGGGACCTCATTCTGTATAGGCCTCGTCTTCTCTGGAAAGTCCATATTGTCAAATTAACAAGTTTAGTTTACTTTTCCTCTATATCCCCAAATTGGTATTAGACGACACATTGCATTATCGATGTGCCCAATGTGTCCGCAGCACAATATTCACCATTTGGGAACTTAAATCTGAGTTTAGGTTTCCCATAGTGTGAATTTAGTGATAATATCCAGCTGTAAAGTTTCGTTTTCTTTTTCAAGATTCAAAATTTTAATTCATCAATCTCTCCTAATCATATAAGGCATAATAGAACAAAACAATGTTTATAGTTTAGTTTCCCTATCTCTCCAAATTGGCAGACGACACAATGCATAATCGATACGCATCACCATCTTCACCACATGGGCACTTAAATATGTATCTATATGTCGCCCATTCATAGCAAATGAGGTCATGCAGAATGAGGTCCACAGAGGATGAATTTGGTGACGCTATATAGTCCGCTGTGTGAAGCAGTGTCACAAAAGTCACACTATGTGACCTCATTCTGCAAATGGCAGGCACACTAAACTCAGGGTTTAACCCTTTACCCAACAAACCGGCCAAATAAATCTTCAACAGCCTAAAATATCTTCGGTCTGTCTCAATAGAACCATACAAATATGGATATCATTGGAACCCGCTCCTTGACCACATTGTGATAGTTACAGTTATGCCATGTGCCAATGCATTATCTTATATATGCGAGTCGACCATAGGTCGCCTCGCATATATAAGAGAATGCATTGGCCTAAAAACAATCTTTTTTTACCATTTTTTCTTACATTCTTTAACAATTTTATAATTTTAATGTGTTAAGCCAATGCATTCTCGTATATATGCGAGGCGACCTATGGTCGACTCGCATATATAAGAGAATACATTGGCACAGGGCCCTTCTGTTGGGTAAAGGGTTTAACGTGAGATTAACACTCAGAATCCAGAAAGACAACAGAATCATGTTCCTAACCAGGTACTTCAGACCAGGGGTCGTACACATTAAATATTTTCAAACTTTTCAAACAGTACTTTTTGAAGACTATAATAGAACAAATGTCCAGTACAATTTCGATCTTACTAATATATTATAGACCGGTATTAATTTCCAGAGAAGACGAGGCCTAAGCAGAACGAGGTCCCCATATGGTGAATTTGGTTATGCTAGGCCGCTGTACAGGGTATCATCACTAAATCCACCATCTGGGGACCTCATGCTGCAAAATGTCCGGCACCATATTCTCAGCCTGAGCACGTGTAACGTCTGTGCGATCAACTGAGCAGCTGGAACTTTGCTTCGGCGGGTTTCTTGCCCCTGAGTAAACATAGGTCAACCGCCAGTTTCCAACTTCCAACATCAATATGAACAGGTTTCCAACTTTTGCCGTTTGCAATTCCAGAAAATCAATTTTTAATGCAGATGACACATTTTTGGTGTAACGAAATTGACAATGTATCTAGCGCTAATGTTTCCCACATACGCGGCTGCTGACTGCCGGTGGGGTCATTGCTTTCATTAGTCAATGACACCTTCTAAAATTACACAAATCATAACCAACCATGTATCATTGGACCTACCACATGAGTGGTGGCAGAAACCACTTGCACTTTATACCTATACAATTGCAAACCTCTGTATCTCTCCATATAGCAAGCGTGATGTTGTATGTGTACTCATGGGAGTTTATTCATCTGGTAAACGCATAATTTGTTGAACAACGTTTACTAATTTGGCGTCAAATCGGGAGAGGCATATTTAGTTGGATCAATAAAAAACACATATCATATCAATTGCAAATCAGTTGTCTTGAAACGCTGCTTTCACAGACTTGTGACTGAAGCGCATGCGGCCAACGCATGCGTCTATCTGCTTCTTCCATATACCTGCGACTGCGGCCAAAGCATGCGACCCACGCATGGGGCTATCTGGTTAGGCGCAACATTTCAAACCACACATACATGTATATCACTGGTGCTTTCACGGGGTTGCGGTTGACCTTTTGAAATCGGATGCTTTTATATTTTTATTCCTGTACTCTTTCGACTTCGTGTCATACAGGAACGCTTGGCGTTACACTTCAGTTATCCACCTGTCCCTAGAATCGTTATTATCACGGCGACAGATGAATATGTAACCTTCAAATAGGACAAATACGCACAGATAAAAATCACATTTGGCAGCGACCCAAGTATCTCGCCGGTTTGCCAACAACGATAAATTGACAATGCATAGAATCACTGCTGTGATTGATTGCGACGTGGCCAGCCGCCAGCGATACGGTCGTTTTCGTTGTGAATATATAAATCGTGCGCTATGAACCGCTACAGACGACAGAAAACGGCCGTAAAAATCGCGCCAGGTGTGAATTGGCCTTAAGTCTTTGTCTGTTCGACACGCCCAGTTTTGAGTTTTATCAAATGTCCTTAAGATATATGTTTTATTTGCAGTTGTAAATATGCTATTTTATAGATTACTCCGCCCACCAAAAAATTATTTCAATTGAAACATATTCATAATATATATGCACACAATATTTAGAATATCTTATGGATTCATATTTTCGATGTCATTCGCAGTCCAATTAATCAGTCTCAGATACACATAAACACTCGAAAACTCATTAGAACTCCTTAAGTAATACGCATATTTACTGCACAGAAACTCGGCGTTTGGTCGGATCTTCATCTGTGCCTTTCGGATCTTTCTGGACCGACAGTGGTCCCTTCATATCGCGCGGATATTGAGAACGACATGGATTTTTAAAATTCTGTCAAATCCTATGCTTCATTGACAGATTCAACTATATACCGGCATTTGATTTTGGAAGCGTGGAAGTCCAGGAACTATACTAGTGCATGGATGTTCTCGAAAAATTGAGTGAGCAAAAGCAAAAACACCATTGAAAAAAATCGCCAAAAAAACATTAATGGTCTTATCTGGGAAAACTGATTGACAACTGGTGGATAAATACTTCTGCTTCGTGTGGTCATACACATACGGTGCTCGATGTCTGTTTTACAATGAGAAACAAACATATCCCTATATCATATACGTGAAAATGACTTTCCCATTTCCTCGGCTTTGGCCGTATCCTCGCCTTTGGCCGTACCACGTACACGGGGGTGATAATGAATGGAATCAGCCCCTAGGCGATGACCAAATGAAAACAATCGACTAATTTAAAAGTTATCCATCACTCGGTCGGATCACATACATACCGCCTCAAAGTGTCACGATAACGCTCGTATTCTGGTCCACCACCGGAATCTCGTGCAATTTTAATTTCAAACGTCTAACTCCGTCTGTCTTACAAGCTATGAAACGAGTGAATAACTTCTGCTAAAGAGAGTTCAAGTTTTGCTTACTCACAAATGGGGAACACTTAACCCTTTCATGACGGGAGCTGCGCTGGCGCAACATTGAATGCCCTGTGCCAATGCATTCTCTATTATATGCGAGTCAACCATAGGTCGCCTCGCACATATAAGAGAATGCATTGGCCTTACAATTGTTTATCATTATTTATGAATTTTTCTTACATTCTTTAACAATTGTTTTCATTTTTTATTTGTTTTTCTTACATTTTTTAACAATTTTATCATTTTTTTTCTTACATTCTTTATCAATTTTTATAATATTTTCCTACATTCTTTAACAACTTTTTAATTGTTTATCAGTATTTCTTACATTCTTTACCAACTTTGTGTCATTTTTTTTATTTTTTCTTACATTTTTTAACAATTATATAAATAATAAAATTTGTTTTCGTAAAAATCAGGAAGCTCCCGTCATGAAAGGGTTAAGAGCGCTGTAATAGTACGCTATGTTAGTATCGTCGTCTCAATGTTAATGGCCTGGAGTGAAAAGTACTCGTCTGTGAAACGCGACAAATAGTTTGAACAACTATGACCCACTTGTTAAAGGTACTTTAATAATATATATCGAGCTTCCGGGTATAAAGAATAGTAGATAAAACGGACATACACGGCGAGTTCCTCACGACGAGTCCCTGATTTTGCTAATGGTGTCTTCTTCCTTTCCTCGAAACATTCAAGAAAAAACAATTAGCAATCTAAATTGCACTAACACAAAACCGTTGTTGTATACTTTCTTATATATGCATATAGTATGCACTGTTGCCATACTGCTATTGCAAAGTTGTATTTAGTGTTGTTTTCTTCGGGAGAGGCGATAGCTAGGTCCATCTAAGTGGCTAGCACTTGTCCTCCATTCCTGTCACCATATCGTTTTGGTAAATAAATATGTTTAAACCATAAATTGGCGTTATTATGGCTTCTCTGATTCTAAACGTCGACAAATTAGTTTGATGCTTTCGTTTCCGAAAAGGCGCTATATACTGAAACAATTTCCTGGCCCGAAGCTAATAACAATAAAACGAGTGCGCCATTTAAATAAGACTTTTGGGAAAATATGAATTACTGATAAATAATGGGAACATACCAAAATTACGCCAACATTTAATGACAAATATGAAACAAAAATGTTTATGAAAACGTACCGTATAACAGTACGTTCAAACACGTCTACGTTTGCGCGGTATGTTTTGCAGGCATTTCGTCGTCGAAAACCATATGGTGCCAGAATATAAACTGAAAACATGCATATAAAATGTATCCGTACCAACGCTAACTGCATGTACGCGAGAAGTAAAAGCTCTGAAGTTTCCCAGTATATAGCGATGCTATTTAAATTTGCCTGTATGTAGCATGCAAATTATCTCGCAAGAATAAATCAGACATGTATTTGCTAAGCAATGTGTTAGTATCACCTTTACACGTGGAACTACCGAAATTTTACTTCTCATGTCGTTGGCTTTGGTAAAGAACAAGCCTTGAAATAGGGTGTCTGACATTTGCAGAATGAGGTTCCCAGAGGGTGAATTTAGTGATGCTACCCCGCATAGCGGGCTAGCATCACCAAATTCACCCTCTGAGAACCTCATTCTGCTGAGGTGTAGGCAGAATGAGGTAACCAGACGGTGAATTTGGAGATGCTAGCCCGCTATGCGGGGTAGCATCACTAAATTCACCCTCTGGTGACCTCATTCTGCAAATGACAGACACACTATTTCAAGGCTTGGTAAAGAAGTATTTGTTATGAATGTTGCAGTTCATATTCTGGCACAATAGGATTTTCTATGAGAAAATGCCTGCATCAAACGCCGTGCAAACTTGTCATTGTATGAACATATTTAATCGGATGGAGCATATTTAGTTTTTTGTTTATAATTTATTTTCTAGTTTGATACAGGTTGTATTACAGTTATATAACATACAAGTATATTCACAATTATATAATATTATAAATATGTCAATTTCTTCCTTTTCTGTATTAAGTTTGTTTTGGTTTTTCTGCAATGCCACCTCGAACATATATTTTTAACAAAATAATTATATATATAGGCGGTTGATTGTTTCTAGTCTGTTTTGTGGGTTGTTGATATAGTTTGCTTTTCAAAAACATTTCAACTATTCTATTAAAAAGATGGACAATACCATATAGACCCGTCAACAAATTCCCACAGGAGTCCCCGATCAACTTTATGAAAGTCGATCCAGCTCTCCCATACATATTCCTCAACCAGTCTACACGGTATTATCTTTATCATATTCAACCATCGATTTTGAAAAGTTTGTACTAGATGTACAACTAATGTTCTCTCCTGATGACGTGAGAGTGTTACTTAACTATTTGACAAAGTTCTACTTTCGTTTGGAAGGGAGCATATTTAGTTACATCAATAAAATCATAATTCAGATAAATTTTCTTGTTGAACGAACTATTCTGAACAGGATTCTACGAGGCGTAGGTACCACCCCTCCCGTGTCAAGTCGACCTGCTAGACTGCAATGGTGTTGATGGGTCCTGCTGAATTGCTATGATGATGATAGAGACAACAGATGCTGTTATGAAAAAGTATGGTTATTGTTTTCTAAAAGTTGTCATTTACGCGGTGTTTTGGCTAATCCGAGAGATTTAAGAAAAAAGCTAGTGTATGTATGAAACATTCAAGAACACATATATATTTGAAAAAAATAATAATTACTGCGCTGGTGTTTGCAAAACTACGTGGATAGCCAACTAATACAACAGTATCAAAATATATCGCAATATATATCACCATAGAAACTGAGCAGAACCATTTGGCCAGAGATGTGTACATGCATACAGTTACGTCAAAAACAATCTACTACACCAAGTCGGTTCATGAACACCCAACCTATAAATGTCGTTCCGTCATTGGGTCAAACGGAAACTCGTGCAAATTGAATTTCAATCCTCTGTATCCGTCTGACTGACAAGCTTTGAAACGCAGGAAATGAATTCTGGGAAACGTCCGCGGGGGGTGCCGATCAGATGGAGGATATGCAGTTTCGACGTGCAGTGACTTGCAGTGTGTCGTCACATCTATATACATATCCCCACGCGCGAAGCACCCAGTCGTCACGAGCGGATAACTGCTAAGCAGTTGACGTCACGATCCCCGTACACAATTATCGGGATAAATATATTCTATCTCCGAGTTCTTAATGCTACCTAGTCTTTTCACATTACGGATGCCGCGTTAGAATTGACACCATAAAACTAGCATTTGTGCATTTTTTTGTAAGATATAGATCCCGGGGCTGGAAACCCCACACAATACTGGGGTAAACCTTCGGTCTTCGGTAACATGGACAACGGTGGTGATGATGATCACGATGATTACGACGACGATGATGATGATGATGATGATGATGCTGATGATAGTCATCGTCATCATCACCATTATCATTATCATCATCGTCATCATATTGCCAGAAAGACGATTTCGACGACACTTAAATGTTAAACACTACTGAACTTTCTGCAGTGTTTTTGTTGTTGTTGTTGTTGGTGGTATTACTGTTGAAGAAGTCTCGGCTTATTGACGTGGTTACGACAACGATGGTATCGACGATGAGGACGACGAAAACGACAAGAACGACAACCACGATGATGATGATGATGATGATGTTGGGAAATTCGTGTAAAAATCTACTATATATTTTGGGACTTCTGTCTGTTTGTCTGTTTGTTTGTCTGTTTGTTAGCAATGGCCGGGAAAACTGCAGGACGGATTTCGACGAAATTTTATACCCAGGGTTACCTTTGTCCGGGGAGTGTTTTGGACTGGTCAAATCGTGACCCGACCTGACCTTGACCTTCAAAATGGTCAATTCAAGGTCAAATCGCGCCTTTCGACGGATTTCGACGACATTTGATACCTATGGGTACGTTTGACCGTGGAGTGTTTTGGACGGGTCAAATCGTGACCCCCACCTGACATTGACCTTCAAAATGGTCAATTCAATGTCAAATCGCGCCTTTCGACGGATTTCGATGTTATTTAGCCCGGTCGAAGTCGGGTCACCCTGCTATATATGTATACTGCAACATTCTCAATCTTTTATATATATCTCTACTTGTATCTCTCAATATCTTTTTGAACAGAGAATAAACGCATTCAATACACATTACGAAGCATCACATGGACAATATAAAATGTTAATTAATTAAATTAATTAATAGTAGCACAAAGGTAGTAAGCTTGGTGATTTTAACATTCAGGAAATAAAAGCAAACTATATGACAAGCGTATGCTAATACTAGTAGCATAAACTCATGCACCTTCAATGTTAATTAATAATGTTATTAAAGTTTAAATATGTAGGATTTCCATAAGTGCCATATACTGATACTTTACGATAAAGTTGGGACTGTGGTACAAAGTTGGGTTTAACAATTTTGAAATTCAGAACGTATGCGTAGGCCGCTATGTATCAGAAGAGTTAATTTATAAATTTAGAGTTATGCCCATGTGTAAGCATTTGTAGAGTTGTAAGTCATAAGGTAGTAAAATATATAGCATTCCACTGGTATGTTCGAAAGTTATATAACCCTACTAACCCGGTGATGGAGCGCTTTTCGGCACTTCAGGAAAATAATTTAAAGGGATACTGTACTCAAATGTTGTTGTTGGTTTCTATAGTCTCTGAGTCGTAGAATAAGGTAACCAGATGTCCATGATTTGAAAGTATGTTGAGTACGAAGTAATGTTACGAATGGCAGATTAGCCGGAATGAAAAAAATACCAATTGTCGTCGGGTAATTTTTTGACACTTTTCAAGCAAATGTATCAAATAAATGCTATATTATAATACATACTAGTCCCATATATTAATTTAAGTCATTGTATAGTCACTAGTCAGTAGTATGCGGCTTGAGTTTACGCCCCGTATCAACATAATTGTTTACACGTGCCACGCGTTGCCCGTCCACTATCCGTGAATTCTTTTGATTACGTCTTGTACACGGAAATTTGTAATTCAATTTATGGCTCCAGCCATATATTAAATTTATATCAAATTAATATGATTACATCGGTACGTGTGGACAACCCACGACACACCCATCAATAAACTGATAAATGTATGCATGTTTCGCCATTCATGGGATTGGTAGCGCCTATATATAATAATAATAATAGAGAACATTTATATAGCGCTTTTCCCAAAAGGCCCAAAGCGCTCGGCCACAACACAATTTCACGCACAATATGCAATATACAAGTGGGTCACGTAATAAACATATGCAGAACTAAGAGGCATCACTCTCAGGGACGACGTTTCCATAGTAGAATTCGAAAAGTTCTTATTTAAGTAATGTTTTAAAAGTGTCCATGGTATCGGCTTTCTTTGTGTCGGCCTGTAGCCCATTCCAGACGGACGGAGCATGATATTCAAATGATCGTCTTCCGTAGTTTTCCGAGTCACGTCTAGGAACAGCCATATATATACATATAAGAATGGAATGAAGTTGAGACAAACACATCTTTGTTAATTTTGGTGCCCGGGCCCTACCGATCTGACGCTGCTTTGGCAACTTAGCACAAAATAATTACATTTCTTATAGCACGGAGATGTCGGTCTACATGTTCATGTATATGCAACATTGGACAACATAATTATAGTCATCATATCAAGGAGTTGCCCGTGTATATAATAAAACAATATTTTCATAAAACAAAATTGCCCGGCTGAATCTACATGATTGGACCCTTGATCTCTTACAACGGAATTACAGTGACCGCATTAATTTACGTTAACGGGCTAGAATATTTAGAGTTATCCCCCTGTACCTTTTTGTTATTATAATAGGTTGCCGATTATTGCGATACGATAGAGGAACACTCGGATTTTCGTAATCAGATTCATAACTGTTTGTACCTCGCTTGCCTGGCCAAAGTTTGACGGGGAAAATGGCTAATTTGAATTTGTTTGTCGTTCTATATATGTTTATCGTGCCATTTATCATTCCCTTTCATGAAAATAAATTAAAACAAGTCGAAGATGTTACGATAATGTTTAAACATTTTTATGCATGAAATTAGTGATAAATTGTTCCCAGAGTACGTTATACTACTTGTGATCCACAGTGCGTATTCGCCCCTTGCACATTATCGAAACCACTGCGCATGTTGAACTTCCGGTTTGGAATGTCAGGTTTTTTATGTGTTGTTTTGGTGTATTTTCATATGTCATATCTGCTTGTTTCGTACATTATTCGCAGAAACTGTGTATCTCATTCTTGGGTGTACACAACGGATTAGATATAGACTGTTTTAACCCGCTTGGATGTTAGAATTACAGCTTAATTATCAGAAAATATCATGTGAAGTGACGGGACCAATCCGACTATATATCCCACACTGGTCACTGACTGACACTGTGACAGGTCAGGCTACGAAGTATTCAACTGTTATTATCATGGACATTGACTCGACGAAGTGAATAGCACTGATTGACAATGGAAGAATGCAAACAATATAATGATTATTGCAAAATGTGATGATTATAGTTCTATTCTGGACTCCTCGGCCCTTCAACGCTGAAATTCAGTCAATGCTGAAATGTTGTAAAACTATTAAAAGGCCATTGAATGTCATTGAATTTTGATTAAGATTCTGAATAGTACATTAGACTGATTACTACATTAGCTACATGTGCGTAAACTTGTGAAGGGTAGTATACGATATGGAGAATCAGAATGGAAATGGCCACTCACCAGTGTCAGTGAGTCAAGTGAGGATGTTTACCACACAGACATGGAAAATGCTGTGAAATGGATTAATTATAATTCATCAGAGTCCGGGATCATGATCATAAGTTAATTGACATTCCACCTTCGATCATTAAACCAAGACTAAACCAGACTTGGATAATGTCTAATGGACAAAGACCGTTAACTGCACATGGTTTTTATTCATTAAAATTATTTTGTGAAAATCATGAATTTATGTTATCAAAAACAATGACTAACAGTAACACCGAAGTCACTTAGTGGTACATTGTGTATGCCAAACAACAGGTCTAACTTGATTTTCATTATTTTAAGTATACAGGTACATGTATGTATTCGACTATGATGAAGCCGTGAAAATATATCATGTACCTACTACATGTAGTACAGTATATGTGTGATGGATGGGAATTTTTAGCTAATATTAATAATAGTAACCACGGCAATTTCACTCTATGTCTCATCATGGGATCATGGGATCGGATCTGATCATGGGAAGTGCTCTCCAAATATAATAACAGTGTTGACACTATCATATTATCGACATTATTATTGCACATGAGAGTACTAGTAGATGCTAATATGAGTAGGTCATTAATCAAGTCTGGCTTTTCTTGAATTCCAACTATCATAGTGATATAGCTTAATTTTACTACCGTACACAATGTATACTGGTACGGTATATGTAAACTCCAGGTTTTCTCTGTTTTTACTAAAACTTCATGGAATCATCTGACTTAATGCACAGCCACATTAAAATGGGTATAACACTATAATAACACTATAATAACACTATAATAACACTATAATAACACTATAATAACACTATAATAACACTATAATAACACTATAATAACACTATAATAACACTATAATAACACTATACTAACACTATAATAACACTATAATAACACTATAATAACACTATAATAACACTATAATAACACTATAATAACACTATAATAACACTATAATAACACTATAATAACACTATAATAACACTATAATAACACTATAATAACACTATAATAACACTATAATAACACTATAATACCACTAAAATAACACTATAATAACACTATAATAACACTATAATAACACTATAATAACACTATAATAACACTATAATAACACTATAATAACACTATAATAACACTATAATAACACTATAATAACACTATAATAACACTATAATAACACTATAATAACAGAGCAAACGAGAAGGCATCCGATTCCGATATAAAAAGAATTCTACAGCTTATTGCAGGGAAACTTGTTTACTTCATAATGGCAGCAGTACATATGTGATCCGCCATATCAAATCCAGTCGTAAGTCGGGATTGTTTTACCCTGTGCCAATGCATTCTCTTATATATGCGAGTCGACCATAGGTCGCCTCGCATATATAAGATAATGCATTGGCCTAACAATGTTTTACAATTTTAATAATTTTTTCTTGTATTCTTTAACAATTTTATAATTTCACCCATACAGAGCCCCAGGCAAATATGAGCAGACGACACTCTTCTATATGCTTCTATATATGTTTGGGGCTCCCTGCAGGGTAATGGATCTTTTTTATTGTATGTCCTAAAAATTGTAAGAAACATTTATTTTAAAAAAATGATAAAAAATTGTTAGGCCAATGCATTCTCTTATATATGCGATGCGACCTATGGTCGACTCGCATATATACGAGAATGCATTGGCACAGGGTAAAAAAAGGCGGGTCACATATACCGGTATGCCGTTCTGAATGACAATAATAACTTGTCACCAAGATTATTTCTAAATCCTAACTACTAGTACAAGTAAATCAGTTAAATAATCGAAGATGTCAGCACCTATACTGCACTACATGTGGTAGGCATACGAGATATGTTCACGGCTTCATAATACATACATGTACCTGTATAATAAAACAAAGGAATTCAAGTTGTGTCAGACCTGTTGTTTGGCACACACAACGTACCAGTAAGTGAATTCGGTGTTACTGTTAGTCATTGATTTTGATAACATAGATTCATGATTTTCACAAAATAATTTTAAGATCAAGGTGGACAAACCCAAGTTTCCCAACCACCCACCAATGCGGACCCTCTAGCCACCTCCCCGGTTATAAGGTATTAGAACACAGTGGCTACGGGGACTAGAGGCTATCCATTACCAGTTCGATATACTTCTAAGTTAGGAATGAAATAGACATGACATAACAAATGTAATCCTGTCCATTTTGGCCAATAGAGGATCACTACCATAAATATGGTAATATAAATTTTTGCCTCAAGGCGACAAATCTATTATAGGTTCATTTTGGACCGAAATAGTCACATATGTTCACACTGGACTTATTTGGTGCTGAAGTGGGCCCATAGTGGACTTGTACCTGTTATTATGTTTTATGGCCTTGGCCACAGTGAAACACATTATAATGAGCGTACAGCTGGTAAGTCGGTAAATGCCACGGAGAGTAGAATAAGTGATCAAATAAGCTGGTCTGTTATAATATCGCTGGCTATCGTATAGTATCTATGGCATGTTGGTTTGTTATAATATCGCTAGCCATGTTGGTTTGTTATAATATCGCTAGCCATGTTGATTTGTTATTGTATCGCAGGCCATGTTGGTTTGTTATAGTATCGCAGGCCATGTTGGTTTGTTATAATATCGCAGGCCATGTTGGTTTGTTATAGTATCGCTAGCCATGTTGGTTTATTATAGTATTGCAGGCCATGTTGGTTTGTTATTGTATCGCTAGCCATGTTGGTTTGTTAGGATATCGCTGGCCGTGTTTGTTTGTTATAGAATCGCAGTTCATGTTGGTTTCTAATAGTATTGCAGGCCATGTTGGTTTGTTATAGTATTGCAGGCCATGTTGGTTTGTTATTGTATCGCTAGCCATGTTGGTTTGTTATTGTATCGCTAGCCATGTTGGTTTGTTAGGGTATCGCTGGCCATGTTGGTTTGTTATAGTATCGCAGGCCATGTTGGTTTGTTATAGTATTGCAGGCCATGTTGGTTTGTTATAGTATCGCTGGCCATGTTGGTTTGTTATAGTATCGCAGGCCATGTTGGTTTGTTATTGTATCGCAAGCCATGTTGGTTTGTTATTGTATCGCTAGCCATGTTGGTTTGTTATAGTATCGCAGGCCATGTTGGTTTGTTATAGTATCGATGGCATGTTGGTTTGTTATAGTATCGCTGGCCATGTTGGTTTGTTATAGTATCGCAGGCCATGTTGGTTTGTTATTGTATCGCTAGCCATGTTGGTTTGTTATAGTATCGCAGGCCATGTTTGTTTGTTATAGTATCGCAGGCCATGTTGATTTGTTATAGTATCGCTAGCCATGTTGGTTTGTTATACTATTGCAGGCCATGTTGGGTTGTTATTGTATCGCTAGCCATGTTGGTTTGTTATTGTATCGCTAGCCATGTTGGTTTGTTATTGTATCGCTAGCCATGTTGGTTTGTTATAGTATTGCAGGCCATGTTGGTTTGTTATTGTATCGCTAGCCATGTTGGTTTGTTATAGTATTGCAGGCCATGTTGGTTTGTTATTGTATCGCTAGCCATGTTGGTTTGTTATTGTATTGCTAGCCATGTTTGTTTGTTATAGTATCGCAGGCCATGTTGGTTTGTTATAGTATCGCAGGCCATGTTGGTTTGTTATTGTATCGCAAGTCATGTTGGTTTGTTATTGTATCGCTAGCCATGTTGGTTTGTTATAGTATCGCAGGCCATGTTGGTTTGTTATAGTATCGATGGCATGTTGGTTTGTTATAGTATCGCTGGCCATGTTGGTTTGTTATAGTATCGCAGGCCATGTTGGTTTGTTATTGTATCGCTAGCCATGTTGGTTTGTTATAGTATCGCAGGCCATGTTTGTTTGTTATAGTATCGCAGGCCATGTTGATTTGTTATAGTATCGCTAGCCATGTTGGTTTGTTATACTATTGCAGGCCATGTTGGGTTGTTATTGTATCGCTAGCCATGTTGGTTTGTTATTGTATCGCTAGCCATGTTGGTTTGTTATTGTATCGCTAGCCATGTTGGTTTGTTATAGTATTGCAGGCCATGTTGGTTTGTTATTGTATCGCTAGCCATGTTGGTTTGTTATAGTATTGCAGGCCATGTTGGTTTGTTATTGTATCGCTAGCCATGTTGGTTTGTTATTGTATCGCTAGCCATGTTTGTTTGTTATAGTATCGCAGGCCATGTTGGTTTGTTATAGTATCGCAGGCCATGTTGGTTTGTTATTGTATCGCTAGCCATGTTGGTTTGTTATAGTATCGCTAGCCATGTTGGTTTGTTATTGTATCGCAGGCCATGTTGGTTTGTTATTGTATCGCTGGCCATGTTGGTTTGTTATTGTATCGCTGGTCATGTTGGTTTGTTATTGTATCGCAGGCCATGTTAGTTTGTTATAGTATCGCAGGCCATGTTGGTTTGTTATAATATCGCTGGCCATGTTGGTTTGTTATAGTATCGCAGGCCATGTTGGTTTGTTATAGTATCGCAGGCCATGTTGATTTGTTATAATATCGCTAGCCATGTTGGTTTGTTATAGTATTGCAGGCCATGTTGGTTTGTTATAGTATCGCTGGCCATGTTTGTTTGTTATAGTATCGCAGGCCATGTTGGTTTGTTATTGTATCGCAGGCCATGTTGGTTTGTTATTGTATTGCAGACCATGTTGGTTTGTTATTGTATCGCTAGACATGTTGGTTTGTTATTGTATCGCTGGCCATGTTTGTTTGTTATTGTATCGCAGGCCATGTTGGTTTGTTATTGTATTGCAGACCATGTTGGTTTGTTATTGTATCGCTAGACATGTTGGTTTGTTATAGTATCGCAGGCCATGTTGGTTTGTTATAGTATCGCAGGCCATGTTGATTTGTTATAATATCGCTAGCCATGTTGGTTTGTTATAGTATTGCAGGCCATGTTGGTTTGTTATTGTATCGCTAGCCATGTTGGTTTGTTATTGTATCGCTAGCCATGTTGGTTTGTTATTGTATCGCTGGCCATGTTGGTTTGTTATTGTATCGCTGGCCATGTTGGTTTGTTATTGTATCGCTAGCCATGTTGGTTTGTTATTGTATCGCTAGCCATGTTGGTTTGTTATTGTATCGCTGGCCATGTTGGTTTGTTATAGTATCGCTAGCCATGTTGGTTTGTTAGGGTATCGCTTGCCATGTTGGTTTGTTATAGTATCGCTAGCCATGTTGGTTTGTTATAGTATTGCAGGCCATGTTGGTTTGTTATTGTATCGCTAGCCATGTTGGTTTGTTATAGTATCGCTAGCCATGTTGGTTTGTTATTGTATCGCTGGCCATGTTGGTTTGTTATTGTATCGCAGGTCATGTTGGTTTGTTATAGTATCGCAGGCCATGTTGGTTTGTTATAATATCGCTGGCCATGTTGGTTTGTTATAGTATCGCAGGCCATGTTGGTTTGTTATAGTATTGCAGGCCATGTTGGATTGTTAGGGTATCGCTGGCCATGTTGGTTTGTTATAGTATTGCAGGCCATGTTGGTTTGTTATAGTATCGCTAGCCATGTTGGTTTGTTATAGTATCGCTAGCCATGTTGGTTTGTTATAGTATCGCTAGCCATGTTGGTTTGTTATAGTATTGCAGGCCATGTTGGTTTGTTATTGTATCGCTAGCCATGTTGGTTTGTTATAGTATCGCTAGCCATGTTGGTTTGTTATTGTATCGCTGGCCATGTTGGTTTGTTATTGTATCGCAGGCCATGTTGGTTTGTTATAGTATCGCAGGCCATGTTGGTTTGTTATAATATCGCTGGCCATGTTGGTTTGTTATAGTATCGCAGGCCATGTTGGTTTGTTATAGTATCGCAGGCCATGTTGATTTGTTATAATATCGCTAGCCATGTTGGTTTGTTATAGTATTGCAGGCCATGTTGGTTTGTTATAGTATCGCTGGCCATGTTTGTTTGTTATAGTATCGCAGGCCATGTTGGTTTGTTATTGTTTCGCTAGCCATGTTATAGTATCGCTGGCCATGTTGGTTTGTTATAGTATCGCTAGCCATGTTATAGTATCGCTGGCCATGTTGGTTTGTTATAGTATCGCTGGCTATCGTATATTGCACTGGCCATGGTATAGTATCGCTAGCCATGTTGGTTTATTATAGTATCGCTGGCCATGTTGGTTTGGTATAGTTTCGCTAGCATTGCTATCGTATCGCTGGCCATGTTGGTTTGTTATAGTATCGCTGGCCATGTTGGTTTCTTATAGTATCGCTAGCCATGTTGGTTTATTATAGTATCGCTGGCCATGTTGGTTTGGTATAGTTTCGCTAGCATTGCTATCGTATCGCTGGCCATGTTGGTTTGTTATAGTATCGCTGGCCATGTTGGTTTCGTATAGTTTCGCTAGCCATGTTATAGTAACGCTAGCCATGTTATAGTATCGCTGGCCATGTTGGTTTGATATAGTTTCGCTAGCCATGTTATAGTATCGCTGGCCATGTTATAGTATCGCTGGCCATGTTGGTTTGTTATAGTGTCGCTAGCCATGTTATAGTATCGCTGGCCATGTTGATTTGTTATAGTATCGCTGGTCATGTTGGTTTGCTATAGTGTCGCTAGCCATGTTATAGTATCGCTGGCCATGTTGGTTTGTTATAGTATCGATGGTCATGTTGATTTGTTATAGTATCGCTGGTCATGTTGGTTTGCTATAGTGTCACTAGCCATGTTATAGTATCGCTAGCCATGTTATAGTATCGCTAGCCATGTTATAGTATCGCTGGCCATGTTGGTTTGTTATAGTTTCGCTAGCCATGTTATAGTATCGCTGGCCATGTTGGTTTGTTATAGTATCGCTAGCCATGTTATAGTATCGCTGGCAATGTTGATTTGTTATAGTATCGCTGGCTATCGTATATTGCACTGGCGATGGTATAGTATCGCTAGCCATGTTGGTTTATTATAGTATCGCTAGCCATGTTGATTTGTTATAGTATCGCTGGCCATGTTGGTATGTTATAGTATCGATGGCCATGTTATAGTATCGCTGGCCATGTTGATTTGTTATAGTATCGCTGGCTATCGTATATTGCACTGGCGATGGTATAGTATCGCTAGCCATGTTGGTTTATTATAGTATCGCTGGCCATGTTGGTTTGTTATAGTATCGATGGTCATGTTGATTTGTTGTAGTATCGCTGGCTATCGTATATTGCACTGGCGATGGTATAGTATCGCTAGCCATGTTGGTTTATTATAGTATCGCTGGCCATGTTGGTTTGGTATAGTTTCGCTAGCATTGCTATCGTATCGCTGGCCATGTTGGTTTGTTATAGTATCGCAGGCCATGTTGGTTTGTTATAGTATCGCAGGCCATGTTGGTTTGTTATAGTATCGCTAGCCATGTTGGTTTGTTAGGGTATCGCTGGCCATGTTGGTTTGTTATTGTATCGCTAGCCATGTTGGTTTGTTATAATATCGCTAGCCATGTTGGTTTGTTATAGTATCGCTAGCCATGTTGGTTTGTTATTGTATCGCTAGCCATGTTGGTTTGTTATAGTATTGCAGGCCATGTTTGTTTGTTAGGGTATCGCTGGCCATGTTGGTTTGTTATTGTATCGCTGGCCATGTTGGTTTGTTATAGTATCGCAGGCCATGTTTGTTTGTTAGGGTATCGCTGACCATGTTGGTTTGTTATAGTATCGCTGGCCATGCTGGTTTGTTAGGGTATCGCTGGCCATGTTGGTTTGTTATTGTATCGCAGGCCATGTTGGTTTGTTATAGTATCGCTGGCCATGTTGGTTTGTTAGGGTATCGTTGGCCATGTTGGTTTGTTATAGTATCGCTAGCCATGTTGGTTTGTTAGGGTATCGCTGGCCATGTTGGTTTGTTATAGTATCGCTGGCCATGTTGGTTTGTTATTTCGCCGGCCTTGTTGGTTTTTGTATAGTATCGCAGGCCATGTTGGTTTGTTATTGTATCGCAGGCCATGTTGGTTTGTTATAGTATCGCTGGCCATGTTGGTTTGTTATAGTATCGCTAGCCATGTTGGTTTTGTTATAGTATCGCTGGCCATGTTGTTTTGTTATAGTATTGCAGGCCATGTTGGTTTGTTATAGTATCGCTAGCCATGTTGGTTTGTTATAGTATTGCAGGCCATGTTGGTTTGTGATAGTATCGCTGGCCATGTTGGTTTGTTATAGTATCGCTGGCCGTGTTTGTTTGTTATAGTATCGCAGGCCATGTTGGTTTGTCATAGTATCGCTGGCCATGTTGGTTTGTTATAGCTTCGCTAGCCATGTTATAGTATCGCTGGCCATGTTGGTTTGTTATAGTATCGCTGGTCATGTTGATTTGTTATAGTATCGCTGGTCATGTTGGTTTGTTATAGTATCGCTGTTCATGTTGATTTGTTATAGTATCGCTGGTCATGTTGGTGTGTTATAGTATCGCTGGTCATGTTGATTTGTTATAGTATCGCTGGTCATGTTGATTTGTTATAGTATCGCTGGTCATGTTGGTTTGTTATAGTATCGCTGGTCCATGTTGATTTGGTATAGTATCGCTGGTCATGTTGGTGTGTTATAGTATCGCTGGTCATGTTGATTTGTTATAGTATCGCTGGTCATGTTGATTTGTTATAGTATCGCTGGTCATGTTGATTTGTTATAGTATCGCTGGTCATGTTGATTTGGAATAGTATCGCTGGTCATGTTGGTGTGTTATAGTATCGCTGGTCATGTTGATTTGTTATAGTATCGCTGGTCATGTTGATTTGTTATAGTATCGCTGGTCATGTTGGTGTGTTATAGTATCGCTGGTCATGTTGATTTGTTATAGTATCGCTGGTCATGTTGATTTGTTATAGTATCGCTGGTCATGTTGGTGTGTTATAGTATCGCTGGTCATGTTGGTTTGTTATAGTATCGCTGGTCATGTTGATTTGTTATAGTATCGCTGGTCATGTTGGTGTGTTATAGTATCGCTGGCCATGTTGGTGTGTTATAGTATCGCTGGTCATGTTGGTGTGTTATAGTATCGCTGGCCGTGTTGGTTTGTTATAGTATCGCTAGCCATGTTGGTTTGTTATTGTATCGCTGGCCATGTTGGTTTGTTATTGTATCGCAGGCCATGTTGGTTTGTTATAGTATCGCAGGCCATGTTGGTTTGTTATAATATCGCTGGCCATGTTGGTTTGTTATAGTATCGCAGGCCATGTTGGTTTGTTATAGTATCGCAGGCCATGTTGATTTGTTATAATATCGCTAGCCATGTTGGTTTGTTATAGTATTGCAGGCCATGTTGGTTTGTTATAGTATCGCTGGCCATGTTTGTTTGTTATAGTATCGCAGGCCATGTTGGTTTGTTATTGTTTCGCTAGCCATGTTATAGTATCGCTGGCCATGTTGGTTTTGTTATAGTATCGCTAGCCATGTTATAGTATCGCTGGCCATGTTGGTTTGTTATAGTATCGCTGGCTATCGTATATTGCACTGGCCATGGTATAGTATCGCTAGCCATGTTGGTTTATTATAGTATCGCTGGCCATGTTGGTCTGGTATAGTTTCGCTAGCATTGCTATCGTATCGCTGGCCATGTTGGTTTGTTATAGTATCGCTGGCCATGTTGGTTTCTTATAGTATCGCTAGCCATGTTGGTTTATTATAGTATCGCTGGCCATGTTGGTTTGGTATAGTTTCGCTAGCATTGCTATCGTATCGCTGGCCATGTTGGTTTGTTATAGTATCGCTGGCCATGTTGGTTTCGTATAGTTTCGCTAGCCATGTTATAGTAACGCTAGCCATGTTATAGTATCGCTGGCCATGTTGGTTTGATATAGTTTCGCTAGCCATGTTATAGTATCGCTGGCCATGTTATAGTATCGCTGGCCATGTTGGTTTGTTATAGTGTCGCTAGCCATGTTATAGTATCGCTGGCCATGTTGATTTGTTATAGTATCGCTGGTCATGTTGGTTTGCTATAGTGTCGCTAGCCATGTTATAGTATCGCTGGCCATGTTGGTTTGTTATAGTATCGATGGTCATGTTGATTTGTTATAGTATCGCTGGTCATGTTGGTTTGCTATAGTGTCGCTAGCCATGTTATAGTATCGCTAGCCATGTTATAGTATCGCTAGCCATGTTATAGTATCGCTGGCCATGTTGGTTTGTTATAGTTTCGCTAGCCATGTTATAGTATCGATGGCCATGTTGGTTTGTTATAGTATCGCTAGCCATGTTATAGTATCGCTGGCAATGTTGATTTGTTATAGTATCGCTGGCTATCGTATATTGCACTGGCGATGGTATAGTATCGCTAGCCATGTTGGTTTATTATAGTATCGCTAGCGCATAGCCATGTTGATTTGTTATAGTATCGCTGGCCATGTTGGTATGTTATAGTATCGATGGCCATGTTATAGTATCGCTGGCCATGTTGATTTGTTATAGTATCGCTGGCTATCGTATATTGCACTGGCGATGGTATAGTATCGCTAGCCATGTTGGTTTATTATAGTATCGCTAGCCATGTTGATTTGTTATAGTATTGCAGGCCATGTTGGTTTGTTATAGTATCGCTAGCCATGTTGGTTTGTTATAGTATCGCTAGCCATGTTGGTTTGTTATAGTATCGCTAGCCATGTTGGTTTGTTATAGTATTGCAGGCCATGTTGGTTTGTTATTGTATCGCTAGCCATGTTGGTTTGTTATAGTATCGCTAGCCATGTTGGTTTGTTATTGTATCGCTGGCCATGTTGGTTTGTTATTGTATCGCAGGCCATGTTGGTTTGTTATAGTATCGCAGGCCATGTTGGTTTGTTATAATATCGCTGGCCATGTTGGTTTGTTATAGTATCGCAGGCCATGTTGATTTGTTATAGTATCGCAGGCCATGTTGATTTGTTATAATATCGCTAGCCATGTTGGTTTGTTATAGTATTGCAGGCCATGTTGGTTTGTTATAGTATCGCTGGCCATGTTTGTTTGTTATAGTATCGCAGGCCATGTTGGTTTGTTATTGTTTCGCTAGCCATGTTATAGTATCGCTGGCCATGTTGGTTTGTTATAGTATCGCTAGCCATGTTATAGTATCGCTGGCCATGTTGGTTTGTTATAGTATCGCTGGCTATCGTATATTGCACTGGCCATGGTATAGTATCGCTAGCCATGTTGGTTTATTATAGTATCGCTGGCCATGTTGGTTTGGTATAGTTTCGCTAGCATTGCTATCGTATCGCTGGCCATGTTGGTTTGTTATAGTATCGCTGGCCATGTTGGTTTCTTATAGTATCGCTAGCCATGTTGGTTTATTATAGTATCGCTGGCCATGTTGGTTTGGTATAGTTTCGCTAGCATTGCTATCGTATCGCTGGCCATGTTGGTTTGTTATAGTATCGCTGGCCATGATGGTTTCGTATAGTTTCGCTAGCCATGTTATAGTAACGCTAGCCATGTTATAGTATCGCTGGCCATGTTGGTTTGATATAGTTTCGCTAGCCATGTTATAGTATCGCTGGCCATGTTATAGTATCGCTGGCCATGTTGGTTTGTTATAGTGTCGCTAGCCATGTTATAGTATCGCTGGCCATGTTGATTTGTTATAGTATCGCTGGTCATGTTGGTTTGTATAGTGTCGCTAGCCATGTTATAGTATCGCTGGCCATGTTGGTTTGTTATAGTATCGATGGTCATGTTGATTTGTTATAGTATCGCTGGTCATGTTGGTTTGCTATAGTGTCACTAGCCATGTTATAGTATCGCTAGCCATGTTATAGTATCGCTAGCCATGTTATAGTATCGCTGGCCATGTTGGTTTGTTATAGTTTCGCTAGCCATGTTATAGTATCTCTGGCCATGTTGGTTTGTTATAGTATCGCTAGCCATGTTATAGTATCGCTGGCAATGTTGATTTGTTATAGTATCGCTGGCTATCGTATATTGCACTGGCGATGGTATAGTATCGCTAGCCATGTTGGTTTATTATAGTATCGCTAGCCATGTTGATTTGTTATAGTATCGCTGGCCATGTTGGTATGTTATAGTATCGATGGCCATGTTATAGTATCGCTGGCCATGTTGATTTGTTATAGTATCGCTGGCTATCGTATATTGCACTGGCGATGGTATAGTATCGCTAGCCATGTTGGTTTATTATAGTATCGCTGGCCATGTTGGTTTGTTATAGTATCGATGGTCATGTTGATTTGTTGTAGTATCGCTGGCTATCGTATATTGCACTGGCGATGGTATAGTATCGCTAGCCATGTTGGTTTATTATAGTATCGCTGGCCATGTTGGTTTGGTATAGTTTCGCTAGCATTGCTATCGTATCGCTGGCCATGTTGGTTTGTTATAGTATCGCAGGCCATGTTGGTTTGTTATAGTATCGCAGGCCATGTTGGTTTGTTATAGTATCGCTAGCCATGTTGGTTTGTTAGGGTATCGCTGGCCATGTTGGTTTGTTATTGTATCGCTAGCCATGTTGGTTTGTTATAATATCGCTAGCCATGTTGGTTTGTTATAGTATCGCTAGCCATGTTGGTTTGTTATTGTATCGCTAGCCATGTTGGTTTGTTATAGTATTGCAGGCCATGCTTGTTTGTTAGGGTATCGCTGGCCATGTTGGTTTGTTATTGTATCGCTGGCCATGTTGGTTTGTTATAGTATCGCAGGCCATGTTTGTTTGTTAGGGTATCGCTGACCATATTGGTTTGTTATAGTATCGCTGGCCATGCTGGTTTGTTAGGGTATCGCTGGCCATGTTGGTTTGTTATTGTATCGCAGGCCATGTTGGTTTGTTATAGTATCGCTGGCCATGTTGGTTTGTTAGGGTATCGTTGGCCATGTTGGTTTGTTATAGTATCGCTAGCCATGTTGGTTTGTTAGGGTATCGCTGGCCATGTTGGTTTGTTATAGTATCGCTGGCCATGTTGGTTTGTTATTGTATCGCCGGCCATGTTGGTTTTGTATAGTATCGCAGGCTATGTTGGTTTGTTATTGTATCGCAGGCCATGTTGGTTTGTTATAGTATCGCTGGCCATGTTGGTTTGTTATAGTATCGCTAGCCATGTTGGTTTGTTATAGTATCGCTGGCCATGTTGGTTTGTTATAGTATTGCAGGCCATGTTGGTTTGTTATAGTATCGCTAGCCATGTTGGTTTGTTATAGTATTGCAGGCCATGTTGGTTTGTGATAGTATCGCTGGCCATGTTGGTTTGTTATAGTATCGCTGGCCGTGTTTGTTTGTTATAGTATCGCAGGCCATGTTGGTTTGTCATAGTATCGCTGGCCATGTTGGTTTGTTATAGCTTCGCTAGCCATGTTATAGTATCGCTGGCCATGTTGATTTGTTATAGTATCGCTGGTCATGTTGATTTGTTATAGTATCGCTGGTCATGTTGGTTTGTTATAGTATCGCTGTTCATGTTGATTTGTTATAGTATCGCTGGTCATGTTGGTGTGTTATAGTATCGCTGGTCATGTTGATTTGTTATAGTATCGCTGGTCATGTTGATTTGTTATAGTATCGCTGGTCATGTTGGTTTGTTATAGTATCGCTGGTCATGTTGATTTGGTATAGTATCGCTGGTCATGTTGGTGTGTTATAGTATCGCTGGTCATGTTGATTTGTTATAGTATCGCTGGTCATGTTGATTTGTTATAGTATCGCTGGTCATGTTGATTTGTTATAGTATCGCTGGTCATGTTGATTTGGAATAGTATCGCTGGTCATGTTGGTGTGTTATAGTATCGCTGGTCATGTTGATTTGTTATAGTATCGCTGGTCATGTTGATTTGTTATAGTATCGCTGGTCATGTTGGTGTGTTATAGTATCGCTGGTCATGTTGATTTGTTATAGTATCGCTGGTCATGTTGATTTGTTATAGTATCGCTGGTCATGTTGGTGTGTTATAGTATCGCTGGTCATGTTGGTTTGTTATAGTATCGCTGGTCATGTTGATTTGTTATAGTATCGCTGGTCATGTTGGTGTGTTATAGTATCGCTGGCCATGTTGGTGTGTTATAGTATCGCTGGTCATGTTGGTGTGTTATAGTATCGCTGGCCGTGTTGGTTTGTTATAGTATCGCTAGCCATGTTGGTTTGTTATTGTATCGCTGGCCATGTTGGTTTGTTATTGTATCGCAGGCCATGTTGGTTTGTTATAGTATCGCAGGCCATGTTGGTTTGTTATAATATCGCTGGCCATGTTGGTTTGTTATAGTATCGCAGGCCATGTTGGTTTGTTATAGTATCGCAGGCCATGTTGATTTGTTATAATATCGCTAGCCATGTTGGTTTGTTATAGTATTGCAGGCCATGTTGGTTTGTTATAGTATCGCTGGCCATGTTTGTTTGTTATAGTATCACAGGCCATGTTGGTTTGTTATTGTTTCGCTAGCCATGTTATAGTATCGCTGGCCATGTTGGTTTGTTATAGTATCGCTAGCCATGTTATAGTATCGCTGGCCATGTTGGTTTGTTATAGTATCGCTGGCTATCGTATATTGCACTGGCCATGGTATAGTATCGCTAGCCATGTTGGTTTATTATAGTATCGCTGGCCATGTTGGTCTGGTATAGTTTCGCTAGCATTGCTATCGTATCGCTGGCCATGTTGGTTTGTTATAGTATCGCTGGCCATGTTGGTTTCTTATAGTATCGCTAGCCATGTTGGTTTATTATAGTATCGCTGGCCATGTTGGTTTGGTATAGTTTCGCTAGCATTGCTATCGTATCGCTGGCCATGTTGGTTTGTTATAGTATCGCTGGCCATGTTGGTTTCGTATAGTTTCGCTAGCCATGTTATAGTAACGCTAGCCATGTTATAGTATCGCTGGCCATGTTGGTTTGATATAGTTTCGCTAGCCATGTTATAGTATCGCTGGCCATGTTATAGTATCGCTGGCCATGTTGGTTTGTTATAGTGTCGCTAGCCATGTTATAGTATCGCTGGCCATGTTGATTTGTTATAGTATCGCTGGTCATGTTGGTTTGCTATAGTGTCGCTAGCCATGTTATAGTATCGCTGGCCATGTTGGTTTGTTATAGTATCGATGGTCATGTTGATTTGTTATAGTATCGCTGGTCATGTTGGTTTGCTATAGTGTCGCTAGCCATGTTATAGTATCGCTAGCCATGTTATAGTATCGCTAGCCATGTTATAGTATCGCTGGCCATGTTGGTTTGTTATAGTTTCGCTAGCCATGTTATAGTATCGCTGGCCATGTTGGTTTGTTATAGTATCGCTAGCCATGTTATAGTATCGCTGGCAATGTTGATTTGTTATAGTATCGCTGGCTATCGTATATTGCACTGGCGATGGTATAGTATCGCTAGCCATGTTGGTTTATTATAGTATCGCTAGCCATGTTGATTTGTTATAGTATCGCTGGCCATGTTGGTATGTTATAGTATCGATGGCCATGTTATAGTATCGCTGGCCATGTTGATTTGTTATAGTATCGCTGGCTATCGTATATTGCACTGGCGATGGTATAGTATCGCTAGCCATGTTGGTTTATTATAGTATCGCTGGCCATGTTGGTTTGTTAGGGTATCGATGGTCATGTTGATTTGTTGTAGTATCGCTGGCTATCGTATATTGCACTGGCGATGGTATAGTATCGTTAGCCATGTTGGTTTATTATAGTATCGCTGGCCATGTTGGTTTGGTATAGTTTCGCTAGCATTGCTATCGTATCGCTGGCCATGTTGGTTTGTTATAGTATCGCAGGCCATGTTGGTTTGTTATAGTATCGCAGGCCATGTTGGTTTGTTATAGTATCGCTAGCCATGTTGGTTTGTTAGAGTATCGCTGGCCATGTTGGTTTGTTATTGTATCGCTAGCCATGTTGGTTTGTTATAATATCGCTAGCCATGTTGGTTTGTTATAGTATCGCTAGCCATGTTGGTTTGTTATTGTATCGCTAGCCATGTTGGTTTGTTTTAGTATTGCAGGCCATGTTTGTTTGTTAGGGTATCGCTGGCCATGTTGGTTTGTTATTGTATCGCTGGCCATGTTGGTTTGTTATAGTATCGCAGGCCATGTTTGTTTGTTAGGGTATCGCTGACCATGTTGGTTTGTTATAGTATCGCTGGCCATGCTGGTTTGTTAGGGTATCGCTGGCCATGTTGGTTTGTTATTGTATCGCAGGCCATGTTGGTTTGTTATAGTATCGCTGGCCATGTTGGTTTGTTAGGGTATCGTTGGCCATGTTGGTTTGTTATATTATCGCTAGCCATGTTGGTTTGTTAGGGTATCGCTGGCCATGTTGGTTTGTTATAGTATCGCTGGCCATGTTGGTTTGTTATTTTATCGCAGGCCATGTTGGTTTGTTATAGTATCGCTGGCCATGTTGGTTTGTTATAGTATCGCTAGCCATGTTGGTTTGTTATAGTATCGCTGGCCATGTTGGTTTGTTATAGTATTGCAGGCCATGTTGGTTTGTTATAGTATCGCTAGCCATGTTGGTTTGTTATAGTATTGCAGGCCATGTTGGTTTGTGATAGTATCGCTGGCCATGTTGGTTTGTTATAGTATCGCTGGCCGTGTTTGTTTGTTATAGTATCGCAGGCCATGTTGGTTTGTCATAGTATCGCTGGCCATGTTGGTTTGTTATAGCTTCGCTAGCCATGTTATAGTATCGCTGGCCATGTTGGTTTGTTATAGTATCGCTGGTCATGTTGATTTGTTATAGTATCGCTGGTCATGTTGGTTTGTTATAGTATCGCTGTTCATGTTGATTTGTTATAGTATCGCTGGTCATGTTGGTGTGTTATAGTATCGCTGGTCATGTTGATTTGTTATAGTATCGCTGGTCATGTTGATTTGTTATAGTATCGCTGGTCATGTTGGTTTGTTATAGTATCGCTGGTCATGTTGATTTGGTATAGTATCGCTGGTCATGTTGGTGTGTTATAGTATCGCTGGTCATGTTGATTTGTTATAGTATCGCTGGTCATGTTGATTTGTTATAGTATCGCTGGTCATGTTGATTTGTTATAGTATCGCTGGTCATGTTGATTTGGTATAGTATCGCTGGTCATGTTGGTGTGTTATAGTATCGCTGGTCATGTTGATTTGTTATAGTATCGCTGGTCATGTTGATTTGTTATAGTATCGCTGGTCATGTTGGTGTGTTATAGTATCGCTGGTCATGTTGATTTGTTATAGTATCGCTGGTCATGTTGATTTGTTATAGTATCGCTGGTCATGTTGGTGTGTTATAGTATCGCTGGTCATGTTGGTTTGTTATAGTATCGCTGGTCATGTTGATTTGTTATAGTATCGCTGGTCATGTTGGTGTGTTATAGTATCGCTGGCCATGTTGGTGTGTTATAGTATCGCTGGTCATGTTGGTGTGTTATAGTATCGCTGGCCGTGTTGGTTTGTTATAGTATCGCTGGTCATGTTGATTTGTAATAGTATTGATGGCCATTCGGGTTTGTTATAGTATCGCTGGCCATGTTATAGTATCGCTGGCCGTGTTATAGTATCGATGGCCATGCTGGTGTGTTATAGTATCGCTGGCCATGTTGATTTGTTATAGTATCGCTGGCTGTCGTATATTATCACTTTCCATGTTATAGTATCGCTGGCCATGTTGGATTGATATAGTTTCGCTAGCCATGTTATAGTATCGCTGGCCGTGTTATAGTATCGATGGCCATGCTGGTGTGTTATAGTATCGCTGGCCATGTTGATTTGTTATAGTATCGCTGGCTGTTGTATATTATCACTTTCCATGTTATAGTATCGCTGGCCATGTTGGTTTGTTATAGTATCGCTAGCCATGTTATAGTATCGCTGGCCATGTTGGTTTGTTATAGTATCGCTAGCCATGTTATAGTATCGCAGGCCATGTTGGTTTGTTATAGTATCGCTGGTCATGATATAGTATCGCTGGCCATGTTGGTTTGTTATAGTATCGCTAGCCATGTTATAGTATCGCTGGCCATGTTGGTTTGTTATAGTATCGCTGGTCATGATATAGTATCGCTAGTCATGTTGATTTGTTATAGTATCGCTGGTCATGATATAGTATCACTAGTCATGTTGGTTTGTTATAGTATCGCTGGTCATGATATAGTATCGCTAGTCATGTTGATGTGTTACAGTATCGCTGGTCATGATATAGTATCGCTAGCCATGTTGGTTTGTTATAGTATCGCTGGTCATGATATAGTATCGCTAGTCATGTTGGTTTGTTATAGTATCGCTGGCCGTGTTATAGTATCGCTGGCCGTGTTATAGTATCGCTGGCCGTGTTATAGTATCGATGGCCGTGTTATAGTATCGATGGCCATGCTGGTGTGTTATAGTATCGCTGGCCATGTTGATTTGTTATAGTATCGCTGGCTGTCGTATATTATCACTTTCCATGTTATAGTATCGCTGGCCATGTTGGTTTGATATAGTTTCGCTAGCCATGTTATAGTATCGCTGGCCATGTTATAGTTTCGCTAGCCATGTTATAGTATCGCTGGCCATGTTATAGTATCGCTGGCCATGTTATAGTTTCGCTAGCCATGTTATAGTATCGCTGGCCATGTTGGTATGTTATAGTATCGCTGGTCATGATATAGTATCGCTAGTCATGTTGATTTGTTATAGTATCGCTGGCTGTTATATATTATCACTTTCCATGTTATAGTATCGCTAGCAATGCTATAGTATCGCTAGCCATGTTATAGTATCGCTGGCCATGTTATAGTATCGCTAGCAATGCTATAGTATCGCTGGCCATGTTATAGTATCGCTAGCCATGTTATAGTATCGCTGGCCATGTTGGTTTGTTATAGTTTCGCTAGCCATGTTATAGTATCGCTGGCCATGTTGGTTTGTTATAGTTTCGCTAGCCATGTTATAGTATCGCTAGCCATGTTATAGTATCGCTGGCCATGTTGGTTTGATATAGTATCGCTAGCCATGTTATAGTATCGCTGGCCATGTTGGTTTGATATAGTTTCGCTAGCCATGTTATAGTATCGCTGGCCATGTTATAGTATCGCTGGCCATGTTATAGTATCGCTAGCCATGTTATAGTTTCGCTAGCCATGTTGTAGTATCGCTGGCCATGTTGGTTTGTTATAGTTTCGCTAGCCATGTTATAGTATCGCTGGCCATGTTGGTTTGTTATAGTTTCGCTAGCCATGTTATAGTATCGCTGGCCATGTTGGTTTGTTATAGTTTCGCTAGCCATGTTATAGTTTCGCTGGCCATGTTATAGTATCGCTGGCCATGTTATAGTTTCGCTAGCCATGTTATAGTATCGCTGGCCATGTTATATTATCGCTGGCCATGTTATAGTTTCGCTAGCCATGTTATAGTATCGCTGGCCATGTTATAGTATCGCTGGCCATGTTATAGTATCGCTGGCCATGTTGGTTTGTTATAGTATCGCTGGCTATCGTATATTGCACTGGCCATGTTATAGTATCGCTGGCCATGTTATAGTTTCGCTAGCCATGTTATAGTATCGCTGGCCATGTTGATTTGTTATAGTATCGCTAGGCATGTTATAGTATCGCTAGCCATGTTATAGTATCGCTAGCCATGTTATAGTATCGCTGGCCATGTTGGTTTGTTATAGTATCGCTGGCTATCGTATATTGCACTGGCCATGTTATAGTATCGCTGGCCATGTTATAGTTTCGCTAGCCATGTTATAGTATCGCTAGCCATGTTGATTTGTTATAGTATCGCTAGCAATGCTATAGTATCACTGGCCATGTTATAGTATCGCTGGCCATGTTGGTTTGTTATAGTATCGCTGGCTATCGTATATTGCACTGGCCATGTTATAGTATCGCTAGCCATGTTGGTTTATTATATTATTGCAGGCCATGTTGATTTCTTATAGTTTCGCTAGCCATGTTATAGTATCGCTAGCAATGCTATAGTATCGCTGGCCATGTTATAGTATCGCTGGCCATGTTGGTTTGTTATAATATCGCTGGCTATCGGATATTGCACTGGCCATGGTATAGTATCGCTAGCCATGTTGGTTTATTATATTATTGCAGGCCATGTTGGTTTGTTATAGTATCGCAGGCTATGTTGGTTTGCTATAGTATCGCAGGTCATGTTGGTTTGCTATAGTGTCGCTAGCCATGTTATAGTATCGCTGGCCATGTTGGTTTGTTATAGTATCGCTGGCTATCGTATATTGCACTGGCCATGGTATAGTATCGCTAGCCATGTTGGTTAATTATAGTATCGCTAGCCATGTTGATTTGTTATAGTATCGCTGGCCATGTTGGTATGTTATAGTATCGCTGGCCATGTTATAGTATCGCAGGCCATGTTGGTTTGTTATAGTATCGCTGGCTATCGTATATTGCACTGGCCATGGTATAGTATCGCTAGCCATGTTGATATGTTATAGTATCACTGGCCATGTTATAGTATCGCTGGCCATGTTGGTATGTTATAGTATCGCTGGCCATGTTATAGTATCGCAGGCCATGTTGGTTTGTTATAGTATCGCTAGCCATGTTGGTTTATTATAGTATCACTGGCCATGTTATAGTATCGCTGGCCATGTTGGAATGTTATAGTATCGCTGGCCATGTTATAGTATCTCTGGCCATGTTGGTATGTTATAGTATCGCTAGCCATGTAATAGTATCGCTGGCCATGTTGGTTTGTTATAGTATCGCTGGCTATCGTATATTGCACTGGCCATGGTATAGTATCGCTAGCCATGTTGGTTTATTATATTATTTCTGGTCATGTTGGTTTGTTATAGTATCGCTAGCCATGTTATAGTATCGCAGGCCATGTTGGTTTGTTATAGTATCGCTGGCTATCGGATATTGCACTGGCCATGGTATAGTATCGCTAGCCATGTTGGTTTATTATATTATTGCAGGCCATGTTGATTTGTTATAGTATCGCTGGCCATGTTGGTTTGTTATAGTATCGCAGGCCATGTTGGTTTGTTATAGTATCGCTGACCATGTTGGTTTGTTATAGTGCCGCTGGCCATGTTGGTTTGTTATAGTATCGCTGGCCATGTTATAGTATCGCTAGCCATTTTGGTTTATTATAGTATCGCTGGCCATGTTATAGTATCGCTGGCCATGTTGGTTTGTTATAGTTTCGATAGCCATGTTATAGTATCGCTGGCCATGTTGGTTTGTTATAGTTTCGCTAGCCATGTTATAGTATCGCTGGCCATGTTATAGTATCGCTGGCCATGTTATAGTTTCGCTAGCCATGTTATAGTATCGCTGGCCATGTTATAGTATCGCTGGCCATGTTATAGTTTCGCTAGCCATGTTATAGTATCGCTGGCCATGTTATAGTATCGCTGGCCATGTTATAGTATCGCTGGCCATGTTATAGTTTCGCTAGCCATGTTATAGTATCGCTGGCCATGTTGGTGTGTTATAGTATCGCAGGCCATGTTGGTTTGTTATAGTATCGCTGGCCATGTTGGTTTGTTATAGTACCGCTGGCCATGTTGGTTTATTATAGTATCGCTGGCCATGTTATAGTATTGCTAGCCATGTTGGTTTATTATAGTATCACTGGCCATGTTATAGTATCGCTGGCCATGTTGGTTTGTTATAGTTTCGCTAGCCATGTTATAGTATCGCTGGCCATGTTGGTTTGTTATAGTTTCGCTAGCCATGTTATAGTATCGCTGGCCATGTTATAGTATCGCTGGCCATGTTATAGTTTCGCTAGCCATGTTATAGTATCGCTGGCCATGTTATAGTATCGCTGGCCATGTTATAGTTTCGCTAGCCATGTTATAGTATCGCTGGCCATGTTGGTTTGTTATAGTATCGCTGGCTATCGTATATTGCACTGGCCATGTTATAGTATCGCTAGCCATGTTGGTTTATTATATTATTGCAGGCCATGTTGATTTGTTATAGTATCGCTGGCCATGTTGGTTTCTTATAGTTTCGCTAGCCATGTTATAGTATCGCTAGCAATGCTATAGTATCGCTGGCCATGTTATAGTATCGCTGGCCATGTTTGTTTGTTATAATATCGCTGGCTATCGGATATTGCACTGGCCATGGTATAGTATCGCTAGCCATGTTGGTTTATTATATTATTGCAGGCCATGTTGGTTTGTTATAGTATCGCAGGCCATGTTGGTTTGTTATAGTATCGCAGGTCATGTTGGTTTGCTATAGTGTCGCTAGCCATGTTATAGTATCGCTAGCCATGTTGGTTTATTATATTATTGCAGGCCATGTTGATTTGTTATAGTATCGCTGGCCATGTTGGTTTGTTATAGTTTCGCTAGCCATATTATAGTATCGCTAGCAATGCTATAGTATCGCTGGCCATGTTATAGTATCGCTGGCCATGTTGGTATGTTATAGTATCGCTGGCCATATTATAGTATCGCTAGTCATGTTGGTTTGTTATAGTATCGCTGGCTATCGTTTATTGCACTGGCCATGGTATAGTATCGCTAGCCATGTTGGTTTATTATAGTATCACTGGCCATGTTATAGTATCGCTGGCCATGTTGGTATGTTATAGTATCGCTGGCCATGTTATAGTATCGCTGGCCATGTTGGTTTGTTATAGTATCGCTGGCTATCGTATATTGCACTGGCCATGGTATAGTATCGCTAGCCATGTTGGTTTATTATATTATTGCAGGCCATGTTGATTTGTTATAGTATCGCTGGCCATGTTGGTTTGTTATAGTATCGCAGGCCATGTTGGTTTGTTATAGTATCGCTGGCCATGTTGGTTTGTTATAGTACCGCTGGCCATGTTGGTTTGTTATAGTATCGCTGGCCATGTTATAGTATCGCTAGCCATGTTGGTTTATTATAGTATCGCTGGCCATGTTGGTTTGTTATAGTTTCGCTAGCCATGTTATAGTATCGCTGGCCATGTTGGTTTGTTATAGTATAGCTAGCCATGTTGGTTTATTATAGTATCGCAGGCCATGTTGGTTTGTTATAGTATCGCTGGCCATGTTGGTTTGTTATAGTATCGCTGGCCATGTTGGTTTGTTATAGTATCGCTGGCCGTGTTGGTTTGTTATAGTATCGCTGGTCATGTTGGTTTGTTATAGTTTCGCTAGCAATGCTATAGTATCGCTGGCCATGTTGGTTTGTTATAGTATAGCTAGCCATGTTGGTTTATTATAGTATCGCGGGCCATGTTGGTTTGTTATAGTATCGCTGGCCATGTTGGTTTGTTATAGTATCGCTGGTCATGTTGATTTGTTATAGTATCGCTGGTCATGTTGGTTTGCTATAGTGTCGCTAGCCATGTTATAGTATCGCTGGCCATGTTGGTTTGTTATAGTATCGCTGGCCGTGTTGGTTTGTTATAGTATCGCTGGTCATGTTGGTTTGTTATAGTTTCGCTAGCAATGCTATAGTATCGCTGGCCATGTTGGTTTGTTATAGTATAGCTAGCCATGTTGGTTTATTATAGTATCGCTGGCCATGTTGGTTTGTTATAGTATCGCTGGCCATGTTGGTTTGTTATAGTATCGATGGTCATGTTGATTTGTTATAGTATCGCTGGTCATGTTGGTTTGCTATAGTGTCGCTAGCCATGTTATAGTATCGCTGGCCATGTTGGTTTGTTATACTATCGCTGGCCGTGTTGGTTTGTTATAGTATCGCTGGTCATGTTGGTTTGTTATAGTTTCGCTAGCAATGCTATAGTATCGCTGGCCATGTTGGTTTGTTATAGTATCGCTGGTCATGTTGGTATGTTATAGTATCACTGGCCATGTTATAGTATCGCTGGCCATGTTGGTATGTTATAGTATCGCTGGCCATGTTATAGTATCGCTGGCCATGTTGGTTTGTTATAGTATCGCTAGCCATGTTATAGTATCGCTGGCCATGTTGGTTTGTTATAGGATCGCTGGCTATCGTATATTGCACTGGCCATGATATAGTATCGCTAGCCATGTTGGTTTATTATAGTATCGCTAGCCATGTTGGTTTGTTATAGTATCGCAGGCCATGTTGGTTTGTTATAGTATCGCTGGCCATGTTGGTTTGTTATAGTATCGCTGGCCATGTTGGTTTGTTATAGTATCGCTGGCCATGTTGGTTTGTTATAGTATCGCAGGTCATGTTGGTTTGTTATTGTATCGCTAGCCATGTTGGTTTGTTATAGTATCGCAGGCCATGTTGGTTTGTTATAGTATCGCAGGCCATGTTGGTTTGTTAGGGTATCGCTGGCCGTGTTTGTTTGTTATATAATCGCAGTTCATGTTGGTTTATTACAGTATCGCTGGCCATGTTTGTTTGTTATAGTTTCGCTAGCCATGTTATAGTATCGCAGGCCATGTTGGTTTGTTAGGGTATCGCTAGCCATGTTGGTTTGTTATAGTATCGCTAGCCATGTTGGTTTGTTAGGGTATCGCTGGCCGTGTTTTTTTGTTATATAATCGCAGTTCATGTTAGTTTATTACAGTATCGCTGGCCATGTTTGTTTGTTATAGTTTCGCTAGCCATGTTATAGTATCGCAGGCCATGTTGGTTTGTTATATTATCCCTGGCTGTCGTATATTATCGCTAGCCATGTTTTATTACAGTATCGCTGGCCATGTTGGTTTGTTATAGTTTCGCTGGCCATGTTATAGTATCGCAGGCCATGTTGCTTTGTTATAATTTCGCTGGCCGCCACGTAATAGTATCGATGGCCATTCGGGTTTGTTATAGTATCGCTGGCCATGTTATAGTATCGCTGGCCGTATTATAGTATCGATGGCCATGCTGGTTTGTTATAGTATTGCTAGACATGTTGGATGGCTGGAAAATTAAACTGTCACGACAATGTCCTGTTTTGGTTCTAAAATGTCAAACTGCTGTTTGTTTTTGCATGAAAGTTTCAGCGAACTATGATGCACAACTCTATTACGAATTATATGTGTGTGAACTGAGAAAGTCGAACAAAGATAGATAACTCTATCACGTATTTGCCCCAGAGTACCAAGATCATGTCATAAATCCCCACTCTGGCTGACCAGTATATAACCCGACAATGTTCTAAGTTTTGACAGGGAACCTTGTGGAGTCGAAAAATAACGCGATATATGTATTTATTAGTTATTATCTGTTCCTTGATAATATAATTCACTGTATGTGAAGGTCTCGATGCGAAATTTCACCATTTGAGTGACTTAATTTATGAGAGATTTTGTTTTGCGTCACTTACTATTATGGAATTTCTCCTGGGTAACTTATTCAATGCCCGTTGCGATATCGGCTCACAGCAGTGACAGAGAAGCATACAATTTCGAGCTGGGCCCTTCACCTACAGCTAAGTAACATTATTAAGTAACAGACAATAGCTAAGAAATATACTCCCCGCGTATTTTTTTAGACTTATTAAGGGGGTACTGTACGCCATTTTCAATAAATTCCCGGTAATATCCAATATCGATATTATATAGAAAAATAAGTAATTTGAGTCGAAGATATAATCTGTAATCGATGAGGTTAATATGTTATCTTAAAATCAAAGTTAATAATATGATATAAATTTAATTTAAAGCCGTAAAATAAATTACGAATTTCCGTGTACAAGACGTAATCAAATTAATACACGGATAGTGGATTAGGCAACGCGTGGCACACATGACCGTGTAAACAATTATATTGATACGGAGCGTAAACTCAAGCCTCTCACCGATTGGTGGCTATAGAATAATTTAAATGAGTATATGGGACTAGTATACATATAATATAACATTTATTTGATACATTTGCTTGAAAACTGTACACAAATTACTCGACAACAACAATTTGTATTTTCGCATTCCGGCTAATCTGCCATCCATAACATTACTTCGTACTCAACATACTTTCAAATAATGGAAATATGGTTACCTTATTCTACGACTCAGAGACTATAGAAACCAACAACAGCATTTGAGTACAGTATCCCTTGAAGGTTCCCTGTCAAAACTTCAAAACGTTCCAAGGTTTTGTACTGGTGAAATATGATCTCTTCGGGCGTTAGCCAGCGTAGATATTAATGGTATGATGATCTAGAGAGGACCACAACTAACATAAAGAGGTATGTCTGGCAGAACTTGCACTAAACTAGAGATAACTCTATAACGCATCTGCATGAGAGGACCATATATAAGGTAGAGAGGTCTGCATCATGTCTGGCACTATTTGCACTATAAGACATAACACTATATAACGTATCTGCACGAGATGACCATATATAAGGTAGAGTAGTCTGCAGCTGGTCTGGCAGAACTAGCACTATAAGATATAACACTATATAACGCATTTGCACGAGAGGACCATAACCAAGATCTTGCACTATAATGTAGAGAACTATGTAGGTCACAATTAAATAATAATAAAATTTAAACCACAGCCGCCATGTTTCCTATTGTTCTCCCATGTACATTATCTAGACTATACCCCGCTGCCAACAAGAGTTGACAATGATCTTAACAACAAACGGGGAATATTAAAATATTCTCCAGCTGCTGTTAAGATGACCACCAGTTAATGTAAGCATGCGTGACCTACCCGCTAACCAACAGAATAACACGCTTCGAACAAGAGTTTACATAATACAGCACGAAGATTTTACAATTTTATGGCACTAATCAGCGGATTTAATTTGGTAAACCAGTAACATTGGCTATGACAACATTAGTATGCACAAGTATCACACAAATCCACACAATAATCAATGATTAATACGTTGAAAACAACCACAACATCTCATAAGTGATAACGCTCTTTTCTGTCTATTATTTTTGCGACATCGCCCTTTATACAAGACGATCATTGGAGTTTGCTTGGCTGACGAATATTCACGACGTGTTAAAGCGACCCCTCATATCAATATGTCCATGGGTCCGACGTAATCATGTAATTATAGAACACATACATGTCATATGGATGTTCCACTGTGTTATATCGGACATGGCATCGTTAAAGGCAAACATTTCAATTATGAGAACAATTGCATTTGCTTGACCCCTCCATTTTGGAAAACCAGATTTACACTAAACATCATAGAGATATGTAAGCGATATAAAAACGAACAATGTTGCATTTAGTGTTTGGAAGTTCCAATTGCTGTTCATTCGATTTCTAACAGCTGAACATTTTCATTAGTTTGGGGCCAGATAGAATTAGATGGGGCGGAGCTAGTCTTATCCCCTCCAATTTTGGTCACGATTTTCAGCAAATGGAAATCCCATGCCTGAGCTGGCAATGTCACATAAAAATAGGCTGAAATTGTTGGTTTAATATTAATAATACATATTATCCTTCCTTTAACTAACACTGTTGCTGATTGGACAAAAGCCGCCACATGATAATTGGAGAAAAATTCATATTGGACTCCCGAAAGTCATATTGGACTCCCGAAAGTCCATTACGACTTTTTTTTAAATATCGGGACTCCGAGGTATTTCTAATCAAAGCACAGTAACTCTATTGGCAAATGAATTGGGGAAATTGTGATACGCGCGTATTACATTGTACTTTGGGTGATTTAGCAGACGTTTCACTTCCATATTTAGTGTTTTTTTCACTTCCGTGTTAATTTACTCTTCGAAATTATGCTTTCTGAGATCATATACAGGAACATATTGAGAATAAAGTGCCGAAGAATACCAAAACTAAACTCAAAAATGATATTGGAGTATTCAGTGGATGGCATACCGGTACTGCGATCAAAGACCGTCCATTCTGGACAAGTTATGCACGGGACCTGAACAAACTGTTGTCGCAGTTTTATTTTACTGTAATTAAGCCCGTTGGCGAAGAGTACGAACAGTGCACGCTACAGAGTTTCACATATAGCATTGATCGGCAGCTCGGTAGAGAAAATTGTGGCAAAAGTTTAAAGAATTCCGAAGAATTTTAGAGCAGCAGGAATTAACTGAAATCAGTGGGCAAAGGCAGGAGACCAAATCAGACTGAGCCACTCGATTCTCAGGAAGAAGAGGTAGCTTCTTATTTTTTGCAATTATTTATTAGCCATCCACGTACGAAATGTCACATCATTGTCGCAGCTCAACTGATCGTTGCACAGAACCATAATATTTTGACTCCCAAGAGTAACGGAGAGTCGGAATGTGATTAATATTATGACTATATAACAAGATGGAAATGAAATTCAGAGATGAAACCGTGTTGAATTTTTCATCCAAACCAACATCGTATTGTACGATTGTATGAAAATTCGTATTGTATAAATATGTAAATTTGTAATGTAGAACATGTAATTATATCACACAAGTTCGATAGGTATGTACAACCAAGACTCCCTCAGCCCTAAAGCCCGCCGCACACGATGCGATATTTTTTGCACGATATTTGTCGCAGACCCTTGCGACGTAAGATCTGTGCGCGCACACGGTACGATTTTAGTCGTGCGACTTCTGTTTTTATCACCTACGGTAGACCACCGCACACGATGCGATCGGATCGTACCATCTGGTTGTTTACTTTCTCGTGAATGCAATGAGTTACCGTATTATTAACGTGGTACAATGTATATAGACTAGTAGGCCCATATACCTGATTTAATTCCCCACACAAATTCACAATCAGATATTATTTTGACACCAATTTGGTGGTGTCCATTCCATGCACCTGTTTCAATTGTAGTTGTATTCTAGAGGCATGAATGTATTCCGCCGTCCAAAATATCCCGCTACTCTGACTTTGAAGGACACTGTATGGACGCCATGTTGTTGTGAAAGAAAACTTGTGATCGCCGCGTGATCAGATAAATAGTTGAATCTGATTGGCTACTTCGAATAAATCGTACGACTCGATCGTAGAAAATCAACATTATTTGATTCCTTGCGGGACCGATCGTGCGACAAAATGTCGTACGATTTGCCACCGCACAAGCTGCGATTTGACCCGTAACCGGTGCCCGATATTTGTCGTACGATATATGTCGCATCGTGTGCGGCGGCCTTAACCAATATTGATATGGCAAAACGTTACAAAAATAATCGAAGGTTCTAGTTACAGGTATATCTCGTGGCATAACAAACTACTGCGATAATTACAATTATGTTTTAATTTGTATTGCCGAGTGCAGAGATTATTTTGAAGAAATTATGAATATGTTAATTCAAAATAAATTGAATAATAATAACCTCTGCGTAATGAGTATTATTCCATAAAATTAAAACCTTTATGCAAAAGACAGATAAATCATGTTGAGATATATGACGATGTTAATGACATTAACGTAATCAAACTATTTCCTAGAATATTAAAATATATACAATTGCAGGTACTGTGGCAAAAGGTTTTAATGGGATCGTCAAATCCTACACGTCTGACAAATGCGATATGGTGGCGGAATAAGTTATTCGGCATGCGAAGAAGAGACGAACACAGAAAGCTCACATGGAGGGGGTATAACGATTTGAACATGTGTTGATGTCAATCGCTTTGTGGCTTACGAGCAAAGAGACAAAACAAAACACCACCACTCTTTCTCGCCAAGAGTATACGACAAAGAGTTGAGACAAAACAAATTTATGGCATTATATGTCTCATGTACAAATCAGCATTGAGTATTGGTGCAATATATTTGTTGCTATTGGTATGTTAATACTTCCAAAAATAGTCGCAAGTATTGAAATTTCAGTACAATATCTCCAGCAATTACCACACACATTAGAATTATGTGGTACCGGTCATACACAGATAACATAACATGAAGAAGATGACAGAGCAGGGCAGAAAACTAACCATGGTGGAAGAAAAGCTACTGTTAAACAACTGTGAGTCTGATTATGAGAATGTGGATATAATACAGTTGACAGGACACAAACGTGCTCAGAATTTGAACGAGTATAGCACAGTGACTGTCCAAAAACAAAATGTCAGAAATACTAACCCATTCAACAAATGTCGCAAGTACCAGTAGTGCTGAAAGTGTGGACAGGACAATTTCAATGCCATATTTGACAAAAGGATAGATTTCAGTGATGTTATTCGTGATATTGAGGAATTTGATCGCAATCTGCTTGTTGAAAGTGAGAAGGATAATGGTATGCCAGTCAAGACAAGTAATACAAAACAACCACCGATTCCAACACGAGACTGCTACCACAACACCTATATTATCCATGTTTGGTTAAGTGACTTCTTGTCATTTTTATAATAGTAGATGCTCCGGTAGGCTAACACAAGTGGCATGGGATAACGCTACATAATGAGCAATTAATCAAGTATTATTTCCAATTGCAGCCTGGTATCTGTGTATCTAATTTCAAAATATATCAGCTCCAGCTGAGTTGTAGCTGAACAATTTTACCAGCTTATAAGAGAATGCTGGACGTTTCGGAACCTGGACGTTTCGGCACTCGGGGTTGCCGTTCGGTGCCTGGACGTTTCGGCACAAGCATTTTTCGGCACTTTGGACGTTTCGGCACCTGCTAATTTTCGGACCAACGAAATTATAAGTGAAGACTAAATGTTTTGGTTTATTCTTTATTTCAATGACATGTGATAAAACATGTAACATGGTGACAAAAACAATGCTGAGGAACGAATACTGTACGGAAACTATACGGAATAGCTTAGTTGAATTGTCGTCGACGAGGCCACTGAGGTATTCGAAAGTCGGAGTTATATGCAACAACATCAAAGACAATATTATATATGAAACGAAAAGAAGAAGAAACAAGTGCCGAAACGTCTTCGATGAAGTGCCGAAACGTCCAAGCACCTTGGCCGAAACAACCAAGTGCCGAAAATACAGGTGCCGAAACGTCCAGAAAACCAGGTGCCGAAACGTGCAGGTGCCGAAACGTCCTGCACCCTTATACGGTATTTCACCCAAATAGCCAAAAGCACATGCTCGTTACGTGTGAGCTTTCAGGGGATAATTATATCTCACTGGACATGCGTTAATTATTTTGTAAAAGTGCGTTCATGTGATATACCATACACCAGTGGTATTATGTGCCGCGTTCAGCTTCTGGTGGGTTACTGTATGTGTCCACTGCATCAATGCATTAGTATTTCCATTTATCAGTGTGGAATGTGACTACCCAGCTTGACCTAGTTTGACCTCTCATCACGCACTGACATGGAAACTCCAATGCATATATGTGGTAGACAAATATCTATCAGCAAGTATTTGCAAAATTTCAATTTTCATTCTGCAATTAAAAGAAACCTGCGAAGACTGTGGTCAATCTGTCATTTGGACTAAGCGAGATAACTGCCCATGGTATTAGCGGTATTGGGGTGGGTAAATAATTGTTTTGTTGTTTTGTTTGCTGTTTTTGGGGTGGTGGTCCCGAAAATGCCAGATACTAAAAAACAGCGAACCTTCCTGTAAATATGTGACGAATCCCTTTGTTACAGGCGGGTGTTTTAAACACGTGGATGGCACAAAGTGCTTATGGATAGGTAGGTCTGGGATAGCAAAACTATATTTGATTTACTGGATTCTCACTGTTGGGCCCTGTACTCATTCAGCCTGGGGAAAATGGAAGAAAACACACACTTTATATATACAGATAACGGACAAGGAATCCACATGCGAGACGAGCTCTTTGTCATATGCAATTTTGTTTATACTAAGAAATGACAGATGTGGAATATTGATGGGTTTGGAAAGGTTATCTAGTTATTCGACGCATTGTAATGTTAAACCGCTTCCTCAATTAACATAATCGCATAATGAGATGTTACTGGTGGCAATAGGTTTGAACAACACTAGTTGCTCACATATCCAATCATCAGTATTTTAATTGAAAATGCTGTTTACACCAAAATCCAAATATTGATCTGCATTCGGTGAATTTTGTGACGACTCAAATGGTTCTTATTTGACTTATTTTATTCTGAAATAAGCCTATATTGGGCTTAACTGTCCGTAATTACAGAGTATGACGCGGGTCGCAGTAAGAAAAATACTACAAAGAGGTGCATCTCGTATCGATGAAAAATGGGAGATTAAATAATGCCAATATGGGCTTATTTCGTATGTAAATAGACCAACATTTGACTGTTTTAAAAACCGTTCAAAATAAGCCCGTTATGTGCTTATTTTCACGAGAACAGGCTGAAATAGAATTGTAACGTGGAAGAAGGTGTTGAATAATATGTAGCTTGCTGTGGTAGAGTGGCTTATTTTGTCTCCAACTCTCCGTTATAAATAATTAAAACTAAATCTTGATTCATGTATGGTATGTGAATCTTGGCTGTATGCTCGGCGCGAAGGCCCTAACCCTTGGGGATATATTTTACTTGAACCGCGGATAGCCAAATTAGGACAGAAAATGCGTTACAAAACGGCATTATTTATTTAGAATGGTTATAGAATAAGTAGACATACATCAACTATCAGTAAGATTTTGCCGCTATGGATTTTCTGTATCTTTCGGCAACTATGCAAGCAGTTTACTTGTCTGTATGATTTTCAGTGTAAATCTGGTTTTCCAAAGGGGGAGTTGTCAAGCAAATTCAAGTGTTCTTATAATTGAAATGTTTTGCCTTTAACGATGCCCTGTCCGATATGACACCATGGAACCACAATATGTACATGTATGTGTTCTATAATTACATAATTACGTCGGACCCATCAACCCATTGATATGAGGTTTTGGGAACCCACATGCCGACTTTGAACATAGGGGCCGGATTCGTCATCTCAGGTTTAAACCTGGTCTACGTAAACCTCTAGGTTTAAACCGCCGTGAGTCAGCTAAATCATTGGTTTAAACCCGAGACCACAGGTCTAAGTGACGAATTCGTCATCTCTGGTTTAAACCTGGTCCAGCCAGACCAGTGGTTTAGCAGTAGTGTCTCTGTATCGTCGAGATAATTAAACGTACTTTCCTAATGCGGACCGCCTCGTTTTATTGATTGCGAAAATCAATAATTACGACAGCGGTCATATTTTGATTGGAAATTTATAAGCAAGAAGCAGTCACACATATAAAGAGTATGTGGATACGTTTTTGTCAATTTCAATAGTGTTTTTGCGTTTTATAAGCTTAAACCGGCAACTAAACCATCTATTTCGGCGGTCCAGCTAAACCAGCTTTATCGAGGCTAAACTTGAGATGACGAATCCGTCTTTCATTCATCACGGATTAGAATTATCAAGCAATCAGTCAAAGGGTGGAGCTGTAAATAATCTCGAGTGAGGGCGTGTCTAAGTGGCGACTGACGACTGGTGTGTCACAGTTGATTCATTCGCACGCGAGCTTTACACCAGATATGGACAATTTCCTATATATATGATTTTTACAACTATCTTGTGGTTTTTTTTGTTTGGCTTGTGGCAATTACAAATACTGATGTTTTCTACGAATTAATTTGAAGGGTTCAACGTTTTAATTTTGACACCAAAACGATGCTACTGCATGACCAGATTTGCTATACACATAGTTTGCAATCCTAAACGTATATTGCGATATGAGTCAAATTTGATAACTTATTTTGATGTAGATCATGCCACAAAGCTCTAATCTGGCTACGCCCATAAATTCCCATAATATTCTACCAGTTCAAAACCTGGGAACCTTTTTGAGTTTCTGTATGACGGGAAATTTATGACATTGAACAAAAATCAACGCATGTAATATATTTCTTTATTAAAATCTGTCCCTCTGCATGGTTGCCCACTTCCAACAGTTCAGATGCCGCTTATGGTGTGCATTCATAAGCAAATTGCCTTTACTTGATTGGCCTCTTGGTCCAGGATTGACTCGATTATGGAGACTTTATTCAGCGCCAGAGGGGCTGTGCGCACATTTTGAACATTTGAACATTTTAATTAAAAAATTTTTTTAATTAAATTTAAAACAAACAAATGTTAATTAAAATTTTATAATTTTGTTTCTTTTTATATTCAACTCCCAACACAATTTAACACAATGTTTTCGTTTTTTTTAAATTAGGTAGCAGTACACGATTTCACGGGTTGTAGGGGGTCTGAAAAATAGAAATATAAGTATCTGGGGGCATAACGGCCAGTGTAGCCTGTGTTAACTGTGTCATTACTGGTTTGAAGGTTTATTTATTTTACAAAACTGGGAAAGTTCTCAAAAAAGTGAAAAATTTGGATACGCAACAGTGTTTTCGTATTCAGTGAAAGCCAACTCTGTGTTATTGATTACAGGAAAATAGCCCGATTTATCTCCCCTGAATTCTGTCATCTGGGCTCGAAAGACTTTTTTTTCAAATTGATACGATAACTTTTATTCTATTTCAAATATTTCTCAGCACTAGCATAGCTCTATCAGGTGGAAGAATCTTATTTACTGACATTCGCTCTATCATGGTCTCTTTTTGGGTTGAAAATGGCCAATTTGAGTAAAAAAAATGGGTAAAATTGAGCGGTTCGTGTGTGCAAACCAAGGGGCATAACTCAATGACAAATTGTACGAAGAACCAAAAGTACATTTAAATGATTACACCTAAAATTTCTGTCGAAATTAAAACATGCTTGATGGGATATATGCCAACGATAATGGCTTAGCATTGATTTGAAGTACAGTACCCCCTCCCAGGTTGGCAAAATTGCTGGAAATCGTGTATTGCTACATTAAAGAGACATATCAAATTGGATAAATTAGTGAACATCTACTGAAACATTTTATCTTTCCTATCTTCGTGTCTTAGTTACTATTCACAGTTTCTATTTATGACTGTTCTCGGAATTAGGTGCATTTGCTTGTAGAGTATTTGTATCAGAGGCTGTAAACTTTGATACTATGGATTCCAGCTTGACAAGTCACTGAATGATCACACTGACAGGGCAAAAAAACAAATTCAACGTATGTCTGCTACGGATAAAAAAAAACATTCCGGTTCACATTTGGGGGGGGGGGGGGGTGGTGATGTGAATATATATGCATCAGTTACTCTGTACGATTCGTTTCGAGTGGTGCGGTTTTGTGTAATTACATAAAATTGACATTAATTTAATGAAACGTGTTGCCACGCAAACATTTCAACAATGGAATTCATTGGATACCTGGTGCGAAAAGCCATATTAATGTTGGTTATTTAGTCTTTGTCGTGTTTCCGAATGAACGAGTAATGTCAATATGTATATTGGGGAGGGGGGTAAAGTCAGCTACTGAGTTATCACAAACAGCGCGTGAACACCAGCACAATACAAATGGTATATAAGATTCCATAAATAATTAAATAGTGTGATTTCAACTTGACAATTAAGTCATTGAATCGGTGAATGTACACCGACCGGCCAAATAAACATGGTTCACATTTTGGGGGAGGGGTGATTATATATGCATTAGTTATTCCCTATTATTTGTTTGGAGTTTTGTTGCGTTCTTACATGTTTATGACTGACCACATAAAAGTGATTTGCATGTAACGAATTGTGTTGCTAAGGGAACATCCCAACAATGGAACTCCTCGGATACCACATACGAATAGGCGTATTGATTGATATTGGTTATTCGGTCTTGGTCGTGTTTCCAAATAACCAAATACATTGTCTTAACATATTCAGGGGGGGGGTGACAAGAACATTGTCTTAACATATGCGGGGGAGGATGGGGGGGGCTGGCTAGTAAATAACCACAGTGCATATGCTCTGGTCAGCAGAATACAGATGTAATATGTCTGTTCAAACTGCCTTTTTGACTGGGATGTTTAGTTTTAAGGTGGTGGGCATGATTTCAAATTTATAATTTAACTTTGTTTTTTTCGCTATAACCAATAATTTGGGTGAATTTTGTAAATTTTTATTGAAACCACACTACTTATATTGACCTTATTTCCCATTCGCACTGAAGAAACTCCATATGTGTTATATACCAAAGTTATCGGTGTACTTCAGAGACTTAACTGGACATGTGCGCGTTGAAGGGGGATAACTCTATTTTTCCTTTAAGGTAGCAGTACACGATTTCACGGGTTGTAGGGGGTCTGAAAAATAGAAATATAAGTATCTGGGGGGGCATAACGGCCAGTGTAGCCTGTGTTAACTATGTCATTGCTGGTTTGAAGGTTTATTTATTTTACAAAACTGTGAAAGTTCTCAAAAAAGTGAAAAAATTTGATACGCAACAGGGTTTTCGTATTCAGTGAAGGCCAACTCTGTGTTATTGATTACAGGAAAATAGCCCGATTTATCGCCCCTGAATTCTGTCATCAGGGCTCGAAAGACTTTTGTTTCAAATTGATACGATAACTTTGTTTCTATTTAAAATATTTCTCAGCACTAGCATAGCTCTATCAGGTGGAAGAATCTTATTTACTGACATTCGCTCTATCATGGTCTCTTTTTGGGTTGAACAAAATGGGTAAAATTGAGCGGTTCGTGTGTGCAAACCAAGGGGCATAACTCAATGACAAATTGTACGAAGAACCAAAAGTACATTTAAATGATTACACCTAAAATTTCTGTCGAAATTAAAACATGCTTGATGGGATATATGCCAACGATAATGGCTTAGCATTGATTTGAAGTACAGTACTCCCAGGTTGGCAAAATTGCTGGAAATCGTGTATAGCTACCTTATATGTTTCTTATTTTTAAATCAAAATTTGTAAAACCTAACGCCGTTATTCCACACGAATCACCACACCTAATTTAATTGAAATCGCTCCAAGGGTATTGGAGAACAGTTGCGAACAGACATACAGATAGACAGCTCTTATACCCTTTAATATATACAGATATACATGTAAATACACAAAATGTTGTCTTTGCGGGTGAAGCATCTTGCAGAAATATATCACAAACAAAGTGATGAACAGAGCGTGAAACTCGTGTTGAGAGACATGCCCTTTGTTAAATTGATTTAAACACAGAATGAGATCGGATTAATAGTCAATGAGCGATACTTGTTTCTCAATGAATAAATCCATTGAGCGTGCACGCGGTCACGATAATTTGTCAATAACCATTATATCGGCCTATCTTTCCGATTGGTAAGAGGATAGTTAGATTGCATAATCATATCACTGAATCGAGTTGTCAATTAGCTGGAAACTGAACGACAAAAACGCCCACTTAGACCCGGTTTGGCTGGACCGACAATGTAGGTTTAAACCATGTTTAAACTCGGAGGTTTAAACCGGAGATGACGAATCCGGCCAGGTAGTTTTAATACATTTAGAATTTTTGTCAGCCAAGCAGAATCCAATTATCGTTGCTTATAATGATTGGTCATGATTTTGTCACCCAGAACGATAGTAAATAAAGAGCGCTATCAATTATGAGATTGTGGTTGTTTTTAACGTATTACGCATACATTATTTTGAGGATTTGTGTGATACTTGTGAATAATAATGTTGTCATAGCCAATGGTCCCCTGATTTTGAGTCATATAATTGTGTTATTCGTGCTGTATTACGTAACCTCTTTTTCGAAGCGTGTTACGCTGTTAGTTAGCGGATAGGGCATGCTTACACTAGCTGGAGGTTATCATATTGCTAAGATCATTACCTTCTCCTTTTGGCTGACTGCACATGTCAGAGGTGGTGAAGTTGGTCTTCAAATCGGTGACACTAAACATATTTAAAATTGGATATTCTGAACCTTTGTGAATTTAAAAACTTCTTTGTGAAATAATTTTGACGTTTGTGGACCTTTTGATATGAGTACAGAAAAGAAACGTGATAGGAATTCGGAAGGAGAAACGTCGAAACCTGATCGAAAAAGCAGCAAGCAAAACGACACAATAGTTTATTCATTCTTTCAGCCACCTCATAAGGTGGTACAACGAGAAGGCGTAATGAATATACATAAATAGAGGATCTCACATGAGTTTCTATTTTATACGGAATTTATCAACCGAGTTCACTAAATTCTATTTGAGCCAAGGTTTACCGAGGCTCAAATAGAATTTAGTGGACGATAGTCACTGGACGAGGTTGATAAATTTCGTATAAAATAGAACGAGTTTGAGATACCTTTTATCACATGATCAAATAAACGCGAAGCAATGCGAAGTATTCATCGAAAACAACAAGTACACATTTCAGCAATCGCAAGTCACGCTAATATTACACGTGTGTCTTGCCAATAATTATGAAGCTGGTTTTGTGGGTTATGTGATAAAACAGATTCCGACCATTATATCGTGAGCGGAGGCTGTTAAGCAACTGAGTATTCATGTTTTATCAATGCAACGTATTCTTTATATAGCTAACTTAACTTAACAGCATCGGCACACGGTGTATAGTTTGACAAATATTTTTGAAAAAACAAGTATGGTGGATGTTGAAAACATAAATAATATACTTAATATCAATAAGAAGTGATTTATTGGGCGTAAACGATGAAGATACACGACGCTAATGTGTATCTTCGTTTACTGCCCTGGAGAACAGACGGTTGACGTTATAATTTTAATAAACTTTAATAAACTTACATGTTTTCCTCATAGTAGACGGTCGGGATGTGCTCAATAGTAATTTCAATTTATGAAAGCTGCAATCGCTTCTACTGTAAATAGGGAATAAGTTATCTCGTTCTGATTGAAAATATTGGCAGTCTATCAAATAGTGGAGTTCATCAGCAATAGTGTCACTATGGCATAATTAACAAATACGGTCAGTTCTGAGGATAGTATTCCATATTCCAGCCTCCACAGGTAATGCATGATTTCGAGTTCTAAATCGAACAAGATCAGTTACAGATTTGTAATTTTGGCCTCTCAATTAAATTTCGAATTTTGGTTTGGTTTTTATAATACATGTAGCATATAATGGGTTTGTTCTAGACAATTGGGCCGGAATCGTCATCACCGGTTTAAACCTCCGAGTTTAAACCTGGTTTAAACCTACATTGGCGGTCCAGCCAAACCGGTCTGATTTAGTGATATGAGCATACAGTCAAACTACCCTCTTACCTATCGGACCAAAAGATAAACCGATATAATGGTTATTGACATTTCATAAATTATCGCGAACGCGTGCACGATTTATTCATTGAGAAATTAGTATTGCTCGTGGACCATTAATCCGATCTCTTTGTGGGTTTAAATAAATCCGACAAAGGGCATGTATCTCAACACTTTGTTTGTGATTGATTTTCTGCAAGATGCTTTACCCGCAAAGACAAAAGGGTATAGGAGCTGTATATCAGTATGTCCGTTTGTCTGTTAGCAACTGTTCTAAAACTGATTTAAAAATAAGAAAATGTAATTTAAATTTTTTTTTTTAAATTGTGTTGTTAAATTGAGTAAGGAGTTGTATCTAACAAGAAACAATATTTAAAAAGTATATTAATATTTGTTTGTATTAAATTTAATTAAAAAACAATTTAAAATTAAAATTTTCAAATGATCAAAATTTGCGCAAATGTGACGCAGGCTCCTGACGCTGAATAAAGGTTCCATAATGATAACATACAGCAGTGATGATCTGAGACTGTTGGGTACAGTGTTAAGACAATAACTCACACCGCAAACGCTCTGTTTAATTAAATCCATTGACTTGTGCAGGGGGTCGCATAGTAAGTCAACTAAGGGACGGTGTCGAAGACGTGGACAGAGAGGTGGTCGCAGAAAAAAACGACATGCACCCATTAGTGTATCACAACGTTGCCCAGGTGGAACTATAAATACTGTCCGAGAGCCTTCATTACCTCGACGAAACATCAGCATCAGTGATATTCCACAGAACCCGCGCAAACCAATTTTTCAATATCTTGACATATCACTTTTTAACTGTCAGTGTGCCAGGAACAAAACTCACTTTGTGAGCGATCTTATCAGTGAAAGTGGCAGTGATTTATTCTTTCTAACAGAAACCTGGTTTAGAGACTCTGGCGACGAAGTCCGTATTCATGAGGCAACTCCGGAAGGGTACCATCTAGTGTCTTTTCCACGACAGAAGGGAAAGGGTGGTGGTGGTATTTCAGTTGCCCATAAAGTGAACTACATTGTGAAATATAATCCCATCACAAAATTCTCTACATTCGAGGCAGTGGAATTTTGCGTTATGACGACAGCTCGTCCAGTGATATGTGTATGTATATATAGACCCCCTCCAAGTAAAAAGAACAAACTTAAGTTATCCGATTTTCGTAAGGACTTCAACACTCTGATTGAATACTACTGTGTGATCGAAGGCCACATCGTGATTCTTGGTGATATCAACCTGCATTACGACTCAATCACTGACCTAAATGTTCAGGATCTCAAATCAACACTTGCTGGAGTTGGACTTTCGCAAGTTGTTGATAAGCCAATACATAAGAAGCTGCATATTCTGGACTGGGTGATAATAAGGGAAGACCCGACCAACACTATCAGACCACAGGTGTTCGACAAAACGAAATCGGATCATTATGTAGTTCAATTTAATGTGGATTGTGCTAAACCTGTGTCAGCTCTAAAACGAACTATTACATCTCGAAACGTGGAGCCCATAGATTCTCTTGCGTTCTCCCGTGACTTGTCAGATGTCATGAATTCTTTGAATACATCAACATGCGCTGAACTGACTAATCATTTAAATTCTAAACTTCTCACACTCATAAATAAGCATGCCCCTTTGACAACACACACCGCTAAAAGTAGGACGTCTGCACCTTGGTTGACAGAGGAGATCGTGGAAGCTAAACGCGAACGGAGGCAAACTGAACATAACTGGAGAAAAAGTCAACTAACAGTTCATCGTGAAATGTATTCACAGTCTAACCAACATGTTATCGATCTCATAAAACGGGCCAAATCAGAGTATTACAATGACAAAATTCAACAGTGTAAATCAACAAAGGCATTATTCAGCATCACAAATACCATGGTCGGCAAAACGACTAAATCTGTTCTCCCGAATGATCAACCTCTTGATAAACTGCCTGATATCTTCGCCTCTTTCTTTGAGGATAAAGTTTATCAGCTAAGGCAGGACATAGATCAAACACCAGGGTGTGCCGAATTTGCTAAATTCACTGGAGAGAGATTATATAGTTTCAGTCGTGTTACACCAGAGCAAGTTATAATAGTTATGAAGTCTATGTCACCCACAACGTGTGCTTTGGATCCTATTCCAACCGAACTCCTCATACAAAACATTGATTTAATAGCGCCGGCAATTGCGGATTTAATCAATTCTTCAATGACGGGGGGCATCGTGCCTCAAAACTTCAAAGAGGCCCTTGTCATACCGCTTTTGAAGAAGGCGAACATGGATCAAAATGTTCTAAAACATTACAGACCGGTATCCAACCTTCCATTCGTCTCTAAAGTTATTGAGCGGATGGTTCTGTATCAATTAAGGAATCATCTGGATAAAAACAATCTCAACGAACCATTTCAGTCAGCTTATCGAAAGGACCACAGTACGGAAACTGCTTTGATTCGCATCACGAACGATCTACTGTGTGCCGCAGATGATGGCCTTGTCTCCGCCATAGCATTCCTCGACCTTTCAGCGGCATTCGATACGATTGACCATCAGATTCTCACCAACGCTTGTCATATACATTTGGAGTTTCTGGCACAGTCCTCTCCTGGTTCACTTCTTATCTAACTGGTCGGACGCAAACTGTGGTGATTGGTGACGCGTGTTCGAAATCGCGATCTATTCTATACGGTGTTCCACAAGGGTCAGTTATGGGACCCGTTTTTTATTCGGCATACACACAACCTCTCGGAAGCATAATAGCTGGTAACGGTATCAGCTACCACATGTATGCTGATGATACCCAGATGTTCATTTCTTTTAAGCAGTGCTATATAGACTTAAAACTCGCACACTTGCAGTCAGGGGTGATGCAAGTCAAACAGTGGATGGAGGTGAACAAACTTCACATCAACAACAACAAAACTGAACTAATGTTTTGTGGTACGGATCAGCGTTTAAAAGCTATCAATGTTACCTCCTTACGCATTGGCAGCGCCGACATCGAATTATCAGATAACGCCAAAAATTTAGGAGTGATTTTAGACAAAGGACTGTCCATGAAGTCCCATATAAACACACTGTGCAAGTCCTTATTTCTGGAACTTCGGCGTATTTCTCATATGCGATCACATCTGTCGGTAGAATCCACGAAGACTTTGATCTCTTCATTTGTATTTTCACGACTGGATTATTGCAATGCTCTATTCGCTGGTCTGCCACAAGATCAATTGGCAAAGCTGCAGATAATAAGTAACATTTCGGCTCGCATTGCTCTACGAAAACATAAATTTGACCACGTCACACCTCTTCTCGCGAAACTACACTATCTTCCAATTGAAGCTCGAATTGATTATAAATGTGCCACTTTTTGTTATAAGAAATTCTCAAATGACATCACAAAGCCTTTGTCGGTTTATATTGACTCTATTCTCAATATGTACTCTCCGCCGCGCGAATTTCGATCAGAAGATCTAAATCTGATGGCTGTTCCTAGACTTGACTCGGAAAACTACGGAAGACGATCATTTGAATAACATGCTCCGTCTGTCTGGACTGGGCTACAGGCCGACACAAAGAAAGCCGGTACCATGGACACTTTTAAAACATTACTTAAATCGGAACTTTTAGAATTCTACTATGGAAACCTCGTCCCTGAGAGTGATGCCTCTTAGTTCTGCATATGTTTATTATGTGACCCACTTGTATATTGCATATTTGTGAGTGAACTTGTGTTGTGGCCGAGCGCTTTGGGCCTTTTGGGAAAAGCGCTATATAAATGTTCTCTCTTATTATTATTATTATTATTATAATCGAATCAATCCAGGACCAAGAGGTCAGTCAAGTAAAAGCTATTTGCTTATGAGTACACCCCAGAAGCGGCATCTGAACTGTTTGAAGTGGGCAACTACACATTAACACAGCTTTTAATAAAGAAATTTATTACATGCGTTGCTTTTTTTCAACGTAAAACAATTTCCGTCATGCAGAAAATCAAAAAGTTCCAAGGTTTTGAACTGGTGGAATATTATGGCAATTTATGGGCGGAGCCAGAGTAGAGCTATGTGGCATGATCTACATCAAAATAAGTTATCAATTTTGACTCATATTGCAATATAAGTTTAGGATTGCAAACTATGTGTAGCATATCTGGTCATGCAGTAGCGTCGTTTTGGTGTTAAAATTGAAACGTTGAACCATTCAAATTAATTCGTAGAAAACACCAGTATTTGTAATTGCCCCAAGCCAAAAAAAAACCACAAGACAGTTGTAAAAATCATATTGAAGGAACATGTCCATATCTGAGCAAAGCTCGCGTGCGAATAAATCAACTGTGACATGATAACACCAGTCGACAGGCCTCACTCGAGATAATTTACAGCTCCACCATTTGATTGATTGTTTGACAATTCTAAACCGCGATGAAGAAAAGACGGATTCGTCATCTCAAGTTTAGCCTCGGAAAAGCTTGTTTAGCTGGACCGCCGAATTAGATGGTTTCGTTGCCGGTTTAAGCTTATAAAACGCAAACAAAATATCGAAATTTACAAAAATATTCCCCACACGCTTTATATTTGTGAGTGCTTCTCGCTTATAAATTTCCAATCAAAATATGGTCGCTTTCGTAATTATTGATTTCGCAATGAATAAAACGAGGCGGTCCGCATTAGGAAGGTACGATTAGTTATCTCGACGATACAGAGACACTACTGCTAAACCACTGGCTGGCTGGACCAGGTTTAAACCAGAGACGACGAATGCGTCACTTAGGCCAGCGGTCGCGGGTTTAAACCACGGATTTTGCTGACCCACGGTGGTTTAAACCTAGAGGTTTACGTAGACCAGGTTTAAACTTGAGATGACGAATCGGGCCTTGTAGTTCACCATGCCAGGTCTGTATAAACTGGTCATTCAACAACCTTATAATTTCGGTTTGAAGCATATTTAAATCACTTGTTTTCTGAGAATAATACAGTGGGCAGCTGACGCACGTCACGGAAATTGTGTCATCGCTCAAATCGGGACAGGTTTCTATGGGGAAGGCTATTGATAAGAAACTCGCAAGAATTAGGGATGACTGGAAACGGACATTCGCCGAAAAGTTTAAAGCTATGAGGGATGAAATTTATCTGGATTTTGGCGAGCAGAAAGCACCAATCGACATACTTGCCGAAAAAGATGACGATCTTACAAAACAGGTCAGTGATCTACAGCAGGCCGATAGGGCGCACATTTCTCATTCTCGACAAAGCGATGACAGTGAGTGTTCAGTTATTATAACCATGGTTGCTAATCGTGGTGGTGATCAGTGTTTTCTTGAAGAGTTAGACGAAATGCACAGTCATGGAAATTGAGGATAAAGGTGTGAAAGTAACCACTGCCTGCGGATTGAAAAACAGGATTGAAGGCAAACCAGCTTTAATAAAGGAGATTTTAGAAGCGGTATCACAGCGAGTGTTAATGTAAACTTATTTTATTGCACAATAACGCAACGGGACTGCCCCACCTATTATGTATATATATGCTTTTATAGGCTGGAGAGTCATGCCAGCATAGTATATAAAATTATATCACTTTCAATCCCTTGTTCACTATGCATGTACCGTGAGGGTTGTTTCACACATCCTGCCCAGTCATCGGTAACATCTAGGAGCATAAATACAGTTTATGCATACAATGCATAAACATATTTATGCGATCCAATGAGCAACGAATTCGGCAGAAAGACCTCACGGTATAACTAATTGAAATTCGGAGAACACATCCACTTTCACTACACCGAGTTCGCGTTTATAAAGCACCTGCTCTGAAGATTCCACCCACCCACGCACGGATAACACGTTACATTCATTTCACATGGTATGCATTTGTGGGGGCCTCAGCCCACGGGCTGCCCCACCTGTGTTGTATATATATGCTTTTATAGGCTGGAGAGTCATGCCAGCATAGTATATAAAATTATATCACTTTCATTCCCTTGTTCACTATGCATGTACCATAAGGGTTGTTTCACACATCCTGCCCAGTCCTCGGTAACATCTAGGAGCATAAAATACAATTACACACAAACATCATTATTCATATGTATAACATCGTTTCACTTATAACAATATATGATACATGTATAATCTCGAGTGTGACCATAACGGTGGATATTCCACTGTATGGGGGTGGCTCGTCTCGTGTGTTGGCGGGTCAGGTGAGTCTTCGTTTTCTATGTAGTGATAATACAACATGTACTTACTTTTGCAGAATATGTTTGCACATTAAGGTGTTTAATAAAGTTTGAACCGCGATGTCGAGGCTATGTATAATTGAACTGCCCTAAATATAGTCCGGTTTTGTGTGCTATTCGGATTAGTATCTCCAAGGAGGAGTTTCTCAAGATTAATATTTTGTACACACAGGGTAGCGAGTTGGTTTGATTGATTATTGCACATAACAGTGAAACAAGCAAAACGTATATACACTATGTACACAACTTTGTATATCACATTTATCATTGTTCATTTCATATACACATGCATGTTTATATTATACAGCAGTAATTAAATTAGATTAGGCCAATGCATTCTCTTATATATGCGAGGCGACATATGGTCGACTCGCATATATAAGAGAATGCATTGGCACAGGCTAGGGCATAACTGTAACCATCACAATGTGGTCAACGAACCGGCTCCAATGATATCCATATTTAAATGGTGTTATTGAGACAGACCCAAGATATTTTAGTCTGTTGAAGCTTTATTTGGGCGTTTTTGGCCGTTTTGTTGGGTAAAGGGTTACATCATTTAGGATTAACGGACATAATAGATATGATAAACAAACGTTATTGATATATACATTGATTGTGGAATTGCATGTACTTGTACATAGTATAGGATAGTACGCTTGTACTCACATCGGGGCGTTGTTATCTACACGATTAAAACCCTCGCTGCTCAACCATGTAATAAAATGAATAGCTGTTGTTTTGCTGAATCTGTGTGGTGTACATTCAGAAACCAGCAGGATACAATAATCATTGGGTGCATTTACAGTAGTCCAAATTCATCAGACGAAACGATCCGGAACTGTGCACACTCATAGACAGTATCCAGAATATAAATCCAAAACAAATTATTATCTTCGGAGATCTCAACTACCCCAACATAGATTGGGACAGTGGACACTCCTCGGATGAAAGTGAGCGATTATTCTACGAATGCGTCCAACGAAACTTTCTGCAACAATCCGTTACAGAACCAACAAGACATAGAACAGGTCAAAAATCAAACGTTTTAGACCTGGCTTTAACAAATAATGCGGACATAATATCAGGAGTGGAACACGAACAACCTTTGGGCAATAGTGATCACCAAATCCTAAAAATTGCAATAGAACCTAGCTTATTCAAGCAAGAAAAGAAAGATCAAATCCGACGATCTTTATTTAACAAGGGGGACTACGATTCGATAAGAACAAATCTCACAGAAAAAGACGGGAGTAAACTTATCAACATGAATTTAGATTCTGCTTGGCGAACAGTTCACAGAATACTTACTGAAGAAATGGAAAAGCACATACCACAGACTAATCGCGAGAATAAAAGGAAACATAAAAATATTTGGGTTAATAGTGATGTAATTTCAGCAGTAAGAGATAAACGGAGAGCATACAAAAATAAAGAAGATCAAAAACAAAAGAAGACTAGAGTACATATAATAAAATCAGGACGAAAACGTCCGAAATGATCAGACTCTCAAAGCTGTCGTTTGAACGGAAATTGTCACCAGAGTGTAAAAAGAACCAAAACGCTTTCTGGAGATACGTTCGAAGTAAAAATAAGTGTGCATCATGGCGTATCAGACCTACGGAAACCGGACTCTGGTTCATTAATATCTGATGACAGAGGAAAGGCCGACATACTAAATAATTTCTTCACAAGCGTCTGCACGAGCGAAACTACAACGAAATCCCACATACAAAGGACCGATCATGTGGGAGATATTTGGTAGATCTGCAGATTACACCGCACGAGGTTGAAAGGAAACTTCGCTCATTAGATTCATTTAAGAGCTTCGGTCCTGACGGGATATCACCTAGATTACTTAAGGAGTCAGCAGCAGAACTCTGTTACCCTGTGTTGTTTGTTTAGTCGTTCGGTTTATTTAAAAAAAAAGGCGCCAAATCAGATCCTGGAAACTATCGGCCCGTGAGTTTGACATGTATACTATGCAACGTTTTAGAATCTTTTGTCAACGAGTCAATAATATCATATATGGAGCAGTATTCATTGTTCACAAATTGTCAACATGGATTCAGAAAAAAAAATGTCAGTGTAAAACACACTTATTAGAATACCTGTCTCATGTCACTGCCGAACTAGATCAGGGGGAGCCTGTATATGCCATTTACTTGGATTTTCAAAAGGCATTTGACAGCGTTCCACATGAAAGACTGCTTCATGAATTAAAGGCATATGGTATTGAAAACAATGTTCTTAACTGGATTAAGGAATTCTTAAGTGGGAGAGTACAAAGGATTCGTTTAAATTCGGCATATTCTAAATGGAACCAGGTGACAAGTAAGGTCCCACAAGGTAACGTTCTCGGACCGACTTTATTTATATTGTTTATAAATGATCTGCCAGCTACTTCAGTTGGAGTATGCGAAATATTTGCCGATGACACCAAGCTGATAGGCAATCAATTCAAAAGCAACAAACATGAAAGAATTGATGCCGTATGTAAATGGTCTTTACAATGGCAGCTACGATTCAATTCGGCAAAAATACATGTTATTCACTTTGGATATAATAACCCCTGCAATATCTATATGACGGATACAACGGAGAACCCTGAAATCTTGGTGAGCGAGTACGAAAAAGAGCTAGGAGTGAACATCGACACTTTTTACCATTTTTTCTTACATTCTTTAACAATTTTATAATTTTTTCTTACATTTTTTAACATTTTTTATATTATTTTTTTACATTCTTTGACAATTTAATCATTTTTAATATGTGTTAAGCCAATGCATTCTCTTATATATGCGAGGCGACCTATGGTCGACTCGCATATATAAGAGAATGCATTGGCACAGGACCGTTCTGTTAGGTAAAGGGTTAACACTGTTCTGCTCGGATTTTGAAGAATTGATGAACCACGTTGCAGATTTTCGCACTTATGCGAGGACATTTGTTTTCTAGAATAGTTATGAATTGATACTCTTTCTCTAATAGTTGGCAATTTATGTAATTATTTTCCATACTGGAGAATAATTCCGATCTCAGTGTCGCGTAAAGAGGGCAATCCATAATGAAGTGAACTTCGTCCTCTATTTGCGTTCTTGTATTGAAACAATAGGTACATATTATATCTGGTAAAGGTATCGGGGGTTGGTAATGTCTACATGATATAAGTTCAAGTTGATTGACAGACTCCAGTGGTATCCATTCAACACTTAATACGCCTTTACCTCCAAACTGTTTAATGACAATGTCAAGCCTGTATACTTATAAACTTACTCAACTTAATCTTTTATACTGGCATTATACCTTCTATATGGAAGCAAAGGTTGATATGCCCGATACCAAAAGATGCTGCACTAGATCCCAGATTCCCTCTTAACTACCGTGGCATTTCATTAACCCCGACCAGTAGCAAATTGTTTAACAGTATTCTTAATAACTGGCTGATATCACATCTTGGAGGAAATAAATGACATGACGATGAACAAAATGGTTTTCGTTCAAATAGATCGTGTATTGACAATATATATGTACTCACAAGCTTGGTGAAAGGAAAGAGACAACTGTTTTCAACTTTTATCGATTTTAGAAAAGCTTTTGGTTGACAGAGAAATGTTGTTATTCAAACGTTTGAAAAGTGGTGTAGATGGAAAATGTATCAAGGTATAAAAAGTATGTACCATGGAACTTATTACCTTATAAAAGTTAATGGTATCATTTAAAATACAATTGAAACCAAGTTTCGACACTTTTTAACGTCTACTTTAACGATCTTGTGAATGATATAAACATTTTAAATGCCGGAGTAAACATTGGAAATGACCTCATATATGTATGTATGTATGCAGATGAATTAGTTATATTTTCGGAAGATGAACAAAGTATGCAAACTGTGTTAAGTAAAGTTCGTGAGTGGTGTAAAACATGGCACATGATAATAAATGAGGATAAATCCAAGATAATCCATTTCAGAGATGAAAAACCCCTTGATCCACATGCAACTTTATGATTGGAACCTAAAGTTTGGAATATACTAGTGAATATAAATTTCTTGGCATTTTTTTCCATGAGTTCAAGCAATTCGATAGAACAGCCGATGTACTTGCAAAATAGTCAGGCAAGGCTCCATGGGCTATTATCTAAAAAATTCATCAATACAAAGATATTTAATTCAAAACATCTGAGAAATTATATATTCAACGTGTTTGTCCAATGATGGATTACGCCTCTAGTGTATGGGTATCTAATAAATGTTCATGCTTGGACAATATTCAACATAGAGCTAAATCACCGATTAATTAATCGTGTACGTCTTTGGAATTATATAGTTAAACTGCCACATTATAGAATTGTAAAACAGGTTTTCTACTGGGATATATATATGTTGCCAATGTGCGGTCGTCAAAAAATGTTTTTTCACAAACAGACATGTTATCAAATTATCACAATTTACAATCGTATAATATATCAAAATTTTAATCTAAGATAACAATAATTGAAAAAAAAAACAAATGGAAAAATAGTCTGAACTTTGTTCCCAAATTAAGGGCTTACAATTTATTTAAAACAAGCTACGAAACTGAATCATATGTAGTTATGAACCTTTGTCGTGGGCATATATCGATTTTTGCCCAGTTTAGATGCGCTATTCTGCATTTAAGGATTGAAACTGGTCTATGTAGAAATGGAAAATGTAGTTTTTACAGCACACGGAAGAAATCATTCCCAAGTTGTATCTAAGATCATATGTCCGAAATAATGAATTTGAAGCTGCCTTTGTCGAAATAATTAACAGACATATTAACCAGAGCATCGAATTTGTGTCTGACGCTTATATGATGCGTAATAAATTTCTGTATAGATACTTTTACACTAACCTATCCTAACTTATATAGAGAATATCCGCATAGTGTAGCTGAATAAAGAATTTTATTTTTGCGAGTATGTGGGCATCTATTTGGCGAGCCTGTAGGCGAGACAAATAGATGCCCACATACGAGCAAAACTAAATTCCCTATCCAGCTACACTATGCGGATGTTCTATTTATCCACGTAACAAATTTAAATGTATTTTATCGCAGTAATTTTGCCAAAAAACATCGCAAAATTCACAGCCTCCTTATAGAGAAGCGATGACCTACTTATCGACTTTATCTGTATAGTAGAGACTAATTAATCATGAAACAGTTTTGTATTCATGCGACTGCATCGCGAAATAGTCCGCTTTATAATTTCTAAATTATGCCGGAAAACACCACAGTGTGACACACTTAAGATAGACCAAAACAATAAACACCTTTGATACCAAAGATAGTTGCATTTTACTTGAACAAATGGTCGAACCCTGAAATGCTCAAGATGGCTTCCAAAATGGCAACCAAATTTGTATAAAGTTAAAAGTTAACATATCCCGAACATTATTCTCTGCGTTATCCGAAAAAGATAGCAAATTGTGACTCACTTGGTTATTTTACGTATTAGTTAATTAACTGACAAATACGTTCTATTATATTTGTTCCAGTTCCGTATGGGGCATGACAAATTCATTTTAAAGTTGCAGTATGGAGTTTTGCGGAGAACCTCTTTTGTGATTCTGGCCATATTATTGAAAGGAAATGGGTAGAACTTTGAGATGGAACTGAGATGAACCATCGTGATATGTGGGTATTCAGGCCCACTATAATACAAATTTGTCAACTGGATACAGAGTGGAAGCCAAGATGGCAGCCATGGTGTTACTCTATGATCATAGATGAGGATAATAGGTACACATGTAGTTATTGTATGGTCATGAATGATGTGTGGGTATATAGGGAGTCCCCTATTGGTGACGGTGGGACATATATTTATATATGTTGTGGATGTGTTATCATTGGTGGTGTATGGGGAGTAGATGTATGGTCATGGACGGTGTGTATATAACTTATGAGTGGCAAGTATGGAACTTATGAGTGGTCGTATGTGCGGGTATTGGTATATCTGGAAGGGCTCACCATTGGTATTGTGCATATGTATACCTGGATTGACTCTATGGTCATGTGTATGGCGAATAGGTATACATGTAGTGGTTGTATGGTCCATGGTGAGGTGAATATGTATACAATGAGTGACTGTATGATCGTGAATGTAGTGAATATGTATACATAGAGTGACTTTTTGGTCATGCGTCGGGTGTAGGTGTATACATGGTGTTCATGCATGGTGACTCGTGGCTGTATCGTCATTTGTGGTATATACGGGTATAACCAAGTATGGCTGCATGATCAGGTGTACGTGTATAAAGTGTATAAAGTGGGTTCACTATGTTGTCATATGGAGTGACTTGGGTAATGGGTGGGTTGTACATGTGTATCTTGGGTGGCTATCGCTTTCTACAATAACTCAAGGGTATGTTAATCAATAAAGTGGTCATGTCAGAGAGTTCTCCATCTTGATGATGTTTATGTAGATGGGGGCGTTAAGCGTGGAACGCGATAGCCACCCATTAGCACACAGTCATTACATATATACATAAACACCACAGACATAACAATATAGTGACCCACTGTATACATATACACCTGACCCATGACCATGGATGACCATACAGCCATGCGTCACAATGCAGGCACACCGGGTATACTCCTAAACATGACCCATAACCATATAGTCACTCCTTGTATACCCATTCATCTCACCATTGGCCATAAGGTCACCCCATGTATACCTATTCTCCAAACGCATGGTCAAATAGACAAACAATATCTACATCAACACCACAACAATGACCATAAAGTCATTCCAGTATACATATGCACCTCACCAATGGCCATATAGCCACTCGCTTCATACTCATACCCTCACCCATGTCACCTGGTATACTCCTTCATCTGACCTATGGCCATATAGTCACCCCGTGTGCACCTATTCAAAACATTCATACATGATCATGGTCAATCCTTGTATACATATTCTCCTCAACATTGGCCATGTCACTCCCTGTATCCCTATTTGTCACACCATAGCCGAATAGCCACTCAAGATATACTAATACACCCCATCCATGTCACTATAGTCACTCCATGTATGCATATGCACCTCATACATGGCCATATAGCCACTCGCCATATATTCACATCCCTCGCCCATGACAATAAAGCAACACGTGTGTATACTGGTATAACATACACATGACCATACCGCCACGAGTCACCAAACAGGAGCACCAGGTATACCCATACGCCTGACACATCACCATTTAGTCACCCCCTGTATAGATTTTCATTACATTTGTGACCATACAGTCACTACTTGTATACCTACGTGTTCTCATCTCACTATTAACCATACGGTCACTACTTGTATAACTATTTGACACACATAGTCATATAACCACTCGATATACATATGCAGCTCACCCTAGACTATAGATTCACTCCAGGTATACATGTATCCTCACTAATGGCCATTCAGCCCTTCCAGATATACAAAAAACCAACACACACGACCACTCAAACACTCTATGCTTGCATATACACCTCACACATGACAATTCAGCAATTCACTGCATAATCATACACGCCATCCATGATAATATAGCTAAGCCTTATACACCCACAAATGATAATACATCCACGAGATATACAAATATACATTCACCCGTTACCACAAAGACACTCCCAAAATACCCACACGCTCGATAATGTCCACCCAGATTACTCCAGGTATGCATGTACACTTCAATCATGACCGTACAGTCATTCCATGTATACCTTTGCACATTACCCGTAACCATAAAATCACTCCCTATTTATCCACACACCCCATCCATGACCATACAGACAACACATGCAAATACCACCCATGACCTTATAGTCACTCCATATATACATAATCAACACATAGATGACCATGTAGCTATATCCATACCGCAAATATCTAAGTTCTGACCCAGGAGAAAGAAGTTGAGATAGGAAGCCGACGACATTATTCCGGTCGCGTTCCAAGTTCCTATGGAAATCATGGTGCTAATCAGACCTGTGTTGAACAAGCTTCCCAGAAAGAGACGGGGACTCGGTTGGGTGAATACCAAAGAGGTTATGACATGCCGTTGTACATGTGCATTATTGAATGCTGTAAACAAAAGTTTGAGTAAACATAAAATTATCAAATACTTTCGAATGCTGACCATGACATTAATTTAGCTGATGACGGTGACGTCGACATAAATCTTGCATGATAACAACACAGATAAAACAAATTAATATTTGAGACTGTGTGATGTAACAGTGAGTGATCCAAGAGAGATAACTCTATGTAGCATGATCTAGTGACGAAGTTATTAATATTATTTCAGCAAGTTCGTGAACATTATCATATTAGTGTGAAATAACCGTGACTTGTATTTTATATGTTCATAACCGGTATGAAGGATTCACCCTAGCTGTTAACGGTCATTCAGGGTCCACCCTCTCTGTTAACTGGTATTCCGGACCCACGCCTCTCTGTTAATTGGTATTCAGGATCCACCCTCTCTGCTAACTAGTATCCACGAAATATGGGGGTAGGGGTCACACTCCTGTTAACCAGTATTATCCAGTGACACCCTCACTTGGTGACAAACAACACAAAAGTTATAAATGACACACCGCACTATTTACTTCATACGCAGAAAACTATATATAACATTAATTGTTGTAGTGTGTGAACGTATATAACAACGCAACGAGATATAAATTGAAAGTAACCCGATGTCACGGCTTGAACGCAACTATACGTGTCAATATAAACATGAAAGCCAACGCCAGTTTAACTTCAAGAAAGTTGTAAAGAAATGGTGTTATTTAATTTAATTGATCTTAAAGCCACACGGCGGTTTGCGCTCCAAAATACGAGCATCTACGAGCATTTTGTAAACAGCCATTTGTCCGACATGGAACAGACAAGAGTGTTCCGTGTGGTGCTATTCCTGATATGGTAGCAATAAAGAGCGTTTATCTGACTTTAGGGCGAAACATTGGAAACGGCTGTAAAATCGTTGTGACTTTGGCAAGTGTTTTTCAAAGCATATGAATCCGGCATTCCAATATTTCGTGTGTTTACCGACCGATCGTATCGAATGAGCCATGTCCGTTAAGCCCCTTCGTGGTGTGACATTGAGAGTTTAGTCAGAGTATTCTCGTTAGTGTCATTGGGTATGTCATTAATAGCTTCGTGCGAACCAGTTTATCATGTATTTTCGGGTGGGTATCAAATTCTGAGCTTATGCAGTATAGTACATAGATGAGCTACAACGAGTCCCCAGTTTATAGCGGAATTTACAAAACGAGTCCAGTAAATTAGGTCTGGACCGAGCCTTTGGCGATGTACAGACGGTACATACCTAATTTACTGGACGAGTTTTGTAAATTCCGCTATAAACTGGGGTTGTAGAGTTGTAGATTATATGTATTACATGATTCAATACCTGGACAAAACATACTTAAATCAACAAATAGGACGCGAAACTGACATCGGCTTCTATAAGGGTTGCGATGACATTTCACGTAACTATGCGTTGTTTGCCCGCGTAAAGAAATAGTCCCAGGCAAATAAAAACTCTTTGGCGTATTTATTGACGTATATTTAATGACATAACTTGTAAGGATCATGTAATAAAATTAATTATTAAATTAAATTCGTCGCCTCGCGCGTGCATGCATGATTCAAGCTAGATGTTCTCTTCCATGCGGTATTATATACAAAGGACATTTGTCCGAACTTAACCCTCAGGAAGTTAAAAGGAATTCTAATGCACTTGTTGCCAATATACCACATGGAACAAGATTTGCGGGTGTTGATTATCGATAAACTGTCGCAAAGTGTAGTCGGTTTCACTGCTTCAATGTTATGGGAGGCCAAATTCACATTTAATAATGAATTGATTGCGCTTAAGCGCAAATACCACATATTGTGCTTAACACAAATAGGGCATATACGCTTAATTGTAATGAATTTCGCTTAAGCGCAATTGATTGCGCTTAATCGCAATTGATTGCGCTTTAGCATAATTGTCACTACTATCTAACCTACCCATAAACTATTGGCATGACCTGGTGTATCACCTAGCAACACAAGAGTAGCATTGGGCTAATTTTAACCAGTTTAATTAGCCTGAGTACTCAACAGTCAACTGTGACTATGTGTTCAACAATGATAATCCCTAATTACATATTATCAGCATCCCTATATCCAAAGAATTGATGTCTCCTTCTCGGAACTCTGTTAATTTGTTATATGATGTTTTTAAATGTATTTTATCACTGATTTGGGCCATAACTATGGTCATATACCATAGCATGCATCTGGTGTCACTGCATGAGGGCGTGCTTACCTCATATGGTTTACTTATTGACTTAAATCAGGGGAAAAAAAACCTATTTTCATATTATCAGCATCCCGGTCCCAAAAAATCTATCGTGAGTAGTCCCAACTAATATATACAGAATATAATATAATGCTATCACGAGTCGCTCCAACCAAAACAGAAGGTAATACTATTGCGAGTCAGCCATTATTATAAAGAAGTCAGGCTAGCTCCCTACCCATCCAAACTAATGAAAACAAGAGGTGATGTGTCAATAGGAGTTAAGGTTAAGTTATGGATAAACCTATTTATTATCAGGGGTGTTTAGTTACATATAACCATGAATTGCGCTTAAACGTAATTATTTGCGCTTAAGCGCAATTGAATGCGCTTAAGCACAATTAATTATTAAATGTGAATTTGGCATCCCATACAAAGTTAGATATTCATGGGAGCCAAAATTGACGGCAGCTGACATTTTAGTCTCGTCCATAGCCCGTCCAGTTCAACTCGTGCACTGTTCCGATCCCCTCCATGACGTCACGCTTACGCATTATTATGCCGACGACGTTAGGGTGTTGATGCACAGAGCAGGGCATCCGGTATACTGACTTACGTCATTTGCTGGTTGATATATAAACAAAACAAAGGCGTCGCTTTTGTCAAAATTTGACAGTCAGTAGATTCGTCCTGTATATATACATGTACGTTCAGAAATCATAAAACACCACACCATTATACCCCATAAATACTGTCTCGATATCATTTGACAAAATTTCTTGACATGAAACCTTGACAGATACGGCATGAATACACATCTCAACGAGTAAACAATTTTCAACTGCTCCGAGTCAATTCAACGTCAAGTTCGAGGTAAAATCAAAACCGCAATTTGTAAGTGATAAACATCCGAAAAAGACATCAGCTACTTGCAAAAAGCTACATGTGCATATTTATTTCTATTCGAGGGGGGCAATTTTTTATCTTTATCAGCGTTTTTAACGATAAGAGCGGTGCTAATTGAGGGACTATATTTTATCCGGCGCATTAAATTTAAAACAAAAAGTCGAATCGGCTGAGTGTTTTATATGGCTGCACATTTCGTTGATAATTACACTGCATTTGTGTGTCGAAATACCATTTTAAGTTCGAAGAGAATTAGATCGGGCATAATAGTGTGGTGTTCTGTGAATTCGGAAAGGTACAGGGCAAATATAGTGTGGCACATACCCATTAATGGGCTCCGGGTCCGCGTATATTCGCCCTGTACATTTCCGAACACAAAACGCCACACCGTTATCCCATAATCAATAGCGCAATAACTCGTTACATTCAACCGGCGCAACAAAGCAATCCAATACAGATATTGTGTCATTCAAAACAACAATTATCACTCAAAAGTGTGAAGTAGACTTGACTTGAAACATATTTTATTTGTGTTTAATTCTTTCTGGACGGGAGCTGCGCTGGTGCAGCATTAAATACCATGTATCAGTGCATTATAGTGAGCCTCGCATGTGTAAGAGAATGCACTGACTTACCATATAAAGGGAAATATTGTTACGCCAATGCATTCTGTTATATATATATACCACAGTTATTCCCTGTGTCAATGCATTCTCTTATATATGCGAGTCGACCATAGGTCGCCTCGCATATATAAGAGAATGCATTGGCCTCAAAAAAATCTTTTAACACTTTTTACCATTTTTTCTTACATTCTTTAACAATTTTATAATTTTTAATGTGTTAAGCCAATGCATTCTCTTATATATGCCCTATGGTCGACTCGCATACATAAGAGAATGCGTTGGCACATGATATTCGCAAACATCCGGTAAGCTCATGTGAAATAGATAGACAGCGAGCTATGAACATTTTCATGAAAAGATGCCTGGCAATTTTGACAACTGAAAATAATCGTACACTCTCGTTTTATCATATTATACCAAAGCTAACGATCTGAGAAGTAAATATTGCGTAGTTCCACATGTCACGGTGCTGTAGTAACATGTGGCCTTGAAATATACGTACACTTGATAATAACATGTTATTTACAGGCACTTTAAGAATATAAAACTTATATTACGTACCATATTTAAATGACCCACGACCGACATTATCGTATAATTGAGTTAAACTGAAATCGGGAAATCTGTGGATCAGTATCTAGGTAGTATGCAGGTGCGATATAAGTTTTCTTATCCTCATAAAATTTACATATTATAATACTAAAGATATTCGTCGCCAACATTTAATTAAACATACCTTGATTATATCACAACTCGTTTTAGTGGCTAATTTTGCTTTTGATCATTACATCGGATGACTGTAAACAGGATGTGCACATTGCCCCAAAGCATTCGACAGACATGATCAGATTCAGCTTTCTTTTGGTGACCAATGGGAGTTCTTGATATATGGCGTGATATAAACAGCATTAACCTATCACATTTAGCCTTGTGATGCGAGATAAGTATATGCACGCTTCTGTGTATACCATGAGAGAGGTTGAGATTCACGTACGCGTGGCGTCAGGCATGTGTTAGCATGTACTATGCTGATGTGTACACTTGAAGCAGTCTTGCACACCGTGATCTGAGGGGCATCGGTGGCTCAATCGGTTAGGGGTACAACTGCAGGCCGTTTTACCCTCCAGCGCTGGCGATATGGGTTCAAATCACATGTTTCCATCGTGGACTTTGTAACTCGAAATCGTTAATTGGTGGAGTTGCCAGTTACTCGCCGATGGCCGGTGGTTTGCCGCACATATTCGACGAGTTTATCAGCCATTGAAATCGCTGTTATGTTAGTAAGTGTGCGGATTTCCTCACCGCTAAAACTGGCAATGTCGGGATAAGTCATAGTTGCTGATCAATCAATCAAACACCGTGAACTTCCCCATACAGTACACATGTACACGTTAGTGTTGTATGCTATATATTGTATTGACCAATACTCGGAGGCGACATTTATACATTTTAAAACAAACTTACTTTTACGACACACGTGTGGGATCCATACAACGAAGATACTAGTCCCCAGTTTATAGCGGAGTCCACCATTTGACATATGGAGAACGTTTTTACAAAAGGTGTCACATGATATCACTGCTGTCATTTGGTTTATATGGTCACCAATATGTATTCGAACTTTAAAATGTGAAACACTCCGGTAGGGTGAACAATTAGAAATTGAGGATAATCTTGCTCAAAGTATTTATATTTTACGAATATTAATCCAAATTGACAACACACACCGCCACAATTATATATTAATAGAATGCAATGACTCTCGATGGCGAAATCATTTGTATTAGTTTGTCGCTGATATTTGCGTCCCGAATCGAGATGTAAATGTTTACAACTGAGCGTAGTTCAGACGGTGTTTTCTATGGAGTGGTATGGCCGATTTCTTGAAATATTCGGCAATGTTAGTTGAATGCTACATTCCGCATGTTGGCAGAGAGACTGAGTACTAACTTATCAACTTAACGCACCCGAACAAGTCCATAATATGTCTTTAAGCTAGTCCAATGACAGTCGTCAAATCACAATTAAACCCTGTGCCAATGCATTCTCTTATATATGTGAGTCGACCATAGGTCGCCTCGCATATATAAGAGAATGCATTGGCCTAACAAATTTTATATTATTTTTTATAATTGTTAAATGTAAGAACAAATACAAAAATATATAAAAAATTGTTAAAGTATGTAAGAAATAATGATAAACCATTTTAAAAATATAAAAAAATGTAAGAAAAAATGATAAAAATTAATGAAGAATGTAAGAAAAAATTATAAAACAAATTATAACATTGTTAAAGAATGTAAGAAAAAATTATAAAAATTATAAAATTGTCAAAGAATATAAGAAAAATTATAATTTTGTTTGTAGAATGTAAGAAAACATTTAAAAAATGATAACAATTCTTGTCAGGCACCCACTTACCTGTATTGGTTAACCTATAAAACCACGGGAAGAAAATCTGTCGTCACATGTAAACAGAAGCATAGCACATGTGTTCTGCGTCCCAGACCTTGAGTTACAAGAACAATATAACAAATTTAATATAAACGGACATGGCTCGTTCAAATCCCTAAATGATGTATACATCATTTGGTAAGAGGTAACTCAAAACATACCTACGCGGAAGATTTCCGAACAAATTCGTCGATATAGTCTGAAAATAGGTGCTTTGTTTTTATATTTGTCGATAAATCTGAGATCGTTTCGTTTTTGACCGTTCTATATTTTAGTCGCGGTCGCGTAAAAGTTGAAACTGTAGAAAATCTGTCGTCACTCTGAAACGTTTATGGCCAAGCCTTGAAATAGTGTGTCTGTCATTTGCAGAATGAGGTCCACAGAGGGTGAATTTAGTGACGCTATCCTGCATAGCGGTCTAGCATCACCAAATTCACCCTCTGGGAACCTCATTCTGCTGAGGTGTAAGCAGAATGAGGACCCCAGAGGGTGAATTTGGTTATGCTAGCCCGCTATGCGGGGTAGCATCACTTAATTCACACTCTGGGGACCTCATTCTGCAAATAACAGACACACTATTTCAAGGCTTGGTTTTGGCATATATAATTTTGATGATTGAAATGAAGAGAAAGCAGTGCGCGGCGTGTCTAAATAGTTTCTTGTTAAAGACATATTATGTACTTGTTCGGGTGCGTGAAACTGATCAGTTAGTATCCAGGCGCTATACCAACTGGAGGAATGTAACATTTTACTAACATCGCCGAAAATCTGAAGCCAATCGACCGTACCACTCCATAGAAAACATCGTCTGAACTATGCTCAATTGTAAATATTGGACTACTTCAGTCGGGACGCATCTATCGGCGATAAATTAACGAAAACGAATTCGCCATCGAGAGTGACTGCATTTAATCAGAGACGTGGCGACAGGGGGGGGTTGGGGGCTGTCTTACCCCCCCCCCCAACTTTGGTCAAAATGTTCAACAGTTGGAAATTTCATACCTGCCAAAACATTAGTTGGAAATTTCACACGAACAATAGATTGAAAATATTCTTGTAGTTTGATTTCAAACAATTTATTGGGGGTAATTAATTGTTTTTGGACCAATTATTGCATATTTTCCTATTTTTTGTCAAAATTTTGGACTGATATGGTCATCAGTTGGAAATTTTCCAACCTCGGGGGGGGGGGGGGGGTGGGGGGTGACAGGTTGGAAACTTCCAACACTTGGAAAGCTTGTGTCCTGGTCCCTCCCCCATGGCCAGTCATAAACTGCTAGTTAATTTAAGAAAACAATATTGTCATACATTTGGTCAACATTGTCGTTGGAATTGTCATCAGTTGGAAAATTTCCAACCTAAGTCAGGTTTGAAATTTCCAACTCTAGGAAGGCTTGAGTCTAGTCTAGAAGCTAGGATTTTGCGATTTTCTTGTTCAGATTTCAAAATTTTCGAACATCGGGCAGAACCATGGTCGGCCCGGTGTGTCATTGTCCCTCCCCGTGGCCAATACAAAACTTCTAATAAGTTTTAAAAAACAATATTTTACTACATTTGGTCAAACTTGTGGATTGAAATGGTCATCAGTTGGAGAATTTTCCAACCTGATGGGGAGTATGAGGTTTGAAATTTCCAACACTATAGGAAAGCTTCAGGTGAGGCCAGTCTAGATGCTAGGCTTTGCGATTTTCTTGTATTGTTTTCAAAATTTTCTCGCACCTGGCCAAATAACCATTATCAGCCCGATGTGTCCTGGTCTCTTGTCCGTAGTCGTGTGCATTTGTCTGGAGTTAGACCACTAGATCATGTTAGGATTTATGCAATTTTTTCAGGTTAAAATATCTGAATGTTCTCATACCGGGAATATAGAACCATGGTTTATGAATATATAGGAGATAAGGTCTACGTAAAAAGCTACTCCTAGTAGACCCCTTTGGCATCATCTAGATGGTCCCCTGTGAATTTCTATAGAACATAGACAGACAGACAGACAGACAGACATTCGCAAATATAGATATAGATATAAGGGTCATAGAAAGGTAACTCTGGTATTTATCGACCTATTTCGATACCGGAACAAATTCAAAAGCGATTATTATTAGGTGTATTTTGGGGCACAAACTGCCATGCGCTTTAATGAGGACAAGAGACAGCGTGTGTATCAGAAAGTTAATACACGACGAGACTTTGGAATGTGTTTCAGGGATATCTCCTCTATATAACTATGCACATATTGTTACCGTAACGTTAAATTCGTTAATGACGTATATCGTCGACGAGTTTCAAGGTTCCGGGTCTTATGACCCGTGCCGTTCATTGGTGGCATTACACAATTCGCCATCATTCCCATATATTCAGGGGGGGGGTCTGCAAAAAAATCCGTATATAGGGCCGGGGTGGGTGAGTGATCCAGAGGCCGAAAAAATCGTGCTTGTAATTTTTTTCCAAAATGGGTTTTTTTCAAACAATTTACAAGTACTGACCATGTTGTTTGTAAGCATGTTAGTACCATGCTTGTTGGTATAGGGCTATATAGGCAGCTATAGTGACTCTTTAGCCTCAGATTTAACAACATTCTGGATTTCACAGGATCCCGGCCCACTTCACAGTTGACCACCGTATTAGCGTTCAGGAAACTTATGATCAACGGAAGAAATATTTAGTAACAAAATTAATATATTACCTGAATAAAGTAAAATAAAACAAAAAACTTGTATCACAAATTGGATACTACATGGTGAATACTCAATGATGACTAGATATCATTAACCTGATTGTTGCATAACATGAAATTGAAAAGGGTATCTCATAAATTTCTAATGTCTGAAATGCTGTATTGTTATGGCATGTAATCAATTTCATTCCTTCTGGTTATTTCTCATCTTGAATGATTGCAAGTAATGTTATTTCGGATGGAACAAGGCCGATAACTTGACAGGCGAAACCTGTGATATGCAGTAATATGTGCATACATCCTTCCCCTATCATTCTGGTCTATCACCATACCAAACCACATCGAAATTCGACAACCGACACTTAACTTATATTACAAAAACTTTGTACGGACTGAATTTCATCAAGTCGAACAGGGCCCATAACTATGGTAGGCATTGATGGTCACAACCCGTGATATTATGCATATTCGTTCCCCATTCCTGGTCCGTCACCATGCCATACGGCATCAAAATATGACAACCAACTCTTGAGTTATGATGCAAAATGTTTGTACGGACGGACGCATGGACGGACGCACGGACGACTCGAGACGTCAACTATATACCCGCCGACTAATGTCGGTGGTATAATAACAATATATCTATGTGTATACCTAACCAAAAACAACTCACCTCCCCCACCCCACCCCGGTGGATAAGACTAAAGAGTTCTTTGGTCATGCACAAATAATTGTGGAACCCCTGACCTGTTTACCACTATTTACACTGGCCAGATACAACACACTCGATATATTAAGGCTATAATGGGGGTCTGGGACAATTTGTTACATATAGTGTACCTACACAAACACTTTATTATTGTTGTTAAAACACCAGGAAACACCTGGAAATACAGTTTATTTTTCGTTTTTCTGATCTGTGTTATTAAGCATGTTATTGCTTGAGTGTTGCTGGTACACAGCAAAAGTTTGCATTACAAAAGGGTAGTGGAATGGAATTGAAAGGCATTTAACACAGTTACTGAAGAACGGCTAAAAAAAACTCTGAAATATTGATAAAAACATGATAAAGAGGGGTGGGTCCCCAAAATTTGGAGGAACAAAATATTTTTTTTGCACAAATGGGGTGGTGGGTCCATCGGGGTCGGAACAAATCTTGTTGGGCCCTATATGTGCAATTTTGTTTCCAGACACCCATGTTCGGATCGCCTCGTTTCATTAGATGTGTCGCTGCCACCGGTGCTGACGACGAACGACATGGAGACCCCCCGGCCCCCCTGATATATTCGATGACAAGATTGTTTGATATAATTATTACAATATTCAATAAAACAAGTTGAATCAGAATATTTCCAAACCCGACGGAATGACACCTGGTTAAGTGTGCCTACTAATTTCCTGTGATGTTGGTGGTTGCTGCTAAATTGTTATGGCTCTGGTATACGACAGTGCGATGCCGTTAATAAAAAAAAGTACTGTTATTTTTCCCAACGTTGTCATTTTTGCGGAGTTTGGCTAATCTGAGCAATTTGAGCAAAAGCCGCGGTGTATGTGTGAAACATTCAAGAACACATATAGTTTAACAACAAACACATCCATTAGATGTGTTTTAATATTTGATACACATATTGGCTTTTCCTGCACAGCCATTCAGCAGGACCCACAAGCATCATAGCAAATTAACGTACAAGCGCACACTTATAACAACCCTCGTGTGGGAATGAATCAATTGTGACGTGACAATACCAAGCCACCACTTTCACCTAAAATATACACACACCGTCAATCGATATGATGTACAGAGCCACCCATATATTCAGATGTCTGGAAAAGATTGATTCTTCATTTCAGGTCTACCCTCCATAAACCAGGTTTAGCTGGACCATCGAATAACATGGTTTAGTTGGCGTCTTAACCCTTTCAGTGCCAGGTCCGCTTTTTGTATCAACCCATATACCCTGTGGCAATGCATTCTCTTATATTTGCGAGTCGCCCATAGGTCGCCTCGCATATATAAGAGAATGCATTGGCCTAACAATTTTTCATCATTTGTTATTATTTTTTACAATTTTTTACAATTTTAATAATTTTTTCTTATATTCTTTAACAGACTTATTTTGTAGGTTTAGTGCCAGGAAATCTTAAGTTTTTTCATGGGCATCAAAATTATTACTATGAATACTTGGTGATAGTTTTGAGTTATAACATGCCCCTAAGGTTTTATCCAGTTTGTTTTTAAATTCGCTATAGCATGCTTAAGCATACCCATATCCGTTTGTTCGCGATTTCTCTCCCAGACCCCTGGACCGATTTCATCCAAATTTGGGTGTGGTGACTCGAGGTACCCAGGCGGATGTTTCAACGGAGTTAGTTTTTTCAGAATTTTTTTAAAAATAAAAATAAATCAAATTGAGCAAGGAGTTCAAACTTAAAGATATGAAATTGAAAAATTAAATTTGTAACGTAAATTAATGCATTTTAAAAAATTCGAAACGTTTAAAAGGTCAAAATTTGCGCAAAACTGCAGGCCCCTACGCTGCCGAATAAAGGATCACGAAGAACTAGTAGATATATAATTTAGAGGAGTATACATGGAACGTATTGTGCAATGAAGGTTCGGGTTGGTTTACCTCGTGTAAAAACATTCGTCGACTGGAACACGAACTGAACTGAACTGCTTGCATCACAAATCTGGGATTGGAACCAGCGTCGTCATCACCGATAGGCTTAAGTTGAACCTTGCCAACTAAGTGATCGAGCGTGGTGTGCTATGGACCTTGCACACTGAGTCCTGTTCAATCAATGGGCCTTGTGCAAAAACGGAGGGAACGCTCAAATATATACATTTTAATGTTTGCCAAAAATCGTATACTTGCATCAACTTCGCAAGTAACATACGCAAACTTCATTCCATAATTATGAGTGCGAATTACGATTCGTGAGAAAATCAGGTACCGAATATATTTCGCATGATATAATACAGTAATGCCCTAAATAATCGACCCCTTAACCACAGCAGAATTATGGGTAACTTTTCAGGATTTAGTCGGAAATATGGCTTGTTGCCATTCATCGGAAAGCTCTCGGGGAGAGCTTTCCGATGAATGGCAACAAACCGTATTTCCAACTAAATCCTGAAAAGTTACCCATAATTCTGCTGTGGTTAAGGGGTCGATTACTTAGGGCATTACTGTTTAACCATGAGCTGATGGTTCGTGAGAAAATCAGGTTCCGAACGCCGGTGGCGCTAAGTCACCGGCTTTAATTAACAAAAACTGCGTTCATTGTCCATTTATGTACGATTATTATCTTACATGATTCTTAAGTAGAATCACAATTCCATGAAATACGCTTGAATTGGAAATGCAGATAAAATGTCTAAATTTGTGCACAGAGATCCTTAATGTGATTTTAATTTGTTTGTTTCCCTCGAGTGATATTTTTAATTCATGTTATGTTGTTTTTGGCTCTAGTCTCAATCTGATTAGTAAATGAACGCACTATATCCTCCAAACAATAGATGTTTTGACAACATCTTCCTGGTAGAAACGTATATAATGGAGCGAAGTGATTCTACCACCAAAACGGGTTCTGAGGATCCCAAGGAATCGTTGCAATTAGTATGACAGGGGTAGCTCTCAGCATGGAACACAAAGAACCACAGGTGTCGTCACCAACGGTGTCACCAACGGTAAGCTATATACGCTTTATATGTAACCAGCTCTGGCTGTATTTCTTTGCATTAAATGGAGGAGGATCGTACTATGTCTCTTACATAAATCTTTACCAATTAAAAAATAACATCGAAGGAATTGTGATGCAGCACCGAAATTTCATGTTAAGTCGTAGGAAGTATCGAACAGTTTCCAGGTAAATTTTGTATAGGCACGCGGAAAAGTCGTGGTCACTCGACGCTGCTGTCATGTCTGTAGCGGGGAAAGTAATTAAGAAATTTAGGTTATCGAGAAATAACGTTAATAGCTAAATATGTGACAACCAATGGTTGTATAGTATAATGTGGATCGGCAGCTTTAATTGGTTAAATTATACCTAGGTATCGTTCTTGTGCAAACAAGATCGGTTTAACATCTCGTATAACATAAAATAGAAAATAAGATAGATGCTGATTGATATATATCAGCTACAGTAATGCCCTAAGTAATCGACTCCATAACCACAGCATAATTATGGGTAACTTTTCAGGATTTAGTCGGAAATATGGATTGTTGTCATTCATCGGAAAGCTCTCGGTGAGAGCTTTCCGATGAATGGCAACAAGCCATATTTCAGACTCAATCCTGAAAAGTTACCCACAATTCTGCTGTGGTTAAGAGATCGATTAATTAGAGCATTACTGTATGTGGTAGACAAATATATATCAGCAAGTATGTGCAAAATTTCAATTTTCATTATTTAATTAAAATTTAGCTGCAAAAACTGGTCAATCGGTCATTTGGAATTAAACGAGATAACTGCTAAATGAATGACAACAAGCCATATTTCCGACTAAATCCTGAAATGTTACCCATAATTATGCCGTGGTTATGGAGTCGATTAATTAGGGCATTACTGTATCACGGTATATAACATAAAGAATAATCAATTAAACCTGCCTCAACACTGCAATATAGCAACAAGTTATAACCTGTGAGTACATTTTGTCGAAAAACAATACTAAAGTGATGTGAAACACTCCGGTAGGGTGATCAAATAGTGCACGGTTCCATTCATATTCTGGCACCATGTGGGTTTCTATGACGAAATGCCCGCAAAAACATACAGTGCAAACTTGCCAGCGTATGAACGTAGCCTTATTGCCGGTAGTTGCGTCCCGAATCGAGAGGTAAATATTTACATTTTAGCGTAGTTCAGACGATGTTTTCTATGGAGTGTTACGGTCGACTTGCTTGAGATTTTCGGTGATGTTAGTAGAATGCTACATTTCACCAGTTCGCATAGCGTCTGAATACTAACTTATCAGTTTCACGCACCCGAATAAGTGCATAATATGTCTTTAAGCTAGTCCAATGGCAGTCGACAAATCACAACTAAACGCTGTGCCAATGCATTCTCTTATATATGCGAGTCGATCATAGATCGCATCGCATATATAAGAGAATGCATAGGCCTAACAAATTTTATATTATTTTTTATAATTGTTAAAAAAATGTAAGAACAAATCTAAAAAATCTAAACAAAAATGGTAAAGTATGTAAGAAATAATGATAAACCATTTAAAAAATATAAAAAAATGTAAGAAAAAATTATAAAAATTAATAAAGAATGTAAGAAAAAATTATAAAACAAATTATAACATTGTTAAAGAATGTAAGAATAGCGTCTGAATACTAACTTATCAGTTTCACGCACCCGAATAAGTCCATAATATGTATTTAATACTTGAACTATTTCGGACACTCCAAAAACTGACGACTACAATCCATTTGTGAGAAAATAGTTGTTTTTAAACTTATTGCCACTGACAGTAAGGTGACATAATTATGTTTGCCGTGATGTTTAAACTTATTGCCACTCATAGTAAGGTGATATAATTATGTTTACCGTGATTACATTGTAAATAATAATATTCTCAGGTCACAGTCGGCTGGCCTATTACATGCAAAGTTCGCGCGCCCATTTTTAGCTTCTCGAAACCGTAATCGAAACTACGGGTATGGCAAAACGACAACTGTATAAAGAACACAAATTCTAGAGACGTAGTACTCTATTCGTACTGCTTATCAGTAGTGTTTCATTGTGCGAAATGTGTTAATTGACGAAGCGTGTATAACATTCCACTCTTTTGAATAAAATTATAACCTTTCCAGACCAATAAATATTCCACTTGTGTCATTTCTGCAAGTTCAAAAAAAATAAAGTCGCATATGACAAAGAGTTCGTCTCGTATGCGGATTCCTTGTTCGTTGTTGGTGGATGTTAGAGTGTGCGCCTGCTATACATAAAGTGTTGTGTTTGCTTCCATTTTTCCAGCCAGGAGTTAATATAGGCCCAAAAAGTTAGAAGCCAGTAAATAAAAATACATTTTTGCTATCCAGGCCAATCTCTGAGCACGTTGTCCCCTCGTAGTATTCAAACCGCCCGTCTGTAACAGCGGGGGTCGTGAAATATTTACAGGAAGGTATGCTATTTTTTTAATATCCGGCATTTTCGGGACCACCACCCAAAACCAGCAAAAAAAAACAAAAACATTTACTTCAAATTATTTTACCCCCTCCCCCAATTTCACTAATTGTGATAGTAAACCGCACACGACCCTACTTATATCGCTAATACCACTTAGCAGTTATCTCGTTTAATCAGAATGACCGATTGACCAGTTTTTGCAGCTAAATTTTAATTACATAATGATAATTGAAATTTTGCAAATACTTGCTGATAGATATTTGTTTACCACATACAGTAATGCTCTAATTAATCGACCTCTTAACCACAACATAATTATGGGTAACTTTTCAGGATTCAGTCGGAAATATGGCTTGTTGTCATTCATCGGAAAGCTCTCAGTGAGAGCTTTCCTATGAATGGCAACAAGCCATATTTCCGGTGAGAGCTTTCCGATGAATGGCAACAAGCCATATTTCCGACTAAATCCTGAAAAGTTACCCATAATTTTGCTGTGGTTAAGAGGTCGATTAATTAGAGCATTACTGTACATGCATTGGAGTTTCCAGGTCAGTGTGTGATGAGACTATGCTAGGTCAACCTGGGTAGTCAAATTCCCAACTCTAAATAGAAATAGTAATGCATTGATGTAGTGGACACATGCAGTAACCCACCAGAAGCTGAACGCTGCACATATTATCACTAGTGTATGGTATATACACAGACTGACACAATGCGTAAATGGGTTTGTCGATACGGCACTCGTGCTGTTGCGGAAGGATAGAACTTGCGCTCGAGTTCTATCCTTCCGCGACAGCACGAGTGCCGTGTCGACAAACCCATTTACACATCGTGTCGTTCTGTGTTTATTACACGCTTCGCGTCCCAGATTCCGCGCATTAAAACTACAGGCGTATAAGGTTTATTTAGGCACATAGCGGGCGTGTTTTGTCATGTGTGGTGATGCTTTTATTTTATAGTTCCGGTTTCATGGTTAAGGCGAACGTACGTCATTTCACGTCAACGAGATGCGTATGGAACGTACGTTCCAGACGTATTTGTCATTATGGAACAGCAATAACACTGTACTTCTGGGAACAACCGTGTAATAAATAATATGCACACACTTTTACAAAATAATTCATACATGTCCAGTGATATATCATTATCCCCTGCAATCTATTACATTAAACTAGCATGTGCTTTGGCTATTTGGCTGTAATAATTAATACCTTATAAGCTGATAGCATGGTTCAGCTCCAATTCAACTGGAGCTGATATATTTTGAAATTAGATACGCAGATACCAGGCTGCAGTTGGAAATATTACTTGATCAATTGCTGATATCTGCAAGCCAAGATCATTGTGCAGGATACACACACTTCCATAATTTAGAACTATTTACTTACTAGTCTGTCAACCGCTCATTGTGTAGCACTATTCCATGCCACTTGTGTTAGTCTGCAGGAGCAACTACTATTTTTTTTAAATGACAAGCAGTCACTTAACCAGACTTGGATATTTTAAGTGTTGTGGGAGTAACATATTTTGTCATCTGAGTTGATGAGATATGCACATAATTGACTCGGTGCACTGATGACATTTAATGCCTAGCCATTGATAGACACATTAGTGTTTGAGGCAGTTGCTCGCTCTTTTTTCATGCACACAATGATATAGGCTTAACCCTTTACCCAACAAACCGTCCAAAACCGGCCAAATAAAGCTTCAACAACCTAAAATATCTTCGGTCTGTCTCAATAAAACCATACAAATATGGATATCATTGGAACCGGCTCCTTGACGACATTGTGATAGTTACAGTTATGCCCTGTGCCAATGCATTCTCTTATATATGCGAGTCGACCATAGGTCGCCTCGCATATATAAGAGAATGCATTGGCCTAAAAACAATATATTTTTAACACTTTTTACCATTTTTTCTTACATTCTTTAACAATTTTATAATTTTTAATGTGTTAAGCCAATGCATTCTCTTATATATGCGAGGCGACCTATGGTCGACTCGCATATATAAGAGAATGCATTGGCACAGGGCCCTTCTGTTTGGTAAAGGGTTAAAGGTCTTAGTGACATCAGGGAAAGTATATGTAGTTGAGTTTTACATTTCTCGAAGCTTTATATGTTTACACGGCTGTTGAAGTTTCCTGTTGCGTTGATGTATCGGTGGTTGTTTCATAATATCATGTTAAGTTTTATCAAGAATGATCCAGGGGGGGGGGGGGGTGAAAAAATTTCTTCCGGCACGTATGCCGGGGTGGGTGGGTGGTCAAAGCCACCAACAAGCAATTTTTTCCGCAACTAAAAAAAAAAATTCCTGCTTGTTTTTAGTGTTTTGGCAATGAGTTGGGCTTCAAAACCACTTTGAATCAGTTTGAATGAGAGAAATAATGTAATTCTAACTGATAAACTGACTGCAGGCAGTTATCGTGATGTATTTTGTTGCAAATTTTGAAATCCAAGATGGCCGCTGGCAGCCATGTTTTTTTGGCCGAATGACCTCAAAATTACTCATTCCTATTTACATGTCCATGTTAACATCCATGATAAATAGTATGCACAGAAATTCATATACAGCTGTTTACAGTGAATTTCCCCCCGCAAATCTCTGTTTTAGTGTTAAAAGGGGGGGTGGGTGTCAAAAAATGGTCGGAAAAAACTGCCGAAAACGGAAAAAAATTTGGCGGTGAGGGTGGGTGGGTACAAAAAATGATCGAAAGGGAAAAAATGCCATACGTGCCTGAATTTTTTTTCCGACCCCCCCCCCCCCCCCCCCCTGAATGATCTGGTTCATTTTAATTACTTTTACATTTCATTGAATTTTAGATGACTATTGAAGTTTCTAGTCTCAATGTTGTGTTATATGTTTGATTGATTGATTGATTGTTTATGTTGTACAATATTTACAAACATAATGCTGACAATGAAATATTCAGAAATAAACATGATTATATTGTACATGAGCGGCATGGCCAGATAGACCGCCCCTGTTTGGAAATGAAACTTAAATAGTAAATTTTGTATTCAGTAATACATTTTCTGAACAGTGTTTGTTACAATATTGTTGAAGTTTCCACATGTACTAGTCTCCAGTCTATTTTTAATTATATATTTATGAAATATATGATTCCAGATCTCACTAATTGTTTCTAAAAAAATGTCGATGCCGAGTTCTTTCCGAATGAGGTCGAGAAGGAAGTTTTTCACATAACCACCCCCTATGAAACATGCCATAGCTGCTTGTCAATTATGTAATGCCCAAATGAGGTATCAGTACATACATATGGTGCTTTTGCAGTTAGTATATCTTTAGAATTGTTACATAGCCTACATCTGGGAATTGTAAAGTAACCAGTAAAAAAAAATACGAGAGTGTGTAAAAAATGTGTTTTTGAAAGTTTTGACCACCCATCGACCCGCCATAACTTCCAGTACAAATTTACACCCCCTGTCTGTAACGATAATTACATAACCATTGCTCGGTGCAGAATCTTATGAATATCTGTTCTTAAAAATAGATGAATCAGAGGGACAGCACAGGTAATATCACCACTGATATCAAATATAGACACAAATATATTAAAAGTTTACTTGACACATCGCATTTTGCCACTGAACGCCCCCTGGTGGAGTGGATTGTCGTTTTCAAAACTATAGGTGACATGTCGGTTCCACGTTTGGCATTCTCGGGGGGGGGGGGTGTGTCATTTGATGTTCTTGAAAACGACTACATTAATATAATAAACACTGTGCTTGAGGTTACACTGGTGTAAATGTTTTTCATAGGCTTCAGTGCAGACGTTTTAGGGTAAACTGTTAACAATATAAATCCTAGGTCCAAATTTTTATTTAAAGCTGGAAGATTGACATTTGCGGAAACTTTTTATTATACAAATTCATGTCCGTCTAGCAGGGAATTCGCCTTTAAATCTTGTGTTTTCGTAACTTGTGTCAAAACCGCACTAACAATAATGTCATATTTTAGACCACACCATAAAATTCAAACTTCGTTACAAAGGGTTAATACCTGTGCCAATGGCTATTTTACCTATGGAAAAGCATAGGGTGATGTATTTTTATGCAAAGACACACAAGGCTATTGACCAATCAGGTCATAGCGTATATTTCATTCTCTCAGATAGCGCGTTTTTTCACAGAATAATTGTGAACCACATTTACACCAGTGTAACATAAAACGATAGCGCGCTTTTTCACAGAATAATTATAACTACCTAAATATCTTCAGAACCCTCAATGGAATAAATGCGTTAAAAACAGAATAATTTCTGTGATTCTTTATATATTGCACACAATTTACCCCCCCCCCCCCCCAACTTAATACATTCACCAAAAAAGCATAATTTTTCACAAGTCATTTTCAGCCCCCATTTTCACAGTTTTGGGGGTCTGGTGTTGCAAACTTGGATAAGTTATGCAAGACTGTACACGATTCTTTCCATGAGAGAACTTCTGGTGATGTAATGTCATTGAGTCCAGGTCTGATCAGCTGAGTGTCAAGTATCAGCACATGGAAAACTAAAATATGATGTTCAGTTCCACAAGAGTGACCAAGATTACTGGATGTGTGTCTGTGTATATGTATTGAATTATGTAAAGCGCTCTATCGTTTTAGGTTACACTGTAAATATGGTTCACAATTATTCTGTGAAAAAGCGCGCTATCGGAGAGAATGAAACATACGCTGTGACCCGATTGTTCAATAGCCTTGTGTGTTTTTGCATAAATATACATTACACTTCTTCGCTATGGTAAAATAGCCATTTGATAATACTATGTTTTTTGGCTGATGTAAGTGAAATAAGACATCAGTAGCAATAATAGAAACGCCATTCATGAGCGATTCCCTCCCGCATCCGCTGTATGTGACCCGCCATATCAAATCCAGTCGGGATTTTTTTACCCTGTGCCAATGCATTCTCTTATATATGCGAGTCGACCATAGGTCGCCTCGCATATATAAGAGAATGCATTGGCCTAACAATTTTTTACAATTTTAATAATTTTGTCTTGTATTCTTTAACAATTTTATAATTTCACCCATACAGAGCCCCAGACAAACATGAACAGACGACACTCTTCTATATACTTCTATATATGTGTGGGGCTCCCTGCAGGATAATGGATGTTTGTTATTTTATGTCCTAGAAATTGTAAGAAACGTTGATTTAAAAAAAATGATAAAATATTGTTAGGCCAATGCATGCTCTTATATATGCGAGGCGACCTATGGTCGACTCGCATATATAAGACAATGCATTGGCACAGGGTAAAAACATCCCGACTTACGACTGGATTTGATATGGCTGGTCATATATTTACACCAGTGTAACCTTGATGTCGAATCCGTTCCACGACAGCATGTTTGTAAATATGTTATTTATAACATATTGTAATTCTACATGGGTTAACCCCTTCAGTGCCAGGGGCCGATCTCATCGGCCCTAGTTTACGTCTGTATAATCGGCCCTAAAAACATTAAAAAATATATTTATTTTTGTTATGATTTGATAAAACCTTAGGGGCATGTTATAACTCAAACTACCACCAAGTATTCATAGCAATAATTTTGATTCACATGAAACACGTAAGATTCCCTGGCACTAAACCTACAAAAAAAGTATTTTAAAGAATATAAGAAAACATTATTAAAATTGAAACAAAATGTAAAAAATAATAACAAATTATGAAAAATTGTTAGGCCAATGCATTCTCTTATATATGCGAGGCGACCTATGGTCGACTATCATATATAAGAGAATACATTGGCACAGGGTATATGGGGATACAAAAATCGGACCTGGCACTCAAATGGTTAAATGTGTTTAAACTAAAGTTAGACTGATACGCATATGAGTATATGTCAGGAATTATATAAACTGCCTTCATCTCTTTATCAAATCACCATGTTTAACCCTTTCTATACTAATTAAGTCGGCGTAGAAATAACCTGTGGCCCATTTCTACATTATGGCTTACGGCTAGCCTTTATTCAGCGGCGGCCCGTTTGTGTGCTTCGCTCACAATTTGATCGTATACATTTTAGTTCAACACAAAATAAACATTACTTGTTTTTTTTAATGGACATGTCTCATTCGAACCCCCAATTTGTTGCTTCGTAATTTCGAGCGAAGGATACGATATGTCGATAAATAAACAAACTATTGATATACCAGCTTTATATTCATTGAAAAACACTTTGCCAAAGTCACAGCCATTTTTCGGCCGTTTTCAACTTTTCGCCAGAAGTCAGACAAACGCTCTTTATTTCTACAATATCAGGAATAGACACACTCTTTTCTGCTCCACGTCGTTCAAATGGCTGTTTTGTGTCTGGGACCCAAACACCGTATTCACAGTGGTATTTTCCATTACTTCAATATGAACTTTTGGGTTACATAATGCTCATAGAAAGGTAGTTCAGATATTTATCGACCTATTTCGATACTTAGAACTATTCAAAGGCGAATAATATTATTTTGGAGCGCCAACTGCCATGTTGCTTTAAATAATTTTGTTTTGTTTTTAAATAAATTTATTTTTGTTTAATTGAACTCCTTGCTCAATTGATCATTTTTTTTTTTTTTTTCTCGACCGTTTTTATCATTTTACCATCCCTCAAAATTAATACTGTATCATTCCAATATATACTTTTAAACTGAATGGGATAATCCATTTAGTATAGGAAGGGTTATTTCTACTCAGGTTGTCACCGAGACGAGGAAACTGTCCACCATCGGAAAGCATAAGATATGGGCGGCGGTTGCTGTTCTGGTCACACTCGTCGTGATAGCCGGGCTCGTCACCCTAGTGGTTGTATTGCTGAAACACAGCGAGAGGATCCAGGTAAGTGTCCGTGTGCCACAGGGGTGTAAACAGGAGTAACATATAAATACACACAATGAGCTATTATAACAAGTGAACCCACTTATTAATCCATTTAATATAAAACGGGTTAACCATTTACACCCACGTTATGACAATTTACACCCACAGTATGACCATTTACACACACCTTATGACCAGCTCTGCTGTTTCTCAGCACTGTATCAAGTTCACTGAATGCCATTGAAGCAATTCTGACAGGAATGTATTCTCAACAATGCTTTTCTCTCAGGTTTATAATATCATAAACCAAATAAATCAAGTTATATAATTATAGAAATGTCACATCAACATATGGACATATGTAAAGAACACAATATATCCAGCTAGAGCGATCAATTTTACCAAACCTTCATCAAATGCTACTAATGGACTGATTTATTGACAAATTTATTCATAAGTAGTTTCTACTCTCTTGGTGAATTGGGAACTCACTTGCCAACTTGCTTTTTTCAATTGAAAATAATGATTTTCTAATTTGAATGATTTTGGCATTTTGGCATATTTGTCAAGCGGTGCCACGTACCCTGGTTTATTCACGGATATTTTCCTGGAAAACCCCCATTCAAAATTTGTCACTTGACCTTGACCTTACCGTGAATTGTACAACCTGTGCACTAAGCCGCCACGCTCACGATAGAAACGTACATTATCCCGAAGATGACGAACGACCTTCGGTTTCGAGTTTAAATTATGGCATTAACCGTCAAAGGGCGATTTAATCAGATGGGTTTAAACTAATATTAATAACACAATTTTGTTGTGTACAACCGTAAAACCACAGGTGTGCTCGCAAACGGGTTATATATAAAAATACATAATTACACCCCGAGTAAGTTTCATTCATGTCTGTTTTTCTAACTTGCCTCTGTTATTACTTAGAGGGTGATAGAGTCTTTGTGCTTAGTTTGCATAATATCCTTTATTCAGTGCCAAAACTATTTTGAGGAAGGGTGTTCCCGGACAATTTTTTGTTGTGTTTGTTCATAACGGGCTCGAGCGTATTATTTCATGTCATTAATTAACGTGTGCTGTTTTCCTATTACGTGTGCACATCTATTTATGTCTTCCTCTATTTGCACCAATTATACAATTACAGTTATACTGTTGCTGCGGCCTCGCCGAGGGACGAAACTTATACTGAAGTCCCTAGTGAAACCTTTTGTAATTAAACCATTGAAAAAAACATTCCGTGGGAGTTGATCTAAACACATGGATAATTTCAATAGGAATTATTTCCAGTTTTCTTCACTAACCGGTCTCCCGAAAAGAACGCACTCGCCTCCAAGATCCGAGCAGTCAAGCTCCCGTTTGGAATTAGTGCCATCAGACTTATGTACCTTTTGACACTACTTCTACGCTGAATCCGGGCCCTGGTGAAATGGTAGTAATATTGATCGATCACACGACGAACATCAAACGCTCTCGATTGTTCACTTAAATAGAAGAAGTATCAGGCATAAACAACTGCGGCTGGTCGACGAAATCGACGTCATTGGGTACTTGCAATATTATCCCGACAGTAATGTCCACTTCCCTCGGCTAGACAATAATTATGGCAGAGGCACTCCGACGAAGCTATAAAGCTCATTAAGGATCCAGAGTTGCTACACACACTATCGAAACAGCACCAGACATATTTTCTCGGCGACTGATATTTTTACCTCCAAATTTCTCGAAATTATTGACCAAACTGTTCCCAAATCCACAGTTTGATAAGACCTAAAGACTAATACTGCTTCACTTCAGAATTGAGAATGATGATTCAGGAAAATATAGAATTCATAAAATTGCTCTGAAATAAAAAAAGGACAATGACTTGTTCAAAAAAGCGCGAAAACACTGTTAATAACAGGAACAAATGCGATGTTATAAACAAACACTAAAAAAGATGTCCGTGAACACCCTTCCTCAACATAGTTTTGGCACTGCATAAAGGATAGTATGCAAACTAAGCAATAAAGAGGCTGTCACCCTCTAATTAATAACAGAGGCAACTTAGTATCTTATGACCACACCAAAGCGACCATGTTCAACTGTCCGTTCATCTCAAACTCAAACTTTGTCGAGTCATCAAGCAGTGTACCGATATTCACACAAAATGTAGTAGCACAGAAACAAACATTGAATTCACAATCGTTGACATAAATTCTGCTATTGTGACCTTGTGACCTGGCCACGATGGAGTTACAGTTAAAATGGTCCAATACACAAGCCCAGCCATCATCACCCCTTTAAAGCAATTAAAAAAATCGTTTGAGGTTTGTCCATTCCCAACACAGTGGAAGCACACAAGTGTTATCACATCGAAGATCCATATGAAGTGTGGCGACGATTGGATGAGAAACGTGACATGTAAGGTGTGCTAAAGAATTTGGTCATACAAAGAGTACAATCCAAGATGACCGTTGGCAGCCATGTTTTTTACAAAATTCGGGACAAATGGTAGGCACCCATGGATAGATCACACCGAAGATCCATATGAAGTTTGTTAATAATCGGAACAGGTTTAAGCTCTGCAGGCTGTGTTAAAGGATTTAGTGATGAAAAGAGTAAAATCAAAGATGTCTGCCAGCGGCCATATTTTTAATAAAAAAATATTAAAAATTTTAAGCTCCCATCTTGATGTGATCCTAGACCCATTCGGTTAAAGTTTGTTTTAACACCTTTGTTTTGTTTTATTGTAGTTTTTTGAAAAGTTCATTTGTATTTGAGTTCAGTGAAGGGCTTACATTTATTTGAAGAATCTATTATTGCGTTATATGTTTAGTTTATATCAGGTTGAATTAATGATTTTTAATAGAACTATTTATATCTGAGCCTTTCCTTGTCAATGTGCATTGATAGGTTCTTTATAGAAACATTTAGCAAGCTGACATTTTATTACCCATTGATGTCAACCCTCATTATTAAAGGTACGGGAGGCATTGGCGGTGGGTATCCTGTGAACATATTTTCACCCGTCAAAAACCGCCACAAACAGAAAGAATATTAAAATGTAGATATACTTTGTTCATATACAAATAAGACATATCACTTAAACAGTATGTTATTGTCAAATGTTTGACAATTGCTATGTAAACAAAAGCATAAAAAGTTACTTTCCTGGTGTTTGTTTATATTATGATGGTAATAATAAAGAGCGTTCTTTGTTGCTGCATTCCTTATATGGAACTAATAAAGAGCGTTTATATAATTTATGTGTGTTTATCCAATAGCATAGTGCTGTCTTCTGTAACACAATCAGGCTCTTGCTTAGGTACAATATAGTAGGTATTTGTGATAGCATGCTGTTTACGCGATGGCCATGGTATATATGAACGAAACTTTATGCGTTTTAATGTTTTTTCCGCTTACGATGATTGGAACACATATGAATATTTTCGACAACTAAGGCCTCCCGTGCCTTTAACTGATGTGAACTCAAACCTCATACCAAGAGTTAAGTGCATACCTATTACATAATAAATGCATTCGTAAAACCTGTTGTACCATTATTTTGAAGAAAAATTACTCTAGGAAACAATTTACAGGGCCTGGAAAAATGCGTAAGCCGGCTTCTGAACCGCCCACCCACCCTGCCTAGTGTTCGGAAAAAATGTGCAGACCCCCTCCTGATATTTTCAAAGCATTTGAGAGTGTCTGGCACAGGGGGTTGTTATTCAAACTGGAACCATTCGGAGTAGCCGAAAATATCCACAGGTGGTTGAATAGCTATCCATGCAACAAATCACAACGCGACCTAGTGGGTACATCTTTCACTGATATACCGACAGGAGCCCCCAATGCTGATAAACAATAATCAATGGTGTTCGTACTCACTCCCTCGGCAGATTGGATCTCGAACTTGGTGATCGCGATATAGAACAACTTGACTGTCATAAACATATATAATCGAACCTTCATCTGGGACACCCATATAAATTAAATGTGTAGTCGAATGACAACCAGAGTGTCACAACTGAGAATAAAAAAAAATTCTTGTAAAAAGACAAACCCTCGAGATAATGTTCAAAACTTACATACTTCCTCTAATGGAGTACGGATACGTTGTTTGGGTCGACCGTCTATATACCGACGCTGGTAGAATAGTAAGTGTCTTACACATTCGGTATCAGATGAAAGTGTCCTGTTTGAACTCGGATGGCATCCACTCGGCGAAAGACGAAACTTCCATAAAATGCATACCTGGAACAAAATAATTACTAATAAGCTTATCAAGACTATACTGTGGACATGTCTCGGGTTGAAACTTGTTAGTTAACCCTTTACCCAACAGAACGGCCCTGTGCCATTGCATTCTCTTATATATGCGAGTCGACCATATGTCGCCTCGCATATATAAGATAATGCATTGGCTTAACACATATTACAAATGATAACATTGTCAAAGAATGTAGAAAAATATTATTAAAAAATGTTTAAAAATGTAAGAATTTGTTTTTTTAGGCCAATGCATTCTCTTATATATGCGAGGCGACCTATGGTCGACTCGCATATATAAGAGAATGCATTGGCACAGGGCATAACTGTAACCATCACAATGTGGTCAATGAACCGGTTCCAATGATATCCATGTTTTCTTCAGTTGTCCTCAGAATAAAGAAATCGGATGCGGGTTCGTTTGGATGAACTTAACGAGACCATTGTCTCTGAAAAAGATTTCCTGTTTGGTGTACTCCACTACAGTGAATTAGTGAATGTGCGCTTGTTTGATACAGTACAATCATTGATCTCATCGACACACCGTTTCTCTTAATCATCATAATTATCAAAATTATCTCATTACAGTTACAACAAACTGTGATATCATAGCCACTCCAACAGCCAAACTTAAAAAGCAACTTCTACAATACATCTTAATTATTATATTGTGAGTGACAATACATATGTTCAAATAAAATCGTCTGCTTATAAGTTGTTAGAAATATATGGCAAAGGATACAGTTTGCGGATGTGAGAAATTTATCAAATCAGAGGAGGAAATATTGGGAAGTGGTCTGAAATAATTTGAAATTAAAACACTGAGCCGTACGACACGGCAATATTGGAAGCGGATATTTAAAATATATGAGCAACACGCAAACATACTACCACTATAGTCAAATGGACCGTATCAAGAAAATAAGATTACATGGAAATGACATGAAATTCAATGCATGGAGCTAGTGAATCTGGCCTCGCGGGGTCTGGATTGTTTTCAACCCATTTTTAGGGGACCGGGTGGGCAGAACAAAGACGGCGTTTATAGGCACAGGCGGCGTTCGTGGCAGAAATATTCATATTTGTTCAAATCGCCATCAACAGAAGGAATATTAAAATATATATAGTTTTGTTCATATGCCAAACATAATCAGCGCGTAAATAGTATAATGCCATTCAGACGTACCACGGTGTACGTAAACAAGAGCCTGCTCGTGTTATAGCAGTTTTGCTTCTGTTTACATAACACAGCTCAATTCTATTGGTTAATCACACACAAATGATATAAACGCTCTTTATTATTTTCATATCAGGAACAAATAACGCTCTTTATGTTTACCATATCCGGATCTAAACAAAAGCCAGGTTATGTAACGTGTTTTGGTCTTGTTTACATAACAAAGGAAATTTGACAATAACATACTGTTTATGCCATATGCCATAAGTCAGTCTACATTTTACTATTCTTTCTGTTTATGGCGGATTTTTGGCGGAGGTGAATATTTTAACATCATACCTACCCCAACGCCGCCCGTATCGTTGACCAATTCTGTATTAAATGCAATCTCCCACTAAGTTAATGAAGTGTACATCGGAATGGTATATTCTTGATACGGATGTACAAGGAATATAAGCAGACACAATATAATAACAGTGTAGTAGTACTATTTATTGAGGGAATGTTCAGATAATAAGTTCAACAAACGAACTATACGATCCCTTGTTGGGCTTATTATCTGAACATTTCCTCTACTCGTCAATGAGTGTTTAGCATAGCACGGTTTCAAGTACACTGAAAACAAACTTCATTGATTCAACTTGCTACAGCGGTGGTATTCATATTATGTACAGTGTGTGTATGTTTAATCGCAACCAATGATAATGATATATATTATTTTTTAAATCAACTTATATTTATCCCGACTATGCATGCAACCAAACCAATAATAAATCAAGCCTTTAATATCACAAATTAATGCCAATTCCTCGGTGTTCCATATAGCCCCACAACCCACACACCCCACACAAAGAAAACAGACAGAATGAATACAAACACAAGATCTAATAATGTTGGTATATACAAATCATGTCAGTTGTATCTGTATTCAATACATTGTCATAATTATATTTTTGTCTGAATAAAAATATCATAAAAAAATAAATGATAATGATTTGTGATATTCCATTTACAGGAAAAGACATTGACCCTGCAACCGAAACCAGGGGTCAAAATCAACGAAAATATCCGTGTTAATGCCGATGAACGCACCAAAGAGTTCGATGTCAAGGACTATGACTTGAAAGTTCTGCACGATTTCAAAAAGGTGGGTGATGATATAGTGTGATGTGTTGTAATGTTTTGTCGAATGCTGCGTTGCGGTGGACATCAGGCGGTTATAGTTAAGCATAGAAACCCCTATACATTGTGCCAGAATATGAAAGGCAACATGGATATGAAATGCATTACCAACACTAACGACAAGTACAATTTCGGTACTATCACCGTGTCACTAATACATGCCCTAAAATACCTGTATTATTGATCTTAAGCTTGCAAGCTAATTGCATGCTATTTATAGGCAAATTTCGATAGCACCGCTGCTAGTGGAACTACATAAGATTTTATTTTTCATGAAGTAAGCTATGTAAGAAATATACTCATAAAGAGTAAACGTTGAATAATTCGTTATTTGTGAAGAAATGTAAAAACAAAAAATGTCGAATTGCAGGATTTGGGGGTGGCATATTTTGTTTGGTTTGGGCGTGGCATATTTGGTTGGGTTTGGGCGTGGCATATTTGGTTGGATTTGGGAGTGGACTATTTGGTTGGGTTTGTGTCTGGCATATTTGGTTGGGTTTGGGCGTGGTATATGTTGTTCGGTTATGGCGTGACGTGGTATATGTTGTTGGATTTGGGCGTGGCATACTGGGTTGGGTTTGGGCGTGGCATGTTTGGTTGGGTTAGGGCGTGGCATGTTTGGTTGGGTTTGGGCATGGCATGTTTGGTTGGGTTTGGGCGTGGCATATTTTGTTGGGTATCAGCAGTTTGTGCAACGACATTTTTAATATCCCTCTCAATCATGAGACTATTGACAATGGAAGACGAATATCATTATTTATCCATTAATCAGGCATTTCATTCTGAGAAAGCACGTTCATACACAGTGCCTATATGGGCCCACACAATTACGTGACATAGTGTCTATATGGGCCCACATAATTACTTGACATACACAGTACATATAGGGGTCCACACAACTTATAAACATTTATAATACTACTCACGAACACCAATATGTCAACTTTAGTGCGGCTGACAAAATGGATCTGCTGGTTAGTAGAAAACAATATAGAGACACAATCTTAATAACACAACAAAATTGATAAAACAAAAGTCAACTTATGACAATTTTACTCATCTTCGTGATCCCGCACAATTACCCATATCGTTTATTTTCGTTTATTTGTGTTGTGTTTATCATGTAATTTACTAAATTAGTACAAAATTATATGTACATGTTATCGATGCCATTGATTGATAATAAAACATGTATAACTACGCGTTAGTGCAACATGCAACAGCGCCCATAGATAGTGAACATAGCCTGTTAACCCTTTACACAACAGAACGGCCCTGTGCCAATGCATTCTCTTATATAGGTCGCCTCGCATATATAAGAGAATGCATTGGCTTAACACATTAAAAAATATATAATTGTTAAAGAATGTAAAAAAAAATGGTAAAAAGTGTTAAAAAAAGATTTTTTTTAGGCCAATGCATTCTCTTACATATGCGAGTCGACCATAGGTCGCCTCGCATATATAAGAGAATGCATTGGCACAGGTCATAACTGTAACTATCACAATGTGGTCAAGGAGCAGGTTCCAATGATATCCATATTTGTATGGTTCTATTGAGACAGACCGAAGATATTTTAGGCTGTTGAAGCTTTATTTGGCCGGTTTTGGCCGGTTTGTTGGGTAAAGGGTTAAATGTTTGGTATTTTGGAAATTTCCCGATACTTGTAACTCAATTTCGTGTTATTTGACTTAAACTAGGGCATGCTTATTACGCCAACGTAAAACACGTCGTATGATAAGAGTCTATTTTGAAGGAGATTGAGAATCAACGATTGCGTTTCCACACACATAAGGATTAAATCAATATTTTATCTGTGATAGTATAACTATACGCTGTAATTACTTGAGAAATGTATTTAGTGGCTGTGTGTGTGTTATTTGGAGATTACTGTGATTTGGTCGTTGTGGAACATTTTGTGTGCCACGAAGGGTACTAAATTCATTTATTGTATTTATATAGCTTTTTGGTGAATTATTCCCATAAAAAAGCTGAATGTATTCTAATTTGTTTTCACAAATGTGCCGATACTTAGTCTACGCCCACAGCTAAACATAAGATTTCCAATCACTTAGCAACCATTACCTGGTCGATATACATAACTGGCTTCAGATGTAATTCGGCTGAACTTTTAAAAGCACGCCCAATTATTCTGCAGACCGCACTTAGTGGTTTGGTCAACAATTTGTGATGTCCCGTTCGTGTTGCTGTCTGTGCTATTGGAGTATGAAACGGATGATCCAATTGGCAGTAGACCAATCACCTAGCAGGGTTTATTGTAACACAGATGGGTTATGTAAATATTTCAGTATACTTTGTTTTAGTGTGTATACTCGGATCTTACCGTATACCTGCATGCATCTTGACATTACACCGTATACCTGCATTCATCTTGACATTACACCGTATACATGTATTCATCTTGACATTACACCGTATACCTGCATTCATCTTGACATTACTCATTCCAGGGTTTGAGTGTGTATCGTATGGCTGACGGCCGTGGCTCTCATTACTGTGTTGTCACTACGCTTGAGTCAGACAAGACACAGAGCCCAGAAGATACATACAATGAGCTAAACCAGGTGAGTGGAAATGTTAATGACTTACCAGAATGACGATGCTGATATTAAGCGGTTTGCACTCCAACATATACCTGATAATATTCGCTTTTGAATTTTCCCCGATAAAAAACTGCAAACCGCCTCTTTGATGTCACGTTTAACCTCCTACGCACTTTATTTTGTAAATCTCGTCCTTCTCCGTATATCTCCGTATATCGTATACGATATTGCCGTCAGTGATTGAATTTCACCCACTTCGACACAAAGTAAGCCAAGTATCCTAACACTTGGATTGTCGCACAGGGATGCACGAACATTCATATGTGTGACCCGCCATATCAAATCCAGTCGTAAGTCGGGATTTTTTTTACCCTGTGCCAATGCATTCTCTTATATATGCGAGTCGACCATAGGTCGCCTCGCATATATAAGAGAATGCATTGGTCTAACAATTTTTTACAATTTTAATAATTTTTTCTTGTATTCTTTAACAATTTTATAATTTCACCCATACAGAGCCCCAGACAAACATGAGCAGATGACACTATTCTATATGCTTCTATATATCTGTGGGGCTCCCTGCAGGGTAATGGATTAAAAAATGATAAAAAATTGTTAGGCCAATGCATTCTCTTATATATGCGAGGCGACCCATGGTCGACTCGCATATATAAGAGAATGCATTGGCACAGGGTAAAACAATACCGACTTACGACTGGATTTGATATGACGGGTCACATGTACACATTCGTCGATACAATTTTCCAGAGTTAGAAACACAAATTAGCTGCAAGTCACTTTATAATTATACCCCTTTTAAATAAAAAATGTGGTATACTGTTTTGCATCTGTCCGCCCTTTGCGTCGGTCGAGCCATTCGTGCTTTCTTAGGTCAGTCCATATTCGTGAGGGATAAAAAAGTGCACCAACCAAACTTGTGTAAGGGCTAGTTACACTGTTTTAAATTAATGTCGGTTGGACGGTTTCGGGCCGTCATAATCGACGGTCCCATACTGTTTCATCAGTTTGACGGTTTTTTACCGTTATTTGATGTGCCCATGAAAATTGTCTAAATTTAATATTTTCGTGATTCAAAGTCATGCCGTCAAAATTCAATAGTATATTTATAGGCAGCCATAGTATATACGACAATGACTCCATACAGTATGACTGAATCTTAATCTGCTGATATTGAATATGTATTATTAATCCGGCATTCATTCTGTGTTAAGTGGGTCGGTACGTATATTCATGAGTACGTTACCGGTATTCTCATTCCGGGGTTAAGTTCCCGCTTTATCACTCAGCTCATTTATTCTCCATTTATCGTTGCGTATTTGCTCGCAAACTATTGTTTTTCTTTGGGAAACTGTTACCTTTTCGATTGTGGACAGTTGTTAAGACGGTCTGATTTCGGTTCCTTTGATAACCGGACAAGTTTCAATTCTACGAAAACCGGCATGGCATAATCATTGACAATTTCAACTAAATTCGAGAGTAGAGATTCATACCAATACATCATGGCGTGATCCGGGGTCTGACTTCATTCGACTCAGTGATGATGTTGGAATTGACAGTGTTGTGACTTAGTATCAACACACTGGCACATTTACTGACACAGGAGGATACAGGTACAATTAACACGAACTTCGATGTCAACCAACAGTAACAATAATAACAACGACTCAACGAACAACTATCACTATTAGAATGTTGACAATCCAGTTGACAGTGTACTGAATCTGATTGTTTCAAAGCACATGCATGTCCATTTACAAGAGAGGATATACATGTACATGTACTGTACGCACCAGTGTAATTCACAAGAGCTCAAATGTCAACAACAACACCGTAAACAATGAACTGACACCGCGCAGTGACGGGTGATCACATATATACAATTCCAACTTTACAATTACACGGATCAATTCATCCCGTGTTCATCAATTTTCATTGGAACGTGTGGATATGAAACATTGTCACCATTTGCCATGTTATTGTCAAATTACTACGACAATTTGCCGGGAGTACACAACTGGTTGGATGTTCTTATCAAACTATCTTTGGCTGACTCACTGATATTGATACTAAGTGTTGTGATACCAGTATACAGTTTGGTGCATCATGCTTTAAAATTTCATGGAAAATGTGCGACTACAGGAGAACATTGTCGCCAAGTCATTGCGAACAGTTATTATGGGATCTGCTGTTTTCTTGAAGGTTCCAATCCCAACTAGCTGTTATTGATATACAGTACCAGTCAAAAGAAGTGGTATATTAAGCGCGCTATTTTCGCGCCCAATATCGCAATAATATTGCAAGTGGAAACACTTTTAAGCATGTCGCTTGTGATATTATTGCAATATTTTGCGCTTAATATCTTAATATTTTGCGCTTAGTATTGAGACATCTTGCGCTAAAAATTGTGACATTTAAATCAAATTATTGCTTCTTCTATATTGTTTATTGTATAAATAGAGACAATGTTTTAGATATGTATATAGTAATATAGTTGTAAATGCTATATGTACACTATATGCACAGTACTTATCATATATAAATATAACACTATCGGGTCTGTATGAAATTTAGCGCGCTTAGTATCGCAATATTTTGCGCTCTACTTTGCAATAATAAGCGCGACAGATTTTTGGTATTGTGCTATAATCACGCCTTTTTCTAAATTAAGCACGCTCAATACCGCAATAAAGGTGCGTCTAAAAATACCACTTCTGGCTGGCACTGTATTGTCATGATGTACGGATTCACCTATTAAAACAAAAACTGTTTACAAGTGACTGGACAATTTCACGCCTTACATATTACCAAAAAGTATGCCATTAAGATATTTTACTGTTACATGTACATCAATTTGAAATTTAACTGTGAAACATGTAGCTTTGTTCTTGTTATGGCTTAAAAGGGCATGCCGATTCATTTTTAGAATGGTCGAAATTAGTATTACTCATAACTGAATAGTGATGAGTTGGCTTATCAGCTATTACTAGTATCGTTTTTTATTTACAGCCATATTGATATAGTAGTACGAGGCAGATAACAAGCTTGATCCTCTGCAAACTGCAAAGTATTGTCTATCACATTATGCATTGATTATTTACATTTCATCATAACTACGATCATAACATAAGAACTAAGATGTATTTTTCAGTTACGAATAATACTAGTTTCGACCATTCAGAAACATATGAATCGTAATGCCTACCGGGAAATCATATTGTCACCATGGGAAGTTTTGGGAATCTGGCTAATTCTATTATATATTAGCAAATTACGAGCAATAAATTGGTGTTGACCCATGAAAAATACCATTGGTCTGACCTTTATTAGTTGCGGTCTAAATATTAATTAAACGGTGTTGAACCGTAAACAATACAACGGTCAGACAGTTACTGGTTACGGTCTGCCAGTTACTTAAACGATTTTATACCGTGGAACATGCTACGGCCTGACCATATGTTTAACGGTCAAATGTTGGCAGCGATGTTGCGCGGTCTCAGACCATTAAAGCGACGGTCTTTTTTCTAACAGTGTAGAATATTTATATTAGCATACCACACATATACAAGATATATTATCTCTGTATACTCTGTGTATTAGTCATTTAATGTGTATGTAGCTATGTGTTATGCAATGATCCATTATTGGAGGAAAATAAAACATTATTAGTATATGTATTAGGAACGTCCATGGTTAAGTAACTTGCATACAGGACAACCTGGCCGAGGGTTTAAGGACAGCATGGACATAGTTTCTGTCCAGCTTTTCGTGTTTTTTTAGCAATTTGCGTTTGAATGATTTAAATACAACCAAAAGCAGTTCACATGACATTGCACATAGATGTTTAAGGGCTTAAGCTCATGAACCCAAATGGCCCCTAAGTTATATATACACCAACATGCTAAGCCCATAGGACCCTTTAGTCGGTGCGGACGCACGCAAACCATAAAGCATTTAAACACCATATCGTTGGCCTTGCCGTGCATGCGTCCATGCGTCCGTCCGATGTATGTTCGTGTCATAACTTGAACAGTAGTGCTCAGATCTCAATGATTTTTTTTGTTTACAATTGAAATAAAACATTTAAAGACATATTGTGTACTTGTTCGGGTGCGTAAAACTGATAAGTTAGTATTCGGGCGCTATGACAACTGGAGGAATGTAACATTCTACTAACATCGCCGAAAATGTGAAGCAAATTGACCGTACCACTCCATAGTAAACATCGTCAGAACTACGCTCAATTATGTATATTTACTACTCGATTCGGGACGCATTTATCGGCGCTAAACTAACGAAAACGATTTAGACATCCAGAGTCACTGCATTTAATTAATATATAGGAATGACGGAATGTGTTGTCAATCTGGATATAATATTTGTAAAAATAACTACTTTGAGCAAGATTAGTAACCATTTAGATTTGATCACCCTACCGGAGTGTTTCACATCACTTTAAAGTGTAGATTTAAATTATTAACGGGCAGCTACATTATGTTAATACAAACACACCATATTTTACAAAGCGTCGCAAAACATAAGAAATACCAAACTAAGCGGATGGACTACAGAATATCCTGGAGGAGGGGCATGTTCGTAACGTACGACACTGCTCATATTAATCATCTCAATTGTACGATCGAATTATGTTTATGGTATATGAATTGACATCGTCGTTTCAAACAGATCCACGTTACGTGTTTCTCATTTAACTGCATGTGTCCTGCGTCTTTACTCAAACGTTCTGAAGTTCAATGCTCTTCATGTTTTTGGTTGCAGGAATCTGTAGATAAAAACAGAATACAGGCAGTTACATATGACAACTCTACAACTGATGAGGTAAGCCATGCCTATTATGCGTTGTCACCGATCGCTGGTAAGCAGCTCATATATTTTCAATTTCATATATATGTTGAAATTTATGTTAATGGTCACTGGCATTTTATGGCTCGTCGTATTCAAATTCGCGCAGTAATATGTTTCGCACACACGTCGGTGCGCAAATTTGAATCTGAGCAAAAAATAGTACGACTCTGAATTACAAATATAGAACAGGGAAACATGAGAGTTGTGTTGAAAGCTACAAAAACGAAACGTTGAACACTAAATAGACAATTATATACGCATATATATTTAGGCATGTGTATAAATTCGCTCAACTAATATACAAAAAATCAAAACCATTGCTCAATGCCTATGGACGTACAAATCTTGGTATCGTCGACGATGTTCAAATGCTTGTAAGAAATGCACATATTCTACATGTAGATTGCATTCACCAGCTGGGGTGACCCTGTGACCATAAAGTCTGAGTTATCTATGTCATCACAACTCGCAACCAAGTGTTGATTTTTCTAATGTCAGTTGTCTTCGCGGTTGTGGATTTCTGTTTTCGAGTTAATTACCTGGTGTCCAGTCCATAACTATTTCAATATCAGAATCATTATTTGGAGCATATTAATATCCACGATCGCAACATATTGATGATGTAGTAATGTTTTACACGATGTAAATCCACTGTGATCGTGATTAATGTACCCATGTATCTTGAGAAACAAAATTTCCTCCCACACCATGTGCAATGCAGACACCATTGTAACATGAACGAGAATCACGGTCAGCTATATGTTAGGTTTGCTATGTCACATGAAACCCATATTATATCATTAAAAAGCCATTATATATTTTCTTATCTCTCACTGGCGACGAATAAGCGCGGGGTTCCCGCTAACTTGGCAGCGCACCAAGAAATTACTTTACATTGAATTAGGCGGATTAATACTATTTCGTAAAGCTGCACATGACAACAACACCAGACATTGCAAAATGATTGCTTTGTTCGTTAATTGTCCACATTCGTTATACTAACCACAACATACACAACAACAGAGAGGCAAATTGGAACTATATTTTACTGTCGTATACGGTTATGAAGCGTCTCAGCCAACAATGGATATGTTTGTATTTTTAAGATTTTATTAAGAATTTTGATTTGTTTTGTTCATTGATATATACATGGGCTTCAATTCGTTATGACGGGATATAAGAGTTTGTGAAACGAGTTTGATCAATTTGATTCACAACTCTTCTACGACTCGTTCTTAATCAAAGTTATCAAACTCTTATATCCCAACATAACTCGTTTGGGATCCTTTATATCTATTTTGTTTAGTTTGGTAATAAACTACAATTAAGAACAGTAAATTTCAAGGAGAGAGCATATAACATTAGTCTAAAAAATGAGACCCATTCTTGTAAACAACCAAACTTAAAATGCAATTACAGAAGTGTGTTACAGTTACATGTATAATTGTTTTGGATATTTTTACAACTATATCAAAACACTATGTAAAGAGTTTGTTTGTGATAAGCAAACACTTAAACCGTGGTGACTGATTCGCGGTGACTAACTCAAGGTTGAGGACTATAGCGAGCATTAGGTGTAATCAACATGATGGTAACAGTTTTATACAAATCTCACCATATACGACCATCATTCACTGCGACACACCATATCGCCGTTAATCACAGCGAACGGTCTATATTATGTAACGGGAATAGCATTACATACATGTAGTTATACAATTTCCATAAATTGTTATTTCCACGGCCATTAAAATATGAACAGGTCAATTATTAATATCTTGTTAATATTGTTCTAAAATATATTGTCAACGATTGCCAGTGGATCGCCCCCAACAGGTGGCCCAGTCGGTAGAGTGCTCATCACATTGCCTCGTTATAGGCGGCCCAGGGACATTCGATTCCCGACAAGCGCGGATTCGTAAGGGTAATCCGATTCATGTATCTGGTCAAGTTTGTCAGTTGCTTTCCGGTGGTCGGTGGTTTCTACACGCGGTGATGTGATTTCCAGGTGAAATTGACCCTCTGAGTGGTCTTTCTTCCACCCGTAAAACTGGCAACGTCTTGATGTGGCATAGGGCTGAAACGACGATAAAGCCCAATCATTAGACTCATCATTGCATCGTCCTGGACAGTCTCCGGGATTTCTGTTGATTCATATTAATCCGGTCAAAGCGAGTACACTTGATAAGTGTGGGATTTCGTACATCTGGCTAAATCGAAATCATGAAATAGATGACCAGGAAGTTAAAAGACAATATATCCAGAAATGGTATGCCTATGTAGACATATTAACCAGCGAAAAATTGTACAAACTTCTGAAACGGGAATTTGAAAAAGAAAGCTACTTATCTAAATGTGATGATTCGTGTGTAATAACTCTAATCCGATTTCGAACAAGTCATCACACTGTGCCTGTCTAAACCGATCGGTGGAATGGCACAGCTAGAAATAAACGAATTTGTTTATTGTGTCAACATGACAGTTATCATTATATATTCCAGTGCACATATTTTGACAAAGAAAGATACTGATGCATCGATCATATCGACAGTGCCCGAGCATGTATAAACTCAGAATTTTACTTTCAAATACTAAAATGTCAATTAACATGAAATTATGTAGATTCATACAATATGTATTTAAAGAAATCCGAATCATATCCGCTTAGCTAACTCGTGCTGTTTTTGTGTCTAATTTTATATATTAATTTGTATGTTCCTTCTCACAATGTTGACCGAATATGTAAAATGTATCTATCTATCTACATCGGATCACCGCTACAACAATCACCGTTAATCCTTATCCGCAGTGGATTTATTGCCACCCCCCACTGTGTTACGTGATTTGCTACTTTTTATAGGAGAGCGATGATAGTACGGTGTGGTATCAATTCACAGATGCTAACGTGGAGCAGCGTGGTTTCCTTAATGACGATATGAGGGCTGCGTGTTTCGGGAACAAGATGTATTGGGGAATCAAAACGAACAAACCTGGTAAGTAGGCACAAAGCGTTTACATAAATTGTGTTGCTACCCATAACTATGTTATCAATTGTATTGGTACCCATAATTGTATTGGTACCCATAATTGTATTGGTACCCATAATTGTATTGGTACCCATAATTGTATTGGTACCCATAATTGTATATGTTATCAATTGTCAATGTTCGCATAATGAACTACGACTGATGATAATCACTTCCATTTTACATCGGATGTGTATATATTATATAGAGGATCTACAACGAGTCCCCAGTTTATAGCGGAATTTACAAAACGAGTCCAGTAAATTAGGTCTGGGCTGAGCCTTTGGCGAGGTCCAAACCTAATTTACTGGACGAGTTTTGTAAATTCCGCTATAAACTGGGGACGAGTTGTAGATTCTATTTATTACATGATCCAAAACATCGACAAAACATACTTAAATCAACAAATGGGACACGGAACTAACATCGGCTTCTATAAGGCATGCGACGACGTTTCGCGTAACTATTCGTTGTTTGTCGCGTAAAGAAATAGTCCCAGAAAAATAAAGACTCTTTGGCGCATTGAATGGCGTATATTTAATGACATAAGTTTTCAAACTCTTCATTCTGATAGTTTGTTGGAAAAATATTGGAAGCCAATATATTTTGAGACGTAGCGTATGGAATGTTAACAGACCACAAACCGCAAGTCAAAGGTCACCTGGCACTATTTCCTGTTATTAAACGAACGTTTAATATCACAATTTATAGAATGGGTTTATTGAATGGAATAATGGTAGAATCATGTAATAAATAAACAAATGCAATTTTGTTTTCGTATCCAAGTTGCACCAATGTATTACTTTACTAGCAGGCCATTGCCGTTGCATTGCATCCGTGCCAGTGGTCAAGGCATCGAAGTTCATAGCACAGCGATTAGCTAACAACGGTTCACTGAATGCAGCGTCACGTCCATTGCCATCACGTCATCATTCTGACGGCCTTCGGTTGGTTTAGAAAGAATTGTTTCAATTTAAACGGGGTGTCTTAATAACGTTTCCGTCATTCACGGAATCTGGCGATGTGAGATTCAATCATAATTTCCGGTACCGATTCAGACATTGTTTTATCAGTGAGCTGGCCCATAGTGTGTACGCATGCGTCAGCTCCAGCTGGACAACTGACCAATCAGCATGGTGGTAGTTGGATGTATCTGTTAAGAAAGTGATGAGCGAACTAGAATCGTGGATTCAAAAAAGTTTTGGATAAGTTTGTGACTAGATTACGTTACTCTCGACAGTGCATTGTTGTATTTTACGCGCGTTGCTAATGACACTGTGACCCATTCAAAAATTGTGCACCCTTAAGCGGTCAACGTTTGGTTAGTCGACAACTAAAGTTAGTAGCAGCTCTCGGCCAATCAGAATGCCTGTTTCAGTGAGAAATATTCAACTTGAATTACATTCTGAAACAAATCATATTCATCGCATCATCTCTTCTGAGCACAGCCATCCTCAACTTTCATTGGCAATTGAATATATACTAAATATAGAAATACTGATATATATTCGTTATACGTATATCAAAAGAGCAAGCTGTATATATACTGGAAAAGTGGGGGAATATAAAAGTTTATTAAATGAATAATTATACATGCCAATGATTGATACGGTAGCACTATCAAATGTGCTACAAAAAAATAAAATGCAGTATAAGTTATTAGTTTTAAATTAATTACAATGACCAACTATAACATATTACAATACACGTAAAATTTGTCTATAATGTATTTATAATGAACAATGAATTTATGCATTCATACAAAATAAATAATCCAAAAAACTTTCATTAACAGAGAAACGCCAGACAGATAGTGGGACTAAGATAAGAAATAAGAGAGCCTGTTTCAGAGTTCGGTACTGCAGATTGTACCGCATCGGATCTTGGGTGTTTTGGTATTGCTGGTATGGGTATTATTGCATTGGATAACGATGATGACGCTGCTTGAAGAGGATGGTGATTATGATGACGGCATAACTATGTAATCAGGAGGGTCCATATTATATAGTATATCGTCGGTATGCTTCCAAAAGGAATACCCCAGGAATATCAAGTTGTAGAGGAGTCGCAAAAACTATCTATTTTTGGATCTAGAATTTGTATCTACCAATAACTTTGCACAATAACCATTGTCAGTATATGCTTGCCTATAAATAGCGGAAAATTACCGAAACGTAAATTGTCGTATATGTATCTCTAAGAAGCTACAGTAAAATACGATTTTGATATTTCACTGTAGCTTTTTGTTATTTCACTGTAGCTTGCGAATGACGTCATGACGCCATCACTTAATAGCGGTTTGCTACCAGGTGATCGGGGTCAACCAGAAGTTGATTTTCGTGTATTTAATTTGATGTGATATCAGAATGATGCACAACTTAGCCTTCGTTAGTCTCTGTCACTCGAGATAAGGAGATACGCCCTCCAGACATTGTTCTTAAAAACAATTAAATCAGAAAATAAAAATTACGACATTTTAGAGTAAACTAAATTGTTTCGCAGAAAAACCAGTTTCGACATTTTAGAACACGAATTTCCTGACAAAATGCGAAAAATGGCATTTCGAATTTTTGAAATATTGAAAATGTTATCTGATGACCTTATGTAATGGAAACTGTAGATTCCGAACATGCAACAAACAGTTTCGCGCCAAAATAGTAGGTACGATCTTTTAGAAGCCCGCCGACGATATACATTTTTTTTCTATTCTATCTTTTTAGTAAATATATTTCTTTTGTAATACCCTGTATTATTATGGATCAGAGAATAAAGCATACAACAACCAGTAAAGAATAAACGCATCGAATGAAAATAAAGTGTTTAATCCCTTCATTACTCAAAAGTGTCTCATTGTGGTGTGTATGATTGATGTAGCTAATGGGGCGACAAAACATAGGATTCCAATTTATTCATTTGTAGGGAATGTTCGGATATGTTTATATGCCGTTTATTATCCCCGTACACAAAGTTTGGCAGGCGATATACAATTGGACTATGTTCGTCAGCCAGTCGGTCCGCTCTCACCAGAGCTACATTGTGCGGTATGCAGGGCAAGTTGATAGTGGGATGATTTCAAATTGTTGGGTGCAGCACATAATTCATTGTTTCGTCTGTGTTATATTGAGTATAGTGTGTTTTTTGGGCATGCTGGGAAAACATCGAACCGTTTAAGTGTCCATCTTTCACACTGACGTAGTGTTATAATGAATACACATCTGACCAAGTGTCCATGCTGATTCGCTATGATGTTGGCGTGTCGTGCTGAATTGGTTAAAATGTGAGAATTATTTTGTTTTAAAGTTAACATTTTCGCGTCCTCTGGGTAATCAGAACGAATATAAATAAAGTGTTTCGAACATTCAATCACATCTACCTGTAAAATGTGTTATCATTGGCCGCGTTGGCTGTTGCAAACCGACATTATCCAAGAAGGCTATTTATCTAATTCATGTTCTTTTGCCAAAGCAACCATAGCTAATGAGCCATTAAAACATTATGTTTAAATGCACGTGTATAATCTTGAACGTTTGATACAACTAGACACTAGTCTTCACCAATTCGCTCGGATTAGTTACCGCTGCAATAATGACAACTCTAGAAAAAGATAACGGTTCTGTTTCTTAACGGCATAATTGTGACAAACCAACGTCATACATGTAGCAACTCAGCACGACACACACCATCATTGAAAGTCGGCGTGACACACTAACAGCATTGAAAGTCGGAGTGACACACTAACATCATTGAAAGTCGGCGTGACACACTAACATCATTGAAAGTCGGCGTGACACACCAACATCATTGAAAGTCGGCGTGACACACCAACATCATTGAAAGTCGGCGTGACACACCAACATCATTGAAAGTCGGCGTGACACACTAACAGCATTGAAAGTCGGAGTGACACACTAACATCATTGAAAGTCAGCGTGAAACACCAACATCATTGAAAGTCGGCGTGACACACACCATCATTGAAAGTCGGCGTGACACACTAACATCATTGAAAGTCGGCCTGACACACCAACATCATTGAAAGTCGGCGTGACACACCAACATCATTGAAAGTCGGCGTGACACACCAACATCATTGAAAGTCGGCCTGACACACCAACATCATTGAAAGTCGGCGTGACACACACCATCATTGAAAGTCGGCGTGACACACCAACATCATTGAAAGTCGGCGTGACACACACCGTCATTGGAAGTCGGCGTGACACACCAACATCATTGAAAGTCGGCCTGACACACTAACATCATTGAAAGTCGGCCTGACACACCAACATCATTGAAAGTCGGCGTGACACACCAACATCATTGAAAGTCGGCGTGACACACCAACATCATTGAAAGTCGGCGTGACACACCAACATCATTGAAAGTCGGCGTGACACACCAACATCATTGAAAGTCGGCGTGACACACCAACATCATTGAAAGTCGGCCTGACACACCAACATCATTGAAAGTCGGCGTGACACACCAACATCATTGAAAGTCGGCGTGACACACCAACATCATTGAAAGTCGGCGTGACACACCAACATCATTGAAAGTCGGCCTGACACACACCATCATTGAAAGTCGGCGTGACACACCAACATCATTGAAAGTCGGCGTGACACACACCATCATTGAAAGTCGGCCTGACACACCAACATCATTGAAAGTCGGCGTGACACACCAACATCATTGAAAGTCGGCCTGACACACCAACATCATTGAAAGTCGGCGTGACACACCAACATCATTGAAAGTCGGCCTGACACACCAACATCATTGAAAGTCGGCGTGACACACCAACATCATTGAAAGTCGGCGTGACACACCAACATCATTGAAAGTCGGCGTGACACACCAACATCATTGAAAGTCGGCGTGACACACCAACATCATTGAAAGTCGGCGTGACACACCAACATCATTGAAAGTCGGCGTGACACACACCATCATTGAAAGTCGGCCTGACACACCAACATCATTGAAAGTCGGCGTGACACACCAACATCATTGAAAGTCGGCGTGACACACCAACATCATTGAAAGTCGGCGTGACACACCAACATCATTGAAAGTCGGCGTGACACACCAACATCATTGAAAGTCGGCGTGACACACCAACATCATTGAAAGTCGGCGTGACACACCAACATCATTGAAAGTCGGCCTGACACACCAACATCATTGAAAGTCGGCGTGACACACCAACATCATTGAAAGTCGGCGTGACACACCAACATCATTGAAAGTCGGCATGACACACCAACATCATTGAAAGTCGGCGTGACACACCAACATCATTGAAAGTCGGCGTGACACACACCATCATTGAAAGTCGGCCTGACACACCAACATCATTGAAAGTCGGCGTGACACACTAACATCATTGAAAGTCGGCCTGACACACCAACATCATTGAAAGTCGGCGTGAAACACCAACATCATTGAAAGTCGGCGTGACACACCAACATCATTGAAAGTCGGCGTGACACACCAACATCATTGAAAGTCGGCCTGACACACCAACATCATAACAACTCGGCATGACACACCAACATCATAACAACTCGGCATGACACACCAACATCATAACAACTCGGCATGACACACCAACATCATAACAACTCGGCATGACACACCAACATTATAACAACTCGGCATGACACACCAACATTATAACAACTCGGCATGACACACCAACATCATAACAACTCGGCATGACACACCAACATCATAACAACTCGGCATGACACACCAACATTATAACAACTCGGCATGACACACCAACATTATAACAACTCGGCATGACACACCAACATTATAACAACTCGGCATGACACACCAACATCATGTTTGTATGGAACCTTCCAAGGGTCGGTGGTAGTTGAGTCATGGGATACATTGTGGAACACCATATTCCTGATGAACCGATAACAGCCGACCTTCACGCATGGGACTAAGGCTACGTTGTCACACCTCGTCGTGAATGATAATTTTTTGATTCTTAACATATTTTAAATATCAGAACACTCAACAGTAGCCAACCATAATCATTCTGATCCCTTTCGGCCATAGTCAACATATCCTCGCATAAATACTCACATAATCGACATATAATGTGAAGTTGGTACAACATGCGATCGTGTTATTCTGAAATAAGCAGCGATATGTTTTCGTTTTATGGCGCGAGCCACAGTGAAAACACATACCAAAGAGCGTACACCCGATTGTTATTGAGTTGGCTTATTTGTGATATTGTCCGTAATGTCGATAATGTGACTAAAATATTATAATTGTCAGGACATTATCGAATCAATATGAGACGATTCTAAGCAGATTATATACCTAAAATAAATTTATTATAAGCAGATATTGTGCTGGTTTTAGGGGGGAACAGGCTGTTCTGATCACTTCCGATAAACAATTGTGTTATTATGTGTCATTCCACATGGTCAGTCCATCATGTGGAACAAAATAGATAACTCCCCTTGCACCCAAGTACGATGCCGCTTGCAACAAGTCTGCAAATAGCGTGTCTGTCATTTGCAGAATGAGGTCCCCAGATGGTGAATTTAGTGATGCTATCCCACACAACGGGCTAGCATCACCAAATTCACCCTCTGGAGACCTCATTCTGCTTAAGCCTCATCTTCTGGGAAGTATCTATAGTCTCAAATTAACATTGTTTTAGTTATGTTTTCCCTTCGGAGAAGTTTCTATATCCCCTAATTTGCAGAAGATAAAATGCATAATCAAGGTGCCCAATGGGTGAACAACATATACTGCAACAGGGGAACTTCAATCTCATCCTATGTCTACCATAGCAGTTGAGGGACTAAGCAGAATGAGGTCCCCAAAGGGTCAATTTGTTAGCGGGGTAGCATCACGAAATTCACCATCTGGGGACCTCATTCTGCAAATGACAGACATGAGGTACTTAATATTTGGTGCCAGTGGATGTGAACACACAAACCGTTGTGAAAACTCCACTTTTTGACGTACTAAAATATATAGTTTCCACTCAATAGAATAGTCATATTGAAAGAGGATGTAGACGATGTTTTTATATTGATGCTACTAATTGTCAGTCTTAAAAATATTAGAATGTTGTATGCGCCTAGTTAATTCCGAATAAATCCCGTCAACAGTTCATCTGCGCCGGCATCATCTATTGTCGTTTTGCCACGGAGTGTCGCATCTAGGCATCTAGCACAATGTTGTGCTGACAACACACTAGCATTCATTGAAGTTGACAACATGGCTGAATGGGATAGCCAGTGTATTTATCGAATTGTAAGTGTTTGAGCTCTTTCGCCTTCGGGGACCAAATATGCAATAGGGCTTCAGTGTAATCTGGTTAAGGCAAGAATCAAAGAGTGTAAAGTTTAACAAATTTGCGCGAACTGATTCTCTAACTCAGTGGCGTAGGAAGGTTATAATTATTCCTACGGCCCATAGGTATAATTCCATAGCCACGCTTGCGCGGCTCCGAGGCGCGTGAAGCGCCGAGAAAGGGGGGTGGTATGGAAGTGGGGTGTCCCCCTTGCAAAATTGGGAAATTTTTAAATATTAAACATTGAAATGGCGCTTTCTGGTGCATTTTGGCGTAACCAATGTTACATTACACATGCTGGGAGAAAAGAATGAAACGTGCATCAATACAGACGGATAACATGATATATAGTCAACGACGTTTCTTCGATAAGAACTATAAATTAAGCAGCATGGCATCGTAGAAGTTCCACATTCCGTGTTTTATGACTATCCCCAATCTCACCATTCCCATGTGTGTAACAACAAACAACTTCACTGGTGCGAATATTGGTACGGCCAAAACCGTCCGGCCGTACCCGCTCCTACGCCACTGTAACTATAAATAATAGTAGGCGGATATAAATCCTAAGTTCAACAAATTTGACCATTAGCATTGTGGGTACCCTAACATACATCCAAATAATGCCATGACCTCTCAATATTCCGATCAGAGCTGTGCCAAACCAACACGCTGAAGAGGTGACACATCGGAATCTCAGCACAGGCAGATTAAGGGACTCCATGTAGGCAAGAATTATCACATAATATATGTGACCAGTACCTTTAAGAAAGGTCATTTAAGTGTGTGAGCCACTGTTCATGGATCCGAGAAACAACCTACGTAGTGCAAACTCTAATTGGATTTTGTTCAGTGTCTTCCATCAAATAGGTCATAGCTGTGGTGTCATTCCACATCTATTCGACCACTTGTACATGCGCATACGACACATGTTATAGAATATAAACACAATTTCGACGAAATAGTATACCCAACATATCCTTGCGCAGATGATAATCGACTTATAATGTGAAATACGACCAAATCGACTTATAATGTGAAATACGTACATAATGTGATTATTTTGTTCCGAAATAAGCAGATCATTGAGTCATAGCCGTTAGTTAATTTTATGGCGCGGGTCACAGTGAAAACACATGTTAAAGAGCGTTCACCTAAACAATCGTGGGTTGGCTTATCTGTGTCATTGTCCGCACATAATCTGCTTAAAATCGCATTATTATGATTCGATAATGTGACTGAAATGCTCTTATTTTCAGCACATTATCGACTCAAAATGAGGCATTTCTGAGCAGACTATCTGCCTAAAACAAGTTATGTATAAGCAAATACTGTGCATATTTTCGGGAGAACAGGCTGGAATACTATTGGGTTTTTAACTATTTGACGGTTTTACGTTGCTGGACTGCCCTGTGTATATCATACACATACATCCGCTTCAAGAATGGTTATTTGAACAATATAATAGCTCTTTAATGGCAAATAAATGATACATGTATATGTAACCGTACGTACGCCATGATTTGTGTGAATGTCTGGTCATTCATATATCAGACTGGGTGGTCAGAATAGGCATATCTGGTTTAAACAAGGTTTTAGTAGGAGTAAAATTTGGTTTTACTGTAGTAAAACTAGGTTTTAAGTGACTAAAACTAGGTTTTAGTGTAGTTAAACCCAGTTTTGTGATAAACTCAGTTATAGTTTCTGGAATTCGATCTCAATTAAAAGTATGATTTATTAGCGTGATAAACTTACATGTATGATAATATCTCTAATTATGTGTGGTGAATTGGGGATATAACGATAAGGAAACAAGTATATATATCTGATTTATCCGTACCATACGTCTCAGCTCGAAAATATACTTTCAAATATACTTTGAAAAAACATCAAAGTAAAACCACCATAACCCATGTTTTACTAAAACCTAGTTTTGTGGTTTATATTATTCGGCCGAGTGTTTTCGTCCAGTTTGATGTTTCTTCGCGTTTATGGGAGTGTTTTTTTTCAATTGGGGAAGGCGCTTATGCTCGGGTGTTTGTCACTCAATATCCATATGCAGTTTATGTACACATAGGAGAAATTCAGTGGAATTCGGGGAGGCGATGTCGGTACTTATGAGACAACTTCTAATAAATATGCCAGTGTGATGGATATTTCTTGCTATATAGGTTTTTACGATTCGCTCGTTCGGAGGTCGCTTTGGCGACAGAGAGCATGGAGTGATCGGACTGATCGACACTAACATGACTTTTGGAACTGATTCCTTAATCACAAATCCCTTTCGTAAATTTGATAGCATGGGTTGGTGGCCCGCCCAAATACGCACTAGAAATAATTTCGGCCAATTTGTTGATATGGGAGAGTGGCTCGACCCCATATAACCATAGAAACACCCCACCATCACATCCGGGTGGTGGGCTGCAACCCCGAGGGTTGAACATGGGATATGGACCATTTTCGAGAACGGTAAGGAATTCGGCCCGCTCCAAATACCCAATAGAAACAACCACCCTCATCACTGGGGGGGGGGGGGTACCACCCGATGGGGTGAAAATCAGAAAAATTGGTATGGACCATTTTAGTCCCTATTTGCAAATTGTTTCTTTCGATCAGCTTTACGGCATGGGTGGTGGCCGGCCCAAATACTCCATAGAAACACCCTCACCCAGGGGCTACCACCCAAGGGGATGTGAGATGGGCTATGGACCATTTTCGAGAACGGTGGGTGGACCACCCCAAATACCCCCTGCAACACCCCACCCCCACACCCCGTGGACCATACCCCATATTCACCCACTCGGTGGTACCATCCGGGTGAAGGGATTGGGTAGTTATATGGGGTATTTGAGGGCGCGCCACTCATCCATGCCGTAAAAGTGACCGAAAGAAACATTTTGCAAATAAGGAATAAAATGGTCCATACCCAATGTTCTGATTTTCACCCCAGCGGCTCTAATTGGCCTAAATACTTACCGTTCTCGAAATATGGTCCATACCCCATTTTGGCCCTCCTCGGGTGGTACTACTCGATGAGGGTGTGGTATTTGTGGGGCCACCCACCCATGCCGCACAATTTAACTTTTTTTTTTCTTCCGAATAATTAATAAAAGGTTCCATACCCATATTCATCCAGCGGGGTGGTACCCCCATGTATGAGCGTGGGGTGTTTCTAGGGGGTATTTGGTGCGGGCCACCCACTCCTGTCGTCAAATCTGCCGAATCCTTACTATTCTAGAAAATGGTCCATACCACATTTCCACCTCATCGGGTGGTACCCCTCGGTTGTGGGGTGGGTGTTCTATATATGGCGTGTTTTGGTCGGGCCACCCAGTCCTGTCGTCAAATTAGCCTAAATCCTTACCGTTTCCTAAAATCGTCCGTACTTAATTTTCACCCCCTCCGGGTGGTACATCCGGGTGAGGGTGATGGTGTTTCTAGTTGATATTTGGGGCGGGCCACCCGGCCATGTCGTCAAATTAACCGAAAGAGATATTTTCCGAATACGGAATAGGGAGTAAGTTCCAAACGTCATGATCGTCCATGATATTAGAGCATAACTAACCGCCATACAACAGTTTGTGAATTCGTCGTGATTTCTCGAAGCGCACATGTTATTCGCCTGCTTTGGAGATTAGATAGGGACAACAGGGCGCGTGACCAGACAACGCATTGACAAGTAGCCACCGAGAAATCCACCTCCACCAGTTTAAAAATAATTTTCTTTTTTTAAGCGATTTGAGTTCTACTATCGGCGATTTTCTTTTTTGTTTGTGCAGAAATGTTCTTGTCTGCTTTGGAAAGCTTTAATTGGTAATCAAGAATTAATTGATGTTTAGTTGCAAAAAAACACTTAAGACAGCTTCGTGTGACTCATTGATTGTACAAGAAAATGTCATAATGCTACATATATTGTTATACTGATGCATAGATTACCGCACCGTTGTCACCATTTGTGAACCGTCGATGGAAAATATATATTCTAAGTCGTCATGACTTCGCTGTTTTGTGTGAAAATATAGTAGTATATAACCATGATCGGTTGATGTTGCATCATCATATGATTGCATCAAGTGAGTTAATTGCATTTTGGATGCAGGAAATTTTATTTGACCTTTATCACGCACACTTTGATATAAAACCATGTAATGTGCATTCAAACTCAACGTTTTACTAGCTTTCGATTTCTGAAACATCTTATGGGTTATGCAAATAACAGATGTATTTATGTGATGTCCTTTCCCCGTAAAGCATAGCATACTTTTTTCTTCATCTGTATCACCTAACATGTCATCAGAAATGAAGAGGAGTGGTAATCTGTGTTCTAGTCTAGTTCATTGTCATCACCCGGAACCCCGTTTATTAACCCTTTACCCAACAGAACGGCCCTGTGCCAATGCATTCTCTTATATATGCGAGTCGACCATAGGTCGCCTCGCATATATAAGAGAATGCATTGGCTTAACACATATTAAAGAAAAAATGGTAAAAAGTGTTAAAAAAAAGTTTTTTTTAGGCCAATGCATTCTCTTATATATGCGAGGCGACCTATGGTCGACTCGCATATATAAGAGAATGCATTGGCACATGGCATAACTGTAACTATCACAATGTGCTCAATGAGCCGGTTCCAATGATACCCATATTTCCATGGTTTTATTGAGACAGACCGAAGATAATTTAGGCTGTTAGGGCGTTTCTGGGCGTTCTGTTGGGTAAAGGGTTAAAATTGAATATTTTTCATTTCTTGCAACTGACTAGAAATGTATTTTTCCATTTTGAATAGTACCAAACGACTTTGTGTGGAACAGGTTGGTACAAGTCATCTTTTTATTCAATAGGATAGGATAGGATATGTTTATTTACAATATACATACATGAATATCACAAATATATGAACAATAAATGCGAATATTTTGTATATTGCACGGGGATGATATAGCCCTTCCAGGCTGTCTTCCTGTCACCCCCGTTGGCATAGGTATCCCTATAGTGAATGTTTGAAGATGGCTTATATGTGGGCGGTCATCTCCATGTTAGTGCACATACAGTCATGGTTTGTGAAAATAATTATCAAGGGTATGTTACATATATTTTTTAAGTTGATGGGTACCAACCCGGACCATTGCTATATTTGTTCATAACAATCGGTAAATGGGTGATGTTTTGTGTGGTCATCGGGGAGGCAATTGAATGAGGTCATGGGGGGATCACACGTAGAGATAATTTACAATAGGTTATGCAACGCATAATACGTGTACATATCATGATTGCAGCATTTGTTAGCATGTACAGTCGGGGCATCCAATAGTTTTACATTTCACATTTTCACATTTTCAGAATAGTTTTTTATCATGTCTGTATGCAAGTTCTTCCTAAATAGATGTCTTGTCTGATGTGTAGTGTGTTCTTTTAATATATTGTTCCATATTGTGGCGAAAGCATGATGGGGTAGATTTTCACTGAAGATTATCGGCCCAAGAAATGATTACTCCAAATTTATTATCCATCAATTTAGAGGCGCTCCCACAGTAGTCAACATATTGGTGTCTATCGTCTAGGTAGCTTCGAAACCATGATTTTGCCACACCTCTGATGCCATAGTGGTCAAGTTTAGAAAGTAGAATGTCATGACTAATCGCATCGAATGCTTTAGATAGGTCTATGAATAAAGCTAGGGTAGAATGTCATGGGCGATCATATATATGTCTAAAAACAATTCATATGCTTGGTCCGCTGAATTACTGGTAAGGACTGAATTGAATTTACATGATTTTAAGAGGTTTTTGAATATATTAACATTTTCGGGGCAATAATTTATGTACATGGCTTTGTCAGTAGGAGGGTTGACTAATGTATGCCTATTTGATTCCGAGAGGAATGTACCAAAGTGGTCAGAAATGTCGCATGTAAGTATACCTGTTTAGAGGTCATCTCGTATATTGTTTGTGTATATATGATCTGTAAGGGTGGCCGAGTATTCTGTCATTGTCACAAATCCTCTCGTGAAGACATTATTTATGAATTCGATTGTTTTCGCGTGAGTCTCGAAGTTCAGTAGATAAATATTGAGGTCACCGATTATGTAAGATTTATACTTTTTTAGTTCTTCCAAAATATTATCGAATTTGTTCATAAATTGATTCATGTCTGCTTTTGGTGCTGTATTTGGTCGGTACATGCATCCTATTACACAATCATCATTCGCTCCTCTATTGATTTCTATAAATAGTGTTTCTATTACGTGCGGAATAAATATTGTTAGGTCTGGCCTGGCCTGTGTTTATAAGTTAAGTTGTCCATAATATATATACCAAAACCACCTCTGCCATCGTCGTCATCAGGCCGAGATTTGAATTATATGGGGTGATATCCGGCTAGTTGTCAGTCTGATGCACTATGACTTTTAAATATTTCTCTCAGAGCAATAATATCAAGGTTATTTTCCTCTGATTTCAAGTCGCAAAAAGGTTTTTGATCGCTTCAAAATTAGCGTTAAGGCTCCTACAATTAAGACCAAAAAGAGAGAATTTATTTCTCTTACTGAGTAATTCTTTAGTCTGATCAGGTGAATAGTACAATTATTTTGATTCCATAGTTGTATGTTGTCGACATGAGATTCATCCTCTTCCATTTGAGACCATATGACAGCAAAGTCGAAGGCGTGGTTATCCCGGACCTCACTCAATTTGATACTATTTGCAGCCATAAATGGTAATAGCTATTATGTCGGAATGTTCACCCTTGGGTAATGCTAGTCAGTGGTATCGTGAGGCATGACGTATGTGCGTGCACATGAAGACTAACGGGATGATCATCAGGTCGTTAATTGATTTCTTTGAACACTTTTTAGGTGGGTTTCTGTAACATAATAGATTATCATGTGGGACCCGACCAGTAATCCGGATACCGGTGCCAGAACGTCACATGACAAGCTATAGGCCTACATTTTATGTTTTCCGTTACATCGAGAGAGTGAGAGAGAACAAATTGAAACAGGAATCGCACAAATCACATACACAGTCAATCCACTCTAATACCGTATGTCTTAATTAGTATAGGTTATATATTAAGCAAATTAAGATCATGCACAATTGTTACTGTGGAAACCAACCCTCACTTTAAAAGTACTCATCATTGACGAATAGTTTACTTAGGAAATATTCAGTAGATAAGTTCAATAAGCGCTAAGCGCTTATAGACTATATCTTAGCATCCCAACTATTATCAGCAATGATTCAGAATGAATAGGAATATTTCTGCGTTCAGTTTGCGCTACGTGCGGTCTATGTATACATAGGCTACACATACACAATCATGCATATACACATAGCCTATATATATATGTCTGTGCATCTGTCTATCGTATTTTAAAATTAAGTTTCTCTGTCATGCAGATGAATTATTTCCAGTTCCAGCAATGCATACTTTTATAAATGAATGATATACTTCGTAAAGTGAGGGTTAAAAAAATGCATATTAACTTATATTATATACACATAATCTTGAGCAAACAAACAAAATGATATATATATATTGAGCGCACATTGAACATAATTATAAACGAATGTAGAGACTCAAAGAGATATAATATACAAAGCCAGATAATATTTGTCAGCATTTAGTATTAACCATATATATACTGGGAATGTAGATGTATATGTTTTCAATAACCAGTTTATCGAGACGCCGTCTATATGTACACATAGAGGCATTTATTTCTGGTCCTTACTGTACCGTACTAATTCTTTACGTTGTCGAATCAAAATATTATGACTGTTACGTCACTGGTTCTCTGCGCGGGCACGTGTTTTTCGTGCCGTGTGTTTTGTCGATTTCAGAGCCTGAGGTGAGAAGAGGGATATTGTTGTTATTGAGTTCAAATTGCTAATTCTTACTGCGGATTTGTTCTTAACGAACAATATTATACTTGGAATTATGTTGTGGAAAACTTCAATCTTGTTCGGCTATTCATGTGTGTCTTAGAAACATGTACACAGCTGTTTTTAGTTGTGTCAATGCATCAGTATTTCTTCATCTATAAACTGATAAAGTTAAGTAGGCCAGTGAACCACAACTTGGCAAGGAAAAATGGCTTGTGATGACACTTTGAAGTAGTGATGAAATTGGTTGTTCAAAAGGTATAAAGTTGCCAACTGTAGCAGTGAGTATTATCAAGATTATTTCACTTCTAGCACTGTCTATATACTAGTATTTGATAGAGATGTTTCGACGGTGCCCGATTACTGTATAAAGTGTATTCTAGTTATTCACTTATTGGTTTTAATATGCTAATTGTTCAAATGTCCCACGTGGTATCTCATCTACATCTAATCGGATTCGACAGTATGATAAGATCGTAACCGTTTACTACATTATGTATTCATGAAGTGTCGTAGAGATGTTCCGCAGATACAGTCTGCGAACTACAACTGTACATGTATCCCTCCAAAAATATAAGGATTTATTTGAGGCTAACTTGAAGGAAAAAGAAAATATTTTATTTTGCCTGTCGATCATAGTTTACTGGTATATCCCATAATTGGGTAGAGTTCTCAGTCAAATGTTCACACAATCCTACAAATGGAATTTTAATATTAATTTACATGTATTCTGATATGAAAGATATAAGAATACCTTATGTAATTCAAAATTAAGTAAAAACAAAAACACAATTTCTTTGACTCGTAACCCCAACCATGCATTTAATTTTCTTTTGACTACTATACCAGTATGTGAATATATTATTAGTATGTTACTATGTCATGTAAATTATATAATAGGTGACATACATGTAGTTGGATGTGATACACTCCCGAATCATGATTTACAACATCATCAAAAATTATCTCCACTATTCAGTGTCCAATCATCGATCTATATACGTCGATGTTTCCATTAATGTGATTGCTGTGACAAATTGTGATTAAGTTGGCTCCGGGCCATGTTTTACAATAACAAAATCCAAGGCTGCAAACTATATTTTTGATTGAGTAATATTCTATGACATACTAGTAGATTTATTCTGTGTGAAAAATTGTGCTTGAATAGGCTCCGTACCATTGTGTGAGCCCAAACATTCTAAAACATATACTATTAAATGTATTCATTGGGACAAGTTGTGCTTATATAGGCTCTGGTCCGTGATTTACAACAATAATATCCAAGACTGCCCACTGTTTTTAACTTAATAATGTTCTAAAAGATATACTAGTAAGTTAGTAAATTTATTCGGTGTTACAAGTTGTGCTTAGATAGGCTACGGGCCATGATTTACAACAAACTGGTTTTGACTCATTGTGTGAGCCAAACATAATTACATATACATGTACTGGTATTTTCATCATCAGGTGCAGTAATGTAGGTGAGGCTTCTATACCATTTTTCAACAACAACAACATTAAAGGTACTCAATCCGATTAGACGGTCCCATGTCATCAAATTACAACAACAACAACATTTCTTCAAAATACACTTTTGTTATCACAATCGAATAATTACAACAAAATAATGCTAACCGCTGTCAAATCCTTAATTTGATTAGACAGTCCCCTTATTTAATATCAAGTTACAACAATAACATTTCTTCAAAGTAATCTGTTTTGTCCCAGTACGTCGATTTGACGACTCTTCTGCGCCACAAATAATTACACATTTCGAGAAATAACAAATTTCAGATGTTGATATCTGATCACCCAGAGCCAGGGTGAGCCTCGATGGGTGGGTTCCTTGACCCGAATCAAATATTTTTACACCTGTTGTGAGATTATTCAAGGGTTGCAAGGAATGTCACTCGACTGAGGGTAGGATCCTAAAACCACTGGTATGCATGCATGCGATGATATGTCCTGAATACATATTGTGGAGTATGATACAAGATATCTACTGTAGTGTCAACTCAAAATATAGAAGTAATTGGTAGCCTGACGGCGGAAAGTTTTTAAAGGTCCCAATCACAAATAGGCCGTGTATACCAATTGAGAACAGTGGTGGGGTCTACTGCAAAAGGTCCAAAATGTAACTATATTAAAATCACAGCAGAAACACCGTCATCACAGTTAACAAATGGGAGAACATAATCGTAACCTGATGTTGGGCTATTATAAATTTAGAAAGTAATTTGGATAGCTAGCAAAGGGCCAAGAGAAATTTATAGCCAAAGGGTTCAATTTAGATTTAATAGTATACATGTGTGTTGTAATAGCAGAATAAAGAAATGTGTGCTTAAGTAGTGTGAAAAGATGTGTCTTGTGTTAAAATCGAAATTTTCATCGACGTTATCATCAGTTACATATCTCGGTGACGAATCCTCTAAGCGAGGAACCGCCGATTTTCGGGACGAAAATGCAAGAAACTAGCTCCGAGATCGTCCCCTTGGCGGGGAACGGGGAACGAACTATACATGTATGACAAACAAGGTGTTGTGTATAAGTGTGATATATTTATACGGGTAAATATCGATTAATTTTGATGTAATCGATTAGGATGTAAACAGGTATTATTACATAGAGTCAATGACAAAATAATGGTTCATTTGATATAAATTGATGTATGGATGAGATGATTAAAGCTATCTTGTAGTTAATGGAAGATTGCGTGTAGTAATCAGATATATGGACAAGGTTTCATACATTCGAAAAATACACGCAAAATACTTGAAAAGTAGCCAGAGTGGAGAAATCATTATCGAATAAATCAGTATAAATTTAGCGTGAATGTGTCCATAGCTATCAGGAAAGTAATCATGAATCAAAGATATTTAAAACCATTGAGAAGATAAACTATAGTTTATATTTACCAGTAATTCCAATCAAATATCTAATGAACGCGATTTAACTCATAGAAATTGAACAAAATTACGAGACTTCAAAATGTCGGAACATTCGAAAATGGCAGAGGTCTGAACAAGAAGGATGTCACGTGCGGTGTCGCACGTGAATTTTAAAAGGAACCGGTGCCAAATTCTAAAAATAGAACGATGGTCGATGATAGCGGAGGTATAACGGTATGTTACATGGGTGAAGTGAAATCTATGTATGACTATAGATAATAATGATATAATCTGTATAACACTTTCTTTCTGAGTTCATGGTTCATAGAAGTGAGTATTCTCCTACACAATCTGCCTTGTGGACAGGAAATGTTTACAATAATTCGACTGGTAACCTTATATATAAAGACGTTGAATTGAGTAATAAGACGGAATTTGACGGTACTGTATCTGCTGCCAACATATAAATGAATAAAAGTGCTACCATTTATACACATTATTATATTGGTCGAAACATTGTAAAAAGTCCGGAACAGAAATAATCTTTGTAAGGTTCAGTGGCTGTAAATCTTCGGGTGTCAGGTATAAAACAGTCGTCTTACTGACATTAGATAGGTGGCAGAACACTTCATTTTCCCAACTGGAATGAGACATCTGTATGTGAGAACATACAGGAGTGATACAGTACATTATACGATCGAATTGTGAATTTTGAGGATTATCAATAGGTATACAGGTAATCCAGAGACTAATTTTTTTAAATTTCATTAAAGATGTATGGTGGATTCCAAATAAGCCGGTGTGTTATAAGTAATATATCATAAATTATATATAGAAAATACTCTATAAGTAGTGGGATAGCTTTCTGTGTAGTCGTTTCTTAGTAAGTAAAATAGTATGGAGTTTAGTGCCAACTTTATGGCAAAATCGAACATTAGCAGGTAATTGCATTAAATTACGTGCCCTTTTATGGTTATTGGTAGACTTAGAGAATAGTACCGGTATATATACAGTAGATGGAGCGTCATTAGATTGGGAAGTGTTACCTAAATTTAGAGGAGATGCGCCTGTACTGGCGATCTGAGAAGCATGCCATAAACTATCTGGAGGTTGTGTACCACTTGTATTAGTAGGTATACATCCAAATTCTTTCTTAAAAATGACATCATAAGGGATGATTTGTTTAATGACAAAAGGTTCAGATAGCCACATCTAGTGAGTCTAATAAGAAATAGGCTAATGTAAAATAGGTAATCATCCCTACACGAAGAGTGTCTAAAGTATCTTTCAGATGTTGATATATGATCACCCAGAGCCAGGGCGAGCCTCGATGTGTGGGTTCCTTGACCCGAATCAAATATGTTTACCCCTGAAGCCAAAGAAATAGTAATTGTGGAGAGTTATTTCGGTTTATGCATCTTTAAAGACTATAATCTGAATTTTTGACTCATTGGATTATAGATTTAAATTCATCAGGAGCAGTAAATTGTCTTATGCTTTTCTGATTATATGATTATATTTTACGGTAATGAATCGAAGGCATGGCTTAATCCTAACAATATATATCAAGTCGTATAAACTCTCGTCTTTTTGACGCAATGTTCTGAATATCATTGTGCAATAAATTGTATTATGCTTCTCTGATCATTTAAATACGAGTAAGGTATACAATTAGGTCAACACATGTAAGACGTACCTTAATATGAACATCATAAACGGATTGCATAGCAAATACTATTTTCACTTTGCTATAGACACACAGCATATTACCATTTGATTTACCATCATCATCGTATATATTTTATTTACAAAATGTCAATCTCGCAGAGAACTGCATGCCTACCATTACAGTGTTGCTATAGCCAGGCGTATCCATTTGTTTCCCAGACAGTGGAACGTATGCACCTTTTATATATTTGTCAACAGGTTCAGTAATTCTCCAATTGAAGAATGTTGCTGTTGTCCCGTCGTGGTAAATCCACTTGTTAATTGTCGGGTCATACTCTCCGTCTATGTAGCCGGCAGCTGGAAGAAAACTAAATATAATACGACATATACATGTAAGCATATCACGGTCAACTGCGCAATGTACAGATGCGCGTTGATCATTCAGCCGGTTCTCACGCAAACCCGCACCTTATCTGCTTAATAATTTAACTTATTTTAGGTATATAATCTGCTTATAACAGCCTTATATCGAGTCGATAATATGCTAAATATTAGAGCATTTTAGTCACATTATCGACTCATAATGAGAAGATTCTAAGCAGAATATGCGGACAATGGAACAAACCCATATAAAAATGTACCTGGGTAAATCTTGGTGTTTACCTAGGTATACCCCGGTACATATAGGTTTTACCCTGGTTCCACCCAGGTCACACCCAGGTTACACCCAGGTAAATCAGGGATTTATATAGATTTACCCAGGTGTTTTCTATATATGTTAGGTATAAACCCCAGTTTACCCGGGTTTTTACGGATTTACACCCAGGTATTTACACCAGGTATTTACACCCAGGTATTTACACCAGGGTTTCGCCCAGGTATTTACTACAGTGTTCACCCGGATATATACACCTGTGGTATTTTGTTAAACTGTATAATCTGCATTGAAGTCACCTTATTAACCCTTTCTATATTACAGCACCATTGGCGTGTAGTTACCTTATTAACCATTCTATATTAAATCATTAATTGACAGGTAGTTACCTTATTAACCCTTTCTATACTAAGTAACATTGGTGAGTAGTTACATTATTAACCCTTTCTATATTAAAGCACCATTGATGTGAAGTTACCTTATTAACCCTTTCTTTATTAAAGCATCATTGACGCGTAGTTACCTTATTAACCCTTTCTATATTAAAATATCATTGATGTGTAGTTACAATGTTAACCCTTTCTATAGTATAGCATCATTGGCGGGTAGTTGGCTCCTTAACTCTGTATATACCAAAGTATCATTGTCGTATATAGTTACCTTATTAACCCTTTCTATACTAAGTACCGTTGGCGTGTAGTTGCCTTATTAACCCTTTCTATATTAAAGCATTAATTGACAGGTAGTTACCTTATTAACCCTTTCTATACTAAGTATCATTGGTGAGTAGTTGCATTATTAACCCTTTCTATATTAAAGCGCCATTGGCGGATAGTTACCTTATTAACCATTTATGTATTAAAGCATCATTGACGTGTAGTTACCTTATTATAACCCTCTCTATATTAAAGCATCATTATTGCTGGGTAGTTATCTTATTAACCCGTTCTATACTAAGTATCATTGGTGAGTAGTTACAGTATTAACCCTTTCTATATTAAAGCATCATTGACGTGAAGTTACCTTATTAACCATTTCTGTATTAAAGCAGCATTGGCATGTAGTCGTTAACCCTTTCTATATTAAAGCATCGTTGACGGGTAGTTGCCTAATTAACCCTCTATATACTAAAGTATCATTGTCGTGTAGTTACCTTACCAACCCTTTCTATACTAAGTATCATTGGCGTGTAGTTACCTTATTAACCTTTTCTATATTAAAGCATTAATTGACAGGTAGTTACATTAAACAACCCTTTCTATACTAAGTATCATTGGTGAGTAGTTACATTATAAACCATTTCTATATTAAAGCGCCATTGACGGGTAATTACCTTATTAACCATTTGTGTATCAAAGCATCATTGACGTGCAGTTACCATATTATAACACTTTCTATATTAAAGCATCATTGACTGATAGTTACCATATTAACCCTTTCTATATTAAAGCACCATTGGCGTGTAATTACCTTATTAACCCTTTCTACGTTGAAGCAATAATTGACAGGCAGTTACCTTATTAACCCTTTTTATAATGAGTATCATTGGTGATTAGTTACATTATTAACCCTTTCTACAATAAAGCATCATTGACATGTAGTTATCATAGTAGCCAGTTATATATTAAAGCATCATGGACGGTAGTTACCATATTAACCCTTTCTATATTAAAGCACCATTGGCGTGTAATTACCATATTAACCCTTTCTATATTAAAACATCATTGACGTGTAGTTACCCTATTAGCCCTTTCTATATTTAAGCATCATTGACGTGTAGAACTTTATCTTATTAACCCTTTCTTTATTAAAGCATCATTGACATGTAGTTACCTTAGTAACCATTTCTACACTAAAGCATTATTGACGGGTAGTTACCTTATTAACCCTTTCTATATTAAAGCATCATTGACAAGAAGTTAAATTATTAACCTTCTATAATAAGTATCATTGCCGTGTAGTTAGTTACCTTATAAAACCTTTCTATATTAAGACGTCGATCATTGACGGGTAGTTGTTACCTTATTAATCATTTATGTATTCAAGCATCATTGACGAGTAGTTACCTTATTACTTGAAGTTTATTATGACAGTATGACAATACACTACCCCGGACAAATGAAGCAATATCATACTTTATCTAACAGCCTAGCTATAATTAGTGAACATTAAACTGACAAACAGACAATTTTCAGGGCCATTATTTAATATTAAAGGGATACAAAATAAAGAGATTTCTAATTATCAGTAAGAATTATTCTCTAAGTGATACTTATTATTTCAAATAAATGATTGCATATACTATAGTAGACCATATACCAACAGGAAAATATTAGTGAATACAATTATTGTGTTTCAAAATTCGTTTCGTTTCGTTTCTGCAGCCAAATTACAATCTTAACTTTTAGTTATCGTTCTTCAAAATGAAGCGCGGATAATTCCTTATGGTATTTTGAGTTAATTTTGTCGCGAATCAACGCGGATTGACAGAAGGAAATGGTGTATTGGCTACAAACGGATAAACTGTGGACTTATATATAAGATTCGCCGATTTCTCCCCATGGATGTGCGCAAATATCGAAAAAGACTGAATTTCATGTGACAAAAAATATTTCAATTCCCGGAACAGTAAGAATTAAGCTGCGATAACGAAACGGATCAACTATAGTATTGAACAGTACCTCAGCTACCTGGCCATAACGAGAATATTTTCTCAAAATTGAATTTGTGGTACCGGTACAATCATGATGTAGTGCCAGTGGCCTGCTCATAATGCACCTGTCCAGAAGAAGAAGAATTGAGAAGTTTGAAGATCATGGACTACGCAGACACCATCTGGGACCCCTACCAACAAAATCACATCGACAAGCTGGAAAGAATCCAGCGTAGAGCAGCCCGTTTCATTAAAAGAGACTATAAGAGCGAAGAAGATGGATATATGACCAAGATCCTCTACGAGCTAGATTTACCAACATTGCAGAAACGGCGGAAAATAAATCGGCTGGGATTCATGAGTAAGGTGGTGGGTGGATTGGTCCCGGCTATACCACCTAATCAATACTTTACACCCGAAACAAGGCGTCTTAGATCGCAGAGCAAAGTTCTGACAGGCTACGTCACCAGCCAAATTCCTCGGCACCTAATTTAAAGGAACAACAGTCAGTGCTACGAGGCTATACCATACGTGTCAGCTCAGTTCGCTAATTCCACATTTGTTCGAACTATATGCGACTGGAATCAGCTGGAGGAATCCTTAATCCTACAACAACAGCCTGTGGATTCCTTCAAGAGTGCGCTGAAGGAAAAGATCTGAGACTCTCTCGCCCGCTGCGAAATTACCATAATTGGGATCTACAGCGTAACCATTCAGATTCAGATTGATCCACGATAGTAAGGGGTCAGTACATGTAGTAAGTACTGATAGTGATAAGCCTGCTGTACAATAATACTACTTTTGCTGTTTTACTGGTCTTAACTGAGTACTGTGTCAATGTGACATTGTTAATTCAGTTCCACTCTAATGTACATTAACTGGCAATGATGCATCTGACACTATTAAAGGCACCGGTAATCCCTAAATACCAGGAGGACGCGGCGTAGAAACTTGGTACAACAGTTGTTACACGACAAAGAAAATTATCAACAAGCTTAGTGAGCGTCATCATCAAAATTGCAAATTAATACACGGCAATGGTAAATTGGTAATCCCTACATACCAGGAGGACAAGGCATTGAAACTTGGGACAACAGTTGTTACACGGCAAAGAAATTTAAAACACACTGTGCACAGATGAATGTTTATACATGTACAGTGCAGTCGAGATCACCTGGACTACAAATATTTGAGGATTATACTATTTGATGAGTACTAGTAGATGCGTGACTGATAAAAGAATTAGATACTCCATATTTACTCGGAAGATAACAGTATACGATGCCATACAGTTGTTCCATAACACCTCAACCTTTGGTGGATATTAACAGTAAAACTAATGAAAATGATGAAAGCCAGACTCAACATCAAGACAACATGTGCATGCATAAGTGACGGTTCAATGATTTTGACTCCATCAGATGATATTTAAGCGACACCAATTTTTAAGTCTGCTTTACGATGTGGGGAGAGAAAAAAGTAGATGCAGGAGGGAAAAAAATAAAAATAAAAAAGATTGTCCCCCCAATTTATATCAAGTAAATCGTGGAATTTTACATAAATTTTACAAAAATTGTGAAAAAATGTTTTTGAATGAAATTCTGTTCAAACCAAACAAGACATATCTTGTCATGAAATACATGAAAATATGGATCTGTAAATGATCATAAGCAGAACCGGATGCGACAGCACATGAAAATCAGTACGCGTGTAAAATATTTTGGGACAAAAAAATTAAAAAAAAAATTCATGAAATGGAAACAAAGTTGTAGGAGGTGTTCGTAAACCAGACTTAAAAATTGGTGTCGCCTTAGGCTCATGTTAACACAGGATCACATATTCTCAAAATAATTGTCTCCCTCAAGTTGGCCTCAACCATAGTTACCATACTAGTATTTATATTTGATAGAACCTCAGTGAGACCATGTTGAAAATTACCATCAATGCAGTTCCAGTGTTGACGCAATGCGGTCATGTTACTTCAAACCAGTTGCAATGTTCCTTAGGCCAAAGAAAAAAGATACTATGTTTCCGTACATCGACCGACCCTAAAAATAACCCGCCGACCCTAAACTTTTTATTGATATTTTGAGAAAAAGTCAAAATTTTCGCAATTTTAATTTCCTGAGAGTGGATCTCCTGCCTGCTTTATGTCTTGTTTGGGACTTATGGAACACTATCAACAGACATGGTGGGTGTGTATCTGTATATATACATGTAAAGAGGTTATCACTGCATATATTAGGGGTATACATGTACTAGTAGCTACTGTTTCCAAAAACCAGGCATGCTCGGTGGGTGTACTGGCTACCCCCAGACAATGGGATGTAATCGTCACAATACATGTACGGTATAATGGCGGTATTATTGGTAAAATTCTTATAAAAAGTTAGTGACATCAATTTTGTACCAAGTTTATAGCCAAATTTATGAAAATGTGGTATTAGATATAATAAAAAACATACGTAAGCATGAAGTAAGTTTGATTTTTTATCAATCTTAATGTATATTTCCACTGTGTTGATCAAGTAATACTTTCCCCATGGCACGGGTTGGCATTTTATGTCACTTTGGTCGAGGTAGTTCAATATTTCTGCAGCTGGATAAAAAATATCAAAATAAAATAAAATAAAAAAAATTCCCTACCTACCTACCCTAAATTCTTTTACCGGAAACATACAATCTTTTTTCTTTAGCCTTTAGCATGGTAATTCGTGAAAATAAATGTCAATGCAACTTACTCTCAGGCTCCAAATAAAAGTGCAGGCCCAAATAATAGTGCGGGGGGGGGAAATTCCATTGAAAGTTAATAAAAGTACAGACCCAAATAATAGTGCAGGGGGAACTCTGAGCAAAACATCAACTGTGGTTAACCAAATAATTTTTATAGCAGGTTCAGGTATACGAGTCAACATGTAGTACAGGTACATGTATGTATCATGTGGTGTTTTTTTGGTTTGCCACATACTTGAATATGTACTACTCTTGAGTGCCTAATGTACGATTATTAAAATCGAGGTAAAATTCCCACCTGTACGATTGTTATTTGGTCCTGTACGTTTATTAAATTAACCAAAAGAAATAATTCACCAATCTTAAATTGTGTTATTCATATAAGAAATGAACGGCGGTTTCAATGCGGTCATGGGGTTTTGACCGCGAGAAAAAATCAGCAAACTTCGGGGTTCATGCAGAGTTTGCTGATTTTTTTAACGCGGTCAAAACCCATGACCACGTTGAATCCGCCGTTTATTATTTATATTTATATACTTAAATTCATTATGAACTAGGATTGTATGTCTTTCCCATTATTTATTCATCTATTTAAACAAACGCATGGAGTTCAGTTCAGACAGTTCGAATCCTTGTTTTTGGAAAACCAAACATTTTGAGAATCCGTTCATGGAGAACGGAAGAAACGCAATTTCACAGTAAAGTATAAACATATGACAAAATGTCTTGTTTAGCTAGTAACTAATGTAGACGTGTTGATCATTTTTACATCTGAATCATATAGAAATCTTGAATTTGTGCTGATTTAAATTTTCATAGCTTCAAAATATTAATAAACGTGCAGACCCAAATAAGCACTGTGCAGGGGGGGGGGATTTCCCAAGAAAAATAATAAACGTGGATGCAACTGGTGCATGCATATTTATTTGGAGCCCAAGAGTAAAGAGGTGGAGGTGAATGTTACATGTAAGTTGTTATTAACGAAATGGAACGATGCCTTTAATAGGTTCCACCAGCAATAAGTCGCGACTTCTTTATATTGGCCTGACAGATTGGTTTTTGTTGGCGTCATGCCTGTCGACCATTATGATGGCCACATATATTGTCATATAACAGCGATTTACGATCTGTCTTGTTGGCTCATAATATAAATTAAGAAAGTGGCCTTGTGTTCGTTCCTTGCGTAAAAAAATATTTTTTAGTACAAACGTCCTCATTGATTGTGTCCCTCGACTCCTTGTGTAATTGGTCAAGTAACTTACATGTATGTATATGTACAGACCACTCACAAATTTCTTAGAAAAGCGACCACATGTTCGAATCTACTTTGCGATTTTGGAGCAACGCATTTGTAAATGCGTTCATATTTTAACACATTTACCTTGATTTATTCACAAACAAATGTCTTGATGCAGGCCTTAAAATCCATCAGATTTTTGGCAATAATCAAAATGTTAGTGTTTCACTTTCTACAGGGAATCAAGACTTTTTACTAGAATCAAAATGAGAATCATGATTCTCAGATTCTGATTATAAAACAATTAATGTCAACAGTGTTTATTTATGTTTATTCCATTTTGAATGGAAAACTACATCATGAATGTCCGATTCCGAACATATACATGTACACCAGGAGTGGGAAAATAACACAGAATTATTCAGATGTGAATTTAAATTAAACAAAATTATAACTAAAATTGCAAAATACACTATCGTATCGTTATTTGGGTGTTCATACTAGTATACTTTTTCGGCGCAATGATCGGTAATTTCAATGCGACTGCGATTATTCCCAATGCAGTGCATTTAATTTAAATGCTGTCATTAAGTCATTTACAAAGTGGCGTGACACAATGCACCCTCAATGCATTTTAAATGCAACAACCGCATTTCATTGATCCACGTTGTAAAGGACATTTATTTTTAGAATACATGTATGTACGTGTATATAACCACAAGAATAAAGAACAAATCAACTGTTTTTATTACTTTGTAAACCTCTGATGTTTCCCATACAGTATACATTTGTATATTATAAACCATGTTACAGTAATTCTAGAGCTAATTAATCGACTCCTTAACTACAGCAGAATTATGGGTAACTTTTCAGGATTTAGTCCGAAATATGGCTTGTTGCCATTCATCGGAAAGCTCTCACCGAGAGCTTTCCGATGAATGGCATCAACCCATATTTCCGACTAAATCCTGAAAAGTTACCCATAATTCTGCTGTAGTTAAGGAGTCGATTAATTAGAGCATTACTGTATATCCTCTATAACTGTTTATTCAACATCACGTGCTGCAATCCATAAATGCGGTTCAGATTTCGATGTCCGGTTCAACATTATTATCATATGGTTTGATAGCAGAAATACTCAGTTTGGAATGTTATACCATACAAGTTTTACGAGTTGCTCTTGCTCAAGAATGGATAAATTTATAAACCTGATTTTTGGCGCATTAGTTAGAATTATATTTTTGCACAAGAACACACCACAAATATCGAACTGGACATCAAAAGCAGAACCGGATTGTATCGATTGCATAAACATAAGAAGTTGGTCACTGACCGACAATTGCTATTCTCTGGTGTGGTTTATAGGACTACCGTATGCAATGCCGACTTAAAAATAAAAATTCACATAAACATCGCATGAGGCGGTCTATCCACAAACTCAGGTATTCGGTAATTCCAAATGTATGAACTATCACCATGATATCCCGGTATATCATTGTCAGGACTGTTTGTACAAAAGGTTGTTATTCTACTATGCATAATTTTGCTATATCATTGTACTCGGACTGTATTGCAATGTAATATATCAGTACATGTACCGGTATACTGGGTGCACATTATATACATGTAGGCCTACTTTCACTTTAGTACATGTATGTGTCATAAAAGACTCATGTTGTTAAATTGAAAAAAAACATTTGTGAAAACAGAGAGAATACATGTACATGTGCCGGTACTATATACCTCTTTGTGTGCTGTACTACCGGTACTATTCATGTACATGTACTACACTACAATAAGAGAAATTTTAATTGATTCTGCTGCCCTTGTGCCACAGGCCTCAAACACGCCAAACAAGTATCTGTAGCCAGGCCCACCAGTACCAGGCTACTAGTAAATGAAGTACTGAAAGTGTCACATCATTAATCGAGCCCAATCTTAGTTATACTAGTCTCTTGTGTAGTTTGGGTTACTATTAATAAGATATTTAATGAATGTTTGGAATGTATGGTAGCATTCTTACCTGGATCAACATATGCCATGCACAACGCTGGTCATCATATCATCACCGCTGTTGGCAGTAAACCGCTCATCGGGCTATAACAGTTAGAGTTTTCCATACCAGGGCTAATCTAATCAGTTAAAATTAGTCATTTTAGAGGGAATACCAACCAGTGGAAGACGTACAAAAAGTCATGTATATTCAGATATCAGTTTTCGAGAAAAAACCCATCTTAGTCGAGCGGACTTAGAATATCGGGGTAAACTTAAATTTCATTCAGCAACACTTTCACAGCAGAATATAAAAATAGTACATTATAATCACTTACAGTACATGTACATGTAGCCCAAGTGCAGTGCTAGCCTATATTATATACTACCAAAACTTTTGGTCAGTTTCTCGATGACTGACACTTGTAAACGCTTGAACGGGTACTATATAGTACATGTACATGTACATGTGTACCGTATGTGAATTAAAGATCTTATTAGTGACACAACAGGAGGCTAGACATACATTTGTAACTACAGTAATGCTCTAATTAATCGACTCCTTAACCACAGCAGAACTACGGGTATTAAACTCGGGGAGAGCTTTCCGATGAATGGCAACAAGCCATATATCCGACTAAATCCTGAAAGTTACACATAATTCTGCTGTGGTTAAGGGGTCGATTTCTTAGGGCACTACTGTATCTGTTTTAGTGCACATCAAATGTATTTGTTGTCTTTCCTCTTGTAATTTGTCTTTGGTTGTGTTCGCCATTTCGATGGACAACTACATGTACTGACATCAAATGACTGAAATGAGTCAAAATTTAGCAGTGCAGCCAATTATATAGATAAACAGAATTAAATAGCATCCAAATTCCAAATGAGCATAAATGATAAAACAAACTTTATTGAGCACTCTTTTAATACTAGTAATTACAGCTACAATGAAAGCACCTAATAAAAATTCTAAGTTTGGTAAAACTGTCTGTATACAAAGTTTATCTGGCCGTGATGAATAAAACCTATAAATGGGATCATATACATGTATGTTAGATATCATTACATGATTATTTGAAAACACATATCCGTATGGAAAACAAACTATTTTACCACTGGCCAAGTGGTCCTGCTAATATGCTATGATGCTGGTGGTCCTGCTGAATTGCTATGATGCGGGTAGTGCAATTCATAGCAATTAAGCAGGACCCAACCGCATCATAGCACATTAGCAGGAACACTTGAACAGGGTATATTTACAGTGTCAAATCGAATGGGCATCTTTTAACAATATTTTTGAACAATTTCCTAGAAGTGTTCGAAAATTGAGAACTGAATTTAAATTTTTTTTTATGAGGTTTCGATTGAAAAATTTCTAACTTAGCTCATCAGGATTAACATTGTCGCACAGCTATATTCTCTTTCCCAACAAAGTCTATAGAACATACATGTAAAATTACAGCTATGCTTTAATTAATCAACTCGCCTTATATTACTCGGGTATTACTGCAGTATTCAGGCGTGTTCATGCGATCAACCGCAGTCAGTTATACTGCCGCAGAATGTGGTCCACCTCACATTTGCAGTTAGGCTGTATTTTTCATGCGATGTTTATATGAATTTTGTTTTAAAATTGACATTGTAATCACACCAGAATTTTTTTTTATTGTTTCAAAATGTCTAGATAGAATTCAGAATTTTTGTGGTAAAAACAATTAACTTGGTTATCACAGTTAACACATATTACTGTGGTAAGATTACCAGCGGATACCGCATGTCAACAGGGACTGCATGCTCTAATTAATTATCAGGTTTAACATGTTTATACTGGATACAGTTCATTTTAAAGGTACTCAATCCGGTTCGATGATACCCATATAATCAGATTCCAACATCATACATTTGTATTTAGAAAGGCTGCTTCAGTTACGTTATCAGAATTGATTAATTGCCCTAAAATAATGCTAACCACTGTCAACTAAAGTATACAATTGCCTGACATATGTTATTTATCAACATGTTGTTCTACAAAATTTGGCCTTATTATCAACAGAAAGCCTCTTGATTTTAGAGTTATCCATCTTCATCTGAAATTTGGTCCGAGACCGTGGGCCACTATTAATTCTTGATCGTGAAAAATAGTATATTTCAAAAATTGATATCTAATAACTCTGAGCTTTGATAGGTGGTGGGTTCCTCGACTCGTACCAAATATCTTTTACCCCCCAAGTCCAAATAAAGAGTAATGTGCGAGCATTAATTCAGGGGGCCCTTAATCAGATTATGCATCTTTAAATTCAAATACAGTTTAAAGATGCATAATCCGATTAAGTGCCCCTCATTTGCTATTTACATATACATGTATATGGAATCGGGGGGGGGGGTAAAAATATTTTCATCAAGTCGAGGGACCCACCTACATGTATCAAAGCTCAGAGTTATTAGATATCAATTTTTGAAATTTTAATATTTATCACCATCGATACTTAATAGTGGCCCAGAAAAATTTGACGAGCCAACGGTCTCAGACCAAATTGCGGATGAAGATGGATAACTCTAAAATGAAGAGGCTTTGTGTTGATAATAAGGTCAAACTTCGTCGAACAGCATGTTGATAAATATAACGTATCAGGCGATTTTATACTATACATGTAGTTGACAGTGGTTAGCATTATTTTTGGGCAATTAATCGATTCTGATATTACTGAAGCAGCATTTCTAAAAAAAATGTTGTTGTTGGAATCTAATTATATGGGGACCATCGAATCTGATTGAGCACCTTTAATAGTTAGCTATATGAGTTATATACACATAAGGCGACACCAATTTTTAAGTCCGGTTTACGAACACCTCCTACAACTTTTTTTCCATTTCATGAATTTTTTTTTTTACTTTTTTGTCCCAATTTTTTTTACACGCGTACTGATTTTCATGTGCTGTCGCATCCGGTTCTGCTTATGATCATTTGCAGATCCATATTTTCATGTATTTCATGACAAGAAATGTCTTGTTTGGTTCAGAATTTCATTCGAAAAGTTTTTTTTCACAATTTTTGTAAAATTTATGTAAAATTTCAAGATTTACTTGATATAAATTGGGGGGGACAATTTTTTTTATTTTTATTTTTTTCCCCTCCTGCATCTACTTTTTTTCTCCCCACATCAGCCCACATGTTCGTAAACCAGACTTAAAAATTGGTGTCGCCTAATAGACATTTAAACTTTGAAAATTGTAGGTTTCCGGATGATAACTTCAGTTTGTGTGATCATATCTGAACCAAATGTGGTATGTAAGTTTATCAGACCAAAATACAGGTCAAGTTCGAATATAGGTGTGCTCCGCTCATTTTTGCGAGAGTTATGGCCCTTTTTCGACTTAGAATCGTGTTAATTTCTGGTTTCCGCATCATAATTTTAGTTTGTGTGATCAAATCTGAATCAAATTTGGTATGATAGTTTATTATCCACCATTTCATGGGACACTGGTTGGATTGTTCTGAAATGTAGTATCGGATTTAGGGGACCTTGATATATTTTTCAGACAAGCTGATGCCCCAAAGAAGCCACTTTTTCTCACATTTGCTGAAATAGTATCCAAAACATCAACATATCAAGAGCCATTAGACTGAATTAGATAGAAATATATCACTTGGGTCTGTTTAAGCTGGAAAATACTCAAATTTTTTATAATTTTCTGCTATTATATCTGCATACTAGCCTTTTTGCTGAATCGTGAATGCCGGTTATATTGCCGTGTGAAATCCTAGTACCAGATAACATTGGGTATGTACATGTATATAGCATACCACCTGAAAATGGCTTGAATATCACATACCAAAGCGGGGTGGGGGTGTGTGTGACACCCTCCTTGATCATAGTCTATTCTACAGGGTATGTTAACTGTTTCGAGTTGGTGCAATTAATGTGATTGTTTAATCTCTACCATCTGAAATCTATTTATAGCATATTTTGCTATCTGATCAATATTGCTACTTAGTACTGATATAAAACAGGATAAAGATGGGGTGTCTCTTTCCCGAATGTTCTGTTTACATGTACATTTGGGGGTTTATGAGTCAAATAATATCAGACAACATGTCCTTCTAACACTAAGAAATAATATGTTCTTATGAACCAGGACAAAATATGACTATTTCTGGAGCATTACAGCACATTATTACAAATCTATATTTGTAAGCAGTAAGATAATGACAGGAAACATGTCCTCAGACTAAGAAATAATTTTTTGGTATGTATTTCACACCACAGCTCATGTGTATACTCACATTAGTTTATGTCATTCAAAGGGAGAAACCCATTTAGAAAGTTTAAATGAGACAAAACTACCTCACTGTAGATGTAGTTGCAAGGTACAACATGTACATGTATTCTGGTAAATGACAATGGAACTAAAATAATGATTTTTGTGTCCACCGGTATGTCATGTACCGGTACTAGTATACATTGCAACTACATGTACATGTAACTTGCCTAACATACCATATACATGTATGAAGAGGGACTTTGCAAGTGTTTTTTAATCAAAATTTTAACCCAACTCTTGTTGTCAGTAAGTTTTAACCCATGCAGTTTAATGAGTTTATATATTTATATATTACATGTGTTTCTATACATGTATTTTATCTTTAGTTAGTTTGTTGTCCTTGAATAAACTTGTATTGCTGCACAATCAGTTTCCTTAATGTTCTATTATACTAAAACAACTCCATTGATAACAATACCCCTGCATCCCATCAAAATCTACTTCATTGCCATCCTCATCATTTCACTTTGGTATCCCCACCCAGGTGTACCTTGGTGTTATTCACCCAGGTGTTCCTTGGTGTTTCCTACCCATGTGTACCTTGGTGTTTTCTTACCCAGGTGTACCTTGGTGTTTTCTTACCCAGGTGTACCTTGGTGTTTTCCTGCCCAGGTGTACCTTGGTGTTTCCTTACCTGGGTGTACCTTGGGGTTTTCTAACCCAGGTGCATCTCAATGGGAAATCCACCTGGGTAAGAAAACACCAAGGTACACCGGCGTAAAAAAACACCAAGGTATACCTGGGTTGGAAACATCAAGGTACACCTGGGTGGGGAACACCCAGGTAGGAAACACCAGGGTACACCTGGGTGAATAACACCAAGGTACACCTGGGTGGGAAACACCCAGGTAGGAAACACCAGGGTACACCTGGGTGAATAACACCAAGGTACACCTGGGTGGGAAACACCCAGGTAGGAAACACCAGGGTACACCTGGGTGAATAACACCAAGGTAACCTGGATGGGAAACACCCAGGTAGGAAACACCAGGGTACACCTGGGTAAATAACACCATGGTACACCTGGGTGGGGAAACACCCAGGTAGGAAACACCAGGGTAGACCTGGGTGGGAAACACCCAGGTTTACCCATACCAGGGTTTTTATCCAGTTTCAGGTGGGTAAATCATGGTAAAACCCAGGTTTCGCGGGGTCTTGATGGTTGGTGGATGTCTTGGTAGATAGATTTTTACCTGGGTTTCGGCCCAAAAAACCTGGGTGGATTTACCCAGGTACATTTTTATATGGGAATAATCACGATTTTTTAAGAGTACGCTCTTTAACATATGTTTTCACTGTGGTCCGCGCCATAACACGAATTAACGGATATGACTCCATTATCTGATTATTTCAGGATCAAATGTATGTACCTATTTCACTTCATATGTCGATTACGCGCGTATTTGAGTGACGATGTGGATCATTACACTGAATTTATCATTGATTAGAAGTTTGTTCAAAATTACTCAACGCCGTTATGATTATAGCTCAAAGCAAATTTGGCTGAATTGTTCTGTAAACTAGTTCTACTGGTTAATTTAAAGCCACATGGCGGTTTGCGCTCCGAAATACGAATAACATTATTCGCTTTTGAATTTATCCCGGCATTGAAATAGGTCGATAAATATCTTAACTACCTTTCTACGAGCATGCTGTAATCCAAAAAGACGCATTGAAGTAACCAAAACTGCAACTATGAACAAGGTGTTTGGGTCCGAAACCAAAAAAAAACAGCAATTTGCACGATATGAAACAGAAAAGAGCGTTCCATGTTATTTTATTCCTGGTATGGTAGCATTAAAGAGCGTTTGTCTAACATTGTTTATTGAAATGATTTGTCAGTTACAATCCATTCTGGCTTGATCTAGACACTTTTCAAATGAATGTGGACAGTTCAGTTTCTCAGAATAATGCAGAATGAATTGTAACCTACAAAAGTCTCAAATAGATCAATGTGTGATTTCTTCACATCATGTGTATATGTCATCACATTATGGCAACGGTAAGTCCTGCGTATGGGACTGCAGTATGCATGAAGCTAGTAACAACCCACCTAAACCATTGCATGATTACTACTGTGTTCAGACCGACTGACTATCCTGTGACTGACACTCCTTGTATAGAATTGTAATGTCACAATTAACCACAAACAAAATACACAAACAAGACCGACTGAGTGAAACGATATTAGTGGTGTTGTTATAGTCGGTACTACGTATAGTGTAAGTCACATGGGTAGCGAGAGTAATTATTTGTGTCCGTTATTTTCAATGTTAAAACTGATACAAACGGTTAGGGAATCCTTCATCAAACTGAAGAGTAAACCAATTCCAGACAGTGCGCGACCTCATAACTAGCACGTGACCTCCCGCGGATGCACAGTATGCCTTTGCCTCGTCCCAGGTAATGCGTGTTGAATTGTAGTGCCAGCAGCCATTAATACTAGTTGACAAGTTGAATCCAGGTTGGTTGCAATGTGGCACTGCAGAAGACAAACATTGACAGTAATATATATAGAATATGTAGCGAGTGTCATGGCTTAAACTTTATGTCCGTGAGGGAGATTTGAGCATCTATTGGGCGAGGCTCTGTCGAGTCCAACAGATACCATATCCCCCGAGCGGTTTTAGCGACAACATTAGCTACATATTTTATTTATCCATCTCATAAAACATGCATTTTGTGCAGGGAGGTAGTAACAAAATTGCATGAAGGTATGCCGTTTTTTTGCATCTGGCATATTCGGGGACCCCCCATCCGCAAACCTGCAAGAAAATAATTATTCCCAATTTTTTACACCCACCCCCACCCCCAGATTTCACTAATTTGGTCTAAAACCGCATAAAACTCTACTGACTGGGAGGAATCTCATTTAGTCAAATAACAGTTTAACCAGTTTCATAAGCTATTTTAATCGAAATTGTTTTTGTTTGTTATAAATGATCATCTGTAAACCCAGGTCATTGTGCAGGATACACACAATTTCATAATTTCTAACTATTTCTGATTAGTGTGCCAACCGGCCCATTATCCAACATATTCCGTACCACTTATGTTAGTCTACTGGAGCAACTTACTTATATTATGCTAAACTAACTGAAACAGGCTCCCTTCGGGTGCATATATTCAGCGTCGGAGATACCTGTGGCCCCCTTTGTGGGACATTTTGATCTTAGGTGGATCCTTTATTTGGCCGTAGCCCTTTGTGCGCTTCAAGCACATTTTGATCATTGAAACCCTTTGATTGATATATATATTTGTATTGGATTCCTTGCTCAATTTAACAAAACCAATTTAATTTTTAATTCAAAATTTGAAAACCTAACACGGTTATAACATCCGCCAAAGTACCCCTAGTCATCAAACCAAATTTGGTTGATCTCGGTCCAGGGGACTGAGAGAATAATGCGGACAGATCCTACTCGTTTATGTATATAGATGACAAGAAATCACAGCACTTGGATACTTTAGGTCTTGGGATATAGACATTCAAATAATTAACTGATTGGCTTGATGTACTGATGACAGATATTTTCTACCCATTGATGGTCACATTAATGTTTGAGACAGTTGATCGCTCTTTTTCCATGCAGACAGTGATATATGTGCATCAGATACACCAGGACAAGTTTATTTATATGTGCACACTTAGGTCATTGTACAATTCCAAAATATCTAACCATTTCCCTGTATATATGTATATCATGCAATATGAATCAGTAACAATAATATTGTTGGGTTTAAACATCAAGGAAATATCAGAACTTACCTGCACTGTTGATTAGCGAGAGGTGTGACTCTTACATGCACTGTTGATTAGCGATATGTGTGACTCTTACCTGCAATGTTGATTAGCGATAGGTGTGACACTTACCTACACTGTTGATTAGCGATAGGTGTGACTCGTACATACATGGCTGAATAGCGACAGATGTGACTCTTACATGCACTGTTGATTAGCGATAGGTGTGAATCTTACCTGCACTGTTGATAAGCGATATATGTGACACTTACATACAGTGCTAATTAGCGTTAGTTGTGACTCTTACATGCACTGTTGATTAGCGATAAATGTGACTCTTACATGCACTGTTGATAACCGATAGGTGTGACTCTTACCTGTAGTGTTGATTAGCGATATGTGTGACTCTTACATGCACTGTTAATTACCGATAGGTGTAACTACCTGCACTGTTGATTAGCGATGGGTGTGGCTCGTACCTGCACTGTCGGTTAGTTATTTATGTGACTCTTACATGCACTGTTGATTGGCGATAGATGTGACTCTTACATCTACTGTTGATTACCAATAGGTGTGACTCTCGCCTGCAGTGTTCATTAGCGACATATGTCACTGTTACATGCACTGTTGGTCAGCGATAGGTGTGACTCTTACCTGCATTGTTGTTTGGCGATATGTGTGACTTTTACCTGGACTGTTGAGTAGCGATAGGTGTGACTCTTACCTGCAGTGTTGATTAGCGATAGATTTGACTCTTATATACACTGTTGATTAGCGATAGGTGAGACTGGTTCATGCACTGTTGATTAGCGATAGGTGTGAATCCTACCTGCACTGTGTTGACCTAGCAGCAATGAACAGACATTTTGGGGCCTGGTCCGTCGGTCAGATGTGTACAATGAACTTTGTTGCTAGTTTATCGTGTAATTAAATATTATCAACTGTGCTCAAACAGATTTATAAACATGCCCAGTTACCTGCGAATACTAAATACGCGAGTGCTTTAGAACAAAATTAAAATACGAATTATATTATAAAAAAATGTTTGATTCAACTGTGCAAATCTACACTTTCTTGTTGCGTGGAAGTGAGGACCGATTTTTCTTTTTAAACAAAAATGAAGGTATTCATTGAATAAACTTCCCTATCACTGTGAGGCGTATGGTGTAATGTCAACTGAGCAGCCAGGCGTCCCGGTATACTATTGATAAAGACTGTATTAACACTAACCGGGTGTCGTCATGGTGCTGGTCGCAGTAGTCACTGTGATGGTAGCTGGATCAGAAGTAGCTGCAACGATGACTTAAGTTAGAATTCTACCGAAATGAAGGGCGCAATTAGAGATAAATCGTACCGAATTTACAACATCAAAAAGTATTAATTTGTTTCTTTTTTCTTACAAAATTCATACATACTAATAAATCCCGACTAAATTTAATGGTGACTCTTACCTGTAGTATTGATTAGCGATAGATGTGACTCTTATATGCACTGTTGATTAGCGATAGATGTGACTATTAACTGCACTGTTGATTAGCGATATGTGTGACTCTTACCTGCACTGTTGATTAGCGATAGGTGAGACTCTTACCTGCACTGTTGATTAGCGATAGGTGTGACTCTTACCGGCCCTGTTGATTACAGCTAGGTGTGACTCTCACCTGCATTGTTTATTAGCGATAGGTGTGACTCTCACCTGCACTGTTTATTAGCGATAGTGTGACTCTTACCTGCTCTGTTTATTATTGATAGGTGTGACTCTTTCCTGCAGTGGTGTTTACTGATATGTGTGACTCTTAACTGTAGTGTTGATTAGCGATATATGTTACTCTTAGCTGCACTGTTGATTAACGATAGGTGTGACAACTGCAGTGGTGATTAGCGTTAGATGTGACTCTTACCTGCACTGTTTATTAGCGATAGGTGAGACTTTTACCTGCAGTGTTGATTAGCGTTAGATGTGACTTTTATATGCACTGTTGAGTACCGATATGTGTGATTCTTACCTCAGTGTTGATTAGTGGTGGGTGTCACTCTTACCTGAACTGTTGATTAGCGATATGTGTGACTCTTACCTGAACTGATATTAGCGATATGTGTGACTCTTACATGCACTGTTGAATAGTGATAGGTGTGACTCTTACCTTCAGTGTTGATTAGCGATATATGTCACTCTTACCTGCGGTGTTGATTCTCGATATATGTGACTCTTACCGGCCCTGTTGATTACAGATAGGTGTGACTCTTACATGCACTGTTGATTAGCGATAGGTGTGACTCTCACCTGCACTGTTTATTAGCGATAGGTGTGACTCTCACCTACACAGTTGATTAGCGTTAGGTGTGAGTCTCACCTGCACTGTTTATTAACGATATGGGTGACTCTTACCTGCACTGTTTATTAGCGATAGTGTAACTCTTACATGCACTGTGGATTAGCGGTAGATATGACTCCTACCTGCACTGTTGACCTAGAAGCCACGAACTTATATCTGAGGCCTGGTCCGTCGGTCAGATGTGTACAATGAACTCTGTTGCTAGTTTATCATGTAATTAAATATAAACAACTATGCTCAAGAAGATTAATAAACATGCCCAATTACCTTCGAATACTATATACGCGAGTGCATTAGATCAAAATTAAAATACGAGTTATATTATAAAAAGTGATGATACGTTTGATTCAACTGTGCAAATCTTCACTTTGTTGTTGCGTGGAAGTGAGGATCGATTTTTTGATTTTATACAAAAATGAAGGTATTCATTGAACAAACTTCCCTATCACTGTGAGGCGTATGGTCTTATGGCAACTGAGCCACCAGGGGTCCCCGCATACTATTGATAAAGACTGTAGTAAAACTAACCGGGTGTCGTCATGGTGATGGTCGCAGTAGTCACTGTGATGGTAGCAGGATCAGAAGTAGCTGCAACGGTGACTTAAGTTAGAATTCTAACGAAATGACGGGCGCAATTAGAGATAAATCGTACCGAATTTACAACATCAAAAAGTATTAATTTGTTTCTTTTTTCTTCCAAAATTCATACATGCTAATAAATCCCGACTAAATTTGGCATACCAAATTTAAAAGAACACACGTTTAAAATTAATGTTCCAAATAGATAGCAAGGTAATTAGTTGTCCATCGCAAACTGCGAACTGTCGAATATCCGTAATTTTACGTCAGAATATGATGGTAATTTTTCTGCAAACACATTTTGCTATAAAAATATCGAATTTCCGTCAACAATATATATATTTTCCGTAAAATAAATGCGATTGATGTAAATAAACGGAAAGTCCTTTAAAAATTCCATAAATAGTATGTTGGGCGTATGTCACGTGGTGTTAAGACCAAGTGCGGTGGAGTAAGATTTGGGCTCATCATTTTACGAACTACGGTTCCATTGTTTTTTGTAAACAAGGCGTGGTCGAATTCCCAATTGATGGGTAATCAAATTAATGAAATTACACTTACAACTTTACACTGGTCAAATTGAGGTTACACACCATTAAGCTCACTAAAATATGACAATTATTTAGGTTGGTAATTCTGGACATTTTCTGTTGAATAGTGCTTGATTCTGTCAATCTAATGCAAACGTGCAGTATAGCCATTGGCATAATGTACATCCACAGTAGTTAGTATGCCTACAAATATGCTGACTGGTTTGGACACGCATTGTATCAGGGTTTGTAAACTGATTCGCACCCCTCAATCAATGAAATCGCTTGAATTTCTGAACAATAATCCTTGTATGAATCTGTATTTCTTCCAACCAAAATTATTAATCTGAACAATGGTATCATTGGAGAACTGTATTGTGGACATTAGAGCGTGGATGATTACCAACCGACTCATGATAAATGACGATAAGACTGAATTCATAATCATTGGCTCTCGACAACAACTTCAGAAAGTCAACATCAGTTCAATTCATGTGGGAGACGCCGACATACCAACAAAGGACACTGTTCGCAACCTGGGATCGTATTTTGACACAAACATGACAATGGATAACCATATCTCTAATATGTGTAAGAAGGCGTTCAGAGGTTTATACAAAATCCGACAAATTAGACAATACCTCGATGTAGACTCAACTAAGACATTGGTCCATGCTTTTGTCACGTCACACTTAGATTACTGTAATTCTTTACTGTATGGACTACCGGATTACCAGTGTGATCGCCTGCAAAAAGTGCTAAATGCTGCGGCGCGAGTTGTATCATACACTTCTCGGCATGAACAGATAACTCCAGTTCTCAAGCAATTACACTGGCTGCCAGTGGAGTATCGAATCATGTTCAAAATTATTTTGCTTGTATTCAAATCTCGTAATAACATGTCACCATTGTATATACAGGATATGATCAAAGACAGAAGTGTGTGTACATATGGATTACGATCTGATAGTAGTATGCTTTTGTACATTCGTTTCAACAAACAGAAAACGTTTGGCGATAGGGCATTTTCATTTGCAGGTCCACATCTTTGGAATAGCATTCCACCTCACTTAAAAATATTCACTGATTTAAATAAGTTTAAGACCGGCCTCAAAACATATCGTTTTGATGTAGCATTTAATTCCTAGATATATGTGCATGTACATGTATTATGCTGATTAGGCAATGAGCTCGATGTAATGTAAAGCGCCGTTGAATATGTACTCATAATATTGAGCGCTATACAAATTAATTATTGTATTGTATTGTATTGACGAACAATCAACGCTCAGCAATTAAACGCTTGTACCAATGCAATCAAACTGGACGTAAGTGTGACATCACACCACGTATATACATGTATAGGAAGGAAGTCGTCAGTAATCACGCGGCGATGGGGTTGGGTTGTGAAGCTCGCTGCGATTTCAAATTATAAAGTATAAAAGTGGCAATGAGTTTCTATCAAATTGAATACACACGGTTGTGTATATAATGAATATGTCGGTGCTAAATTAGCTCTGCTCACGTGTGATTGATCTGATATGTTATCATACGTAATGGACATATCCAATGACAATCTGTTCCTCGTGGTGCGAATCAATTTATAAATATGTCATAACCCGCTTGGGTATCTGTACAAGAAATACAAACCGCGGCGGTATCGCGTCTAGGTTTGTATTTCTTGTACAGATACCCAAGCGGATTATAACCTATACATAATCAGAAGCAATTTCATTGATATATGAACAACTCAAAAGAGATCAATTTAATGCATACATATATATGTGAATAGCTATAAGGAGGTAAATGAAAACAAAGATGTAACCGGGATGCATGATAGGAGGTTCAGTTGACTGCATCCATATTCTAAAAAGTATATGTTTCAAGTGACCTTTTAAATTATGAGTAATACTAATTTCGACAAATCTAAAACATTTAAGACATAAAAGGACGAAGCTACCACAGTTATAACTCAACTGTATGTACAATTATTAAATTTAAATAGCATACATATTTGGTAACGTGTAAGGTGCTAACAATGTTATCTTATTACGCCATAGCCACGCATGTTCCGATGAAAAATGATGCACCGGGCCGTACAATAGTTGTACTTGTAACTTATAGTCAACAAACTTATGACTGACCCATGTCATTGAGTGGAATTGGATCTGTGATCATTCTACAACATTGTTGATATTGTCTCCTACTCGCTTTTTGGTTGAAATCAAAGCTTTTGTGAATTACTTTGGTGCATTTATCCAATTGTGTAAATGTTTGTGCTCAGAAACAGTCCCAACACAGTCAAGTTCAACAGTCAATACACTGCGCGAATACAACTCCACTTTCACATTTTCGAGAATTATCAATAAATATAGCCATTGGCCGATTTTCGCATATGAATATCGTGTCCAATCCACAAAGGAACCGAAAGCATACCCTCTCGAGATTATTCCAGGAACGTAGAAGTGACTTTTTACAAAATCGTTTGTGAACATAATTGATGGACATGTTGACATTCGAGAGTACTAGAGTCCAAAAAACGTAACATACTACTGGACGAAAAACGATAACGCAGCCGGAATTATACTTACTGTTCGTTCTATCCAGTCCTTATTAATCATTAACACTACAAATATCAATCCCAACTAGCAAGCTTGGCTGCATTTGATTGGGGTGAATGTTTCCCAAAACTGGAATCATTAGATTTGATTACAACTTGATGTAAAATTTTAACAATTCAGCATGTTCTCTTGAAAATAAGCATAATACGGGCTTAGTTTAAATGTCGCGTTTTAGGCCCATTTAGAGCTTATTTGAGGAAAAAATACGTTCCATATGGGCGTAAAAAGTAGCATTGAAAATAAGCACGAAACGAGCTTATCTCGTAAAGAAATAATCCCATACCTGCACTATTTAATCTACTATTTTTTACCGACACGACTTACTACATAAACGCTCTTTTAAAGTGTTTTCAATGCGTCCCGTGCTATTCAACAACGGATATAAGCTCAATGTGAGCTTTTTCAGACAAAATAAGTAAAATATGAACCTATGTGAATATTTTAACCCATAAGTCCGAATCGGCATCTCTGGTTTAGACTAGGTTTTATTCTATTTACCAAGTTTTACTCCAGTTTAAACTAGGTTTAAATAGGAGTAAAACTTGGTTTTACTGTAGTAAAACTAGGTTTTATGGGAGTAAAACTGGATGTTAGTGTAGTTAAACCCAGTGTTGTGATAAACTCAGTTTTAGTTTGTGGAATTCGATCCCAATTAAAACTAGGTTTTATTGACGTGATACAGTTATAGTATTATTACTAATTGTTTGTGGTGAACTGGCTATATAATCATCAGTATAAGCTTATGTATATATGATTTATACGTACCATACGTCTCGTCTCGAAAATATACCTTCAAATATACTTTGAAAAACATTAGTTAAACCACCCTACCCAGGTTTTACAAAAACCTAGTTCGGTGGGTTTTATTATTCGGTAGAATTTTTTCGCCCAGTATTGGTGTTGTTTCTTCGCGTATATGGGAGTGTTGCTTTTGAATTGAGGAAGGCGTTTATGCTCGGGCGTTTGTCACTCAATATCCACGTGCAGTGTATCTACACACAGGAGAGTCAAAGTGGAATTCGGGGAGGCGATGTCGGTACTATGAGATAACTTCTAACAAAATATATGTGTGGTGGATGATTTCTTGCTATATAGGTTTTTTTGCAATTCGCTCGTTCGGATGTCGCTTTAGCGACTGAGAGCATGGATGGATCGGACTGAACAGTTTGACAAGTTAGACACGAACCTGGCTTTTGGAACTCATTCCTTATTCACAAAAATGTCTGTTTCGGTCAATTTGACGGCATGGGTTGGTGGCCCTCCCCAATAACCGCTATAAACACACCAGCCCTCCTTACCGGGGACGGGGAGGGCACCACCCTCCCAGGAGGAAATGGAGTATGAAACATTTTCGAGAACTGTAAGGATTTCGGCCAATTTGATGGTATGGGTGGGTGACCCGCCCCAAATAACCCGTAGAAACACCCCAACCCTCACACCCGGGGGGTACCACCCGAGGGGGTCAACATGGGATATTGGACCATTTTCGAGAACGGTATGGATTTCGGCCAATTTGACATGCATGGGTGGGTGGCCCACCCAAATGCCACATAGAACCAGCCCACCCCTCAACCCGGGGGGAACCACCCAGGGAGTTAAACTGGGGTATGGACCATTTTCGAGAACGGTGAGGATTTCGGTCAATTTGACGACAGGAGTGGGTAACCCGCTCCCAATACCCCACAGAAACGCCACACCCTCATCCCTGTTGGTACCACTCCGATGAGGGTGAAAATGGGGTATGAATCATGTTATTCCTTATTTGCAAAAATGTTTCTTTCGGTCAATTTTATGGCGTGTGTTGATGGCCCGCCCAATACCCACAGAAACACCTCAGCGGGGATTTTCTAGGGGTTATCTGGGGCGGGCCACCAACACATACCATCAAATTGGTCCATACTCCATTTTCACCCCCTCAATGTGGTACCCTCCCCCGGGTGAGGGCTGAGGTGTTTCTATTGCCTATTTGGCATACCCCATTTCCACCTCCTCGGGTGGCACCCCTCGGGTGCGTGGTGGGTTGGAGGGTTTATGGTGTATTTTAGTCGGGCCACCCACTCCTGCTGCCAAATTAATTAGCTCAAATCCTTACCGTTCTTGAAAACGGTCCATACCCCAGTTCTCCCCCTCGGGGTGGCACCCCCGGGGTGAGGGTGGTGGTTTTTCCATTTGGTATTTGGGGCGTCCCACCCACACATGCCGTAAAATTGACCGACAAAGACATTGTTTTTGCGAATAAGAAATAAAATGCTCCATACCAAATTTTCACCCCAGCGGGGTAGTACCCCCAGGGATGAGGGTGCGGTGTTTCTAGGGAATATTTGGAGCGGGCGATACACCCCTGTCGTCAAAATGGCCGAAATCCTTATCGTTCTCGAACATGGTCCCTATCCCAACTTCACCCCCTCGGGTGGTAACCCCACCCGCCCCGGATGTGAGGGGTTGTGTTTTTCTAGGGGTATTTGGGGCGGGCCACACACACATATACCATCAAATTGGCCGAAATAATTTCCGTTCTCGAAAATGGTCCATACTCCCATCAGTGTGGTACCCCCCCCCCCGGAAGTGAGGGCTGAGATGTTTCTATTGGGTATTTGGTGTACCCCATTTCCACCTCCTCGGTGAGAGGGTGGGGGTTTTATTGTGTAATTTGGTCGGGCCACCCACTCCTGTTGCCAACTTAATTAGCCTAAATCCTTACCGTGCATACCCCAGTTTACCCCTCGGGTGGTAACCCCGGGTTGTGGGTGGTGATGTTTCTATGGGGTGTTTTTGGCGGGCCACTCATCCATGCCTCAAATTCGCCGAAATTCGTACCGTTCTCGAAAATGGTCCATACCCCATTTTCACCGCTCCCGCAGGTGGAACCCCCGGGGAGGGGTGGTGCTGTTTATCCGCACAGTCGTTAAGAGATATTATTTAGTTCCAAAAAGTGATCTTCGTCCATGATATTAGAAAATATCTAACCGCAATACAACAGACCGTGCATTCGTCATGATTTCCCAAAGCGCACGGGTCATTCGCCTGATTAGGAGATTAGATAACGGCAACCGGTCGCGTGACCGGACAATGCATTGACAAGTAGCCATAATAAACAGACATACCACGCATCCTACCCCTTGCAATTGAACAATTGTGGCCCACATGTGACGCAATCGACAAAATCCATGTCGTCCCAGCGGTGGAGTAAAACTTGGTTTTAGTTCTAAAACCCCAGTTTAAAATGGTAGTTTAAACTTGGTCTAAACTGGAGATGCCGAGTCGGATCTATATGAACCTATTTTCACGAGAACATGTGATGTATAGATTGATGTAAAGATTGATAAAACAATTTGCTGTATGGATTTGGAGTTTTTTTAATATATTAAATTACTGATCTTTCCCCAGACTCCATGTGTGATGCACTTTGATTTTGCATATGCGAGCTAGCAGTTTATTCCACACAGAATAATTAATGACTATGAAAACCTACACTTCACATATAAAGAATAGCGACTGCGGTCGACTCTGGTAAGTTTCGTTTTATTTTTAGACAAATTTAGTGATATGGAAAGTAATTTGTCCAATATGTCGAATGCCAGCATCAGAACACAACAAGAAAACTAAGATGCATGCATCAGGTCGGCCGTGAACTATCTACCATAGAATTGTTGTAGCTATCGATTATACATTTTGGAACACCTGTCTGTATGTATGTGTGTATGCATGAATGCATGTGTGTATGTGTTATAGACTCTAACACTGCTCGACTGATCCGACTCGGATTTGGTATTTAACGTGTCAACTTGACCTCGCTCATAGGCATATGTTTCTGGACCTTGACCGATCCGACTAAAAAATTGTGTGTAGGACTACTTCGATCCCGGGAGCAATATGGACGGGTCCAATTTCACGTGGGACCATGTTCTCGAACGTGCTGATGTAGGCATGTTTCTGGACTATTTGGACGGGTCAAATCTTGATCCCGACCTGACTTTGACATTCAAAAAGATCAATTCAAGGTCAAATCTGGTAAAACGGAAGTATTTCAACGAAATATAATACCTACTGTTACTTTTGTCCCAGGAGTGTTTCGGGTGGGTCAAATTATGACCCTGACCTGATCTTGACATTCAAAATTGTCAATTCAAGGTCAAATCGGGTAAAGCCGGGCGGATTTCGACGGGTATTTTTGTCGTGACTTTTGTCCGGGGAGTGTTTTGGACGGGTCAAATCGTGACCCGACATGACGTTCACCTTTAAAATGGTCAATTCAAGGTTAAATCGCGCAATTCTCCGAAAATCAGAGGGTAACATCCCGGACGAAGTAGGGTCCACCAGCTACTATTATATATTTCTAGATTTAGTTACAAACTAAATACCTGTATATTGTACAAAGAAATGTTTGACAAATATATCTGTATCAATATTACCATACGGGTCATTAAAATAGATACGACGAAACAAATTTTGAAGGGTGCATGGTATCAGGTAAATTTTTATATTTCAAATGATGACAGGAATGCGGAAAGTTGAAGTACCTACGTAATACTGACTATCCGAATGAAGAGATATACATGTATATAAAAACCAAAATAGAAGATGACTGCTGGCGACAATGTTTTCCAAAAAAATTCAAAGCATTCGATAGCTCCCATCTAGTTGTCAGCCCGAAGATCAATATAAAGTGTGGTGACTATCAGATGAGGGATATGACTGTACAGTTGCTAAACAATTCAGTCACGCAAAAGAGGATCAAACAGTAAGATACCAAATTGCTGCCTGTGGTAATGTTTTTTAACGAAATTCGGGAAAATTAGATTACTCTCACCCTGGTTATCCAGAAGATCATTGTGGAATCTGGTGACGATCGGACAAGGGGTGTCGTCTGTAGGATCAACCAAATTATTTAGCCATAAAAATAGTAAAATTCCAGATCACCGCTGGCAGTGATGTCTTCACAAGGACAGCTTGAGAACAAAACATGGCTCACATCTAGCGGTGACCCAAACTATCCACGTGAGAAAACGTTCTCCAATAAAAGCTGGCTGCAGGGTGCGCCAATTGATTCAAATTCGAAATTTAACAGGGTGTACTGCTTGTGGCCATGTTTTCCCCGCATATTTGATAGACTTATGGACAAAACCACTGAATCCGTTGAATCAATATACATGTATACATGGATTAATTTATATGCATTGTTATACACAGTACTGGTATATAAAGGTACTGAAAATAACAATATTACTAGTATACACAAAATAAACCATATATCATGGCTATCGGTTCTAATATCCGAATATGACAGCTGATAACTTGGTGTGAATTGAAGAGTGTTGGTGTCTCAAGCATATCTAACCCTCCACGTTAGAAACATGCCATTAAATGTCATAAGTATAATCTAGCTTGAGGACAGAAGTTATCCAGAAAACCCCCCTTAATTCAACCAGGTCCTCGCGCGATGTATGGTCGATCACATGATGATCTAGGGGGGATTAGAATTGTTGTATAAAAACAGCACTGCATGTAAATATAAAATAAAATAGTGCTACATCTTATTACAGATTATTGCCATATATAATCAGTGACTATACAGACAGTCTGACAAAATAAAGTTTCAGTGACACTCTATCCGAAGAGGGGAATAATTCCATCTGTTACAGTCAATGGAGCAATTATGAATCTGGAAAGGTGAAATTTCTAACTAATACTAGATATCGACATGACGCGATAACATATAACGTAAATGTAATATGGCCGCTGGCGACCATTTTTTCCTATAAAATAAAAAAAATATTTGATAGCTCTCATCTGATAGATCAATATCAAGATAAATATCAAGTTTAGTGATGATCGGATGAGTGAAGTGGACTGTGCTAAACGGTTTAGTAATGCTTAAAAAGATTTTTACCTTAATATTTTTATGTTCACTTTATAAACTTCACTGAGTCATCTTTGTCATGTATTGAGTTTGATATCTTTTGTTAACAGTTTATAAATCATGTATGTCTCATGTTTGTTATTTTAATTTATGTGTTTATTATCATTAAATAAAGTTGCATTCCTTAAAAAGATTCTTACCTCAATGTTTTTATGTTCACTTTATAAACTCCACTGAGTCATCTTTGTCATGTATTGAATTTGATATATTTTGTTAACAGTTTATAAATTATGTATGTCTCGTGTTCGTTATTATATTATATACACTTTATAGTGTGTTTCAGAACGAAAACAAAATGAATAAAATCAACAAATTTGTAAATTTAAAAACAATTCAAACGTTGTTGTATTCCATGTCCCAGCCCGGACATATACACCAAATTTCAATAATATTCATTGAGAAACAACGGACCAAACGCCATATAACACCCCGTATGCATCTTTTATTCCGAGTTGGCCTTTTATTCCGAGTTGGCACTCGCCGATTGGGGCGAGTTAGCCATGAGGCGAGTACACCGATTCCGACACCTTTTCTATTTGCAGCAGGTTAAGTTTACGCGTAATTTAATTCACAAAGTTCCCCAATTGGTATCGTAAATAGAGCGACCTTATTTGACAGAGAATGCCTCTGTTATTGATTATAAAGTTGCTATACATTAAAAACGACAATTCACATGCTCGTTCAAGCGCAGTAGTCTATTTTCCCCATGTTGAAGGACATCCACAAATACTAAATAACGCTAACTTACTGCCAAATGTTTTACACGACAACTGTTAACATATTTGGGCTGAATTCATCTGACGCGGTATTATTCCTCAAAATAAACAACAAAACCATCGTTACTTGGAAATGTAGTTTGGGCTAACATTTACATAAATCCTCCATATCATTATTCCGACACACACGTCAGATGAAAAAGTCACATGAAGTAACCGGCCAAATTGGCCGAAATAATATTCATTGAGAAACAACGGACCAAACGCTATATAACACCCGTATACATCTTTTATTCCGTATCGGACTCGGGTACATGTTATAGTAGGTACCGAATTGACACACGTCGACTGGGCGAGTTGGCCCTGGGGCGATTTGGCCGATTCCGGCACATTCTAGAATTTACCGTATGTATCCGTTTACGCGTAGTTTACTTTAGAAAGTTCCGCAATTAATACCGTAAATAGAGCGACCATATTTGACAGAGAATGCCTCTGTTATTGATTATCAAGTTGCTGTACATTAAAAACGACAAATTCACATGCTCGTTCAAGCGCAGTAGTCTATTTTCCCCATGTTAAAGGACACCCACAAATACTAAATAACGCTAACCTACTGCCGAATGTTTGACACGACAACTGTTAACATATTTGGGCTGAATTCATCTGACGCGGTATTATTCCTCAAAATAAACAACAAAACCATCGTTACTTGGAAATGTAGTTTGGGCTAACATTTACATAAATCCTCCAGATCAATTATCCGACACACACGTCAGATGAAAAAGTCACATGAAGTAACCGGCCAAATTGGCCGAAATAATGCCATCTTATTGCCAGAGGTGGATATGTCCCCAAGTTTAAACCTGGTTTAAACCTACGTTGGCGGTCCAGCTAAACCGGATCTCATGGGGGCGTTTTTGTCGTTCAGCTGCCAGCTAAATGACAACTTGATTCGGTGATATGAGCATGCAGTCAAACTATACTCTTAGCAATCGGGCCAGAAGGACGATATAATGTTTATTGACACGCCGTAAATTATCGCGAACGCGTGCACGTATATATGGTGTATATATGTATATATTAAAGGGTATCGGAGCTGTCTATATGTGTGTCCGTGTGTCTGTTCGCAACTGTTCTGCCATACCCCTTGACATATTTCAACCAAATTAGGTGTCGTGAATCGGATTGTATAACGGCGTTAGGGTTTAAACATTTTGATTTAAGAATAAGAAAAATTTAACTTAAAAAAAATGAAAAAATTGTGCTGTTAAATTGAGTAAGTAGTTCTAACAAGAAACAACATTTAAAATTATAATTAATTTGTGTTTGTTTTAAATTATATTAAATTTGTTTTTAAATTCAAATGTTCAAATGATCTAGATGTGCGCAAAGGATCCGTAGGTTCCTATTGCACGAAGGGGACACATGCCCCTATGACGCTGAATAAAGGCACCATAATCGAGTCAATCCTGGATCAAGGGGTCAGCCAAGTAAAGACAATTTGCTTACGAGTGCGCACCAGAAGCGGTATTTGAACTGTTGGAATTGGTCAACCATGCAGAGGGACAGCTGTTAAGGGTATCCTAAACGTGACAGAGTTGGAAAATGGCTGAATTTTTAGGAAGTGCAACCGATGAGAAAATAACAAAATATGAAAAATGTGTGTTAGATCAACATCCTGCACACAGGGCTGTCAAGATAAAATACTAATGCAACAATATGCGTCAAGATTATGAACCAATAATTTGTGGAATAAGAAAAAACAGTGTTTGACATAGACTTGTTTTGACAGTGGACAAAAACTTACAGGATCGAGTTCAGCTAACGTATGGGGTTTTGAGCAGTGCTTCATTCTGCAAAAGTCATCATTATTGCCGAAGTTATTGAGCCGGATCATATATTTCGTATCAGTGTTGAGTTGATAAAATGTAAAAGTCATAATTTCGAAACCCATCGTGAAGCACCTGGCAGCGGCCATGTTGCATCGAATTTTTGGAACGACTTTCGACGTCAACGATGGTCATAACTCGGGGGTTGTAATTGCGATGCAACAAAAGAGATATATATTCAAACCTATAAAATCATATTAATAGGTTGTTACCATAAGAAAGTCCAAAATTATGCGCAAGTGTCAGTAATTGCAACTTTATTCTGTTGTCATGCCGAGTGTTTCTCAAATTATTTCCTACAAGGAAGAGAGCCTTTTTGTATATTGTTGCGCTTGATATTAACACGGAAATCATACACATTAATATGATGCTAGTTTAATTTGACTGAAAACGTAGTAGTTTCATAGTATTAACATGAAAACAAGTGTATTTTGTAAACTTAGAGAAGGAAATATTTTGGGGTTTATTTTTTTTAGTGGATTACGACAATCGGCTAGACACGCCTACTTGTTGACAGACGGAAACAACAACTTCGAAGAAAATATCATAAACACTGGGAAAAATACACGTTTAACCGACGATCTGACTACAAACCGACATCCATCACTTGAGATAAACGTCCAAGAAGTGTTCCATGCAGAACGAAATAGAGATCATCAATCCGATCACATATAAATCAACTTTTTCTTGGATTTTGTAAGTGAATATTTTTGTTGTTACAAAATGGCGACACCGGGTTACACGATGATAACATGTGACATTCGGTGCGAGAATTACTGAAAATAAAAGAAATAACTGGAATAACTACTATATAAATTAGAACTGTTAGCATAATACGTTTTTGTATACGAATGATTAATAAAATAAGCGTTTGTAGCATTTTTTGGGTCCAATTTTATGATATTTTGATAAAATTATGAATATGTATGACAACCTGAGGGGGCCAGAAAATAACAAATATCCATTTCAACTAATGAAAACGGTCAAAAATGGGCAAAATGTAATTACATTGGTCAAAGCTTTTGACAGCTGGTCAGGTGACAATAATCACTGATATCACATGGTCCTTCTATCATCAAAGAAAATTCTCGTGATGTGTTTTTCTTGGAAAAGTTTGTTTTTTGCATAATGCATTTGTTTCGACCAAGTTCTCATTTAATTCATAATTGGTTTCATATTTTGCTGATATACTCTTATATTGTTAATTGAATATTGTTTGATGTCCAGTTCAACTTTGAAACGTGCTGAGAAGCAGTTGGAAACATTTGTTCCACTCAGGGAAGGACAGTTAATTAGGAAACCAGTAATTGTTAGTGATAGTAAGGGGAGATATCTCAAGGCAGAGTGTGGTCGTGGTACCAATGAGTCAGACATTATGTGGTTGTATCGGTCTGGTCGTACTACTGAAGACTGCTATCATTATTTGAGAGATTTTGAGAGTTTTGGAAAAGTTTATAATTCATACGATGGTGATATTTCTTTATGTATATGGACAGGGACTTGTGATTTGACAGATAAAGTTGGTGATTATATAGAGTTTCCTCTGCAAGTTGCTGAGGAGAGAGTTGCTAATACAAAATATTATTTAGAACAAATTGTGAAATATTGTAAATGTTTATCTCCCAATATATCCTTAACATTCTTAGAAATACCTGCCATTTCTACATATGATTGGAATGTTAGACATGGACATCAAAATCCAGAGCAATTTAAATTACATGATAATGTATTGAATACATACATAGATCAATTAAATATCTACATTAGACATTTAAACAGACATTTGGAAACTGAGTCGCCAAAATTCAATCTAGACTTGCGAGTTTGTAAAAAATGGAACAATCGACCACCAAGTTATTCCTACAGCTACAAAACATACAAGGATGGTATCCATAGTGACAAATTAATGAGCAAATTATGGATGAGAAGAATAACATACAAACTGCAGCCGCTGTGTTTCAAGAAATAATTAATCTCATGTATGTATAATTGCTGAATGATAATATTCTTCTGATATTATACACTGCATTCCACAATTGCTGATTTTTGATTGGTGTACTTATTTATGTTTTTCTACAAAACCTGTGTTGAGTTACACAATATGGTGTGAATTTTTCATAAATTGTTGCTTTATAAGATATCGTTGTAAAAATCTCTAGAAAGAATCTCGCACCGTGGTCGAAGTGAGAATTGGCTCGCTCACCGGCAACAGATGTCTTTCTAGCAGATAATCAGATATTTATTGTGGGCAATATTTTTAGTTATTCTTTTCTTACTGGTAACAATATCCAATATTCAAATGACAATACTGAGAAGGAGACATTTTAATTTAGCAGGTGGCATGCACAGTATTAGAAGAACAAAATATTAATATGCAAGTTCAAAAGTGGTAGTTGGTCAATGTGCAATGAAAATTAAAACCGTTAAAACCCGTCATAAGTATAAAATAATCACAACAGATAATGATAACCTGAAAATGGTTTTGAAAAGAGTTACCCGCAAATATATTCCTGGTCATAGATTGATACATGTAGAACATTTTCAGCTTCATGTAACTGATATAACAAATCACATTGCTACATGCACACATGCTAATGAATTATCGAAATCTGGCCAAGATGTTTTTATATATTGGAAAGAATCAAAGAATTTGGGCCTGGTAACAACATTAGTAGGACAATGTCGTGGCTGCCGTAAAAAATTATCTTTATGTACTTGCAAAAAATTGAATTCTGACACTTGCCCACTTCGTGGCTACGACATAAATGTAAGGGTCGTATGGGGTAGCATGGTAGCTGGCGGCGGATGTGCTAAACTGAATGAGCTGACATCCACTCTTGGCCTCCCTCCTATCAGTCAGCCTTCTTTCACTGAAATATAAACCGCTATTGGCAGTGAATGGAAAATATTGTCAGATAAAGATATGAAGGCAGCTGGTGAGGAAGAAAAAAAACTGGCAATTGAACGGAATGATTTCCATCAAGGTGTTCCTGCAATTACTGTGATTGCTGATGGAGGGTGGTCCAAGAGAACACATAAACACACATATAATGCTCTTGGGGGGGTGGCAGTTATTATTGGTCAGGCCACTGGCAAAATATTGCACATTGGTGTTCGAATTAAATACTGTTTCATTTGTACGTTGGCCGAAACAAAAGGTGTGGATCCCCAGAATCACGAATGTTTTTTAAATTGGACAAAGAGTAGCCAACAAATGGAAAGTGATGTCATCGTTGATGGGTTTTTAAACTCTGAAAAGATACATGGAGTTCGATACATGCGTTTCATTGGCGATGGGGATAGTTCTGTCTACAGTAGGGTGTTGAGTGAGGTGCCAATATGGGGTTGTCATGTTGAGAAAGTAGAATGTTCAAACCATGCATGTAAATGTTTAAGATCAAGCTTAGAAAAACTTGTTACTGACAAACCACACTATAAAGGAAAACATAAATTGACCAAATTAATGAGAGTAAAATTAACAACTGGGGTTCGATGTGCTATCAGAATGCGCTATACTGAAGCAGACAAAAACGCAGCAATTGCAAAACTTGCCAAAGATATTAAAAACAGTGTTCATCATGTCTTCGGCTTTCATAATAACTGCAGTGAATTTTGCAAAAAAACTGAACTACCTACTGTTTCTAATAACCCATGTAATTCAACTGATATTAATGATAATATTTCTTCCACTTCCACTGGTTCCATAGCTAAATCCTCTGATGCTAATTCTGCATCTAAATCCACCAACAATAATACTTCTTCCACTGGTTCCATAGCTAAATCCTCTGATGCTAATTCTGCATCTAAATCCACCAACAATAATACTTCTTCCACTGGTTCCATAGCTAAATCCTCTGATTCCAATAGTAAATCTCAATCCACTGACAATAATTCTTCTTCCACTGGTTCATTTGATTCAACTCTTGACAAAGTCCATATCATGTGGGAAGCAGGGACTTCTTTTGATGAACAGGACAAAACTAGAATTGCTGAAAAACCTGCTGTTGATCATATAGACCCTGAAATGCTCAATGGCATATCTGTTCTTTTGAATCGCTTGGCATCAAAATCTGCTACATTAATTAATAATGCTACCACAAATTTAGCAGAAAATTGGATGGCCATCAGAATGAAGTTTGATGGTGGCAAGATTTATAACAGGTGTCACCGTGGTTCATGGCATGCTAGGTGCTTCGGTGGTGCTCTCAGAAAGAACTTTGGCCCATTCTGGTCCTCTCTTGTTTGGGAAAACATAACAAAAACAGAAGCGGGTCCCCATATGCAGTCCCTATATAAGGCACGTGCTGCTAAATTATTAGCTAACCTCAAACGAAAACAGAGTGATGAATTTCGCAAGCGTAGGTTGCAACGTAAAATCAAGCAACAAAAAATCAATAACTCTAAAAAGGCGAGAGCAGCATACGGTCCTTCTTCTTCACAACCAAATGATGATTTGTCAGCTTCTGAATTAAAAGCACATTGTGAAACATACTTTCAGCGAGAGTTGGTTATAACCAAGCAAGATAGGATTAAGATCTTTGATAACACTAAAGAGCAATCTGCATGTGACTTGTGGAAAATTGAACGTAGGAAACGTATAACTTCATCTTATTTTGGTCAAGTCATGTGCCGAAAATTAAAAACTCGTGTTGCTTCATTAGTTGAGTCCATATTATATTCACAATTTAAGGGAAATGCAAACACAAATTTTGGTTTATTATCAGAAGACCAAACCATCCGTGAATACTGCTTTAAAAAATCTGAAGAAGGTGATAATATGTCTGTTGTGTCAGCTGGTCTAATGATTAGAGAGCATGAACCCTATCTTGCAGCTAGTACAGATGGCATTATCACAGATTCAAGTGGCAAGATAGGTTTACTTGAAATTAAAAATCTTTTGCAAAATAACAAATATTCCTTTAAACAAGCTGCCTTGTCCAAAAACATTAAATTCTGTTTAAAAATTGTGGATGGATCACTGCAACTGAAGACAAACCATAAATATTTTTACCAGTGTCGGGGTCAGTTGCCCATATTCAATTATGATTGGCTTGATTTTGTGGTTCGAAATGTGGATCCTCATGAATTGTTTATCCAAAGGATTTTTAAGGATAGTGTTTTATGGTCGAAACAAATGCTTCCCAAATTGAAAGCCTTTTATTTTAAAGCTGTCTTACCTGAGTTGGCATGTCCTCGTAAATGGCAAAATCCTGGAATTCGAGAACCTGGCATGTGGGTAAGTCATATGTCATATAAAACTTGCATGCCATTAGTAAATATTATTTTTAGCTCAACTTAATAAAGTTAAGTTTGATCTATTGTCATGGGTTGGCTATCCAATTTTTCAGAATTTCGTTGGAAAAAATGGCCGCTATCAGCCTTCTTGGATTTTACTTTATTCATATTTCTTCATATGAACATCTATTATGACTTGCAAATTGACACTTTCTGCATTCCTAATCGTTCCAGTGACTGTAACATGTGAAATTATCCCCAATCCAAGTTGAGCTACAGTGTCATTTGCACCTTCATTATTAATCCTTTTATGAAGTCAAGTTAATGTCATACATATATGCACAGGTCCTCTGGTGTCATACCACCACTACGAGTATACATGTATATACTATTATATATATAATATAATATACTCGTAGTGGTGGTATCGCATATCTGTTGATGTTTGTCATCCGTATGTTAGCCTGCCAGCCAACAATGCATGTACCTAACCCAACATCTCTATTGTTCAATCCTCACAAAACCCTACAGCCATGTCCGGTATGAGAACGTTGTGTCCATTATCATATTCTTCTGTCCCTTACTAATTACTATTTTGGACTATGCAACATTGTTATCAAATCATTGTCAAATTGAGTCTGAATTGTCTTGATTGACAAGTCATAAATTAAGAGTTTAAACTTTGTTATGTTATTTGGAAACATTGAATATGCCTTATAATTACATCTTAACAAGATATATCAACACGCAAGTCCTTAATTATTTATTATAATATACATGTAGATACACATTATGCACTTAATATTGCTCAAATATTTGCTGTTTTATGGGTAACCAATAAGAGGTAAGTGTGTGTTTGACCAGGTAACACATCATATAGGGTTAGCGAAAATCACACCTAACATCCCTGGATGACAGTAAAAAGTCAAAATGAAATGCTGGCTGACGGCCCGAAGGCTTTTTGATAAGTCAAATTAGGATAAGCTGAAAGAAAAACGGCCTGAAACCAATTAGTCATATACATTTAATCACAAAGTGAAGTTGGTACCAAATGTATGGATAACAAGTGAAAGAAGAGGGAATCTGCATAGCATATGTAAATAGGGGGGGGGTAAACAATAAGGGAACAGTGACCCAATTTTGTGCAGATACCTAATTCCTCGTTCACTTGACATAATTTTAGGATGGAGAGCAGTGGCCCGGAGCGGTTTTACAAAATTTGGAAAATAATTTTGAACGTACGCACCAAAATAGCTCAATGAATGAAATCCAAAAATCAAAATTTATATTTTATAAATGAGATCATCAAAGAAGAAAAAGAGAAAAATGTCAATAAGATCTTCATCAGGTGCAAGTTGCTAACCCGTGTCATACTAAAGTTTACTAAACGTATGAACACCAACTTTTCGACCTTTAACGTGCGAATTTTCGGGATCACAGCTGTTTAGGTAGATACTCTGCTATTTTACTCCTGGTGTAAAATTGTTTTACAGACATACTAACCGTATATTCTATATGTAAACCGCTTTGAAAAGGATGTTGACCTCTTGTTCCATTAGAAACTTACTATCGATATGAATGGAACGAGTGTATGTAGAAATAGAAGATATCGATAGAAGTTTCTGAGCTTCCTCGATATTGTTACTGTTATGTTCTTTGTTTATTTTTGCACTTTATGCAGACCATTTCAGAGAAGATAGTAAACATATATCTTCGAACTGACATTATCGACATTATTCGTTAATTTCAATAACATAGGATCATTAGAATGGGACAATATCTCTAAACGTGGTCTTTGTTTTTGTCTCCGTGGTGTCACCATAGATGTGACTATCTGCATATTGCCTCAAAGTAGCTAATTTAGTTATTCAATGCGCCCAAAAATATTACAACGAGGAAAAAGATATCTTTGTTGAACTTTATATTCGCGATGAATGAATGCTGAAATTTACATATAACGGAAAATGTCTCAAAATAAATGTTTTCTTTGCGTTTCACAATGCGACGCATTTGTTTTGGCATTCATTGTTCGGCCTTGGAATTACAGGCTCCTCAGTGATAGTTATTGTCACGATATGGTTAATACATTGTTTCCTATTTTCCCGTAATATTACGATGGCCACTCCCACTACATTATGTATAGGATATTCCCCGAGCTGTCGGGCATTCGGAGAAATAATTCACCGAGGCGAAGCCGAGTTGTATATTTGGACGAATGCCCGACAGCGAGGGGAATATCTGGCTTAATCCTCAGTATTTAAAGAATAACAAGACGAAATCTAATTTTACCTATATTTTTACTTTGAAATTTGTCAAGGACATTGCAATGTATGATATATTTAATTAAAAGTAAATAAAAAATTTAACGAAAAATGTGAACATGACCATTAAACAATTTCCGAGTCTGTCAGACAAATACAGATTTGTACGCAAATTCAGTTGCCACTTTAAATAGTGATCTGGAGATCTGGAATTAAAATCGTCATTAAAATGTGTCAATCGACCCCCCCCCCCCCCCCGCCCCATGAAATATGGCCAATCCTGCTATATGTCCTACTTAGCTGTGCATGTATAAACCAATGGACACAATATTTATGACTAACATGATGTTATATCTCAGATAACACATGGGTGGAAGTCTAATTGACACCAGTGCATATATGCATGGACACCTTCCAGTTACAACAAACATTTAATTTGCTTGGCCTGATACTGCTCGTCCTCGCAGCATTGTCACAAATCAAAATTGTCGCTTTGAGTTGGAATGCCGTGAGCCGCGTTGACAATCCAGTTATGATGAGTGGTTATCGGGATATCAGTTATAGGTAGCCCCAAACATGATATGGTGGTGTCACCGATTAGCTTACCACACGCTTTAATCTAATTAATTAACACGTCGTTCTCGTGCGCATTTGCAAATTGAATGTGAGAAGAGTGAATTTTCCCAGTATCGTAGCCTGAGTATAACTCAGGTACAGTACTTATTTGCTAATTGTTCTCCAAAACATTCGGAATGAGGACCGAACACACACGACCGAACGTGAAAATGAATATGAAATTGGTTGAAAACGTGACGTGACCAAACTCCGCATTCGAACATGGAATGACGTAATTTTCTAAACTTTCTGTGTCGACGTTATCTAAATGGATATTACATAGTTATCAGGTCTGGGAAATGTGAAAAAACAGCTACAATAGCCGATATCAGCTACCCTTGCTGAATTCAGCTATATATTATACTCTCCACCCAGCTAGTTGTATGCATTGCGGCAAAAATGCTCAAAATCGCATCGAAATTAGGTTACAGGTGTCATCGTCCGTATCCAAAACGAGATCATCGGGTATTATTATTCTGACAAAGTGCCGCCGCTTCTCGCAAAACCAAGTAGATTTTACCCTCCAATAACTTACTATCGCGTACGGTACATCGTAAGTGATGGAACTATTTTGTTTTAAAATGAGCCATTAAACGTCGATCTTGGAGAAAAATTTCTGCAAAACTAAAATCGAGTCAACATTGTCGGACGTAAAACCGGAAGTGAGATGTAAATTTATTGACCTATCTCGAGCATTTTAAATTACATACCACTAACGGTTACCAGCATTGGAGTGATCGAATAGTCGACATTCCTAACGGTATCTAACGGTATGATGATCAATCTATGGAACAACATGTAGGCACACAACGTGAATCTACATAGTTGAGGTTAAGATGTGTGTATACATATTGAAGTTTCAGTGAATAATTGCACACTATTGACTTTATGAAAAATGTCCGGGTAACCAAACAAACACGGCACGCATTAAACACATATCACAATAAAAAAAATGTTTTGGGCTTGTTACAATGTCCTATGGACTTGACATTCCAAAAATATTGTATTTTTGGCTCCAGTTATGTATTTGGTATTAGTGAACATAGAAACTTGACAATTTTAGATGGCATTGCCTGTGCTAACCCTATATGTATGTCGATTGGTCGTTCCAACAAGGAGGCCGAACAAATGCGTCTTGACAACATAATGATTTATATAATCTTTCTAACATGTGTTGGTCTGGGATTGGTTTATCTTTATCAAAAAGGCCAATAGGATTCGCCCTTTCTTAATGAACAGTAAACAATATACAAATACCATATCAAATGAAAATTTCAGTCTGTTCTCTGACTTCAGCCAAAATGCCTCCAAAAAGAGTTTGTTCGTGCAATAGACACGATGAGTTCGCCAGCGGAAAATCGTTCAATGTTTACGGAAGGGAACAGAAACGGTTAAAAAAAATTATCATGAATGGGATGGTTTCGAATGGTTTACTCGGTGAGCGATTCTCATGGCTGTGTACGGCATGTACGGATGCGTGGGCAAAACATAATCAGCAAACGAGTACTGCCAGTGGAAGGGATAGTGACCATTTCAACGGTATTTTGGAAATGATCAGGTCCGGTAAATTGACTTCTGGGCAGTTACAGGTATTGGCTTTCGAGATATCGAAGAGTCAAATGGACCATTTATTCGAAGATACAAATTGTGGGAAAATTGACACCTATGGAATAGAGTATTTAAAAAACTTTACTCCTTCAGTTTGGTTCACATCCCAGAACCTGGTTGTTTGCAAATTATTGCTGGGATTGACAGTTAAAAGCGAGGACTGAGATTAATAATTAAAAAAACTTAACACAATGTGTTTGGGCATGGAGCAGATTCTACACGCTCGAAATTTAAATTATATTGGACCCTTCTCTTACATCATAAATTTATTGACGTATTTTATGACCAGGAGCAAAACACTATGTGGTTTAAATGGGTCAGTCAGACCAGCAGGGTCGTATCGTAGCTTGCGGTGTTGGGTTTCGACTAACGCCAGTATTCCAAATTCGGTACCAAAGCAATGTGACATTGTTACGTTTTTTGACAATAATCAAATAGTTGCTAAAAGGTGGCGGGTCAAAGACGATTCGAGGCCACTGATGAGCGTGATAACAAATGTTATCCACAGTGTGTCTCCGTCAACGACAGAAGTACAGCGACAACCTAGTTAATCACCAATAAATTGGAACTATGTTAAAGTTAATCATAGGGTTAAAACATGTCAATCCATTTCAGCATTAATCGATGCCGAAGAGGGTGTGTTCAGATCAGAAAGATCAAAATTCATTTCAAAAACTTTTGGGCGATATGCCTGAAAGGACCATTCATGTTTCTAATGAGGAACCTGTGAAATTTTGTTCCACTGATTTTAATTGTCGCAGGAGTCCACCAGAGGGTAAAGACCCGTATTCGTTTGTGTAGAGTGGCCATCCAAGCAGTATACCGAGTGTTGTTATTGGCGACCCTATATTTCAAAACCCAAATGGGTAAACATCGGTAGAAATTGTGTTAAATTCTTTATATGACGCTGTTTGCACAGAAGGTGGGCGACAGTGTGAAATTCTTGGTTGTGATGGATCGCCATATAATATTGCAAATAAATAAATTGATTCAATTTTCAAATGCAAAACATGTCATGCCTCTGTTAGAGGTATCGATAAGTTTATTCAACATCACGCCGATTTACACGATAACAGTGACTATAAACCACAAGCAAACGAACGAAAATATGGTTCAATTCTTGTATTGCCAGGACTTGGACACTTCGAAATCAATTTCGTGAAAGCCTTTTTTAAACTGTTTTGGAATATTGTTCTTAAAGACGTTGCCATAATGCTGGGATTTAAGTCAGCAAAAGCTTTATCCACATGTCTAAAATGCAATGACCACCATAAAAGTTGGCAAATCCTAAATATTTTGTTTGAAGCAACTAAAGATGATATTATGTTAAATTATTCAAATTTTGCCAAGAAGAATGGTGCACCTTTGTCTGAATCATGACTGTACAATTATATTGATCAATCAAAGAACTCAAACTTACCATTTATGTTCAATATGACATTCACATTTCTCTTTGGATTCCAACTAGTTCGAGCTGGTGTGCGAAGAGGCAACCATAAAATATTCAATGCAGCATTAACAAAACTTTCACTTGTATTCTTTTCATCTAACGCTCCGAACAATTACCGAGATATATACTTCAGATATTTAGCAACTATAGTCATGATGCCAAAGGAGGTGGAAGCGTGTGTCTACCAAGGTCTGGTCTTATCAGTATCCGGCCATCAAAGTAAGGGCGAGGGAGGGGATTTCGTTCTCGAGGCAACGAACAAGACAACGAAGGCATGGCTTCCTCCAGGTTTGCCAACAGATGACCACTGGTTGGATACTTGTCGTTCTGTTGACGACCTTCATGAGGTAAGATAATTATCATGAATATCGCCCTACAAATTTAGAAGGAATTTACAATGATCTGTCAGTGATAATTATTTATTCAACTAAGTCAGTTGTGTCCTTCCCTCTGCCCTCCCCGTGCTTGCAACGCGTCATCGTAGCGCTGATATACCACGATCTTTGTTACCACCACGACCGTGGCCACGACCACGTCCTCTTGTGATGGAAATCTTTTCTGTTCCAATTGATGCCCGTAGATTTTCTATGATGTCAGGTTTCCTTCAAATTTACAAATATGTGTTAACATAATTTCAAAGACATTACTCGCACTTTGCATGCTTTTCTATATTTGCGCGACCACATTGGTCGCCATCCGAATCATTGGAAATTTAGAATTGCCAATTAAAATGTGAAATGTGAAGGATTTAGATGTGTACATAATTTACATAAATCTAAAGGGTTTGTGTGGAAACTATTTTGGATGCCATCTCAAAGGATAATTATAGAATAGAATGTACACCACACATAATAAATAAGTACATATAAATTATAAGCCAACTATAGTACCTAACATTTAGATAACCGCAATTAAACTCCCCCGTTACGATGCATGTCTCATCTTAAAGGTACTTTTCAATTTTGCCTTATTCAACTTTGCGTTTATCAATAATTCTGTAATATATGAGTCGGCCGATCAGTGATGTTTTTACTGTTTACCTGTGTTCATAGCATAGCAAATGTAGGTTTAAATCTTTCGCACTCTGGGGATCCATCAGAGGGAAGCCTTGACATGCGGTGTGTACCCAATAATTACAAGTTTTGTCCGGGTTCTCGCACCCAATCCACATTTCCTGATCTTCGGTCTCGTCAGCCCACAAGACGCCACACTTTCTACATATTCTGTCCCCCGATATCAAATCCTCCGATGATTGGGTTTTCGGCTGACGTGTGTCCTTATATTAATGGGCGATGGAGGATTTGTGCTCGTGGACGGAACATCCACGGGCTCGACAATCACGACCCTTCCTGTCTCAACCGGCGAATCATTGCTAGCCACACTCGCGTTCTGAAATGTAAAGGGAACACTGAATAGTTATAGTCAATCTATCATGCATGAATTCAGAGTTCAAACACAAACAATATTTTATTCGAGTCGAGGAACACACCCATCAATGCTAGGATTGATCAGATATCGATGTTTTAAATATTTTATTTAAATATGAAGTGGCCCAGTAAACTACCTACGAGAAGTAATTATGTGACCAGATAGCGGATGCACATCGATATGTCCAAAATCCAGTGGCTTGTTGTGTCAGATATTTGACAACTGGCAACATTTTGTTGAACAAAATAGGTTTTGGGGAGTTTTATACTATAATTGATTGTGGTTAGCATTATTTATTTTTGGGCAATTAATCGATTCTGATAACTGAAGCGACATTTTAGAAATGTTGTGGTTTGGATCTGATGATACGGGGACCGTCGAATTGGGTACATTTAAGTCCAACAATAACATTTTAGATTTGTTTGATGTTTATGTAGATGTGAACAACCAATTAATCAAGTTGACAAATTATCTTTACTTACGTCCAGTCCATGCTTTACCTTCATCTTGTCGGTAGCATAATAATATTTTTTACCATTGGGGCACTCTACTTCTAGCTATGCATTCAGATATGTCTGTTTGCATATTTCGTTGACCTGAACAAGAGAAAAAAATGTATACCCAACTTTGAATACTATTTCAATTGTTAATAGATGTCGTTTTATTGGCAGATCAGAGAGAACATCGAAAAACTTACCGGGAGAAGATCGGACGAACTGGATTCCAATCTGCGCAACGTTGATCTATGCCAGGAAATTGTTCATTGGCGTAAAATACTATGCCATGCTGGATGTGTCACGGAGTCTGGCGTATGTGTAGTAGTCTATCTATGTTGACTTGTTTTTAAAATAGTATTTTGCCAACTAATTCGTAATTGTGAGTTAAAGTTAAGGTTGGCCGTTTTGGACGCCATCTTTTGGATGAATACAATTTGCATTATTATGTAGAGAATTTGAGATTGTACCGTATTATCTCGAGTATTTTCAGAGTTATAACGTATACATATCATGCCCCCTTCCTATATATATTGTGAAGTTTGATAGAGTGACATATTCTGTTCAATAATAACAATAATGTGTAATGTGTAATAACAATAACACCCACATGGGTAGGTTGCCCTATACAGTGTAATACATTATACTGGTTATAACAATACATGTGAAATTAAGCATGCTATCTTATAACATTTAAACATACAATCATAATAAGAAAAAAAATATATATATACGGTACTACCACATACTACCTATACTGGTGTATCAATGTGAGTACAAGCATACTGTCCTATAATATTCACAATACATGTAATTGCATAATCAATGTATATCTCAATAGGGTTTGTTTCTCAGATCTATTATGCTCATTAATTTGAAATGATTTAACACTGTTCTGTTCGGAGTTTGAAGAATTGTTTAACCATGTTGCAGATTTTCGCACATATGCGAGGACATCTGTTTTCTAGAATAGTTATGAATTGATACTCTTGGTCTAATAGTTGGAAATTTATGTAATTATTTTCCATTATGGAAATTAATTCCGATCTCAGGGTCGCGTAAAGAGGGCAATCCATAATGAAGTGAACTTCGTCCTCTATTTGCTTTTTTGTATTGAAACAAAAGGTACGTACTCTATCTGGTAAGGGTATCGGGGGTTGGTAATGTCTACCACGCTCTATCGCTAGGGCGTGGATACTTATTCTTAATCTCGTGAATATTATTTTGTCTTCATTGTATTGGGTATTGAGCACGTATGGTTCCATTTGAAAAGTAGTTTTGAAAATGCGATACATCCGTAATTTGTTACTCCCTGTTTTAGATGCTTCATCACTCATATTCAAAATAAAGTCGTTATGATAGTTGGATTGTAGCTGCTGTCTCAAGTTAGTAAGATTCTTGACAACTTGTGACATACGTTAGTATTTTTCGAAAAGTTACAATCGCGTATTTGTGTGCGATCATTGCGAATTATTTCGTTTCCAGGTTCGCAAACCAGTTATATCCATAAGCGGTCAATCGTTGGACGATGAGATAGCATCAATGTGGACAACATCTGTCACGAACAGACGCCAGTTTTTGGAATGTGTGGGCAAAACGTGGGATTTTCGTGCAGCTCCAATGCAAAAAACGCAGGTACATATTAATATGCACATACGTGGCTAAAGGGGGTGTCCATACAATCCCCGACTTTGAAAACAATTATTATAACTTGGATATACTGGCGGTGATAATGGATTTTCGTTAACCTCAATTAGGCTCAGCTCTGATTGGGGGAGGGGTGCTGTTTGAAATTTCAAGACAAAACCCAAACGGAGACCCTTTATATCTACGCCACTGATATTAATAATATAATAGTTCTGTACTCACATTTCCAATTTGAGAATATACAATCAAGTGTACATGTGTCATACTGGTGAAAAGTAAACCGTGGAAAATTGGATGAATATTGATAATTAATAATACAGAAATCAAACGATAATAGGGCTCTCAGTAAATTATCGCATGTTGAAACGAGTCTAAATTTTTTTCACAATTTCTTTTAGGAAGACCGAATGAAATCTGAAGATGTTTCAACGAAAACAAAGGCGGAGATCACAGTTTTGACCGAATAGAGCTGTTGAAACAGGCAGGGATAACAAATGAGCACGTCCGTTTTGTTGAGATGTGGGGACGTTCCAAACGTGGCAAAAAGGAGACGTTGGTAAAGCTATCTCGACCTCGAAGGAACCGTAAATGAATTGCGCCGCCGTTTCATAACCGATGGTGACGTTAACCACGCTGGTGAGTATACACATATGGATGTTTCAACAAAATTTATATTTAGTAATGCGTACATTTTTTTAAAGTGTGGGCAACCTTTTACTCAAACACTGTGCCCGCCTTGAACTATCTGCTATGTATGTGGGCTCAGCATCCTTCCTTGACCCTTTCGCCTATTTGTTTGCCCGGGCGTCCTGTCCTTTAATGTGTTCCCCCGGATTTGTCCCTCTCGGTTGATAGTGCTCGAATTCAATCATCTCAGACTCTTTTCGTTTTGACTGAAATATTATAAGGATTTTCATCGCAAATTGTTCCAAATTTACTTAACTGGCAAAACATTCACCCAGTAAATGACCTGGTCATCTTCTATTAAATAGTCTTTACAATTTTTTTATCTGTATATATTAGTATAGGCGTATTCATTTTTACAGAAAAATTGTAGCTTATGTTATTACTTTGTATTGCTCTACATAATTGATCTCCGAGGTACGCACAGCTGATGCGATCTCGACCGACACAGACATGCCGGCTTTGGAATGACAGTCACTAACGTGGTATCGTTATATGCATATCCATTGACGAATGATGGAAGACAGGTCACTATATTTAACATTAGTATATTTATAAATTGTTCTGTTAACATGTCACGACTGAATGCCCCCCCCCCCCCCCATTTTCCACCACAAATATAATTCTGAATAATTATCCACCGAACGCGTGTATGCAGACCACCATGTAATAAATCATAAATTAATAAATCATTGGCAAAATTAATTGACAGTATAAACTCACCATGTTCTGGTAAAAGGTGAAACAATGTTGTTGTCGGAACCGATAGATACGAATGACTCTGAAAACAACGCGTTACTCTGGTATTCTTCACACAAATCGGATTAAGCTGCTAGTACTCACGTGTTCGTGCAGCAAATGTGATATCTTACACGCACGAAATGCCAACAAAATAATCAATATGGAATTGCGTGTGACATCAATACACGTTGTATAACACATACGGAACAAAAATATCCACACTATTTCAGGTATTCAAAGTTATTTAGCACAGAGTGTGGACGTTAATTTGTTAATCTACCCAACTGCTATGGGTTTCCATATTTTTGGAGAAAGTTGTAATTACTACTCGCACGATTACTCTCTTACTCGAGATGTAACCTCCGTGCACATTATTAACAGCCAATCAAATTCACTTCCTTGCAGATTCCGAAACTGGCAGGATATGAAATTATGGTACGCTCCTGTTTCCTAAAGAAAACTTCAAATAAAGTAACTTTTAACGAATACATATTGACAAAGAGAGTGCATGGCCCGGAATAGGTCAATACTATTTAATATCAATGAATGTTTTATCCTTTTTTTCTGAAGTGCGGCAGCACTTTGCGAAGGTAATGATTCCACAATCGTTCTCGCAGAAAACAGACAGTACAATCGGTAACATAATTTCGATGCGATTTGGGCATTTTTGCTGGGTGGAGAGTATAATATATAGCTGAATTCAGCAAGGGTAGCTGATATCGGCTATTGTAGCTGTTTTTTCACATTTCTCAGACCTGGTTATGTGTTATCAGCATGGCTTTCATTTTATAAGCGAAATAAACATCACAAGCACCCGGAGGTAAATGACAATCCAGCGGATGATCCAACTGATGTTTTCCGTTAATATTGGAATAAAAAATATTTAAAAAAATTCTTTCGAGGTGCCGTTTTCGTATTGTACAGTTTATCGGATTTATTTCCATGAATTCGAAGTTGGATTTACAAGGAGTTCTTGACCGACGTAAGTTATCAATGAGGTTTATTTACTATAAATATATAGTAGTCGTTACCTGTATAAAACGATCTTCAATTTCAGCATTTTGACATCAAATTCTTAACATTTTATTAAAATTCATGTAATCAACGTAACTAATCCACTAAAGTTATAGTGTGGTGTACCCGACATTACAAACTGATTTGGATTATCAACATTTAAATATTTAGCATTTACCAGAAAATTATATCGTGCGAGTGATTCCGTGTTATAAGAAGGCTCCACATTCGTAAGTTTTTCATTATGAGAACACGTCTCGAATACAATGCAAATGTGTCGTTAAAGATACTGGCGGTGTTGTCGGTGGGTATGCTGTTAAAATATTCACATCCGTCAAAAACCGCCATAAATAGTGAAATATAGACATACCTTGTTCTTACAGCAATCAGAAATATCACATAAACAGTATGTTATTGTCGATTTTTCCCCTTTTGGTATGTAAACAAAAGCAAAACACGTTACGTTTCCTGGCTTTTGTTTAGTTCCGGAAATGGTAAACATAAAGAGCGTTATTTATTACTGTATTCCTGATATGGAAATAATAAAGAGCGTTTATATCATTGTGTATGAATAACCAATACAATTGTTCTGTGTTATGTAAGCAGAAGCACAACTTATGCGTGTTTGGGTACACCATCGTACGAAAGATATAGTCGAATTTCAACAACTAATACAACCAATACAACAACTAATACAATTCGCAATAAATATGTTTTGAATGTTTGATAGGCATAATGGCTTTTCGTGGATATGTTCAGATTATCGCAACACCGCGAAAAAGTCAAATTAAAAACAATTTAACTGTAGTATTTGTTATCAGCATCAGTTTGCCCTAACATCATCAGAGAAATTCAGTAGGACCCAACCGCATCATATCAGATTATCAGGACCACTTGACCACTCTCTCATTATTTGTTTTTCGTATTGACTTGAAGTTTGCAAGTTTCAGCATAATCGACAAAGGCGAGGAGAGCCCCACTGATATACCGGCTTCGTGTGCTCTGAAAATAAATGTTAATATAACATATATTTTCCAGCTGTTTTAAATATTTCGCACACAAGTGAGAGAAAAACGCTCTTTATACATACCATACCAGGAATGTATTAACAAGGAACGCTTTTTATTGTTCCATGCCAAGGAAGTTGGGGAACCGATCTTTCTCAATTCAATCACTTGAACTAGGCTCTACGTGGCATACAAAGGCCTTATACGAATATGACAAACGCGAGCATAATTTAGACCTTCAAACCATTTATTCCCATAATCACACTGATAACTTAAATAATAACTATAATAGATATTTTGTTTGTTCGCAACCAAATTACGACACTGACTTAACATATGTGGCGTTGAGCAATGCATTTGCTATGCATATTGTCCAAACTCACACAAGAGCAGACTTCACTTTTAGCTTGTACATTGTTTTTTTAATTCGTTGTGGAACTCACAGTACTATTTGCTAACAGCATCAGTTTGCCCTACCATCATCAGAGCAATTCAGCAGGACCCAACTGCATCATAGCAGATAGGATAGGATAATTTTATTTACAATACACATATGAATAGTACAATAAATTAACATATAACTAGATAATAATTCAGTATATTGCTGAACCACTTGACCAGGGGTGATATATATTTTTCTAGTCCGAATTGTCTAACATTTATGTAAAATTGTTGTTATTACATTAAACAAATTCCACCCACCGTCTTTCTTGGTATCCCTGTGATCATTATAATCACCTAACACTGTTCGGTTTCTTATTTGATTAATGGATTGGTCACACCAATTTTACATTCCGGTGTGTCAGCAAGTGGAGAACACATCAAACAATTACTTGTGATTGTTATGATAATACCTTGGGAATATTTTAATATTTCACAGTTATTGTTAAAATAATGCTCACTTATTGTTTAAATAATCCACAGCTATTGTTACCAGTGGGCAATCGGCTGGATATTGTGCAAGGGAGAACAATAGAAAATATGGCGACTGTGGATTAAAGGTGTATATCCATAATGATCGCCATTTTAATCGTCATATTCTTACAATGACCAGAAATGGTCGCACATCAAAGGTCCGTAGTCTGCTTGAATGTCCATCACCTGACAATGTGCAATAATTGTGGAATGCTTTGGGTCAACTTTGTGTGAAAGTAGATCATTGAGATATTGTCCACGTCGCAGATTCAACCGAATTAAGATAATTAAAGCCACATAGCGGTTTGCGCTCCAAAATACACATAATAATATTAGCTTTTGAATTTTTCTCAGTATCGAAATAGGTCGATAAATATCTGAACTACCTTTCTACGAGCATTATGTAAACTAAAAAGACGCATTGAAGTAATGAAAAATACAACTGTGAATACGGTGTTTGGGTCCCAAACACAAAACAGTCATTTGCACGACATGGAACAGAAAAGGTAGCAATACAGAGCGTTTATCTTACTTCTGGCAAAAAGTTGAAAACGGCTGAAAAATGGCTGTGCAAGTATTTTTCAGAGCATATGAAGCCGGTATATCAATAGTTCGTTTATTTATCTACCTATCGTATCCGTCGCTCCAAATTACATAGAAAAAAATATGGAGGTTCGAATTAGCCATGTCCGTTTATTCAAGGGAATGCTATATACAATCCTAATTCGTAAATTATGTAAGTAATACACGTGGATTCAACGTAGCCGTGTGTTTTAAACAATATAAGCAGTTCAACAAACTCTGCATGCAGTTTGCTGACTGTTTCTCATGTTCAAAACACAATCTCCACATTGAAACTTAGTTCAGCTTAATGTTCAAAACACAATATCCACATTGAAACTTAGTTCAGCTTATAAACGTGAAAGGTATCCCGCATGTCCCTTTCAGCTTTTTGAAATTGTAAGAGCATAGCGTTGGTCACAACTTACCTTAAATATATATGTTGTGCCACACACGGATCGACAGAACAAAAATATTCATGAGACTGAAACATATATCTACTGCAATGCGATAAATAGTCAGGCACGCTGGATAATCATGGGTAAAATAAAAAATATTCAATCGGAAATCATCCTCAAGGTGTCATTATCTGCTGTATGGGTCGTTATACGTCACCCATTACTTCAGCATAAAATGTCAACCAAGCTGAAACACTTCGTTGGCCTTCTATGCAGTTATCGGAGATTGCGGTTTTGTGTGTCAAATATATTTTTACGAACGTTCGACGTCAATTTTATTAGACAACACATGTCCGCTAGCTACTGCTATGTTTTATGGATGGCTCCCCGGAGGTCAAAGCAAGTCTGTTCACAGATAATGCAATTTTTTTCCAAATACTACTCCACTATTTCACTTTGTTTCAGCTTATAACAGCTTGCAAATGTTCTAGTCATCTATGCTTACTAGTTTTCAGGAGAGAACTTGTATCGACTCACAATATACAGTATAAACTACACATTAAAATACAGAGAAGTGCGGGAACCTTCGCAGCGATGATGAGTGTGATCAACATTAGTATAAACGGGACTATAATCGTGCCACTCATGATATTGAGTCTGAGTCTGATTTTAACGGTCAATCTTGTGTTACTGTATACCGAATATCCATACCACAGTAATCGGCTTCATTGTATAAATGGCTTTAACGCATCGTTTCTCACTAGAATGTTGACAGGTACATACATTAGAATTCGGAGAGCGGACATGTGAAACATTTTTTTTTATTACTGATGTAGTTTATGTCTACAGCTTAGCTTGTCAAAGGTTCTTTACTAAATACTCATTGACAAGTAGTTCCCTTAGGATATTTTCTATTTATTGTTAATTCAATTGCGTTGTGCTTCGTGTGAGTTCTTCGATAACCATCGCCGACAGCCTACCATTTCGGCCAGAATGCTGGATCTTCCTTCATATGTGCATCATCTTCCCATATGTTAATTCGCGCACACATTTGCCCGCGTTTGGAGCTTCACATCAGTCGAACAATAGAAAACTGACAATTCATGTATTTCAAATAGTTCGCAACTGTTTCAGCTGTTACAAAATCGTCCATGTTATAAACAAAGTAACGAACGGTTTTTACAAATGGTTTGTGACGTCCACTGTCACGATCATGACTGGATGATCGGCGCCGCAGCCTTATTGGAGAACAATCACGGCTATGATATATGCATTCACTTGATATGCTTATCGACCCACTACGTCTTGCATGTGGATTCCCGTTTCTAGATTGATGTGGTACATTTATAACATTTGTCTGAGGAGATTTGTCAACTTTATATTTAGATTGATTACTGACTAATCGCTGTTCTTTCCCAGTGCAGCGCTGGCTTGGCGGTTGGGTGACCGCCGACGTGACAAGCATTTTATTATCAACCCAATGAGGTACTATCAGATATGTTTCACGTCCTTATTTGGTGCCATAACTGCACTACCACAATCATCAACAGTCAGAAATCCCGGAGAAGAGGCTGAATCATACGAATTACATCGTAGAGGCTCGGAACTTATAATTCTGGCTTCAATCTTAGACTTGCTGGAGGTGATTTTTGATATATCGAGATTGGTTCTAATGCCAGTTTCCACTCCAAAAACTTTCGAGAATTGCATATTCATTGGACTCGATGTAGATGGACATTCATCATTTTTATTATTGGAGTTAGCCGTTTTTGAATCATTGACAATATGCACTAACACGGAATTAGTGAATTCACCAAATGCAGTCGAGATTTGTCAACAACATCAGACACAGAAACATTTAAATTACAATATTTATGCGATGACACTTTTCCTCTCATTAGTTTCATATCATCTCTCAGCGTTCCAATGCAGCCTTTTTGAGATTGGACATCATTGTGCATTGAGTCAACTCCTTCTACGACGGAACCTATGTCATGCTCAATGAGCTTTATTTTCGTTCTTAACCCTTTCAGTGCCAGGGGCCGATCTCATCGGCCCTAATTTACGGTCTGTAAAATCGGTCCTAAAATTAAAAAAAAAAACAATTTAATCTTTTTGTTTGGGTTGAAATTTTTGTTTGGGTATGCTTAAGCATGCTATGGCGAATTTAAAAACAAACTGGATAAAACCTTAGGGCCATGTTATAACTCCAAACTATCACCAGTTATTCATAGCAATAATTTTGATGCCCATGAAAAACGTAAGATTCCCTGGCACTAAACCTACAAAATAAGTATTTTAAAGAATATAAGAAAAATTATTAAAATTGTAAAAAATAATAACAAATGATGAAAAATTGTTAGGCCAATGCATTCTCTTATATATGCGAGGCGACATATGGTCGACTCGCATATATAAGAGAATGCATTGGCACAGTGTATATGGATTGATACAAAAATCGGACCTGGCACTCAAACGGTTAATGACGCAACTCCATTTAACTTTTAATCTGTAACCGAATTCATAGCACACGTGTTATTTTCAACATCATATTTCAGTAAAGAGACCAGGGATTCCATTTCCACTTGACGTGAGTTCAAGTTGGTTAGCATGCCTTCTATCTCGGGAATAAATTTTGCGACGGCTTCAGAGAGACGGATATCTGCATCTTTGAGAACAATAATGTCACCTTTAACCCTTTACCCAACAGAACGGCCCTGTGCCAATGCATTCTCTTATATATGCGAGTCGACAATAGGTCGCCTCGCATATATAAGAGAATGCATCGGCTTAACACATTAAAAATTATAAAATTGTTAAAGAATGTAAGAAAAAATGGTAAAAAGTGTTAAAAAAAGATTTTTTTTTAGGCCAATGCATTCTCTTATATATGCGAGGCGACCTATGGTCGACTCGCATATATAAGAGAATGCATTGGCACAGGGCATAACTATAACTATCACAATGTGGTCAAGGAGCCGGTTCCAATGATATCCATATTTGTATGGTTCTATTGAGACAGACCGAAGATATTTTAGGCTGTTGAAGCTTTATTTGGCCGGTTTTGGCCGGTTTGTTGGGTAAAGGGTTAATGTTTGTCAGGACGTTGATAAGTGAGCAAAAGTCTGTTTGTGTGGACTGAATCTTCATCTGAACGAGATTTTGGGATGTGGACGCCAAGCGACGAGTATTGGCAGAACTAATTATCGCGCGTATATGATCCGGGTTCTCATAAATAAAATAAATGATATATGTCTTTGGCAAATTTGTAGCATACTGAGTTTGTGCCATTATAAACACCCGCGCAGCGATGGATTTGATTTTGTTTAGACTAGACTGTGAATCAAACGGGAAACTAGGCAACTTAATATATTCTTCAAATATTGCATCCCGAACAATTTTCAATGGTGTTTCGAAATCTATGGCTGCCGAAACAGATTGGCTTATGAAGTCATCTGCGGTCGTGTTGTGTAGATAATTAAGCGCCCAACTTATATACATTCATATATCCGTGTTCTCTTTATCGGCGGTCTGTTCATTGAATATAACGCTAATTGTTATGTCCGTTTGCGGAGTTACTCGACCGATACCAGGAGTACCCGCGTTGTCAGCCATGATATCATACCGTTAATGTACTTTTTACCTAGGAACAGCAATTACACAGCTGGCAATGGCGTGTGTGGCAGTCAATCGTGCATTTTTTCACACGTATATAAGGGTGGATACACACATGCATGTAATTTCTGTATGTAAAATACATGTATTTTACATGGCCACACCAATAATTGACAACATTAATCACCTGCGCGCGAGAGGTTCATTGTTAACAGGCCAGACAAGTGAGTAGTGATAAGCGAAGTCAAACAGTCTGCTACCAGGACATTTAAGGCCAGTCCAAAACATATCTTCACTTATGGATGCGGAAATTAGTCAAGTCTGTGTTATATCTGGCATTTTATTAATGCACGAACACCAGAAGCGACACGTCTGTCATATATACAGGCTTGATATAGAACATGTTCGACCATGATGCTTGTTTGGCGTGGGGTCTCGAACGCTTAAAATCGCTAAGGGACTTAGTTGAATGTATCGGTCGGATTAATCTTGGCAAGAAGGTACAATATAATATGTTTCACTTAAATAGCTCCGAGTTCGCCACCCCGCCTGGTAGCTTTCGGGATCATATATAGCCCCACGTCGGGGATCATATATAGCCCCTGCGTCGGGGAAATCCTGATCCACCATGCACATCTATACATATCAAGAGAGGACTGGTAATTATTTAAATAGAACGTCCATCATATCGGTTATCCCGCGAACAATTAATTTAAGTGGCCTGGCGACTCGGTCAAAGTTAGCGGCTTTTCTCCGTGCCGACTTAATTGGAACTAGAACTCAGTGCGATCAGCACGTCGGCAATAATACACGATAATTATAGAGATTACATGCATGTGTGTATCCACCATAAGGTAGGTGTGCTCTCTAGGCAATTGTGAGTACAGTTCACAGAACATCGTGGAACATGGCGGAACAAGAAAAGCATAATCAGAAATGGTAACGCCCTCAAGATCATATTAATAGCCATAAATATAAATTATAATATAAAATATATTGATTACATGAATGCTTATTATTGCACGTTTCTCATTCACCGCACCAGAAAGTTTCTAAATGCTTATCAAAAATCGGAGACATTATGTTCCCACCAAGAGCGCATGGCCCAGCCATTGTTCATACCTAAACATCGAAAGTAATTAAGCGGTCATAATGGTTACATACTGCAACTATAAGACATCCAGCGAATACACACCCCACGAAAACACGAAACGTGTTGTTCTGTGAGATATCCCATCGCTATAGTTCAATTTGACACGGCCAGATTAGCCTTACTACAATATCCTAAAACAATAAAGCTTCTCAAATCATCGGCACAATCAACATAACTTTCACGAACTTGGACATGAACACTTTCTAATAGCTCTACATAAGCATGGTCGGACCTATCATCGAATACTGTAACTCTGCATGGAGCCTACATCACAAATATCAAAGCATTGTGTTAGAGAAATACAAATAAAAGCAACGAAACTAGTTCGTCAAATCAAAACTCTATGCTACCGAGACCGAATGATAAGACTCAATATGATGTCTTTAAAATATCGAATATTTAGAGGAGATCTAATCGAGGTATATAAACTGTTGAATGATCATTACAATATCAATGCCTGTGACCTATTAGAAAGACATTCATCAGGAAGAACAAGAAGACATAATAAGAAGCTACATATGCCCATTGTTAACAAGAACATAGGAAAATATTTTTCTTCACGCAGGGGTGGTAAATAGCTGGAACTCTCTGCCAGACTTTGCGGTTGAGGCTCCAACATTCGACCAATTCAAAATATACATAGACTCATTATTCTATTATATAAAATACGAGTTAGTCATTCTTCTATTATATACAATACGAGTTAGTCATTCTTCTATTATATAAAATACGAGTTAGTCATTCTTCTATTATATACAATACGAGTTAGTCATTCTTCTATTATATAAACTACGAGTTAGTCATTCTTCTATTATATAAAATACGAGATCGACGACAAGTAATATGTTCAAGCGACTCACAAGTAAATATCGAATGAATATTTGTAAACAAGCATTGCAAATAATTTTATTGGGACCAAAAGTATCAAAGACTTGTTCCGTATTATGATGATGATGATGACGATGATGATGATGATGATGATGATGATGATGATGATGATGATATGGTTGATAGAACAAACCACTATTATAATGATCGTGTCGTTATTTGTTTAAAATACGTATCAATTGACATATACGCACCCGTCCCTTCATTAATATCAACATATTTCGATCATTTTAGGGGACCTCCGCAAATTCGGGAACTTCGCAAATTTAGTGCCGCAAATAGGGGACCTACTGCAAACTGTCATACCGATCAGCACTTAATTAACGAACCGGTAGCTGACTTAAAATACGTATTTTACAAATTGTTTTTTTCATTTCTTCTATTTGTAATTGGCATAGCTTATCACAAACAAACATCAACGACAATAAACGAAATTGAAATTCCAACTACACCTTTTACCGGACTCTGGGTCGCAACGTTCAATGCGTCCCAAACAACCGGAAAAAAACCATTATATATAACTAAAACGCCCAGCGAACCATAGCTATCTAGAATATATAGGATAGTATACACCCGAGGGCGTAAATAACAAATGTCAGCAAACAATGCATTGAAGACAGCGAAAAATGAAAAACTTCGATAATATAATCAATCAAGATTACTGCCATCAGTAAATGGGATCTACCAAAGATTTTACCATTTTAGGAATGCACATATCCAGACGAATGTCCAAAGAGAATAAACATAGATGAAAGATAACTGCTTAATAGGGAAAAATAGATAATTTGATGAGCAATTTTCAAAACATCCACCAGACCCAAGGGGAGAGAATGCAATGTCCGGAAAAAATGGTTTCTCAATAAAAAACGGACACTCCTATCACAACCAAATCAACGTGTCAATGGTAGAATGTCCTCACAAAATAAACTGATTTTACCTCATTCGAATCAAACTCCATGCAGCGCCCTCTACGTGATCACTGCGATATAGCACTGCCACAATCATGGTGCTTTGCAGACGATAAATCTATTTTTTTTAAAAGGAACTATATTTAGTCACCTATTATATTATTTTGACCACCAACAGTTTGCAATAATGGTAATTCTTTCGGTATTGATAACAACAATATGAACTGAGCCAGACACAGACAATTTTAATCCTAAAACATAAGAACTGAGAACACGTACGAAATCCTTACCACATGTCCTTATGGCAGTGCATGGTATCTCAGCGGAGCGATGGGAGATAACTCTGCCTGGAGTTTGCATGCGAATATGGTTATGTTTGGTCGGAGATGCCGTGTGAATTGGCTTTTTTCCCACAAACAACTAGACTTGTGGCTGTATATACACTGTATAGGGTTAACATTGATTATATAATATTTCATTGACACGTACGGCAAGTGACTACGCATATATGTCTGGGCCACACTGGGAAAAGTAAAAGTCTGCTGATCATTGAATATTTAGTAGTTTGCATGGTGCCATATTGTGATGGGAGTGTGGCGTGTGGGTTGAATATAAGTTATGGGGTGGAGTAGGGTTTTGTCCTAAATATGCTATATCCCTTCATTGTGATTTTGGAATATTCCGCATACATGCATGGTATATATTTTCTCGGAGTAATACCAATTTTGGCAATTTCAAGGCCGATTTAAAAAAAAAATTTAAAATAATACACAATATTTCCTTCAGTATACAAAATTATATTCTGACTGAATTTGATCACATAATTACGATTCAGACTCGATTTGATGTCATAGTTGTAAGGATTAAACAATAGCATAAATTCCTTTAAAAAATCGTGATTTTAGGGGTATGGTTAAGTTTTACCCGATATTTAAAACTTATCACAGCTTTGAATTATGGATTCTTATAGAGTTGTAAAGTGTAGTCAATATTGATGTTTTTAGTATAACCTCGTATTATCTGGATAGTTTTCTATAGGCATGGTGTCAAATTTCACAAAAAAAGCTTTTTCTTTGCACCAATTCTACAATTTGAATGAGATTTTTCCGAAAACATGAAGACATATGTCAAGTAATTATATATTGTTTCGTAGGTATGTTTTGAACGACATATGTACATTTTAGATAAGTGGTCCTTCAGTGACTGTCACCGTGGTCGGTAGACCATACTTGTGTAAAATAATATATTTTAATAAGGGCAGGAGTTATCTCCCGTAATTGTTCCCATGTTTGGACACCTTGCCAGCATGGCAACATGTATTTTCTGACGCGGGAGACAATAGCCTTCTATTTGATATATAGAAACCTTTGTTCAGTCAAAGTGGAGCAAAGGTGACCTTTTTTATTTTGGCCCATTAAGGACTAAATGTCTAGCGCCTAACTAACTTCACATACATCACCAAGTACCTGTAAGTAAGTTACGTGGGCTGATGTTTTCTTTTGAATGGAATTTATCGCAAAGCGTCGATCGAAATAATATAAATAGTCGACGCACGTCATACTCCCCTAATTAAAATATCACAATTCTAAAGTCCGAGCTAATTGGAAAAACATTGAAAAGCGGTACTTAAGAAGAAGCATATGTTCTATGTAGAACTGAAACTTTCTCCTAATACGGTGCACACATAATCAATTCTGCGGATTTAAGTTCGGCTCAGAAACCATTACCACCAATATCACTGGGGTGCAACGATTCCTTCAGGTTTGGATCAACACCACTTCCGTTCAGACTCTAACGAGATTTTAATTGTGATATATTTTAAGAAAACAACTTGAAAATCGCGAACAATGCTAAATATTAGTGCGATATTCTTAATTAGCTCTTTATATTCTTGGTGCAATCAGTTTGTAGCAAGTACAAGAGCGTCTATTTGGCACCAAACGAAGATTGGCGCTATTATTGTGCTCAATCGACGGCTTGATCAGTAAAATAATCGCGAGAAAAGATCAACTTCCAACTCCAATTTGTTCATTATAATTACTATATTGTTTACTTCGTTCATAGAGCATTATGAGTTTATTTTGCACTCACCTATAGCTCAAGTAATCTTTCTTGTGAAATGGTTATTAAAGTTATGTGGGGAAACTCCATTATACATTATAACGAAACAAAGCCAGACGCTTTGGGTAGTATATAGACTATATTTGATTTTGTGACGTCGCCAATTATTATCTAATACGACGATGTTCTTTTGAATTTAAGCGAGCAATTAAATCACACAGTAGATCGGTGTGCGTAAAGTATTAATTTCGTAATCGGAAAATTTTGTTACTGTGTATATCGATTACTGGTATTCCAAAATAAGGGGAATTACGATCGGAATTGTGAATTTTTTTTGTATTTATAAGCAGTTATTATGAATAAATATGTTCACTTAGATAAATGTCCAATGTTTGTTTAAACCGGTTACGACGTCATGACGTCATTTGTCTTGGTGGGCCAGAATCCAGACAAGACAGCAATTGTCATGTATCCGGTCAACTGTTTCGCCTTTGTTTACGTTCCCTGGCCTCACTAGACTAGACTATATTTAGTATATACAAGTTTACGCAGGCACACTTCAATATATGGGGTATTGATAAAACGATCTACCGGATCCCTCTCCATGTGAACCCTCATTTCTAGTTGTGACTCTCGGATTTCTCATATACCCGGATATGATATACGATTGACCAAATTTACACACTGAATTGCTATTTGGGCCCCCTCTTTTGATGAGCCCTTATATCCGGAGTGTAATCAATAATAATCACCAAAACGAAGTAAGGCCTAAGTGAATCTTATTTGGTGGGAATACATATCAGTGAACTTATTTTGATAACATTAGAAAAGCTACATATATACCCTTATGTGTGTGATTTAGCTGCGGTTCGTTAATTACGCTAGCGTATGGTCATATTACGGGGAATATAATTGTAGTGTTTAAATATGCAAACGTTTCTCAATACGATTGGGGATGGGGCTGCTAGACTCCAAGGTTTTTCAATAAGACGTCATGTTTTATTGTATAGAAAGACTTAGAAAAATCAATAAATGCAGTTAACTTACTCGTATTTAAATTCGCGCAGTACTATTTTTCGCGCACCCACATGTGCGCAAATTTAAAAGTGGACGGAAAATAGGACGATTCATGAGTTTATACCAAATTTCCCAAGGGAAAATAAGAGGGTAATGTTAATGAGTTGCATACATTACGGAAATTTGGATTGAGTAGACATTTATATTCACATGCGGGAAATCAACCCTAACACCATTATTCACATGCAAAACGGTAAAATGTTCTATGTTGCGTTGCTTGTAAAACGTACACATGCATGGTAGCCAACGCCCTGGACTCCCATCGTGATCGTACAGTCTGAGTTAATTATATGTCAACCCAAGTATACAACTTTAAAATGCACGCGGCCAATTGTTGATTTGTCCTGAAGCCAGAGGCCTATATACGTGGTTTTGGCTACAATTCTTTCGCGCTCATTTCAATAAGGTCTATATCTATTTAAATAATAGAATAATAATCACTTGGAGCATATACACCCATCGTCAAACCAAAATTATGATACATGGACGTCCTGCTAGATGTAAATTTCTGGTGAGATTGTCCTCAATACACATACGTGTCGTCGGGAACGATTAAAAAATTAAACTGTTATCAGAGAGACAGATACAAGACTATTACGAACATAATGTGTCTGTTTTGATTTCGCGCAATGCGCGAATTCAAAGTGCGCGAATTTAAAATTGAGCGAAAATAGTACTGCGGGAATTTAAATACGAGTAAGGTACTTGGCACTTACTTTTCTTCTCGTTATATATTCCCACCTTATGAAGTAACCTCAGAATCGGGTAAATTGTAGAGAAATTGTACGAAAGAAATATTGATCATGAAATAAAGCGTCAAATTTGTTAGGAAATTCAATAACTCTGAGGCAAACATTTTTTTCTAGAATATCAGAAAAAATAGGATCAATGCTAATAGGGCGTAGTTTTTCAGTCACCAGATTTCAAGGGAGTGACCCAATCGATCTTCTTATCATATGGAATATTTCCAGTTTCCATAGATAAATTAATGATATCACTTAGCGGAAGTGACATTTCACTGATGACTCTCCTAATTAGTGAAGAAGTAAGACCACCAATGTCAGTACTGTGTTTCACTTTAGAAGTATTTTATTTTGTATGTCTTCTTGTTGGTATGGCGAAGGAATAATAATTATCTACAAGGTGTAGGTAAGTATGAGGAATAATGTTCACTGCTACCTGGTGTTTCAGCTTCAGAAGCAACATTTTTTGGGAAGTAGTAGTTAAAGTCTTTTGTGGCAATTTTACGATATGTGCTGCTAATGCCTCTAATAATAAAATACATAAGATATACCATTATGGCTGTGTTTGATTATTTGTCTGATGAGTCTCCATGTGAGTTCCATATCATTGTCATCTATCATGTGTTTATAATGTAAAGTTTTACTTGTTCATTTTATTCTATTTTAATATTTCCAAATTCTTTATATTGTATGATACTCACTTCAGATGGGTACTTTAGTTTGATATGAAAGACATTAGCTTTGTGTTCGGATGATTTAATTAATATAGTTCTTTAGTAATCCATGGTTTCTGCTTGGTAGATTTTGTTCTTAATTGTTTTAGTGGAAAGGCAATTTCAAAGGCAATCAAATAAATTTCAATAAATTATATGTAGGACTCCTGGGGCAACTTTGACCTATAACAATATTATAATTAGTACATACTAGTAATCGTTTAAAACAGGATATATTTTCCTGGTATATTGTCATCGCTAAATACACGCTGGTATTGTATATTGAGAAAATTACCAAATTAGAACTATCGTCAGTTACTCCCATGTGAGCTGTCCGATAGTACATCAGATAGATAGGATATATAGATGGAGTTTGTTGTGTGATGTTCCATTTCCCTGTATTGTATTGCTAGGGTTAATTGCATATATATATATATAAGCACAATACATGGGCGACATAAATTATATAGTATAAGAACACACACGCATAACTAACAAGATCATAATCTTAAGTGATTATGACTGGTAGCAGCCATTGTATAAGTTGGGGAGAATGAAGCGAGTATCATTATATAATAAACCATAGAATGATACACGTCATAGCCAAGGGTATCATGGTGTCTCATACTTTAATTGGAGGCATGCTACACCATACATGCCGCATGTTCAAGATGTTGCTTCCTGAGTCAAGCATGCCATGTAACACACTTCGGGATCTATAATTAAAATTATATGATTCGTTAGAAATCGCATGGACATACGAATACGTCAATTATGTAACCACTTTAAACACCCATATACCGGATAACTGCATGCTAGTTTGAACAGTTAAATCGCTCGAAAACGTACTTGAGACACGGGCGTATTACTGCTCAGTTACTGGTGGAATCTTATCCAATGTAGTTGTATGCAATGAATGCGCCGATGAATGTGTCTGATTATTATTTAAGATAATATATAGATGTGTATGCTGATTTCTGTGACCGTTTCGTATCTATGAGCATTTTGGCAACTTATGTTCTTGCTAACACATGCACGGTGAGTACGTTGTGGGAGTATGAGGGATTTAAACATTCTTCCAGTGGGAAATAAGTAACATGTGCTTCCAGATTTCAATGGATCTTGTTATGTCGTCGAATTTCTTTTCTTAATTATTAAGTGCACTTTTGTGTCGAAGTGTATGCCATTTAGGTCGAAAAAATCATAAAATGTTATATTGAGGTATGGGCATATATGACCGCTTCGCCCAGAGTAACGAATTGCCTGAAATAACCACTCCAACATGAAGTAATGAATATCGACAAATCTTACGATTTTGGTACACACAATACTGTCAATACAAACGTATTGCATACCACAAGCCAAATGTAATAATGCCCAAAGGATTTATATATATCTTGTCGAAATATTTATTGTCACAGGATATATGCAGTCATAATACTCTCATTCAGGTGCACCGTTATAGGCATATATGATGGAGACCATTAGCTAACGAGTATTATGTTCCCTGTCTCACACAATTACAATTTACAATCATTGTGTTCGATACTTGCTGAAGGATATGAAGTTTTAGATTTTGTCCCAGAAAAGTATCGTATTATATTATAATGGCAATCTGTTAAAGACGCAAATTAATATTATATTACCCTATTCAATCCATTCATAAAACTTGCTTTATAATCGGACATATATTTAGTTATATTCACGTAGGCCACATATACGTGAATAGAAGAAAGTTATCCAGAACCGCGCCATGATTGCTTGTGTTTCCAAATGCCGCCTTATTTTCTCCTCATCATATAATAGTTCATGTACTGGGTGCAAACAATGGTTTTTTCGGTGGTTATATCTTACAGCCAGGCTATCTCTCAATGATAGAATGACGCATTCCGTTAATGTTGTGCAAATGTTGTTTTTGAAGAATTTCAAATCTAGTGAGTCATATATTTTGGGGTATATGTAATTACCGTCGAAGTAAGGCGGACATTTTTCAAACGTCAATAAATACATAAAATAGAAATATGTCAGTGACTCCAACAGTTCACATCATATTCAACAACTCAACTTCAAACGTAATGGACTTCGGCTGCAAAATGTTCCTGGATTATAAAACTGAAAGTGGAATTTGTTGGAATGTTGTATGATATATTAAATGTCTGCCTTATTCAGACGAACTATAAAATGTCTGCCTGCTGATGTCTACAATAGATATACAAATAAGTTAAGCAGACACTACGTATTTATATCTTATTTTTGGGTATATTTTGAAATGGTTTCTGATATGGCTTATTTGGGCCTGTCCACAATAATATTATGAAATCAGGTTTGAAAAAGAACACAAATTAAAAAAAACTTATATATGTCTGCAATGAAATTATGCATTACTGGGACATAATGTATTATGTATATCCTTTATTTATGATGCAATATAGATAACACTTCCAACTATCATCACTATGTCCATCAAACAGACTAAAAATGCTATCTATTCCAACGATGAGTCAGCATTATGGGATATACATTTTATTTGTGTCCCTTCAATATTTTGAGAGTACGTTGCATTCTGTCATGATACCAGTGTGTATACATAACATTAAAGGGGCAGATTTATATAATTTCGCTGTTGATAAATGCAAGAAATGTTTGTTATGAAAATGTTATCCACACGCAATGAACACTTTCTGCATGTGGTTATGTAAATTTGTAAAATGACTGTTATGTTATGTGTTTCTTGAAATCATGTTAAGAAATTAATTTTGAAAAGTGCCAGTGTCTATTTCAAAAAAGTTTTAAAATCTCCATTAAGGGACCACACTATATTTTGACTGGCGAATATATTTACGTTACCGAAAAAAGACTTCTTAAAACTACCACCCTACATATGAAATGTTCATGCCAACTGCACCAAAATGAAGCCAACAAGAGGATCCAATTCAGAAATCTATAACACATATAATATAACAGAAATAAGCATGAATTTCCGTGGTCCCCTTTATGAAGATTTTAAATGTTTTAAATATATTTTCTGGTAATTTTTTGTAATTCATTTTTTAACATTATTTCAAGAAACACAAGTCATTTTAAAATCCACATTATAATTACCTAACCACATGCAGCAAGTGCTTATTGTATGTAGATAATAGGTTCATAATAAACATTTACTTGCAATTATCAACATTGAAAATATTAGGGGTACAAACTTTTGTCTCCTGAATACATTGGTCCCCTTACAAAAACATATATACATAATTGATCTCCATAAAGTCGGACATAGATGTATATATAGCTATAAATAGCTATATATATATATATATATATATATATATATTTATATATATTCATTCACACTTGAGCAGGCTCTCGGCGTCTCCATTTACGGTTGTGTGTACGGCATATATATAATACACCGAGCGCCTGCGCAAGTGGATTAAGGGGTTTATAATTCGAGCATAACATATTCAGAGGATCTTTGTAAATTACAGTTGTGAGTCGCTATTACGAGGAAATGTAGCAGTGAATATGAAAAATGTATATATTTTTATACCAAGATCCAGCTGTCCACAACGATATGACAGATATGCCAACAATATGCTAAATACGAAACTGGAGCACTTGGAGATTGAAATTTAGTTATATGTAAAATACGAATTTGACAATTGCCTGGTCCTGGTGACCGTGGTTTCAACTTTAAGACTTAACCCTTTACCCAACAAACCGGCCAAAACCGTCCAAATAAAGCTTCAACAGCCTAAAATATCTTCGGTCTCTCTCAATAGAACCATACAAATATGGATATCATTGGAACCGGCTCCTTGACCACATTGTGATAGTTACAGTTATGCCCTGTGCCAATGCATTCTCTTATATATGCGAGTCGACCATAGGTCATCTCGCATATATAAGCGAATGCATTGGCATAAAAAAAAACCTTTTTTTAACACTTTTTACCATTTTTTCTTATATTCTTTAACAATTTTATAATTTTTAATGTGTTAAGCCAATGCATTCTCTTATATATGCGAGGCGACCTATGGTCGACTCGCATATATAAGAGGATGCATTGGCACAGGGCCGTTCTGTTGGGTAAAGGGTTAAATGTATGCATTTTTTCTCAATGAAATGACCATGACTGCAAACATTAAGGTTTATTATCCGGAGAGTTATAGAAGATCCCGATAATATACATGAATTTCATAACGAAAGTGTGGGCAATGTGGAGTGATTCTTAGGCTAAACATGTTCTGGTCATGTTCGACGAAATTCATGCCGATTGTAGAGCGACGCACGCATTTGTTAATTTCATGCATTGTATTACCCTGCTCGACCAAATCGGTATTTAATGCCGAAATAACACTTTAAAACACCTAGGGCATTTAATTGTTTCATTTCGAGTTGTCGATATAATCATATTGAGATGGATATATGTGAATGACGCTTTTATTTATAAGGGGCAGCAGGGGGGGGGGGTGAAAAAAAAATTCCGGCACGTATGCCGGGGTGGGTGGGTGGTCAAAGCCACCTACAAGCAATTTTTTCCGCAACTAAAAAAAAAATTCCTGCTTGTTTTTTAGTGTTTTGGCCTGTTTTGGCAATGAGTTGGGCTTCAAAACCACTTTGAATGAGAGAAATAATGTAATTCTAACTGTAAACTGACTGCAGGCAGTTATCGTGTTGTATTTTGTTGCAAATTTTGAAATCCAAGATGTCCGCTGGCAGCCATGTTTTTTTGGCCGAATGACGTCAAAATGACTCATTCCTATTTACATGTCCATGTTAACATCCATGATAAATAGTATGCACAGAAATTCATATACAGCTGTTTACAGTGAATTTCCCTCCGCAAATCTCTGTTTTAGTGTTAAAAGTGGGGGTGGGTGTCAAAAAATGGTCGGAAAAAACTGCCGAAAACTGAAAAAAATTTGGCGGTGGGGGTGGGTGGGTACAAAAAATGATCGAAAGGGGAAAAATGCCATACGTGCCTGAATTTTTTTTCCGACCCCCCCCCCCCCCCTGTAAGGGGCAGAAATTTACATAGTTCGTTCTTATTTGCCAACTCGATTGAATATTTTTCTACTACTGTAATATTGCATTAGATTCATTGCATTACAACTGCCATCTATGGGCCGGGGTTGCGGTTGTTAGGATTACACCCAGGCTATTGTTTCCGGTTTTCTCATGTTACGTACATTCGAGCATAAATGTGCCATTTCAATACACAGATGTTCGTGTCATGCTCGTATTTAAGACAACATGGCGTCGCCTCAGAACTAAACTGTTTTATCTCAATTTTGGCGGGGAAATGAGATATTGGTATATTTCGACTCGGTGTGTGATTTCCTGTCTGAAAATTACCAGATATATTGTCTAACATACCAAATTTGAACGAGAGGCTCTCTAAATATGTTCCATCTCAAAAGCTAACTTTTTTTCGACAGTGCTATATTGTTCTATCTCCACTGTGGACCAACGAATCATTCAATTTATTATATACCATGTGATAAAATAAATTTCAATTCTAAAATGTATCTCTGACCTTCAATAGAAAGCAATGGAATCCGAATTTGGCAGTGCCAGCGAAGTGACTAGTTGGAAATAATGCTTTCTCACTCCTATGTGTGAACATCTTATTTCTAGGATAATTATTTCGCTAAAATAACACTGAACATGGCGTGATTTGGGATTTTTGCACGGTTATATGATTGTAAAACACAAAACCACTATAGCACGGAATAAAAACAGAACATTTACACAAATTGTTCTATCAACAAAGTGTTTTTCGTGATTACACCCAAGATATCAAATGTTTTGTCGGAAAACTCGTCATATAATTGCATTTTTACACCAGCCATCATAACCTCTGTGTACTATCTTCCAAAAACAGAATGAGAACATGTGAACCGGGGGAGTCAGAACTTTTAACTCTATTTCCCACAAAAATGAAAACATGGAGATAAAACACTTTAGTTTTGACGCGACGATGCTGGACATCAACTTCAATTATAAACGTTCCCCAAAGCGGATTTTAGCGGATTTGGCTATGCTGTTTCGTAGACCTCTGCGCATGTTGTGACACCAAAATCGCCGTATTACCAATGTATTATAGGTTGACCCTGCAATTTTAATTTAGCGACCAGAATATATACGAGTGAAAGTGATTATGTGCATTTTACGAACATCTATTAAATGGTTGAGGTCTGTTCAAAATGGGGGCACAATCGATACATATTTTCCTTGTAACTTCTCGGCATAAATGTGAGTCTTAACTGTTACTATTTTGTAATGTGTATTGTAAATTTCCACATCATATGTACAAGTATATCCCGTTTGACAAACGTTTATATATATGGTTTAACAAAATTTAAAAGCAAAGGCGCTTCGTGTTATATATTACACTAGGGGGTTGCCCGTCACAAAATGACGGGTATATAAATTTTCTTTGTTATTTCCTAGTGTCCGCGTTCATGGACACATGAATGGTCATGCTTCTCCTTTTTGTTACTGGATGCTCGTTGGAACACTTTATTTTACTAAAACTGTATTTCTACACACCCAGTCCACATATGCGCAACGAAACAAAATCAGTATATTATTTAAATACTATATATATGCACCAACTGAAACATACTCAATTCAGGAGACTACATTCGGGATCTTGCTGCAAATTTTGAACGGACCCCCTTTGGAACCTGTATTCAGCATGCCGCCTAATGATCACACGCCTGCACTGCGCGGCCCGTTTGTATGAACACTTTATTTCAATAAAACTGTATTTTTACCCCCATCTCCCCGACCCATGTATATGCATGCACATATGGAACGCAACAATCAAAATATTTTACTTTATCTATAATACTAACTGAAACAGGCTCAATTCGGAATCTTTATTTAGAGGGGGAGGGGCCTATGTACAGCCCCTTTCTGCGCTTCACGCACATTATATGATCTTAAACTGCGTGAGCTTCGCGCACATATAGGGATCTTGCAGCATATTTTAAACGGACCCTGTATTCAACATGCAGCCTATTGAACACACACCCTGCACTGCGTGGCCCATTTGTATGAACACTTTATTTCAATAAAACTGTATTTTTGCCCCCACCATCATCTCCCCAACCCACGTATATGCATGCACATACATGGAACGCAACAATCAATATATTTTACTTAATCTATACTAACTGAAACAGGCTCAATTCTGAACCTTTATTTAGCGGGGGAGTGGCCTGCAGCCCCTTTGTGAGCTTCGCGCACATTATATGAATTTAAACTGCGTGTGCTTCGCGCATTGTGATCTTTTAAACATTTATTCTTGTATCAGATTTGCACTCAACCGAAAGATTAAAAGAGCATTAATTAGCGTCGGTAGTATTGTTTACACTGTAGGCCCTATTATTAGGCCTGTCCCGGGAATGTGCTTTCTCCATCTGAGTTCCGGCGAATTTACTGAGTTCACGGTACCCACTGGGTACCGCCTACCCACGTGTATACCGGTACTCCTTCGATTACACACTCAATGCACAACTTTCGTATCAAAGACAGCATTCTTTACTTATGTTCAAACCCAACTGGCAAATTAAAATACCATATTAGCACCCATTCCCAACGACGAACGTTCGAGTCTTGGATCTGCACACCACTACATCCACCCATTCCCAACGACGGTAGAACGTTCGAGTCTTGACTCTACACCCCACTATACATGCACTTCCGCGACAAAATCAACATTCGTTACCTAAATTCACACTGAACCTGAACTGACACATTAATTTCCAACAACGATTTGGTAGAGCGCATGGAAGTTTCGCCTACAATAGCAAAGCAAGTGTTGGTTTGCGTTCGACGTCAATGACGTCATTTCGACTAACGTCATAAGAAATAGTGTCTACTTGAGTGCAAATGCTGCATTTGGGGAGCATGTTAGATCTCAGGTTTGCTTTAACCAATCGGCGTGAAATTTGGTGAGTCACCTTTTATGACACACTAAAGGTCGGGGTACAAATTTGGGCCACATTGGACGCATGGTTGAAAAGTTATAAACGCGCCAAAAGTGTGACCAAGTTATATACACACACACACACACCCACACACACAGACGACGGGTTTTATATATATAGATTAGTGACATGGGTCCCTGTCCCTAGATACCGTCTAGCAGCCGAAATTATGATACGCCCTGATAAACCAAATATCTTTTTATTGGGGACATTCCTGGCATAGATACGTATAATGGGAAATGTATATGAGTGGTAAAGCAATGTAGTTATAGTCGTTCAGCCACAAAGGTGGAATTCGAGGTGTTACTACCAAACAGACGGACGAATTCGTGTTTATCTCGAAGCTGAATGTCTAGATAAGACAGGATAGGATAATTTTATTTACAAAACACATATGAATAGAACAATAAATTAACATATAACTAGATAATAATTCAGTATATTGCCGGGCTGTTTTCCTGCTTCTCCCAAAACAAATATCAAATAATTTATCAGATAGCGTGAGTATTATTCATATTCATATCCACGTACACGTACAGACTAATCGTATATATATATATATATACTAGAAGGTGACCCGACTTCGTCCGGGCTTTGACCTTGAATTGTCCATTTTGAAGGTCAAGGTAAAGTGGGGTCACGATTTGAGCAGTCCAAAAACACTGCCCGGACAAAAGTACCCGACAAACGTGCCCGTCGAAATCCATCCGGTTTTACCCGATTTGACCTTGAATTGATCATTTTGAAGGTCAAGGTCTGGTCGGGGTCACGATTGGACCCGTCCAAAACAATTAGTGGACAAAACTAACCCCACGTATCAAATTTCGTCGAAATCCCATCAAAATTGGCGATTTGACCTTGAAGTTACCCGATTTCGAGGTCAATGTCACGTCGCACGGGCAAATAAATATGCTTATGAGACTCGCCATAAGAAAGTACCCCCACATACTAAGTTTCATCGAAATCCCATGATATTCGGGCGTTTGACCTTGACATGACCCGATTTCAAGGTCAAGGTCACGTCGCACGGACATATTAATATGCCTATGTTCGTCCCCGGCCGAAAATACCCCCAAATACCAAGTTTCATCGAAATCGGGTGGGCCGTTTTCGAGTTCATCGCGAACACACAGACACACAGACAGATACACAGACCTTCCAAACTATATAATAGACTAGCCGATGAGCCCGACGTTGTCCAGGCTATTAAAAAAACCAAATTTCAAGTCGATAGCTCCACCCGTTTCCGAGATCTGGTCTGCGCATGCGCGAAGCTGGCGTCGCATGAACTCGGCGACCCGATACAATTTGTACCCGGCGCAAGATACATTCACATAGCAAATTTCAAGTCGATAGCTCCACCCGTTTCAGAGATCTCGTATGCGCATGCGCTGCACGGGCGTCGCACGGGCTCGCCAACACGACAACGACCACTGGCAAGATACATTCACATACCAAATTTCAAGTCGATAGCTCCACCCGTTTCCGAGATCTCGTCTGCGCATGCGCGAAGCTGGCGTCGCACGGGCTCGGCGACCCGATAAAATTCGTATCCGAGGCAAGATACATTCACATAGCAAATATCAAGTCGATAGCTCCACCCGTTTCCGAGATCTCGTCTGCGCATGCGCGAAGCGGGCGCCGCACGGGCTCGCCAATACGACAACGTTCACCGCCTGGTCAAACTACACACACGTACCAAGTTTCGTCCCGATCGGTCGAGAATCGTAGATTTGTATAAATGACAGACAGACAGACAGACAGACAGACAAACAAACAAACATACAGACAGAGGTCTTCAAAATATATATGAGATAACAAATAATCTAAGACAACATGTTCAGGGCATTTTCACAAAAACTGTTTATATGTTTGTGAGCCAATCCCGACGAGATCACTATATCGCTTTATCTCTTCTCGGAAACGTTACGTTCTTGTCATATATTCTAAAATATGATAACTTTCTGTCTTTCTGTCTTTCTGTCTTTCTGATAAAATACATGATAACCAGTTCAATTCGATTATTATGATAACACGGGCCATGAAGTGCATTGCCAACTGACGAAAAATATTGGGGTAGGGATAGGTTATCTGCCTCTGCCAAGTAAATATTGAACACTTTGAGTCTGGAGTGTGATATGAAATACCTGAATATAATTTAGTATCCCACTGCTGAATAATCAGGTCACACTAATCGAGAATTGCCGATGACCTTTGGGATTAAAGTTCATTACATTGCTCAAATAGAATGTATCAGGCTAAGCAAATTAGTCCAGGAGCTGTTAGTTTGCCCATGCAACTGCAGGACTCAACTTAACCCGACTCATTTTATTCCTTATTGTGTCCCTCAACTATTAGCCAATTTAACACGAAACAAAAGTTGTTATGTAGACACCAGACAAGATGCGTCCGACATGGTCACCGCGTTCAGATGGGTCACTAAGCCAGTTTTGACAAATTATAGTGAGAAAATATTGTGATATGTCATAATACAAATGTATTATTTATGTTAATCTAAGACATAATGCCACCGTTGTAGGGCAAAATTGGAACTCTCAATCAACGATGGCTGCCAAAATGGCAACCGTAAGTAGAACCCTTTGACGTTTCTTCACTAATATCTTCTAGATCAGTTTCTGCAGTTTGCAACTGGTTGAGAATTGGGATTTAATTTTCTATTCTTCGTGTTAACGAATCATTAGAGCATTAGTGTGGTCACAGCCCATTTCGATCCCTCACAAATAGATTTTAGAGAACGTGGTATGAAATTTCACCCGAAATCACCAATGGGATTATAGTCATAGTTCAACAATAAAGAGCATAACTGTGTAATGTTAGTGAGGCATACCATTACTTATGAACATGTCAACTCATTTGAAGCAATATTGTCACGTTGGTTCGAAATGGCGGCCAAAATGTGGGAATGGTAAATATTGCCCCAGCGTGCCATGTAATTGCTTACAAGTTGGGGTTGGTGAACAATATTGGCTATTCTGTATTATCTACATTGAATACTAACATTGTTGATGCAAATTTGTTAATTGTGACGATTGTAACGACTGGCATTAGCAGAAATATTGTTATTCTATCGCAAACTTTATACAGACTGTATATATATAGGTGTGTTGTAAAGCCAAGGATTTGACCGTGTTTGTCTGTATTTATCTAACAAATTTGGCCCATCACCCCATGTCCGATTGCACCCAAATTGTTACCCTGTCCTGCGGCAGATCTTATAATACGATACGCAGGCCCATAGGTACCAAACTTGTGATATAACGCATTTCCCAAGGTTATCAAGGCGACATGTTCACTGATACAATCTGTATTCCTTCTCTACAGTCGAAGGTGGTTTCAGCGGCGTCCGCAATAAATTCCGGACAAACTCCGCGCTCCGTTTTCCGCTTTATTTCTTTATATCGTTATCAGCGGTGACGATATTTTCCTGCGTGTCATGTTTGTCGCCGTAATTTGTTTCCTCGAACGACTTAAAATGGCCAACAAGAGCAAAAAAGAGCGTTCATTGTCAGCTTAGAAAATATATAGGGGAATTGGTATACATTGGTCAGATGGCTAGGAGAATGTCACGTAATAGGGGCCTTCGATCTCAAATTACTTAAATAGGAACTGATAAACTGCAGGATTAATAGCGAGCGTTTATTAACACATCAGAACATATGTGGGAACATTGGTGCACGGAGGTAACAAGCGCACGGGGTAGGTGCATTTTGTCCTCAAATTACTTAGAAGCACAAATAATTAGTAATAAAGAGCGTGTATTATCAGCTTAAACTAACTTTCTATGTCATGATTTCATCCATCATTTATGACGGGCAATCCACTAGTTCTCTATAAAACACTCATGTCTTTTCAGTATCTTTTGCTGCGGATTCGTACATTTACAACAACGATGAAGATGTTATTGCCTTGCATGTATGCAGTTTTTCTCACCAGCGTGATTGCTTCTTGTCATGCGACCCTCCGTGTCAGCAGAGATTGGTCCGGTATGGTTGGACCCACTGCCGAATGCCGAATGAGGACAGGCGACGTCTTCACATTGTCAGGATGGATATGTGAGTGTTCATCTGAAGGATTTACCGAGATTCCGGAGTTCTATTCTGGCTGTCTGTCCCTCGACCTCGGTGAGAACGATTTGGAGAGTATCCTTAATCATGTATTCACGCATGCGTCTGTGTTGCTCATACTTGATTTGTCAAAGAACAGAATTTACAAATTAGAGCCTCTGGCATTTGAAGGTCTGTTGGAACTCATAGTACTGGATTTAACCGGCAATAATTTGAAAATGACACAATCGACCTACACTGAGAATGTGTTTAGCAACATGCGGAATCTTAAGATCCTACATATGAGTGATAACATGCAAACAATGCATCCATCTTATCGTTATCCTATCGATTCACTGGGAAAGCTCACGTCTTTAGAAGAACTGATGATCGACGGACTCAGTAATGCCACGTTCAGCTCCAAGGTCGTTAACTTATCTAATCTTATTACATTGAAGATGGGTTATTCTTACGGCTTCTGTCAAATAAACCGTCTCAATCAGGATTTCTTTAAATCGATTCCTAACCTGAGAAACATCACTCTACGTAACTGCAACCTTCAACACATTCACCCAGCAACATTCGCACATGTGCGCTCTGTTAGCAATTTGGATATGTCTATCAACCCAGGGTTAGGACTGGATGTGCTTGCAACATCGTTCAATCCATTACGGTGGTCGACAACATTGGAACTGTTAAATGTAAGCAAAATAACTGGACGTTATGATATAGGTGTGATGCTAAGCATACGGCACATATCTTGGTTAAGAAACACATCGTTGCGCTCCATTGACATAAGTTATAACTCGATCGAGGCGCTAGAGCCGGGGGTTCCAGAATTATTTCCGAAGGGTCTTCTGTATATGTTCATGAGCGGAAACCGATTACTTCCGGTACAAGCTGCCTATTTGCAATTATCCGCTATGAAATCTCTAATATATTTAGATATAAGTAGATCGCAGATGGCGCGTTGTCTTATAGACTTATTCGACATTGTCATTCCAAAACTAGAGTTTTGCGACTATAGTTACAACGGTGCAGTTGAATGGGAATCGCTGCAGCTAATGGAGACGCTCTCGGCTCTCGATTTGTCAGGAAACGGATGTCATCATGTGTCGGTTGGCTTCTTTGACGTCGGTAAACAATTGAATAAGCTATACCTAAGTGGTAACTACATGGGGATGGTCTTGTCGAAACCTGAACACCGCGCCATGTTCGGTGAACTGAGGTATTTGGAGATTGTTGATCTGGCTTTTAACAATATACGAGACGTACATATCAACATTTTCATTAATCAAGGAAATATGAAATCCATTTTATTGGATGACAACATATTAAGTGATTTCCGCCTCAAGATATCGCATATGAAAGATTTGCAATTCATCAGCTTGAAGCGAAATAGAATCAGGACATTAGCAGCTTCTGTCAGGAGAACACTGGGAATGTTTGGTCCAGGCTTTCGATTGGACATCACAGGTAATTCACCGGAGTGTTCGTGTAACAACATTGGTTATCTTCGCTGGCTTACGCGCACCCATGTGAATGTTTCATATGATCACATTATGGAGTGCACCTTTCCGAACGGAACAATTGTACTATCTGATATATGTGACATACTGCTCGAATTGGAAGTAAATTGTGCCAACTTTTCAGTGATAATCGCGATTGGTGTAATCTGTAACACGATGGCAATTATCGCGATTCTAACTGGGATGATTTACAAAGAGAGGTTAAAACTTCAGTACTTGTACAATCTGTTCCGATCTAAATATTACGGGTATAATAGTCTCCAGTTACCCGAGTACAAATGGGATGTGTTTATATCGTACGCAACAGAGGATTATCGATTCATTGTCAATAAACTTGTGCCAATTCTAGAGGAAGATCGCGGTTTGAAATTGTGTCTACATCAGAGAGATTTTCTGGCAGGGAATGCAATCGCGTCCAACATCTTAAACGCTATTAATAATAGCCGACGTACAGTCGTCATGTTATCACGTGACTACGTGCAGAGTTCGTGGTGCAGATATGAATTCAACATGGCGAGAATGGAAGGTATATACTCTGATAGAAATGTCGTCATCCTGGTGGACTATAGCTTCGTTCCAGAGCCGCTGATTCCTACGGAGATGAAGGAACACAGGGAACTGGACACTTATATTACATTCACTGACGGATTCGGGGAGCATATGTTTTGGCAGCGATTGTATGAGTGTATACGACCACATGAACAAGAGAAATGATCAGCATTTCATTAACAACAAACCTGGTAAACAGACGAAGTCCCATGCACCTATATATAAACGCCTATTGAACTAAAAATCCATGGCCATTTGGATTCTTAAAGAAATTAATATATCTAGCGCTATAGCTACAGTAATGCCCTAAGTAATCGACTCCTTAACCACAGCAGAATTATGGGTGAGAACTTTCCGACGAATGGCAACAAGCCATATTTCCGACTAAATCCTGAAAAAAATTACACATAAATCTGCTGTGGTTAAGGAGTCGATTATTTAGGCAATTACTGTATTGTCATGGCATTAATGCTACGTAATATGTGGTGCCAGGAGTTACCAATATATGCGCCTTCAAAGCAAGCGATGTATACCTATGAATCTCCCAAAACAGACGTGTATCTGTATGCGTGTATCTTGGCACACTAAATACGGTATTGTACGATAACAATGATAATGTGGGCACGTCCTTGAATGAATTATTTCAGTAAGTTACATCAACCCTACCGACGATGTCGGACAGGGACGCATTGCAGGTAAATTTGCCAATGATGTTGATGCGATTACAATTAATTATTTGTTTTCAGGATATGAAATGGGCCTCACCGACAACGCCCGGCAGATGGGGTCCTTATATTATAATGATAAATCTCAAGCACATACACATATATAATTATGGATGAGCGATATTTTCCTGACCTCCGTAAAAACTGACTCAGCACATTTCAGATACCTCTATGTTGCCCCCCCCCCCCCGGTTTTATATAAGAATATATTTATACAGTGTGTTTGTCGAATCTTTTAACGATAATCAATCTACTAACTATGACGACGGCCACGATGGCGAAGACCACGATGAGAGTGCCGAAGATGATTACGACAACGATGATGATGATTATTGTGATAATGATGACGACAATGATGACGATGATAATGTTGATGCATGGTGACGAAAATGGTGATGATGATGTTGATGACAGTGTTGATGACGATGATGATGATGATGACGATGACGATGACGCTGGTGACGAGGATGGTATAAGTATGTTGAAGTTTATAGCCCTGAATGTATAGGCGGCATACGGAAGCGGCGTCATTATCCTGAATTTGAGTCACTCTTTAATATATATGATTATAATTTGTTTGTCAGAAACGAAGATGTATGCAGAGGAATCAGTTATCATTTCAACTTCGAAATGATATCAAATGTATGTAAAGCCACTTGTATAGTTGCAACCGAGCAGGTGGTATTTTAATTGCTACAAAGACAGCTTCATGTTTGCGTGTTGACGTGACACGAAGTGAACACAAGAGTGTTTCATATGTTAAAGTTCGGCGACCCAAATTAAGGCAGATAGTTGCCTGATACTATGGGCGGTATATAATCCCCCGCAAACACAAAATATGCTGATAATAATTGGCATTCGGACATCGTTTACGCGAACTAAGTCATGATCAATTCCTTGTGGGTGATTTAATGCGCGAACGGCTCTATTGACGACCGTATTGAAAATAATATTACTCATAGCCGGGCCGCAAGTTCGATACTAGATGAATACATGTTTGATGCTGGCACGGAATCAGACATTCCGACCCGATCTACCGAAGACACAAGGGGGCCTACCATATATGGTTACATATTTATAGACACATGTTGCTTCAGCAATTGTACATAGTTAATGATCGCGTAGGCAGCGATACAGGAATTGGTAAGCGCTATATGTAGAGACGCAAGCCTTGTTGACTATATATGCAATCGCTTCAAAAATGTATTTGCGCGTGTATTGGAGTTTGAAATATTGGAATTATCATGTTTGAATTCAGATGTGCATTGTGGCATAAGTTTGGAACTTAAAATGCAGCATCGGATGTGCGAGTCTGTACATAACAAGCCAATAAACGAGCCGAAAATCAAACCATGGAATGATATGAAAGCGCACGATGTTGTAGCGGGAGTTAAATGACATAAGCTAACGATGGATAAAAAATGCGTGGAAATGCTTGAAACTTGTAATCAGGAACTGAGGGAAATCCCCAAGTCATCGGACTTTTTTGGAAAACTTTGAAAAAATTACAAACGATATATATAGCGCACGGACAGCAGTTCAACATATTAGTCCTGATAAGTTATTCGATCAATTTAAGGCAATGCACGAGGAAACAAATTATACTGAACTGACTGCTCTCATCGATAGTATGTACGTACTCAGTAACCCTGATGACGATCTCAATTCACTTGTTGAAACGATTGAGATCACTGATGTTGTTAATTCTTTTAAATAAATAAAGCCGCTGACATTGATCCGGAAAGTTTTTTTTATGTTGAATTGCTTTATTTCACTCATTCATAATTTGTATGCAATACACAGTGAAAAACGTATATACAGAGCTATGTACACAAAGTTAGTAAGGCCGTTGCGTTTGGCGGTCGAGGTCCGTAAGTGTCATTCGTCGTGTTCTTCGTCGTCATCATCATCATCATCATCATCATCATAATAATCATCATCATTCTTGTCATCATCGTCATCATCACCATCATCATCATCATCATCATCATCGTCGTCGTCGTTATGTCAAATTTACAATTGATGTGCTCTTACCATTTGTAAAATAAACGATGTAAAACCGACACTAATTCAGACCGAGGCATCACCTTATTGAGCTGTATTGTTAAGATGTTCAATGGAATCTGGAATCGGCGTCTTGGAATTTATGTCGAGCGCAACAATTTGCTCAAGGATAACAAAACGGGTTTTCGAAAGGGTCGTTCAACAGTAGATGATATTTTCGTGTTACTCAGGTTAACCGAAATTTACCTGCGTGTGGGAAAGAAACTTTTCTGCACTTTCGTTGATTTTAAATAGGTTTTTGATACTGTTTGGCGAGAGGCGTTATGTGTTAAGCTTATAATAACCGGAATCAACAGCACGATATTTAATATAATCCAGAACATGTACCAGGCTACATAGTCCTGCATACTCAGTAATGGTCGTTTGTCAGATTAGTTTGTAAGTAACGTAGGGGTAAAAAATGTACTAAGCTATACCCTCTTCTGTTCTCTATCTAGTTGAATGATCTGGAATATTTTCTAGAAAATTGTATCACTGAGGGGTTAATGTATCTTAACGATCGTGTTTTCCATGATTTAGAGATTTTGAAACAATGGTGCATCATATATGCAGATGATTCTGTTTTGTTTGCGGACAATTCTTATGACAAGCAACACATTTTAGTTGCTTGTTCTTATTATTCAGAGTCATGGGAGCTCAACATCAACTCTAAAACACTAAGGTAATAATCTTCACCATCAAGAAGTTGAGTTTTCCCCAAATTTCATGCTTTGTAATGATAAATTAGAGATAGTTGAACAGTTTCCTTATTTCGGCTTTGATTTGTTATACAACGGAAGATTCCGTCTGGTAATCAAGTCGGTAAAAATGAAATCGACAAAAGCTATATACGGACTCCTGTCCAAACTGAGAAATCTTCACCTCTCTGTATACCAACCATTAAAACTTTTTGATTACCTCATACAACTAATTATGTTATATGGATGTGAATTATGGGGCTTTGAGAATGCATGCGACACCGAAGCTGTCCATTTCAAATTATGTAAGCTTCTAACGAACATGAGAATGAGTACCCCAAATAATGTTTTATGGTGAGCGAGGAAGATGGCCATTGGGTGTTGTAATTGACAGAAGGACCTCAGTTTGGAGACGTCAAATGACAAGCTAATTTTAGCTATAAAAGGCGATCGCAAACGAATACGGTACATTGGTGATATTTTTGTGCGTGCGGATTGTGAAGACCGCTGGAAAGCGGTTACCCGTTACGAGTTCTAAACTGCAATGTATGCACACAAACCTACTTGACAATTGTTTCCTCCAGTGGAACAGTGAAGTATATCCATCTTTACGAGAATGCTATCGTAACTTGAAAAAATACTGTTCACTTAATCGTTTTTATGTTGAACTTCCTTTAGTTCATCCAATCTTAGACCATGCGTTGAGACTTTGAAGTGGGCAAAATCTTTTAACCGAAACAAAATTTAAGAAAGGGATGTCAACAATTGGCTCTTGTCAGTTAGATGGCGCAACCATGTGCTATGTATATTACTTTGTAAGTTTGTCCAAAATTACGTGAATGCCGGATAAAATATATTGACGAATCAATCTGGATAAATCTATCGCGAGTCTTTTTATGGTTTGTTAAATTCATCTGAAACAATGAAGCTCAAACAACTTCCAAACTTTATAAAAATCGTGTTGAAGCAATTTAAACAATTTAAAAGAATTACACATTTATATATATATGTTTATATACATATATATCAATACATATATCTATATGTACATATGTATGTATGGATTAATATATATATATATATATATATATATATATGTATATATCTGTGTATATATATGTATACATATACATGTGTATGTATATATGTGTGTATTTGTATGGTATATATATATGTGTCAACATATATTCATGTGTATTCATGTGTGTATATACATGTGCGTATTGGTGTGTCTATATATATATTATATAACCCATTTTAAATACGGATACTAAGCATGTACGTAATATTAGTACATCGCGACATATTAAAATTAATAATTTGACGTAATTGAAATTCAACCTATGGTTACTTACAACATCTTGGCTTCAAAAACAATGACAAAATTGCATTGAAGTGTCTATATGTTGATCATGATGTATACATGATTCTATACATAATGTAATGTAATATAATTTTTGTTTTGCTTAGAATCTTTAGATAGATCTGTCGAAATTGTGTTTGTATTCAGAACATGATAATGCAATATTGGATATATAGTAACTGATTATTTTTTCCATTGTATTTTATGTATGTACTTGTAATTACCACGGTGGGGAATCGCGTGGTTTCGATGTTCTTGAGTATCACGCATTAAAACTGTGCAAACGCTAAAAACGTATGAGGAACTGACACAAAACATAGCATTTGGACTGTTACTAGCATATTTTACTTTATTGTTAAAACAAGTTGATAGCTTATTTGTTCGGAAACAGTCCGTAGTTTTCTACCAACAATTCTTCGACAACTTTGGTCAGAATGTTAGAGCAAACAACTGAGTTTGGACACAAATGAGGTAACAGCTTGTTTGAAAAATAGTATAGCATGTGATCGTAGCTGCCAAAATACCATGTAATATATCATTATCATCGTTCATTACATATTTCCTCGGTTCTGATTGCGTTTGCGATCGTTTCGGCCATTTTGAATGCGTGATAATTCCTCCGAGATCAAAGATTGGCAAAATAATACATTTAACACATTTACAGAAGTTATCTGAAAGAGAAAACAGATAGTATTCTATGAAATATGCAAAGTCACAAAAATGGTATATCTGTATACTTATCACATAATTTATCACATGAAACCCCTATTATATCATTTAAAAGGCAATTACATATTTGCTTATCTCTCACCAGTCGCATGTCACTTGGCATCGCACCAACAAAACGACCGCGCGTCTTTACATTGAATCAGACGGATTAATGCTATTTCGAAAAGCCAAGCATGACATCAACACAGAAAATGCAAAATGTTTGTTCTGTTCATTAAAGTTAAATTATTGTCCAACTTCTTAGCACTCACGAAAATAGACACAAAAACAAAGAGACAAAATGGTTGGACTATATTTTCCGTTGCTAGACACAGCGCGCAATACTGTCCTATACGGTTGTGAAGAGTCTCAGCCAATGCTGTTAATGTATAAATTTTGCAGTTTCTTTGAAGATTTTTTTATTGAAAAGGCACAAAGCTCTAGTTTTCTTCATGTGATATACAAGAGCTTAACCCTTTACCCAACAGAACGTCCCTGTGCCAATGCATTCTCTTATATATGCGAGTCGACCATAGGTCGCCTCGCATATATAAGAGAATGCATTGGCTTAACACATTAAAAATTATAAAATTGTTAAAGAATGTAAGAAAAAATGGTAAAAAGTGTTAAAAAAAAATGCATTCTCTTATATATGCGAGGCGACCTATGGTCGACTCGCATATATAAGAGAATGCATTGGCACAGGGCATAACTGTAACTATCACAATGTGGTCAAGGAGCCGGTTCCAATGATATCCATATTTGTATGGTTCTATTGAGACAGACCGAAGATATTTTAGGCTGTTGAAGCTTTATTTGGCCGGTTTTGGCCGGTTTGTTGGGTAAAGGCTTAAACTCGATTTTATGAAACTTGTTTGATAAATTTGATTCACAACTCGTCTACGACTCCGTGTGAATCAAATTTATCAAACTGTTTTATAAAATGTTATATCCCAACATAACTCGTTGGAGTTACTCCACTCTCAATCGTGTGGTTGATCCTATATACGAATAAGGATGTAATCTATAATCAAATGGTTATTTAAATTCCGGATCTTTGCCAATATCCACTCTTTAAGTATGTACTTCACAGTTGGTGAAGATCCCCTTGTACCGCTTACCACCATTAATTCCCCCGGGTAATCAATTCATGTTTATTTCGTAATTCGGCTCACAACATTAGCCTAATCATGTAATATCGGACTGGGACCTTCAACTACTGTGAACTACCCTATTAAGGAACATTTATTAAAACGAAATATATTGCCTGTGTTATCTTGTCAATCCAGTAAAGTCACGGCATTTAACTGATATATAAAAATGATGGTGTGTGTTGTCAATTTGGATGTAATATTTGTAAAAAATACAACTTTGAACACGATTATTCTCCATTTCTATTTGATCACCCTTCCGGAGTGTTTCACATCACTTTAACTTTAATTAAATATTTGTTCAAACTAAATCAACCCACAGTATGGTGTAAAGCTGAAATTTACAAAATATGTGTTATTCACACGCTAACATAAGCAATTATGGTATAGCACGTGTTATTGCAATCTCAATATGTTATCCTATTATCAGCAATACGTCATGGCGTCATATTTTGTGGAGCTCCGTGGTCCAGTGGTTAACGCGTCGGACTTGTCTTCGCTGTCAACACAGCGAGATGGGTTCGAAACCGGTCTAATGTCAGTTTCACACAACAGTGGCTTGGCCGAACTGATCGACGTGCAATTTTCGGATTGTATGCTATTCAAATGTCGCGCCAAGTTGTGACCCTTGAGCAAGGTCGCTCGTACTGTGTCTGTTTCGCACCACCCATCCGTTGAAACGGTACCTGATTATGAGCAGGGAAAGATCTTGTTAGTATGCTAGCCACATTACAGCTGTACTGGCCCTGTTCCCGGGAATCAGTAGATGGTTACTGAGTGTTCAGACTCATCGGGGTAATAATTGTCATTAGCGCCTTAGAACAATTAATTATAATTGTTTAAGCGCTATATAAAAATGTCATTATTATATGTTTGCGTCAATCGGTTGTAATGGTGTAGCTTTAAGAACTAATTTTGTCTAACCGTGTGTTCCATTGTGGTCTGAGTCGTAACAAACTGACACGGATAATATAATAAACACAACAATAGTTAACCGATTGTTGATGTCTTGAATATATTTTTTATTTATGTTTATTAATATATATAATGATATATCTCCAAACCTATGTATAAGGGTGTATGAGACTAACTGATTGGTTGATTGTGCACGAGTATCATGTTGACCCCAGACTCTTTTAATAAAAACAATTTGTTTCGAGATATGAGCATTTGTAAATGTCTTGGTATAGCTGACAAAGTGTGCGATATAATCGTAGCTAGATTCCTCGTTACAGTCAGATTTGATCATAAACCTGGACTTTCCAGTGACAGATTAAAGCAATATCATGTATGTCACTATGCCAAAAGTCGTGTATAAGTTGTATAAGTTGTGTCGACATACCACTGTTTGTGTCAAGTATTCAACATGTGTATCGCTTTCATTCTGCCTATATTGCAAATTGTGTTTCTTCATTTACATGCATTACAACTAACATTATCGACATCTAGCCCCGTGCACATGATTCAGACAGTTATACATACTACATATACCAAGAATACACATGTAGAAACCCTATACAAGAGGAATTTCAGGAATATATTCTGCTCACAAACAAAATATAGCGATTTAAAAGAAGATTATTGAGCCGGTGTATCTGTTCGAATGTTTCAACTTTCAAGCGGAACAATTCTGGCACAACAAGGAACTAAGCAGGCAATACTACATACCTAGATACGGGCTTATAATCGCATAGAACCTGCTTTTCCATACGATCTGTGTAACTATTGTATAATACACGATACCATTCTCATTTGTATAATGATATGTTTTGTCTCAATATTCATAAATTATATATAAATTATATATTAGTTAAGAGAATAAACTAATCTTAATTGAAATCTGATTTAGTTCTTGAAGACCTGAACACATACTATTGATGAATGCATGGGTAATTGTTTGTTTATTCTAGAACAAAGTGTTGCAAGTTGCGGCCGAGATGCAAACTTTGCCTAAAATTCCCAAAATGTTAAATGGATATTCTCGAATTGTTTTTTTTTATAGAAATTTGGTAAAAGTAGCTGATACTGATTTCACAATAAAGTTTTAATTAACCATTTATATAGCGAATGTATTCTCCCATTCAGTTATATATAAGCCTACATGGGAAAGGTCTATTAATTCATTTGAAGGGGTGGTCATGTAATAAAGCATAAGACAAGACAGTCAGGAAAAAACAGATAATACAAGAGCAGAATTATTCCTATTCATTGGAGGGAAATGTTCAGATAATACAAGAGCAGAATGATTCATATTTTTTGGTGGGATATGACCAAGAAACGACCAAGTGGGACTACTCGTCAGTGAATATTTGGGATAGAAATGGGTTAACCGGGGGGGGGGGTTTCATGATTGAATATACGCCCATCGAGTCCACCATTACGTTGTATACAACTTAACAATGAACACAAATTACGGACACCGTATCGGAAGGGTGATAACCCACAAATAGAACGTATTGTATACGAAATAACGGATATATCTGAAACAATTTACAACACCACAAAAGATCAACCTGTAAGTCTAGTTCATCGATCGATGGGCTTGATGGAGGTTTGATGTAGGCTTGGTGTCATTCTTTAAAAAAGCTCTAAAAAAACGATCTTCAAATTGTTTTTATTTTTTTATTTCTGAATATCTCCGTTATTTAGTCAATTTAAATTACTTCGGGGAAAAACTCTCTTTAAAAGAATCTCTTTTTAAAAACATTTTTTTTATTTGGTGTTTAATTTCTGAATATCAGTTATTTCGTCAATATGATCATCCTGCTTTGCCCGTGGTCAATTCAGTATTAATATTAATATAACACAACGGTGGGCTTGATGGGCGTATACGGTACATAATTAAGTATCTATGGCTGGTAAATGTGACCCGCCATATCAAATCCAGTCGTAAGTCGGGATTTTTTTTTACCCTGGGGCTATGTATGCGTGAAATTATAAAATTGTTAAAGAATACAAGAACAAATTATTAAAATTGTAAAATATTGTTAGGCAAATGCATTCTCTTATATATGCGAGGCGATCTATGGTCGACTCGCATATATAAGAGAATGCATTGGCACAGGGTAAAAAAAATCCCGACTTACGACTGGATTTGATATGGCGGGTCACAAATAATATCCGCAATTATATATATCTGATGATGCTTTGCTGGTCGGGTGAAATACACCAGTAACGTACAGGTATTAACTAATAAAAATATTACCTGCGTTATTTGTTTCAATTTTATATTCCCGTCAGATCATCAAATGGTTCCCATGGTTTTCAGTTCGTGGCAATTGCCCTAATTCAAAAGTGGCATTCTGCCCCAAAAGATCGTTCGTTGCCCGGGCACATACCGTAAGGCCCTCCTTGCAAACAGTTTACATCCTGTGCCTCACATATATAAGATAATATATATAAGAGTAAATATTGTTCGGCTCCCATTGAAGGGTTAACACAACATGTTGTAATATTGCTATGGCCGTGTTATCGACTGGTTGACATCTCCGTTGTGCTATGGCCGTGTTGTCGGATCCTACAAGCATCCATTTCAATCGTATGATCCAAACGAATAATGTCAAGAATGAACCGCTTGTATTCCAGAATTTTACTAACGCTGGTTCTATTCCATGACATCAACTGCTCGTGCAAGATTTTCCAGCGTTATCCTCGATGTTGTTACATTAATTTATGCTGACATTGTTCACTATTGTGACGTCATTTTCAATAATAAACATTCCATTGTATACATTATATAACTGAACCATATAGTTGAAACAGGCTCTCTTCTGGAGTCTCCATTCAGCGGCATAGGATTTAAAATACCTGGTTAACGACCGGTTGACCTCTCCGTTGCGTTATGTCAAATATAGGATCAAATGGAGTTCTGGATTGAAAGACTTAGCACAGTGGAAATTCGCAAATAAACCCGTTTGATTTCCAACAACCATTGTCGTTCATGTCGTAGTCATAATCACGCCTCACTTCTACACAGTCCTCGCTTCCGTCTCTGTCGTCAGGTTGCTTAGAACGCCAGCGCGTGTACGGTATACGTTTCCCGGATGTTGTTGAGAAATTTCCTTCTGATCCCCCGTCTTCGCCGTTAATCCAGAATTCTTCAAGGGTTGAAAGAGCGGGAGTTTCTTGTATAAATGTAAACAGCTGCGACCACTGTGACTCACTCTCGATGACGAACAGTTGTCCCTCCTGTTTTTAACATTCCATGACGGCGTTGGTAAAATTTAGTCCTGTAGTTGACACAATGAACCCTTTCAAATCAATGGCTTTTACGAGTTGTAAAGCTTGACACATGTACCCGTTACCATGACACCATTCGCCGGTAGGAACACACTCGGCCGAATTCTGGTCCCTGGTCTAGACCAGGGTTTCATGTAAACTATAGTCTAGACCAGGCCGAAACCACGGTGATCGCGATGTGTTACCCAGCTTCGAGGCGAGTAAGCTGGGATTATTGGTCAGCACTTGTCCGTATTCTCGTCTTTTTGAAACTCAGGTTTACGTAAACCAGGGTTTGCCTTCTTATTGTCATTCAAGCCTTTGTCGGTCTGTTCATAATTCGAACCATGTGGTAACGTACAAGTTCTGGTAACAGAAACATAAGTATTTTTTGGATGCATTTATCTTTATGTTAACCAAATTGTAATTGTGTTATATTTGTATGTCGTGTAGAGTAAAGATTATAATTATATATGAACTGGAGAAAATTTAATATAATCCACAATTATGTGTGTTATAGGTAATAGTCTGCAACTGAGACCTAGTCCCCCCCTGGTCTGAGATTTTTGTATAAACCGAGACTTGATCCTGAGACGAGAATAGCGAAGTCAGGTTTCGAGAATATATTTATGATGCAGAACTCTAATACGGATTATTAGTTTGATTGTAAGCCAGTCATTCGCACGATGGTGAATAGTTTGAGCAATCACAAGCTGGCGTTTAACTGGACATTAGAAATGATCTAGTGTAACTGTGTTTTATATAATGTCACCTATCATAACTGTAACAATCATGCGTGCGTGTACCCCGGCAATTTGCTGTGGATGAGCATGGGCGACCCGGCATAACAGTGAATGGCACATCGGATTTTCATCTTGCATCGCATGGGCGGGATACGGGCTTTCCCGGCGTATTCATAAAATGGACGTTGGAATGCGTCTTGATGGGGATTACTCGTACCGCCCATTCACGTAGATTATTCCAGTATTTTGAACAAGAATAATACTGATGTTTTAAGCAAACAAAAAACAGTAAAGACGAAAACAAATTACAAACAAAAAACAGAAAACAAATTATAAAAATCAAAACAAACAAAAAAACAAAAGAATTTGTTTTCCAAAACATTAAAATAAAATGAAAAACATAACAAAAATAGAAGAAAAAGAAATAAAAATAAATAAATTTATGATTCTTTTATTTAAACGCATTTGTTGAAAAAGAAATACAAGAATGGAATTTACTATCTTGTGTCCCTAGAAATCTCGGGGGCCCGGTGGTTCATTCGGTAGAGTGTCAGGTGCATTACACCGTCCCAGGCCGTCCAGCGCTGACGAAGCTGGTTCGAACCCCGTCATATGGAGGGTGACCGGAATCGTGTATCTGGGCAAGTTTGTCAGTTGCTTTCCGGGGATCGGTGGTTTCTACACGCAGTGAGACGATTTCTCGGTGGAATTAAGCCTCTGTGTGGTCTTTCCGCCACCCTTAAAATTGACAACGTCGTGTGTGGCCTAGCGGCTAGATCGACGATATACACTAACAAACCAAACCAAACCCTAGAAATCTCTGAGAAATTCTTATTTTAACGTACATTTTGTTAATCGTCCTTGTTCCAATAATGTCTTACCATTTGGATTCTTGGAAATTGGAATGATGGCAACTGAAATTATGGGCGCAATTGTTTTAGCTCATTATGTTTGGGTCGAGATTTAAAAGGGCGGTCTCTGAGACTGATTATTCGGTGCATGGGGAGGTGGTATAAACAATGTATAGCCACTTATAGGCCATGGGTGGTTCCATCGGCCGTGAAACAAGTTTTTTTTACTCAACTAAAACATTTACTTAAACCGCTGACATCAAATAGGTTATCATAATAAATAAACATAAAGGTAGGGTCGTGGCGACATGTGAACTTGGGGTGTCTCACCCCCCCCCCCAAATTAGGATGGAGCGGATTGGAAATATGGACAACACCCCACCATCCACATGGAGACATATGATTTTTCGCGTTACAGCGTATAGAGGAAAATTGCTGTCTTCACGGCAGATGAAGGTTAATGGAAAGCTTGTTCGACAGGCATGTCGAGTAGTAATCCGGCTGATTGTCCGGACGTTTCCGAGTGATTACTCGTTAAACAACTGAGTTGTGTTGGTCCGTGTTATGCAGGACCGAATGTTTCCAGGTCATTCTAGTGAACGCGCTCTTAAGGGTCGGTCGCCTGTTAAATATGTCGGAACCACAGACTATTCAGATCCAAGCTTTCATAAAATCGCAGGTCGAGGAAACGTGCAAAGCCAGTCAAGCTGGTATGTTGTCCGATTTACGGACACTTCTAACGTCGGAGCTGGGAAATTTCAAGGCATCGATGCAGGAGAGTCAGAAGGAAATTTCGAATGTTCATTTGTCAAAGATAGAAAGTTTAAGGACAGAGTCCCACGAATTCAAGAGGGATGGAAACAAGGACCAATATTCACATGGAACAAAAGTGCTGGAAAAGTTCCACGAAGCTGATTCTGATGACGAGAAACGATTGAGGGTGTCAGTGGCGGCTGTCGAATGGTCGGAGAAGGTTAAGTCAACCGCAAAAGCAAAGAAGAGCAAATCTTCAAGACGCTTTGTTGGTCCAAAGATGGCACCTTATGTATTGCCGTTGTCAGCCGGTCATGGGTCATCTAGAGACACGGCCGTGAGAGGGTTATGTTTTGCTTGCAATAAGCCAGGACATTACAGGGCACAGTGCCCGGAAGCGAGGAACCGGATGGCTGCCGTGCATGGTTATGCTGCTAATCAGATAAGTAGTTTTAATACTTATAAATTTTCATTTGAATTGAGAAAGGACGACCTTAATCGTTATAAACCAGAGCAAATCGTATTGCCACCAAAAATTGAGGTTATTACCCCAGTGGGAGGGTTAAACCGCGTCAAAGTATATTGGCGGGAAATTGGGGCAAGTTCAGAAATTCTGTCAATAATTGATTCGGGTTATGTCATTCCTTTTGTATCCAAGCCCAGTGGAATCATTTTGGAAAACAACAAATCAGCGAGGGAAGATCGTGATTTTGTTGGAGATGAAATTCAAAAGCTTTTAAGCAAAGGCTGTATCGCATAATTGAAGCCCCACCATATGTGGTTAATCCTTTAACAGTCGCAATAAATCGAAAAGGGAAAAAGTGTTTGGTTTTGGATTGTAGACACATTAATATATTTGTTTACAAACAACACTTCCGTTATGAAGATGCATACGTAGCATGTACTCTATTCAAGAAAGGCGATTTTTTAATATCGTTTGATATTCGAAGTGCTTATCGTCATCTGTCTATAGTTGACAGTCAGCGAGATTATCTCGGATTCAGTTGGTTTTTGGAAGACAACAAGGGCGAAAAACTGGTTAAATATTACGTTTTTAACGTTTTGCCATTCGGTTTATGTTCGGCCGGATTAGTTTTTTCTAAAGTAATGCGTGAATTGGTTAAATACTGGAGATCACAAGGGATCCGTCTAATCATGTTTTTGGACGACGGAATCGCAGGTAGCTACAGTGTTGACGAAGCTGTAGAACTGAGTTTGACACTGAAATCAGATTTACATAAATTCGGTTTCATTATTGCGGAAGACAAATGCAATTGGGTACCAAGCCATACAATTACTTGGCTTGGTATAGATTGGGACATGACAATTGGTCAAATTAGTGTTTCAGAAAAAAGGCTTAATCGTTTATTGCAAGGTTTGAATGTTTTAACACATGAAATATGTCTTGGAAAAACCGCGATCAAAGTGCGGCATTTGAGTAGCCTGGTTGGCCAAATTGTATCTTTTAAAATTGTAGTGGGAACTTTGGTTTGTCTTCATACCAGATTTTTGCATGATATCATTAACGAGAGACAAACCTGGGAATGTTTTGTTAACATTAACAGCGAAGGTTTGACTGAATTGTTATATTGGCAAGACAACTTGAGAAAATTAAATTTATCTAATTTTGACACATTATCTTTTGATTATGTAATACACGTGATGCTTCTGGGACAGGTTACGGAGCGCACGTCAGTAAATTTGACAATGCGCGGTCCAATTTAGGACAATTATATGCTAAATCAGAGCATAGTGAGCATGGTGGAGTGAACATTTTTAACGCTCCATTTCGGTTTTTTAACACCGAGAAGCCAGTTTATGGCGACAGTGGAAATTTTATTTCCAGTGACCAGTTGGTGAGTCACAGGTCGGACACTCTTTTTGAGTTTCCATGTGGGTTTTTTCCCATTGGAAAGCCAGCTTATGGCGACCTCGGAAATGTTAATTCCGACGAAGGCGCGTGCGGTGTATCCGATGATTGTGGACATGTTCGAACCGCAGACAGCGCTCCGCGTTTAGCGATTGAAAATTCGAGTTCGATTTCAAATGCAGATTTGCATACATGTAATTCCAGCGATGGAAACGAGTTCGTTGGACGATGGAAACCATTCGAATCAAACAAGAGTTCGACTTGGAGAGAAGCCGAGGCGTTGGGTCGCGCGCTGAAGTATTTCGGACCACATTTAGTGGGATGCCGTGTTAATTTCAAAACAGACAATAGACATTTAATTTTCATAATCCCATCTGGTAGCAGAGTTTTGGAACTCCATAATATCGCTTTGGATGTTGAAATAATTTGTGAAAAATTCAGAATCGCACTCAAAGTAGAGTGGATACCGCGAAACGAAAATCAAAAAGCAGATGCTTTGAGTAAATTTAAAGACACCGACAATTGGTGTATCAGTCAAGATATATTTGAATATCTTGGGGGTATGTGGGGAGAACACACGGTGGATCGTTTTGCTGATTCACAAAGCGCCAAATGCGAAATATTCAATTCTATGTATCATTGTCACAATACGAGCGGTATAGACGCATTCATGCAAAGGTGGACTGGTGTGAGAAATTGGTTGGTCCCTCCTCCTCGTCTGGTTCCCAGAGTGCTTACTAAAATGGAAGAGGAGAAGGCATTTGGAACTTTGGTTATACCAAAATGGCCTTCAGCGGTTTTTTGGCCGTTAATTGTCAATCGTGACGGAAAATTCAAACAATTTGTTAAGCAAGCAATATTTTTGCAAGATGTTTTATCCGAAGTGCCTGTTGCGGGTTTATTTCGCATGAGACCTGAGACTATTTTCGTCGCGTTGGACATTGATTTTCGTTTGTGATGATCATGTCGAGAATGTTTTCTTTGCAGATGACGACATAGTTCGGTGCATTATGGGGGACTTGCAAAAGGAAGGACTGTGTTCCAGTGAATTCTTCAGTTTGGCTGGGAAAATGAAGGATGTTTTGTTTGCCTCAAGAAGTCAAAATACTGTGAAAAAATACTATTATGCATTCAATCGTTGGAAAGCTTTCGTGGCGACGCATGGTGGGAGTGCGTTACCAGCTTCACCAGTACATGTAGCCTTATACCTCACACATCTTTTGGACATAGGTATGACTTACAGTTCAGTTGAATCGGCAGTATGTGGAATAAAATGGATGCACGGTTTATGTAATAAGCCTGATCCTACTTCTAATTCATATGTTACAAATATAGTAGCTTCAGCAAAAAGGCACAATAAGCCAGCGGTGGTTAGAAAAGATCCCATTTCGTCTGAAATGTTAATTACGCTTTGTGATCAGTTCAAGTTTAGTGTCAATTTGCTTGTAGTTAGGGATTTAGCAATGTGTGTTTTGGCTTTTGCTGGATTTTTGAGATTTGACGAATTCATTCATCTAAAAAATGTCAAATATAGAGTTTGAAGAAGATTTCATCAAACTTCGTATTGAAAAAAGTAAAACTGATCAGTTTAGAAATGGAGATGAAGTTTTGATTGCTAAAGGCAACACTAGTGCATGCCCTTACAATATGCTGTTGAGATATGTTAAATTAGCAGGTGTGTATTTGCCATGTGAATATATTTTCAGGCCTCTAGTTAATTCTGGTGGAGTATCGAAGCTTATTTTTCAAAATAGGCCTTTGAGTTACACAAGAGTTCGTGAATGTATCAAAAGTCGCATCAAAAGCGTAGACGCAAACGTCAATATTGGCGTTCATTCACTTAGAGCAGGTGGTGCCACGGTTGTAGCGAACTCAGGATTGCCAAATCGCCTATTTAAAAGGCATGGTCGTTGGCGATCAGAATCCGCAAAGGACGTCTATGTCCAAGATTCTATTGACTCGAGATTGAGAGTCACAAAGAGTTTGCAGTTATAAAGCGGTGGTATTATATATAAGGTTGTAAACATATTCGGGAGCTTAGTTTGGTGAAATGTATTATCACTTTGCATACACATGTACATCGGTATTTTGAATTGAATTCGTATCTATTGGAATTGTCTTCATGTAACTATCTATAAAAAGATGATTTGTTACGAGCATAAATTTCCACTTCTTTTTGACTCTATAGTTGGGACCGCGCCCAGCGCATACTAAAACCACTGAACTAGTGTTCGTGTTATTGTTTTCCCATTATGCCGGGAGTGTCGTGAAGACATATGATTTTTCGCGTTACAGCGTATAGAGGAAAATTGCTGTCTTCACGACAGATGAAGGTTAATGGAAAGCTTGTTCGACAGGCATGTCGAGTAGTAATCCGGCTGATTGTCCGGACGTTTCCGAGTGATTACTCGTTAAACAACTGAGTTGTGTTGGTCCGTGTTATGCAGGACCGAATGTTTTCAGGTCATTCTAGTGAACGCGCTCTTAAGGGTCGGTCGCCTGTTAAAAAGCTGTTTAAATGCATTTCAGTAGATTATTGAAGAAACAAATCATATGGCATAATGCATCCAGAAATTTTGATTTAAACCTTGCAAGATAATTATGAATCGTATATATGCTTGTACATTGTGAATGCCAGGATGTTTTGATGCAATATTTACCATTGTTCGCAACGAGAAGCACGAGACATGATATTAAATATCGAATCGTAGGATTCTTATGAATCGTAGGATTCTACTCGAGTGCATATGTGGCATCACATATTCGTGTATAGCGCGGACGATAATCAGATATGTATATATGTTTGTTGAGACAGTGTATATATGTTTGTTAAAGCAGTACAGATGTCGTATTCATATACACGTGATTGTTTTTCAGGGCCGTGAACGCTCAAATTGAATTAAGTAAATTGTACGATAATGCAGAGTTTGAAATTTTTTGTAGTTAGGTTGTTGAACACATTTTGTCGAACAAATTTAAAAGTTTATCAGTTTTATTAGCATTGGGCTCATTTATAATGCCTGTCAAATTTTGACAAAATTCATCGGAAAAAGGGGTGGAGGACTCCGACTCCAAAACCCGGAGACCGATTGGTAGCATCGTTTCGGATGCAGGGTTCCGGGCACCAATAAAAGAAGTCATAAAATAAAAGATGGCCATAAAAGATGTCATAAAAAGAGATGACCAAAAAAGATGTTTCCGGTTTTACCTGAGCGGCTCCCCGGTTTACGAAGGGTGTCATTTTTCCGATGGATGCGATGTTCTCAATCGCTAAATTGTGTTATCAGAGTTTTCAAAATTTGTTTGGGATAAATGGAAAAAATATATAAGAATACACGGGTGATCATTCATTCCATAGATGTTTATAAGATAATTCAGTTTGAATTATATACACGGTAGTATATATGATGTATATACATTACGATATTATAATATTTCATTTCATATGAATAAATATAGTTGGGACCGCCCAGCGCATACTAAAACCACTGAACTAGTGTTCGTGTTATTGTTTTCCCATTATGCCGGGAGTGTCGTGAAGACACTCTAATCACATGCCTGTAAAGACGACACACCGCGCGTGTTCGGTGATAACCCGTTACATTAATGCTCAACTATTCGCGACGTGTACGCAATCATATTGTTCGAGCACCAAGCGTGCCTTTGTCCGTCGATACACCGATCGTCGTTGATTGAACAATAATCCGCCTAATCTAAATCGAGACCAGGTGGTTTCGCGAGACCAGGTCCAGACATGGAACACCGTGATTATTAGGGTGGTCTAGACCAGGGACCAGAATTCGGCCGATAGTGCATTGTTATCACAAACTCCTGTTGTGCCGATCTTACCAGGAACCGCTGATTTATCCACCATTTCACCATGAATACTGTTCACGTTTGTTATCATCAAGCATTTATGTTGCTTGAAGTAAGCTCTCCGACATAATCGTTGATGTGTACAGAGCTCCCGACATCGAAGATAATTTTCTGTCTTCCCAATCAGTATCTCGTCAATCGCCAATAAAATTCTGCCCAGAATCACTACAAACAGCGCCATCGCTGTTAACCATCTTGCGATTGCAAACATGGTTCCTATCTGGGTAAGGTCTAATAAGGAATTGTCACCAAAATCTGTTATTTGATAACCAAATGCTTTATGTGGTTAGTTGAATCACTCTCCGAGAAAAATCGCCAGTTGTGAGTGTTTTGCTTATGGCACCATCTTTACGTATTGTATACAATATTATACTGCGTATGCTCTAATAATTTTCACCAAATTCCCTTTTTTTGACAACAGAATGAATACAATCGTGGTGTGTATATGTGTGATACCACTACGAAATAGAAATATTTAAATCCACTGAAAGGTTGTCTCCCACCTACATACTTTAACTTCCGTGTCTGTGTGTGATATGTGATGTATGTTTATCCAAGCCATAGTCGACACAATGTCGTTTTTTGAACGTATTATCCGAATGTTTCCCTCCAATATGTAGGGCTCCTTCCGTGCTTTTAGTATATGCCGTATGCTTAATGCCCCTCAAGAGGAATGATAGGCAATTCCAATGTATAATCTTATAGCGGGGGATCCATATAGTATAGAAAGTATATACCACACCATGTGACCTACATACGACGTTTCCTTCCTGAACCACTCATATGCCTAGAAAATACACCTACATCCAATATAACATCAATAATCAATATTGGTATTAAAAATATTACAATGAATTTCCAGGACTGGATTCACGTTCTCGATGCGTATTTTTACTAAGAACTATACAATGTGCATATACATGTATAGTCCAGTAAAGGTTTTACAAGATTTATATATATCATTGTTCACTTGTTTTTGTCTGGAGTTTCACTCTGAATAGCTGTTTTGAAGTCCGGAACAGCGCCGGGAACAGTTTATTATTGACACTGAAGAGTAACTTGATCCTAAGAACTATATAAGGTACCTGTATAGTCCAGAAAATATTTTACATGGTCCCTATCATTGATTTGCCTGGTGTTATAGTTGTTTTGAAGTCCGGAACTGCGCTGGGAACAATTTGTATTGTTGGAACCGAAGATTAACATACACCGAATAGTTTGATTCACCCACTATCAAACGGGGCGTATAGACCATTCTATTACACGGACAACCATCTTGACAGTTGCGTGCATTTACTATGGGCGATTAACAGTGTGTCTATAACACTAATTATAACTTTGTTATGTTCATAGGTTTTGCCTGAAGTTTTTAACATGTCAGGTCAGATACTAACCACGCTACCTTCACCATTTGTTGTGGTGTTGTGATTTTAACACAGTCTTCATTTTTAGCATAGCATATAATTCTTTAATAATATAGCTAGACCCTTATATCTTGTGATATTTCACAATAGTTCACACCCCACCAAGTGGCATCACATATATATACAAGCATGTGCGTCCCTAAAATTTGAACACAATATTCCATTTGATTGATTAATCATTCCGGAAAAACGTAATAATATCTTCAGGTATTGTACAGGAACCGTTTCCATCCCATACACTTACCCCGTAGGTGTGCATGTACACCCTTGCAATTTGGACCGAATTAATCACATAGGTTTATTTTGAACTTATTTGATTCTCAAATTATACCGTTGAATGGCATTGGCCACGGTGAACACGCAATAAAACGAACGTACAGCTAGTAAGTCGTGAGTTGGCTTATATATGTGTTATTTTCCAACCTGTTCTAATGAAAATAAGCACACTACGGACTTATTTCATATTGAAATAGTCCCATATACGGCTGTTTTAATGATCAGAGTAATTATGCTCATATAGAACGTATTTCAGTTTTCAAATAATGCAAATATGAGCATATTTCTTGCAATTATAAAATAAGCCCGTATTGTGCTCATTTTCGCAAGAACAGTCTGCTGTCGTGAAAAGAAGCACAATACGGGCTTATTTTTAATGTTGTGTTTAGGCCCATATAGACTCGGAGCGAATATATGTGACAAATGTGCTCTATATCCTGTCTATATACGGGCATAACACGTGGCGTTCAAAATAAACATGCTATGCTTATTTCAATTTCGAAGTAAGCCCATATTGGCACTATTTAATCAACTTTTTCATCGATACGACTTTTTCACGCTCTTCATATAATGTATTTTCAGTGCGACCCGCCCCATTCAACAGGTATAACCTTAATAGAGGCTTATTTCATAAAAACCTATTGGCACGAGGATTGGATTTTTAGGTACAGAACAAGTGCAGCCTGTTCTCCCGAAAATGCGCACATTATCTGCCTATAATGTAGTTGGTCTTAGATAGATAATCTGCTTCGAATCGTCTCATTTTGAGTCTATAATAAACTGAAAATGAGAGAGTTTTAGTCACATTATCGACTCATAATGATTCGGTCAACCGAGTCGATGAAAACAAGTAGATTAAATAGTGTCGGTATGGGCTTATTTTCGTATTGAAATAAGCACATACCGTTCTTATTTTGAACGCCGCGTTTTACGCACATAACGTATGTTTGTTCTCAATTACGTCCTAAATCACATTAAAATAAACCCGTATTGTGCTTTTTTTCAAGAGAACAGGATGGAAAATTCGAGATAATAAGCATAATACGGGCTTATTTTAAATTGGGCGAAATAAGCTGATATTGGCATTATTTGAATCTAAAATACACTCTATATGGGCCTAATTACTCTGGTTATTAAAACAGCCCTATATGGTACTATTTCGATATGAAATAAGCCAGCAGTGGTCTTATGTTCACGGCAACACCTTGCAAAATAACACGAATAAGCCAACTCACGACTTACCAGATTTACGTTCCCTCTTTTGTGTTTTCATTGTGACCATTGCCATCCAACGGAATAAGTCGAATATAAATCTATTTGAATATTTAAGCCCAATGTGAACCTATGTGAATATTTAGGTCCAATATTAACCTATTTGCACGTGGACATGGTGCAAATTATAAACAATGTCATGCATACCCGTCCACCTGTTTAAAACATTAGGCGTAAGTCCTTCGTGTGTGTCACAATAGTACTAATATGCCGGATTCGTCATCTCCGGTTTAAACCTGGTTTAAACCTACATTGGCGGTCCAGTCAAACCGGGACTAAGGGGGCGTTTTTGTCGTTCAGTTGCCAGCTAATTGACAACTGGATTCGGTGATATGATTATGCAATCAAACTATCCTCTTACCAATCGGACCAAAAGATAGGCCGATATAATGGTTATTGACAAGTCATAAATTATCGTGACCGCGTGCACGCTCAATGGATTATTCATTGAGAAACAAGTATCACTCATTGACTATTAATCCGATCTCATTCTGTGTTTAAATCAATTTAACAAAGGTCATGTCTCTCAAGTTCTCAACACGAGTTTCACGCTCTGTTCATCACTTTGTGTGTGATAGATTTCTGCAAGATGCTTCACCCGCAAAGACAACATTTGGTGTAATTACATGTATATCTGTATATATTAAAGGGTATATGAGCTGTCTATCTGTATGTCCGTTTGTCTATTCGCAACTGTTCTCCAATACCCCTGGACCGAATTCAATTAAATTAGGTGTGGTGATTTGTGTGGTATAACGGCGTTAGGGTTAAAACATTTTGATTTAAAAATAAGTAAAATATAATTTTTTTTAAATGAAAAAAATTGTGTTAATTTGTGTAAGGAGTTGAATATAAAAAGAAACAAAATTTAACATTTAAATTAACATTTGTTTGTTTTAAATTTAATTAATTTTTTTTTTAAATTAAAATGTTTAAATGATCAAAATGTGCGCAAAGCCCCACTGGCGCTGAATAAAGTCTCCATAATCTAGTCAATCCTGGACCAAGAGGCTAATCAAGTAAAGGCAATTTGCTTATGAGTGCACACATAAGCGGCATCCTTGCAGAGGGACAGCTTTTAATAATGAAATATATTACATATTCAATGTCATAAATTTCCCGTCATGCAGAAAATCAAAAAGGTTCCCAGGTTTTTAACTGGTAGAATATTATGGGAATTTATGGGAGTAGCCAGAGCAGAGCTTTGTGGCATGATCTACATCAAAATAAATGATCAAATTTGACTCATATTGCAATATAAGTTTAGGATTGCAAACTATGTGTATATCATATCTGGTCATGCAGTAGTGTCGTTTTGGTGTCAACATTAAAACGTTGAACACTTCAAATGAATTCGTTGAAAACACCAGTATTTGTGATTGCCACAAGCCAAAAAAAACACAAGTTAGTTGTAAAAATAATATATTTAGGAAATTGTCCATATCTGAGCAAAGCTCACGTGCGAATCAACTGTGACATGATTACACCAGTCGGCAATCGCCACTTAGACACGCCCTCACTCGAGATTATCTACAGCTCCACCCTTTGACTGATTGCTTGACAATTCTAAACCGCGATGAAGAAAAGACGGATTCGTCATCTCAAGTTTAGCCTCGATAAAGCTGGTTTAGCTGGACCGCCGAATTAGATGGTTTAGTTGCCGGTTTAAGCTTATAAAACGCAAAACCAATATTGAAATTGACAAAAACTTATCCCCATACGCTTTATATGTGTGACTGGTTCTCGCTTATAAATTTCCAATCAAAATATGACCGCTGTCGTAATTATTGATTTTCGCAACCAATAAAACGAGGCGGTCCGCATTAGGAAAGTAAGTTTAATTATCTCGACGATACAGAGACACTACTGCTAAACCAGTGGTCTGGCTGGACCAGGTTTAAACCAGAGATGACGAATGCGTCACTTAGACCTGGGGTCTCGGGTTTAAACCACGGCTTTTGCTGACTCACGGCGTTTAAACCTAGAGGTTTACGTAGACCAGGTTTAAACCTGAGATGACGAATCCGGCCCTTGTGTTCGTTGCTAAATCGCACTTTTTGGCAAAACAACAAAAGCCGCAAGGCTCTCCTTGTGGATTAAAATTACCTAACTATAGTCATATATGCCCATCTTCTGTCGGCATAACCACAGTAACCTCGGTGCTATCCTTGTAGATTCTTCTTGTGTCGTCACAAGTCCCATCTATAAGTTACAAAACTCTGCAACATATCCTGGTGGAAATACGCACATAATCAACCTATAATGTGCAAATAGATTCACATTGGATTATTTTATTCTGAAATAAGCAGATAATGGACTCCGTTATTCCGTTATTCCATGTTATGGCACCGGCGACAGTGAAAGCACATTTTAAACAACGTACACCTGATCAGTCGTGAGTTGGTTTATTTGTCTCATTGTCCCCACATGAGGAACTTGTAATGAAGCCAATAAGTCCGCAGTGTGCTTATTTTCACGAGAACACGTTGCGAAATTACACGAATAAGCCCACGCACGGCTTACTAGGTGTACGTTCGTTTTGTTGCGTGGTCACTGGGGCCTATGCCATCCAGCGGAATAACTTGATTAATTCAGTCCAATATGAACAAATTTTTCGTTGCATAAGCGCAATTTTACGCGAATCCATAGCAGCCACGAAGCTCTCCTTGTGGATTTTACTTGTGCCGCACAAGTTCATCGAAAAATCCCAAACTAGGTCATATATGTACATACAGCTGTTCAAACATTTATCATACGTCAGTTGCTAAATCGCCTATGTAGACATATAGCCACAGCAACCATGGGATTATCATTGTGGATTCTTGTTATGCCACTGTTCCATCTACAAACTGGTCATTTATGCCCTTTCAGCTGTTAACAAATTGGGCGTAAGTCGTGCGTGGCGAAAAAATATGTTTCGTTACTAAATCGCTTCTGTGTGCATACCCAAATACAACCACGGTGCTATCCCTGTCGATTATTATTGTGTCTGCAATTATATATACATGTAGTCCCTCTAAACACCACAAAGAAGGTAATGTACACCCATGCAGCTGCGTGTTCAAACGTAATATATGGCTGAATAATATGTAATTTTGTGTTGCTAAATCGCCTATGTGGACACATATAACCACAACAGGCACGGGTCTACGTTATGATTGTGGATTCCTAATGTGCCACCAGTCCATCTAAAAACCCTAACATACCATCGTGCCAATAGGTTCAAATTGGACCTATATATTCACATGGATTCATATCGGGCTTATTTCTCTGAAATAAGCCCATTTTGAGCTGACATGCCCGTTATGCCGTTGAATGTGGTGGGCCGCACACAACACAGTATAAAGAGCTAACATGCATCTGGTAAGTCGTATTGATGAAAAAGTGGAATAAATAGTGCCAATATGGGCTTATTTTGTGTTGAAATAAGCCCATATCGTGCTTATATTGAACGCTGCGTTTTACACCCATATGAGCGTCATTTTCTCAAATACTCTCTATATGGGCCAATAACGCAACATTCAAAGTAATTGTACTTCTTTTCATAAGAACAGTCTGTAAAATCAAGCCTGTTCTCGTTAAAATAAGAACAATTTGCTTTTTTTAATTTGTGCGAAATCAGTTCATAATGGCTTTATTTGAAAACTCTAATACGCTCTATATGGACCTTAACTTTGGTTATTAAAAACACCCATTTGGAAATATTTAAATATGAAATAAGCACGTATTGTGCTTATTGTTAAGAAAACAGAATGGAAAATAACACGAATAAACCAACTCACGGCCTACCATACTTATGAACGGTCTTTATACTGCGTTTTCGTTGTTGACGGATCCATCCAACGGAATAACGTGTTTACTTCCACTGAGGGCTTAGTTCAGAATCAAATAAGTCCAATATTAACATATTTGAACATTTATCTATTTATATATGCTCATACACCTTATGAGGGAAGAAATCCCGTAGCTACCCCTAATTCCATTTTTATGACATTAGAAATGGTATAGCTATGTGAACTTTATGTCACTTTAATGACACAAATAGTAGCGCTCCGGGATTGAGACATCAATTCTTGGGACCGGGATGTTGATAATATAAACGGAAAGAGGGTTTTTTCTTCAATTTTCTAGTCGATATAGGCCAACCATATGAGGGAAGCAAGCCCCCAGTAACCCCTAAACACCATTTTATGGTACAGATATCTGCAGGAGATGTCCCTTTACTTAAATATACTAGAGTTCAGGGTGGAGACACTAATTCGTGGGGCAAGGATGCTGATTATATGAAAATATGGGGTTTTTTTTACCCAATTTTATGTCAATTAGTTCACCATATGAGGGAAGCAACCCCCAGGGACCTCCAATTCCATGTTTATGACAATGGTTATGCTATGTATCTGTGCGGGAGATATCCCTTTAATCAGATATACTAGAGCTCCGTGATGGGACACATATTCATGGGGCAGAGATGCTCATTTGAATTTGGAAATATGTGTTTTCTTCAATTTTCGAGTCTATATAGGCCCACCATATGAGGGAAGCAGGGCCCCAGTAACCCCTAATTCCCTTTTTATGACCATGGATATTGTATGTATATGTGCAGGAGGAGACGCCCCTTTAATCAAATACACAGACCTCCAGGGTGGAGACACATTTATGTGGCAAAGATGCTGATGCTATGAAAATAGGGGATTTTACCCAATTTTAAGTCAATAAGCACACCATATGATGGAAGCAAGCCCCCAGGGAACCCTAATTACAGTTCTATTACCATGTAAATTTATGTAAATTGTATAAATCTGTGCAAGAGTTGTCCCTTTGCGGAAATTTACTAGAACACCGGGGTGGAGACGCATTCGTGGGGTAGGGATGCTGATATGCATTTGGAAATATGTTTTTTATTAAATTTTCGAGTCTATTTTGGCCCACCATAATTATGCGGACAGCAGTCCACCAATAACTTATAATTGCATTTTTTATGACCATGGAAATGCTATATATCTGTGCGGGAGATGTCCCATTAATAAAAGTTATTACAACTACGGGATGGAGACACACATTTTGATAACATGAAAATATGGTGGGTTTTTTTACCAAATTTTAAGTCAATAAGTACACCATATACATATGTAAGGGAAGCAAGCACCCAGGGACCCATAGTTCCCTTTATGACCGTGGATATGTATATATATGTGCAGGAGATGTCCCGTTAATCAAATATACTAGAGATCCGGGATGGAGACACACATTCAAGGGACATGGGTGCTGATGACATGAACATATGTGTTTTTTGGCAAATTTCAAGTAAATAAGTACCGATACATCATTTATGAGTGAAGCAAGCCATTTGTGATACCCAATGTTATGACAAAAGCGCCAAAACATGCGCCATTAGTCGCACATTTCGTCGCTTGTGTCGTATTAGGACATTAGGAAGTGGCCCTAATTGTATTCCATACCCTGCTTACCTGTTAAGAACATATAGAATACAAGTCATGGCCATTTCGCATTAATATGACAATTTTCACACATTTACTGAAGTAAAGTCCATAACTTAAACACACCAAGATGTGTGAGACTGAATTACACTGAATTACACCAAAATAAAAATAGGTCATTTTGGCTAAGGATACTGCTCCTAAAATTATAATATTAAGCGACACGGTCTTGTTCAAACTCTTCACTGGACGACTTTCATATTTGTATATTTGTGGATGCGACACTTGGGTACATCAGATAGGATTTTGTGTTTATTTAACATTTAGCTGCATGTATACACACATTGGTATAGTGTGGTTGCTCCAAGGAGCGGTTAGACAAATAGAAGCTGATGACGAAGAAGAAGAAATAATCAAACTTTGAACAATTTTATGCTGAAAAATCTGCTTGTTGTAGAATCCTGAATACCGATTAAGATGGGCATATGAATCCCGATTACAAGTTAAAGGCCCATTTAATTTTCGAGTCACCGATTATTTTGTTATAGTGCCTTGATATACGGTTTTAATAACAATCTATACAAAAAAATATGATTAGAATGCTATAATTCATCAACATTTGGAGCTTCTGTGTCTCAGAAGGTGCTCATATAGAAATAGAAAAATCATTTCCCCCGTTATGGCTCACATAATGCAACATAATCCAAACTAAACATTTATTTGCAATGGAAGGTGAATAAGTCTATATCGAAATATATAGAGTTATTCCCCTTTTACTGAACATAATGAAACTTGAGCACAGAACACACATCGATATCTCAACAAAAGCATGATCACAGATTATTACACCGAATAAATTGATAATACAATGTTTTGGTGCTTCCTCTTTCAAATGGTATAAAATATGGCATACATTTTATATAAAATTATCTGGGGGTTCGAAAATTAAGTGGGCCTATAACCAAATGTATGTGTATGAATCTCGTATACCACTTCAACTAACCCGAATCCCACGTACCCTCATGTGGTATTGTTCTATATAAGCTGTCATAGCTTGTTGCAAAATACCACACACAACATTAAAGGGGTACTGTTATCAAGTGTTGTTTTTTGTTTCTATATCCTCTGCTTCGTAGAATAAGGTAACCCTATTTCCATTATTTGACTGCCTGCAGAGTACGCAGTAATGTTACAGATGGCAGATAAGCCGAAATTCAAAAATAGAACGCTCGTTTAATATCGAGATACTTTTGTACAGTTTTTATGCAAATGTATCAAATTAATGTTATATCGTATGCATAATTGTCCCAGATACTCCTCAATTTTATTGTATATAACAGTCAGTGAGTGGCTAAAGGTTCACGTCCCGTATTAACATAATTTTTTACACGATGTATGACACGCGTTGCCAAATCCACTATCCGTCAATTAATTTTGTTTACGTCTTGTACATGGACATTCGTAACTTAGTTTATGGCTGAAGCCATAAAGTAAATTTATATTCAATTATTAAATTTGATTTTAATATGACCTTTTAATCTGAACGTTTACAGAAGACATCGTCGATTAAAATTAATTATTTTCTATATATACTATCGATAGCAGATAGTTGTTATGACTGGGAATTTATTGAAATTGACCTAGAGTCCCCCTTCAATGCTTCTGCTGACAACACTTGAATATCGAGATTGCTACAATACACTTTATTCTCCAAGCCAATGCACATGGTACGGAGACAATGACATACATAAAACAACACATGCCCCAGTCAAGTGCGGGTGGACAATGGTTAACGTAATTAGTTGATTAATCATATTCAAATTAATGTTGCCATCAGGACGTGACACGGGGTTTGACAAATAAGAATAGAAAATGTGTTATGGAAGTTTACAGGCTGCCGCCCTGTGAGGTGGAAGTTACCTGATTTAACCTGGAGAACATGTAGCTATGGAAGTTTGAATCTCCCTTGATCATTTTGCACATTTTCTTTAAAACAGATGGCCATGTCCTCCTTGAAAGCATTTTCAATTTAACAAGACTGTATGTACTTTTCGAACAGACCGGACATAATGATTCCCTTAAATCGGAGAAGTTTGGGCAATCAATCAGGTAGTGTATTTCATCGCCGTTTATGAATCCGGTTCTGAATCTAGCCAAAGTTAATACGTTATTTTGATTACTAGAATTTAGGTAGTTCTCGAAAGTGAATTCTGTCTTAATCAAGGAATAACGCATGCCCTTTCTGTATTGGTAGAGGCACCGGCTCAGTAATGTGTTCATTGTTTCATATGTGCCTGATCAAATTATAATTCCTTTCTATTGGGATTGAAATAAATACTATTTAAACCGAAGATATTTATTGAACAATGTCTTTTCGTCGTAACACATCATCTGGCAATTCGGCCACCACAGTCAACAATATTTTCTGAGACACATCTGCCCTTTGTGACATCGAACAGTTCACCAAACTTGCATTCGAATACACCCGGCTGAAGAAATCCGTTCGAACAGACCCTCGCCTCCCAACAAATGTTTGTGGGAACAAGTGATATTTCCGTAGCACCGTGACATGTATCTGAAAGAAATACGAAACGCTGAAGAGATTATTACACCTTGACCCCTTTAGAATTTCCATCTGCACCCACCTCCCTGAACCAGACAAAACTTAGCAATACGCTACTGTTGGTCTGAAAACAAGACATTTCGTATGTTGAAGATGACCCTAAACATATTCCCATTGATTCCACTTATTACAATTTTGGACCAGACGCCCTGCTCCACACGGTATCAAAGTCATTGCCATTGGAAGTCGCCTGACTCACGTGACAATGACGCCGATACGTACACGGTCAAACGATTCAGAATTTTAGCTTTACGAAACGTATAGCGAAGAGGAAAAATCAAATATTTTGCTTATGGAATGACCGATCAGCACTGTGAATGCAGAGATTTGCCGGCGCGGATTGCAGAGATTTGCCGGCGCGGATTGAATTTAATTTGATTGAAGGCAATTGCTGCTTCTTGTACTCGAATGGCGTGGTGGGAACTGGGCGGAAATCAACATGTAAGTATCAAATGAAAAAATAAACAAATACAAGAATAGAGTTGTCTCGCTTTGTCTATATCCGACTATTATCTAATTGTTTCACAAGACGGTGTCTGACATCAAAAACGTTTATGTTTGGCGCCGTAAAATCACATGACCTTTCCCGCCAAGTGCATTTCCATAGCAATACCATAGTAACACATGTCACAAGTTACGCGTACCCGTGGCTGAACCTGGATACAAGTGGATCTAGTGAATTTTTATTTTCAAGTATAGTTAGCTGTGAAACAGATTCATTTTATAATAATTTTGCTTTTGTTTTCTGGTAAAGTACATGGTCAATTCCTGTAATACAAAATGCCTGGAAACTCTGCGAGTATGCGAACGTTCCCCTGCTATCGCTTTAATTAATGCTACACACCTTCGTTCCCATTCAATGTTAACACGACAGGATAGTGATCGCTGACAGCTTCGGCCTGTAAAATATAATGCCACACAAATAAATTGATACTATACTATATATAGTAACGGGCACATCCACTCTGACTTTATTCTTCATCTTTTTATTCAATGATCTTGTCTTTGTTTGTTATTATGGCCAATGATCCCATGTCAACAACGTTGCGATATTCAAAGTGAACACCCTTAACACTTTACCCAACAAACCGGCCAAAACCGGCCAAATAAAGCTTCAACAGCCTAAAATATCTTCGGTCTGTCTCAATAGAACCATACAAATATGGATATCATTGGAACCGGCTCCTTGACCACATTGTGATAGTTACAGTTATGCCCTGTTCCAATGCATTCTCTTATATATGCGAGTCGACCATAGGTCGCCTCGCATATATAAGAGAATGCATTGGCCTAAAAAATATTTTTTTTTAACACTTTTTACCATTTTTTCTTACATTCTTTAACAATTTTATAATTTTTAATGTGTTAAGCCAATGCATTCTCTTATATATGCGAGGCGACCTATGGTCGACTCGCATATATAAGAGAATGCATTGGCACAGGGCCCTGCTGTTGGGTAAAGGGTTAAATATGAATTGTCCTGTATCGGGTTAGTGCTGTCGAAAAGGTTCCTATTACCAGAGTTTCGCTCACACGGAAAGGTTTCATGACATAAGTTCTGGGTGGATGTGCCTTTAATGCACACATGTATATTAATATTACATATACTATCTCCTATATATTTTGAGACTTCCGTATATATATATATGTGTGTATATATGTGTGTGGGTACTTCATACAATCGAATACGGCTGCGCGGATTGAGCTCAAACTTCCTATCTAAGGGTAAAATCCCACGGACACCGTCGGCGTCGCATTTTGGACAACCTCAGAGCACCGCTTCTCCCTTCCCAGTCACAAAACATGGCACCGTGGGGGTTAACACACCAACGCTCCTTATATCTTCCATATTGGGAGATGTATCCGGTTAACGCTCTTTATATAGTCATCGACGTATTGACCTAATATGCGTAACTCTACATTTTGTATTAGTTTTCGTTATCGAGAACTACATATCCGTGATCTCCCATGCCGTGAATGCCAACAACAATGACTCTTTTAGGGACGGTGCCATTAGTTAATATAGCCGTGAATGCCAACAACAACGACATAATGCCAACAACAACGACTCTTTTAGGGAAGGGTACCATTAGTTAATATAGCCGTGTTGGTCACCCAAGCCGTGAATGCCAACAACAACGACAAGCCGCGAATGCCAACAACAACGACATTGTTGACATACCCCTTTTATGGACGGGTGCCAACAACAACAAGCGGGAACTACATAGCCGTGATCTCCCAAGCCGTGAATGCCAACAACAATGAATATAGCCGTGAATGCCAACAACAACGACATATGCTACTGATTGTTATGTCTGTCGTTCCTAGGAACGGGGGACATTTTCATCGGATTCTATTAGGGACGGGTACTGCGTGCTGTCTGATTCTTATGTATTCTTCACCTTAATCGGATAAAATAAGGTATAATCGGGTAAAATATTGAAAAACCCAAAATTTAATTAAAAACTTAATCAAAACATGAATTTGCATTTAAATTTGTATATCTCACATACCATATGTTTTTGGATTACTGAGATTAAAGAATTGAATTGAACAAAAATATTCAATGAGAACAGGGGAGGGGTAAATAACAAATTTGCAGGAAAATTATTGTGTGCATGAAAAAAGTGCGAGCAGCTGTCTCAAACATTAATGTGACTATGAATGGCTAGAAAATAATGTTCGTCAGTGCATGGATATGATGCTAATCAATGAATTATTTGCATGTCTATCAACTCAGATGATCTGTTGATCTCATACCACCTAAAGTATCCGTCTGGCATAGTGACTGCTTGTCATTTAGTATAAAAGAAGACGCTTCAATAGACTAAACACAAGTTGTATGGAATAATGCTTGATAATGTTCTGGTTGACAGACTAATCAGGAAATAGTTAGAAATGATGGAATTGTGTATATCCCGCACAATACCTAGGTTTGCAGATATAAGCAAATTATAAAATAATAATTTTTATTGTTTCTAATTACAGCCTGGCAAATATCCTCTCTAGATAGGTATTTATTTTATAAATATGTCGACAGTCAACTCTAGTTCAATTGAAGCTTAACAACTGATATGTCATGGATATGGCTACATAATGTCAATAGTGACATGAAAGTCGAGATTAAGTTCGCTGTCATGAGATGTTATGTCTCCCAAAACACCTGACAGCATCATTAGTGAAAATCAGAACATCAAACCATAGATTACCAATCGAAAAAGCGCGATGGCATAAAACAGAGAGTAAGATGTGCGATACATGTAAATCTGACACAATCGGAGACGAGTATCATTTTGTACTCGTCTGTGGCAAATATAAATGTCTACGAGAGCGCTATATCCCAAAATATTACTGGGAAAATCCTTCGCGCGAAAAGTTTCATGGACTCTTGTCAATAGAAAATATCTCTCGTTTGAAACAACTCTCTATTTTCCTAAAAATTGCCTTTAGAGAAATTTCTTAATTTCAATTAATTATATACCTTGTGGAAGGCAGCTGAATTAGCTCATTGCATGGTCAATAATTCAAACTGATAATCAAAATGACATTGAAAACATAAGGAAGAATGTGATTACACGATTTTTCAAAGAACAAAATAAGGAACAAGGGGAAAAAAAGAAGAACAAACCACACGTTTGTAGGGGGGGGTCTCATTTTCATCATGTATAATTATATTGTATATAAAATATTGTATATATGTTTTGCATGTTACTCATTAATTTGGGTCTTCGCAATAAAGCATTCATTCAGCTTAAAATGTGTTAGAGCTAAATAGCCAACGCACATGTTGGTACGTGTAACAGCTTGCAGGGGAAAATGACATCTCACTGGATATGCTGGGATTTATATCATTTGTTTTTGTAAAATTGGATGCATTTGCCTTAAAAAGTGTTTTGTTTTATGTGCATCCATCAGCTTATGTTGGGTTACTCTATTTGTCCACTATATGTATGCATTAGACTTTCCATTTAGCATTATGAAATTTGACCACTCAGGAAGACCTATAGCATACTCTCATCACACACTATCAGCCAGTATTTGAAATATAATCTTCATATTTACCTGTATTAACATTCTTTTTTTCAATTAAATCACCTTCTGACAGGTTAAACTGTCATTTGAACTAAATGAGATAATTTCCCAGTCATATGAGTGATATCAGTAGGGGTTTTATGCAGTATTAGACATAAATTAGTTAAATTTGAGGGTGTGGGTGTCAACAAATTAGGAGTAAACAATATTTTGTGTGCAGGTTTGGGGGATGGTGGGTACATGAAAATGCCAGATGCAAAAAAAAACGGCATACCTTCCTGAAAATATTATACAACCCCCACCCCCGATGAGAATGCCATTTCGTTCCAGTGTTTACGAACCTCTCACCAAACTACAAGGCAGAGTCATTTCCTTTTACGCTGGCCTGTCCACTGCCATCACTTACACACAATATGGGGGATTAAATCTGTTTTTTATTTAAAGCCGCTTGGCGGTTTGCGCTCCAAAAGACACCTAATTATATTCGCTTTTGAATTTGTCCGGGTATCGAAATATATCGATAAGTTTACTTGAACTACCTTTCTACGATCGAGCATTATATATTGTAGAAAGAAGCATTGAAGTCATACAGCATACAACTTTGAACGCATTGTTTGTCCCAAAACAAACAACCATTCACGTAATGTCAAATGGCCAGGCAATTCGCCCCATGCAGTCACTCGATCCCAGATGGCTATTTACTGGGCACCTTAAAGTTATATAAACTTCTTAACTACAACTTCGGAAATTACTATTTATATGTCTTCAGTTGTGGTAACTGTGGTTATAGCTATTTTATCCGTTTATATATATATATATAAAAATACTCATTGGTGAGTAGTTATACCCTAAGAAATGTTCAGATAATAAGTTCAACAAAGGTCGTTTTGTTGAGCTTATTATCTGAACATTTCCCGTCTGAACACCCTGGAACACCCCAGATGAATATTATAACTTTCCAATGTATACTTTTATAACTGAGTGAGATAATATATTTAGTATAGCAGGGGTTAAAAGACGAATGTCGTCTTTTCAAACGACGCATGTGGTTAATGTTTGGCAGCTAGTTTATATTTATAAAAGAGCAGGGACTGTCTGTTTATCCGGATTTTTATCCCAGACCCCTGAACCGATTTCAACCAAATGTGATGTGGTGACTGGGGGTAAATTGGCTGATGTAATAACGGCGTTAGTTTTTTTTTTTTTTTCACAAATTTTCATTACAAACATTTGATTTAATTTAAAAAAAAAAGGAGTTCAATATAAATTTAAAAACAAAATTAATGAATTTATCTTTTTAAATAAAAATGTTTAGATGAAAAAAATGTGCGCAAAGCTCACAGAGGTGTTTGCCGGTAAATAAAGTCTCTGTCAAAGATAAAAAATGTACGCTGAATAAAGGCTCCAGAAGTTATGACTGAATAGACAATATCTCGTTATGGAAATAGTTGCCGGGATACAGTAACGTTCATACAAAATAGGAACAAAACGAAAGTGTAAAATCTCAACATAACCAATTTTATTATCTATCCCTTCATTAACACTATTTCTGATTGGGCAAAAGCCGCCAAAAGTCATATTGGACTCCCGAATGTCATATTTTTATCGGGAATGTCACGAGTTAACTCTATCGCGAAATGAATCGGTGAAACTGTGATGTACGGTCTGAGGTTACCTTTAGATATCTTATTCAAGTTATTCGATGCTATGGTTATGCCAATTATGTTATATGGAAGTGAAGTTTGGTGCTTTGAAAAAGTTCAAAGTCTCGAGACGCTCCATTTGAAATTTTGTAAAATAGTTACCTCAATGAAATCAAGTACGCCTAATTATATGGTTTATACCGAACTTGGTAGATATCCTATATTGATTGAAATAAAATACAGGACTCTAGCATACTGGTCCAAGCTAGTTTCACACGAAGGATCAGAGCTAGCCAAGAATATATTTCTTTTACTCAGATATATAAATGAGAGGGATACAAAACTGCAAAATAAGATGAATTGGGTATGTTTTGTAGAAGGAATTATACATGACTTATACATGGAACATGTGTGGACAAACCAATCAGCGCTGAGCAAAACAGAGTTGAGAAATATAAAATCGCTACTGATTAAGCAGTATTAGCACCACCTCTTTGAAAATCTGAATGCTTCTACTTCATCGCGCGCCATAAAGCAGTCCATGAAAATGAGTAGCTATTTAGTTTATTTGCCATCTCATTTGTCTAATTACCTATTGAAAATCAGAACATCTAATCATAAATTACCAGTAGCAAAAAATAGATGGACAAAAGAAACCACAAATTACGCAGACAATTTAATGTGTGTTTTATGTGAGAACAGTCCTTGCGACGAATATCACTTTATAATCCTATGCCAAAAGCTACAAGATTTACGCGAAATCCACATTCCTAAATATTACTGGGAGAACCCTAACAGGAATAAATTTCATCGTTTGCTCTCAATTGAATATTTGAGCCTTCTTAAAAAAGTATGCCTTTTTATAAAACTATCTTTAAAAAGATACCACTTTAATGTAAATGGCATCATGGATTACAATATAATTGTGTGTGTATGTATTTTTATTGATATGACTTATATGTTATGTGTGCCTTGTGTATAGTATGTATATATGTTATTGCATGTTCCAACTTAACTGTTGGCTTTGCTAATAAACAATCAACAATGATGTGCGCGCAACACTGGTGGATTTAGCAGACGTTTCACTTCCGCATTGAGTTTTTTTCACTTCCGTGTTTAATGTTCCAAATCATGCTTTCCGATGAACAAAATACAGGCTTTTATAGAGAATTAAGTGCAGACAAATAGCAAAAATAACCACAAAAGTTGTGTACAGTATCAGTTTTTCTTGTGCTCGTGGTGAAAAGTCACAATGGACTCAACACTACGTGTCTCGTCCAATATGACTTTTCACCTAAACCTGGACTCGTACAAGAAAGACACACACTGTACACAACATTGTATACTAACTTTATAATATGTGCAAATGTTTGTGAAATAATTGCGTCTTAATCAATATGTCAACTTTGCAACCTCAATTTCTAAGACAACTTCTGGAAAATTCAATATAAAATATACATGCATGGGAATAAGTACGCCCACCTTTATTTCGGTACGCTTGTTATCATACATATACTGTTGTAAATTTTAAATAATTTATTCAAGGTTTTACATGTACCTGTTTTGATGTCAGTCCATATTCAATGTCGAATTTGAAAATACTCCCGCTATTGGGCATAATGGCCGACTGTAGCAACGACCCCGCAGCCACAAATCTGAAAGATGCATATATGAGTTAATATCAAGGTAAGTCAACTAAAGGACGCTTAACTTTCTAACCCCCATATCACATATATAAAATATACGCCAAATTATATACCATTTGAAGGAGGAAGCTCCAAAACATGGTATTATCAACTTATCCAGAGTAATGAAGTGTGAACATGTTGTTTTTGTTGAGTTACCGTGTGTTTTTGTGCTTAAGTTTCATCTGGTTTTGTTGTGCAAAGTGTAATATATTCAATGGAGGGGGAATAACTCTATATTTTAAAGATAGAGTTATTCCCCTTCCATTGAAAATATATTTTTAGTTTGAATTCTGTTGCATTCTGGGAGCCAAAACGGGGGAAATCTTATTATGATTTCAGCTGTTTTCTATTTCTGTATGGTAATATTATGAGACGCATGTTTCAAATGGTGATGAATTATAGTATTTTAATCATATGTTATGTTATTAAAACCGTATATCAAGGCACTATAAAAAATAATCAGTGACTCGAAAATTAAGTGGGCCTTTAAAGTTGTATTAATTGTTCTAGACCTCCGGTACAAAACATACAACATCTAAGTTAAACGGATATATGACTCATTTAAGCATCAAAAAGTAGAGGTATAAGATAGGTTTACAAATACACGAAATGTTCATATACCGGCTTCATATACCGGCTTCATATGCTCTGAAAAAGACTTGTCATGCATGGTCACAGACAGCTGGTTTCAATATTTCGCACAAAAGTTAAACAAGCGCTTTTCATGTCTACAATATCAGGAATAGGCTAACAATGAACGATTTTTTCTGGTCCATGCCGTGCGAATGGCTGTTTTTTGTTTGGCACCCGCACATCGTATTCAAATTGGTATGTTTTATGAGTTTGATTAATTCGTCTTTCCGGGACACAAAATGCTCGTAAAAAGGTACATGTAGTTCAAGTATTCATCAGCCTATTTCGTTACCGGGAACACAAATCAAAAGCGAATATTATTAGGTGTGTTTTAGAGCGCAAACCACCATGTGGCTTGAAACACAGCCGCTTGATTTAGATCTTCTGATTAAAGGCCCATTTAATTTTCGAGTCACCGATTATTTTTTATAGTGCCTTGATATACGGTTTTAATAAAAAATCTATTCCATAACATGCTTATCATGCTATAATCATCACCATTTGAAACATGTGTCTCAGAAGATGCCAATAGAGAAAGGGAAAACAGCTGAAACCATAGAAAGATTTCCCCCATAATGAAACAGGATTCAGACTAATAATGTATTTTCAATGGAAGGGGGAATTTCTCAGTTCACAGTTTATTACACTGAATAAGTTGATACTACAATGTTTTGTGGCTTTATCTTTCAAATGGCATATAATATGGCACATTTTTATATAAAATTATCTGGTGGTTCGAAAATTTAGTGGGCCTTTAAAAATATGTGAAGAACCAAAACGTGACATTTACAGTTGACATATACGCATGAATATATGCACACACCGAGGAATGTCATTTTGCTGTGCATTTCGTTTCGACAAGTTACATCGTTCTGTAAATAGCGAGGTTCAGCACCACATACTTGTAACGTATGTTACTATTATGGCGTTTTATGAATATGCACATGTCAAGAACATTCACATGGTTTTACGGCGCAAAACCTGTACGTTTATAGATACTGGCCAACTTCTAGAAAAAATGTAAATAACAGTCGGCTGGTAGGGATAAGTTGCCACAATGCAAAACACGAATGTGCTTAATTGGCTTCAATCCAAAGATCTTATCGCGTAGGCAAATCCCATTCTCCAACCGCCTGCACAGCATTAGTAGCACGTTCGATTATCCGAATATAGGCATAAGTATGCAAGCACATGAGAACATCGGTTATAAGAAGTTTACACGAATTAATAACGAACCAAAGCCGGACACTTTGGGTCGTATATAGATTATGACCGATTTTGTGACGTCACCAATTATTATGTAATACGACGTTGATGTTTTCAATTTCGCGAGCGCCTTTGTCGCACAGTAGGTCGGTGGGCTTAAAGCTTTAATGTCGTAATCGGATAATTTTGTTACTGTATCTTTCGATTACTGGTATTGCAAAAGAGAATTATGAATATTGAATTACAATATAAGTTCATTCGTTGCGTTAGTTTACCTTTTATTGAGAAAATAAGACACAATAAATAGCGACACCATTGTAGCTACAGTCTACATACATCGGGGCGAGTGAAAAGTGATCGACATTCCTGATGTGAAATATATTAAGACTGTCATCACGAATTATACTGCATGTGCGAAGGTGGGCCTTTAGTGTACAGCACTTGGTACGGTGCAGTACTGTGCGAAACGAAATAACATATATTTAATACGGAAATAATTATTATCATAAGACCATAAGACTATATATAGTACATACATGCATGTGATAATCCGTAAATATACTATTTTCGCCATTGAATCGAAAGGAATTATGAACAAAGCAGAAGATATATTCAGGCGAACTCGGTCAATGGGGAAAGTTACACGATGACGTTGTTCGTCGATTTTCGTTGAAATCGACACGGTGACACCTTTGAATGAAATGAACAGCTACGAAATGGACACGCCTCTCGGCATAGTATAGTGTCTCTGCCGCAGTGCTCACCCAAGAAAAGAAATAAATTGGTTAAATTCATTAAAGATATTCCCGTTCCCCTCTGGACAAGGTATAACTATTTTCATATTGATATCGGTACTAGTAGTTTATAACCATGAATAGTCAAGCTGTCGATCAAGAGTACCCGGAAGTACGATCTGCCTAATTTATACTCGAAATTACGACGAACCCAGGAAATATAGCCTTATGTGAATCTTATTTGGAGGGAATATCAGGGAATACCAGGGAATCTATAAACTGATTTTGATGGGGAAAAAAGGAGCCACAGCTACTCTCGTTTGAGTGGTTTTGCTTTGGTTCGTTGATTACGCTAGCGTATGATCATATTATACCTAGTATCTTCTGTTTGGTTGACAAATATATATGTGAATGTATACACCTTTATATCGTATATATATGTATGCACACGCACCCACTCTGTATGTCATCCGTCGTGTATATGGTGTGTATGTTTTGCTTGTTCCTCATATATTGTGGCTTCGCAATAAATTCATATTGGATTAATCCTCTTTGCTGCACATGGGACACAAAACTTCTAAACGAGTGGACCGTGTACTTGTGGGCCAAATTGTCAATTGAGGCAGGTGACTTCCGTTGGCAATGAGAACACGCGTTACAAGTTACACGTACGTGTGGCTGAATCTGGGTAATATACCCTGACTCTCGATATGAAGTATTTCTCACCTGTCGTAAGTACAATCAGTGCTTGTGGTGGCTGAATCTGTGTAATATACCCTGACTCTCGATTTGAAGTATTTCTCACCTGTCGTAAGTACAATCAGTGCTTGTGGTGGCTGAATCTGTGTAATATACCCTGACTCTCGATTTGAAGTATTTCTCACCTGTCGTAGTACAATCAGTGCTTGTGGTGGCTGAATCTGTGTAATATACCCTGACTCTCGATTTGAAGTATTTCTCACCTGTCGCAAGTACAATCAGTGCTTGTGGTGGCTGAATCTGTGTAATATACCCTGACTCTCGATTTGAAGTATTTCTCACCTGTCGTAAGTACAATCAGTGCTTGTGGTGGCTGAATCTGTGTAATATACCCTGACTCTCGATTTGAAGTATTTCTCACCTGTCGTAAGTACAATCAGTGCGTGTGGTGGCTGAATCTGGGTAATATAAACTGTCTCTCGATTTGAAATATTTCTCACCTGTCGTAAGTACAATCAGTGCGTGCGGTGGCTGAATCTGTTTAATATACACTGAGTCTCGATTTGAAGTATTTATCACCTGTCGTAAGTACAATCAGTGCGTATGATGGCTGAATATGTGTAATACACCATGACTCTCGATTTAAAGTATTTCTCACCTGTCGTAAGTATAACCAGTGCGTGTGATGGCTGAATATGGGTAATACACCATGACTCTCGATTTGAAGTATTTATCACCTGTCGTAAGTACAATCTGTGCGTGTGGTGGCTGAATATGGGTAATACAACATGACTCTCGATCTGAAGTATTTCTCACCTGTCGTAATTACAATCAGTGCGTGTGATGGCTGAATCTGGGCACAATACACTGACTCTCGATCTGAAGTATTTCTCACCTGTCGTAATTACAATCAGTGCGTGTGGTGGCTGAATCTGGGTAATATACATTGACTCTCGATTTGAAGTATTTCTCACCTGTCGTAAGTACAATCAGTGCGTGTGATGGCTGAATCTGGGTAATATACACCGACTCTCGATTTGAAGTATTTCTCACCTGTCTTAAGTACAATCAGTGCGTGTGGTGGCTGAATCTGGGTAATATACACTGACTCACGATTTAAAGTATTTCTCAGCTGTCGTAAGTACAATCATTGCGTGTGGTGGCTGAATCTGGGTAATATACACTGACTCTCGATCTGACGTATTTCTCACCTGTCGTAAGTACAATCATTGCGTGTGGTGGCTGAATCTGGGTAAAATACACTCACTCTCGATTTGAAGTATTTCTCACCTGTCGTAGTACAATCAGTGCGTGTGGTGGCTGAATCTGGGTAATATACACCGACTCTCGATTTGAAGTATTTCTCACCTGTCGTAAGTACAATCAGTGCTTGTGACTGTCGTATCTACATCATCCGATATCAGCCATTTAAATCTGGAATCCGTGCGAAGCGAGATATTGGGCCAGTCGTCATCCGAAACATAGTTACAGTCAGCATTCAAATCTCCAGCTATCAATATATCCTGCAGTGTTAAAATGTAACTCAGTATACCGGTTTACATATAGTCCTACACCGAGACACTCCTTAATCTGGACCGTGCCACGACTCTATATACTATGGATACGCACACAGGGCGTGTCGCTAAAGGTACATTTAATTTTTGAGTAACCGATTATCGTTTTTATCGCGCCTTGCTGTACGGTTTTAATAACAAACTATGCCATAACATATGATTAAAATACTATAATTCATCAACATTTGAAACGTCTGTGTCTCAGAAGATGCCCATGGAGAATTATAAAACAGTTGAGATAATAGAAAGATCCCCCCGTTATGGCTCCCAGAATGCAACAAAATCCAAACTAAAAATTTATTTTCAATGGAAGAAGAATAACACTATCTTTAAGATATAGAGTTATTCCCCCTCCATTGAAAATAATACACTTTGCACTACAAAACTGATGCAACTTAAGCACAAAACCACATTGGTAACTCAACAAAAACATCATGTTCAAATTTATTACTCCGGATAAGTTGATAATACTATGTTTTGGAGCTTCCTCTTTCAAATGGTATATAATATGGAATACATGTTATATATGTGATATGGGGGTTCGAACATTAAGTGGGCCTTAATAAACGCATCGCTATTGATATTAAACACACACGTTACAGTGTAGTTCACTATATTATACACACACGTTACAATGTAGTTCACTATTTGGAATCCTATTGCACTTCTAACGGCCATAATTCATAAACGCTGGACCGATTCATAACATTCCAACGCGACTCGATCGAGTAAGGCCATATTTTAAAATATGATACATAATTCCAGGATAAACTGTTCGACAAATTATAAAACAGATGACGAACAAAAAAATCACAGAGAGCACATACTCAATGCCCATGCTTTACTATATGAGAAAATAGACCGTCGATTATTGAAATAAAACCCACCTTTTGTATACGACAGAACTTCTACTTGGCCTAATGTTAATCTGCCCAAATCAAGTCTCCACGTATTTCCAATATTTACGTAATAGTTTCAAATAATGTTTGCACTGAAAATGAACTCATTGGTCGTTGATTGGTTAAACTGGCACCACGTGTATCTACTACGAAATCGCTTCGTCAATATCTTCAAATAAAGGAACAGAGTGGAGACATGGATTAAAGGCACGGGCGGCGTTCGTTGCAGAAATATTCATATTTGGTCAAATCGCCATCAACAGAAGGAATATTAAAATATATATAGTTTTGTTCATATGCCAAACATAATCAGCGCGTAAATAGTTTATTTTCGACAAGACGTACGATGGTGTACGTAAACAAGAGCCTGCTCGTGCTACATAAGTTTTGCATCTGTTTACATAAAACAGCGCAATTATATTGGTTAATCACAAACAAATGGTATAAACGCTCGTTATTATATCAATATCAGGAAAACAGTAACAAATAACAATCTTTATGTTGACCATATCCGGATCTAAACACTAACCAGGTATTGTAACGTTTTTTGCTTTTGTTTAGATAACAAAGGAAAAAACATTTGACAATAACATACTGTTTATGCCATAATTTTCTGATTGGTATAAGAACACAGTGTGTTTATATTTTACTGTTTATGGCGATTTTTGACGGAGGTGAATATTTTAACAGCATACCCACCGCCAACGCCGCCCGTATCTTTCAAATATACATGATATATCTAGCTGAGACTCATGTGAGATCACTGGTACATAGTTTTGTTCACGTTGATCAATGTTGCGGGCAAGGTGGTGGTGAATATTTGTCATAAGTATATAATTGGTAAAATCGTGTTCATATGTAATTTATGAAAGCAAATGGTGACGAATAACCATCTGTTCCTGGTTAGCGCCACGCAATGAAAAACACACACTTCAGGGTAATCAGTCCTAAATAAGGACATTCTGTAAATGATATTACCTCAAGCGACCAATGTTGATTTAACGCGTCGTACACGGACGTCAATGCAGAAATCTCTTTGACGGCGTCGGTCGGTTTTATGTGGATACCGACGACGGCGAAGTCTCTGACAGCTGCGCAAATATAAACGTAAACGTATTTAAAGCGGTGTATAATCTTTAAAGGTACTCAATCCGATTCGATGGTTCCCATATCACCAGATTCCAACAACAAAGACATTTTTTTGAAATTCCGCTTTAATTATCAGAATCGAGTAATTGCCCAAAAATAATGCTAACCACAGTCAATTATAGTATAAAATTGCCCAAATTCTGTTTTTTGTCCACCTTTTGTTCAACGAAATTTTGCTGGTTTGTCAAATATTTGACACAAAAATGCCACTTGAATTTAGAGTTATCCATCTTCATCCGCAATTTCGTCAGAGAAGTCTTCTCGTTGACTGTTTTCTGGGCCATTTAAAATAAAAATAATAGATTTCAAACATCGATATCTGATCACTCTGAGCTTTGATGGGTAGGTTCCTCGACTCGAATCACATATTTTTTACCCCCGAAGCCAAAGCAATAGTAATTTAGGAGCGTCTGATAGGATTGAGTACCTTTAAGCCTAAATAAAGTCTGTGATTGAACGCTGTTTTATATCCATAACACCCGAAATCACCACGTGCACATGGTATCACCAAACCCGAGGGTATCACCAAACCAAACAAAATATAATTTCGCAAAGCGGAATGTTCCCTCATAGTCCAGTGCATTTATGGTTTCACCTCAAAATAATTGCAACACTAAGTTTCTCAGTGGGAATAAGTACTTTAACCCATCACAAATAATATACTAAAAATCAACAAGAATCAAGAAATACGAAATTTATGAATTTTGTGAAATAAATTTGTCAAAATTTGGTAAAATACTCATTTTATAGCTTTTTATATATCCATTTTGTAGAGTGCACAACCCTGTCCTAGATATGTTCAGTATTTTTTGAGTTATGTGCCTCCAAAATTTGGAGTTTGTCTAATTTCGGAGGCTCAATTTCTCAAAATTAGTTAAAATCCATTTTTTATGGTCTTGTATTTTAAAAAATGCAGAAAAATGAAGGGATTCTTTGTTGTTTTAGTCATTGTTGTGAACAAAATATGATTTCTTTATGCATCTATGATTGAGAGGACAAAAAATTTCTTAAACAAAATGTGTATTCCACCATTGTATGGACAGCCAAATTTGCCTGTGGTCCAGAACCTGCGTGATGAAATTGCATATTTGATGTCATACAAATCAATAATTATATATCCATATTCCCTGTCTTTCTCCTAATCACTTAAGTATACATCGTTAAACACACTGTAAAGGAATTTCCCAAATCATGGTGTAGAAAATCAAATTATGGCCCTATGAATATTTATAATTGACTCATCTAAAAATGCCATTTTGGGGCGTTTTTTTTTCATTTTCAAAGGCTTTTTGTGAATAAATTGTAAAATCAATGTATGTTTTATGCGCAAAATCATTTGAACTTTCCTCCTGAAACACGTTAGTGTTGAAATAAATACCTTATGTTGGATATGTCAATGAATGTCACTGAAGTTCACTAATTTTTCTGGAAACTGATGCCAAATTTGAATATCTGAAAAATGGGGTAGGGGAAACCATATTGACAAAATCTAGAAAGTGTGGACCTTGATGCATAACACTTTAACATCACCAGCTCCTACACACCATACATACAGATTAAACTGCTTGCTGTGTTGATGTTCATATTTAGAGTTACGATCCTTTTTGTTGTAACTCAATGGCGAAATGGCGAATCATTATTTCGGGCTGGTTCTATATAACATGCTGATAAAGTTCTCAATAAACATCTTATAATTATTAAAGCACTAAACTGTTAACCATGCAAGAATAATCTGCACAAACTTGAATAAAACAACCCTTTGTCTCCAATGACTAGAATATGGTGACAAGATCATAGCCTTTGTGATTTCACCTACCCATTATCAACATGCAAACTTGGAGTCAGTTTCTTGAAAAATATGTGAAATCCAGTGACTGTTGATTGGCATAACCAATGTAATCATATTTTTTCCAACACTTACGTGTTTTAGGAGGAACGTTCAAATGATTTTGCACATTACACACCAATTCTATTCATTGCTGTTTACTATTTGTGCACACAAAATATCTTTAAATGGACAAAAACACAACAAAACAGTCCAAAATGGCATTTTTGGAAAAGTGTCAATACAAAGGAGTCATAGGGCCATAAGCAGATTATGGCACATATGTGTTTAGCAATTCCAGCACAGTGTATTTAACCTAGTATACGTAAGAGGTTATGAGAAATACAGGGCATATGGATATCGATTTATTGAGTTGTATGACCTCAAATATGGTATTTCATCACACCAGTTCTGTGTCACAAGGCAAATTTGGCCATACAATGGAACACGCATTTTGTTTAAGAATATTTTTGTCTTCTCGATCATAGATGCATAAAGAAATCATTTTTGTGCACAATATAGTGGGGCAACTAATACAACAGTAAGATATTCCTTCGTTGTTCTCTAGTATTTAAAATACTAGACCCTAAAATATGGATTTTAGCTAATTCTTCAGAAATTGAGGCTCCGAAATTAGACCATCTCCCAATTTTGGAGGCACATAACTCGAAAAATTCTCAACGTATCTGGAAAATGTTTTCTGTTCTGTAATCAGGATTGTGTGCTCAACAAAATGGATATATAAATGGAAGGACATGTGAAATGAAGTTTTTTATAAACATCCTTGAAAAGCTATAAAATGGGTATTTTACAAAAATTTACTAAATTTATTTCACAAAATTAATAAATTTCGCCTTTCATTATCCTTTTAGATTTTTAGTATGTTGTTTATAATTGGTTAATAGACTTATTCCTGCTAAGAAACATTGTCTTGCAATTAGTTTGAGGTTTGGCACTTTATTCTCATAAATGCACTGAACTAATAGACACGAAGATCCTTATTTCTATTGTAAAGCACATTGAAACTAATTTACTGTCTAATGCGTTTTTAAATGTAAATATAATAATAATAATAATAATAATAATAATATGAACATGGGAGGGAAAGATGTTATGAGTTATGTATTCAAGCGAACATCACAAGCAATACTAATGAGTGCTCCGTCTCTCAAGATTGACAACGACGTTGTACACATCGACTCACAACTCTTGTTTCAGAGGCTTATCACTGTTGCCAAAGCGCCGACCAGATGTGATGTAACCTGCTGTGTCAGACTTTTAGGTAGAAAAGGATTTCATTTACACTATCACCAGGTGCAGTGTTGGAAGGGGCTTAATTTGGAACCAACTGGTTGGGGATGGCAGGTTAAGGATGGGCGGCTTAATCCTATCAAATGTGAGGAACCACCAGCTCCAAAAGAACTACTGAACATCATTCGCTGTAAATGTAAAACGGACTGCAAAAGCAATAGGTGCACATGCCGAGAACATGGAATTATGTGTTCTATGTCTTGTGGGGAATGCCAAGGTGTTGACTGTTCGAACACACAGCCTTTCGGCAACAGTGAAATGGAGGTCTAGACTGAAAATCAGAACGATCTATCCAGACTTATTATTTTTTCAAAATTCTATATCTTTTTAATGAATTTCTATATTTTTTCTCTTTTTTTCACTATTTTGCCAACAGATATGGACAGCTTAGTGTCATTGATACCACAACTGGCCCAAAATTGATAGAAAATCCCATATATTACTGACTGACAACAGTTCAAGTCCAACTACGGCAATTTTCTAATGCATAAACATGTAATGTGAAATTCCATTTTTCTCTCATTTCTTGTCATTTTTACATCTTTTCACCCAAAAATATTTTGATTATTTGCTTGTATTAACAACATGAAAAAAACCCACAATTGTGGATATAACTATATAACAATAGTTCCAAGCCCAGTTATGACAATTTTACAACTGCATCAAGAGTTATTGTAGACTTCCAGTTTTCACTGAATTTTGGCAAATTTTTCAAATTTTAACCCAAATTTCGAAAATATAATCAATATTTATAGAATAAAATGATACAAAATCTTGGAAACAACTGTACCACATTTTATCATTGTGAAAATATAACAATTGTTTGTTTACATCAAGAGTTATTAACAAAAAATGTTAATCTCCATTTTTCACCAATCATTTTCGCCACTCTTTGCCTCAAAAAGGCCATTTCGCATATACAAATTTTTGTTGATTTTTAGCTGAGTATTCTCTATGATGCTCCCAACCAAAATAAAACAAAATCTTTTGTGTTGCAATTATTTTGAGGTTCAGCCCTATTTTCTAATAAATGCACTGGACTACAATGGGATAGCGACCATAGCTTGCTCTCACCCCAATAAATTTAATAGAAATTCCGGCCCATTTACGATTTTATCATAAATAGTATACACTTTTTGACGTTAGGTAGTTCGTTTGAAACGTAATTATCAGCTATAGATGGCGGATAATGCGTGTGTCAATAGAAAAATTATATGTTTAATTAACCATAAAAGTGTCTAGTCTGCAGAGCCGTTCGCAAAAAAAATACTATCTGCGTCCAAGTGTGGGTACCCACCATAATTTCGGGTATCAAAGCCGCAGATCGAGATGTCGCCAAACCATACATTTTGTATTCTGCTTGAAAATATCCCGTTTACCATTCGGACAGGCCGGCACATGGATCATCTTTAGGGCCTGGTGGCATGTCCAATGGTGAAGACGTGTATTTTTTTTGTGTTTAATGTTCTAATGTCATATTAATAGTAAAGGCTATTCTCTGTTATTCGACATTATAGGCCCGGAACTGTACAGCTTTGGGGATTAAAATATCCATACACACCTAATACGCTTACGCAATGACCGTATAAAGTACATAAATATATACCTACTATTATTACATGTATATAGAGACACATTCTGATCGCCGAATCGTTTCAAAAGATAAATTTCTTTGTAAAATCTGAGGCTTGATGCTAAATTCAAACAAATACGCTTCAAAAATGTTTGTGTGTTATTGCGTATAATGTAGGAACAAAAATACAAACGTATTTAAATCGGACAAATTTGCGTCCCCGGACGGATATGATCCACACAGCACTGCGGGGTATAACAACCCATCACTATTGGAACGGAATCAACATGGTGTATATAATCGCCGGTGAGCGTATAGTGAATGAGAAAACTCTAGTTTGAGAATACATGTTTATTGGTTCAGCACATCATGTGACAATGAAGAGCGTTTGTTGATGGACTGTTCCTCATATGCTAAAATTTGAAGAGCGTTTATCGCATAGCTGGAAAACTTCTCTGACTTTGGTCTGTTTGTTTTAGATTAGATAAAACCAGTAGATCGCAATTTCAGCAGTTCGTGTTGTCATCGAGCTATTTCATCCATGCATCCAAAGTACGCAGACTTAATTTGGATTTTCAAAAGAGCTATGTCCATTTAAAGCAAGATTTGTCTACCAAGACAAACCCATTTGGCTTGTGTGCTATGGGTGGTGCATCAGGAAGTTGTTTTCGTACAGTTAGTAGATTTCAGTTGCCTGGTGATAGCCGAAAGTTGTTTTAGCGTTCCGATTAACGCTGCGTCATTTTGGATGGTGGAACCGACAGCCAAATTTTAACGGACATGGCTCATTCGACCTTCGATCCACATATTGTCTACATTATTTGGAAGGCGGCATACGATAGGTTGACAAATACACGAACTATTTATATACCGGCCTCATAGTTATGGTCTGAATAATATTTTCCATGATCATAGCTAATTTCCCGCTGCTTTAAACTTTTCGCATCGAAGTGAAACAAACGCTCTTTATTTCTACCATATCATGAATAGACTATAATTAACACGGAAAGCTGTTTTAGTTCCATGCCGCGGCAAATAGCTGTTTTTGTTTGGGACCAAAATATCGCGTTCAAAATTTTATTTTAAAAGACGTTAATGCGTCTTTCTGTGACGTATAATACTCGTTAATGCGTCTCTCTGTAGAAAGGTAGTTCGAGTATTTATCAACCTACATCGAAAACGGACAAAAAATCAGAAAGAGATTTTCATTATGTGTATTTTTGGAGTTCAAACTCCCAAGTGGCTTTTGCGATCCACTGTCCGACTCGAGAGTCTCTGTATCATTTGACAACACCAACAATAATAACAACAACAATAACTGCAGCACCAACAACAACAGCAACAGCAGCAACAGCAACAGCAACAACAACAACAACCGCAACAGCAACAACAACAACAACCGCAACAACAGCAACAGCAACAACAACAAGATTTGGAATCATGCATATAGAATAACTCGTCTCTTTTCATGAATAAAACAGGTTTACTGATTCATGTATGTATATAACCGCACCCCAAATATCACAAGATGCCATAGCATTTGTTTCTGACCAAAACTTTCGTAGTTTTCATTCCGATAATCATTTCAGATCGCGAAACAATGACATTGCGTAATGGGGCACGAACACAGTCGATTCTGAAATAAGAGCATAATAAGCGTATAACCTTTATTCCGTTGAATGCCACAGTGATACCACATTATAAAGAGCGTGAATACATCATGTCGCTGAAAAAAGTTCATATTAAATGCCAATATGGGCATGTTTCGTTCGTATGTGGAGGGGGCGGTGTGCACCAATACGCCCGATACGGACGTATTTTTAATACGAATACGCTCATATACGACTGACTATTTTCGTGCCCCATTTTCGTTCATATAGAGTTCAGATTCAAATAAGGCATATTTGGTGCATTTGGGGCTTTTAAATACTTTCAATGTGAAGGTATTTTCAAGAGAACAGGCCTTTTTAAAACACCGCAATCAAATGATGCTGGCCTTCAAATGTGACTCCCTTCACTCAAAACAAACATATTTTCACCCCAAAGCCGAAGAAATAGCAGTTTAGGGTTGTCAAATCTGTGGAAAACAATTCTTACTTGGACCATCCACTGTAAATCTAGCAGCATACGGCTCCCGTTCGAAGACATCGCTGACATCATTGTATTGGAACGTATCTGTCAACGTCACCTTTGATTGTCTACAATAATCCGGACAAATGCGCCAAAATTAAAGCAGTTCATACTCTAAATTTCACATCTACCAAATATGTTTATCACTGGAGATGTACGAGTTACTGAAAGCTTACGAATCAACCCATGTATATAATCGCTCAATGAATATATTAAAAAACAAATACAAAAAAAAATAAAATCGCACGTAACGCTACACAACGTTTACCTACTATATTTTAACCTGATATGATTAACTTACCAATAAAAGCTAGATTATCTTTATTTATATCTATATTTGCGGGTTTCCGTCTGTATCTGTGCTCTATAGAAATTCACAGGGGACCATCCAGATGATACCAAAGGGGTCTACTAGGAGTAACTAAAGATAATGGTGCGGGTTATAATTTTCTAAAGTGACGCCGTTGTTGTCAGGGGCAGAAAAGGGGGAGTGTCAGAATTATTTTTGTCGCCGATTGCCATGAGACTTACATATAATCATCCACATGACATGTAGAATCTAATGGTGTGGTTTAGATATGTCAAAAGTGGCATCGTTCGAGTCCAGGCCGCAAGGAAGGGGTGACGGGCACCAACATTGAACTAAATTTAGCGCCGAATTCCACCAAATTGATATATATTCTTCTTCATGATACAAGGAATCTAAGTATGCGATTTAAAGACGCCAAATTGGTGTCGTTTGTATGAGATATTGTTGGGGGGGCACTACATTTTATAAGATGGGTTCAGTCGCCGATTGCCATCACACTTATACAAAATCATCCCCATGGTATGAGGAGTCTAATGGTGTGGCGGCTTAAATCTGTCAAATGTGACCTCATTCGAGTCAGGGGTCCACTGAAAGGCAGAGGGGCACACAATTGATACACACTATATTTAGCGCCAATTTCCACCAAATTGATACACATTCTTGTCCATGATACGAGGAATCTGATCGTGTGGTTTAAAAACGCCATATTGGTGCTGTTTGTGTGAGAGATGGGGAGGGTGATAACAATTTGTTTAGTCGCCGATTAGCACCAAACTTATAAATAATCATCTCCATGATATCAGGAGTGTAATTGTGTGGTCTACGGGTGTCACAAGTGGGTCATTCGAGTCATAACTATGATAAGATATTGTTAAGTTGCTGATATATATAATCATCTCCAGTATATCATGCATACATGAGTATAATGGACGTGGTTTAAATATGTCAAAAGTCATGCATGAGGATGGCAGTTGCCCCAAGCTGATACAAATATATTTAGCACTAACTTCCACCAAAATTCATACACATTATACTCTAATGATACGATGAATTAAATCACATTTGGGGACTTTTGGTTCACAGGTGACGAGAGGATATACACTATCATTGATAAGATTGCATTTGCCGATATCCACCTATAAGCTTTATAGTTACACAGGCCACCTCCATACCGTTTAAGGAGTTTTTGGCGTTCAAATTTCACAATCTCGACAAATTGTGACCCAATTAAATCACCTGAACAATTATATCTTCTCAACTTTCATTTATATGGGGATGGGAATTAGGGCATTCACACAATGAGCAAGCAAAAACAGATACATAGAAGAAGCATTAAAAGTATATTTATCATTCTATTTCAGAGATACATATATTCTTGCAAACCTCGAACCTTCAGAGTATTGCATATTAGAATTGCTCATGTATATATTATAACACAACTGAGTCTGTTCCATTCAGTACATATTCCAAGAAAGTTACAATTTGTCAAGAGATATGGAAATGTATCGAATGCCTGTTCCAAAATAGTGGTCTCAGTGTGCATTCAAATATATTTTTTTCTGATATAAAATAAAACGCAGTCAGTAGCACATGACTTTTCCGGATCCTCCAATACTGACATCTGACAAGGATATATCTGTCCGATACAGAACAAACAAACTCATCGACTAACATAAACAACTCAAAATCTAGCCCCGTGTCGGGCACATGTGGCTGATATACATGCGCAGCATTTCTTTTAAACTGAGGATATTTAGCCAATATATAGCACCATGAACATTTCTTTAAAATATCTGTATCTTCATGGAGATGTGATAGCCAGGTGTCCTCAATATCTTAGTCCAACCCACTAGATTGATACATCTCTATATGTAAAACCCAATTGTCGTCTTTTAGTTTTGCGAATTAATGTGTTTATGACGTTCATGTTATCACGTCTGAAGTATACGCAGTTATAAACAAATAGATACTTCTTTATTGGTGGAACGGAATAATAATTTTTACACCATGAGTGTGGTGTGTTTATTGAAAGAAGGTTAGTTATGAATTTGTGGATTTTTAGAGGATGTCTTTGAGTTTTGAACAATATTGTTTCAGGTGACCTTGGCGCCACCAGTATCATGTAGTAGCGATTCTGCGAAACGGTGGCTCCAGACACCAGCGTGAGTTTTTAGCACCTAAAATTTGTCATTTGCATGAAATGTTTTTTTTGGAAATCAGTGGTGAGAATTTTGAACTTTTTTGATATTATTGTAAGCATATATACATTGTATATGTGTTGTGGGTTCACATTTAAGTTATTTTTCAATGAATTGTTGCCCCTCCTTATTTCTGCACAAATCCATGCAGAAACTGTGCAGTGTCACCTAAGTCTACACTTGAAATGTTTCATATACAAGTCTTCTCTTTGCTGTCTGAGTATTTTGCTGTCGGACTGTAGTTTTTGCAACGCGAAAATCGAACAGCTCCTATCCCCGCATTCATCCAAATGTTCACTGAGCGGAATTGTTTCGATATTCTGATTGTTTAACTTGCTGCTTGTGAATTCTCGTTCTTTCTCGTAGTATATTGCCCGTTTGTCCGAAGCAACTTTCTGAACATCCATACCAGATGATACGATGGATTATGTTTCTTGTCCCACAGTCCATAGAAACATTCGGATAAATTCGGATACATCGTTTGTCACCGCATTTATTCACTAAATTTGATTTCCCACCAGTTGTGAATCTTGCTTTTGTCAGAATCTTTTCAATGTTTTCTGGCTGACGGTAAAATATCACCTGATTTCATTGCGGCATTCATTGTTTCACTTTTGTGTAGGATGGGAAATAGTTGTTTTGCAACTATGGCCATACTAGGATTATGAGGGTTTTCAAGTGTAAACGTAATGTACTCAGACCTCATTATAATTAAAAATTAGTCGCACTGATTCTGGTAGACGGGTAATAAATGAAATCTACAATAATCCCATCAATTTGTCAAGTAGTTTGTGCGCCTCAGCTGACAGAACATACCTTGTATATCGCTAACATAAGGGTATATTGGTGCGGCAGAAAGGGTTAATACGAACTTAAATTACTAAAATATAAACATTAGTCGCACTGTTCATGGTAGCGGTGTACCATATGAATTCATATGTGCAAAATTTCCGCCAATTCCGTCTATTTTGTGCGCCTCGGCTGGTAGAATATACCATATATACATGGGCGCATTTCGGCGCGGGTACGCGGGTACGCGGGTACCTATCGCAATTTAATATCTCTCTCAATATATATATGGAGGTCGGTGCTCGTTGTGTGCCACATGTCATCGAGGACACTCGGGCAATGTTCTCCAAACACCAGCTTATTTTACCAGCTTCCCGTAACATCACCATCTTCATATTTATTAACAGCTCTTAACTACCAAGGAGTGTGGCTCCCATGAATTTCGTATCGTGTTCACCGATCCCTTGCGCACCCACATACCTGACTGTAACCATAAACTGTTATGTAATCTTAATGTATGTACACTTACGTCACTATGACTAAGTGCAGCTGCATTCCATATAAATACGAAATGAAGTTCATTGTAAAAACTTCCGATTATATGCGTGAGAGCATCAACCGTTAATATAAAGTCATTGTTTGGTGAATAATGTATACTGCCAAGAGACGCCAAGACAAAAATATGCGATATTTCAGTGTTAGTTTATTTGTCAGATCGTGGTGTATATGGGGGTTTCATTTCAAGCAATGAATAGAGTGAGGGGATCAAATTTTTCTCGGGTCACTTGGTGGTGTCACCATTTCGATGTACATGGGTGTTGAATTATGGTATCAGTTACGCTGTGACATGTCGTATTTGGGTGCAACACCATCTACAAATAAAACTTATATGCGCAGTTGCTAGGATGGAACGTTAGTGTGGATTCGTTATGTAAAACATTTTCGGTCATAAATCCAAAACGGCGCATATACGTCCATGGACTGATCGAATAGGCGCGGTACATACCACATGATTATTTAACATGACTCGATACTACATACTAGCAACAATATCCATATAACATATCCTGAATGGGGATGCCCACGTAAGAAAATCCGATTGCATCACAAGTCATGCATGGATTTCCAGTGTTCAGCCTCTCTCGGATCCCCATACTGCATAAGTATTGAAATTATATGGATATTGTTTGCACAATGCACACCTCGTTTCTTAAATTGGACCACAAGTATTCCACATGTTTCGACGAATCAAGCCAAACCATATAAACTACAATACATTTGATTATAACACACCCTTTTGAGTATAAATTTCCCTAAGTTTCCAATAACACATCCAAATTTGGAATATTCGGAAAGTTAAAATTAAAAACAAATTCTACAATTTCTGGTTGAATCCAAAATCCTCTGAAATCCGCTTTGGGGAACATTTTCTAGAGATCTTGAAAAAATGTCCTATGTATGGCTTTTGTGTAACATGTTCCATTTCTGATGGAATATGCATTTCAATGACATATAAATTTAAGTTATAAATATGGCAGAAACATGCAACAAAAACTAATTATTATTGTTGTTTATGACTGTCATTCCGTGTACCATTAGATTGTCAAAATCAAAAGTGCCTGACAAAAGGGAGACCGGATGTGGTACAATTTGGCCAACCTTATGAGTTGATTTATAGTTCCTATCGTGAGTTGGGACGACCGCTCTTTATTCTCACCATATGGGGAAAGTGACAGGTAACGCTCTTTATGTTAACTCTGTGCTTAAAAAACGACACACACACAGAAACGATCTTCGAATCTCGGGCAAAGTTGGTAAAAGTTTCTCACGATACAGACATGCCGCCGTATAGTAATTCATCCAACCATACCTGTAGAGGAACACATACTGTTCTTTACTACTTGACCTTCCCAGTCGTTCGCTAATAGTGAATTTGAATTCTGTGGAAGGATGCTTTCTGAAAAGAGATATCAGAACAATATTCACCTCTTCGTGCATGGTCAGGGGTTGGGTTTCGGGTTTCCAAAATCGAGCAGTTGAACATTTCTTGGCTAGCAACACATTAATCAACAACATATAGGTTGCAACTGTTCTGGTCGGCTCATTTTATTCAGTGTTTAGTGTGGAATTTGTTTGTTTTATAGAACAAAAGTTCAGTATTGTCATAATTTATTTTCGCACTGGCTAGATCATGCCATGAATCTCTTGTCTGGATAACGCCCGTATAGATTATATTCCACCAGTAGAAACCCTTGGAAGTTTTTGAAGTTTTGACAGGGAACCTTATACAAATAAGCGGGGAATATATTTGCTAGTTTCTTAATAATGTACTTCACTACTGTAGGTGAATGTCCCAATTCAAAATTGCATGTTTTCCCGTGGTATTTGTGAGCCAATATCGCAATAGACAACGAATGAATATTAACCAGGAGAAATTACATAACTGTAAGAGACGCAAAGCGAAATCGCTCAAAAATTTATTAAAATTGTGAAAGTTCGAACTGGGAGCTTCAACCAACACTGAAATACATTATTAAGGAACACATAACTGAAAAATATATTCCCCGTGTTATTTTTTGACTGTATAAGGTTCCCTGTCAAAACTTTAAAAAGGTTTTGTACTGGTGGAATATAATATATGACATGATCTACGCAATGGCATGACCATCAGTTTTGAAAATTTCCAACGATATTGGTTTTTGTGTTTAAAATTTCCAACAGATTGGAAGCTTGGAGTACAAATCATCCCCTTCTTGGGGTACCAATCATCCCCTTCTTGGGGTACCAATCATCCCCTTCTTGGGGTACCAATCATCCCCTTCTTGTGGTACCAATCATCCCCTCCTTGGGGTATCCATCATCCCCTTCTTGTGGTACCAATCATCCCCTTCATGTGTACCAATCATCCCCTTCATGGGTACCAATCATCCCCTTCTTTGTTACGCGGGATTCAGACCATTAAAGGCCCATTTAATTTTTGAGTCACTGATTATTTTTTATAGTCCCTTGATATATGGTTTTAATAACAATCTATGACATAAAATTTGATCAAAATACTATAATTCATCACAATCTGGAACGTCTGTGTCTCAGAAGATGCCCATAGAGCAATAGAAAACAGCTTAAATCATATCTTAAGATATAGTGTTATTCCCCTTCCATTGGAAATAATGAAACTTGAGCACTTAACACAGAAGTTGGTATTTCAGTATATGACACCGAATAAGTTCACAATACGTTATGGAGCTTCCTCTTTCAAATTGTATAAAATATGGCATATATTTTATATACAATTATCTGGGGGTTCGAAAATTAAGTGGGCCGTTAACAGGATTAATTTACCAAGTTATGTGTGGTATCACCCGTTCCTCTACTATCACCGATCCTCTGCTATCACCCGTTCTCTACTATCACCCGCCCCTCTGCTATCACCCGATCCTCTACTATCACCCGATCCTCTACTATCACCTCTACTATCACCCGGTCCTCTTCTATCACCTCTACTATCACCCGATCCTCTACTATCACCCGGTCCTCTACTATCACCCGTTCTCTACTATCACCCGCCCCTCTACTATCACCTCTACTATCACCCGGTCCTCTTCTATCACCTCTACTATCACCCGTTCCTCTACTATCACCCGGTCCTCTACTATCACCCGGTCCTCTACTATCACCCGCCCCTCTACTATCACCTCTACTATCACCCGGTCCTCTACTATCACCCGCCCCTCTACTATCACCTCTACTATCACCCGTTCCTCTACTATCACCAGTTAGTCTACTATCACCCGATCCTCTACTATTACCGGTCTTCTACTATTACCCGATCCTCTACTATCACCTCTACTATCACCCGTTCCTCTACTATCACCCGTTAGTCTACTACCACCCGTTCCTCTACTATCACCAGTTAGTCTACTATCACCCGCACCTCTACTATTACCGGTCCTCTACTATCACCCGATCCTCTACTATCACCTCTACTATCATCCGATCCTCTACTATCACCTCTACTATCACCCGGTCCTCTTCTATCACCTCTACTATCACCCGTTCCTCTACTATCACCCGGTCCTCTACTGTCACCTCTACTATCACCCGTTCCTCTACTATCACCTCTACTATCACCCGGTCCTCTTCTATCACCTCTACTATCACCCGTTCCTCTACTATCACCTCTACTATCACCCGGTCCTCTTCTATCACCTCTACTATCACCCGCACCTCTACTATCACCCGCTCCTCTACTATCACCCGGTCCTCTTCTATCACCTCTACTATCACCCGATCCTCTACCATCACCCGGTCCTCTACTATCACCCGATCCTCTACTATCACCCGCTCCTCTACTATCACCCGTTCCTATACTATCACCCGATCCTCTACTATCACCCGCTCCTCTACTATCACCCGATCCTCTACTATCACCCGCTCCTCTACTATCACCCGTTCCTATACTATCACCCGTTCCTATACTATCACCCGTGCCTCTACTATCACCCGTTCCTCTACTATCACCCGTTCCTCTACTATCACCCTCTCCTCTACTATCACCCTCTCCTCTCACCCACTCCTCTACTATCACCCGTTCCTATACTATCACCTCTACTATCACCCGGTCCTCTACTATCACCTCTACTATCACCCGTTCCTCTACTATCACCCGATCCTCTACTGTCACCTCTACTATCACCCGTTCCTCTACTATCACCTCTACTATCACCCGGTCCTCTACTATCACCTCTACTATCACCCGTTCCTCTACTATCACCCGATCCTCTACTGTCACCTCTACTATCACCCGGTCCTCTACTATCACCTCTACTATCACCCGTTCCTCTACTATCACCCGATCCTCTTCTATCACCTCTACTATCACCCGTTCCTCTACTATCACCTCTACTATCACCCGGTCCTCTTCTATCACCTCTACTATCACCCGCACCTCTACTATCACCCGCTCCTCTACTATCACCCGATCCTCTTCTATCACCTCTACTATCACCCGCACCTCTACTATCACCCGAGCCTCTACTATCACCCGAGCCTCTACTATCACCCGATCCTCTACTATCACCTCTACTATCACCCGATCCTCTACTATCACCCGCTCCTCTACTATCACCCGCTCCTCTACTATCACCCGATCCTCTACTATCACCTCTACTATCACCCGGTCCTCTTCTATCACCTCTACTATCACCCGCACCTCTACTATCACCCGTTCCTCTACTATCACCTCTACTATCACCCGGTCCTCTTCTATCACCTCTACTATCACCCGCACCTCTACTATCACCCGCTCCTCTACTATCACCCGATCCTCTTCTATCACCTCTACTATCACCCGCACCTCTACTATCACCCGAGCCTCTACTATCACCCGAGCCTCTACTATCACCCGATCCTCTACTATCACCTCTACTATCACCCGATCCTCTACTATCACCCGCTCCTCTACTATCACCCGCTCCTCTACTATCACCCGATCCTCTACTATCACCCGATCCTCTACTATCACCCGCTCCTCTACTATCACCCGCACCTCTACTATCACCCGCTCCTCTACTATCACCCGGTCCTCTTCTATCACCTCTACTATCACCCGATCCTCTACTGTCACCTCTACTATCACCCGATCCTCTTCTATCACCTCTACTATCACCCGATCCTCTACCATCACCCGGTCCTCTACTATCACCCGGTCCTCTACTATCACCCGCTCCTCTACTATCACCCTCTCCTCTCACCCACTCCTCTACTATCACCCGTTCCTATACTATCACCCGTGCCTCTACTATCACCCGTTCCTCTACTATCACCCGTTCCTCTACTATCACCCTCTCCTCTACTATCACCCTCTCCTCTCACCCACTCCTCTACTATCACCCGTTCCTATACTATCACCCCTATCACCCGGACGGTTACTGGGGTGATCATTCGTGTGGGACATGCATCGTGAAAATCCATAAACGAATTCACAAGTTTTACGTTGAAAATCAGTTCAAAAGCTCCTCATTGAGAACGCTCTTTATTATCTACCGCTTGTGTGTGATGGAAGCATGATGCTCTTTATTATATACCGCTTGTGTGTGACGGAAGCATGACACTCTTTATTATCTACCGCTTGTGTGTGATGGAAGCATGATGCACTTTATTATCTACAGCTTGTGAGTGATGGAAGCATGACGCTCTTTATTATCTACCGCTTGTTTGTGATGGAAGCATGACGCACTTTATTATCTACCGCTTGTGTGTGATGGAAGCATGACGCACTTTATTATCTACCGCTTGTGTGTGATGGAAGCATGACGCACTTTATTATCTACCGCTTGTGTGTGATGGAAGCATGACGCTCTTTATTATCTACCGCTTGTGTGTGATGGAAGCATGACGCACTTTATTATCTACCGCTTGTGTGTGATGGAAGCATGACGCACTTTATTATCTACCGCTTGTGGGTGATGGAAGCATGACGCACTTTATTATCTACCGCTTGTGTGTGATGGAAGCATGACGCACTTTATTATCTACCGCTTGTGTGTGATGGAAGCATGACGCACTTTATTATCTTCCGCTTGTGTGTGATGGAATCATGACGCACTTTATTATCTACCGCTTGTGTTTGATGGAAGCATGACGTTCTTTATTATCTACCGCTTGTGTGTGATGGAAGCATGACGCTCTTTATTATCTACCGCTTGTGTGTGATGGAAGCATGACGCTCTTTATTATCTACCGTTTGTGTGTGATGGAAGCATGACGCTCTTTATCTACCGCTTGTGTGTGATGGAAGCATGCCGCACTTTATCTACCGCTTGTGTGTGATGGAAGCATGACGCACTTTATCTACCGCTTGTGTGTGATGGAAGCATGACGCTCTTTATCTACCGCTTGTGTGTGATGGAAGCATGACGCTCTTTATCTACCGCTTGTGTGTGATGGAAGCATGACGCTCTTTATTATCTACCGCTTGTGTGTGATTGAAGCATGACGCTCTTTATTATCTACCGCTTGTGTGTGATGGAAGCATGACGCACTTTATCAGAGAAGACTATACTGGATATTTTGCTAGAGCAAGCTTTATATTTTGTAAGTCTCAAACTCTTGCCACCAAAAGGACCACATGTATGGCTGCAACATGAGCGAACCTGTGTCCCCTGATCTGTGTCCATCATATATATATATATATATATATATATATATATCTATTATATATTTTGGAAGATCTGTTTGTTTGTTTGTTTGTTTGTTTGTTTGTGGTTGTGTGTGTAATCGATGAACTCGAAAACGGCCTACCCGATTTCGATGAAACTTGGTATTTGGGGGTATTTTCGGGCCAGGAGTAACATAGGCCTATTGATTTTCAGATCCGATGTCAACTTTTCACGTGCCGCGGTCAAATCTGTTTTTACGCCGTTTTGCGCTAATATATTTCAGTTCGGTGCTCACAAATCGATTCGATATAGCGCGAATAATAAATTGCCAGTCATATAATTTGCACTGTTAGAATCTGTGGCGCTTCGTCTTTCCAATGATGTATAACACGCCTGTGTACGTTTAAAGTTTCTACCTTAATTATCGGGAACAACGCAGGGCCATGCTTCGCTCATCGAAAAACATTGCGTAAATATATTACGCCGTCAACATGGATCGTGACGTGATCGCGTTTAACTCATAACCGGCCGATGTCGCGTTAACTCATCACCGGCCGAGGTATCCGCAAATGTTATTGGGCTATATATCTCGAAAACGGGTGGAGCTATCGACTTGAAATTTGGTATGTGAATGTATCTTGCCCCGGATACGAATTTTATCGGGTCGCCGAGCCCGTGCGACGCCAGCTTCGCGCATGCGCAGACCAGATCTCGGAAACGGGTGGAGCTATCGACTTGAAATTTGGTTTTTGAATAGCCCGGACGAAGTCGGGTCACCTTCTAGTCTATTATATATTTTTGGAAGATCTGTTTGTGTGTGTGTAATCGATGAACTCGAAAACGGCCGACCCGAATTCGATGAAACTTGGTATGTGGGGGTATTTTCGGCCGGGGGGTGACATAGGCCTATTGATTTTCAGATCCGAGGTCAACTTTTCACGTGCCGAGGTCAAATATGTTTTTACGCTGTGTTACGGGACTTTCATTTGAGTTCGGTGCTTACAAATCGATTCGAAACAGCGCGAATAATAAAATGCCAGTCATAATAATGACACTGAGAATATTTCGTGTTTCCTCTTTCCAACGATATATAATGCGTAGATCTCTGCCTCAATTGTCAAGAAGAAGTGGTACTATCTTCCATCAGGATAAAAACAATGCGTAACTTCTATGACGTCGTTAGAGGTCATAACGTTAGATCACGTTAACGCTTAACCGGCCGATGCATTTGACTGTTTCAGACGTCTTGGCGATATCTCGGGCACCGATGGTAATTTATCTTTACGTTGAAACTTGATAATTAATGAGCGTGTGTATATGAGGCGCGTTTATATACTTGAGTGGAAATCAAATCGGGTTAAACTGGCGGATTTTTACGGACGAAATTTGATATCTCGGTATCCGCTGGGCCGATTTCCCGGTATCCGCTGGGCCGATTTCCACCATTTTTGGGGTGTTGGTGTTTGACCCCACCTGACCTTGACCTTCAAAATGGTCAATTCAAGGTCAAAGCCCTGACGAAGTCGGGTCACCTTCTAGTATTATATATTTTGGAAGATGTGTGTGTGTCTGTCTGTAATCGATGGACTCAAAAACGGCCGAGCCGATTTCGATGAAACTTGGTATGTGTGGGTATTTTCGGCTGTAGACATGGGCCTATTAATTTACCCGTGCGACGTGACCTTGACCTTGAAATCGGGTAATTTCAAGGTCAAACGCCCGAATATCACGGGATTTCGATGAAACTTGGTATGTGGGGATACTTTCGTACGGGGAGTCTCATAAACATATTAGTTTGCCCGTGCGACGTGACCTTTGCCTTGAAGTCGGGTCATTTCAAGGTCAAACGTCCGAATATCACGGGATTTCGATGAAACTTGGTATGTTGGGGTGATTTCGCATGGGGAGTCTCATAAGCATATTCATTTGCCTGTGCGACGTTACCTTGGCCTTGATATAGGGTCAATTCAAGGTCAAATCGCCAATTTTGATGGTATTTCGACGAGATTTTATACATAGGGTTACTTTTGTCCACTGGGAGTTTTGGCCGGGTCAAATCGTGACCCCGACCTGACCTTGACCTTCAAAATGATCAATTCAAGGTCAAATCGGGTGAAACCGGATGGATTTAGACGGGTACGTTTGTCGGGTACTTTTGTTCGGGCAGTGTTTTGGACGGGTCAAATCGTGACCCCACTTGACCTTGGCCTTCAAAATAGATAATTCAAGTCAAAGCCAGGACGAAGTCGGGTCACCTTCTAGTATATATATATATATAAAAGAACATTGAAAGGAGATGTGCATTTTCTTCTAACTGGGAAGCAAGCCTGACGTAGTATTGATGCACCAACACATCTTTTCAATTAAAATAGATTACAATACGGACTATACTGCCTCAAAACAGAATGTCCCAAACACGAGCCATCACATTTCTAAAATTTATTTTATTCACAGTACAATTTTTTTTTTTCAAAATAGATCCACATCCGGATGTGGAATGTTGCACATAATGCCATGAAATTCGAATCTTGTGAAGAAAGTCAACACAAAGTTTGTAAAACGTATAATTTGTGCAATCTTCCAAAAGCCTGTCCAAAAAGCCTGTCCCGTTATCAAGGGTCAGTAGCCAAACACATTCTAAAATGAATGGTAATTTCGTCTGAAACAGTAAGTTGTCGGAATGGCTGCAGCGTGAAATTTTCTGTTTGTATCTATAGAAACATAAACACAGGTCATTCGGGTAATGATGTTTGCGTAATGACGAATTTTATTTAAGAAATAAATACACTGCGCGTCGGCGGGTATAGTCGAGTTTGACCACAAGGAAACTGATTGTAGGACGACTCGAAGCGGAGTCCTACAATCAATTTATGTGGTCAAATTCCACTATACACGCCGACGCATTTATTATACTTCCATATTTTAATAGCAACCACCTGGGTGCTTATACTTTAGGCAGGTGAATGACGTCATATATTTGTTCTATATCCATCAGTGATTTTGTAGATCGCGGCTATGGATTTTGGAGAAATTATCAGGTGACTTCCGGTTAGCAACAGTGTGGAGATTGCAAAAAAAACGCGGAATTGGGAATGAAGCATCGCGATGAAAATGAAAGTAACTAATTCACAACTTACGAAGAATTAACATTTGATTTAGGTCTATTAATTTCAATTAGACCAATTTCTTTGGTTAGCTTAATGAGAACGAAAAGTGAAGACGTCATGACACGGTTTCTGACGTCATTTTGGATTTGTAGGCCAGAATCCAGACAAGATTGCACAATCCACGATGTCTTGTCAAGTCATCTCCGTCGTGATCACTGCGTGATGTTACATAAATTATTCTTAGCGCTATGTCGCCGAAAAAAGGCTAATTTAAGACACCGCATGTGTGGTTGCTCCACTACGTGTCACGTACGATTCATATTATGGAAGTATATTGTTATTCAATGTTTTATATTTATTTTTCATTATTATCATTTATGCTTCTTCTTAATATATTTTGTAACCCTATATCTCAGAAAGTTTAAAAGATACAGCATTGTAATTTGATAGGTATATGCAAGTTACAACTGAATGAAACATTTAGGTTTATGTCATAACTTGCTTTTAAGTGTTATGCCCCTTACAATTTTTGTTTGGAAAAAGTTTGTTGCGAGATCTTCTCCTATAACAAGCCAATCAGCTGGATTCGGTTCACGTAACCGTGTTGATTATCGAAAGGGAACGAAACGAGGAAATTTTCACCAAGGTCAGAACACAATTTGTTGACATGGGGAGTGCAAAATTTGTCAACTTTTTTCTTGTCACCGATTCCAACAATTTTTACTGTCATGTATATATCTATACGACGTACTGATGATATTCCTGAAATACTTTTGTAAATTGGTTGAGAACTGTCCAGGTTATAGCACATCCACCATTTTGGCTAATGAAGGAGCGAGGGAGACTGGGGTGAGACCAGGGCCGGGGAGGCGGCGAAGCCATGCCGTGTTGATGGGTCCAGTTCGGGGGGTGAGAACAGGCCTAGGGTGGTGGCGGATGTAAGTGTCAGATTTAGCGATTTAGCAACAAAAAAGTCCAGCGGTATAATACTTTTATTGCATGCTCCAAACCTATTTTTAGCGCCAAATCCAACGGGCTAATTAAGGTTGATGCAATAGCAGGTACGCCGGTGTCCTGTTTGTACGCCCCCAAAGTTTGACAGCTCTACTATAAAAGCAACCTGCCCAAAAGCATCGCGTCGGTTGGCTTCAGACTCGCAAACTTCCACCGAAGATCTATGGCGGAACTACTCCAAAAATCAAACATTGAGATAAAATACTTATTGACGAGTTAGTGTGGTTAGCATCACTAGTGCGATTTCGTTTAGTGTTACTGACACAGGGGTAATTTGACTCGGGGAGTGTTATTATGTGGACCATGTTTTCTAGTCATTCTTTGAACATGAGAAAACTATATCTGAAAACACTTAAAAACCGAAAAACTCCGGATACCCCGTCCTATGGATATGGTTAGGGTTAGACAAAGATTTATGGTTTGGGTTTGTGATATTTTTATGGTTATTAAGGATTATGTCAGGATTGTGAATAGGCTTATAGTTATGTAAGGTGTTAGTGCTTAGTGCAGGGTTAAGGTTATAACCATGATTAATGCTATTGGTTATAGTCAGGGCAAGGCTATTGGGATAGGGTTGGTTAGGGTTATATTAAGAGTTAGATTTATGGATGGGGTTATGGCTATAGCTAAAACAATGGTTATGGTTATGACTATATATAGCATTTGGGTAAAGACTATGCTATGGGTTATGGATATGTATGGTCATGGTTAGAGTTTGGGTTATGGAAATGGTTAAGATTGAGGATGGGGTTTGGTTTGCGGAATAGGAATATTTATGGAAGTATCAAACTTCCTATTTGGAAGTTTAAAATTTCTAGTCTATTTTGTAATTCGACTCTATGTTTTGGTCGAAATTGTAGTGACATATGTTCGACCTGCTATATAATAGCCCAGTGTCTATCTCTGCGTGTTATGATTTTCCACCTAACTTCTTCTTTTCGTTGCCTGTTTTGACAAAACAATATCAGTTAAGACTTATTTTTGCTCTATCTTAAATAAAATTCAGTATATAGCACAGTAGGTGGTCATTAACCAATGACCGTGTGGTTTGACTTCTGAAAGTTTGAGGCGTTGGCAGCAATTCACTGCTTGTGCCATCATTGTTTGTGGTACAATTCATAATATCTAGAATTGTACCACAAAACGACGGTCGTGACTCCATGGGAATACATGATACTGACAAATCAGGAGGATCCTTGTATGTAGGTTTAGGCAAGGTCGTATTACATTACGATATAAGCGTACTCTGTTGAGTTGGATGTTCGGGGATTCGAGCATGAAAGCTTGTTTGCCGGCGAATTAACAAACTTTATATATTGGCTGCGGACACGCGTACCGCGGTAACGATGGCATAGCAGGTGTGACAATTTATTATGGTGTAGTTTGGTGACAATTGGCGGTCATAATTAATTTGCCACAGCTAGTCATGTCGCCTGCTGCATATTCGCACACTGGGTCTTCCAAAGTCGTTATAGTCAGCCTTTTTTCTTGTTTTGGTCCTTGTATATATAGTTCGCTTTGTTTATTCCAGATATTTTCGCTCAGCTGTATTTCCTCCAGCAGTTCCAACATGAAAATGTTAGCGGAATTATGCGCAGAACTAAACGTCGCAAAATAAAAAACGCAATTGGGGAACTTTCTTAATACGCATGAAATTAATAGAAGTAGATATACATGCATTGAAATCATATTAAAATTAACTGCATGATGTGTGAGTGAATGAGGGATTCCCACGACCAAACACAATTCGGGATGTTCGGTTATATATATCGTAGATAATACAATGTAGCAAAACGTAATGAGTGGAGATCGATATTGTTGAAACTCCATGGGTTAATTGGTCCAGTCGACACATTGTGCGGAAACTAAGCGGGCAACATAGCTAGCTAATTGCACAGAATTGTGACGACCAGTTGTCACCATAATAGATTGCCACACATGCTTTGCAATCGGTACTGTGGTACGTGTCCGCTGCCATTGACTAGTGTGCTATCTTCAAATTGAGTGGTCAACATCGAACGGCATGGTATTTCTGGGAACCAAACAAATTGTTCCGTATCGTGCATGTAGCTGCCTCGATTACGGAATATCATGTTGTCGCTTACGCCAAAACGCAGAAGTAAACCCCATATCTCTGGGAACCATACATAATTTGTTCCGTATTGAGCAGTTGTCAAACAAGAGAGGAATGATTTCAGTTTCAATCAGAGGCAAGATTGTGATATCCGTATTTGTTAACACTTGCAACAATTAAATTTGTGTTCAGTTAGTTATGGTTAAATCTGTTATGGTAAAAATATCAAACAGTAAATAAATTTGAGTTTATTCTTTATGTAGTTCAAAATGAACAAATACTGAAATATTAGCTTCAAATTCCATATTTATTTATATGGGGGAAAAGAGGGGATATTTTGATTTGAATATGTTGTTAAGGTTATTTAGTCTGTTCACGAAGTGCGTGTTTTTACCTGCCCTCAACCAGCCGTATCCCCGGGTAGGTAAAAACCCGTACTGCGTGAACAGACTAAATAATAGTATTCATGCTCGAATCCCCAAATACTCAATCAAACAGTGTACGTTTATCTCAATTGTAATTCAATCCATTCACACATTTAAAAGTAACTGCATTTTATCGACATTACATGCTTTGAAGTGAGATATCTTATTTTCGGTGATCCAAAACTTGACACAAATTCAATTATATATGTTGGATTAGGACCGGATAGGCGGTTCATGGTACGGAAATAACTCTTACGATACAAACCCCATCAATTGGCGCTTTGAAATAATTAATGCACTCACTCGTTCAATAGGGTCACGAACTTCGGAAAAGCTGTTTGTTTTGAGTCTCTTATTTCCTGCACAAGGATTATATCATACCGGTCCATTATCTAAAATAGAAATAAAATAACGCTTATTCATACGGCCCCCGAAAAAGTGGCCTTTTTTAGTAACAAATATTTGATTCTGGGAAAGACCATTGAATCAAACTTTGATTCCATCCGGTTGTTGTTAACACCTACATGTAGAGTTATTATACCCCGTAACGAGTTTTGTTTTGAAATATACCAGAATACTATCCGAACAGCATAATGTAATATGGCTGCTGTTACATAATATGGCTGCTGTTACATAATTATTCTGCATGACTATTTATTTGGAATATTAAAATGTTAACACCCATAAATCGTGTGTTGGAGTATACGCATGTATATAGTTGGTACAATCTCGCATGGCCCACGTTCTCTCAATATACAGAGCGGGGATTGATTCCTGACACGAATCCCGAAGTTTTCCCTTCTGAATTCCGGCAGAATAGGACGGATAATCCCATTAGGAATTCCTCTCCAGGACCGTTATTCCGAACGTTTGCTGGAATCACACTGGAATCGCTGTGGTATTTTCTGGGGGAAAAGTCAAACTAGTCTTCTGAAAATCTCGGTGACATTTTCCAAGAAGTTTCCCAGTTACATTTCTCAAGGAGTATACTCACTCGGGAATCCCAGTGACTTTTTCGGGACATATTCTGAATGATAGCCACATAATGTCCAACCAATTCGCGGTCTCTCAGTGCACATGGAGGCCTCTAAGTGTTATAAATAAGCGTCTTAGTGCAATGTTGCCTTATTGCCCTGCCTGTTTTACCAAAAAACCGCACATTAATCTGCTTATAATAGAACTTGATTTAGGTAGATAATCTGCTTAGAATCACCCCGTTTTGAGCCGATAATGTGTTGAAAATAAGCACTTTTTAATCATATTAACGACTCATAATGACGAGATTCTAAGCAGATTATGTGCGGACTATGACTCAAATAACCCAACTCACGACTTGTCAGGTCGACGCTCTTTAACATGTGTTTTCACTGTAGCCCGCGCCGTAGAAATAACGGATATGAGTCCATTCTCTGCTTATTCCAGAATCAAATAATCATATTGTGTACAAATTTCATATTATATGTCGATTATGTGCGTATTTGGGCGAGGATCTGTCGCATTGCCGATATATAAACGTTGACAGGTCCATACTTTTTGCAATACAGTATGGAAATGTCTATTACATCTAGGATCTTGAGACGTCGGGTGAATCGGATGAGACGTCGGGTAAATCGGATGAATATTAACGCTCCACTGGTCATCTGCAGAGAATATATTTCACCATAATTACAAAACTGTTCAAAGCATCAGTTCATCATGTGTTTGTTTGTTTATAGTTAGGGTTGAACGTTATTTTATTCGGTATGCCATATCATGACGAAGTTCAACAACATACACGACCGCCAGTGACCAAAAGCTTCTACAAAGGAGCGTTATATTCATCCTAATATATTATAAATATAATATATAACTGTTTTGTATGTATTAGTTAGCGGGACCATCTGGCGATGCCGAATTAATCTTCGGACAATTAAAACTCTCGTTTAAAGCAGCAAACCAATATATGTCAGTGCGGTAGGTTTTCATTCGATGTCGACAATTTCCGCTTCCTGCATGAATATCAACGTAAATTATATATCCACATGGATGCATATGTTGGGGAAAGTTTGAAAAAGTCAAATTAAAATGAGAGGCTTATGTAGTGCACAGTTCCCTCCATATATAATATGCATACGCCCCACTGCGATGAGTAAGAATCCCCTAATGTGATACCCTGTTTGCCGATGTGTGCATCCCGTGGCGTGTGGTGTAGGTGTATCGCTGCTACTAGGGCTGTCATATCACGGGAGGCATATACCTGCGGATGTGGCATACATTAGCTACAAGAATACTGTAATCGTATTCTGTATTTGTCATGTATTTGTAATGATTACACACTTTGAGGAGTTTGTATTGTATTTGTAATAAAGCATTCTAGGATCCAAAGTATTGTATTTGTAGTCAAATACTTTGAACATTTGAGTGTATTTCCAATTACATCTTACAAATTATTCAAGATTATTTTGATAAGTTTAGATGAAACCGATCACACAATAGTATCAACTTGAAGGCGCCAATGGCTAACATGGGTATAGGTTGCTTTATGATGGCAAAGAAAACATGAACAAATGACTCCATAAATAGATCAATAATAACAAATAATTTCAGAATTGTTTCAGTTCAAATATATGAGATCCCAATAATTACCCTAGCATCACATATTGTCAGTCAGCACCGATATGAATTATCGTAAGTTAGGTCTTGGTCCAATTCGGCACTACAACTCTTCAAGACGGTTGAGTTGACCGGCTCAAGCAATCGGATAGTCAAGCTTCTTCACATCATTTCCGATTACAATGTGTGAATGAATTAATAATTATTTTCGATTCCACACGATATCATAGGTCAGCATACAGATTATTTGCACGCTTATAGTATTGAGTGTCTATTAAGTCACATTGTATAAATGTAGTTTGAATAGGTTGCAAGTTTATTATATGAAAAATGTATGTATAATTATGTAAATTATGTATTCTTAGTATGTAATGCATACGGCCAACATGAGTGTTTTTATGCTAATAAATATCATATATCGGTTTCATTGTTTTTCTTAAGTTTACAGCTTTGTTTGCAGTACGATGTTTTTATTTTCACATTTCTCTTTGAATTTCGCCTTGATGACAGTTGAATTGTTTTGAATATAGTACTGTTCAAGCCTGTCTCATTGTTCGGAGGTACAGGGGTCTTATATATCATCATATGTTTCGGAACATGTCATTCGACCTTTTGTTCCGATATAATTTGTGTCACAACATCTCTGTCTTCATATAGGTGCTTCAGGCTGTATAGTTGAAATTCTAGCTGTGATTTGAACTCTGTCGTGGCATTGACAACGTGTTCGGGAAGTTTGTTCCAATCAACTACAACACGTTGTGTAAAGAGGTACTTTCCGAAGTTTCCATTTGTAACATGATATTATGTACTCTCGTATTGGAATGCTTTTATTCAGAGTCGGAGGGGCCTGCAGCCCCTTTATGCGTTAGTCACCTGTGGCACATGTGTGCGCTTCGCGCTGCTCATAGAGAACTTATACCAGTTATGTTTTTGAATGGCACCGGCCGCAGTGAAAACATACACAAAATAGCATAAATCTGGTGCTGAAATAGCCCACAGTGAGCGTTTTTTTTGTTATCTATTTAATACAAAAAAATTCAATGTTGCGTTCTGGAATAATTCATCTATATTAAAATTATGATTATGTAAGTACTTATATGTCTATATTAAATCACTGCGCAGACGCATGTACTTTACGGACATTAAATTCAGTCAAACGAGTCGATCTCTAGTTCAGGTGTCTGAGCTGAGGTACCAGTCTGGCTGCACGACGCTGCACTTTCTCTAAAGCGGTGAAATTATATTTCAAATGAGAGTCCCATGCCGTGCTGCAATATTCTAAAATATATGCATGTATGTAATGGCTAAACTGATCACCGATTCAGCTGTGTACCAGCCATTGGCGTGACCATAATACGACGTGTAGTCTGGTAAACTGCTGGGGTAGTTGTCGAGTTTTTTGCCTTTCATATAGCACACTAACTAAATAGACAGCGTATTGACCAATATGATGGCGACATGCTAGATCCCAACACTGCTGATGTATTTCCTCAAGACTTGCTTCTTAGCTTTGATACAAATATCAAGAAACCTGTGTTTCTTATTGACACGCCACTTCAAAGTATAGCTGGACAATTAAAACATGTCAAGCCAACCTTGAGTATTCAGGATCATGTCAGTATTAAATTAATCGCTCCGGATTGAATGTTCAAATACGGTCTTCACCATGCATGTTTTGCATAAATCGAGCCAAAATGTCGAGATATTTTCAACAAAGAATTTCTCTGGAAGTATCTGACGAAAAATCTTGAATTTCAAATATCATTGTCATTGTATATAGAATCTGAACAATTATTAAAAGACGAACAAAACAATGGATTTTAATACATTTGAGAGGTTGAAAATGTTGTCCCTTCACACAACACTTCAACCACCTAATAGCTTATTGTCTTGGCTCCACGAGAAGAGGCTTCATTTGTATCATAATGTTCAGTCAGATTTTTAATTGCATAATACAGTATCATAATATAGCATGAAAATAATCCTTAAATTTCACAGATCAGGAATAATTTAAGTCTCCTATGATCTTCAGATTTGCATACTATTCTGGGCAGGTATTTTGAAAGACACCTCCCCTCGATTGAAAAGTTCAGCATTGTTTGTCCGAATTTTTTGTAATCGACAACTAGAGAGCACAATAAATGATCGTAGAAGTAATTGTTTTTTATTTGTGATGTTTTCCTCATGTTTGTGTGATGTTTTCCTCATGTTTGTGTGATGTTTTCCTCATGTTTGTGTGATGTTTTGTGTGATGTTTTCCTCATGTTTGTGTGATGTTTTCCTCATGTTTGTGTGATGTTTTCCTCATGTTTGTGTGATGTCTTCCTCATGTTTGTGTGGTGTATTTCTCATGTTTGTGTGATGTTTTCCTCATGTTTGTGTGATGTTTTCCTCATGTTTGTGTAATGTCTTCCTCATGTTTGTGTGATGTTTTCCTCATGTTTGTGTGATGTTTTCCTCTTGTTTGTGTGATGTTTTCCTCATGTTAGTGTGATGTTTTCCTCGTGTTAGTGTGATGTTTTCCTCATGTTTGTGTGATGTTTTCATCATGTATGTGTGATGTTTTCCTCATGTTTGTGTGATGTTTCATCATGTTTGTGTGATGTTTTCATCATGTTAGTGTGATGTTTTCCTCATGTTTGTGTTATGTTTTCATCATGTTAGTGTGATGTTTTCCTCATATTAGTGTGATGATTTCCTCATCTTTGTGTTATGTTTTCCTCATCTGTGTGCCATGTTTTCCTCATATTTGTGTGATGTTTTCCTCATGTTTGTGTGATGTTTTCCTCATGTTTGTGTGATGTTTTCCTCATGTTTGTGTGATGTCTTCCTCATGTTTGTGTGGTGTATTTCTCATGTTTGTGTGATGTTTTCCTCATGTTTGTGTGATGTTTTCCTCATGTTTGTGTGATGTTTTCCTCATGTTTGTGTAATGTCTTCCTCATGTTTGTGTGATGTTTTCCTCATGTTTGTGTGATGTTTTCCTCTTGTTTGTGTGATGTTTTCCTCATGTTAGTGTGATGTTTTCCTCGTGTTAGTGTGATGTTTTCCTCATGTTTGTGTGATGTTTTCATCATGTATGTGTGATGTTTTCCTCATGTTTGTGTGATGTTTCATCATGTTTGTGTGATGTTTTCATCATGTTAGTGTGATGTTTTCCTCGTGTTTGTGTTATGTTTTCATCATGTTAGTGTGATGTTTTCCTCATATTAGTGTGATGATTTCCTCATCTTTGTGTTATGTTTTCCTCATCTGTGTGCCATGTTTTCCTCATATTTGTGTGATGATTTCCTCATCTTTGATCGGAGAATTTATCCCGTTACTGTCTTCGCTGATCACAACATCGCTTCGAAGATTTTGTCAAATGACCTAGAAGTTCGCGCTATGCAAATTGTCGAAACGAATCTTCAAATTGTTTTCGAAATTATGTTTACAATTTGGGATCCGTGACGGAGATTAGAAGGTTAGATCAAATATAATAAACTTTACATGGATTGTCGTTGACTATGGCAATATATTATATTCCACTTGACTTTCTCGCGTTCTGATTGGTTGCACGCCGCTATACTATTTTACCATAGTACCCCAGTATAATTCATACTTGCCTACTATTCGTTTTATATTTATAGCTACAGACTCATTTCGCGCAATCGGATTGCATGAATACATATACCTTGTACGATACTTGTCGCAATATCGGTATAGCATTAGACTTATTGGTGAATTGTAATCATCATACAAATCTCCAACCGTGTAGCTATCCAATGTATTTACTGGTTTGTCCATTTAGTTTGTAAGATGACAGTGAACGTTATTTATAACTTCCTTTTCCGTATTCATTCGAAGATAAACAAGTAAATTTCCGAAATATCGCCAAAATGTCTTTGCTAATGACGTATTTATAGAAATAAATAAACGAATCATGAAGAAATGTCGTAATATTTAACAAATAACATAGTAATGCTTTTCTACTATCGTCAACAAATTGTCGTAAATTGTAAAATCTGAGACCGATTTCTAAAATTCACTGTAAATAAAACTGTGACAAAATCAGACACAGAAATTGTGTGAGAATTGACACCAATGTTCGCTATAATATAATAAATAATGCATGTCTTGTCGCTGACTATTCTAAGATAGTGGTCGAGGAGTAAAAGTCCACTCAACTGCTGCTCGTGGAATATTCCTCCTCTCGGACCTCTATTTTGGCATAGTCAACTCCAAGCCATGCATTATCTATACAATAGTGGTCCTCGGACTCCGGCTCGGGGGCAATATCTCCCCTCGGATTACTATTGTGCATAGTTATCTTCAAGTCGTGCATTAGTTATACACTAGCGGCACATGGAAACCACAGGCATTCGTCAAACAACTGACAACCGTTTTATTGCTGTGCCCGAAACATGAGAGCAGGGCGAGCGAGAATAACATTGCATGAACATTCCAACGTAATACATGTCGGCTCATGACGGGCTCATATAGGCCATACACCTAAAATTAAGCCGTCATGGTTGAGCAACCAAGGGTTCCCACTATTGGGCAACAACTTATTGACGTTCGAATCAATATTTCCCACATCATCGTGTCTGGTTCCTTTATAAACACAGAGCTGCGGTATACTTCAATAAAGTTACAAAAGTTGTATACCACCATGCAGATAGAATGTTATTCAATATAATTAAATCGAATCCATGATGCATTCGCATTACATATTGACCTATATCTAATTCATTGTGTTAATAATCTATGCGCATACACACACACTTTTGTATATGTCGATTATAAGCAGTGATTGCACCATGGACTCATCGTTCATGGAAAGCGACGGATGGCAGATACCAGCCATATGATGGTGAAAGTTCTTGATCGTTACCGTTTGAGGACCGAGTTTGGGCCCTCGATGACTTTCTTGGTCGGTTCCTCCAAATAAGGACTTATCATGTAACACGTGATGCACGTATCATTGTAAATATGTTATGAATAACACTGTTGCCCATCTGTTCCCCTAAAATCATTCCTCTCCCGTTTTATGTTCCGCTTCGAAGTTGATTTTTGTTTACCCTCTTCGCGACTTTTTGACAAGATGCAGCCACCCGCACAGAAAAAGACGAGATGGACTATAATTTATCACAGTTCGAATCGAGGCTCGGTAGATAATACTCCACGGCTATGTATGGAAATTATTAGGTTGCATTTCCTTATTCAAACCGAAATGTACACTGATCACTAACAAATCTCACTTTTTTTTCAGTGACCGACAAACTAGTGGAAATTTCGCTAGCATAAAATAGTTCTACAAACCTGCGATTATAAATTATGATAAAATGCATCTTTACAAACGGTTCAGGTCCTGTGTTACATTTGTGGACGTTAGCTATTACTTTTTCGCCGAACCATATGGGTATCACTTCTTAGCTCCTGAAATCCAGCATGTTCCGATTCTTATCAATTATAAATGTTCCACTGTTAATACAAAACATCTATCCCAACTATTGAGTTTATAGATGGAACAGTCATGGAATCCTTTAGAAATGGTTGTTTCATTGATTGTGAGTGTTTATTAATTTGACAGTGACACAATGGTAGAAAATATTGGGGAAAAGACCCATATATGACTCAACTTTCTCCATATATCGCACTCATATAAACACTCAAATTCGTATGTACACATATATACCAAACTGATATATATTCACAACAAGATATGTCTTAGATAATTCTATTATTTTGGAACACCAGATTTCAAGACTATAAATACCCATGTGTGTGAATACGGTGTATTTTATTTGTCTTCCTTCTTGATTTCTTGTTAATTCTTATTTTTTGTCTTTCTTATTCCAACGTCGTCTCCTTTTTCCTTCCCTTCTCTTCTTCCTTCTCTTTTTCGTTATTTTTCTTCATCTTATACCTTTATTCTTTTTCTTCGTTCTTCCCATTTCTTCTTCTTTGTCATACATCAATCAATTGGTATATGTGGATCATGTTAACGCACTCAACTAATTAGTTGCACACACAAAATATAAGGGCGTGTGTGTTTGATGAGCAGATGGAAATGAGTTGACTACATGTACACTTATATAATATTGTAAATGTTCACTTCTCGCATGCGTGTCACTTTATCTACACAATCACACTTGTCGTGACAGAGAGCAGAATTTGCACCGTGTGCACTGCCCAACCGTGTATGTGTTGTCACATGGCGCAATAGCTGTTTGAAATAAGACAGGATGTTTCTCCTATAACAAATATGTTATTTAACAAGGCGCATCTCCTTTGACGATTTATGCTCAACCAATGGGTAAGTATAGATTACAGATGGTAGTTAATTACCGCTTCTCATCGTACTAGCCGTTTTCTGCCATAGAATCAGTATTGTCCTGTGAACATTAAATATTACAAACGACGGTAACATCCGATATGTGAAATCCATTCAAATTGACACTGTGGCTATGTGGCAGCCGCAGAGTAATCGAGAACACGGTCACCGTTTGGTCTACAAAGTGTTCGCAGATATATAAATTAAACGGAACAGCGACTCTATACATCCACAGCTCCCCCCGCCCCCTCGTAGAAATTTCAATCAATAAGTTTGTGCATGTGTCCAACGTTTATCTGACATTAACCACATCAAGTTTCCACGGTGGCTCAGTTAATAAAACGCATACTTATACATCTTTTCTTTCCAGCGATAATCAAACAAGGCGGACATCGACGAATGTTGTAGATAGCAACAACTCTTTGACAACTTTTGTCGCTCATCAAAAATACCAATTGCTCGTAAGACAAAACAAAAAGAAGACATTCAGAAAAATGGTACGAGTGATCGATACTTGTTGCTGTCAGAATAAACATTTAAAAACTAGTATCTGTGTATTGTCTACCGGAGAAAAGATTGCAGTACTCACTGAGAACATCCCGTAATTATTATTGTACATAATTTCGCATTCTACCATTACCATCCGCATAGTATGCATAAGAAAAGTGTTATAGGATATATTATTGTTCATAGATGTGAGGACACGGGAAGTGAGTTGGGGCGGCTGACTCATCACATCTCCCTAATCTTTGGTAAAATATTCAACAGTAAGGAAATTTCAAGCCCGACACGGCATAATTTGGATATTTCGGGGAAAAGTTGTCAATTTTGCTTATTATAGTTTCATCTTAAAACAATTTTACTGTTAACAAACGGTAGACTATATGTTCTGCTTTATGTCAAATGTTTGAAATTAAATCACCTTCATTGGAAATTTTCGAAACTACAACAGGCGTTTTATTTGGAATTTCGAACAGGGTGTCGCCAACACATTTGAGAAACTCAATCCTATAAGGGGTGCAAATTATAGTTCGGTTCAATCAAGATTTATAAGTCAGAATTCCCCAACGTCTATAGACACGTCACCATCAGACTCAGACATTCAGACATTTGATGGTTTATGTCGGACCTGCTCACAATAAATTCTCACGCGTATTCTAGTTTGTTTAGTAAACATAAAGGGGGAGTCAAGTGACCAATTTTGAATGGTGATTTCCATGCAAATATGCGGAGCAAATGTAACAGAGTTGCACACACTTCTGAGTGTGACTTGATGTGGTATTGGAAACAACAGGTATTTTTCTGGCGGGTCCGCTCAGAACTTGTTCCATTATAACGTTGGTGTATTTATTTTACAATTTGATATTGATATTTCAAATGTAGGTCATGTGATGTAATGCCAGAAACAAATTCTCAAAATTTAATAATTGCACAATTTTATAATTTACCTAGCGCACCTGCCAGTTAAATATTATGTCTGTTCAATGATATACCTGCTTTGGTTTCCGGAAAACTGCTTCATACATAACGTGTGCTCCGGCAATTTGCACGGAAATCCCATTAAGCATTGTTTGATTGACCCCCCCCCCGACGACACGCTATGTTATTCATCTCGTACTTTCGCAGTGACATTGTAAATGTGTTGAAGACGGTCGCTTTCTGTACTTTTTTGAAAATATGTGCACTTGAGAATAAGTTTAAGAAGATTATGTTGAATCAACGCTATGAATAGGTAAGATACTGAGAAAATGGTGTCTTTGTTAATTATAAACGATAACTACTGGCCGGATTCAAATGTATCAGCTGTCTATAGGGAAGATAACTGAGCAGAAGAACTAATATAACATCTAACTCTTCTAACATGATGTTGCAAATTGCCATATGATATATCAAAATAATATAGTTGCTGTTTAATAAAACACCAGTATACATGTACACAAACAGGGCATGCCGTGTGGAACTGTTTATTAAAATATGTCAGATAAGATCAAATGTAACATAGCTTGTGGTCAGGTAATTAACTCAAGCTACATCAATTATGGCAAGCCGTTTTCAGTTTCGATTAATTTGTACCTATGTGCAAATATTTGGATGTATACAACATAATTGTAACAGCCACATAAGTGCAAATGAATTAAACTTAAATATAAATACTGATATTTTCGTTTATCTGCAGTTAAGTCCAATTCCTCGCCGAATTCACAATTATGCGGTAGTACTTAAGTGCAATTAAGCTATATATGAAACACCACCATCAGAGATTAAACTGGTCAGTTGTTGCTCATAGGGCGGACTTTTGGGGAAAATGGTTTGAATAATGTCAGAATTAACTGCACAATATTCATCTAAAAAAAAATTAACTAGTTCCCTTTTTTATAATTTGTATTGAAACAGTCAAATGATTTTACATACAGAATGAATGGTTGTACATGTTGGATACAATAGATAATATTAATCTGATACATACATCCGGGCATACACTCCCTCGCGCTTGCACTCTTACTTACATCAAGGGCATTCAGTGGCTCTAAACAGGCGATCAGGCAATCTATTATATTGTAATTGAAATCATGATATACAACAGGGTATTATTTAAAGTTTTACGTCACGTTAAACATGTTATTTTCATTATTTGTTTCGGTTTAGCACGACACTCAACTGAATGGGGACTATACTTACTATAATTGAAGAGAGTAAGAGGTAGAACGCAAACATAAATTATTAATGGAAAATGCACGATTCTGATTAGTATGTATCAAGAAATGTATGCCTTTTTTATTTATAGCGCCTTCTGTTATGAAACAGTTTTTCTCAATTTCTGCAATCTTCATATTACAACGAGCATTTAATTTGTCTCATCGATACCTATATTGGAGGGTTGCTATTAAAGCATCGACGGACAGCATGTCTGGGTCGAATTTAGTTCAAAAGGTATTGTTTGACAACCAGCAAAACAAATTGGTGGTATAATTTCCTTCTGTTGGTGGAGAACCTAGAATAAGATTATTTTTGGTTGACCAAGTGTTAAGCTCACATAGGAGTTGTACGCATTCGCAGTCCCAGAATATAGGTGAGATGTTCTCATATTTCTTCATCGATTACACTGGTCATCAGATCTGACTTTTATTATTTTAAGAAATCTATTTGTTGATAATATCCGGGAAGTAATCCTAAACTGTAACCACAAGCTTTGTATCAGGCGTTGTGGAGAAAGGTAGGCGGTTGAAAGTCATCCAGTCTGTTTCTGGCTCCCTAAGTTCAATTGTCCATTTGGTTTGGGGCTTTGGGGAAATTTCATAGCATTCATAATTTTGTAGAAGTCTTGCACACCCTTTGAATTTCGCAAAAGTGGAACCATATTGCTTGTTGTATGGGATAAGTACAACGAGTTAAGGTTTTCGTATATTTTTTGGCTAATGAATTAATTTTTTTCTGCGAATTACGTTCAAGGTGGTGAAGTCAGTGGATACATTGAAAGACGTGTATAAACTTTCGGGTGTGAAATTTACATTTGTATGTATCAAGTCATTGATAAAAAACATGTCTTCTCCATGTAGCGAAGTTGATCACTTTGTCGTGCAACGTTATGTTTGGATTACTCCATAAGACACATGTACATATATTCCCGTTTGACTCGTTCTTCTCGCTGAAATAGCTCCATTATGTGAGTACATTATGCCAAAATGGATTTAATATATTTTTGGACTAGTTTCGCAAGTATATGCTGCCATAAAAAAGAAATACTGCGTCCTTGGCAACAGGGAGATCAGTTAAAGGGATCCATTTTAGTTCATTGATACAAGATTTCTAACCCAAGTTAGTTTCATTGACCTTATAATGTTTCTTATATCTACCATTTCAAACCGCCATGTTGATAGTCTTGACATATGAACTTTCTTTTTATTCTGTTCCTATTCGAATTCCAAATAAATTTCTAAAGTGATTCGAGTTGTTTAATAAATGCGTTTCCAGGATCTGGTAATGCTAGGAATAGGTGGGTCAGTTTATGTAGTATAAGATATTTGATCACTGTTATTCTTCCGATTGGTGTTAAGAGTCTATGTTTCCATGTTTCGATCATATGGTTTATGTCCACTAATTTTCTATCATAGTTGTGACTCGTCTTGCGAAGGTCTGTATGTAATAGTATACCCAATCGAAAGTAGGAGAGAAGTTTAGATTTAGATCGGGACAAATACAATCCTTCCGACATGCGAATGGTCCCATCCACGGCGCCTGATATTTGCTAGGGTTTATTCGCCAGCCAGATGTTTGCAAAGAAGTATAGTACTTTATACGCTTCTCGTAAACTGTTTCACTACCATCTAAGATGAGTGTCGTGTCGTCTGCGTACTGTGTTTGCCGTTTACCCATGATTGCCGAGGGTTATTCCTGCCATATTTCCATTTTTGCTTCACCAACACAGAGTCACCTTGTCGATAGCCTCGAGAAAGATCGAAACTCCTTGAGAAATAAGGGGACATTGCAATTATGTCATTTGCATACTTTTCACGAATACTTTCGTAGACCTGAAAACTGAGATGTGGCCATTTATAAGAATTGAGGAATTAATATTGTTGCAAAAAAATTTAATCTTGCTCTTTAAAGTCATTAGCTTCACTCCCGGTGGGCATATATTTGATGTCAGACAGAACTGTACCCGATATACCACAAGAAAGGTCATAAAAAAACTAGAAAGAAAACCCCAATGTGGCATATTATTAGTGCGGTACTCGCCCTGTATTAAATTGTTGAAAACTGCGATCAGAGTAAGAAATCTTCTCAGATACTAACACATTTTCGGAGCGAATCAGCGCGCGGAGTCTCATGGAATTATATTCGGAGGAAATCGGAACCACCCGAATAACGACGATCGGCTGGCTCGCACGACTGAGAGAACAGCCAAAACAAAGGCCGGCATGTCGATAACGAAAGTAGATTCAACAAAAAGAGAAAAAAAAACAACAAATTAATAGGGGGCCTATCATAGTTTTTGCATTCAAGTTTTCTAAGTAAAATGTCGACAATTATTTGGTAACTAACAAAGTTTTCACACTCTGTATATATATTTATGTATATGGAATTTTTGCAAATTTAGGAGAGAATGAGTACGTATTCACAGTGTGCAAAAGACGATTGGCACACCTCCGAAATTATCCAGGTTCACCAGTAATAAACAAATCTGGGAATTCTGCCTTCTAATCTAACGTCAACATATTTGGCCGAATACAAGGTGAAGTTATCTGCATGCGAATTATTGACTTCTGTAAATGTAAATTATAAGCAATATTTCAATAATATTTGACATCACAATAGACCAATCGTGCTGAGCTAGATCGATTGGTCTTCCTGACACTGTTGTAAGAGATTTCTTGAATATTGAAATTTTGTTTGCTTGAAGATTTGTTCAAATTTATGATGAATATACCAGCAAAAAATTATACATTGTCTTTCATTAGTTTCAAAATTGTCTTTCATTAGTTTCAAAATGAATCAGAATAATTTTTTTTACAAAAAAATGGTTGTAACTTGAAAGAACAATTTAGAGTAGGCCTACTCCCTTTATCCAAGATTCATGCTGGCTGTGAAAGACCGATGGGATTATTTTAGCCCGATCGGTATATTTTAGCCCGATCGGGCTATTATTGATTGATTGGTGGTTCACCCAGACCTGTAGGATATGCACACTACAGCATATAGATAAGGCGTTCCATGTAATACTATGGGAGGCCCATTTCACTTGAAAGAACAATTTAGAGTAGGCCTACTCCCTTTATCCAAGATTCAGGCAGGCTGTGAAAGACCGATCGGTCTATTTTAGCCCGATCGGGATATTATTGATTGATCGGTGGTTCACCCAGACCTGTAGGATATGCGCACTATAGGATATATATAAGGCGTTTTATGTATGGGAGGCCTATTTCACTTGAAAGAACAATTTATAGTAGGCCTACCCCCTTTATCCAAGATTCAGGCTGGCTGTGAAAGACCGATCGGTCTATTTTAGCCCGATCGGGCTATTATTGATTGATCGGTGGTTCACCCAGACCTGTAGGATATGCGCACTATAGGATATATATAAGGCGTTTTATGTATGGGAGGCCTATTTCACTTGAAAGAACAATTTATAGTAGGCCTACTCCCTTTATCCAAGATTCAGGCTGGCTGTGAAAGACCGATTGGTCTATTTTAGCCCGATCGGTCTATTTTAGCCCGATCGGGCTATTATTGATTGATCGGTGGTTCACCCAGACCTGTAGGGTATGCGCGATATAGCATATAGATAAGGCGTTTCATGTATGGGAGGCCTATTTCACTTGAAAGAACAATTTAGAGTAGGCCTACTCCCTTTATCCAAGATTCAAGCTGGCTGTGAAAGACCGATCGGTCTATTTTAGCCCGATCGGTCTATTTTAGCCAGATCGGGCTATTATTGATTGATCGGTGGTTCACCCAGACCTGTAGGATATACGCACTATATGATATAGATAAGGCGTTTTATCTATGGGAGGCCTATTTCACTTGAAAGAACAATTTATAGTAGGCCTACTCCCTTTATCCAAGATTCAGGCTGGCTGTGAATGACCGATCGGTCTATTTTAGCCCGATCGGTCTATTTTAGCCCGATCGGGCTATTATTAATAGATCGGTGATTCACCAGACCTGTAGGGTATGCGCGCTATAGCATATAGATAAGGCGTTTCATGTATGGGAGGCCTATTTCACTTGAAAGACCAATTTAGAGTAGGCCTACTCCCTTTATCCAAGATTCAAGCTGGCTGTGAAAGAACGATCGGTCTATTTTAGCCTGATCGGTCTACTTTAGCCCGATCGGGCTGTTATTGATTGATCGGTGGTTCACCCAGACCTATAGGATATACGCGCTATAGCATATAGATACGGCATTTCATGTATAGGATACCCATTTCACATTTATTATTCATTTACGATCAAGCGCAAATATTTCGCAAAATAACATCTATCATTTGCGCTTCAGTGTAAATCATTTGCGCAAATAAAAATTAATATGCATTGATATCACCCCCCTGAATTAATTTTAAATGGCACAGACCCACCATATGAGGGAAGCACCCCCCCAGTAACCCCAATATCTCTTTTATGACCATGGAAATGGTAGAGATATGTGCAGGATATATCTCTTTTATAAAAATACTAGATCTCTGGGATTGAGACACAAATTATTGGGGACAGGGATGCTGATAATATGAAAATTGGGGTTTTTCCCCAATTTCAAGTCAATAAGTACACCATATGAGGGAAGCGAGTCCCCAGTAACCCCGAATTCCATATTTATGGCCATGGAAATGGTATATATCTGTGTAGGAGATGTCCCTTTAATAAAATATACTAGAGCTCTGGGAGTGAGGCACCAATTCTTGGGACACCAGGGACAGAGATGCTGATATATGCATATGGAAATATTTTTTCTTCAATGTTTCAGTATTATATGGGGCTACTACTATGGGTCGATGATAATATACTATGAGATGGACTCTATCATTCACAATCAGAGGGAAGTAAGGGAGTGTTAGGTATTTGCGCTTAAACGAAAATATATTGATAGACATATACTTGCGTTTAAGCGCAAATGATTCATTTTCACATTTGATATTAACTAATTGCATTTAAGCGTAAATAATTTACGCTTAAGCATAAATCAGTTACGATTAATGTAATCATTTACGCTTAAGCATAATTGACTTATGCGTTATCATAATACATTGGAATTATATTAAGAGCAATAATTTCATCGGCTGTCTTACCTTATATGTATATTTGTATAATCTGATGTATGTTAACTTACTGGCATTAGTAATGTGGTTGCATCCATTTCAGCTTGAGTATGTGGAGTTCAATGGGAGTGTATATGAATTACGGTTAAGCGCAACTCATTTACGCTTAAGTGGATTTCATTTACACTTAAGCGTAATTGAAATGAATTATGCTTTATAAGCAAATACATGTACCTATCTCCAACTGGTTTCCTCAGTCTGAATATCCATCTTTATGGGATCTGGGTGGAGTCCTCACCTATGTTTGAGTAATGTTTTATGGCCTGAGTTAATTTGAGTTTAGAGCAAATCACATGGGAGTCTTTTTTACATTTATTATTTATTTGCATACAAATATTTGCGCTTAAGCATAAAGCAATTGCGCTTACTTAGTGCAAATACACAACACTTCTTTACTTCCATCCAATTTTAACTGTCAATGATTGAGTCCATCTTATGGTATATTTATTTGGGCCTATATAACTCAAAAATTGAAGAAAACATAATTCCATATGGATATCTATATCACCATCGCTGTCCCAAACAAATACGGTCTGTACTAGCATAGTGAATAGCAATATGGCACACATGTACCATTGCACAGGTAATTAAACAGTTTGAAATACACATGTAAGACAACTCTTTCTGCACGAGACTGTACCTGCTGTTGATCGATCATAAAATCGGTCAACGATCTGCAACGATTACAAATTTCTATAAATAGTAACATTTTCAACTGTTACCGTTGTTCATTGCTCGATCATGACCACTTTGATTATAATTCTTTCATAACTCGGTCAATGTTCTTCCGTTGGTGATTTCAGGCAATAATTCCCTTTATATCCCTCCCATTCGAATTGACTATACCGCTTGTTTTTCGTTTTATTAAGCTGATGTTACGCTATTCCAGCAAACGGCCTCCCTCCACGGAAGCTATTTTCTGAGAACGAAAGCCGACTCAATCCCGACCAAGTCGGAAGTGTTCGGGTGTTTCCGCGATTGCATACGACAACTCGTTTGTGTATTTATTTCGCGTTTACAGTAGAATTATTCGTCCCGATTGAGGGAAAGTAAATAGTTAGTTACGTGGCCGTATAATTAGTACAAACTGATATCTGGTTGGGGCATTTCGTGTATGGGGGTTATTTTATTCAGTCTTTCCACAGAATAACGCAGGGAACTCAATTGTGAGGTTCAATTTACGTTTCACATCACTTTATTGCTTCACCAAAATTGAACATATCTAAACAGTTCATATTGAATTTCTATGATACGGAATAAAATGTTTTAAACATATTTATTCGCCATATATGCATATAAATACATACATTCGGCAACGGGATTGAAGAACAAGTGCGGGCCACATATATGCTACTTCTCTCCCGATCACCAGACACTCAAGTGAAACATGGCATTGAACAATTATATATGGTATTAACGTGTATAATTCTAGAGGTTGATTGTTGCTAGTCTCTCCCAACTTCGAATTCATATAGTTCGAAAGTAAATGGTTGCTTTAAAGTGTACAGTGCTCATCCATCCTTAACAATGGTAAGGTGGCAGGACAGTGAATATGTTCCTATAGAGCGTTTATGACTGTTGTCCTATACTCAGAAATATTTTTTTTATTGTTTATTGTTTTCCAAGTAGTCATCTGCTGTTGAAATTCGTAAATTCTCATCCTGGGATGTGTCTCTTATAAAGATTTTGACAGCCTTGAAAATGTCTTCATTATTGGAATTTGATAAGCTTGGATCTCCAAATAGTAAAGTTTTTACTGAATAAATATTGAATCGTAGTAGCTTGTTCGGCAAGTCTACTCTTGGAATAATTTGCTATTGACATTGGAAAACATAATGAAATGCGTTTTCTTCACCATCGCCGCATCTACAGGCTTCGGACATCGCAATATAATTGAAGTATTTATCTGATTGGAGTTCACTGCATTCACACCTGATTCGACATTGTAAGATATGTAATGATCGTTTCCCTATAGAAAAATACTTAGGGGGTTTAACCGGATTGGGAATTAGTGATTGTCGAAAACATTCATAATTCAGGTTTCTTATTTTGTTATCGCGTTCATTCCAGTCATTTATACACTTGGGCATGAAGGTGGACTCTTTTCTTTGTATTTACATTTCATAGGGATAAAATTTGATGCATTTCTGGTATCATGGTAATTTCGGGCGCTGAATTTGGGTGGTATAAGTTCTGTCAGATAGTTAGATGTTTTTTCGTTTACTATATTGTGGAATGTTAAAACCTGTTGTAATATCTTCGAGTTTCTAACGTCTCCCAACCTAGTTCGGTCAGAAGTCTAATATTTGGAACTGATCTGGTGCAACCGGTGACTATTCTAGCCGCTTCTTATTGAACATCTTCTAGATCTTTTAGTAAGTAATCAGGTGCACCTGACCAAACGTTACTAGCGTATTCCATAAGGGGTCGAATGTGAGATAAATAGAGGTTTTGAAGTGTTTAGCGATTTAGCATTGTTCTTAGTTTACGCAATTGTGACAGGCCCTGGGTATGCCTTTGTGCATATATTACCACCAATGTGTGTGTTCCAAGTTAGGTTGTCATCAATATCCAATCCTAGGTGATTGTGGCTATTAGAGTAATCTAGAGTTACCCCGTCGAATATGATTATAGGTTTAACAACACTTGGCTTGGAAAATAACATTAGATTGGTTTTACTATTAAATTGGACACACAAAATTTCAGCACAGTCTCCGATATTGTTCATGTCACTATTGACTGTCGATTGAAGGTTATAAGTATCACTATCGATTAAACATGTGTCGTCAGCATAAAGTTGTGTGCTAGATTTAATTCCATCGGCAATGTCATTAAAGTAAATTAAAAACATCAGAGGCCCGACTACAGATCCCTGGGGCTCACCAGCTGATATTGAGGAGTACTGCGAAAAGTTTGAGTTGACTAACTCTTTGCTGTCTATTTTGTAGATAGTTTATCATCCATTTCAGAATATTACCTTTCAAACCATATATCTCTAATTTTAAAACAAGACCTAGGTGCCAGACTTTGTCCAACGCTTTAGAAATATCGAAAAAGACTGCACAATTCGTTTGGCCCTCGTCGATTGCAGTGGATATTATGAATGATTTCAATTAGTTGAAATTCGGTACTATGACCAGGTATAAATCCAGATTGATGCTTGTATAAATGGTTGTGAGTTTTCAAATGGCGTAGAATTTCACTAAAAACTAATCTCTCTAGTACCTTGCCGACACAACTTATAAGAGATATCGAACGATAATTTAAAGTGTCATGCTTATCACCTTTTTTGAAGAGGGGTACCATATCGGCTTTCTTCCAAGCTGTAGGGAAACAACAGCTCTTTAAAGATAAATTGAAAATTATTTTAAGTGGTTTGAAAACAGAGCCATGTGTTTCCCTTAACATTTTGTTAGTTATACCATCGGGGCCCGTGGCTTTATTTGTGCGTAACTTTTTCAAAATGTTTGATATGTCTCCTCAGTAGTTTTGATCTCTTCTATTTTTTCGGTTGTTTCTTTCTGCAAATTTCGTTAATGTCGATTGTTCATTTTCTAGTGTACTATTTTGCGTGAAAATTGAAATTCAGACCTGTGCTTTCTGATAATCGTCCTCAAAAATTATGTTATTGAAGTTTAGTGGGGGAATTTTCTCGTCATTGGAGAAATTATTAAGTAATTGTTTAGTGACATGCCAGAATTGTTTTGGCTCATTTACTTTCAAGTTTTCATCGAGGCTTGCTAAATATTTATCTTTGGCTGACTTTTTCAAATGTTTTGTTCTATTGCGGGTTGATTTATATTTATTCCAGACACTAGGAAGATTTGTGCGCAGCGCTTTCTTTCTGAGGCGGTCGCGTTTCCGAATCTGTTTTCTTGTTAAACTGTCAAATCATGGTTTGTCATTCTCACGTGCAGTAACTGATTGGAATGGGATATATTTACGAGCAATTGTTAGGAAAGTATGAGTAAAAACATCTACAATCTGATTTATATCGGAGTGACCTGTGCTCATGAGAATGTCTGACCATTTGATTGCATTAATTTCGAAGTTCATGCCAACAAAATCTGCTCTAGCATAATTCCACACATTCCGTTGATATGACTTTTTCCTAGGATTTGGAAATGAAATTTCTACAGATGTTGCTCTATGGTCTGATAAACCTAGATCAATAGTGAACGGGTTTAGGTAAACTAGACTATCACTTAATATAATCGGATCTAAGAGTGTTGCTGAGTTCACACCTATTCGTGTTGGTTCTTTAATTAAGTTTTCAAGGGTCCATTTGCTCATGATTTTTTGAAGCTCACCATCGCGATTTAATAAATTGCAATTAAGATCTCCAACCATGACTAATGACATATACTAGGGCCTTGGCAATGGAGATGTCAATATTCGTCCAGTAAGAGTCTAAGCATTCACGATCAGATCTGTAAGTTACGCAGAAAAGAAATTTCTGCCTGGTTCCAATTTCAAACCACAAAATTTCGTCGTCAAATCCAAATTCAGGTAAATATTTATAGACAAGGCTGGATGTAAAATACACAGCCAGACCTCTTCCGTGTTCGTTTGTATAAAGTCTGAACGGTGCTTGACAATTGGAAAATAATATGGAGTCGTTATGCACATTTTTATCTAGGTACGTCTCGGTAAAGCATACGATATCGTAATCTTCTATATGCTCAGCAAGCTTTTATATTTTGTTTCTAAGACTACGAATATTATAGTGAAATATATAAATAGTTTCTGGTGCCATCGGCCCTGGTTGAACTTCCACGTCATTAGCTATAATAATCAGTAAACTAAACAAAAAGATGAAAGTACCTATGTTTCTGCGCGGTATAAGATTCATTAGATGAGGTGATGACTTGTCTTTTTACTTTGCCCTGCGCATTCGGAGAGTAAATTATCCGACAACAACCCTGTATTCAACAATATCAATATTCATGTATATGGAAAACCCAGAGAGGGAGGGTAAATATGGTTATCGTCGGATATAATCAGATAAGAAAGCACAATCAGTTTCAGCAAATGAGTACTTAAGCATGAAGTAACGAAGAGACTAGCAACAATTTCAGATGAACAAAACAAGAAAAGCATATATACACATATAGCAAAAATAATTAAAGAGGAGTTTTCAATCATAAAAGAGCTTAATTTCGGGTGGTATTCAAAAGGATAACGTCATAATAATCAGGTGAGTAATTTCGCAAGCTGCCAACCATTTATAAAGTACTGTGTAATTCTCATATTTGTTGTGGTGATCTAAAGATATATGTAAAACTCGTTAACTTCATCGCTGTCAGCATGATGGTGGTTTCATAATTGATTATACATCAAGTATGAGCCAGTTACAAATTATGACCATAATTGAGTTCAAAATTCTTAGAGTTACCACCCGTATTCGAAACTGCAAAATAGAGTTCAACCCCCTACTCATTCATTAGTTTAGTTTAATGGACCAAGATTGCTGGGCGACCAAAACTCTGGTCTCGCGATTCCAGTAATAATTTTATTTAAACACGATGGTTTTTAATATATCAAGGCTATCGAACTGATAAATGTGATGTTTGAACTACAGGTTATCATAAGGATGGTCATCTAAGCCGGACGTTGGGATGCCTCGGGCTATTGTCTTGAATATTCACCTTGATCCAGTATCGATTTGTAATCAAAGTTTATTGTCTTTTTTGACGCCTACAAGGTTTGGTAGAATTTCCGTGTTTCATTTAAAATTTCAATTTGGTTTTTAAATTTTTTTCCGTTTGAATCCTCCAAGAGTTTTTTTTATATATAGTTTCGTTTTTCTATAAACTGCTGTAACGTTTGTCCCGCTCTGTCCCACGTGTTACTACTGGGACGCAGATAATCACCAGAAATAAAAACGATTATTTAAACTTAAGTAACGTCTGTCCGAAGGGTTACTACTGGGACAGAGATGACGATGAGAAATAAAAACGATTCTACAAACTTATGTAACGTCTGTCCCGCACTGTTACAAGGGTTTCTACTGAGACGCAGATAAAGATGAATAATACAACTATCTTCTATCAGCTTTTGTAAGGCTTGACCCGCTCTGTCCCAAGGCTTTCTACATGGGACAAAACCGTACCCCATAACTTTCTGCTCATGTTTGCCATATATGAATGACGAACACGTGTCTCAATAAAACTTAATGAAATCAATACAAATGTTGAATTATTCACAAACAATTCTTGTGTGATGATCTACAACTGTCGATTATAGGCAGAGGCGATGTTACTTTGATCCAGAATGGGAGTTTCCAATAAGATCTGATCACAACGAGGTGTTCAATTTACTATTTGATCATAAACTTTGTCAACTAGTTCTTGGACATTTGCAAATTATGCTCACGTCTCCAAACAGTAACAGCTGCAGCTGGTAAGAGAGTATTTGCAGTCACAACATTTGCTGATTTATACGTTCCCAATAAACATTGCAGGAATGGCCCATTGATGGCCAATTATTGTAAAATTAAATGGTCCTTCGATGTACAGGGATGACACTGGTTTGATCACGCCGTCCCATCGGATGGGGACGTAAATGGCTGTCCCGTGTACAACCATGTGTGCACGATAAAGAACCCTACTGTGGGCAACGGTCCACGGGTTAATGGCAAAAATATCCTGTCAAAATTCCTCCCTTCGGGGCGTAAGTTGATAGACATTTCAGGTGATGGTGTAATATAGTTATCTCTCCTCGGTAGTGACTGGTGCTGATTAATATGTGAGTATTTTATATATGTGATTATGTGTACCTTCCATGTATGTAATATGTGATTATATGTAACCTCCTATATATGAATAGGAATATTGTATTGTGTAATATGTTGATTGATAATGTATACGAGTCTCACTCGGTGTGTCTTTGAAGGCAGAACTTCATGATAAGATAAGATAAGATGGCTGCCATCGAAGGGAATTCGAATAAATGCACGCGTGGCCTTCGATGGGAATTTAATGGCAAATATAACTCTTCAAGAAAACCAAACCATAATGGTACAATTAACTCATATACATTAATTATAGTCTTTCTAATAAAGGAATAACCCCTAAAGAAACCGGGACAATTTTGCATGGCAACCATCAATAGACCATTAAAGTGTCATTGATGTCTGGCAATGCTCTTCTACTGTATATTGACTCTACAAGTATACTTAATATTAAAACAAACTGATCAAGAAAGATTATAAATATCATATAAATATCAAACTTCAGCTACGTGAATGCAATTGTTTACTGACTTCATTAGTGCTTATGATACTGTAAAGCCTCACTAATGTCCTTATTTCTCAGAAACGATAAATTGTGATAAATTCAGATTTGGTATGAAAAATAAATACATTGCAACCGTTAATGTTATATTCGAATTGGTCCAGTCTTTCTTCACCATTCGAGGCAACAAACATATACCTAACTAAAGCTAGCATGTATACGTGATATTTTATGACAGTAAATTTGCGAGAAAGTTATTTTTATTGGGTTATAAGCATACATGTATTGTGTACGTGATTACTCATGTTAAATTATTATATCTGTTGATATGTGTTGTATTTACTATTTGTTTAACTGCCCTTTGTGTGTATTTTGCATTACATATTATCTGATCTGATCTTATCTCATATAGCCGCACTGGCACAAGTCGCTTGTAAACAACGAGCGTGTCTGACGGTCTGACGTGGTTTGTTTCACGTCACATTACCTACATATTACCTACAGGCTACCCTAGTTAGAAGCGGAATCTGTCTTTTCTGACATAAAACTGACCTTAATAAGCGTGTTGATCACATCGGTCTTGCCCATCTTAGACTGTCCGAATATCCGCACGTTGAAAGCTGCTATTTTCACCGGCGTTGCTTGCGTCGAATAAGAAAAGGAGAACACTGTTCCAAGAAATAGCCAAACCATCCAGAACGAATTCTTGGTCATAGTGACGCTTTTCAAAAGACCAGACAAAACTTCTGCACCGTACTCCAATTGTGCTGTAATAAATATATAATACTCTGGTTCCGTGTATTCCTGTCCCGCGGATAAAAATACAGAAAAAAATCACTTGCTGGAGTCGATAATTATATTTTATAAACCGACTTAGCTAACAACCAATGATGTATCGCCGATTCCCAAAGCATAGCCGACCTGTTAACACGATGTTTTCAGTTGGTACTATACTAATTGTTTTATTCGACAGTGTATGCCCGTTTTACGAGATGAAAATATGCCGGTTATGGGATGTATCGGTCGGGCATGACATCGCAAAAACAAGGGTATAATTTTCACTTCAACGTTCCATTCAGGTTTTTTGAGTCGTGGAATCACACTCTCATAAAACCATAGTTATATGTGAGTCGGCCAGTGACGACGCTAGAGGGTCTCCATTGTGAGGGAGTCCACCTTGAGATTTACAACAATTATATTTGCACGCCCCCCCCCCGATTGGAACTTGAATGTTCAACGGGTGGTACTTTCAGACCGGAAGTAGAAAAATATGCTATACAGTTGGTTCAAATAAGAACAAGTTCCCAACTGGTTGCAAACTAAAACTATAAGAAATATATCAACCTATATGTATCGTAACATTTCCAACTAGTGTTGTGTCAGGCGTGAAATTTCCAGCTGTTGAAAATTCTGACGAACTTTAGGGGTCGCCACGCCCGTGTACTGTTGCCTTATGTATTCGATACCATCGATGAATTATACACAGCCAACCTAGTTAAGATGTCCAGATGTAATGCTACGATGGTGGAGTCTCCTGTTCAGATACATGTGTCTAATAAATAACGTATTTAGCTATGATGCTGGTTGGGTAATTTGATTATGTTAAGAAAGAGTACGGTGTATTTCAAATTTCAATTTCACAGTAGTTGTCAAGGCCGAACAATTCCAGAACCATTATCATTCCGGAAAAAAATATTCAAATATATTTTAACAATGCCCGCGTTGGTTGTTCAAAACATCGGAAGAGCTCAAAGAAGAATACAAAAGACCCTTTATCCGAAGAGCCGTGATGGTATACAGGGACGACCTGTAGGCTTTTTAGATACACATATCTACAAATTTCCGACCAAATGTGTTTCCAACCAGTAATTGATGTCAAATTTATTGTTTTTATACCCAAAAGTCAAAAAGAATATTTTCCAACTTACGGTCAAATGTTTGGGACTTGAATGGCCGTCAGTTGGAAATTTTCCAACCTTAGGCTGTTAGACTGGACATATCCAACACTTGGAAAGCTTGCGCCAGTAAGTTGGAAATTTCTTGTTCAAATTGAGGTGTGGGGTGCATGCAGTTGGAAATTCCAAAGTGGACACCCCCTACGGTGATCATATAGTCACGTCCCTGTATCTTACCTTCTGAGTCCAAATAGCTTCCGTGGATTGATTCGTCTGTGTTTTATATATAACGTGTTGTTGTTGGTACAAGCTGCAACTGACGGCAGATGGGATAATCTCGATTTAGTACATAGCATATAACTTTTGAAAGGCGATACGCAGGATCCATCACGTGCTACTACGGGAAACCAATGGCGTACGCCACGCCTCTTTGGTGTCACATTCGACAAGAATGACAAGACAAGTGGGCGGTGACCAACCAGAGCAAGTGAGCTTGAGTGGTGACAATTCCCCGTGAACAGCAGAGACCAATCAGAACCAGACGAAAGCAAAGATTAATTCTCTAATTCTGGGTACCATAATTGCCGTGACGTGCGTGTAAATAAGAGCAATACTCGTGTTGCGTATATTCCCTGAGTGTCTTATCACGCGCGCCGCGCGTATACTAATATATATATTCTTGTTTCGCCTGGGTGCATGGGGGTTTTATTTATAGAACTGGGAATTTTTGGGAGGATTAAAAGTCGAACTGCGAACCGGAGGCCCAGTGCGGTAAGTTGTAAGATTGTAACACATTGGTTCAATGCTGCACAAGCGAAGCTTAAAGATGCCTTCTAGAACGCCACATTTAACATGTGCAGTATACCACATAGGAGACTACCAGGAGGAATAACCCACCCAACAACGTCATAACCAGTGACGTGAACGAGCATATGTGACCCACCATATCAAATCCAGTCGTAAGTCGAGATTGTTTTACCCTGTGCCAATGTGTTCTCTTATCTATGCGAGTCGACCATAGGTCGCCTCGCATATATAAGAGAATGCATTGGCCTAACAATTTTTTATAATTTTTTTTAAATAAATGTTTCTTACAATTTTTAGGACATAAAATAAAAAACATCCATTACCCTGCAGGGAGCCCCACACATATATAGAAGCATATAGAATAGTGTCGTCTGCTCATGTTTGTCTGGGGCTCTGTATGGTTGAAATTATAAAATTGTTAAAGAATACAAGAACAAAATATTAAAATTGTAAAAAATTGTTAGGCCAATGCATTCTCTTATATATGCGAGACGACATATGGTCGGCTCGCATATATAAGTGAATGCATTGGCACAGGGTAAAAACAATCCCGACTTACGACTGGATTTGATATGGCGGGTCACATTATGCGGACACACTATGAGCTCACTGAGGGTTAAGACTCCACAGACAGTGACACTTGGCTGATCAAATATGGCAATATTGTTAAATCCCGGTTAAAGGGCGAAACCGACGGGGTCCATCTGAACTCAAAGGGGTGCGAACAAGTTTCAGCGGCTCTAGGGGCTACGGTCTTTGATGACGAAGAGTTTACCAACGCATGTGTGGCACACACACCTCTATGTGACTCAGCAAATAAGAGAGGCCGTGAGGACTTCACTCATTTACCAGAACAAAATAAAAACAGCCGTGTTCAAACATGAAAGGACGGTAAAAAATCTTGTCATGTATATAAACACATTATTAATTATTCTAGTGTTGACTTGAACAACATTCATTTATTTTCAGATGATACGCATATATTGTACCGTTGTCCGAAGAAGTTCAAAGTGCAATTGTTCAAAAAACAAACCCCATCGTGTCACACGCGCAACAGATAGCTGACAATAAAACCATAATCAGAAATAGTAACGCCCTCAAGATCATATTATTACGCATAAATATATATTATAATATAAAATATATTGGTTACATGAATGCACCGCTTCAGCATTTCGTTAAAACAACTAATCCTTCAAATGATTAAAATAAACTACGGCTTATCACTGCAGGTTTCTCAGTCACCTCACCAGAAAGCCTCTAAATGCGGAAAAACAATCGGAGGCATTGTGTTCCCACCATAAAATCTTCAAGAGTGGCCCAGCTATTGTTCATACCTAAACATCGAAAGCAATTATCGCGGTCATAATAGTTACCTACTGCAACTATCAGATATCCAGCGAATACACACCCCACGGAAACCCGAAATGTGTTGTCCTGCGATATATCCTATCGCTATAGCTCAATTTGACACGGCCATATTAGCCTTCCTACAATATCCTAAAAGAATAAAGCTTCTGAAATCATCAGCATAGTCAATAGAACTTTCACGATCTTGGACATCGACACTTTCCGATCGCTCTACATATAAGCATTGTCAGACCTATAATCGAATACTGTAACTCTGCGTCGAGCCCACATCACAAATATCAAAGCATTGTGAGAAAACACAAAGAAAGGCAACGAAACTAGTTCGTCAAATCAAAACTCTACGACACCGAGACCGAATGATAAGACTCAATCTGATGTCTTTAAAATATCGAAGATTTAGATGAGATCTAATCGAGGTATATACCCTGTTGAATGGTCATTGCAATATTAATACCTGTGACCTATTTGAAAGAAATTCATCAGATACAAGAAGAGGACATAATACAAATCTGCAGATATGTACTGTTAACGTGGACATATACAAATATTTCTTCACTGTTGAGGCTCCAACAATCGATCAATTCAAAATATACATACTCATTCTTCTATTATATAAAATACGAGTTCGACGACAAGTAATATGTTCAAGTGACTCACAAGAAAATATCGAATGACGATGCGTAAACAAACAGCAAATAATGTTATTGGGACGAAACCTCGCAAGACTTGTTCCGTATTATGATGATGGTGATGGTGGTGATGATACAATTGATAGAACGAACCACTGTTATGGTGATCGTGTCGTTATTTGTTTAAAATACGTACCAATTGATATATACGCACCCGTTACTGGGGCAATTGCAGTCTACGGTCAATTAAAAAGTTGTACCAGGTGCACTAAAAGAGTACATATTAATCAGGAAAGAGACCGACGTGATTCAAACAGGATATTTGTGACCACAAATGTTTAGTTAGGATGAAAGGACGTCAAACCGGGCCATACTAGGAATATATGTCCAAACCGATTGGCATCTACTACGAAACCAGGAAATCCAAGTGGTACTTGAACGTCGAGGTCCTATTTGGAAGCTGCTTCGGTGGTTAGGCATTCGGCAGCGGTATTAATCTCTGAGGGGTATGAGCCCCCAACCGGCCATGAGTAGAGAGTTGTCCAGTGAAACGAAAGAGACCCTTGCAACAGTACAAGAATTTCAGCGACAAAAGAAAGGGAGAGAATTACACCAGAAAGAGTATGAGGAAAGGCTTAAAATACAACTAAATACTAACATTCAACATGAAAATCAACATCCAATGGAAGAATCACCATCAGCAGAAACCTCACGCAATCGTAGTTTTTCCACGCCGTCAATGATTCTTCTGGAGGGCCTAAGAAAAAAAACCAAACCCTATGTGAGGTAGCTGCTTCTACGATGCCATCTGGCGATGAATTCAGTCCAGCATCTTTGGATGCCGGTGCAACTTCATAACTATCTTGCCTTCTGTTAACCAAATATTCTTTTCTGACCAAGGCAACGACCATGATTATGGCGGCTCCCCATGGACTTCAACTCACCGACAATGGACTATCCCTGGACTTGACAGCTTCCCATCGGCTTCAACATATACGTAATATATATGTCTATTTACCTGTTTATATATATATGTTTATCACCACACCCCTTACCAGTACCACCATGGCATCATCACTAAATATTGGTTCCGTTAATTGTAATGGTTTAAGTAAGGTCAAACTTTACAAAACTGAAATTTATTAAAGATACACATAATTATGACATTATATTATTGCAAGAAACGTACGTATATTGCTTCTTTGGATAAAATGGAATATATTTCAAAATTGCTGAAATGTTAAACTGTTTGGTCCTTTGGTACAAGAGCTTCGTGTGGATCCGCGATATTGATATCTGAAAATAATCGAATTTGAAACAGTTCAAGTTTTAAATGATTTTGAAGGCCGAACAAATTTTGTTGATATTTTAATAAATGACCAAAAATGACTTAATATTTACGGACCCAACATCGAAAGAGATCGCAAAACATATGTACTATAGTACCGTTGTTAATTGGACGCTTCCCGATAATCATTGGTGGTGATATTAATTTTATCATATCTAACCGTTTAGACAACATTGGCGGAGACAATGTCCTAATTCCATCAACTGAAATGTGAAATCACAAATAACTGAATCTATATTAGTCGATGCATATAGATATTTTTCCCGAAACCGTGGCTGTCACCCGGAGGCGCGGGAACGCGCCTTGACCGTTTTTATGTCTTGGAGTCCCTGGGTGACATGATCCGGTGTTGGCATCAACATGTTGTAGTGTTTTAAGTTAATGACTGTTTCGTGTGGTTTAAGAAATGCTATAACGCCATGGTTGTGAAACAGGTATTTATTGTTTCAACTTGAAATACAAATTGAATGAATCAGTATATGTTACATGGATGAGGACGAGTAGGTAAATTATGCGATATATAGTAATAAGTACACACACCATATGCATGTGATATAGTATAGCAATGACACCAGCCATATGTGTGTTATATGGCAATATATGGACCAACCATATGCATGTGATATATATATATATATATATAACCAAGCAAATGCATGTGAACTAAGGCAATATATAAATAATATTACTATGGAGACACAATAAGAACACTATACCAATCAAACCAACTTTAGAGCGTAAGGATGAACAACACGTATTGAATGATATATCTGTATAAACTGTGTAGTACCAGTATATTTGAGAAGAAAATGTTTCCACAGAACATGAGAATATACGCGGTTTCACAAAGCAGAAGTTTATTAGATGCGCTTGCAAAAAGCAAAACCGAATTGCAAGCAACTGTCTTCGTCGGAATCGTCCACTGTCTTCGCGATTTGCACAGTCATTCACATATATAACAACAGTCGATACCTGATTATTTCCGAAGAGATATATGTATATGTATTGACACACATAGTCATAATAACATCGCGATCACTTACACATTGGCGGCCAGTTGGCTGTATGTGGATTGAAGGCATTTGACCTGAACAGTTGGATCACAGAAGAGGTGAGAAATGAGCGGGAACTGCTTTCCAGTTTCCAAACGTAACTCATGAAAAATCTTGGTCCTCGACAATGGGTACGAAGTGTTGGTCACCATACCCCAAACCAACTGACACACTTATCACAACCGCGTGATACAATGACGTTATTGGGTTTTCGTTATCTATTCCCAATTCCGCTATTCATGGTCCAGGATATTGGAAATGCAACTCATCTATTTTTGAAGACCATAATTACCAGACACAAAAGAATTTTGGCCTATTTATCTATCATATCGATAATAATTTTCAAACATTTCTGATTGGTTGGAATACATAAAAAAATACATAACTTCTTTTATTCATAGCTATCCCATGACTAAATCCGGAAATCGTAGTCCAGAAATCAAAGAATTTGAATCACATTACTTTCAATTATGCCAAGCGGAAAAAAAGAAATACAAATCAGTATACAGACAAAATTACAGAAACCCGGGATCGTTTGTTAGAATTAAATACTGAAGCATCTAAAGGCGCATAATTATATATGATCACGGGCACGCGTCATAACTTCTCAAGACAAGCCTTCTAAATACTTTACAAGAATGGAAACTCAACGTGCACGGAAAAGTATTTCTACTATTGAAGAGAATGGACATACTCATACTGAATCTTCCGACATTTAGACAGTTTTAAATGTTCTTATACTGATTTATACTGAAGTGGAAGTTGACACTGGAGCTTGTGGTAAAATTCTTCGAAGTTTACCGCAGGTTTCCACGGTTGACTCTCAAATTTATGAAAAACCAGAAACTGTATCTGAAGTAACCGATGCCATTAAAGACGATATGCAAACAATAAATCTCCCGGTAGTGATGGTTTTGAAAAATCATTATATCATATATTCTCTGATATTTTAGCCCCATTTCCTTTTGAAATTTCTAATGAACGTTTTTAATCTAAAACCCTGACCCCATCATAGAGACTGTTCCTAATTATTTTACTTTGTAAAGACCCCACACGAACGTGGAAATTACCGTCCCATAAGCCTCATAAACTATGATTATACAATTTTGTCAAAAATCTTAACTGATCGTTTGAAAACAGTTATTTCATCCATTATTGATCCTGACCAAACTTGTGGTGTTATAGGACGATCTATGTTAGATAATGTGTTATAGGACGATCTATTTTAGATAAGGCACATCTACTTAGAAATGTAATTGATTATGTAAATTAAAAAAAATTCCCCATGTTCTTTAATAAGTTTTAGACCAGCAGAAACTTTTGGTCGCGTGAATCATACTTACCTGGTCAGTGCTTTATGCCTTTTGTTTTGGGCCAAATGTTAGTGTGGGTTGAACTATTGTACCGATATTCATTCCAGCGTAATAGTTAATCAATTGATCTCAGATCCCTTTCCTGTAAGACGATAAGTCCGTCAGGGATGTAGTCTTTCACTTTTACTGTATGTCCCTTGTTGAGAGCCTTTTCTGGTTCATCTAAGGAAAACCCAATATATAGTCGGTTTGAGGCTGCCGGGTACGCCCGAGAGCTTCAAATTGACAGCATATGTTGATGATGGAACAGCCATTTTAACTACATATAGCTATATCAGATTACGTTTTGACACTTGCGATCTTTTTAGTAAAGCCTCGGGCTCCAAGTTAAACTTGAATAAAACTTCTGGCATATTTATAGGAGCATTACAATATCGCAGAGACCAACCATTTGACATTACATGGGTCAAACAAACAGAAAATAGTCAGAATCAACTTTGGAAACAATCTTATCAGATGATGATCATTTTCATAAATTATTCCAAACTTTAATGCTACTTTCAATAGCTTTAAAGTGCGTCACTTGTCACATTTTGGTAGATCTATCGCGATCAATGGTTTCGCCAGCAGTAAACTGTGGTATTATTGTCAAATCATCCTTATGCCAAAACATTTATCGTTATTTCAGCGCCATAGTATCCTATCCTTTTGGAGTATAAAGTCAGAATCACTAGCTAGAAATGTCTCCCAAATTACATTACAAGGCGGAGCAAACGTATGTCATTTGTCTAGTGAACTTGATGCATGTTTTATCCGGCACATACAACAACTTGTAGTTATTCCCGACGTTAAATGGCGCTATTTTGCAATATACTGGGTTGGAATGGCATTGAGAGAGTTGGATCCGTCCTTCGCGTCCAACTCCATTTCATAGCTGTGTTTTCATGCCCATTTTACAAACAGTGTCCCGATTACCACGCTATCGTCACATGAATTTTATAACTGTTTTTGCAACAATGTTGTCAACCGGCCAGAGTTATGAATACACTGACAATAAATTTTGGGTTGACATGGAATATTTTACATGATACTCTTTTAGACCCCTTTAGTCGCTCTACCAGTTGGAGAGTGATACATGCAATACTAGCAACTAACTTCACTTAATATTCTAAATCCAGTCTTACAACAAATGTTGCATATGTTCAACATCGGTTGAAACCATAGGACATTTGTTTGTTGACTGCCCACCCTGAAATTACTTTTGTTTTTAGTATTTAAATTGACAATAATTTTAATCCCAGATTTGACCACCTCTACTTCAAGAAATATTCGCTTTTTACAGCTCCCTTCTGAACTAAACCCAAATCAAAAGTATGTCATTTTAGTACTGATCATTGATGCGATTCATACCGTGTGGTTTTCACGAAATAAATTAAATTTGTCAAAAAGTTAGTCACGCAGGACACGGTCGGGGTTTCTGTCCTATCTAGAATCCGGGTCCGTGTCCCGAGTGACTTGTTCTGGTTACCTAAATAATCTTTTGCTTTGCATTGATTACTTAACGCTGATAATCACAAAATTGAATGTTCTCTCCAACTTTCAGATTTAAAGCGTTTCGTCATGTGTACTGTATAGTTGTAATGTAGGCGATTTTCGTCTTCCTTTGTATTTGATTCTTGTTAATAAATTTAGCATGTTATCGATGATGTAACAAATGACATCTGACAGGTCGTATTCCATAGGATTCCGCCCGTGGACATTGGTCAGAAAATCAATTAAACTTTCTTCTTGAACACTAGTAACTGAGATAACTTGTCTAAAAAAAAAGCAGTGGCCCCTGGGCGAGTCCTTACCATTGCACTTCGGGTTGAATGTCCCAGCGTTTACCCAAAATTTGGCTAAATCGACTGCGGTATTTATGCGTCATGGGGTCTGCGTTCGCACACACCCTTTAATAACTCAAACTATAAGAAAATAGCCAACACCTCTCAAGGTCCCTTCAAACAAACTTATGTCAGAAGAAAATGATCAACGATAGATAAGAGAAGAATGAGCGCCGTTTCTCGTGCATTTGATTTCATTCCAAAACAAGACAGACAAGATGACGACACATACTGACACAGGACGAGAGAGAAAGATTTTTCGAAACAATGCACGGAGATAGAACATTCCAATATGTATACATACAATACCTAATATTCTATAATACTATTTATCCTATTTTAGCAAATGGTATGATGAAGCAGTCACGAACGGATCGGGCACCTGCCGCTTGTCAGGGGACGTAATTCTAATTGACTTATTTTGAGTTGTTGTTCGTGCAAAATGCATGGAATAGGACAAACTGTGTCCCTGTGAACTGCATGCTAACTAACTAACGTTACCGTAAGTTTAAATATCAATTTAACTGAACTGTGTAGTGATGCAAGTTATTAATTTATGAGTATGTGAACAGATGTAATATAAACAGGTATGTGAAAAATGTCGACACCATTTCTATTTTCGCGCGCCTTTGATGGCCTCGATAAAGGGTAAGCAATCAAGCATATATACATGGCAAAGGGCGAACCATTCTTTATATTTCCGGCCGCTGTTTGTTGTGTATTTTCTTGCGATATCCGGGCAGGGTTTTCCCTGTTCCGGTAATTGGTTTTATTTACTGCCGGCCGTCATATCTTATTCAAAATGTCCGGGTTGACGTATAATTTCGATACTTATCGTCGCTGGAAGGAGAGGATTTATTGACAGGTACAAGGTTATCGATGTAGTTAGAGATATTATTTATATGAGGAATGGTCAAGCCATCCTGAGAGGGGAGAGGGATAACGAGTCATACGACTGCTGCTATTTGAGTGTTAAGTCCGAGGCAGACTTAACATACGAGGCAGATGTGGATAAGTTGGTCACACGTGGTGATGTGGTTGTCTTGGGCAGCCAGATGGCACTCAGATTTACGCCTGTTTCGAATTCAAATGTTTGAACTCAGGCTGCATTGGGTACCATACTTTAAAAAGAAACATTGTTTCTCATGTTTTTGAGTAAAGGTAGAGGTGACGTAATGGCGGCCTAGACAACACGGGTGTTTTTCGGCGGGAAATGATATCGATGTAAATCCATAATACATTGGACAGTCTGGGCAACAGAAGATATCATTCGTGAAAACACAATCTGAAAGCTCTGGCATTTCCATAGGCTTGTAGAAATAAATGCCAAATTGGATAACATGGTAACAAAATCTGACCTAGAAAAGAGCATTGAGCCCTTTGTCAAAACAGAAAGTTTGAACAGGATCGCGCAGGGGAGAAATTGACAAAAAGCTAGAGAAAGTGAAATATGTTTTTGACATTAAGGTTTTCGACACAGAAACCCGGGAGGACCGAATGGATAATAAGATGACTCCATTTACGAGCGAGGTCCAGGACAAGAACAACAAAATCAAGCAATTCAAAGAGGAAATGAGAGAGTTGAAATAAAAGAACAACCGACTAGAACAGCACTCAAGAAAATACAGTAATCGTGTTTTTGGAGTGGGCGATGACAGTGCTTCGGAAACAATCGACCAGTGTGAGAAGAACAAACTACATCTTTCAGTAGAACAGCGCGACAACAGCATTGCACACGTAATTGGTAAATTTTATGTAAAAAAAACATTCCCAAGAAGTGTAATATGCAAATTAATTTCCAGGAGAGTCAAGAATGAAGTCATCCGAAAAAGGAAATAAGGGACAGGAAACTGTGATTGGAGTCCTCAACTGTGGAAATTCCTGGTATGTCGGTGGTAAAATTTACGTGAAATTTACGTCAAAAAAATCTCAAAATTGAGTGACATATAAATTTCGACATTTCAATATTGTACATATATCCACTCCAAGTACACTCTATATTGTCAGTCTAGTCTACTAATTAATACTACATTATGTATAAAGGCTGGAAAGTAAACAAGTCATGATATTTCAATGTGACTGTTTGACATATCATGCTGACAAAAAAACATGGTTTAATGTCTCAAAAAGATAAACTCAGCATATGAGAATACATGTACATCATCACTTTCCTGTCCAAAACAGTAAAACTCAGTTTATGAGAATACAACACGAAGCAAACTTGACATAACCAGTTATATGCATGTATACTATGTCACTAAATTCGGATATATGTTCGATGTCTGTGACACCTGTACTTTCAATGTCCAATTAACACAATACAAGGGCCACGAATATGTGATTTCATTCAAACATCATATGCCCAAACATAACTCTGTATAAGGTCCATTAGTACATGTCACTTTATCACCATATCCTTACATAATGCTCGATTGGTCCCCTATGTTCCTTTAAGACGTTTCACATGCTACAAATGCATGTGATGTATGTCGCGCCACTCAAATAACTTATTTTACCATTGAATACCATGTGCTATTTTAACCATGTAAAATATCTGATTATGACATGCCCCTTAAATTTATTATCAATTACAAAAGTTTCCAATTGTCTCCGAACTTTTACAAAACATAATAGCATGTCCGTAATATATTCGAGCTTTTAAAAAATATAAATGGAATGTGCCGCTTTGACCCTGGATGTACAAATGAATGATGGATACTTATTTTTATTTAATTATGGAATCATGCAATATGTCTAAGATTTTTGCACTCAAACAGAAACAATGTCTCATGAATGGCATGTTCCATTTAAACCCTAGTTGTACATGTATGAATGAATCAACACATACAAATACGTGTATATAAATCCTACGATGGATGACCGAACGAGTTTTTTGCTATAATCATACACATTGCATGGACTAAATTATATGGATTATAGTGCTGGAAATTAATAACCACAAATCATATATATCAGGAGACTTTAATATCAATCTGCTCAGTTTCAACTCACAGACAAAAACGAATGACTTCATAATAACAATTTCACTGGAGGATTCTTGCCAATTCGAATGACTAACCATATCGATAATATAAGTACAAATAACCTGCAAGGCGAATGTAAGTCAGTCTGGCATAATAACATGCGATGTATCCGATCACTTCGGTATATTTTATTCAGAATCGAACGAATAGAAAAGACAAAACTGCTCCAATAATCACGAAACTACCTAATCAAAGAAGTTCTAGTCTTAATAACATAACTAAATTCAAAATATTTTAGACACTTGCACCTTTGACTCCGTCAGAGTTGTAGAAGTGTCGACCAAGCATATGCAAACTTCTTTGTTATCTATATGAATGCATATGAACTAGCTTTACCCATAAAATTGGACATATACTAAAAAAAATCATAAAACGCGAACGGTGGATGACATCTGGATTGATTAAGTCAAGTATTGTTAAGAATCAGCTATATTCACGCAAATTGAGTAAACCTAAGAAACGAACGTAAATAAATATTTGAGTTATCGTACCCTATATAATAAACTAAATCAGAAGTAAAAATATATAATATACAAATATACTAGAAGTAAATAATAATAACTTAAAGAAAACATGGGAAATACTTAAGGGTGCATTTAAGATAATGAAAACACAAATAACCCCAAGACCTTTACCGAAAACGGAATAGAAATCGAAAATTCCAAACTCATATCGGAAATGTTCAATGACTTTTTCACAAATATTGGGCGGAAAACTAGCCAACTCAATGAACATGACACTGGCTCTCATTTTACAGATTTTCGCTATTACCGCAACCAGACAACATCAATTTAAAAAACTTTTCCTATGACTGGGAAAGTATCAAGGTATTTCAATGGTATATCAACCAAACTTATCAAGGAAACAATTGAGGAGATAGCCACAGCATTTTTGCATACTTTTAACTTCTCTTTAGGGCATAGGGTAGTCTCTATCAAAATGAAAATTTCTAAAATAGTCCGGATCCCAAAAAATACTACCACTTATGAAATTTCCGACTACAGACCTATCACCATTCTTCCAGCTATCTCTAAACTTCTAGACAAAAAATAATGCATAAACGATTACTAGACTTCTTAAATCAACAAAACATTATCTATAAACACCAGTACGCTTCCGTCCTCATCATTCAACTTTCCACCCTGTATTACATCTCCTCGATAACGTTTTCAGAAATAATGACAAAGTAACAAGACTCAACTTTAGCTCTATATCTTGACCTCTCAAAAGCATTTGACACGATAAATCACGATATTTTACTTCATAAACTAGATCACTATGGCATACGAGGCACAGCATACTCATGGTTTCAGAGCTATCTGCAAAATAGACAGCAATATGTTGAATTCAATAGTACCAAATATAATTTAACGGAAGTGACGTGTGGGGTGCCCCATTATATTACTGGACCGATAATTTTCTTAATTTACGTTAACGATACCTCCACGAATCCTCCACAAAATTCTTAGGACTCCATATAGATGAAAACCTGACATGTGCCTTCTCTTTGTTCTAAAATGGTGAATGCCATAATAATATTATACCAATATCAATATCAATAAAGTTAAACACTTCTTTCCTGGTAGCGCACTTAAAACATGTTATGCTCTAATACAAAGCCATCTTCGGGGATATATAAATATAGAAGCCACTCATAACTTATTTTTTTTTTTTAAAGAAAATATACTCAAAATCAATGATATCCACAAAGTCCAAGCTGCTGTTTCCGTGCATGATTGGTATTATATGGTCTTACTACAATCATTCACCGACATGTTTACCAAACGCACAACCGGACAGACACCCGGCAAAGGCAGCCACTAGTTTTTTAAACCACCAAGAACATCTCGGTCCTAACAACTACCATTCATTCTTATCCAGCTATATGGAAGAACTTAGATAACGAATTAACATCATACCAAACCAGACACACATTAAAACGGCGTTTACATGACGAGTGTGTTAAATTGTTTAGTATTCTGCAACCATTAAGTGCAACACTCGAAGGTGTCCCGGTGTGTGGTCAGCTCGGCTCAATAGAATGACCTCCCCTACATCGCAATCCACAACGTCACTCAGAACATTCCTATTCGACTTTCAAGTAACATATATTGCCACTAACTGAGACAAACCATCGAGTAGCCCATAAGCGATTTATCTACATGTATACACACCATGCATATAATCCATCTAAACGCAACCATTATGTGATATATAATTAAATAGCTGTGTATTGTACAAAAAAAATCTTGACCGCCTATCATAACATATATTCATATTTAAGGGGGCGACGGTAAGACAGTCTAGTCTGACTATGCCACCCCCTCGAATATACAATATAATATCTATAAAATGAAGACCCCCGCCTGGTGTAAGACAGTCGCCACCCAGCAGGGAACTGCATGAAGCAATTCGACTTGTCAGTGACCATCGAGCAGAAAATGTGACTATGGTACCACCGACACACGAGGATGGAGATTGTATGATTACACCATGAGACAGCCAGGCTACACAGCCCCAACTGACTCTGAGATGAACGCTAGCCGAGTGCAGCCCGCTGAAGGTGAGGATATGATCCCGCCGACTGACTACTGCCCACCCGACAGAGGCAGTTTGATTGATTGTTTATTGGTGATATAATGCAATAATTATGTTTATAACAACTACAATACAAGAGTATAATATTATATCACCAGCGGATGTCATAGTCTCGATGACTGTCTTCCCGACAACCCCTGGCGCAAATTTGGTGATCAAGGCCTGATTATATAATCAATATAAAATATAATATATATAAAAAACAAGTTGGAAATTTAAAGTTGGTCCATACCTAAGCTCTTTTCTTGAATGAGTAATTGGTAATTGCAGGATGAGAGGATGATGGGATATAAAGGTGAATCGATTACTTTAATCACAAGATATGGGTCTTACATAGTATCATTCATGTGAGGCACTGGTGTTTCTACAATTAGTACATCTGGGGTTATCGGAATTTGCTATCAGTTGATAATGGCAGATAGCCTTTTTAATTTATTCAGCTTTGAATGCAGATTTGCTCCAGATATGTTTCGCATTACAACTGACATCTGACCAAATGTTGATGAAAGACAGGCTGGTTGTTCAGAGCTAAATGCTGTTTTCGGAGTATGTGATATTAATTGACAATATTGTCTAGTTTTGTGTTTTGACGTTTCCAAAGAATTAATAAATGATGTTGGTAGTCATTCATAGTGCCAATCATGCACGATGAGCGATACACGTACACGATATAATTAATCGAATTTCAAAATGTGTTGAGATGTAAAGAGTGGGTCGGTGTGACTATTGTATCTTTTCCTACATATGACTCTCGTTGTCCGCTTTTGTAAGGTGATTATTCTGCCTGTATTTTTCGAATGGCCCCATATTTTGATTGCATATAGCAAGTGACTGTGAATTAACGCTAAGTACAACGATTTTAAAGATTTAGTTGTTGGTAGATATTTCACCCTATTCAAACAGCATATGACCTTGGAAATGTTTATAGTCTCATTGGCTCATTCAATCGGCTAGTCACGCCTCTCCAGTGTTTCAGGTTAAATTTGTGTTATATGTTGTATTGCTCGTCTGATATTTGCAGTATTGATTTTTGTTTTTTCACGTATGATGTTTCTGTTCTCGCAGGTCTCTTTTGCTTGTCGTGCTGACTGTTGACTGTTGACTCCTGTATTGTTCAGACTTCGCTCACTGTGGCGAGGAAACGAGAGGCAGCTGTATGCAGTGGTTAAATGTGTCATCGCTTCAGCTATGTACCAGTGTCTAGCCGGACCAGAAGTTTAAGGGTAGTCGACGGTGGCTACTGGGCTAGTTGTCAAATTGTTTTCTTTTCGTATCGCAATTCAAAACAAAAAACAACGTATCGCTCACAAGAATGATGACTCACCAAGTTCCAATGATGCTGTGGTATTCATTCAGTACTTGATTCTTGGCTTTGGCCCATATGCGAAAAGACCTTCTATCTTTGTCATTGATAAAACGCTGCAAAGCATTGCTGGACAATTGAAATATATCAAACCAATCAGGACTGGTCCAATAAATAGCTCTATCTCTTGATTGAATGGCCAAGAAAGTTCAAGCGGATGCTCTGCTGCAATTAACAATTATTGCATAAACACCATTATTGGTTACTCCTCACAAGACATTTAGTAGCAGAGCTGTGTTGTTGACCCGCGATATAGCTGGTTCTTTGGAATAAGAAATATTGGCGGCGTTGGCACCTCAGGGAGTTACAGAAGTCAGTCGAGTTACAAAAAATATTGATGGTATTCGAGTTCCTCTGAATAGTAATCTTCTGTCCTTCATTCGGTCCGAATATCCACCGACATTGAAGGTTGGGTATATGAAGGTATATATAAGAAGGCCTACCTATGTACGAAATCCATTACGATGTTTTAAATGCCAGGGCAATGACCATGACCAGGAACATTGTAAAGTTAAGAAACCATTTGTGCACGACGTTCTGTTTATGGTGATGATTGTAAGGATTGTACAAATTCTAAACATTTTTAGACTTGACAAGGTTCACATGTTGCAATGGATACTTCATGTCCCATATGGGACTACGGATTCAAGATACAAAGACGTAAGGCTGAAAAACATTTATCGTATATAGATGCTAAGAAAAAAGTTGGTACCTGACCATCAATTGCTCAAGTCACATACTCAATGATCTAAAATTTCACAAGGACCAGGTTATTGGAAATTTAATGATTCTTTATTGAAATATAAGAAATTCGTGGGTGTTTTATAGATTTTCGGAATAGTTTCTCTCCCATCAGTCAATCTATAGACATATGGTTGGGTACAACTAAAGATAAAATAAAAAGGTTTGCATATCTTATTCAAAGAAAAAATCCAAAGTTAATAGAATAGCCGTTATGGAATGTGGAAACTATTATAGGTACCTTTTAAGTCAAGATATTTTAGACTCAGGAACATATATATCAGAAATATTAACAGTTAAAGGTCAACTTAAAAAACTAGATCAAAATGTTATGGAAGGCTAAAAAATCAGCTGGAGCCCAAGTGCTAGATGAAAACAAAACGACTGAAACATATTTTTTAATGAAATAAGGCTCAACTAGTGCCAATTTTTTTTCTTCAAATTACTCGATGAACATGACATTTATGGCACTAACGACGCGATTCTTAATCATGCTCAAGATTTTTATAAAAAAAAATATAGCAGAAGTCGAGTCAGACTAAAGAATGAATTTTGAAAGGTGTACCACGCATTCCGGACCTGTCAGGGACGTGTCACTTTAGACGAAATGAAATATTCCCTAAAAATATGCAATCTGGTAAAGCCCCTGGCTCTGATGGTCTCACAAGTGACTTTTACTTGACATTTTTCGATAACATAAGACCGAAATTACTCATTCGATACAACAAACTATATTTATCTGGTTCGTTATCGCCATTACAGTGTTCTGGTCTAAAGACGTTAATGCCTATTGGAACCAGTGAAAGTAGGTGACAAAACAATTTACATCATGTGCCCATTACTTGCATTAGTGTGGCAAAATTCAACAAATATCAGTTCCTGTTATCACTAATATTGACAATGATACAGCATAAAACTTACCACAAAAGTCTTTTACATTGAACTCTCAAGATCCTTCAAAATCAGTAGATACAGAACAATATTTCTATGTCTAGGAAACAGGAAATAGAACATCACAACTGAAAATAAATACCACGGTCATAAAGTACATTATTCAAAGCAGGATACACCATAGGTGATCTGCTTAGAATCGCCTCATCATGAGTCGATAACGTGACAAAAAGTATCTCATTTTCAGCACATTATCGACTTAAAATGAGCAGATTATCTACCTAAAAGAAGTTCTTTATAAGCAGATGTGCGGGGTTTCGGGAAAACAGGCTGTAATTTGTTGACTATAATGACGTAGTTCGAGATTAATGATGCGTGTGTTATAAATGAGCTCTTGTATTTCATAATACTTATTGGATCATAGAAGGGTGCTGTTGTGATGTAAAGTGAACTGCAGACTATTTGACATCTCCCTAAGGGCAGTTCACTACTCACTAATACAGGGATATGGAGAATTGACTTCTCCCAATTGCGCGAAGTGAGTTCTCCCAATTGCGCGAAGTGAGTTCTCCAAATGTGAAACATCTAAGCTGGTCCCTGATTCATGAAATATGTTATGAAGAAAGAGTATTTGCCTCATTTATGTGCGAAAATAGCTGGAAAATGCAGCCTGTAAACCCGAAAATCCGCACATTATCTTCTTAGAATAAATTTGTTTAGGTAGATAATCTGCTTATAATCGCCTCATTTTGAGTCGATAATGTGCTCAAAATGGAAGCGGTTTAGTCACATTATCGACTCCCGAGGCCACTCTAAACATACTTTGTGCGGACAATGACACAACTAAGTCAACGCACAACTTTGTGATATGTATTTTCACTGTGGCCCGCGCCATAAAACTAAATAACGAGTATGAGTCCATTATCTGCTTATTTCATAACCAAATAATCACATTATGTATCTATTTCTCATTAGATGACAATTTATGTGCGTATTTCCGCTAGGATATGTTGAGACAATTAAGATAGAGATAGAAGGGAGAGAATATTATTATTGTTAAAGACTTTAAACATTAATTTAATTCGCGACAAGCTTAGGATCGACAGGAAAAGCGGTGAAGGTTATATTCTATAAAAGTTCAAACGGGAAGCAAATTTAACACAAACAATATGCAATCGTTTCGCTTACAACACAAATAAAAGACATGAAGCTAATTTGCAAAGAACGTCACTTGTAACACACATGGGTCGTATATATATATGGAGCAGTATATCTAGAGCCAACATGCATATGCAAGCAAACATGCGATGCAAATACGCACACCGTGTTCATATATCGGCCGTTAATAGACAAAGGAACCACAAGACTCTCTCTATCACACATTATTTGTCGGAAATTCAACAAACACATTGTCATATCAGTATCCCGATCGCCACTCCAGCAATGCACTGTAACACAGAGTCGAGATGCAAAGCTACTAAATGTACACCCATTGTGAGGAATGCTTGGTTGGTTGACTTATGAGGATGTTATTACTGTCGTGCGACAAGTTAGATAATTACGAACCCTGAACCAGGGAATATATACAACGGGAAGGTTCACTCCGCGCATTTGTGGTAATCACCGGAAGTTGTCATGACGCCATTCTGGTAGGATACCCTGGTAGGAACGTACGTCATCGCATCGTTACTTCCTTGTTTACTTTTACTAATAAGTTAAAAGTGTGGGAGTTTGAAAATGATTTACAAATCAAAGTGGCATCCAGGATATTTGTGGGATCAACATATCGCTGAAGTAGAGGAACTAAAGTGGTAATCCATATCCATATATGATATATTCGAATGGATCGAATTGAAAATTCATTTAACTTGTATGTCTACCAGTACTAGGAAACAAACTTACTGGGTGGGATTTCTGTGTCAAATACGACTGTCTTTCATAATTTGACTAATGATTATGTCCATAACATTACCTGAGTCATGTCTCTAATTTAAAAAAAATTGAGATCTATTATTGAAAAAAATTGAGATCTATTATGGGATCAAAGTTCACAACCTTGATCATTTAAATTAATTGCTTAGAATATAACCACAATTTAAACATGTTTTAAAAGCTCCACCAATGGCACCATTCAGTAGGGCTTACATTCCAGATGCCACTTTTATTATGAAACTGGCATACCAGTTGATATGGGAATAATTATGGAGTCTGAGTACAAGTTAATGCCATTTATATTGAGTCCTGCATACATGATATATTTCACTAATCTCGCATACACTATATCATATGTATGTACCATCAATATATGATGAGTTTACATCAATTACAGGGGTTGGTGGGACACATATACATGCTACCAGTATACTGTATTACAAATAAATAGTATGTTACACTTTATAGACTACATTTCATTATGTTTGCAGTGCCATTTTATCAATCTGAAATACTTGATATTTAAAAACATCCACCAAATATCAAATCTTTGGGCCATGATATCATAAACTTCCCTGGTCCTATACCTACCCTGCTACCCACATACAAAAAACCCCTACCGGTAAGACTTACCAGGTAGTAGCAAATATTTCATTTACATTTCATATCCATATTTTGTCCTTATAGTACTTAAATTGTCTGTTGGATAGACTATGTATAGTGAATGGCGGCAGATGTAGGCCTATATATGTAATTATTTGTGTGATATCTATAGATTTTCAATATCAAAATAACAGTTTAAATATTTAAACCTACCTGCAAGTATAAGTTAAGTAAAATCGCACATATAATATATAGGCCTACCCGCCTACTCTTAAATATAGTCTATGGTATGGGGAAACAATAATTTTAAAGTTCTGTTATTAGCATACAACACTATATAATATTGTGTCATTTTCAGCAAAGGGTGTGGTACCGGTACTTACAATGTGATAGACATTTGTCATGCAATCATGATTAATTTACCTTATGGTGTCAATCATTATGAGGTGCCATGGAGATACAATCATCCTCTATGTTTTCCAGAAATAACCGATGACATTATGTTCTTATATCCATGGCTACACTACATGCCTACTGCTATGTAATATATTGGCAAACATAACTTACACTACCTAGTATTTATTCAAGAATTTATAAATTATAGCATCTCTGGGTCATGCATATCATTAATATTAAATATGATGAGTTTATTTGGGAAATTTTGATGTAGTTATAAAAAATATATTGCGTTGATGTGTGTGAAAATTTCAATCTTTGTTAAATATTAAAATAAAAAAGAAGCATATGTAGCCTAAATTTCCCAAATTATCATTCTCTGAGTTCTCATATACCATGAACGCAAGGACTAAGCAAGGCTCAACATGAGTAAAATACATTTATATATAGCCTTAAATGTTTGAACACTCACTAATTAATTAATCTTTCTTCAGAACAAAAAAAAAATCACATGTAGCCTATTTATAAATCTATAAACCTAGTACATAATTAAATATTTGATATTATCAGAATTCTTGTTTTAATGGGTAATGCTTGAAATGACTAAGTATTTGATTCCAAATATTAAATTATTAATGTATCAATGACTAAGGGAGTAAGGGTGTGGCTAGTACAGCCCAATTCATGTACATTACCACACAGCAACTACTTGAACTAGCATTGATGTTATTGACTTGAGAAGCCTCAGAATTGTATAAAATCTCACAGGGCTCCACGGTCCACCCACACTTTGATTTTGACACTTTTGATTCTTCATAGCGCCAGAGCCAACACGCATGGAATTATTCTGTAATGTTTCCAAATGAATTTTATTTTAAGTTTATGTTTCAATATTTGGTACGCCGGCATTTTAATTTAAAATTGGCATCATCACAGTTATGAATTGAATGATCTCAGCCAAAATTTCGACATTGAATAACAAACGAAAATTGGCAAGAAAGACAGCGTAATTTGGTTGAAATAAATACTCATTTGCTTTAAAATATATTTTTGTTATGTTGGTGGATTAAAGTATGATATATAGTCACAAATGTTGCTTTTTGTCTGATTGTTTATTCTTTTATATGCCTACTATTTCGATTTTGTTTACACACAAGGCGAATAGCGCTGCGGTAACCAATGACTCCATTCGCTCTTCTATCCTACCAGAATGGCGGATGCTGGCGACGTCATGCATTACGTTGAGCCAATAGGAAGTGAACCTTCCCGTTGTATATATTCCCTGCCCTGAACCCACTGCGACAAAAATAATCAATACCATGTATTTGTTGAATTTTATGAAGGAACGCTCTTTATATTTGAGAAACAATTGGAGAAAAACAAAACGATCTTTATGTATTGTACAAACACTGGCCACTTCTTTGCACCCTCGTGGGAAAACTCGCTAAGTGCTGTCTCCGCGAAGCACTTGTCTATGCTTTATATATTCTCTTCCTCCATAAATCAGGTCGGACACGTAGCTTGTTTTGTTTACTGTAGCCCGATTGAGCTACGTTTTTAATGTGATCTACACACCTCCATTGATTACCGCTATACCACAAAACAGAAGCTCATTTCGAATTTTCGGTCATTAGTCTTGTGTACCACTATTACGTCTTGAAAGAAGCAAAAAAACCACGACATCTCACCACGGTTTAGGCGCAATTAACGATGTTATAATTAAGACCTGTAAGACCTGTTAGCTTTTGGTAGTCAGTTTCCCAAAAATATAAGATTTTGTCATAAAAAGTAGGGAAATACCCATTTGTTTTTGCAGGTTATTTCAGGTCAAGAACGTCCAGTTTATGTTACTTACCTGATTGTATAAAGCGAACAGCTTCACTAGGAGACGACTGTTTGTGAAATGGATTGCGAACGCCATTAAGAGAAGACGAGGAAGCACGAGTGGCCGCAAACAATGAGAAATCTAAATCGACAGGAAATCGTGCGCCGAGTTGGATTGGATGGGATTATTGCAAACTGCATGACATTGACGCGTCTGAAGTGTTGCTGATAATCCCATGTAGTGACCAACGACTAAACTAACAATATAAAACTTCAGAATTTGCTCGAGAAATGTTACTTGTGGCCTGATCTATTATATAGTATAACATAATGTTACAAGATCCTCCCGCCGTCTGATTCTTGTTGCATGGCAGTATGGTCAAAATAGAAGGAGATTTTGTGGCATACTGCCTACTTTCAGGAATAGCAGTCTCAACAGATAATTAAATGTTATCAGTGGTTTGACTAAGCCCACAAGAAATCCACACATATGCGGGGGAAACACCGCCGGCTATATTCGCGAAGAAACAATGACGAACCGTCCACCAAAGGAGACTATAAATGAAGCCATATCGAGGGTTAATTGTCATACTTTGGTGGGCGCATCGCATTTGTTCTTCGTGAATGTAGTCTATATATAGTATATAGTTCCACTACATATATTTGTGGATCTCAAGTACGAGAATGACATTGGACTCCAGCCTGCGTGTCAGGTTTTTTGTAGGCACAATATTGCAATCATAGCAAATAATGGGTTAATAGCGGTACTTTGTGTGGCCGCGGCTCCCATTCGTGCGTTGGTGGGCTTTCACGATGAATCACACTGTCTTGGTCACTAAAATCATACATAGTCACCACAGAGGCCATCGCACTTGCCCGGGCGATGTTTCGTCACACCGGTTATGAGCGATAGAGAATACTCGGAAGGTCACCTTCGTTGCAGAACATTAAAACAAAATATGCTTTTGAAATCATTCTGATCGCAATATTTGGGATGCTCGAAAGTGGCGTTGTTGATAAATGTATCTTTTAAATTATGTTCATGCTAGTAATAATATAATCAATATGACAATGTCTTAATTCATTCTCATTAAATGGTCGTCCATTCGGGTGACACCTTTATCAATTGCATAAACACGACGTAACACTCACCTGTCATCGGAAACGACCTCAACTCAGATTCACTTGGAAAATACGGTCACACCATCAAATGTCACTTTCTGCTACTTCTACAATGTGTAAATAACCGTGATGTATGCATATTCACGTCCAACTCACCAACTATAGTGACTGACGAAATAACCTTCACTATTTCATGCATGTTTACTCTGCAAAATTTCGTTTAAATATTCCAGTTGTGATACAAGAGCTTTTGTTTAGCAAACCCATATCATAAATACACCAGCCTCATTACTTCACAAACAAAATCTTATAAAACCTGCAGACAGAGCAGCCGGTGAGTCCATTATCAAACAGACGATCCCGGCTCTAAACGTTATAGATTCATACATTAAAGAGTTGCAGATTGTTGGGGATGCAGAGGCGGAAAAATTCATAGAAATGTTCAGGGAGGCCAAGCGCGGGATGATATCAGATCTGGTGACTATGTACCGCAATAAAACAGCACATAATAGACACTCAGGAACAATTTGATATCGATTGGTCAAGTGAACAGGGTGAGTACAGTCTGGTTTATCGAGTTATTCGCAGCAACACACTAGTGCTATGTTTTTGAGGAAAATATATAAAAATATTCAAGTGGTCAACATTTTATTTATAAATAAATGTTAATGTCTCACTTTCTTGAATGCCGTTCTTTTCCTTTTGGGGAAACACTGTCTTCTCTTTAAGCCATCATCAATATGCTCAACACTCTGTTTTCCTTTGGCGTGCTCTTTTGCTCTCTGTGGTTGGCCCCGGACATTATTCGCCGGGTTCTTCACCGTCCCATGATTATTAAAGCCATATAAGTTCGGTCCTCCTGATAGTTCTTGGCAGGTCGACTATTACTGTGATTCCGAGTCAGAATTTCTAGACCGAGGAGCATAGGGATAAAACAATCGTCAATATTATATATATATAGGAAGCATGAACTCGTGATTTTGTTTGAAGTAATGAGGCTGGTGTATTTATGATATAGGTTAGACCTGTCCCTGTACTATGCCCTGATACAACATTTAAATTTCTGTCACATTCACTGTCAATATTATCAGAACAGTTTCCACCAGAAATAGTTTGTTTTAGAACCTTTTCAAATGTAGTCTTTATGAACGAAACTCTGTGTTATGTGAAAAAGTTATCATATAGTTTAGATTCATCTGGCATTTTTAGCAAGAGATGATTTCGCACTTTTAAGCATATTTCGTTCCAAACGCTAGATGAAAACTGGTCATCTATCTGAATATTTACGCTCGACTCAGGCACAATGTGCAAAACAGTCGTGATGATACTTATTAATGCTCTTGCGTCGTAGTTCACACGCAAACGACGACCGAGAACCTGGTTGTGGTCAAAAAACGTTATTAGGTTTCCATCACTTGGACATCTAGTTTGCTCTACTGTTTGGGCCTTTATCCATTCGTTAATGTACGTATATGAGCTTGACGGATGAAGTATACCATTGCTGTTGCACAGTCTTGATGGATGTAATAAAATAGGCAAAAATAGTTTCCTGGAATGAAAACGGTCCAATATATTTAAGATCCCGGATATAATGTATCTGTTCAATTTCTATACATAGAGCATTCACTTGTTTTAAGGTTAAGAACATCAGACCCTGAGAAACCTTTCAGAAACGAATATAGTACACAATTTTGATTCTCAAACCAATCAATGGGTTTAAAAGTAGATCGGTTTTCATATTAAATTAGAGATCTATGTTCTTTATATATATAACATCCCGCGATTCACCTAACGCTTCAGCAATCTGTTTGAGCTGATGCTGGTTTAAAACATGTTTAACACCAATAAGAATCGCGTCTATTTGTTCATTACAGCAACTCAATTGTTTCTCTGTCTTCTCTATCATCTTCGTCTTGTGTTTATTATTTGTATCCTCAGCGTGCAGGTGGAGAATGTGTCTCAGCATGAAAATATGTGATGAACTGCCCATCACATCCAGAAATGTGTTAGATTGATTCATGCTGTTGTGTAGCTGTCCTGAGTTCTCAGAGTTTATTCTGCCACCAAGATCACTGCATAGTGACACATGTCTTAAAACTTAATTTGCTGACTTACAATTGTATTGTTGAAACCAGTATACCAAAGAGAGAATTGTGTGCGGTAATTTTGATAGTGGGTGACACGTTTTTACTGGCAGATCAGATGCATTAAGGTCGCTGATTCTCATTTTTAGATTTCCAGCCTTCGCCAGCTATATGTGTTCTGGTGTTTCTGGGAATAGCATGCCATTATTTGGAGAGAATAATTCTGGAATTCTTCTATTACCATGGCGAACAAGAAGCTACGGCATATCTGAAATGGTGAAAGTAGGCTGGAATTTAAAACTCTTCGGTAGGTCGATGTGATCCCGCTATCTCTGCTCTCATCAGAAACTTAGCACCATAAACAATTCCACGGGGACATGTACAGGTCAGCCAGCCTCCTGAAGTATGAGACAGAGAAATAATAAATAACAATGTGACTTAGAGATAGTCCCACAAAGAGCTGGATTTAGTGCACAGTAGCCCCTTAACTGAATAAACTCTCAAATAGCCATAACACATATTCAAGCAAACTTTAGTCTGGGTCAATCAGGCTTGGCCAATGAGAAGACAATGCAGTTGCCTTGAAGGAAAAAGTCCAAATTTGCAAACATGGATTTGTTATACTACTACAGATAATTTTGTTCCATATTGATAAAAATAGTAATGTCACTAGTCACTGGGAAATTATTTCATTTTTTTTCAATGTAATTGACGTCCAGTTGTTAGAAACAGTTTATTCTTTCTCCACCTCCTGAGTTATAGGTACCTATTCTGAGACATTGTCATCATTATCCTGTAACAAAGTTTACTAAATAAGGTATTGTCTGAACTATATCAATGTAATAGACAGGAAAGTTATGCAATGCAATTTAACAGAGACTATTGAACATTTCACATGACTGAATGATATATGCTTGTGGAATGGTATGAATGCATATAATTTAAGGATTTAAATTAATCCTTTCTATATTAAGTACTCGTTTATGAGTAGTTCCCCTTGGAAATCGTAAGTTGTTTGTTGAACTTATTATCAGAATATTTCCCACCAATGAATAATTCTTTCTTTTGTATTATCTGTTTTCTATCTGTCATCAGCTTTTATTACCTGAACACCCCTCCAAATGAATATATTATATTGTATTACCGAGTGAGAGAATCCATTTAGTATAGAAATGGTTAACCATACATATGAAAACATGAATGGCTTATACTACTGCTCAGATAAGGCTGTGCTCACAAGCTATTTATTGGCTACAGGAAGAACCCTGTGTTAGTGATGACATTTATTACCATGTATCATCAGTTAGTTAAACCTACAATATATCTCAAGACCACACACTGTTTTATTGACATATTAAGGCATTCTAACTCCTACTTTGCTGTAACCTGAACATAAATTAAAGTGTTAACAATCAATGTGTGTTCATATAAACAAGCATCACAGTCAAGTTTTTGTTTACAAAATTATGACGAATTTGATTGATCCAATATAGAGGCAGCCATGTGCTCTAATGGATTTCGGAAATTGGATGAGGGATGTGGCCTGTATGGTGTGCCAAAGGATTTAGTCATGCAAATAGTTAAATCCAAGATGGCCACTGGCATCCATGTTTTTCGATGCATTTCGGAAAAAAAATCATTGGCTCCCATCTATAAGTCACCCTGAAGATCCATAAACAGTTTGGTGGTGATTGGATGAGGGGTGTGGCCTGTAGGGTGTGCCAATAAATTTAGTCATGCAAAGAGTACAATTCAAGATGGCTGGCTGCTGACAGCCATGTTTTTCAAAATTACAAAATGGCTGCCATCCATGGCTCCCATCTAAACGCCACCACAAAGTTCCATTTCAAGTTTTGTGATGATCGGACGAGGGATGCGGCCTGTAGGGTGAGCCAAATGAAATTGTCGCAATGACTGTATATCGAAGTTTCAAACAGTGTATGATGTTCCACCATCAAAAGTGATAATAGCCTCTGAACTGAGTCAGCTGCGATATTCCCATTATTATTTTCCACTGTAAAATGGCAATAATGTCAACAGCCCAGCACACGACGTCATAATTTCAATTAGCAGCTTATACAGAGGTTAAAATATTGAATACATGAATCAACTTAATTTTTTTCCCACTTAATATTTGTAGTCTCATGTGACAAAGCTACATAATACAGTATTTGTTTATTACAGCATATATCATAAGGAAATTGAGAAATTTTATAATGTGTGGATTGCATTCACAGTGCATAGGTATATATATATTTAAGTCAGACAAAATGCAACTGAATTTTCTGTATCAAACAATAATATCTTTATGTCAAGCATTGAGGTGAGGCTATACTTCAAGCGCATAAATATGGTAAATGAAGTGCATATACATAAATTTCTCATAAGAAAGAAAATGATGGTTCAGTTTATATAGTCATAAATCAACTTGCCTGAACCACCCCATATATTCTCAAATATTTTGTTCAGACCAGTTCTATCTGAGACCTTCTGTAGCTTCACTGTTCTCCCGTTTGGTTCCTCGGCGATCGACTTTCATCTTCTTGCAAATCTCTTGAATTTCGTGAGCCTAAAATGCATATTATCATGACAAGTCAAAGAGAGTAATAAGGATTCTAAGGAAACATTGCTGGACCTAGAATTTTGACCGATGAATAAAACAGATCATATTAATATATATAGCTGTGACACTGATGCACTGTATTCTTCTGAAATATCATGCATTATCTACCATTTCCTATGGAATTAATTGATAAAATTGTTGATAACGAATTGGCAATAACATATCTGTATCATTACTACATTTGCGATACAAGGCGCACATGGAGTCCTTAACTGTTCAAAATGAAGGAATGAACTGACATCACATGCAGTTGTGTGCAAAATCAAAACAACATTCCAACATATATTCTATCTCACTATAAACAAAAAGTACATCATATGACTGCCTCCGAAAGTGGCTAATATAGTACAACATATCAGTTAGTAATTACTATATATGTATTCAATTTCCATTAAACATATGCAATTGCAGTTGGGAGAATTTAGCAAATCAAGCTAATCGAGTGAGACAGATACACTTGCAGGTTGGGATATTTGCTCTATAAAGCACAAATCCAATTATTTGGCTTTAAAAACCCCAGTAGCATTCTACTATAATCTAGCGAACCACGATCACAACAAGCTGTCATATATATCATTGACATTATTAATTGTGACCCAAAGTGCATAAGCAGACTTCAAGTCGGAAAAACATGTTAGATCAACTGGATATACACCCTCCAAACACTGACCCCACTTGGCTTGAACAGCTTCGTCACTATATGACCATGAAAACGGCCCTCTTCACAGCACGCGAATCAGTACAAACACATTGTGTATATAAAACATTTAACAACTAGTTTGAATGTCATGCTCCACGTGTAGCTTTTTTTACCGATGTGAAGTTATGAAGTACCACATATATGAGATGTATTAGCCCAAGCACCCCCCCCCCCCCACAGAAACAAACAAATTCACCAGTGGGGGACGAGTGTCGTGTCATCAGTGGAAACGCTCCGTCTGTGGCGATACAGAAATTTTGGATGTATTTATATTGTGATATAATCTGTATCTACATCAGAAATCCATGCATCATAAAACAGGGAAAGTATAATATTGAAACAAGCAGTTGCCAACAGGAGCATCCACTGCCAAGTTGTCAATTGGCATATTAAAAGTATGTAAAAATAAAATTGAAATTAGTTGATATTAGTTGGATATTGGTTAATATTTTTTGTATTTCCTGCTTATAATTTAAATTGCAACACCAGAACAATGCTTATCAAAGGTCCGTAAATATGGTAACATTATATGGGCGGGCTTAGTTTGCGAACTTGTTTCAGATTCTCCTCTTGTGAACTAATATACAAAATATCTTTGACAACCGTTGATAATTGTTCAAAATAACCACCAGGACAACTTTCGGTACGAAGACAGATGGGCAGAAACAATTATCAATCCACTGCTCCCGAAATATTTTCTGGCAGGAGATAATAAAAATAATGATCAAATACCTTCAGCTAACTGCCCAAAGACAAGACGGCCATATCTATCAACTCAATTGTTTCTCTGTCTTCTCTATCATCTTCGTCTTATGTTTATTATTTGTATCCTCAGTGTGCAGGTGGAGAATGTGTCTCAGCATGAAAATATGTGATGAACTGCCCATCACATCCAGAAATGTGTTAGATTGATTCATGCTGTTGTGTAGCTGTTCTGAGTTCTCAGAGTTTATTCTGCCACCAAGATCACTGCATAGTGACCCATGTCTTACAACTTAATTTGCTGACTTACAATTGTATTGTTGACACCAGTCTACCAAAGAGAGAATTGTGTGCGGTAATTTTGATAGTGGGTGACACGTTTTTACTGGCAGATCAGATGCATTAAGGTCGCTGATTCTCATTTTTAGATTTCCAGCCTTCGCCAGCTATATGTTTTCTAGTGTTTCTGGGAATAGCATGCCATTATTTGGAGAGAATAATTCTTCTATTACCATGGCGAACAAGAAGCTACGGCATATCAGAAATGGTGAAAGTAGGCTGGAATTTAAAACTCTTCGGTAGGTCGATGTGATCCCGCCGCTCTCTCTCTGCTCTCATCAGAAACTTAGCACCATAAACAATTCCATGGGGACATGTACAGGTCAGCCAGCCTCCTGAAGTATGAGACAGAGAAATAATAAATAACAATGTGACTTAGAGATAGTCCCACAAAAAGCTGGATTTAGTGCACAGTAGCCTCTTAACTGAATAAACTCTCAAATAGCCATAACACATATTCAAGCAAACTTTAGTCTGGGTCAATCAGGCGTGGCCAATAAGAAGACAATGCAGTTGCATTGAAGGAAAAAGTCCAAATTTGCAAACATGGATTTGTTATACTACTACTGACAATTTTGTTCCATGTTGATACAAATAGTAATGTCACTAGTCACTGGGAAATTATTTCATTTTTTTCAATGTAATTGACGCCCAGTTGTTAGAAACAGTTTATTCTTTCTCCACCTCCTGAGTTATAGGTACCTATTCTGAGACATTGTCATCATTATCCTGGAACAAAATTTACTAAATAAGGTATTGTCTGAACTATATCAATGTAATAGACAGGAAAGTTATGCAATGTAATTTAACAGAGACTATTGAACATTTCACACGAATGAATGATATATGCTTGTGGAATGGTATGAATGCATATAATTTAAGGATTTAAATTAATCCTTTCTATATTAAGTACTCATATATGAGTAGTCCCCCTTGGAAATCGTAAGTTGTTTGTTGAACTTATTATCAGAATATTTCCCACCAATGAATAATGACCCAGCAAACATGTAGGCGCCGGAACGGTGCCTGATGGGTACCGGTTTGTGCCGGTTGGTGCCGTACCGATATACCGATGCCGGACCGGCACCAAACCGGTACCAAATTACCAATACTTTTCCTGAGCCGAATACCCGGCACCAGATCGGTACTAATCTGATACCGAGAAACATAAAATATTATATTTTATTGCAAATTGAGTTATGAAAAATAACCAATTTCAATTATGTCACCTTCAAGTTCTGGTATCTGATCAATACTGTGTAAAAAAAAAAGCATCTGAATAACGGTGCCGTACAGATGCCGGAAATTCGGCACTCAGCCGACACGTCCAAGAGTTTATACATATGAGTTGTGAACTTTAGCCAATTTATTGTAATAATGTCTCAATAGTACATCAACATTTTTTAACAATGATATTCGGTGCAATTAAATGATGCAAATTATCAAAACCGACCTTTGATAATTCAGCACACCGTGCCGTTATAGTGCCGTATGCAAGGCACCGATCCGGTGACAAAATCTCGGCGCCTGACCGGCATCGGATTTTCAATGCAGTGCAGTCATTAATTAACAAAAGTAATGAAATGCTTACCACTGCATGAGTATACTTGCATGTCCTTATAACATGTTAACTGCTCACTACGAGTTATCTCAATCTCATACCGTTTGCATGTAATTGAATGGGCATTGGCAGAGTTGTTTTCAGTCTTTATGTATTGTTTTTTCGACAACGGCCGGCACCGAAAATACGATACTGAGACGGCACTGTAATAAAATTTCTTGCCGGTTTCACACCGAATATCCGGTGACGGTACGGCACCGAAAATACGATACTGAGACGGCACCGTATATCCGGTGACGGTACGGCACTGTAATTAGGCACCGGTTCGACACTGAATATCCGGCGACAGAACGGCACTGTACTTATCATTATTAAGATGGTATCATGACACCAATCATTCTGATTGACATGATAGCCTCTGAATGGGAACACAGTATAGTTGTCAACTGTTGATTGAACTTCATGAAAACGCGTTTTGTGTGGCTCGAAATTGTGAAATTAGAATCTGTGTCCGTCTGAACTTCATCTACCACTCAATATTTACTTGATCGACTGCCTGCACGATACCATGCTCAATGAGAACTTAATACATATTTAATTCATTCTGGTCCCGTTCTGTTTTATTACGGTTAACAAAATATTTCAATGAGATAAAATCCTCAAAATTATTTGCGGGCGTGTTCGACTTGATTTTCGGCACGAAAGTACCAACCTATAGTATGTCAAATGCCAGGCCTATATCACTGATGCACTTGGGATGAGGGCGTATTTTGGTCAAATTTTGATAAAAATGGGAAATCGCATGCCTGAAAGTTCAAACCACACAGTTGGATGAAAATATCAGCGCAAAAATAGGTTGAAATTGTTCTGATAATTTTATAATTACAATTGCGCTCCAAAATACACCTATATCAATATCCGCTTTTGAATTTTACCCGGTATCGAAATAGGTCGATAAATAAATGAACTGCCTAGATTCTGTACGAGCATTATGTCCCAGAAAGACGCATTGAAGTATTAAAAAATACAACTTAATTTAACACGATATATGTGTCCAAAAAAACAACAACAGCCATTTTAATAACAGCATGGAACAGAAAAGAGCATTCCGAGTTAAAGTGCATGTATTCCTGATTATGGTAAAACTAAAGAGCGTTGCTTTTACTTCTATGCGCACAGTTCAAAACAGCTGGAAAATGGCTTAACACGGAAAATATTTATGAGAGTACATGAAGCCCACCGGTATATAATAATTCCGTGTATCAATTTGTCAACTTACACAATTTGAAAGCTCGACCGACCCATGCATGTCCTTTTAGAAGTGTTAGTATGTACTCACTGTGAAACATAATTATATAGGTTATTTGTTCGATTATGTGAAAGGTACTTTCAGTGAGGCAATCGCTATATAGAACAGCATTGTTCTGCATTTTGGTGACATGAATATAATTATTCCAATGAAATTGTCCGAGATTCTGAATCCAGTATAAAAATTAATTGAGCGCGTTAAAATTCTAACTATATATACAGCATGTGAAGTATAGGCCTATAAGGACTACCGATATATTTAGGCATCACATTGATAAGACGAATCTAATTGTGTGCGCGGTATACTATTCTAATTATATTTAGGGATCGCAGCTGGGATGGGCCTATAGTATTTTTTTTTTATTTGGCATTGGCAATTTTATATAAATGCGAGTATTTTCAATGTTAACCGATATCAAATACATCAAAAGACTGGTTAAATTAAAGATGACCTGACACCATATAAAACTACCACCTATATACACGTATATCGAGGCCAACATATTCATTATATAGGGATCTACCATCAAAATAATATCGGGCCCATATGAGCCCATTAGGCCTATATAGTTGGAGCATTTGGTGGCCATAATTATATCGATCTGCAAAAGAGGAAGTTTTCATATCCGTTTTTTTTTTTCACAAATAAATCAAGACAATATATTCCTTAATTTATCTCAGAATGAGATATAATTGAATCGTAAAGATATTTAATTGCAGATATTAAGATAGCTAACCTGCATTTATTAATATGTTTATTCATAAACTTATATATACGATAAAGCCTTGTGCAATTAATATCGATTTTCGGGTCACAATCACCAAGATTAAGATAATTTATAATTCGAAACATATCCACACATGCAATTGTTACCAGTAATTGTTACCAGATCGTGTTTGTTTTTGCATGGAGTTGACTAATTTAGAAAGCTAGTTGTTCTCATGAAATATAATGATTGCATAATCATATGATTGTTATAACAACAGTGAGGGATTTGCAGTGAATTCCTGTTGTATCTTAAATTTACTCAATCGAGGGTTTATGACACTTTCTCACATACTGAGCGCGTCTCCTTGTTTTCGGTATACTTTTATCTGGTTGGTGCGAATGACAGTTCAGAGTGAGTGGTAGTTAGTGGTTTCCCAAGAACGCCATTGGACAGAACAAGCAACGTGCTTCTCACCTAGTAATTATTTTTAGAGATATATAGAGAATCTTAAAGAGACAGTGTCATACACTTTTCAAATTAACAGTGATCGGTTCTTATATTATATTGTTCGCTTCACGTATTGGCCATCATCAACTTCATCTAGACCTATACAATGTAAGTACTTTAATTAAATTATTATCTCCTTGAATTTTTTTCTTATAATATATTATGTTTTGTTATAATTCAAGTTGGAATTCTACAAAAATAAATTTGACATTTTTTGGAAATTTTTGAATATATATATATATACAGGCAATTAACATCTAGCCTGAATTATGAACCCACCAGAAACATTTTCCCCATATTAAAAAGAAGTATATAAAGCTTTTTGATATGTTTTATGGCAACAACTATATGCCTATCACTGTTTATTGAATATAATATATATTTTTTCACAAACTTTTTTTTAAAAATTCTAGTGAAATTTAAAACCGATTAACTTATTCGATTCTTGCCAGGCGTCTTTTACACAAGCTTCATATAAGCTTTTTATTTTCGCCAAAATTTTATACCATCAATAATTCGGTGAACCAAGTAATTATGCTGTATCAGATTTTTTTTTCTCTGACTAAATAAACAAAATTATGGTTAATTGTAAAGTTAACCTCCAAAAAATTGAACCAAACCCTCCTTATGACGAGAGTCGATTGATAGGCCCATACGACTATATAATTATAGAATGACCTGTCTGTCGGCATATTCCGAAATATATAATAATATTATCTATAGTTAAAAAAATAGAATTGTCCAATATAACAAATATTACCCTTTTACTTTTACAGTTTGTTTATCGTCACCGGAGATACGTACCGCATATCGACCAGCAATCACCACACGGGCAAAGGTTTGTGCACATAATTTTAATTCACTCTATAATAATAATATTCTCCAAATGTGGCATTTGAATTTGTTGTAAAGATGTATTCAGGAATTGTGGCCAATTTGTGAAACCTGTTTTTTTATATTAATATTAACACCAATGTATATATGAAGTAAATTAACACGTTTGAAATATATAATGGTCTACACTTATTTTGATTTGATTATTAATTCCACTTAATCTTGCATATACATGTACACTGCCCAAAGAGAAAAAGCATTAGGCCTACACATTTAGACGTCATCAGTTAATATATAGACAGAAGTTCACCTTTAGCTGGTTATAACCTTGATATTTCCATTCACATGGGACAAATAGGCATTTATATATATATAAAGAGCCTTCGTTCACAAATTCATTTAGCGTTCATAAGCAACGTAAACTTGTCTCCGTTACTTGTGGTTTTGATTTCTCTAAAACTTAATAACTTTTTTTTAAAGTAATTAAAAAAAAAAGTAATTATTAGTCAATATGACAATAGCAATTGTGATGGTGGTGCATAATAACTTGCATAGTTGTTCACGATTAAAAATAAATTAAAGGTATTTAGTTCTTTCTAACTTCCCATAAAATGATAAGACGGTATAGATATTAAATTGCTTTTGCCTTATGTCTGCAATATATTTCGAATTTCCATCACATAATTATATGTCACTACTCTGAATTACATGAATTATCCCTTAAAATAAATAATGCCTAATCGATCAGCATTAATATAATTATAACCCCTTCAAGATATCTACCATACGCCCCTGTTAATCAAACAAAAAAACCAATACTACATTTGCTCTCGTCAAGGATCATTTAAGTTCCCTGCTCTCGTTGGCTATTGGAACAGCCAATCAAAACCGCATTGCCAAGGAAGCGATGCCGCCATCTTGTTTAAATTTTTGTTTCATTCACAAATTTTGCTGGACACATTATTGATTATAAACAGTGTTACTAGATTTCTGTTCTAACATGGGTTTGGTAAGATTTTAGAAGCGGTTGAGGTAATACCGTCACTCAATTATTTTTCCCGATAAAGTCTAGTAAAGAATAGGATAGTGTAACTAGATTCATTTGTTTTTGCCGTAACACGAAATTCAGAAACGGTAATTCGGGTAAACACATTATTGATCAGTGGACAGTGCAGGTACATTCAGGCCTTAAGGTTCAACGAGAATCACCGAATCTATTCTCGTGATGATTCTGAAGAAACAAGAAAAAAAATTGTGCTTTTGTTAGAAATGGTTTGTTTTTGAAAATATTTTGCCTATTTTTGGGTCATTTTCACAAAAATGGAAATTATAAAAGGCTAGTGAAATGACACAAGTCTGCAAGATTTACACGATTTTAGAAAGATAGACCATGATATTTTCTCGACTTATGGCTGACATGTCATTGCCATGGAGGTGGGTGGCTATTTCAAGGATGTCTCCTGTGGCTTAACTTTATAAAATGCTCTTTATTTGCTTTGATATCAGGACAAGTTGGGAGTAAATGCTTTTTATTGCAACCATTTTCGGCTTTTCACGAGAGTGCATGACTTCTCGCTAACAATCCGTGTACCGGGGACGGCGGGGTATTTCACCCACCAGATAAATAATAAGAACCTACTAGCATCATACCGGTAACTAAATAATAAGAACCCACCAGCATCATAACTAAATAATAAGAACCTACTAGCATCATACTCATAGCTAAAGAACTACCGTAGTGTTGAAACGATTAGTGAGTTTCAAAGTCGACTACCGGTAGTCGAGGCCCAAAAGTTGCGTTGCGTCGACTAGTCTGTACCGTACCTGATATCAAAACTTTCAAATATAACATGGTACAGAAATTTTTTCGTAAATGGCGAACACTGATGACTGATGCAATGAAGGTCTACATGTAGTGCGTAGCGCAATTCCCTGCATAGACACCAATTTATTTAGGAAATACAGTAAACATCTTGATACATGTACCTGTATTTATCCAACATACTGAATGCAATTATATAATTACCGGTACGTGCGATCAGACAGATTCGTAGGTTGGTGTCACCCTACGCCGTTTCACTCCATGACGTAAAACCCCGTGGCGTTCTGACATTTTTACTGTGCCGCGTTTTTGCTATGTTTATCTTATGTGTTGTTTTCGATTATTTGTTTGTCGCCGATATCGCCATTTGTCGGGATTCCCTGTTTCTATGCGAGATCAATTGAAGTATACACAGTGTCAAAGCCGTCCAATAAACGATAAAGCCACGTCAATCATTGCTATCATGTCGCAGTGATGTCTTTTGATGATGAGTGAGATATTGTGTGGTCAAATTCATTCTTTCAATTTATAGTCGTGTTGCCGTGTGTGTCTATACTAGTAACACTGTCAATTCCAGGTGCCACCAAACGTTATACTTACCGGTACCGTAACTTATGTGCAGTTAACAGTTTATGCCTGAATCGATCTTGTTATACATGTAACTAATACACTACCCCTGTATGTTCAGACTAGTCAACGGCAAAATTCAGAGTCGTTGTTCTGACATACATGTACTGTATGTGACAGAAATATTAATAATGCAGAGTGCCGTTTTATGCTTCCCAAATCCCTGACATATCCCGTTTACTATGAAATTACTACATTGTTTATCTTTTTGTACAAATGCACAGTTCTCCACTGATCAAGTACATGTAGTTCAAAATGCACACAATACTTAAAGGTACTCAATCCGTAAAGAGGGTCCCCATCTCAACAGATTTCAACAACAACAATCCGATCAGAGGGTCCTATGTTACTATTTCTTTGGCTTTGGGGGTAAACAATATTTGATTCGAGTCGAGGAACCCATCAAACAAAGCTCAGAGTTATTAGATATTGATTTTTGAAATTTGTTAATTGCGCGAGATGAGTACTAATAACTGCCGTCAATTTGGTAACCTGCTCGAGATTTTACGCCAAAACTCTATTCAAACAGACAAGGATGGATAACTCTATAATCAAGTGGTAATAGTAACGAAATTTTGACTGTCTTCTGGGCCAGAAAGAATTCCCGATAATGAAAAATAATAGATTTCTAAAATCGATATCTAACAAATCTGAGCTTTGATGGGTGACTTCCTCGACTCGAATCAAATATTTTTGACCCCCGAAGCCATTCAAATAGTAATTGAGAGGAGTTTTATCGGATTGAGTACCTTTAAAGGTAAATAACAACAGTTACAATACCGGTACATAGTATTTTGTTTAAGGTACTCAATCTGATTAAGCAGCCCTAAATTACTATTTCTTTGGCTTAAGGGGTAAAAAATATTTGATTCCAGTCGAGGAACCCATCCATCAAAGCTCAAGAGTGATCAGATATTGATTTTTTAAGTTTGTAATTTAACAACACAATTTTGACCGAGATCATCCTTTTGAGGGCGTGTTCTGGGCCACAAACAATAGAAATGACAAAACTTCAAAAATTGATATCTGATCACTCTGAGTGTTGACTCGAAAGCAAAAAAGGCCCCTGAAGCAAAAACAATAGTAATTTATGAGGGTCTGATTGGATTTGTAATATATCACTGATTCAGCTGTGATGTCACACGTGGGTGGGGAAATTGGGAATTAGCCCCAAATTAGCTGCAACATCGCATGATGCCCTTGATCTTGGCAGATCCTTATACGGTACTTGATTACTACCTACCGAATCTTGGCACATTGAGCTCTCTTCTCAACACATACCCTGTTGGACAAAACAAGTGTCCACTTAACTGCGGTTAGCGTTGCCACCGCGGCTGAAATGCAACTACACCACCGGCTAACTACAGCGGGGCGCTGTGTAATTGCCATTAGGCCATAATTAAAAAGGTATGTTTGTCCTCGCCCCGACCGACTCGATTTTAACGGCCGACTGGAAATTCTTTTATTGAGATTGAGAATTTTTTTTTTTTTATTTATTTATTCAGTAGTGGTATGTTGTCTGAGAAGCTCATTTTCGGTCAGAAACTCCAGCAACTGTGACTGAACAGCATAATTAATTATTGTTCCTGTTGTGTTTTTCCAACTATTACATTTTTAATTTGTTTTCAAATTAATCCCTGACTATTTATTAATATTGATACCCTCCGCCTGCACCATGGAGGGGACCCTTAATATGCCATTCCACCTTGCAAAAAAAAAAATCCCTACCTACCGGTACCTACCCACCTGAAATTTTTTGGGTAGGGGTGTGGACAAACAAACAATTTATTAATTTTGGCCTTAGGCATGGTGTAGTTACCATGGTGTACTTTCATCAAACCAGAAATCTAACCACGGTGTACATGCCGTTCGACCGCGAGGGTGGTTGCCTATCGGCCACAGTGAATTTGCCGTTTGGCCGCAGTGTACTTGCGTTCGGCCGTGGTGTTCAACTGCAGTTACAAACTCTGACACCGCGGCCAAACGGCAAATACGCCGTGTTGCCAATGGACACTTGTTTTGTCCAGCGGGGTACCTGTATACCGGTACGCAATCTACTTTAAAAAACGGAACGAAAACCGAGAGTCAACTCTTTAGTCGAAACCGTAACCGAGTCAAAATTTCAAAACCTCCCATCAATAACATCTGTGCACTACAGCACAGGTATTAGGCACAATTTGTTTTTTTTAATTTGATGAAAAATCTTGGATTTTTTTATTTTTGGCCAAATTTTTTTTGGCCGAATACCTGTGTACTACAGTAGTCGACTTATTGAGGTTGAATCGTCAATGCTGACATCTGCCAGTGAGACAAATCCCCAACATACTAGTACTGGTAGTCTACATGTAGTATAGCCAAGCAATCTGAATTAAGAGGGCTGAATGATTAACAACCTTCAATAAAAATGTAAATGTTCTATTAATCTTTTTCAAGTGCATATATTTATTACATAATGCTTAAACCCTGAAAGGTTTTTCAAACTACACTTCTAGCACTGGTTCAGCCGTCCGGCATTAGATACTCGGTATTTTGGAAATCCTGATTTCTAAAAAAAATTTGCGTTCTCTATTCACATTGATTATATGCATTCATCATAGTTTTTTAATTTCACTAGAATGGACATATTAGCATTAATGACATATTAGTGAGGTAAATTACCAAGAATGTTACAATTAACAGTTTTAGAAATATTGTTTTCAATTGAAGACGTTCCATTGTCAATCATGTCCCCGTGAGACGGCGTTCGACTAATCAACTTATTATACCCTGCTTGACAAAACAAGTGTCCATCTAACCGCGGTGCAGTTAGCGTTGCCACCGCGGCTGAAATGCAACTACATGTACACCGCGGCTCCACCGGCTAACTACAGTTGGGCCGCGGTGTACTTGCCGTTCGGCCATGGTGTACCGTAGTTGCCACGGTGTACGTTCATTAAACTGAAAAAATGATACAAACCAGAAATCTAACCACCGTGTACATGCCGTTCGGCTGCAGTGTAGTTGCCTTTCGGCCGAAGTGTAGTTGCTGTTGGGCCACGGTGTACTTGCCGTTCGGCCGTGGTGCTCAACTGCAGTTACAAACTCTGACACCGCGGCCGAACGGCAAATACACCGCGGTGCCAATGGACAATTGTTTTGTCCAGCGGGGTAGACTAGTTGACTTCTGGGAACCCATACTCCTTTAATACAACACGTATTCTTCTACCGGTATGCACGTCATTAGCATCCAAATTCATTTGTACCCAAGGACTTAGCATCCCATTCCATAGTACCTGTATGAACACTTTTGTGGTACTCTGTCTTAAAACAAATTTTGTATTATTTAATATAAATTAACTTTTTGGTCCAGTCATAAACTACCGGTACACATGTACATGTATACATTATAAGTTACTGATTTCCATGTACCCGGTATAAGCTGTGATAAAATTATTAGACGGATAGTGGATTGGGCAACACATGGCACACTTTGTGTAAATAAATAATTTGATCTCCGACTACTATGCATATAATACATGTATAACATTTACATGTACATGTACCTGTATTTGATACATTTGCCTGAAAACTGTACAAAGATGTCGAAATTTATAGACAAGCATTCTATTTTTGCATTCTGGCTTACATGTATCTGCCATCTGTACAAGTAACATTACTTCGTACTCGGCAGACAGTCAAATATTGGATATCTGGTTTCTGCTAATTTATTCTGCGAAGCAGAATATATAGAAACCAACAACATTTCCACATTTTCCCACACCAGTTTTGTGAGTTTATACTAACTAACTTATACCAGAACTTGCATGTTTTCCATGTAAATATGTCACTGACCAACAATAATTGTTTCCCCAATCCGGTACCGGTAAATTGAGTTCTGTGCGGTTGTAATTTGTGTTGTTACCCAATAGTAGAGTTTTACTTCGTAAATCATTGGGATTTAGAATTAACTGGTTAACCCCAAATTCGCGATAGTAACGCCACAACGAACAGTTGCCTGCCCTGAATTAACTGTTGTCCGGTTAGCAATCACGGTCAGCTTTCATGACGTCACGAGTGAACTGTTGCCCGACCGAGCGAACCGTTGACTGGCTCCGAGCGAACTGTTCACTGGCCCGAACGAACTGTTACCGGTACATGGTATGCAATTTCCGTGACGTTTCGGAAATTTCCGGTTTCGGTTTTTAATTATACCAGATTACCGCATTGTCACTGCACTAAGAGTGTGATGAATTAGCAATGACCTGATTATATACAAGTAAATGTATTGGGTAACAACGCAATTATTTCATGTGTCTTTTGGGAACAGGCAAAAAATTTTGTCCCTCGGCATCAGGAATTACTATAGTCATTCCTGATACCTTGGGACAACAATTTTGACTGTTCCAAAAGACATACCCGGTATGAAATAATTGCTTACATGTATTATGTATGACTACTGTTAGTCTGTAATACAGGTGTGTACATAATTTTTTTTTTATTCATTGACAATATCACAGGTCTAGATGTTGTTTAATTTCAGGTGCATGTGCATATACTTACTAGTACATGTACGGTAGTACTGGTACATGTACATGTGGTACATGTAATTCGTGGATATGTGCTGTTCAAGCACATGGACAACATACCGGTAGTGTTCTATTGTTACCGGTATTCTTCATTTGCTCTTTATATGCTTCTTTCCTTGAAACTCAACGTACATGTACATGTAGTCGTCCCTCTCTTTTGTAGATATTCACAACATGCTTACCTCACCTGTGTCTTCATGGACTAAACGACGCAGAGTCCGTAAAGTTAGTTCAGGTCTACTTCAAAGTTTGAACTCAAACATTCAACCACCAGTTCCCAGTCTTAGCAGTGATGAAGCACCAAGTCCATCTGCACCTTTGACTCCCTGTGTCACATCTCCTACTACCGGTACATCTGTAGACATTTCCAGTTGTGACTCTGATCCTGAAGATATTCTAATTTCTAATAAAAGATCGTTTGTTCATACCTCTGTGGACTCTGATTCAGACTATTACAACACTACTAGCAGCGATGAGTCCGATGACAATGACAGCAATGTTGAACAATCTCCTTCCTTGAGGGGTGAACTTTCCACTTGGGCGAAGACAAATAATGTGACCCATATTGCTCTTCGACAACTTCTTCAAACTCTTCGAAATGTTGATGACTTGAGTCAGTTGCAGAGTTTACCCCTGGATCCAAGGACTTTACTTTCTACAACTTCTTCAGTTTCTGTTCGGCCATTAGGTTGTGGTGAATTTTATTACTTCGGCATCAAAAGTCACCTGACCAAAATATTCCAACAACTCATCTCACATCAGTTGAATCAACCAACACATCTTGTGCTCAAGACAAACATTGATGGTCTTCCTCTTTTCAAGTCATCGTCAACCCAGTTTTGGCCTATTCTTGGACAATTTGAGGATATGGATTCTGAACCATTTATTATTGCTGTGTTTTGTGGTGCTAGTAAGCCTTCAGATATTGATGCATTTCTTAAAGACTTCATTGATGAGTCCAATGATTTATACAATGCCGGATTCACATATGGCAATTCAAGATGAACTTTTGAAATTAAATGTGTTATTTGTGATGCTCCTGCACGGGCCTTTGTTAAAGGGATTAAATCACATTGTGGATATCGCGGCTGTGACAAATGTGTTGACCCAGGAAAATATGTAGATCGCTGAATGACATTCCCGACTCACAATTCAGATTCTAGAACGGATAATTCATTCAATCCAACAGACCCTGCTTTTGATGAGATTCACCACAATAGAGAGTATCCGTTTGAACAGCTTCCTATTGGTCCAGTTTCTGCTTTTCCTCTAGACTACATGCATCTTGTTTGTCTCGGTGTTATGAGAAAGTTGCTCAAATTCTGGATAAAAGGACCTTTTACATCACGACAGCCTTTTAGAGTAATTTCGTCGGTCTCAGATAAACTTCTATCTCTCAAGAAACATATTCCACGTGAGTTTGTTCGAAAACCCAGGATTCTCGGTGAACTTGATCGTTGGAAGGCAACTGAACTCAGGCAGTTTCTACTATATACAAGTGTTGTTGTGCTTCTTGACCCATTTCCATCTGTTCTGTACAACCATTTTCTTCTTTTGTTCGTTTCTATAAGGCTTCTTGTTAGCCCTTCATTGTGGCAGGAGTATAAAGATTGGACGCAGGAACTACTAGTCACATTTTTCAAGGATTTCAGTAAATATTATGGACAGTGCAACTTGGTGTACAATGTGCATGGTCTGGTCCACCTGCCAGCAGAAGTTTCTCTTCATGGTCCATTGGATAGATTCTCTGCATTTCCCTTCGAAAGTTACATGCAGACACTTAAACGCAAAGTTAGGAAAGGAAATCATCCCTTGCAGCAAGTGATTCATCGGACATTGGAGCAGAGCAAATTTCCCCTCAAGTTAGTTGGCTGCAACCAGTTAGAACCAAAGTGTATGCATTTCCATCTAAATGGACCTATTCCTGATATTGCATCTAGGATAACCTTTGTACAATATAAAAGTGTGACTTTAGATAAATTTTTCTTATCCATAAATGTAGGTGATAATTGTGTCAAAGTTGGTTCAGATATTGTTATTGTTAAGAATATTTTGTCTACAGAAGATGGCATTTTCATTGTTTATAGTGTTTTTGATAGAAAGCAAGACTTCTTCACTTACCCTACTGCTTCTTCTAATTTGTCAATTTATCTTTTGTCCAATCTTAGATCTGAAGTTAATTATGTGCATATTGATGAGATTCACCAAAAGTATATGTGTCTTCCACTTGATGAAAAGTTTGTAGCACTGCCTTTATTGCATAATAAGTGAAATTGTTTGGATATGTTTTTTTGGATATGTAAAATTTATGTAGCGGTACATGTATATAATCTTATTAACATTTTCTTCTTTGGCATTTCCTTAGAACTACATTGTACATGAAATTCAATATGGTCTTGAAATGATAAACAGAAGGAATTATATATAATATAGACTTTGTTCAAGATTATATCTTGGAATCTTAAATATGGCACAAATAGTATGTTATTGTCAAGTTTGTACGCTTTTTTGTATAAACAGCATACCTTGTATGAACTTTTTTTTTAGATAAAACAGCATATGAACTTGATAATAACATACTATTTACACAATATTCACGCATGAGGAATATGTCTATATTTATAGTATATTTTTATATTATTTCTGTTAATGGCAGTTTTAATGGGTGTGGCTATTTTAACAGCATACCGGGTATCCACCGCGAAGGCCATTTGTGCTTTAATGTGATACCCTAGAGAATTGGTGGTACCGGTAGGTCAGTACGGATAAATTTGCATGTACCAGTACATGTACATGTACCGTAGATATACATTTAATAGTACACCAAATGAATATTTTTCTATGGCATTTCTGTTTCATACTTTTTTTCTTTTAAATCCGAATCAACCCTATTTTTTTTAAACCATGTTTACCACAGACACTGAAATTGACATTTTTCTTCAAGGGCATTGCTTTCAAATGTGTATATCCCAAAAACAAGCTGAATTTGTAAAGGTCTTTAACCCTTTCAGTGCCAGAGGCTGATCTCATCGACCCTAATTTACGGTCTGTAAAATCGACCCTAAAAAAATGGGTTGAATTTTTTTTGGGTATGCTTAAGCATGCTATAGCAAATTTAAAAACAAACGCGATAAAACCTTAGTTTTGAGTTATAACATGCCCCTATCGCCAAGTATTCAAATGCCCGTGAAAAACGTAAGATTCCCTGGCACTAAACCTACAAAATAAGTCTGTTAAAGAAAATAAGAAAAAAATATTAAAATTGTAAAATTTGTAAAAAATAATGACAAATGATGAAAAAATGTTAGGCCAATGCATTCTCTTATATATGCTAGGACAATGCATTCTCTTATATATGCGATGCAACCTACTCGCATACCGGTATACATTGCACAGGGTTGATACAAAAATCGGACCTGGCACTTAAAGGGTTAATACATACTAGTATACCCGGTAGTCATACTGGTATATTACACGTATGATAGGAAAATAAAAATTTCAGTAGCTTAAAGATAAACATGTACATATACAGAGGCGGACTGGGCCAAGAAACCGGCCCGTGAAATTAATATAATACCGGCCCATCTGTTTGGGGGGGGGGAGGGCATCCACAGAATCAGAATCAGACCAAATACATATTTTTGCATAATTCCAATTGCACCCCCCCCCCCTTGAATCAGATGCAGACCAAATACATGTTTTTGCATAATTCCATTTGCACCTCTGGTCTAATATCATATATATTCATAAACCATGGTTCTATATACATGTATATTCCCGGTATGAGACCATTCAGATATTTTTACCTGAAAAATTGCATAAAATCTAACATCTAGCGGTCTAACTCCCGACAAATGCACACGGCTACGGACAAGAGACCAGTACACACCGGGCTGTTCATGGTTGTTCGGCCCGGGGTGAGAACATTTTGAAAACTACTAGTATACAAGAAAATCTCAAATCCGATAAACTAGACTGGCATCAACTGAAGCGTTCCTATTTTCTTGTAAATTTCAATTGGGGGAGGGGTGCGTAAGAATATTTTTGGGATTTACAGCTGGGAGTTACCGTTAAAATCTCGAGATTAATGGGGTCTTTACGTGGTGTTATATGATGCCGACAAGTTCATTTAATGTCAAAATTACGATTAGCCAATTCGGCTGGTTAAACAACACATGTGGCGGCCCACGTCCGGAATTTTCCCGGTCTCCCGATCGGCCATGCATGCCGTCTCTGCCCTCATGAATTTATGTGAGAAGAGTACCATCTTATTGGATACACGGCTGGTTAAACAACACATGTGGCGGCCCACGTCGGTTTCATTTGCGGCCCAAGTTGTGGTTGGGCGGCCCAACCACATATACCCCCCCCCCAAACCGTAAAAAAACCCTCGGATTCTCGCTTGATAGAAATTCACGTGGAATCAGAATTTTTTCGGCCTCCGGCCGATCGGGAAATTTCCCGGTCTCCTGATCGGCCAGTCTGCCTCTGTACATATATGCACTTACCGGTAAAGATACCGGTACTCATGTACCAGTATGCAATCAATATATTGTTTTGTTCCATTTATGGGCTTATAAGATTGTAAATGACTGAACAACATCCTATATAAATTCACAAAGCAAAATTATACCAAGCATGTTGTCTGGCCACTTAAAATTTTATATAAAGCCCATATAAATACAACCAAAAATATATTGTTTGCGTTTCTTGTAAAAAAAAATCATAGACATACCCTGCTGGACAAAACAAGTATCCACTCAACCGCGGTGTGGTTAGCGTTGCCACCGCGGCCGAAATGCAACTACACCGCAGATGCACCGGCTAACTACAGTTGGGCCGTGGTGTACTTGCCATTCAGCCATGGTGTAGATGCCGCGGTGTACGTTCATTAAACTGAAAAAAGACAATACAAACCAGAAATCTAACCACGGCGCACATGCCATTCAGTCGCGTTGTAGTTGCCTTTCGGCCAAGATGTTCTTGCCGTAGTGTACATGCTGTTCGGCCGCGGTGCTCAACTGCAGTTACAAACTCTGACACCGCGGCTGAACGGCAAATACACCGCGGTGCCAATGGACACTTGTTTTGTCCAGCAGGGTAAGTCACATAAATTCCATTAGTCGAGTATCCAGTTTGAATTATTGGACTTTTATTGGCCGATTTTGCCAATGAACAAAAGGCCCAAAAACAGGTAAAATCCCTGGATTTTTCACTGCATGATACGGTATTTCATCTGATTTTGCGAGAATCCATATGTACTTTTTCACGAGAATCCAGGGTAATTTGTGAGAATGTTTACAAGAATCTATATTTGGATTCTCGCCGAATTATAAGCGCTGAACAGGTACATGTACATGTACATTGTACTAGTAACTTACACATTTACCAGTAACTTACATGTAGCAGCATTTACCGTATAACTTTATTAATATTGCCTAAAATCCCAACTACAATGATTGTAGTGTTTAGGCTACATGTACTCACAAATACATGTATATGTACTGGTACTAGTACACAGACCTGTAAATACTAAAGTTACTACTTTTTCGGGGTGAATTTATTTATTTATTGATTCTATGACTTATGAAACTACATGTACACATGTACATGTATCTAATTTGACATACCATAATTAACACCTCAGAAGATTGCTCCACATCAGTTTACTCAAATATACACTCAAATTACAGTATGATTAAAAAAACCTAATGGAATATTCCGACCATTATTTTTATGATGAAGTATTTAAAAAGAATTGTTTTGGTTTTACATTGTAAATATGTACATGTACGGTAGTTACTACGGTAGTATAACTGGCAATTGTTTCTTTGCCCTCTGGCTACCAGCCTAGTATGTTTACCAATAAAAAATTTTATCGGATAATCGCTTGAGTGCATCATTTACAATGTACATGTACATGTATACAATATAATATAATACAATGTACATCCATGGACATTTTAATTGGGGGGGGGGGATTGTTGCGCAGTGACCTCACAAGTTTGGAATGGATTGGGATAAAAAATTGACGATCCTGTTATTACGTCGAACTCTTGTAATGCATTTTCGCTTTTAATTTATCCTTGCACTTCAGTTATCAGCACGTCACTAAAGTTCCCTACCACCTTTGTTATTGCGACAATGAATGACCTTCAAAGAGGAGGAAAATGCGTGCATAAATGTCCTATTTGACAGCGACCAAATTATCCTGCTGGTTTGTCACTAAGAGAGAAATCGACGTACTAATGTACATGTAGCATTAAATCACTGCTATGATCGCCTCATGGTCAGCGATTCACTCGCTTGCGGTGTGAATATCGGTATAAAAATAGAGCGCTTTGAACTGCTATGGACGACAGTAAACAGCTGTTATAATCGGGAGCTCGCTTCCGGTGTTGATTGGCCTTAAGACTAATTGCATGTGAATACTGGTTGCATGATTTGTTTTTATTCATTTACATGCTACCATTGGCTGTAAATTTTTCAATTGTTGGCAATTTTCACTGAACCGCCATAACCGTATCCAATATGGTCGGACATTTCCAGCTAGCTAATGTTCATTTCAGTCGGAAAATTTTACTGTAGTTAATTTTAATTTAAGTAGTTACCATACATGTACAATCATGTATCATAATAATTTCAACCTGCATGTATGGTTTGAAATTTTCAAAATGTCCGGCATGGAATTTCCAACTGTAAATTTAGTTTTTAACCAAAGTTGACAACCCCCCAACACACATAGACAAAGTCCTCAAACTAAAGCCAGAAATGTCACATGCCGGTGACTAAAATAGGTTGATATATTGTATATATTTGTATTTCATATGCCTGAAAAAGAAAGTCTTGTACCCGGTACATTAAATTCTCGAAACTACTGATACCAGTCACTGATACCAGTCAAAAGATTCTATATGTACCGGTATGGCAGGAATAATGTCACTGCCAACAACCATAATTAGAGCATACATGTAGCTGTGTATTTAAGCAAAACTTCAAGATTGCTCCCACCAGTAAAAAACACCTGCCTTACATGTACATGTTCATACATGTACCCATGTTACATGTACATGTACCTTATGAATGTGGATCAAATTTTGTTTCACTGAATTTATTTTTGGAACAATGCCCAACAAAAAGTCCATTCGGCATCTGGCTGGGTTTTCACTAGGGGTCTGAGGAATGGGACCTTTATATACAGGGTACATGTACGTACGGTAGCCTGCTCTGCAGAATGCCAATTGAAAGGGCAGAATTGCCAAAAAAATGATGAACAACTTATTGGGTGATGTGCAATGTACATGTACCATACTGTAAAAGAGTGCCAAATAACACTATATGTACATGGTGGATTAACAGTACAGTACAGGTACTTTCCAAAAAGTTTTTTACAGTACAGACAGTACAGGTATTTTTCCAAAACTAAATAGTAGTACAGACAGTACTGGGTGGAACTACTTTGGAATTTTCTTTTGTAACATGGCCAAGGTTACATGTACATGTAAATTTATGTACTTGTCGGTCCAAACTACCGTACATGTAATCATTCTCTGTACTATTATCCCTACGGATATAAAAAGCACAGTGTTTTTGTTAGTTATGATGCATTATTTGTTTCTCCAATCTCAAAAGAATCGCATGGTCCAGATTGTTCACTCCCATTTACCCTCTCTACATGTACCGGTATACTAAATACTCATTGCTGAGTAGTTAACCCTTAGGAAATGAGTGAAAGTTAAGTTGCCTTCAACATGTACCTCGGGGATGGATCCAGGGATTTTTTGGGGACACCTGCTTTGGGACCATGATATGCCGTAGGCCCGAGATAGGGGTAGGTATGGAGGGGGTCGCCCCATCCCTTATGTGCAGCATTAAAGATCCCGCATAAGAAAATGCACTGGCTTACAAGGTCAAGATAAAGGCCAAAGTATTATCTTATATATGCAAGGCTCCTTAGATGTGAGACTCTCATTTATATAAGAGAATGCATTGGCACAGGATTTTTGCAAAATTTCAAGAAGCCCCAGTCATTAAAGAGTTAAAATATTTCTCACTGGACACATGATTAAGCAAATAAAAGCTCTATATCAACTATATATTGATGATTGCATGTTGTTGAATTATAATAGAAGATTTCTTTCAAAATATAGAAAATTCAGCTTTAATAAAACTATCCACTTGCAATTTGGGGACATTTAGGCCACCAGAGTTTGGGCGCCCAAACCTGTAACAGGTATCAAACGAGCCCTGGATCCTTCCCTGACATTGTACCTGTACATGTATTAGCCTTGGATGAAAATTTGGGTCAGATTTTAGGTTCACTTGCAAATCTTCAAAATGTTTCTTCCATTTTCAGATGATCACTATATGGTTGTGGGAAATACTAAATGAAATGGGAGAGTTACTGGTAGCTTGGTTACTCAGTTTGACATGGATCATTGATTTCTCAACTAAATCTTCAAGGGGAACAGCGTACTGGCCTCATTCAGACACAGAAGTAACAAAGAAGATGAAGAAACATTCCAAAGCCCAATTGAAAAGTGGTTGACATACTTAGCTTTATTCTACAGGTAAATACATGTACTAGTACATGTATTAACATCTATTGTACGAAACTCATTATACCGTTGCAGTGTAAATAGTAAATTGAGAGAGTGGCCATTTAAATAAAATGCCTAAATTCTTTTTTTTAAAGAAGAATTTAGGCATTTCTGTTTACATTTGATAAAATATACCGGTATGTAAAGGATTTTTTCCAATTATTTTAACGGCACGGGCGGCGTCCGTTGCAGAATTATTTATATTTGTTCAAATCGCCATCAACAGAAGGAACACCAAAATAGATACAGTTCCACTCATATGCCAAACATAATCAGCGCGTAAATGGTACATGTGTATGTTGTCATCAAGACGTATGATGGTGATGTAAACAAGAGACAGAAGTTGGTTAATAACACACAAATGATATAAACGCTCTTTATTATTACCATATCAGGAAAACAGTAACAAACAACGCTCTTTATGTTTACCATATCCATATTTAAACAAAAGCCAGGAAAGGTAATGTTTTTTGCTTTTGTTTACACAACAAAGGGGGGGGGGGGGTTGAAAATAACATACTGTTTGTGCCATATTTCTGATCGGCATAAGAACAAAGTCTGTCTATATCTTACTATTCCTTCTGTTTATGGCAGTTTTTGATTGAGGTGAATATTTTAACAGCATACCCACCACCAATGCCGCCCGTATCTTTAAGCCTACTGGTAGATGCAGCAGTTCCACTGCTTACATACTGCCTGGCCAACTGTCACAAGTGTCATATTCTCTTTTGAAATATTCTTATTGGGGAGGCCATCACTAATTTAGCTGCAAGACTCATTCTTAACTTCTGATCGGCAGTCTGATCCTGAATTCTTTATTTGTCATATACCGTACTGCATTCCAGAAGAAGTTAAAAAACATTGTGGTAATTGGTCAATGTGACGTCATAACTGCACTTAGAATGTTATCGTATCTCTATGTCGCGACTCATTTAATATCTAAATAATAGAACAAAATAATAGCACCCATACCAGTATGTGGCCCCAAAATACGGAATGTTGACCCCTTTATGTGTTCTGTTCCAGGTTACTGCAGCTAATGAAGTGTTGTTGGCATTACCCCTTGGTACTGATGATGCGGTTGCAGAATTGGAGGCTACATTACAGACAACAGCCATGTACAAAAATCTTGTAAGTAATTTATTAACATCTTTGCTGCTAAATTAGATCCTTGTTGTCCACTGAGTGGTTGACAAATGGAAATAACTTTGGTAAAAATCGGTGAGCAGGGCTGAAAGTCAAACTTAACATTCTTTAATATGGGTACCCCACTTACCAAATCTGAAATTAATCTAGAGCTATTGATTTGTTTTTTCAAAGGGCAATAACTCTGGTCAAAATGGGGGCGAGACAGAAAACAATCCCAACCGGTGTTGTTATATGGGCATCCTATATACCAAATATGAAACAAATTCTCAATTCAAACTAAAGTTATCATCCAGAACAGACGGACAAACCAATAACATAATACAACCCATCGGGCATATACAATTTATCTATGCATTCAAGATACATATGACTATTACCTATTTATTTGCATACCGGTACACTGACACATGTTCATTTAAAATGACATCCGGAACAATGATGATTTTAACATTTGGGCAATATTTCTAACAAAAACTCTTAATAGTATTGGTTTCTGCATTTGTTTTTAACACAAATCTTCATCTTATTTGTAATGACCAAAAAAAAAATTTCTAACAACAAATCTTAATACCCGGTAGTATTGGTTTCTGACTTGTTTTTAACACATTCATATTTCATCCAGGTCACAAAATATCGACTCCTAGGTGATGACACCGACAAAGAAGTCGTTCGGATCATCATGAATGCCACGCCACCTTCAGAAAGGAGCTTGGATGTAAGACCAATTGGTCAGGGATTGGTGAGAAGAGAAAGAGAGCCCTAAAAGATTATCCACAAATAATATCTGCCATGAAACGTAAATATTTTTTTCTCTTTACCTTCTGTTGCAAAGTCTTGTTATCAACAGGGTTCGTACGCGGGTCTGGAATCCTGGAAAAGTTATGGAATTCGAAAATTTCGATTCAATACCCTTGAAAAGTCTGGAAAATGGGACCTTTTTTCACCCTACTATGGGAAAAGTCTTGAAAATAAGCTACCCTGAGATTCAAGGTCTTGAAAAGTCATGGAATATCCCAAGGCCGAGTTCTTAGGTAAATTAACGCTGTTACTTTCCGTTCTTATCGTGTAAGCTTACGATACCATCTCCGTAGTTATAGTTGGAACTACACGTTTTACGGTATGCCGAAACACGAATTGTCTCCCTTACCAGCAAGCCTGGATATAAATTTTTTTTGAGTGTCTGACAAAATGACAGGCACCAAAGATTCGGCGTCTGACATTTGAAAAGTGTGTCTCATTTACCTGGTATCAATAAATAGCAGCAATTAGTTGTTTTTTAGCCCATTCCAATGCACAAATTAGATTTAACGTTTGTAGCAAAATTGATAAAGTACCCGTGTTTAAAAGCTACTGTTATCCGTCTATGCCGATTAAGGACCTGAATACGTTAGTTTTTATCAGTGGCATTGCATGTATGTAATACATAGCGGTTGATCGTAGTTCAACCGGTTGTCGACGGTGGCTGGTTGTCAACCGGATATCCGTTTCACCACTATTTAGCTTAACAAAATAAGAATGAGGTCTTTTGATTTTTCCCCCCCATAGTCTTCTTGATGAATATGGTTTGACAAACTTTGTAATATTTTTCAGCTTTATCCACCATGAACGCCTTCCATACCGGTAGTTTGAATGTTTTTATATCAAATGCTAGATATTAAATTGTTCTCCAGTATATAAAATCATGTTTGCTTGCTGTGATATATTAAAATTTTAAGCTATTGTTTTCAACTGGAATTGTTGTCGCCTCATATTTTGTAATTTTACTATTTTGTTTGAAATAATTTAGAACTGTCGTTTGATATCAAGTGGATATACTGACAACAGTAGTGTAGTTTTAGATAGAAGATAAGATTGAGTAATTGTGTACATGAGAGTATGCATGTACAACTCTGTTATTTGGATTTGGATTTATTAGTAAATTAATTAAGAACAAACAGCTGATTCATTTAAATGAGTCTCACCTTATATCATCTCCATATTATTAATGTTTCAACAATTTTAATCTAAGGAGGAGCAAGAAGGATCCAACAAAATCTAATCTGACAGATGCGATATTCAGGAAGGTTGCCGGAAAATGGCTCTGAGATTCGTGTGACACCAGGAAAAAAAACCTCAGTGAATCCAAATAATTTGGTATGTAGAACACAGGTTCAAACATTTTACCTCATTCCATTCGTTGTGAACTCGTAATTCATTTTTTTTTAGTTTTTCGACTCAATGCATCTATTTAGGTTCCTAAGAAACAAAAATGCCAAAATTCTGTCGCAATATACTAAGCCAGTATGTTTAATTTGACTGAAATATGTAAAAAAAACATGGACAAAATGGTCGATGGTGGGCCATGTGACGTCATCGCAGTAAGGAATTCTTAAAAGACAGCTCATTTTAATATCAATGTCATGTAAACTGAGGGCATTTATATACATCCGTCAGAATTATCTGATTTTATACTCATTATTCCAAAATCTATACTCATTGATTCAATGGAGATACAGTAATGCCCAAAGTAATCGTACTCTTAACCAAAGCAGAATTATGGGTAACTTTTCAGGATTTAGTCGGAAATATAGCTTATTGCCATTCATTGGAAAGCTCTCGTCGAGAGTTTCCGATTAATGGCAACAAGCCATATTTCCGACTAAATCATGAAAAGTTACCCATAATTCTGCTTTGGTTAAGAGGTCAATTACTTTGGGCATTACTGTACTTTGAGAAGTAACTGGAAACAAACGTAAACAATAAAATCGCTATATCATAACATCATAAATTTTTAATGTTAAATAAACATGGATGCACGTTTAGAAGCATAGTTCGCAACTTATAAATAACATTTAAACAAATAATAAGATAGTTCATCTTTAAGACCACATATTGTCATTTTCCAGTTTCTCGGGAACCTCTTCATTTGTGTTCTATCTGTCAGGAAAGTTTTTATCAGTACAAAATAATTGTGGTATATTTTTATACAAACATGTATGCAATTGAAATTGAACAGACCAATTTACCAGTTCAGATTCATTATGGTAATTGGTAACTTGTGTTCAAACAATTATTAAACACTCATGAATTTCAACTGCAATGTCTAAAAATGTGTCGGTCATACTTGAATGAAATCAGAGAATGTTTTGAACTTTTTTTTTTTTTTACATTTGTTGGGGAAATAATGGCTGCGGGCAACTGATACAATTATTTGTAGTGTATTGTCCCATCCGGACATTATCCACTTTTTAGTCTACATTTGAGAAAGTTCAAATTTCAGATCGACCATTGATATTGTATGTCTTTTCTGATCCTTATTATCACTTCATTCACTGTTCCAATCTCTCACGTACCAAACTAAAGTTCTTTCTCACTGGCATTTCATTACTTGTTTTTTATACGCCCTTTTGAAAAAAAGGTCGTATTATGGAAATGGGTTGTCAGTCCGTCCGTCGTCCGTCCGTATTTGGTTTCCAGATGATAACTTTAGATGAACCGAGTGAACTGAACCAAATTTGGTATGTTAGTTTACCTCACCAAAATAGAGATCAAGTTGAAATATGGGTTTTGTCCGCCGCATGATTTTGACTGAGTTATGCCCCTTTTTCGACTTAGATTTTACCTGATTTGCGGTTTCCCGATGATAACTTTAGATTGAATTGAGTGAACTGAACCAAATTTGGTTTGTTAGTTTACCACACCAAAACATAGATCAAGTGCGCAGATGGGTTTTGTCCGCATGATTTTGACTGAGTTATGCCCCTTTTTCGACTTATATTTACCTGATTTGCGGTTTACGGGTGATAACATTAGATTGAATCGAGTGAACTGAACCAAGTTTCAAACGAATGAATTAAACCTTGCCCCAATTTACTCCAGAAAGGGAGTATTCTGCCCACGTCCCAACGGCGTGCTCTTGTTATAAAGTGTTCTCCAGTCCCTGCGATTAACTGTGATAATCTTCATAAACAGATCATTACAATTGTTTTGGACTGTACTAACATGTTTGCATGGTTTCAAAAGAACTTCACATTTCATTTGACATATTTTCTTTCTATTTCAGAACAGCAGCAGTGAGAGTGCTTGAAGTAAAACAAAACAGGAACATCAACAATATGAATCGGCTGACAGTACATGTAACTTATATTATGTGATTTAATAATAATTATGTGAAGTAAATTTTGATCTGATAATAGTGTAAATAGTGTGTCTGTCATTTGCAAAATGAGGTCCCCAAAGGGTGTATTTAATGATGCTATCGCACACAGTGGACTAGCTTCACCAAATTCACCCTCCGTTAACCTCATCCTGCTTTGGCCTCAACTTCTATCAGATCAACGTTCCCCAATTGAAGTTGTTGATTTTCACGCATTACTCACCGCAGTTTTGCATTTTATCTTCTGCAAATTAGGGAATATAGAATCTTTCCAGAAGGGAAAAAGTACCTGGTAACTAAAAACAATAATTTGAGACTATAGATACTTCCCAGGCCTTAGCAGAATGAGGTACCCAGTGAGTAAATTTGGTGATGATAGACCGCTGTGCGGGATAGCATTACTGAATTCACCCTCTGGGGACCCCATTTTCCAAAGGACAGACACTATTTGCAGGCTTGTCGGATATACCTTTTATAGACCCATTTGAAAAAATGGTTGTATTATGTAAATGGATGTCCAGTATCCGTCCGTCCATCCGCTTTTGGTTTCTGGACTTCAGATTGAATCAAGTGAACTGAACCAAATTTGGCATATTAGTTTACCACCCCAAAATACAGATCAAGTTAGAATATGGGTTTCGTCCGCATGATTTTGACTGAGTTATGTCCCATTTTCGACTTAGATGTTACCTGATTTGCAGTTTCCGGATGATAACTTTAGATTGAATCAAGTCAACTGAACCAAATTTGGTAAATTAGTTTACCAGCCCAAAATACAGATCGAGTTCGAACATGGGTTTCGTCCGCATGATTTTGACTGAGTTGAAGTTCACTTTTTCGACTTAGATTTTATTTCGTCTTAAGTCAAAGGTTTCAAACAAATGAATTAAACCTTGCCCCACTCTACTCCAGAAACGGGCTTATTATGCCACGCCCCGACGGCGTGCTCTTGTTAACTTAGAATTTTTTGGGGTCCAATTAATAACTTTGGTTATCTTATTACTTTCAAACGGTTTGTCATATTTAACACCCCAAATTACTATTTCTTATGCTTTAGAGGTGAACAAATATTTGATTTGAGTCAAGGAACCCACACTTCAAAGCTTTTAGATTGAATTTTATTCATTTATTCATTTATACATGGTGGTGCCTGGTTCGAACTGGAATTCCCAAACATGTGTCATCACAAATGTAATAAAGCATCTTCTATGTGAAACATGATCATCATGGTATTATAACTTGTCTATGTTGATGCATAAAATATGATTACTGAATGTGGAATTAATCATGCCAATTGTCACAAGATACTGTCAATTTTTGTTATGGTGATAATTTTTGTCATCTTTTATTATCCTGAGTATAATTTTAAATCATGCTAAATGCCTCTTCCTAATTCATGTTACATATACATGGTGATATTGTTTGCGCATTAAAGGGTAGGTTCCTCGACTCAATATCATCTATTTTTCACCCTCGAAGCAGAATAAATAGTAAATTTAGTGGTGTTAAAACCAAACATGGTGACTTTAAAAAGTGCAATTTAAAAAAGTTTTGTTCAATAATTTCATTTGAAGCCTTAATTCATTTTTACTTGCAATACTTTCAATATTTGTCTCTCAAACCCATATTCTGATTGGTCGAGAGTCACTAAGTTTTCGATTAATCGAGGGCTGATTGGCATGTTATAAATATATGAAATACTGGATGTCTGGAACGCTTTTCTTGTTGTTACTTGTTATATGGTAGCTGTATTATTTTATTTATTACATTATAATAAACAAGTTTATTCTCATTTAGTATCAATTTCCAAAGAATCCCCATGAATCTGGAGCCAATTTCACATCAGCTACAGTAGCACTAATGTGTGTGGATCAATGGGCTTCCCACATTGTAGTTGAAATGCTCTGCAGGTATTGTAATCGTGATGTCCATGTAGAATACTGTGCTGTTTTGAGAATTACAACACTGTCGTAATGCGCATATCTATATAGCATCAGCTACCCGATGATGAACTATGTCGGATGTATAGAACTTAAGTGTGACAACTGACAAGTCACCCCCTGGATATTCCCCCAAATTAATTATAATATCTTTTGATCCTCAAATGGTCAGAAAATATTTTTTTAAATTGAAATATTTTTTTTGACAATTATTTTTTCCTTTGACAATTTTTTCTTTTCAATTGAAATTTTTTTTTTTTTTTTTTTTTACTCATTTGTAATAGTTTCATCCTAAAATGGCTATAAAAATGTTTTTTGAGATTTATCTTTATGTTGAAATTTAATTTGGTGTCGGCTCGGTGTCGTCTTCTCGGTGACGAAACATGTCAGATCGATGGCGGGCTCTCTCTATATATTGCATGAGTATATGCATGTATGGTGAGAGAATATTGAATCCATATTTTGTTGCTAATTAATCAATTCCTGGGATATGACAATTTCATAGGTCATTTTAAAGTACTGCAAATATGGTGTCGACTCGGTGCTGTATTCTCGGTGCCGAAATGGTGCCGTATTCTCGGTACCGAAACATGCCGAATCGATACCGGCTACATATATATATATATATATTTGGTTGCTAATATTATCAATTCCTGGGGTATGACAATTATATAGGGCATTTTAAAGTACTGAAAATATGGTGTCGACTCGGTGCCGTATTCCCGGTGACGAAACGGTGCCGTATTCTCGGTGGCGAAACATGCCGAATCGATACCGGCCCTTCCTATATATATGGTGGGAGAATACTGGAGGCATATTTTGGTTGCTAATTAATCAATTCCTTGGATATGACCAGGGGTATGAAGTACTGCAATATTTGGTGTCGGTTTGGTACCGTATTCTCGGTGCCGAAAAAGTGTGCCGATTCGGTACCGACCCGGTGTACAAAAACGGTACCTTCACGGCACCGAAATGTGCCGTAAACCCGGTACCGTGGCAGTCACCGAAAAAGTACCGTTACGGCGCCGGAATGTTTGCTGGGGAATAATTCTTTCTTTTGTATTATCTGTTTTCGATCTGTCATCAGCTTTTATTACCTGAACACCCCTCCAAATGAATATATTATATTGTATTACTGAGTGAGAGAATTTATTTAGTATAGAAATGGTTAACCATACATATGACAACATGAATGGCTTATACTACTGCTCAGATGAGGCTGTGCTCACAAGCTATTTCTTGGCTACAGGAAGAACCCTGTGTTAGTGATGACATTTATTACCATGTATCATCAGTTAGTTAAACCTACAATATATCTCCAGACCACACACTGTTTTATTGACATATTAAGGCATTCCAACTCCTACACTGCTGTAACCTGAAAATAAACAATCAATGTGTGTTCATATAAACAAGCATCACAGTCAAGTTTTTGTTTACAAAATTATGACGAATTTGATTGATCCCATATAGAGGCAGCCATGTGCTCTAATGGATTTCGGAAATTGAATGAGGGATGTGGCCTGTATGGTGCGCCAAAGGATTTAGTCATGCAAAGAGTTAAATCCAAGATGGCCACTGGCATCCATGTTTTTCGATAAATTTCGGAAAAAAATCATTGGCTCCCATCTATAAGTCACCCTGAAGATCCATAAACAGTTTGGTGGTGATTGGCTGAGGGGTGTGGCCTGTAGGGTGTGCCAATAAATTTAGTCATGCAAAGAGTACAATTCAAGATGGCTGGCTGCTGACAGCCATGTTTTTCAAAATTACAAAATGGCTGCCATCAATGGCTCCCATCTAAACGCCACCACAAAGTTCCATTTCAAGTTTTGTGATGATCGGATGAGGGATGCGGCCTGTAGGGTGAGCCAAATGAAATTGTCGCAATGACTATATCGAAGTTTCAAACAGTGTATGATGTTCCACCATCAAAAGTGATAATAGCCTCTGAACTGAGTCAGCTGTATAGTTCTTGCGATATTCCCATTATTATTTTCCACTGTAAAATGGCAATAATGTCAACAGCCCAGCACACGACGTCATAATTTCATTTAGCAGCTTATAAAGAGGTTAAAATATTGAATACATGAATCAACTTAATTTTTTTCCCACTTAATATTTGTAGTTTCATGTGACAAAGCTACATAATACAATATTTGTTTATCACAGCATAGATCATAAGGAAATTGAGAAATTTTATAATTTGTGGATTGCATTCACAGTGCATAGGTATATATATATTTAAGTCAGACAAAATGCAAATGAATGTTCTGTATCAAACAATAATATCTTTATGTCAAGCATTGAGGTGAGGCTATACTTCAAGCGCATAAATATGGTAAATGAAGTGCATATACATAAATTTCTCATAAGAAAGAAAATGATGGTTCAGTTTATATAGTCATAAATCAACTTGCCTGAACCACCCCATATATTCTCAAATATTTTGTTCAGACCAGTTCTATCTGAGACCTTCTGTAGCTTCAATGTTCTCCCGTTTGGTTCCTCGGTGATCGACTTTCATCTTCTTGCAAATCTCTTGAATTTCGTGAGCCTGAATTGCATATTATCATGAAAAGTCAAAGAGAGTAATATATATCATCACTCATAATAAGTGTCAAAAATATAATAGCAATTTCCATCAAAACGAAGTGTTTTCATCACTTGATAAGCTGCGCAGTAGTACATTACTAATAATAGTAAATATTTGTCGAACACATTGAACATAGCTCCATATGGCTCTTCAGACATTAGTACTACCATCGTTATTATGTGGATTTTACTTAGTTGATTTGTGAATCCGCTGACTTAAATATCTAGTTTTTCAGACAAACAAAATTTATTTCCTGTTTCTTTATTGCTGCAAAAAAGTCAGGCATTAGGAACAAATAAATGAAAGTGTCAATTACACTGTAGCTCAACTTGGAGAGGGAATAATTTCATACAATGGATTGAAACAAATGCAGAAGTTAAATTGTTTAAAGTAGATAGTGATGCATAGATTGAAATAAAAGATGTTTCATAACAAATAATTCAAATTTGATGTAGAGGTGATCCTAAACATGCCTATTAATTTTCAAAACAATTATCTGATGAATGCGGGCTGCAGGGTGTTCTGAAGTATTAACATTTGAAATCCAAGATGGTTGCTGATTTTAATGAATTTCAGAAAGATTTGATGGCTCCCATTTAGTGGTTACCCCTGAGATCCATAAGAAGTTTGGTGACAATCGGAAGACAGATGTGACCTGTAAGGTGTGTTAAAGTAATTTTTTGTTGGTTGGGCAAATTCACATACATGCTTACGAATGACCACTTGTGTGCCTAAAAATTAGTAAAACTAGTACTTATTGGGGCAAATTGCTGTTGTGTTAAGCCACGTATGACCAATGCCAAGGTAAATGTTAAATTATTATGTGATTTCATATTTGGCTTTGGGTAAAACACCACACAACTTCATGTTCATGTTGGCCTGTACAACATATTGTGACTCAGAGAAAAAACATTGTAATGAAAGTGTCAATGACACTGTAGCTCAATTTTCGAAAGGGAATAATTTCATGTGTTACAATCAATGGAGTGATTAGGAACGTGGAAAGTTGAAAGGCCTGGTTATGCAAAGAATAAAATCCAAGATGGCTGCTGGCGGACATGTTTTTTGGCCGAACTACCCCAAGATGACTCGTTCCCATCTACATGTCAATATTAACATCCATGACAAATTTCATGATGACCAGACGAACAGTACGACCTGTAGGCCGCGCCAGTGGATTTAATTTTGAAATCCAAGATGGCCGCCAGCGGCCATGTTTTTTGGCCGAATGACTCCAAAATGATCCGCTCCCATCTACATGTCAATGTCAACATTCATGACAAATTTTATAAAGATCAGACTTAAGGTACGACCTGTAGCCCGCGCCAAAGGAAATTGTTGACGGACACGCGGACGACGGACGCCAACCCATGGCAATAGCTCAAACTTACAAAGTTGAGCTAAAAAGCTATAATATATTAATTCACAATTTCTAATATATGAGAAATTGTCAGTGAGTCAGAGTCACGAACCAGAAAACCAGAAAACCCAACGAACCAGAAAGCATTCTCGCAAACGAATGCTCAATAATCAACAGGTGTGCTGTCGTTTTCCAATTTGAAAATCTTGAACATGCAATATTGTCTTTGTCCTGGATTTCATTGTTCTCGATAATGGTATGTTTATAATGTTCTGATTGCATTGCAAAGACTTTTGTTGTGTGGTGACACACAATAAATCACAGGTGGTTTGTGGATGTATACCCATCACTGTGTAAACCTTATACCCGTACAGTTAATGTACAGAACATTACGTAACAATATGAAAATAACCCCGCCAGTTAATACATTAATGGATTTAACGGCAAAATTATGAATGACTATTTAGCACTAAAAGCCTAATACGATTCACACTCATTGAACACTTCATGAAACAAAATACCCTGGTTAAAATCCACCATGAAATGTCTTAATTTCCATCTGCAAAGTTCCCAGAGAATTTTTATTCAAAATACAAATTTGGTATAGATGACATAAGTCTTAGACGTGTTTCAGTAAAAACTTTTTCACTAACATTTCTCACTGTCTGGTTTGAATAGGCTACAAGATCAATAGTTGACAGTATAACACAATGAAAGTGTTAATGACCCACATAAATAGCTCAAACATGACTTGGTCGAATTGAGAAAATGATGGATAGACAAATAATACTCTGAAATTTGATATGATATATAAATCAACAAGACTAACATGTAATACTCACATTACGGCTCCAAAGAAGCTCGGATACTTAATCTGCTGAAACCAGGTCGTCAATTGGGTCTGATGTCTCCATTCCATGGCTTAACTTGTGATGCTCAGTGTTGTAGACAATGTTTGATTGTCTGGATTCCGCTCCAATCCAACGTTCCCAAAAGTCATACTGAGGTTCAACAATGTGTCGGTCTGTGTCTGGGGAAATACAATATTAGTAAATTGTATAATAACACTTTGTTGCATAAAAATGTATCTAAAAGTGACTTCAAGTTATGCAGATGGTAGTGGACATTCTCAAGATAATAACATGTTGAGAATATATATTTCACCAGCCTGTTAGTATATGCCCAGTAATTAAGGGTGTACTGTTAGAACAAGTGTATATTTATAATCTGATTATGCATTCCATTAAATATATCATTAAAAAGCAATTATTTAAATCATTTATTCAAATATTATAATGTGCATTTTAAGTCATGCCTTGTGGTTATTTAAGAAATGAATGTAGGATCCATTGCTGTTATTTGGTTTTCATAGGGGAGAATATAAACAAAACAGGGTGAATGAATCATGCAGTCAAAACCCAATAACGGAAGATTGACATTGAATCTTGCAATCATTACTTATGATATATACGGAATGTTTTATAAAACTGCCGAAAAGAAAAAAAACTTCTCCAAACTGTGTTACAGAAACCAGACCATGTGGGAGTAAGCCCAAAATTGACACAGGCAAGCGTGGAATGAAAAACATAGGTCACAGCAGCAACGTGATACAAGTGCAGGCAAACTAACAATGCAAAAGTTGCACACGGAAATGTTTATTTCTGTTATCATATTTAAAAGCAACTGCATGACCAACAAACTCTCCTTTAATGACTTGTGTGTACTATTATGACTCACCTGTTTGAAAACCGCGCCTGATTATCTCCTGCTTGACTTTTCCCTAGAATGCATCACAATCTACTTTGTCTTTGCTTGTATTGCATTCAATAGGCTTCACTTTGTTAACTGTAAAAAATAAACAATACTACATACTTGGGTGACTTATTTGTGTACAAATATATATATTTTCTGAAAGATGAAGGAACAGCCGAAGTAACAAAATATCTTCTAACATTCAGATTGACATTGTTTCTGAATGTACCTCATGCTGGTCTGTCTTCCAGACAAATGTTTGTTACAACAGTGTTTGCAAGCAATAACCGGAGCTTTGGTACTCTGATTTATAATATACAAACCACGATGGCAGATTTTAACCCATTTCTCAGAAAAAAACGAGCAGATATGACCAGTCATAATCTAGGAAGCCCAATATGTCTGTGATTTACACATTGGCATGATGTACCACCGTGTGTTCTGTGAATGTTTTAAAAGAATTATGACCCTGGCTCCGCCCATATTTTACCCTATTTGAACAAATCGGAACCTCAGTGACTCAAAAGGACCCTACACTTCAAATATAAGTGAAATGGGTCTGATGGTTCTTGAGAAGAAGATGTTTTAATAATGACTATGGAAGGAAATATTTATGGCCCTGGCTTCGCAACTATTTGACCTGGTGACCTCATTTTAACAAATCTGAATGTGAGTCACCCAGGGAAAACCACAACAAATATGAACCCTTTCAATCTTATTGTTCTGGACTAGAAGACGATTATTGATGGATGGATGGACAACTGATTAGGAGTGATGACTAAATCTCCATTGGTGAGCTACAATCTGTTCAACTTTTAATGCTGGCTGTTTGATTAGTGTTGCTTTAGCTACTAAGCCATATGCGAGTGTTCACCACTATAAAGGGTGCGATGTGCGTTTTTTGTTAATTGTAACATTTTCAAATCAGTGATAATTGCATCCAGTACTGGAAATAATATAAATTTTACCGGTACGTGACATCAAGGCTGGCACTGGACGAAACTTTTCTCTTGCCCAAATTTTTGACAAATGAAATTATTTTTTGCCAAATTAAAAAAATATATTATTGGGGAAATTATCACATACGCAGGTCAAATGTGCTACTAGAAAGCAAGTTAGTATTATTAATAAATATCAAAGTAGCAAAAAATATCTAAGCGACAGTTGCCTGGAAACTATGTTTAATGTTGCTACACAGTCATCAAGCGTACATATTATTTCACCTTGTATTACTGCTGAAATCAACGAGCCATAAATTAATCCTTGTCAATCACAATCAGCGGATTAAAATATTGTCTAAAACTCGCTGGTAATACAATGCTGACATCATATGTGCTATATAATTTCGAATTAATATGCATTGTTACAATGGCTATATGCGTCTAATCCAAACGTACAAAGGGAGGTTTAACTGTCAAAACAAATTAATAATTACCTTTTGTACCTTTTCTACATTGAGATCATGTTACAAAGTACTTAGAACAGCTTCAATGAAAAATTTACAGAACATCGCTTTTTTCCGGCTCACATTTTAACATGGTTGATTAGCAGTTTGATTAAAGTTTTATTATAACAGAACGATGGGATTACCATTTTATGAAAACTAAAGTAGATTACATATAACTGTCGACATAACAATGCTGACTGCGCTACATGTTAATTGATAAATCTCTTGTTTTTAGCCTTTTAGGCAAATTTGGCTAGCGGCAGCGCGAACCATGCATGACATGCAGTGTGTAGCAACCACACATGCACTGTGCCCAGAATTAACTTTTTTATCAGCAACATAAAGCTAAGAATAATTTATGTAACATCATGCGCATTGGCCCTGGCAGAGATGACATGAGCAGACTTGTCATGGATTTGCAATCTTATCTGGATTCTGACCTGCATAGCCATAATGACACAAACGACGGCATGAACAGTGTCATGACGTCTTTATTGGTTATTTATTAAGATAACCATCGAAATTGGTCTTAATGAAACTAATAGGTCTAAATCACATGGAAATTCTTCGTAAGTTATGAAATAGCTAATTTCATTTTCATGACGATGGTCCATTCCCTATTCTGCGATTTGGCAATTTCCACATAGTTGCTAATCGAAAGTCTCGTGGCATTTTCTCCAAAATCTATACCGCGATCTTTTAAAAAGTTTAGAAATAACTATATGACGTAAGTCGCCTGCGCCTAAGGTATAAACAACCATGCGCGCAAACAAAGCGCTGGTGGTTACTATAAAATTGCAATGTATACATCTCCCGAAAGAGTTACATAAGCTCATATTTCCCAGCCAGAGTCAAATATAACAAAAGCTCTATTATGCAAAGTCCTTACCATTGAGGGTAAAAATTCCTTTCCTGTCAGCATCAAATATAAGGATCGTGGGGTGATGTCCACATTGGAAGCAGTAATATGAGTACTCATGACAGCTTAGTGCCTCAAAATGGATAAATCCATTTAGCAAATCTTGGGAAGGAACTTTTCTCCAACCATCTCAGAGATCACATTCATAAATGTTCCAAAGGCAACATGGTTCTGAAAATCGAAAGGTCAGTTCAATAACAAACAAATATATAACTGAACTCATACATTCAGAATATAAATTTTTAAAAACAAATCAAATTTAATACACAGTGAACAAAATGCACCACTATTCCAATATCCACCTGTATACATTAAAGGATATTTACTATATAATCTGGTTTGCAGTAGCTGACCATATGGTGATGAAAAAAATCAAACAATGTTCAAATTACATTTGAATATTAGCCGAAATATACACATATTGTGGTTTGTGGTTACTGTGATGTAACATGGCTGTATCATCATAATTAAGACAAACATTAAGTGACTACAAATTATTTACATTTTTTTTAGCACACTGCTTACATATATTGAGGTAACATGAGCTGGGCTGCAGCCTGTTTTATATACACAAACTCCAAAGTGGCATTCAGCTGTCAAACATAAAATCAATATATCCATATAAACAAAGAAGGATAACTCTAGACTAGAAAGGGAAATGTGAACAACATCATTGGACCATGCTTTGAAATCCCTAATGGGGAACTGCCACACTAAATTTCATTTATACGTTACAAGTATCTTCTAAGTGCTCTGTGCATCCTAAAGTTCAATAAACAATGACAATATGAACAAATAGGAACCTATTGTTCATGGCAATAATACACCAATTATTAACGTATGCCATCTTGGACTGGAGAAAATTACTTTTGAAGTACTTATTTGGTTTAGTGTTATCTTACCTTTTCGTTAGTCTCCTGTCTAGTAGTGATGGGCATTTTTTAAATCTTGACTCGGTTACGGTCTCAGTTTGGACTAAAAGAGTTGACTCTTGCTTTTTGGGTTGTTTTTTAAGTACATTGTGTTTATGTGTTAAGAGAGCTGAACGTGCCAAGATTCGGCAGGTATTAATCAAGTATGGAGAAAATAGTGCCGAGATCAAGGGGATCGTTCGATGTTAAAAGCTAATTTTGGGTTAATGTCCAATTTCCCACCCACGTGTGACATCGCGCAGCTGAGTACTTTAATATACATGTATTCAGTTATTAGCGAAATACTAAGTATTGCTATTCACCTTTAAGTATTAAATGCATTATGTGACTTCTGTTCTCAAGATGAAATGTATGAATTCTAAGTTGACTTAGGGACATAAATATGTACAAAATCATCAAATTAAAGTCAAATTAGAACTCAATCTGTATTGTGGGCTGAGAATCTCACATACCATACAATTTTATTCTGATCGCATTAAAAATGTCTGAGTTATCGCAGCGAAAAAGGGCCATAACAGCATGAAAAAATCAGATGAAACCCATATTCAAACTCAATCTATATTTTGGGCTGAGCAACTCCTTAGCCAAATTTATTTCAGATCAGATATCAAATGTTTGAGTTATTGTACCATACATAAGGTGGCTACAGACAGATGGCTGGAAGACTGGTCAATCCAGATGTTGATATGGTATGGGTACACCTGAAATAGTTATTGTTATTGAGTTATTGGACGACATATTAAAGTTTTCACAGATGCCTAGACAGCTAGAAAAAATGACCGATGGTCGATCGACATGATGTGTACCATACATATGGGTACACAAACAAACCATAATAAGTACAAATCTTCACAAAAGTCCGCATCCAATGCAGCAGTTTAATACTTATAAATATTATGTCATTGAAGTTGTGGAAACCATCCGTATGATCCTGGTATATGTAGAATAGTCCACAGTTGTCACATTCCTTTATAAAAACGTTGATATCTGAAATTAAAACATTCCTTGATAAAAACGTCGATATCTGAACTTAAAACAGAGTCAAATTTTACAATAAATAGATAGACGGACACAAATGTGTGAACTGGTTAAGGTTATTGCAGAAGTTTATCGCAACACAACAAACACGTGCATTAATGTTAAGATGTTCACAAAACCATGTTGTTCTATGTTTGTTGCACACTATGAAGATTGTAGCTTGTAACATAATGAAATTTAAGTAAATAATTTTGTGTATCTAATTGAACAAACGTGTGTGGTATGTAGAGTATACCTCACATTTTAGTGAAGAAATTTAAATTTAAAATCACGGCTTCAACTGTGTTCATATATATATTTATAACTTTTAACACCTTCCTTTCATTTGAGAAATGTTTATTATTTTACTGAAAGATTGATTGATTGATTCGGGTTTTATGTCGCTTTAGCCACTAAGGCCATATCACGACATTGCCAGTTTTAATGGTGGAGGAAATCCGCACACTTACGGCTAATCCAACAGTGATTTCAATGGCTGATAAACTCGTCGACCATGTGCGGCAAACCACCGGCCATCGGCAAGTAACTGGCAACTTTCCCAGATAACGATTTCGAGTTACAAAGTCCACGATGGAAACATGTGGATTTGAACCCTTATCGCCAGCGCTGGAAGGCGAAACGGCTTGGAGTTGTACCCCTAACCGATTGAGCCACCGAGGCCCCCTTTTACTGAAAGCATGTGGCATTAAACTTCAATAAATGACACCATACACTAGTACTCTACTATTGAGAATAAAGCTGCAACCATGTTAAACTCAAATTGTCACTTGTTCATGATTTTTCGTTCAGACTTAACCCGATACCGGTAGCTATTTAACCCTTTACCCAACAGAAGGGCCCTGTGCCAATGCATTCTCTTATATATGCGAGTCGACCATAGGTCGCCTCGCATATATAAGAGAATGCATTGGCTTAACACATTACAAATTATAAAATTGTTAAAGAATGTAAGAAAAAATGGTAAAAAGTGTTAAAAAAAGATTTTTTTAGGCCAATGCATTCTCTTATATATGCGAGGCGACCTATGGTCGACTCGCATATATAAGAGAATGCATTGGCACAGGGCATAACTGCAACTATCACAATGTGGCCAAGGAGCCGGTTCCAATGATATCCATATTTGTATGGTTCTATTGAGACAGACCGAAGATATTTTAGGCTGTTGAAGCTTTATTTGGCCGGTTTGTTGGGTAAAGGGTTAAGATGAACAGTGTTTACCTAAAGATAACGACAATGAAAAACAATGTACTCTGGGATATGTAAGGTATTTAATATGATGACCATAATTATGATTTTCATTGGAAACCAGATCTTGTTTTGAGTAAAAGGTATCTAATTAACTAAAATAGTAGATTCAAGTGTAACTCATAACATAACAGGTAATATTCACTGGATTGATGAATATAAATAGACACAAATGTGCGAGAGAGTAGTTTCACAGAATAAGTTTGTTCTGAAGCAATTGTACAAGAACTGAAAGCTCACAGCAGAACAAACAAGTTCATTCAACTGTTGCCCACAATTGTGCTTGTGTGTTATGTTACATATCTTGAACCAGGAATGTTTTGTGCTGTTCACAGTTTTTTTTGTAGGAGTCCAATTGCGTAGAAATTTAGAAATCACTGTTGATCCAGCAGTAAGCAGAACATTCCTAACGACATTGTTAACATATTGGTCACAAATTATTTGTATTGTACTCAGACAGTCCAAAAGATTTAAAAAAACCAGTCAAATATGTTTTATGACATTATAACTTCTAAAAAATTCACTGGCATGAACTGATCATCGTTTTGTCACCTAAAATGTTGAAATCAGTTGACGATTCACAAATTTTAGATGCATAAAATAAATATGTGGTCAAAACGCTGTGGTCTGTAACATGACATTGCGCATGCATGTCACACGAATCGCCAAAGAATAATAAACTACTTTCTACTAGCTAGGAAACATAAATATCTGCAAAGATAAAAAATTAAAACTATGAAATTCAAACTATACGTACTTTTCTCAACCACCTCATCCAAACAATACAGAATGCCATGCTTTGAAACAAGTTTTCTTGTCAGAGATGTTGAATGACAATCCACACACTTCGTTTCTGAAGGACACACTTCTCTTCAACATCCAGGGGAACACACTTTTCATTTAACATGTATTCCATCATTCGTCCAACATGTTTCCCTGGCTACTGACTAGATGATTGTTGGTGTTCTGTTGGTGATCGTGGTTGCTCCTTCGATACATTGCACCTCACAACACGGCGATGAATACACTATGGCGCATGGGGGAGCGGTCGTATTCTATTGTGCTGTCATTGATGTTGTATTTGACAACAACTCGCCCCACCTTTCCCCAATATCTGGACTCATCGCCATGAAACACAGAGTAGAAGGTGACTGTCATCTTTGGGATACACAGGCCGTGCCTCTACAATCAGAGGAACATGAACTGCAGCAGCGTTAGTACAAAGGACTTTTGCACGATCAAAGTTATCTCGTGTTAGAAGTCCAATACCGTGATAGCTGCGCAGATCACGACTGGTGATGTCTTTGACATTTGCTGGAAACTCCCGTGCGAATTCCACGGATTTCAAATGCATGCAGAGATGATACTTCTCCTTTGATCTTGAGTACAGCTCTGAAATTTCATTGCACTTCTTACTCTCGCATTGAACAATTCTCTACGCAGTATCAAATCTGCAATGTAACGGCTGTTGAACCCCGTGGAAAGCCTTATTAATCAAAAACAGGCTCTGTGTTTTGTCAACACATATGCCATCTGGGTGATGGTTCCTTGTTACATCGTTCTTGTTGATGTTGCCATGTTTTTCTTCTAGATGTCGTTTTATGTTTTTCAGATACATGCCTTGGCCACAAACAGGACACTTCGACATTTTGTAAACATGCTTCCTTACTTTCCTATTGATCTTCACCGTTGACTCATTTTCTTGGGCTGTTATCGGTACCTGCAGTGAACCACTACCACTATCCTTGCATGTCTTTTGCAAGTGCACAAAGAAGTCACGTGTCCAGCCTTGTGTACACTTACAAAAGGGACAATGGTAGTGCCCATGAGCTTGACCCACACCGAAACATCAACCATGGCATGGTAAATATCTTAATCCTGTAAAAGATAATGAAAATCTCAATGATGAAACTAGCTTAATTAGCTTGAACATGACACTGACTATACTGACAATAATATATCTAGGCCAATGGACCACCAAACAATATTTACATATCAATGACAACTACAATGAAAACTTTCTTAAGAATTGGAATATTGTGTTGGTGCCAAACGATTCACCATGTGTTACAAAGAAGACCGACAGCAGCCATGTTTAAATCCATATTTAATATGAATTGGACAATGGTGCTGCTGAATTCAATTATGAAAGTTAAGATGGCTGCCAGTGGCTATGTTTTTTCCGTATTTCCGTGAGGAAAAAGTTGAGAAAATTAAGATCGAGATAGAAGGGAGAGAATATTATTATTGTTCAAGACTAAAAACATAAACTTAATTCGCTTAGGTTCGATCGTGCTGCTCGTCTGGAAAAGCGGTGAAGGTTCTATTCTATAAATTTCAAACGCGACGCAAATTTAACACACAAAACATGCAGTTGTTTCGCTTACCATACAAATAAAAAACATGAAGCTAATTTGCATAGAACGTCACTAGTAACACACATGCATAGTATTTAATGAGAACGGTATATCTAGAGCCAACAATCATATGCAAAATCATGCGATGCAAATACGCACACTGTGTGTATATATCTGCCGTTAATAGACAAAGGAACCACAACACTCTATCACACATTATTTGTCGGAAATTCAACAAACACATTGTCATATCAGTATCCCGATCGTCACTCCAGCAATGCACTGTAACGCAGAGACGAGATTCAAAGCTACCAAATGTACACCCATTGTGACGAATGCTTGGTTGGTTGACTTTATGAGGATGTTATTACTGTCGTGCGACAGGCTAGATAATTACGAACCATGAACCCACTGCGACAAAAATAATAAATATTGAATTGTATGAAGGAACGCTCTTTATATTTGAGGAACAATTGGAGAAAAACAAAACGCTCTTTATGTATAACACTGGCCACTTCTTTGCACCCTCGTGGAAAAATCGTCAAGTGCTGTCTCCGCGCAGTTCTTGTCTATGCTTTATATATTCTCTTCGTCCATATATCAGGTCAGGACACGTAGCTTGTTTTGTTTACTGTGATCCACACATCTCCATTGATTACCGCTTTACCACAAACAGAAGCGCATTTCGAATTTTCGGTCATTAGTTTTGTGTACCACTATCACGTTGTGAAAGAAGCAAACAACTCGACGACTCACCACGGTTTAGGCGCAATTAACGATGTTATAATTAAGACCTGTTAGCTTTTGGTAGTGAGTTTCCCAAAATTATAAGATTTTGTCATAAAAAGTAGGGAAATACCCATTTGTTTTTGCAGGTTATTTCAGGTCAAGAACGTCCAGTTTATGTTACTTACCTGATTGTATAAAGCGAACAGCTTCACTAGGAGACGACTGTTTGTGAAATGGATTGCGAACGCCATTAAGAGAAGACGAGAAAGCACGAGTGGCCACAAACAATGAGAAATCTAAATCGACAGGAAATCGTGCGCCGAGTTGGAATGGATGGGATTATTGCAAACTGCACGAGAGACGCTTCTGAAGTGTTGTTGATAATCCCATGCAGTGACCAACAACTAAACTAACAATATAAAACTTCAGAATTTGCTAGAGAAATGTTACTAGTGGCCTGATCTATTATATAGTATAACATAATGTTACAAGATCCTCCCGCCGTCTGATTCTTGTTGCATGGCAGTATGGTCAAAATAGAATGAACTTTTTGTGGCATATTGCCTACTTTCAGGAATAGCATTCTCAACAGATAATTAAATGTTATCAGGGGTGTGGCTAAGCCCGGGCGGCCCCTGTGGAGTCTGTGGTGGCCAGAACAGTGTGGGGATCTCACGAAAGCCCAACCACTCACGGATGGGAGCCAGGACCCAACATAAGTTTCGATATTAACCCATTGTGCCATAATTGCAATATTATGCCTGCAGTAACATGAGACGTTCGCAGATGTATACCAGACCTAGATGTCGCTCTTGTACCGCTAAGAAATCCACAAATATATGCGGGGGAAATACCGCCGGCTATATTCGCGAAGAAACAATGACGAACCGTCCACCAAATGAGATAAATTAACACTATAAATGCAGCCATATCGAGGGTTAATTGTCATGCTTTGGTGAGCGCATCGCATTTGTTCTTCGTGAATGTAGTCTATAGTATATAGTTCCCCTACATATATGTGTGGATCTCAAGTAGGAGAATGACATGCGGCTCCGGCATGCGTGTCATGTTATTGTAGGCACAATATTGCAATCATAGCAAATAATGGGTTAAGAACGGCACTTTCTGCGTGGCCGCGGCTCTGACGGTCTCACAATAGACTTTTACCTGATATTTTTTTTATAACATAAGGCCGAAATTACTCATTTGATACAACACATTATACATGTATTTATATCGCCATTTCAGCGTTCTGGTATAATTACGTTAATGCCAATGGGAAGCAGCAGTGAAAGTAGGTGAAGAACAATTTACATTAAGTGCCAATACTTGCAATATTGTGACAAAATTCAACAAGTTTCAGATCCTATTATCTCTAATGGAGTCATTGACAATGAAACAGCATAAAACTTGCCACAAAAGTATTTTACATTGAACTCTCAAGTTCCTCCAAAATCAGTAGATACACAACAATCATATGTCCAGGATACAATAAATGGAACATATCCCAACTGTAATTTGTTATGTATATGCGTGTGTTATAGATGAGCTCTTGTACAGACTCTTTGACATCTCCCTAATGGCAGTCTAATGCTCACTAATACAGTGATATGGATAATTGACTTCTCCCAATTGCGAGAAGTGAGTTGTCCAAATGTGAAAATCTAAGCTGATCCCCGATTCATGAAACATGTTATGAAGAAAGAGTATTTGCCTCATTTCTGTGCGAACAAAATTGAAAATAGCTGGAAAATTCAGCCTGTAATCCCGAAAATCCGCACATTATCGTTTTAGAATAAACTTGTTTAGGTAGATAATCTGCTTATAATCGCCTCATTTTGAGTCCATAATGCGCTAAAACTGAAATCGGTTTAGTCACATTATCGACTCATAATGAAGCAATTCTCAGCAGACTTTGTGAGGACAATGATACAAGTAAGCCAACTCACGACTGTGTACGTATTTTCACTGTAGCCCGCGCCATTAAACTAAATAATGGGTATGAGTCCATTATATGCTTATTTCATAATCAAATAATCTCATGTACCAATTTATCATTATATGACGATTATGTGCGTATTTCCGTGAGTATAAGTTAAGAAAATTAAGAGAGATAGAAGGGAGAGAATATTATTATTGTTCAAGACTATAAACATAAACTTAATTCGCGACAAGCGTAGGTTCGACCGTGCTGCTCGTCTGGAAAAGCGGTAAAGGTTCTATTCTATAAAAGTGCAAACGGGACGCAAATTTAACACACAAAATATGCAGTTGTTTCGCTTACCATATATACAAATACAAAACATGAAGCTAATTTGCATAGAACGTCACTAGTAACACACATGACAGGTATTTTTGGGGGATATATGCTATTGCAATCATAGCAAGTAATGGGTTAAGAACGGCACTTTCTGTGCGTTGGTGGGCTTTCACGATGGCTCACACTGTCTTGGTCACTAAAATCATAGATAGTCACCACATAGGCCATCGGGCTTGCCCGGGCGGTGTTCCGTCACACCGGTTATGAGCGATAGAGAATACTCGAAAGTTCACCTTCGTTGCAGAACATTTAAAACATATGCTTTTGAAATCATTCTGATCGCAATAGTTGGGATGTTCTAAAGGGGCGTTGTTGATAAATATATCTTTTAAATGAAGTTGATGCTGGTAAATTTAATTTCGCATGATCAATATACCAATGGCTTAATTAATTCTCATTAAATGGTCGTCCAATCGGGTGACACCTTCAACAATTGCATAAACAGTCACCTGTCCTCGGAAACGTCCACAACTTAAATTCACTGGGTAATTAATGTCACACCACCAAATGTCGATTTCTGCTACTTCTCCTACAATGTGTAAATATATAACCGTGATGTATGCATATTCACGTCCAACTCACCAACTATAGTGACTAACGTAATAACCTTCACTATGTCATGCATGCTTACTCTGCAAAATTACATTTAAATATTCCAGTTGCGATACAAGAGCTTTTGTTTAGCAAACCCATATAAATACACCAGCCTTATTACGTCACAAATAAAATTACGAGTACATGCTTCCCATATATATAGTATTGAGAATTGTTTTATCCTATTGCAATTCTGACTCGGAATCGGAGTGGTTGTCGGCCTGTGAAGAACTATCAGGAGGTTCGATCTTATATGGCTTTAATAATCAGGGGTCAGTGAAGAACCCGGGGAATACTGTCCGGGGCCAACCACAGAGTGACAAAGAGCACACCAAAGGAAAACAGAGTGTTGAGTATATCGAGGATAGCTTAAAGAGAAGACAGTGTTTCTCCAAAAGGAAAAGAACGGCATTCAAGAAAGTGAGATATTAACATTTATTTATAAATATAGTGTTGACCTCTTGAATATTTATATATATTTGCCCCCCAAAAAAACGACATTAGTGTGTTGCTGCGCATAACTCGATAAAACAAACTGTACTCACCCTGTTCACTTGACCAATCGATTTCAGATTGTTCCTGAGTGTCTATTATGTGCTCTTTTATCATATCTGATTTCCTCCCGCGATTGGCCTCCCTGAACAGTTATATGAATATTGCAGCCTCTGCATCCCCAATAATATGCAACTCTTCAATGTATGAACCTATAACGTTTAGAGCCGGGATCGTCTGTTTGAAAATGGACTATTCGGCTGCTCTGTCTACAGGTTTTATAAATACTGGTTCCTTCAACGGACCGGACCGATAGTTCCCAGTGTTTCCTAAACTGGTCAAATATGCATCTCTGTTTATCGCGCATGTTTGACTAAGCAAGTGCAGCTGATCTTCGAGTGGTTCACCTACAAATATGATATGCAACAGTATTTCATCAATTTCATGCAGACAGAAAGGAAGAAAGACGAATTCAAATTTCCTTCCCGTTCAGTTTTCGGTTATAATAACCAGTTACTCACAATGTACATAATTATAATTATTATATTAACTAATTCAATTAATCGTGCATACACCTATATAATTATGCACAATATTCATTTCATATGCAAAAACACAATAATTAGTGAAGTACACTCGTAGACACATAAACTGAACACAACTGCAGTTGATTTCTTGTATTCAGTTCGACATGTAAACAACATGTTAATGATAATAAAAATGAGTTTATGGCTAGTCATAAAATCATTTTTATTATTATTACCATGTGGTTTGCATCGTTCGTAGAGCACATGAGTGTGCTTGGCACTGGTCCAATGCTCAAACTCATTCATGTGTTGCATATATTATGTTGAGCATAAAATGAGATGATGCCACAAATGGCCGGATTTGGCGTACAGTACCCCTCTATGGTTCCACACTATTTGGTTTCAATATGTTATTAATGTCTCACATGAGAACAGCAGACACTCGCTTATGGGACGGGTCTAAGAATGATGATGCCCCAAGTTTCTTTCGCCATTCACATATCTCCAGATCGTCGCAATCCTGGGTACTAATGTCACAGAATTGCCCATTATCTCCTCCATATTTAATTGAATCTGTATGAGAAATAATTAGTTCAAATAAATGAAGTTATATTCGATTCAATTGAACCAGCTATTAATAATGTTTTAATTGATATAGGCTTACGAAGTCAACAAGATGTGCGGCGCCAACGAATGATGATACCCACCCTGTTTGGTCTCATTTCAGGAACGATAACTCTATCCGAAGTACACGACCTATATGCAGTACTACCGTCGGTGTTTGACCTATATTCTCCGCCCACGCATTGCATCATGGTCTATTTGTATGCCGGTTGTGCATGTCCGGACATGACCCGTTGGTTATATCCAATGGGATAATGTTAAAGTGACACTCGCATTGAAAACTTACAAAAAATTCAAAAATTCAAAAACTTCAAAAATTTCAAAAATTTCAAAAACTTCAAAAACGTCAAAAACTTCAAAAACTTCAAAAACTTCAAAAACTTCAAAAATCGCAAAAAATTTCAAAAAAGTTTAAAAACTTCAAAATACTCAAAAATTTCAAAAAACTTAAAAAACTTTTCAAAAAGAAACAAAAATGAAAAACAGAAAAAAATTCATAAATATATGAAAAACTTAAAAAACTTCAACTTTTTCTAAAATTCAAAAATACTTTAAAATTAAATTAAAATTAACTGTCTTTTAATATATCTAACCCACTGCCACTTCTAAGGGTTCCACACTACACCTGAGGGGATATTGAGTGGTCTACACACGTCTCCTAAACCCTAGAATAAGATCCAGCCCATAAGAAACACCGCCTCCTGCAATGCCTGTCATTCGAATCTGACGCAATCCCTACTTCTGGCGCAATGCCTGAGTCATTCGAATCTGGCGCAATCCCTACTTCCGGCGCAACGCCTGAGTCATTGGAATCTGACGCAATCCCTCGCGAAACCTACCGGCTGACTCCACACCCATCGGCTAAACGTTGTATCACATGCTTATTATTTGATCATATCGTGGAAATTCAATGTTTTGTCATCACTCATGAGATATAACCCATATCCACTGAAAAAGGGTGGATATCCTCTATTTATTTATAATTTTTTCTTTGTTATCTTTTTTTTATCCCTCTTTTTTATCTACCACTTCCTGTTTTTATTCGCTCTTCTTTTTCTTACAACTTCTAATCCCTCATAATCTTCGAATATCCACTTTCATCTCCAAGTTTTTGAAAAAATTCCTTGTTTAGTAGCACCTCCAGATGGGCTCTATAGAATTTGAACGAGGCATCCATCTTGGATATTACTCTTTCTATGACTAAATCCGTTAGCACGCTCTACAGATATCATATAGGTAGCACGCTCTACAGATGTCATATAGGCCTCTTCACATCTTGTTTTCCATAATTTATTCATTCCTAATCGCTCCATTGACTGTAACAAATTAAATTACCCCCTCCCCCTGTATTTAGAATACATCCTTGATTATTAATATTTCCTCCTTTCATGGTGTGCATGTTCCTTGGGACATCTTTGCTAATGTGAAGCCACACCTATTATATATATATATATATACAACTTTAAAAGCCCGCGAAAATATTACTCATATTATAGACTTCCCTTTGAAGACCTTTGTATGTGACAATGATCCGTAATATTGTTTCTAAGTGACACTGGCCAGTGAAACTGATACTACGGGTATGAACTAGCCAACTTCACATCGTAACAATAATAAAAGGGACACTTCATCTATATCAGTCTCAAAACGTGTTGGTACACATCTGTGTGGAAACTAAAACCAATCACTCTTCGTCCGTCATCCGTACATAATTGTAATATAATTTTCTCAGAAACCACGGGATCCCTTTGGCTGAAATTTGGTCTCAACATGGGATAAGAAATTATCCATGGAAGACAACAGTGTCCGTGTGGGGGAGAAGCTTCGTAGTGTTTCGCTGTCGCCACGGTGTTTGTTTGGGTATAGGCATGGGTGGTGAGTGTGGTTCTCATATGGTATGAACTAGCCTTTACTGACTGAGGTAATTTAGTGCACATGTCATCACTTCACTGATAACCATTATATGGTCAAATCCCTACACTATCAAACGCAATGTTTCAATAATGGGTTTTCTTAAAATTTTGACTAAATATTGGTTATATTATACGCATCAGCGATCCTTCTTAATAACGCTCTGTATATTTTCAAACGCATTGCACTAAATGGGTTTGGAATAGCCATACAGGAAAGGAGAAACTGAGGTCCTGGGTAGGTCGACTGCATATAGCAGTATATATGGGGTACAGACATGGACAGCAATGGGTTCCTCGTGGCTTCTGGTCTACACATGACATATTAAAGTTAACCACACCCATCGGCGCGCCTTTATTGGGCTATGAAGCGCCATACAGGCTCGAATCATGGCCTTCGCCATGTGTTTCTATTTGAACCCACATTAGTAACTAAATAAAATCTTTCTCTCCAGGTTGTTTCACGCCATAACCTTGATTTGGAAAGCTTGAAGGGCTAATTAAGCTTCAATTTAAATCCCAACATTTTCTTATTTGAAGAACGTATCTGGTTAAACATGTCCACCATAGTAAGCTCATTTAATTCAAAGAGCTTCACACATAGTCCCACTAGTAATGATGTGTCGTTATTTACTACAGAAATGGTCATATAGAATACAATACAACACATTTTGGTCACATACCTTAAAGGTGCACGTCACTTTCGCAAGATATCGAACTGACCATGTATAGAGTGGAATGACATGTCGGGTATCAAATGTATAATCAGTTCCAGTATTTCGTCCATAAGGCAGTTTTGGTTGTAACATCATTGTGTATGACGGTTCATTCATATGATATCTTAGCGGTTGCACACGATACTGTCTGTTGTATTTTATGTCTTATATCATGTATATTAATTGCTCCATGGATGGTAGGAGTATGGCATTGGTGTCTGGTTCTTCGATGTATTCTAGTCATAGTTCATTCATATTATTACTCTAAAATCTCCATTAAATGGAGAAACTAAAGAGCCCATATTATGTAGACTAGTGTATAAATACTTACTTCATGCATTATTTTTATCAATTATATGTATTATAACTCCCATCAAGATAGGCTGTTATACAGAGGAAACAAAGCATGTACCAAGTGACAGTCTGTACCAAGTGACAGTCTCATGTCACGAAAGGCCTACTATGTGGACACATTTTCTTATCAAAACGCTCTATTATGTAGGGGGTTATCAACCATTGGTCTGGAAAAGGCATACGAGCGGAAGGCGTGTATACACATTTATTCGATGTACTCTTTAATCGTCGATTTCTCTTTATTGTCGTTAATTTATAGCATTATTAGTAGGAATCTAAACTCGCCGTTATATTGAGAAAATAATGCGTCAATACCAGTCAATACTGCTTTATTGGCGGTAAATGAAATTATTGAATCATGTATCGCAGCTAAACAAGCGAGACAACTGATCACAACACAAAAATTAGTAATATTTCTGAAGCCTTGAGTGGGTTGTAATACACAGTGTAAATTTTCATTATTGCTACCATTTAAGGAAACATGCCCCCGATAGGGCTACTATGCGAACACATGTCTATATTAATTTCACATATTCCTTACCGTTCATTCATATATACTCCAAGCTCTCTGTTAATACAGAGGCATCAAAACATTGGTCTGGAAGAGACCTACTATGTGGATGCGTGTATACATATTTACTTGATGTATTCTTTAATCGTTCATTTCTCTTTATTATCGTTCATTTATAGCATTATTAGAAGAAATTTAGTCTAAAATCTCCATTACATGGAGACAATAAAGAGCCCATATAGTGTAGACTAATGCATAAATACTTACTTCATGTATTCTTTTCACCAATTATATGTATTGTACATCCTATACATTTAGTCCGTTATACAGAGGAAACAAAGCATGTACTACGTGGCAGTTTCATATGACGATAAGACCTACTATGTGAACACATGTGCATATTAATTTCACATATTCTTCTCAAAACGCTCTATTTTATACGGGGGGTATCAAACATTGGTCTGGAAAAGGCATGCTATGTGGACGCGTGTATACATATTGACTTCATATATGCATTCATAGTTCATTTCTCTTAATTGTCGTTCATTTAATAGCATTATTAGTAGAAATATAGTCTAAAACCGTCGGTATATGGAGAATATATAGCGTCAATACTGTTTTATTGTTGGTAACTCAAATTATTGCATTATGTATCGCAACTAAACAAGCGAGATAACTCATAAATTCTTAATAGTTCTGATGTCTATGGCAGTTCACACAGTGTATATTTTCATTGTTGTTACCATTTTAGTGCATACATTACTGATTTCTGTGTAAGAACGCCGGTCTCCATTGTTGTTATGATTGTGCCTATAACTGTCCATATTCTTAAAGCAAGTACGGTACCTCTATGTGATATGATCTATAAAAATTTCCATTTTCACAGGTAAATCACGTATAAACGCTCTTTAATGTATAGTTAAACTGAGTTTTCACATGCAGGGCTATGTCTTTGTGGACTATATACGTGGTATACTTCAGTATATACACGAAGTGAATGTGTTCTAAGTATACGTATCTGATTTATGTATACGTCCGTGTTTCTTAAAGCAAATCCAATACATATTAGTGCGTTATATTATGATGTACATTAAGTGCCCTTTTCACTGTTAAATCAAGTAAAAAGGCCCTCTACTATAGTTAACTATTCAGTTCCACGTACGCTATAAGATCTATGGTGGTCCGGTGTGTCTTATCAATATGCCATTATATGCACGAATGTAATGTGTTCAAATATGTGGGTTATGATGTATACTTTAATGTTAAAGTATATAAGCACTCTTTAAGATATGCATATGCAGAATGTTGCCTCTTTACACTGACAGAAAAAAAAGGAATATATAATTTTGAGTACTACTCTTCATAAAACGTTAGAAAACCATAATCTAACAACGAATATCGAAGAACAATGTAATTACTTGATAAGCATTGTAAATATTTCGTCTGTTTTAAATAAAATGGAAATATTTCGTCTATTTGAAATACAGTTGGAAGCAACAATCAAGTATTTAAATGAAATTTGGACCAAAATCTTATAATTTGAGAAAACGTATATAATTTCTATCGAAGTCTTATAATAAAGGAAGGCTTTGTGCGAATCCATTCGGTCTAATGTGTGAATGTGTTCATCATCGCAAATATAATGATGCAGAAATGAATATTTCCTAGAATAATGTTAACATAGCTTGTATTTAACCGAAATAATATAGCATTTGAGTTAAAATGTTTCATATTAGGACCATAACGAACCAATGCATAAAAATACAATATTTTGTTTTTCATTCTCGATCAAAATAATGCAGGGTTGTCAATTATCAACAAAAAACAAATACTTTGAAACAAAAACGATGACATAAGAAGGAATATCCAAGAGCTAGTGTGAAAATAACCCTCACATTTATAAAAAAAAAACAATAAAATTAAAGTTTTCGAGTAAGTCCTTCAAATTTATTGAATTTTTTCGTCTATGTTGGATCAAATTTGACACAAAAATCAATTAGCTCACTAACAGTTCGCGCAATATCTCATATTTTGAGAAAACGTTTGCAATTTTAGACAACAATATTGCTAGTGAAGGTGAATATTTCATCCTGGAACTCATGAAATATGATAAAAATAGATGTAAAGACACTTCACGAGCCCTCATATATTTGAGTTATGAACATAAAGTCATCTCATAGTGCCATTGTACCCCATAATTTGGTCAGGAGAAATATGTATTTCATATTTGACCCTTCATCTGTGGTAAAAAATGAATTAAGGGACATGGGAGTGGTGTCCCTGGACATTAACCTAGAGCATAAATTGACTCAATTATGCAATTTTAGGCAACATTCTTGCCAGGGAAAGTGTATATTTCATGTTGGAACTCATCCAATGTGATAAACATGCATCATAAGACACTTAATGAGCTCTGATGACTTTGAGTTATGACAACAACGGCATCTCATACTAGATTGTAAGCCATAATTTGGTCAGGAAAAGTGTAAATTTCATATTTTATCCTACATGTGTTTTAACAATCAATGTAATTACACCCCATCGGTCGCCTAGACACAGCGTAAATGTTCTCAAGTTTTCAATTGTAGGCCACAATGTCGGCAGTGAAGGTAAACATTTCATGTTGGAACCCATGAAATGTGATAAAATGGATAAAAAGACACTTCCTGAGTCCTTATGACTGAGTTATGAACATAAAGGGAACTCATAGTGTATTGTAGGTCATAATTTGGTCAGGAAAATTGTAAATTTCATGTCTTAAGCTCCATGTGTTTTTAAAATATATGTAATTACAACCATTGGGTCCCTAGAGATCAATCCACAGTCCATGTGTAGTCCATATGCAATTTTAGGGAACAGTTTTGCTAGTGAAGGTGAACATTCCATGCTGGAACTCATGAAATATGATAAAAATAGATGAAAAGACACTTTCTGAGGCCTTGGTCGGGAGAAATGTGTATTGTATTTTGACCCTTGATGCGTGGTAGCAATCAATGAAATTACACCCCATGGTATCCTCAGATATGAAGCAACATCATAAATGCACTCAGTTTTGGCAATTTAGACAACATTGTTGATGGGGAAGTTGTACATGTCATGTTGGAACTGGTGAAATGTGATAATAATTGATCAAAAGACACTCGATGAGCCCTGATGGGTTTCAATTATGGTCATAAAGGCATATGATAGTGTCATTATACAACGGGGAAATTTGGGAAGCGCTAACAAAGCGTATCTGCACGGTGTTATACGAATCAAAATGATCCTGATATAAGAAATGCAATCTAGATCATACTCAGTATCTTCGTATCGACTGAATATATCGTTATTCGATGGTGTTTCCGACATACCTCCGTCTTTACTTTTCTTATGCCTTTGTGAATTGTAGTTCGTCGATAATATATTTCTGCACAAATGGCACCCGTGTATTGTCTCGAATCATGGGAAGAACTATCGTCCTTATACCAGCGAAAAGATGAGCGAATATGGTGTGGTATTATAAACTCGCCGCCTTCGTACCTCTATTTATCGTTTAGAGTAATTGTTCTTAGATAAAAAAAATAGGCGCGGCGGCAGTGGGGATGAGGGGGCCGCACGCGCGCCTATTTTTTATCTAAGAACATTAACTCTAAACGATAAATAGAGGTACGAAGGCGGCGAGTTTATAATACCACACCATATTCGCTCATCTTTTCGCTGGTATAAGGACGATAGTTCTTCCCATGATTCGAGACAATACACGGGTGCCATTTGTGCAGAAATATATTATCGACGAACTACAATTCACAAAGGCATAAGAAAAGTAAAGACGGAGGTATGTCGGAAACACCATCGAATAACGATATATTCAGTCGATACGAAGATACTGAGTATGATCTAGATTGCATTTCTTATATCAGGATCATTTTGGATCGTATAACACCGTGTAGATACGCTTTGTTAGCGCTTCACAAATTTCCCCTTTGTATAATGACACTATCAGATGCCTTTATGACCATAATTGAAACCCATCAGGGCTCATCGAGTGTCTTTTGATCAATTATTATCACATTTCACCAGTTCCAACATGACATGTACAACTTCCCCATCAACAATGTTGTCTAAATTGCCAAAACTGAGTGCATTTATGATGTTGCTTCATATCTGAGGATACCATGGGGTGTAATTTCATTGATTGCTACCACGCATCAAGGGTCAAAATACAATACACATTTCTCCCGACCAAGGCCTCAGAAAGTGTCTTTTCATCTATTTTTATCATATTTCATGAGTTCCAGCATGGAATGTTCACCTTCACTAGCAAAACTGTTCCCTAGAATTGCATATGGACTACACATGGACTGTGGATTGATCTCTAGGGACCCAATGGTTGTAATTACATATATTTTAAAAACACATGGAGCTTAAGACATGAAATTTACAATTTTCCTGACCAAATTATGACCTACAATACACTATGAGTTCCCTTTATGTTCATAACTCAGTCATAAGGACTCAGGAAGTGTCTTTTTATCCATTTTATCACATTTCATGGGTTCCAACATGAAATGTTTACCTTCACTGCCGACATTGTGGCCTACAATTGAAAACTTGAGAACATTTACGCTGTGTCTAGGCGACCGATGGGGTGTAATTACATTGATTGTTAAAACACATGTAGGATAAAATATGAAATTTACACTTTTCCTGACCAAATTATGGCTTACAATCTAGTATGAGATGCCGTTGTTGTCATAACTCAAAGTCATCAGAGCTCATTAAGTGTCTTATGATGCATGTTTATCACATTGGATGAGTTCCAACATGAAATATACACTTTCCCTGGCAAGAATGTTGCCTAAAATTGCATAATTGAGTCAATTTATGCTCTAGGTTAATGTCCAGGGACACCACTCCCATGTCCCTTAATTCATTTTTTACCACAGATGAAGGGTCAAATATGAAATACATATTTCTCCTGACCAAATTATGGGGTACAATGGCACTATGAGATGACTTTATGTTCATAACTCAAATATATGAGGGCTCGTGAAGTGTCTTTACATCTATTTTTATCATATTTCATGAGTTCCAGGATGAAATATTCACCTTCACTAGCAATATTGTTGTCTAAAATTGCAAACGTTTTCTCAAAATATGAGATATTGCGCGAACTGTTAGTGAGCTAATTGATTTTTGTGTCAAATTTGATCCAACATAGACGAAAAAATTCAATAAATTTGAAGGACTTACTCGAAAACTTTAATTTTATTGTTTTTTTTTTATAAATGTGAGGGTTATTTTCACACTAGCTCTTGGATATTCCTTCTTATGTCATCGTTTTTGTTTCAAAGTATTTGTTTTTTGTTGATAATTGACAACCCTGCATTATTTTGATCGAGAATGAAAAACAAAATATTGTATTTTTATGCATTGGTTCGTTATGGTCCTAATATGAAACATTTTAACTCAAATGCTATATTATTTCGGTTAAATACAAGCTATGTTAACATTATTCTAGGAAATATTCATTTCTGCATCATTATATTTGCGATGATGAACACATTCACACATTAGACCGAATGGATTCGCACAAAGCCTTCCTTTATTATAAGACTTCGATAGAAATTATATACGTTTTCTCAAATTATAAGATTTTGGTCCAAATTTCATTTAAATACTTGATTGTTGCTTCCAACTGTATTTCAAATAGACGAAATATTTCCATTTTATTTAAAACAGACGAAATATTTACAATGCTTATCAAGTAATTACATTGTTCTTCGATATTCGTTGTTAGATTATGGTTTTCTAACGTTTTATGAAGAGTAGTACTCAAAATTATATATTCCTTTTTTTTCTGTCAGTGTAAAGAGGCAACATTCTGCATATGCATATCTTAAAGAGTGCTTATATACTTTAACATTAAAGTATACATCATAACCCACATATTTGAACACATTACATTCGTGCATATAATGGCATATTGATAAGACACACCGGACCACCATAGATCTTATAGCGTACGTGGAACTGAATAGTTAACTATAGTAGAGGGCCTTTTTACTTGATTTAACAGTGAAAAGGGCACTTAATGTACATCATAATATAACGCACTAATATGTATTGGATTTGCTTTAAGAAACACGGACGTATACATAAATCAGATACGTATACTTAGAACACATTCACTTCGTGTATATACTGAAGTATACCACGTATATAGTCCACAAAGACATAGCCCTGCATGTGAAAACTCAGTTTAACTATACATTAAAGAGCGTTTATACGTGATTTACCTGTGAAAATGGAAATTTTTATAGATCATATCACATAGAGGTACCGTACTTGCTTTAAGAATATGGACAGTTATAGGCACAATCATAACAACAATGGAGACCGGCGTTCTTACACAGAAATCAGTAATGTATGCACTAAAATGGTAACAACAATGAAAATATACACTGTGTGAACTGCCATAGACATCAGAACTATTAAGAATTTATGAGTTATCTCGCTTGTTTAGTTGCGATACATAATGCAATAATTTGAGTTACCAACAATAAAACAGTATTGACGCTATATATTCTCCATATACCGACGGTTTTAGACTATATTTCTACTAATAATGCTATTAAATGAACGACAATTAAGAGAAATGAACTATGAATGCATATATGAAGTCAATATGTATACACGCGTCCACATAGCATGCCTTTTCCAGACCAATGTTTGATACCCCCCGTATAAAATAGAGCGTTTTGAGAAGAATATGTGAAATTAATATGCACATGTGTTCACATAGTAGGTCTTATCGTCATATGAAACTGCCACGTAGTACATGCTTTGTTTCCTCTGTATAACGGACTAAATGTATAGGATGTACAATACATATAATTGGTGAAAAGAATACATGAAGTAAGTATTTATGCATTAGTCTACACCATATGGGCTCTTTATTGTCTCCATGTAATGGAGATTTTAGACTAAATTTCTTCTAATAATGCTATAAATGAACGATAATAAAGAGAAATGAACGATTAAAGAATACATCAAGTAAATATGTATACACGCATCCACATAGTAGGTCTCTTCCAGACCAATGTTTTGATGCCTCTGTATTAACAGAGAGCTTGGAGTATATATGAATGAACGGTAAGGAATATGTGAAATTAATATAGACATGTGTTCGCATAGTAGCCCTATCGGGGGCATGTTTCCTTAAATGGTAGCAATAATGAAAATTTACACTGTGTATTACAACCCACTCAAGGCTTCAGAAATATTACTAATTTTTGTGTTGTGATCAGTTGTCTCGCTTGTTTAGCTGCGATACATGATTCAATAATTTCATTTACCGCCAATAAAGCAGTATTGACTGGTATTGACGCATTATTTTCTCAATATAACGGCGAGTTTAGATTCCTACTAATAATGCTATAAATTAACGACAATAAAGAGAAATCGACGATTAAAGAGTACATCGAATAAATGTGTATACACGCCTTCCGCTCGTATGCCTTTTCCAGACCAATGGTTGATAACCCCCTACATAATAGAGCGTTTTGATAAGAAAATGTGTCCACATAGTAGGCCTTTCGTGACATGAGACTGTCACTTGGTACAGACTGTCACTTGGTACATGCTTTGTTTCCTCTGTATAACAGCCTATCTTGATGGGAGTTATAATACATATAATTGATAAAAATAATGCATGAAGTAAGTATTTATACACTAGTCTACATAATATGGGCTCTTTAGTTTCTCCATTTAATGGAGATTTTAGAGTAATAATATGAATGAACTATGACTAGAATACATCGAAGAACCAGACACCAATGCCATACTCCTACCATCCATGGAGCAATTAATATACATGATATAAGACATAAAATACAACAGACAGTATCGTGTGCAACCGCTAAGATATCATATGAATGAACCGTCATACACAATGATGTTACAACCAAAACTGCCTTATGGACGAAATACTGGAACTGATTATACATTTGATACCCGACATGTCATTCCACTCTATACATGGTCAGTTCGATATCTTGCGAAAGTGACGTGCACCTTTAAGGTATGTGACCAAAATGTGTTGTATTGTATTCTATATGACCATTTCTGTAGTAAATAACGACACATCATTACTAGTGGGACTATGTGTGAAGCTCTTTGAATTAAATGAGCTTACTATGGTGGACATGTTTAACCAGATACGTTCTTCAAATAAGAAAATGTTGGGATTTAAATTGAAGCTTAATTAGCCCTTCAAGCTTTCCAAATCAAGGTTATGGCGTGAAACAACCTGGAGAGAAAGATTTTATTTAGTTACTAATGTGGGTTCAAATAGAAACACATGGCGAAGGCCATGATTCGAGCCTGTATGGCGCTTCATAGCCCAATAAAGGCGCGCCGATGGGTGTGGTTAACTTTAATATGTCATGTGTAGACCAGAAGCCACGAGGAACCCATTGCTGTCCATGTCTGTACCCCATATATACTGCTATATGCAGTCGACCTACCCAGGACCTCAGTTTCTCCTTTCCTGTATGGCTATTCCAAACCCATTTAGTGCAATGCGTTTGAAAATATACAGAGCGTTATTAAGAAGGATCGCTGATGCGTATAATATAACAAATATTTAGTCAAAATTTTAAGAAAACCCATTATTGAAACATTGCGTTTGATAGTGTAGGGATTTGACCATATAATGGTTATCAGTGAAGTGATGACATGTGCACTAAATTACCTCAGTCAGTAAAGGCTAGTTCATACCATATGAGAACCACACTCACCACCCATGCCTATACCCAAACAAACACCGTGGCGACAGCGAAACACTACGAAGCTTCTCCCCCACACGGACACTGTTGTCTTCCATGGATAATTTCTTATCCCATGTTGAGACCAAATTTCAGCCAAAGGGATCCCGTGGTTTCTGAGAAAATTATATTACAATTATGTACGGATGACGGACGAAGAGTGATTGGTTTTAGTTTCCACACAGATGTGTACCAACACGTTTTGAGACTGATATAGATGAAGTGTCCCTTTTATTATTGTTACGATGTGAAGTTGGCTAGTTCATACCCGTAGTATCAGTTTCACTGGCCAGTGTCACTTAGAAACAATATTACGGATCATTGTCACATACAAAGGTCTTCAAAGGGAAGTCTATAATATGAGTAATATTTTCGCGGGCTTTTAAAGTTGTATATATATATATATATAATAGGTGTGGCTTCACATTAGCAAAGATGTCCCAAGGAACATGCACACCATGAAAGGAGGAAATATTAATAATCAAGGATGTATTCTAAATACAGGGGGAGGGGGTAATTTAATTTGTTACAGTCAATGGAGCGATTAGGAATGAATAAATTATGGAAAACAAGATGTGAAGAGGCCTATATGACATCTGTAGAGCGTGCTACCTATATGATATCTGTAGAGCGTGCTAACGGATTTAGTCATAGAAAGAGTAATATCCAAGATGGATGCCTCGTTCAAATTCTATAGAGCCCATCTGGAGGTGCTACTAAACAAGGAATTTTTTCAAAAACTTGGAGATGAAAGTGGATATTCGAAGATTATGAGGGATTAGAAGTTGTAAGAAAAAGAAGAGCGAATAAAAACAGGAAGTGGTAGATAAAAAAGAGGGATAAAAAAAAGATAACAAAGAAAAAATTATAAATAAATAGAGGATATCCACCCTTTTTCAGTGGATATGGGTTATATCTCATGAGTGATGACAAAACATTGAATTTCCACGATATGATCAAATAATAAGCATGTGATACAACGTTTAGCCGATGGGTGTGGAGTCAGCCGGTAGGTTTCGCGAGGGATTGCGTCAGATTCCAATGACTCAGGCGTTGCGCCGGAAGTAGGGATTGCGCCAGATTCGAATGACTCAGGCATTGCGCCAGAAGTAGGGATTGCGTCAGATTCGAATGACAGGCATTGCAGGAGGCGGTGTTTCTTATGGGCTGGATCTTATTCTAGGGTTTAGGAGACGTGTGTAGACCACTCAATATCCCCTCAGGTGTAGTGTGGAACCCTTAGAAGTGGCAGTGGGTTAGATATATTAAAAGACAGTTAATTTTAATTTAATTTTAAAGTATTTTTGAATTTTAGAAAAAGTTGAAGTTTTTTAAGTTTTTCATATATTTATGAATTTTTTTCTGTTTTTCATTTTTGTTTCTTTTTGAAAAGTTTTTTAAGTTTTTTGAAATTTTTGAGTATTTTGAAGTTTTTAAACTTTTTTGAAATTTTTTGCGATTTTTGAAGTTTTTGAAGTTTTTGAAGTTTTTGAAGTTTTTGACGTTTTTGAAGTTTTTGAAATTTTTGAAATTTTTGAAGTTTTTGAATTTTTGAATTTTTTGTAAGTTTTCAATGCGAGTGTCACTTTAACATTATCCCATTGGATATAACCAACGGGTCATGTCCGGACATGCACAACCGGCATACAAATAGACCATGATGCAATGCGTGGGCGGAGAATATAGGTCAAACACCGACGGTAGTACTGCATATAGGTCGTGTACTTCGGATAGAGTTATCGTTCCTGAAATGAGACCAAACAGGGTGGGTATCATCAAACGAATACAAACTTTGAGTACGGAGGGCAGAGCCACTATTTGGGGTAACGAAACTTTCCCATATACCGGCTCATAAGTTCTATGTAATTCGGCATGTTTGTAGAAAAGGTTATATTATATAGCTTGCCTGACCTTAATAAATTAAGTGCCAGGCCAAAATCAAACTGAACATCGTACATCAATGTAAAGTTTGCGTCGTCGGACATGCTGCCAGCCCAAACCGAAATGTGTGCTACCGATGGATTTTATTCACCCAAATTGCGGATATAAACGGTGAGCAATTTATCCAGTGTGGCATAAATGAAAATGTTCAATATTTGCCATGATTTATGATGGTCAAAGGCTGCTTCGCATTAACTGATATATTGTCCAGCATATTGGCTAAGTCTTAAAGCCACGTCCCAAAGAAGTTTAAACATCCCACGAACAAAATTTATCTCAATGTGCCCCAAGCCGGGAATCAAAAGTACATTTTTAAAAATATCACCGTCCTCTAGAATGTCCTTCGACCCATCTACATACGGCGAACCATCACAACCAATTGTGGTCCACGTTCTATCAGAAATTACAACAACTTTATTGACAGTGTCCCTGAAAACTGCCTCAACGGCTTCGAACGAGCATGGGATCTATTCTATCGGATATCCAACGACAATCATAGGTATGGCTTCTGGGTGATGATGGGCGATAACAGGATATTGTGATTTGTGAACAAATTGTTTTGAGAACACGGGTTTGTCATATACATATGACATCATCGAAGAATTATGCCCTGATATAACATTTAGATTTCTGTCACAATCACTGTCAATATTATCAGAAAACGTTTACACCAGCAATAGTTTGTTTTAGAACCTGTTCAAATCTAGTCTTTATGAACGAAACTCTGTATTCTGTGATAAAAGTTATCATTTAATTTACCTTCATCTCGCATTTTTAGCAATAGATAATTTCCCACTTAAAAAAAATGGTTCGTTCCAAACCCTAGATGAAAACTGGTCATCTGTCTGAATATTTACGCTCGACCCGGGCACAGTGTGCAAAACAGTCGTGATGACACTTATTAATGCTCTTGTGTCGTAGTTCACACACCAACGACGACCGAGAACCTGGTTGTCAAAAATCGTTATGAGTTTTCCATCATTGGGACATCTAATTGGCTCTACTGCTTGGGCCTTAATCCATTCTTTAATGTACGTATATGAACTTGACGGATGACGCATGCCATTGCTGTTGCACACAGTCTTGGCGGATGTAGTAAAATAGGCAAACATATTTTCCAGGAATTAAAACGGTCCAATATATTGAAGATTCCGGATATAATGTATCTGTTGAATGTTATTAACTTTTTTAAGGTTAAGAACCCCTGAGAAACCTTTCAGAAACGAATATAGTACACAATTTTGATTCTCCAACCAGTCAATGGGTTTAAGAGTAGATAGGTTTTCAAATTAAATTAGAGGTCAATTTTCTTTATATATAACATCCTGCGATTCCGCTAACGCTTCCGCAATCTGTTGAGCTGATCCTGGTTTAAAACATTTTTAATATCACTAAGAATCGCGTCAAACTTTTCATCGCAGCAGTAACTCGCTCGAATTAGATGATTGGAAATATGTTGCAATAGTAGCAGTGCTATCGATTAGAGTTGCAGCATACTCATCACAAATGATACATATTCTTACGTCTTTCCTGCAATGGTAAAAAAGTGCAACAATTGGCATAATGCTTCACTTAGTAAATTTGAACAAACCATTTTGATTGCAATCTTTTGCGATTTTTATTGTATGAAATTGCTAATGCCTGATACGAAGACATGATGAGAGCAGATTATATTGCGATACCAACTGTCACTGTTCAGTATCGAATGACCCGCCCCGCCGCCGGTCTAGTATCACAATTTGCATAAATGTGGACTTGTAGTTAACATATCAGGAATCCCTCGATACATTGTCGCATGGCCACGGTATGATCAAATCACGTTTCATAATTAACCAGTCCATTACGGGAGCTGCGCTGGTGGAACATTATATATTTTGCGCCAGTCCTTCTCTTCATATATGCGAGTCTACCAAAGGGACCCTCGGATATATAAGAGAATTTACAGGCTTACAATGTCACGGTAAATATTGTTATTGTCTTGTATTATGTCCATTATCTTATAAATATGAGGTAAATTGATTAATGAACTTTGGGAGACTGGCATATATAATAAAATGCACAGGTTTTTCCGAAATTTCAGAAAGCTGTATTCATGGAAGGTTTAATGTCGAGACAATGCATGGGATGGGGTGTCTCACACAATAGCTTTTAGCAAACAAGTGGAAATTTAGCCCCGACAGAAACATATACTTTGAGAATTATTATCAGATATTGATTGCATCCGCCTATTCTGGCAGTTTGAATTTGAAACAAGTATATACGATTAAAGACACGGTTGGCCTTGGCGGTGGGTATCCTGTGAAAATATCTCCACCCGTCAAAAACCGCCACAAACAGAAAGAACATAAAAATGTAGATAGACTTTGTCCGTATACAAATAAGAAATATCTCATAAACAGTATGTTATGGTCATATGTTTGACCATTGTTATGTAAACAAAAGCATAAAAAGTTACTTTTCTGGTGTTTGTTTATATTATGATGGTAAACATAAAGAGCGTTCTTTGTTGGTGAATACCTGATATGGAACTAATAAAGAGCGTTTATGCCATTTGTGTGTGATTAGCCAGTAGCATTGTGCTGTCTTCTGTAACACAACCAGGCTCTTGCTTAGGTAAAATATAGTAGGTCTTTATGATAACATGCTGTTTACGCGATGGTCATGGTATATATGAACGAAACTGTATGCGTTTTAATGTTTTTCTGTTTACGGTGTTTGGAACAAATATGAATATTTTCGACAATTAGGCCGCACGTGCCTTTAAATAGTTAGATTATTATCAGAAAATCATTTTTTTTATATATGCCAGTCTCCCAAAGTTGATTATTTGTGATTAAAATTTTGAGTGAATTAATTCGTACTTCAATTCAACTTCATCGACTGAAATTCGTGAACTGACTGCCGTTTGTTAGCATTAATTTTGGTCTTTTGAAGACACGAATTGACTAATACCCATGTAGGGGGAAATACTTAGATTGACGCCCGCGTCAACGACCGCATAACAAACTACATGTCCCTGCATACAATTAGTTATAATAACACATTGAGGAATTGTATGCAGGGCAGACTTGGGGCAATTACTTGTGAATGTAATTAATTACAATAACAATTACTTCAACATTTTTCAATTACAATTATAATTCCCATTACATCTATTTCACAATGTAATTAATTACAATTACTTTGAAATGTAATTCAATTACAATTACATTTCAGCACATCATTGAAGTAGGAACACTTTTTATTTATATAAACTCTATTTGATAACAAAACATAAATTTAATACAAGCAAGATGAAATACACAGTGAAGCACACTTGGCACAGAGCAGCCAATGAACTGAGTCCAGTATAGGTGTTCGTAGAACTGAGCGAATCATGATTTATAGCTGGCAATTCCAGCGTGTTGCATTGGCAGCTTGTACTCGGGGTTGATCTTCTAGACATTGGAATGATATCAGAGATTTATGAACGTTGCTAACTATCTTCAATGCTTTGGCATTCTTGACCGATGTTTTTGCATACCGGTACTGAAAGATCCTAGTAGGTTATTGATCACTTGCTGATGGTGCTTGTGTGACTGTGAATTCATAGACATCTTGATGCTTTCGCTATAAAATGAAAATAATAGAGTATTTTAGTAACATGCATGTATCCATCATTTAATTATTAAGGGAATAAGACTATCTCAGTAAGTCAGACACACAGCCAGGCCAATTGTAAAGGACAATGAGATAATCAACAATCTGATTGTTAATTATAGTCATAAACTTAATTAGCCTTTGTGGCCACCAGCTTACTGGTAACACAATGCCTCCACTAGACTGCTAATTGGGGGATTATTGAGGCAGATATTTGTCCCCACTTTGTCATTCAGTTGCAAATTAGAAGGGACAAGAAACAATGTATATACCAATACCACCATATGACTGAAGTTAAATTTCAATGGAATTAAACAAAACTAATACATAGAAATGGAAACTTACCTTCAGATGTGTCAGAAAATTGGAGGTAACTTTTTTGGAACTGGATATTGTAGTTGGGCAAAGTTTGCACTTCGCTTTCATAGGACACGATGTGTCTTTCTGCAAATTAAAATGCTGCCAGATTTGTTGTAGACATGTTGATAGCATTAGCAATGGTTGGTATGAATGTCTACCATAGCATATATACCATAACAGATGGAGATAATGAAACATGAATATAAGAGTGATATATTATAGTGATCTATTGTCAATTATTTGAAGTTGGTTTCTCGTTGTATTTATCAAAACAAGCCTTCTACCTCAAAGGTTAACCAATGCTTAAGAAAACAAATAGGAGGTGTCAACAGAATTCACCATTGAGACACAGTGGATAAAAACTCAGTGTTGTGACAACATAGTGATAGCAAGTCACCAGTCTTACACTTTGAAATTTGGAGAAAAAGGCATTGGAAGAAACCATTGGATGAATCATGAAAGAGAACTTTGAGAAGAAACAAGTACCTGTGATTTTGAAGTAATTAAAATTATGCCCTAATTACAATTACAATTACATCCTAACCAATTAAAATTGCTATTACATGTAATTGAGAATAAACTCAATTACCAATTACATGCAATTACTTGAAAAAATGTAATTAATTACAATCAATTACAAATTACAATTACCCCATCCCTGATGCAGGGACGTGTCTGGTTTGCATTAGTGAGCTGTGTGACGGGGCCCATCATGGGGGTTAATCTCAGAACGGCATAATATCACATCCGTTGCTTCTTTTTGTCATTGTACTGGTCTACGTCACTTTGATTTTGTTTACCACAGAAGGCAAGTAAGTACAAATTTGCTTTGGGTTAAAGATAGTTTAACTCATCACATCATTATATGTGTTCCCCGGCCTCGTACTCATCCTACTCTATCGATATCGCCCCTCCCCTCTTTCCCATTAGTTATGTTATCACGATTCACAATCCTTTTAATTTGGAGGCACCTCGCGTTACATTACAGTTTTACAATTATGGTTGTCCATTTGTCGTTCCCTATATTCCAGCAGGTAGATTTTACATTGAAATCCCATTAAGAACGTACCATTAATCCCCGACAAAACGCAACCAATCGGAGTATAGCTTACAAACGGTGTTTGCGAACACAATTGCGAACGGGACTTAATTGTGGTGAAGATTCATTTCGATCAACATATTTGATGATTCTTTCTTACCGTTTCTAATGGTAACTTATCAAAAACATTGATTTCCAATCGCTCAAAACGTATTAAAGCCATGGGGAGTCGTTGGGTTTTTTGCTTCTTTGAAGACGTGATAGTGGTACACAACTAATGACCGAAAATACGAAATGAGCTTCTTTCGTGGTATAGCTGTAATCGACGGAGGTGTGTAAATCACTTTTAAAACGTAGCTCAATCGGGCTACAGTAGACAAAACGAGCTACGTAGAACGTTTTGGATGTGTGCCCGACCTGATATATATCGTGCGCGAACCAATGTCGTTCATTTACAAACATCCTTTAATGTTACAAAACGGCTGAATAAATGTGTAACGGCGCACCCTAAACATGCAGTGGTGTAATATATTGATGGCTTCAGGAAGTAAATTATCTGCAAAAATTATATCGCACAAGAGGTGAATTTGCTAAAGTTTTAAGTTTAACCGGTCATGTTTACTCGGTAAACGAAAGAATCCGAATGCTGTCAAGATTTTTATTGCATCAACGCATGGACTCTGCTGAGGAAGAAATAATGTTTAGATCTTTTCGATCGACTGTATGGTGGCCTCGGATAAGCACTGACATTCACGGTCCTTCCATAGACTGATGTACCCCTATAAGCTTGATTGATTCCATGATATGTTATCTTTGTGCTAGTGTGGCAGTCGAAGGCAATCGGGTCTACTTTTAATTATCTTCTCCCACCCCTGCACATTTTAGCACAGGTAGCCCGTGTGGGATAGCTGTTTGATATTTCCCTGTCTCAGCCAGCACGTGACCAGCTGCCTCACCATACCACGTGACTATCTTTTTTATTAAGAGCCCGAACTATTTTAACAATCCGGCATCATTTACGTTTCAAGTATATAAATACTGACGAATTCGTGGACGCTCACACAAATGGAGACAAGAAAACCATGGTCAGAAATGGTAACGCCTTCAAGATCATATTATTAGCCATATATACATATAACAACTTTAATGTGGTGATTGCGAAAAATATGTATATAGGTAACGCCTATATGTAGTTGATTATATGTGATATTTGTTTCTAATTTCATTTGAAACAGTGGTCTGGGTAGCGCATGAAATAGCATGCAGAATAATAATCGGGCAAAAAATTTGCGATCTTCGTAACATGGTTCAATTACGAGCACGTTTCTAACCACATTTAGTATCCAATTACGCAAATGCTGAGTATGTTTTAATCACATCTAGACCACCACCTCTTGCGACAGGGTCAGATATACTTGCGGGCTACTGCGAGGACCCTATCGTGACCAATTCGATCGAGCAAAACGCTGTCAACGAAATTATAATCGCCCCCGATAATAATCGGACGCTTATATACCAAATGCGGAATTACTCGATCGAAGAAATCACGACGGGGTCCGCCGCTATCATTTGGCGCATAAATATTAATTAGGCGCAAAGGTTGATTGTCCAATGTAACATCTAAAACCACCATACGTCCATCAGTATCAAAAAAGCGCTTATCAATAGTCAGTTCTAAATGTTTAGAAATAAGAATGGCTGTGCCACGGGCTATGTCAGTTCCAAATGACCAATAACCGTCCACATCTAAAGAAGCATTTACAGATAAGGATTCAAGTTGTCCGGAAATATGTGTTTCTTGAAGAAATAAAATATGTAATGAATTTAAATGAATCAGCATTTTAAGAATGCGTTGCTTCCATTGACACCTAAGGCCATTGCAATTGAAAGATGCAAAATTAACAGGCGCCATCATGATGGTTAGTTTTGTGCGCGACGGTACTACAGCTCGATCTAAATGGACACAACAACACTACAATAAAACCAAACAAAATCAAAAAGGCAGCGCGAAGACAATGCCGGTCGAACAGCGGATTACCGCTGAACGGTGTCCACCCGGCAAAGTCGACGCACTGTCAACAAACCCTAAGAGTGCAGGGTCACCGAGTGCGATGCACTCCGGTGACCAAGCACTCGGAAGGCACAAAGAAATAACACTGAACGGCAGAGAAAAGCATAATACGGCTGTAATCTGATCGATCGGGTCTGGCAATACACTGTCCGCACAGAACAAAGAAAAATAAAAACACAGAGAATAATCCTCCACCAAAACACTGGTGGATAAGTTCAAGTCCAGGGACGTTCCGCGGTCGGGTTGGGGGTCGGTGAAGAATATAGAATGTCCGTTTCAACAAAGTCCGTGGTCGTTGTGAATCCATTATGTTGAAATCATCGAGTCACAGTCCGACGTCACATACTCCTCGTCGGTCCTGGCGTTGACGTCGTGATAGTTCCTCTTGTAATCGGCGAAGTCTTCTGACGACCCGGAAGCTGAACGTTTCAAAACATTCACAGGAGGTCGAGTGTCCATGTCCGAGAACAAACTTTGAGAGTCCCCAGAAAATGGATTCAGGAGGCCTTCCTGTGTCGCGGTGGATAAATCCACCGGAGGGGCACGGAGTTCCCCTGAATCTGCCTTCTGCTTCTCAGCAGTGGTGTCCACCACTGCTGACTCCGCAAAAGGGAGCGCACAAACAGGAACGATGTCGCCATCGCCCTGCTCCCCGGCATCGAGGGATGCCAGGATGAACTCAAGAATCTCCCTCGCCATCATGGAGGAAGGCTCCTCCAGAGGGGACGAGGGCGGAGGCTTATCCCCCTGGTTCGCACCAGGGGTCGCTCCAGAAGACGACTACGGAGACTGCAGCTCCGGCGGGGGGTCCCGCGGAACCTCCTGACCAGGAGGGGTCTCACCGAACGATGACAACAGTTCCCCCGCCATCACGGAGGTGACCCCCTCCGGAGGGGGAGGCTTACTCCCGTGCCCCGCAGTAGAGTCCTCTACTGCAGGGACGCGGGGTGCTCCCAGTGACGCCACAGAAACACTCGATCCGGCAGCATCAGCGTACGATCTCGGTGGTCTCCTCCGAACCCCGGAGGGGTTCTCACGCTCCTCCCGCTCTATGTGCTCGGCCTCCACGCGAAGTGGGCACGCTGGGGATGACCGGTTGTGCCCCAAACCCTTACAACCAAAGCACATCCGGGGCCGCCCCGGTACCAAAACAGGACAAAATCCGTACTTCCCGAACGACAGGAAGAAGGGAATCTGGTCCATCTTGCGGGGTGTCACCGTCATCTCGACAAACACGTCCCCCGAACAGTACACATGGCCGTCGATGGAATCAGTGGCGTCCCGCACGTTCACGATCTTTCCGTAAGCCCTCAATCCTTGGACCACAAAGTCCCTGTTAATGTGGAAAGGCAACCACATAACTCGCACTGTCACCTTCCTCTGCCAGAAATGCTGAAAATTCACAGTGATGCCGGTAGTGGCATCCACGATGGGGACCGCACACAGCCCAGCCTGGTAGTAGTCGAAATCCCCTTGCGAGGTAAACAAGAGGTACCAAACCCCAAACCGCTCCATCCGGTAAAGGGCCTGTACCTTACTCAAATCGACAGCCTCTTTCAGCATGGCCATCAAGATCTGCCCGTTCGCATGCCCACGATTCTTCCCGTTGACATACAGCTGGAGGGTCCGCGCGACCCTATCCTCCATGACGTCGTCCGCCATGGCTACGTCCCTGGTGGCACACAAAACAATAGACCAATCAAAGAACTAGGTCACACAAGCAAAAGTATCCGAAACTAGCAAAATGGTCCGATATTTAAAAGTTAAAGGTAACCTTATTGTCGGTCGAAATTTGACAAATATCATCCGTAACCGTCCAATACTTGTCAAAGTCCGACCGAGAAAGGCGACAGAAGTCAGCTAAGAGGCGGATTCGGAGCCGATTCAAAAAGTTAACAATTAGGGTGTTCACATGCGTGCTGCCTTTATGAAATTTGGCCTCGTTCCTGAGGTACCAAATGGCGCTAATAGCTTCTGTGATAAGGACCAGTGTAACAGCACGATGGTGTCTACTGAGATTGGTAGGAAGTTGTAAGAACCGAATAGTTGCACATACATGCCGGATCTCAGTATTGGGCTTTAAATTATTCGCCCACGTAAATATCAGACGCCACAATAATTGAATGTTTGGACAGAAACAGAATAAATGTTCAATAGTTTCAATTTCCTTCCTGCATAAGGGGCATAATTTATAAGTTGTCATGTGGAAGGAATGCACCAGATAGTTCACTGGCAGAATTTCGTGTATCACACGCCAGGTGTCATTACGACCGTGAGGTCCTATAAATGAATGGTGTAAATTAGACCAAGTTTTGGCGAAATCATTAGTAGGGTATCTGTTTATGATGCGTGGGGGATGAAGACTTTTGGGAAGAAATCCCTGATAAAAAACTTTACATGAAATATCATTAAATGAAAGATTTGGTTTAATTTCCAAATATATTTTTAAAGCTTTAAGAACACCGCCATAAAATGGTGGTGGCAATCCCGAAAATTGGGGACGAAATTTACTGAGGGAATGACCTATTCAGTATTTAACGAAACAGCCCCAGCGTACATCTGGGAACATGATTAGACGTTGTAAGTGCCGCATGTAAAAGGCATTCAGCTTGCTAGGGATGTGAGAAAGTCCTGTCCCGCCACTCAGTTTATCGTGATAAACTGCTTGGCGGGCCAAGGGGTCGTTCTTACCTTCCCACAAAAAGTTAAACATCTTGGAGACAAACGACTTGTTATATGCACGAGATAATGGAATGATGGAACAATAATACCAAAATTTTGATAAGGCAAAAGTATTAATCAGCATGGTTTTGTTAAATGGCGTCAATTTTCTGTCGAATGCATTATGTAATACGTTTGAAATTTTTTGGAGCAAGTTATGGAAATGACCATCCAAAGAGATGTAATTTCCAAACTGTACTCCAACAATTTTCTGATGAGGAACCCATTGTAGGTTAAAAGGTTTGTCTGTGCGACTGCGCCAAGAACCGAGAAAAATACCCGCAGATTTCTGTACATTTAATTTTGAACCAGAAGCCTTACCGAATGAAGTGCATAATGAAAGCAATTTAGCTACAGAACTAGTTGTAGTTACCACTGCGGTGACGTCGTCCGCATACGCAGCGAGCTTCATCTAAGAGAGGGGATATAAGAGAGGGGATATACTGCACCCCTGTCTCACAGAGCGTGTCACGGGGAAGGTGTCAGAAATGAATTGATTGACAATCACAGAAGAAGTGACATCGGTGTAAAATAATCTGACCCAATAAATAAATTGAGGACCGAAACCAAAAGCATGTAATGTCTGAAATAAATATGAGTGATCAACTCTATCAAAGGCTTTTGCTTGATCTAAACTAATCAATGCGCATGGAATATTCTTTTGGTTGACATAGTCAACCACGTTACGTAATAGGTGTGCATTGTCGATAATGGTACGACCCGGAACCCCACAAGTTTGATCCGGGTGTACCAAACTCGCAATGACATTCCTTAAGCGATTAGCAAATATTTTAGACATAATTTTATAATCGTAATTCAATAAACTAATTGGACGATAATTTGAAACCAATTCAGGATGATTGGGGCCTTTGAGTAGTAAAACGATGAGGGACTGTCTTTGTGACTTGGTTAAACTGCCAGAATTAAAACAGTTATTATATAACTGAAGCAAAATGGGTGAAATGAAATCCAAGAATGTATAGTAAAATTCACGGCCTAAGTCGTCACCACCGGGTGATTTATTGTTTTTCATGTCAGAAACCGAAGTTTTAATTTCCTCAATAGTAATAGGGGCATCGCATAATGCGGAGTCAGTTGTCGATAAATGGGGTAAATCAGTGAGAAAGGTATCGCAAACGGTCTGATCAATTGCCTCCTCGGTGAATAATTTTTTATAAAAATCCCCAAAATGTTGAAGAATATCTTCAGATTTAGAGTAATTCTGATCATTGACAGTAACAGAAGAAATATTCTTTTTGGCACAACGGTGGTGCTCCATCCGATGAAAGTGCGGGGAAGTGTATTCCTGAGAATCCAATTAACGCGCACGAGATCGGATGAAGGACCCACGTTCCATATCTAAATATAAGTCATGTAATTCTTTGCGAATTGCCTTAATCTGGTCAGCATAATTCCCAGGATTCAATTTTTCAGGTGAACATAAAGAAAAGTATTGATTTTCCAAGTTTTTAATGACTGATTTCTTCTGTAAAGATAACCGCTTACTGTGAGAAATAATAAAGGACTTTACCCGCATCTTGATCCCCTCCCACCAATCAGGCGTGACGGCATCAGCGGTCACACCTGAAGTGAGAGAGGACCAAAACGTGAGAAAAGCCTTCTGAAAAGATAAATCGGAAAAAAGTATTACAATTCGCTTTCCAATAACCGCGTCCTGTGGACTGGCATTGGAATCGCTGAATACTATAATGTCATGATCAGAAATCCCGGAAACAATTTGGCGAAAAGAATGAATTGATGATAATAATGTAGCAGTTGCATAAAATTGATCGAGTCTAGAAAAACTAGTACCCCTACTTCAAGTGTATTTAATCTCATTGGGATTTAAAGTACCAAATATATCTTTCAAATGATAAGTGTCTTTAATTATGTCCCATTTGCGGACTACTGCGAGGACCCTATCGTGACCAATTCGATCGAGCAAAACGCTGTCAACGAAATTATAATCGCCCCCGATAATAATCGGACGGTTAGACACCAAATGCGGATTTACTCGATCGAAGAAATCACGACGGGGTCCGCCGCTATCATTTGGCGCATAAATATTAATTAGGCGCAAAGGTTGATTGTCCAATGTAACATCTAAAACCACCATACGTCCATCAGTATCAAAAAAGCGCTTATCAATAGTCAGTTCTAAATGTTTAGAATTAAGAATGGCTGTGCCATGGGCTGTGTCAGTTCCAAATGACCAATAACTGTCCACATCTAAAGAAGCATTTACAGATAAGGATTCAAGTTGTCCGGAAATATGTGTTTCTTGAAGAAATAAAATATGTAATGAAGTTAAATGAATCAGCATTTTAAGAATGCGTTGCTTCCGTTGACATCTAAGGCCATTGCAATTGAAAGATGCAAAATTAACAGGCGCCATCATGATGGTTTGTTTTGTGCGCGACGGTACTACAGCTCGATCTAAATGGACACAACAACACTACAATAAAACCAAACAAAATCAAAAAGGCAGCGCGAAGACAATGCCGGTCGACCACCGAACAGCGGATTACGCACTGTCAACAAACCCTAAGAGTGCAGGGTCACCGAGTGCGATGCACTCTGGTGACCAAGCACTCGGATGGCACAAAGAAATAACACTGAACGGACAGCACAGCGACAAACTCGACCGAGCAGAAAAAAGCCTAATGCGGCTGTAATCTGATCGATCGGGTCTGGCAATACACTGTCCGCGCAGAACGAAGAAAAATAAAAACACAGAGAATAATCCTCCACCAAAACACTGGTGGATAAGTTCAAGTCCAGGGACGTTCCGCGGTCGGGTTGGGGGTCGTAGAAGAATATAGAATGTCCGTATAAACAAAGTCAGTGGTCGTTGTAAATCCATTAAGTTGACACCATGGAGTCGCCCTCCGACGTCACGTACTCCTCGTCGGTCCTGGCGTTGACGTCGGTGTAGTTCCTCTTGTAGTCGGCGAACTCGTCTGACGACTCGGAAACTGACCGTTTCAGTAGATTCGCGGGAGGTCGTGTGTCCATTTCCGGGAACAAACTTGGAGTTTCCTCAGAAAATGGATTCAGGAGGGCTTCCTGTGTCGCGGTGGATAAATCCACCGGAGGGACAGGGAGTCCCCCTGAATCTGCCTTCTGCTTCTCAGCAGTGGTGTCCACCACTGCTGACTCCGCAGAAGGGAGCGCACTAACAGGAGCGATGTCGCCATCGCCCTGCTCCCCGGCATCGAGGGATGCCAGGATGAATTCAATAACCTCCCTCACCATCATGGAGGAAGGCTCCTCCAGAGAGGACGAGGGCGGAGGCTTATCCCCCTGGTTCGCACCAGGGGTCGCTCCTAGCGACAACAACCGAGGCTGCAGCTCCGGCGGGGGGTCCCGCGGAACCTCCTGAGCAGGAGGGGTGTGACCAAACAATGCCAACAGTTCCCCCGCCATCGCGGAGGTGACCACCTCCGGAGGGGGGGGGGGGGCTTACTCCCGTGCCCCGCAGTAGAGTCTTCTACTGCAGGGACGCGGGGTGCTCCCAGTGATGCCTCAGAAACACTCGATCCGGCAGCATCAGCGTACGTTCTCGGCGGTCTTGGGTTCTAACGCTCCTCCCGCTCTCTGCGTTCAGCCTCCACACGAAGTGGGCACGCCGGGGACGACCGGTTGTGTCCCAAACCCTTACAACCAAAGCACATCCGGGGCCGCCCCGGAATCACAACAGGACAAAAACCATATTTGCCAAACGACAGGAAGAAGGGAATCTGGTCCATCATTCGGGGCGTCACCGTCATCTCGACAAAAACGACCCCCGAACAGTACACATGGCCGTCGATCGAATCAGTGGCGTCCCGCACGTTCACAATATTTCCGTAAGTCCTCAATCTCTGGACCACAAAATCCCTGTTGATGTGGAAGGGCAGCCACATCACTCTGACCGTGACCTTCCGTTGCCAGAAAGGTTGAAAGTTGATACTGATGCCGGTGGTGGAATCAACGATCGGGACCGCACACAGCCCAGCCTGGTAGTAATCGAAATCCCCCTGTGTCGTAAATATGAGGTACCAAACCCCAAACCGCTCCATCCGGTAAAGGGCCTGCACCTTACTCAAGTCGACAGCCTCCTTTAGGATAGCCATCAGGATCTGTCCGTTGGCGTGTCCGCGGTTCTTCCCATTGACATACAACTGGAGGGTACACGCGACCCTATTCTCCATGACGTCGTCGCCATGGCTACGTCCCTGGCGGCACACAAAACAATATAGACTAATCAAAGAATTAGATCACGCAAACAAAAGTATCCAAAACTAGCAAAAAGGACCGAGAAGCCTCTTTTTTTTTTAAAGTAACCCGGAGCTTTTACGGACCAGTCTACTCGGCTGAGCACCCCGTCAGAGGTACACACCCTTTCGAGCATGGTCAAAATGCCCCTCCGGGTCAGTCCCCGCATTGCAGCGGACAGTCGGTCAGTCAGTCATGTCCGCTTGTCGGCCACAGGCTGCGAACCCAAACAGTGGAAGTCACTTCAGGTGGGGAAAACCACCTTTGGGGGACGTATCACACCGTAAGGGCTCGATCAAAGCATAGCGACCCTGCACACGGCCAGCGCGGAACAGATACTACACTTTGATCTTAGCCAAAAGGCCGAGAAGCGATCCCGATCATTTCTCTCTTCATCTCTTTCTTCTTCCGTCCTTTCTTCCCTGGTGTCATCGTGTTTGTCTTCTGTCTCGTTTCTTTTATCTTCTCCGCTGTCATCTCTGCTTTGATTTTCCTGGTCCCTGGTGTTCTGGGCCAACAACAAGGCTGCAATTCGCTCTTTGTTTGGCGGTGACTGTCTGACCCCGGCGTTGGGGTCCATGTACGACGATGGTTTCGGCTGCTGCCACGCCTTTCTTTGGTTAAACTGCTGGGCCGAACACCTTGGGTCACTTTTGATGTGCCCTTCTGCGCCGCAGGCTAGGCATATCGGGGGCCTACCTTTTACGATACACAGCATCTTTAACCCGCCTGCGAATTTGACAACGTGTGGAATTTTGTACATTATACTATTGTCTCCTATAATGCTAATTATCCTTATCCCGGTTGCAATCCTTTTGTCATTAACTCCTATATCTTCCCTTTCTATTTGGACGTCCAACACTTTGCCAAATTGTCCAAAATAGTTTCCCAGAAAACTCTCTCTCACATGGTGGGAGCCAGTGAATTTTTACCGTAATAACAGTTTCACGGAGCAAAGTTGGATACATAGGTATATCCCCGTATGCTGATTTGAAACCCTCATTGTGTTTCGCCAATCGTTCTGCTTCTTGGGGTGAAGAAAAGGTGACATACCACTCTCTATCAGATTCAGCTTTCCAAATTATCAGAATTTTTGTACAGTCAATATCTCTTGGCATCGCGTTAATAATATCTAATCTTTGAATTCGCCGCTGTCGCGGTCTGTATTGGATCACCACTGTAACTTATGGTAACGTTAGTTATTTAGCATGCATTTCACAGGGAAACAGTTTGTCCTACTCCGTACATTGTACATGAATCACGAAAAGTCAATTAGAATTACGTCCCCTGACAAGCGGCAGTTGCCCGATCCGTTCATGGCTGTATTTCATCATACCATTTGCTTATATAGGATAAATAATAGTGTGGAATATTAGGTATTGTATGCACACATATATGATTTTTCTGTCTCCGAACATTGCATGCTTTCGTAAATTCTTTCTCTCTCTTTCTGTGTCAGTATGTGTCGTCATCTCGTCTGTATTGTTTTGGAATGAAATCGAATGCACGAGCATTTTCTTCTGAAAGATAATTTGGTTTGAAGTGGCCTATTTTCTTATATTTTGAATTATTAAAGGGTGAGCGCGAACGCAGACCACATGACGCATAAATAACGCAGTCGAGTTATCCGCATTTGGGATAATCGCTAGGGTCATCCAAACCGAAGTGCAATGGTAAGGACTCGCACAGGGGCCACCGCCTTTCTTTCTTTCTTTTTTCCTTTTTTTTCTCTAAAACCGACTCAGCTTTGGTTATTGGGCTACATGGGACCACAAACCAATCTGGTCCTTTGCCAAAAGCGTTCCAATTTCAGCATTTACCCAAAAACCGTATCATTCTCGTCGGGTGGACCCTTTTACAAAGAAATAAATAAGAAAAGTGGGCGTTCAGGCTCTTTTCGGGGCATATTTTCTTTTATTACTTTAATGAAAAAATAAACGATAATTATAATACAAAATTACGATAATACAAGAGAAAAATTATATATAATGAAAAATTGAGAGAAAAATGGAGGAAAAAGGGGGTAACCTCTAAGAGTAAGGGAAAGGCAAAAATATATGTCAAAGAAATGGAGCAAAGCATCAAGACAAGAGAAATGGATCAACAAAAAATTAGTCAAGGAAAGGAAATAATAGAGATATGGAACAAAGCAGAGAAGAGGAGAGGAGCATCAAAGAGAAGCGGGAACACAAGACAAGAGAAGTGGAGCATGGAAAATAGAAACAAGAAAAATGGTAAGTATAAATCTAGATAAGTTGTAGTCGTAATCAGGTGGAGAAATCAGTTGGAGGCCAAGGTCGATACCACTGAAATCATAAGCTATTCCATAATTTAAGGGCGGTCCGGGTCTTATCTAATCAGTTAATATACAGGTTACACAATTTTGAAAATTATCCAATGCCATCAGAACTTTGATATCTATCGAGATTATTGATGTCGTTTGTTGTCAGTGGATGAAACAGGAGATTTTGTTGGTAGTGAAACAGTTCGGCATTTTCTTTCGCGCTGATCCATTTGGTACCACACTTTAACGCAATTTTAATGAGTGATATATATTTATAGTAAAGTCCATCTTCATCAGACTTTGTTTGCTGCGTTTCCGTGATTCGATCCTCTTCCTGGATCCTGGTTATGTCCTTGAACGGTCCAAATAGAGTTGTCGCCTGGTAGCGCGCCGGAATCTTTTTCAAGCGTTCTTGGACTTTCTGTTTCTCGGTTTTTTTCTTCAGAAGTGCCAGGTCGGAATTCGGCTTAGCGGGTTTCATAGCAGAGGCAGTAGAAGCAGGGGGAGGTTTCTGTTCAACAGTGACCTCCATCTGCTCTTGCTGCACTGGTGTGATATCTCCTAACTCAACTTGAGTGGAATTGCACACAACACAGGTGGCTATGGTTTCACTAGCCACGTCTTCACGAGAAACAACGTCTGTCTGCGTTGTGACACAGTTTTTTATACTAGCCGCTTTACACTGTGCACCTGCCGTGTGCCCCACCTGCGTGCACCGCACGCATGCAGGCTTCCTTCCTGTCATCGTCACCATGGCCCTCCCTGTGCCGTAATTGATAAAATATGGGATGTCTCCGCCTCTGGTACGAAGCACCACTTCCCGAACTCCCGTATAAATTGAGTGGTCGCCGTAGATTTCCGCAAGGAATCTGGTGCTGCACTTCTCCAAAATCCGCAAACAATGACCGCACACTGTCCTCCGTAAAAATGTAGGGCAATCGGTGTATTTTTAGAATCGCCACGTCAGTGTTTAGCCCATGAAAGAATAGAGTGTAGCCGTCGCACTCTACAGGCGGGAAACACAAAGCGTCTTCAGCTTGTTCTTCGGTAGTGAAAACCAGTGTCCATGCATTTGGCCGATCGCTTCGGCAAACAGCTTCGATGGTCGAAATTGCGACGAGTTTTCCCAACAGGTAAACAACCAGCTGTTGTTTAATGGCGTCTGGTCCTCGACACACCACGTTGACTGTCCGGCCCAAAATAGACGTGGAAATCTCCATTGTCAACAAAGCGAAAAAACAGCAAAACTAACCTCGATCTTCTCAAAGCAGCATAATCTTGAAATCTTGATTCAGTGTCCCGAAGGAAAATCTTAGTAAATGGCGAACGATTTGTTCATCGTGTAATGAGGAGAAACATAAGCTTCGCGTAAGACACTGATCCCCGCACCGAACCTGCGTATCCTCCAGCCACTTCCCCTAAAGGTCTTCCCATTGTCCTATGCATCTGAGTCCTCCTGGCATTGCATCTTGGGTCAGATTTAATGTGCCCTTCCATGCCGCACCCTAGGCAGACAGGGGGTCTACCTTTAACCGTCAAGAGCATTTTTATTCCATCTTGAAAGCGAACTATATGAGGTAACTGGTATATCATTTTAGCGTCTTCTTCGATTCTGACTCATTATTCCTGTTTCTATGAATTTCCCTTCTCCCAAATCTTCTCTATCTATTTCCTCTCCTCTGTACACTCCGTAGTCGGCAAAAAACCTCCCTAGGAAAGAGTCCCTGATGTACGAGGGTAGCCAGTGTACCCTGAAACTTATCACACAGCGTGACAGCATTGATGGAAGGATGGGCACGTCTCTGATGTGCGAGCGGAATTTTACAAAGCTGGCCAGCTTCCTAGCTTCGTCGAGTTTTGTGAAAGTTATAAACCATTCTCTGTCACTGTGTGCTTTCCAAATCGACTTGATTAGATTGGTGTTGATCTGTCGAGGAAGTGAATTTGCAATATCCAACCTGGTGAACCTCGGCTGTCGTGGCCTATACATCACGTTCAGTTTCACGGTGGCATCATAATCCAGCTCTGAAATGTGTCACCCAGGACACGGACCCGGAGTCTAGATAAGAAAGAAACCACGACCGTGTCCTGTGTGAATAACTTTTTGACAAATTTGACTTCATTTCGAAGAAACCATATGGTATGAATCGCTTCAGTGATAAATACTAAACTGACAGACTTTTGGTTAGGGGTTAGTTCAGAAGGGAGCTGTAAAAAGCGAATACTTCTTGAAGTAGGGGAGGTCAAAACTGTGGGATTAAAATTATTTATCCACTTAAACACTAAAAACCAAAGTAATTTGTGAGTGGGGCAGTCAACAAACAAATGTTCTATGGTTTCAACCGAAGTTGAACACATACAACATTTGTCGTAAGACTGGATTTTGAATTTTTTCAAAGTGAAGTTAGTTGGTAGTATTTCATGTATAACTCGCCAACTGGTAGAGCGACTAAAGGGGTCTAAAAAAGTTTAATGTAAATTCTTCCATGTCATCTCAAAATTAATATTCGGAGTATTCATTACAACTCTGGCTGATTGACAAAATTGTTGTAAAAAGAAGTTATAAAATTCATGTGACGATAGTTTGGTAATCATGACTCCACTAGAAAAATTGTTGAAACGTCTAAATACATCAAGACATTGTTTGTAAAATGGGGGCATAACAACGAAACTGTGTGGAATGGAATTGGAAGCGAAGGACGGATCCAACTCTCTCAATGCCATTCCAATCCAGTATATTGCAAAATAACGCCATTTAACGTCAGGATTAACTACAAGTCGTTGTATGTGCCGGATAAAAAATGCATCAAGTCGACTAGGCAAATGACATAAGTTTGCTCCGCCTTGTGAAGTAATTTGGGAGACGACATTTCTAGCTAGTGGTTCTGACTTTATACTCCAAAAGGATAGGTAACGTTGGCGCTGAAATAACGATATATAATGTTTTGGTAGGGGGATTATTTGACAATAATACCATAATTTACTGCTGGCGAAAACATTGATCGCGATAGATCTACCAAAATGTGACAACTGACGCTCTTTAAAAGTGTTTAAAATAGCATTAAACTTTTGGAATAGTTTATGAAAATGATCATCATCTGATAGATTATTTCCAAAGTTGATTCCTACTAGTTTCTGTGTTTGGACCCATTTAATGTCAAATGGTTGGTCTCTGCGATTTTTCCATGCTCCTATAAACATGCCAGAAGTTTTATTCAAGTTTAACTTGGAGCCCGAGGCTTTAAGATCGCAAGTGTCAAACAGTAATCTGATAGACATATATGTAGTTAAAATGGCTGTAACATCATCGGCATATGCTGTCAGTTTGACATTCTCGGGCGTACCCGGGAGCTTCAAACCGACTATGGCGGGGTTTTTCCTTAGGTGAACGAGAAAAGGCTCTAAACACAGGACATAAAGTAAAGGTGAAAGACTACATCCCTGACGGACTGATCGTTTTACAGGAAAGGGTTCTGAGATAAATCGATTAACTATTACGCTGGACTGAATATCTGTGTACAATAGTTTAACCCATTGTATAAAATTTGGCCCAAAGCCAAAGGCAGAAAGCACACTGAACAGGTAAGTAAGATTCACGCGATCAAAAGCTTTCTGCTGATCTAGACTTATTAAAGAACATGGGGAATTTTTTTGATTGGCATAATCAATTACATTTCTAAGTAGATGTGCATTGTCTAAAATAGATCGTCCTATAACACCGCAAGTTTGGTCAGAATCAATAATGGATGAAATAACTGTTTTCAAACGATTAGTTAAGATTTTTGACAACATTTTATAATCATAGTTTAAAAGGCTTATAGGACGGTAATTTCCACGTTCCTGTGGACGAGTGGGGTCTTTACAAAGTAGAATAATTAGGGACAGTCTCTGTGATGGGGTCAGGGTTTTAGATAAAAAACATTCATTATACATTTCCAAAAGAACTGGAGTTAAAAAATCAGAGAATATATAATATAATGATTTTTCAAATCCATCACTATCGGGAGATTTATTGTTTTGCATGTCTTTAATGGCATCGGTTACATCAGATAAAGTTATTGGGTTTTCACAAATTTGAGAGTCTACCGTGGAAACCTGCGGTAAACTTCAAAGAAATTCACCACAAGCTCCAGGGTCAACTTCCTCTTCAGCAAATAAATCAATATAAAAACGTTTAAAACTGTCTAAAATGTCAGAAGATTCAGTATGAATATGTCCATTCTCTTCAATAGTAGAAATATTTTGTTTTTGCGCACGTTGAGTTTCCATTCTTGTAAAGTATTCAGAAGGCTTTTCTTGAGAAGCTATGGTGCGTGCCCGTGATCGTATATATGCGCCTTTAGATGCTTCAGTATTTAATTCTAACAAACGATCCCGGGTTTCTTTAATTTGGTCTGTATACTGATTTATATTTCTTTTTTCCGCTTGGCATAATTGAAAGTAATGTGATTCAAGTTCTTTGATTTCTGAACTACGATTTCTGGATTTAGTCATGGAATAGCTTTGAATAAAAGAAGTCATGCATTTTTTTATGTATTCCCACCAATCAGAAATATTTGAAAATTGTTCTCGATATGATAAATAAATAGGCCAAAATTCTTTAAAATTTTCCTGGAAATTAGGGTCTTCTAAAATAGATGAGTTGCATTTCCAATACCCTGCCTGGACCATGAGTATGGGAATTGGGAATAGATAAAGAAAAACCAATAACGTCATGATCTGAAAACACTGCAACATGTTGATGCCAACACCGGAGCATGCCACCCAGAGACTCAGAGACATAAAAACGATCAAGGCGCGTTCCTACGGCGCCGCCCCTCCAGGTGACAGCCACGGTTTCGGGATAAAAATGTCTATATGCATCGACTAATTTAGATTCAATTATTTGTGATTTCCACATTTCGGTTGATGGAGTTAGGAGATTGTCTCCTCCAATTTTGTCTAAACGGTTAGATATAATAAAATTAAAATCACCACCAATGATCATCGGGAAGCTTCCAACTAATAACGGTACTATAGTTTTAAAATATTTTTTGCGATCTCTTTCGATGTTGGGTCCGTAAATATTAAGAGGCCGAAATTTTTGGTCATTTATTGAAATATCTACAAAATTTGTTCGGCCTTCAAAATCATGAAATACTTTATCTGTTTCAAATTCGATTTTTTCAGATATCAATATCGCGGTTCCACATGAAGCTCTTGTACCAAAGTACCAAAACATTTTACATTTCATCAATTTTGAAATATATTCGATTTTATCCATAGAAGCAATATGCGTTTCTTGCAAAAATATAATATCATAATTATATGTATCTTTAATAAATTTCAGTTTTGTAAATTTTGTCGGGTTACCTAAACCATTACAATTAACGGAACCAATATTTAATGATGATGCCATGGTGGTACTAGTAAGGAGTGTGGTGATAAACATATATATAAACAGGTTAATAGACAGATAAATATTACGTATATGTTGTTGCCGGTGGGAAGGTGTAAAGTCCAGGGACAGTCCATTGTCGGTGAGTTGAGGTCCATGGTGAGCAGCCATAATCCTGGTCGTTGCTTGGTCGGAAAAGAATATTTGGTTACAGAAGGTAAGTACATTTATGAAATTACACCAGCATCCGAAGATGCTGGACTGAAGTCATCGCCAGATGGCAACATTTTAGAAGCTACCTCAATTAGAGTTATGTCCTTTTTCTTAGGTGCTCCAGACGAATCATTAGACGACGTGGAGAAACTCCGCTTGCGTGAGGTTTCTCCCGATGGTGATTCTTCCATTGGATTTTCAGATTCTACACTAGTATTTTGTTGCGTTATTATTTGCTGTGGTTGTTGTTGCTTTTCTCCCTCTGCTTGTTCTTTTAGTCTTTCCTCGTATTCTTTCTGTCGTACTTCGCTCGCCTTCTTCTTCCGCTGCATTTCCTGTACAGTTTCGATGGTCTCCTTCATTTCCTTAGATAACCCTCTAGTCATAGCCGGTGGGGGCTCATACCCCTCAGTCATCAAAATCGCAGCAGAATGCATCGCCCCTGATGCAGCTTCAGAATAGGATCTTGACGTCCCTGTACCATTGGGATTCCTTGGTCTGGTAGTAGAGGCCAATCTAGTTGGGCAGCCATTCCTAGTATGGCCAGGTTTCGAGCAGAAAAGGCAAAGAGATTGACGCCCTCTCATCGTGACTAAACATTTGTGGTCACAGATATCTAGTTTGTGTGGAATGGAATCAAGTCGGTCTCTTTCAACCAATAATTCGACCTCAATTAACCCATTTGGTATGTCAACAAAATTTTCCGGATCAAATTGTATTCTCTCAGTGCACCTGTTACAACTTTTCAATTCACCGTAGACTACAATTGCTCCAGTTATATGGAACATATCCAAATGAAGAGGTAGCCAGTGCAATCTAAGATGGGCCGAAACTTGGTCGTAATGTTGAAAATTTAACAATTTTCCATCTGGGGTGTCCATGTCTCCCGATTCAACGACCCTGTTGGCTTCAGATCGTGATTCAAAAACTAGAAAGTACTCAGTAGCCCTTTCCATTTTGTAAACACCAACTAAAAGAACACCAAAGGTTTGCTTCACAATCCCAACCCAATCTTTCGCTTTCATAACATGGGCATCTATGCCCCTCACAAACGTATTTCATCATACCATTTGCTTATATAGGATAAATAATAGTGTAGAATATTAGGTATTGTATGTACACATATTTGATTTTTCTGTCTCCGTACATTGCATGCTTTCGTAAATACTTTCTCTCTCTCTTTCTGTGTCAGTATGTGTCGTCATCTCGTCTGTCTTGTTTTGGAATGAAATCAAATGCACGAGCATTTTCTTCTGAAAGATAATTTGGTTTGAAGTGGCCTATTTTCTTATATTTTGAATTATTAAAGGGTGAGCGCGAACGCAGACCCCATGACGCATAAATAACGCAGTCGAGTTATCCGCATTTGGGATAATCGCTAGGGTCATCCAAACCGAAGTGCAATGGTAAGGACTCGCCCAGGGGCCACCGCCTTTTTGTTTTTTTTTTGTTTTTTTTCTATATGTAGGACTCAGATTACTGACAAATGCGTTCATGATTAAACCAAGACAACCGACACATGATTCACATGAGGAATCTCGTGGCAGCGGCCTGTCAGCTGTCATCACTGCCCAAAACAACTTTATTAATTCAAAAATGTACATAATTATTACAGAACATATTAATTGCAACATAGAGAAAAGGAAAAACAAGACCACGGGAAGGGAAACATCAAGACAAGGAGCAGAGGAACATCCAAAGAGACCAGGAAGCAGACATAAAATGCAAAAAACGATAATGATCACAATTATCACGACGGTAAGCAAACTCGAGGTAAGTAAACAGTCAAGCTAAGTCAATTTCTATCAGGATTTAAAGCACCGTGCAACTCGTTGATCATAAGACAGTCCGAGGTCGATTCCGGTGCAAACACAATCCATCATCGAAGTCCAAGGGGTAGCCGGGTCGTTGTCTGAAAATTAAGCTAACGTTGTAACATCTCACTGATCCGCAGAAGTTAACACTGGTAAACCTGGTTGTCGTTCGTGCCAATGAAGGAAGATCATCTGGTATTCTGCCAGCACATGATTTTTCACATGCACTCCATTTGCCATATTCAAAAAATAGTTATTAATTTCGTAAAAAGTCATGTATTTGGTTTCTTTGTCGTACGTTAAGAACTGTTTCATCAATTCGTCATCCGTCAGCAACAAATCCCCGATTAAGTGTTCCATCCGGAAACGAGCCGGAACATTCACAAGGTGTTTGGTCCGGTCTACTGTGGCATCAGAAGGTGTCAGCCAAGGGGCCTTTGTATCTTGCGTGGCCGCACTCTCGGTAACAAGAAGAACAGTGCTTGCAGCAGACGACGCGACCGAAGACGCATCGTCATTAGTCTTATCGAAAACCTTCATGACTTCGGTCGGTTGAAATGAACACGTGACAGACTCCATGTCTTCCTCTCCCCCGATCGATGAATCGTCAAACTGGTCATCTGTCTGGTGGATATTTCAACTGAAAATACAGCTAAAGTACAAGAGTTAATATTGTGGCCAACCCTGAAACACCGAGCACAAGCAGGGCGACGTCCCTGCATAGTTATCAGTGCGCGCCCAGTACCATAATCCAGGAAATACGGAACAGAATGTAAACCTTTGACCGTACACGTGACTTCCCTAATACCATTTTTCACAAACGTTCTGTCAACAAAAGAACCAAGAAAGTCCTGGTGCAGCACCTCGCCAAAATTACTACAGGCTGCTACAAAACCAACTTTTCTGATGTACATAGGCAATCTGTGTACACGACAAGTTACAATGTCAGTAAGTACATCATGAAAATGCAATGTCACGCCATCGAACTGAAACAGTGAAGATATCGAAGCACTCACCGCATTCTCCCGTGTGACGAAACAACAGTCCACAATCCAGGTCGATTGTCGCGGCAGACTGCGTCCAAACTCAACAGCGAAGCAGCGGCCGATCAGCTGGACGACACGGCGATGATCCGTCGGAACAGAAATTCCAGTCAGCAAAACTCGCACGGTCCTCGAAATAACATCAGCTAAGATATCCATCGTAAATGCAGAAACAATAAACAGCAAAAATGATAAATGAAAAACGGGCGCAACCGCCTTTTTTCTTCTTTTTTTTTTACAACAAGTTATCTCAGTTACCATGTTTCAACGATATCAGCTGACGGTCTAACCAAGTTTCACATAAGGAAACACGTGGCAATCGGCCTGCTAGACGTCATAGTATCATCACAGACAACTTGTGAACTTTATTAACAAACAAACAGATGATGACGAAATTCGCGTACAAATACAAAAATACAAAGGATGACGAAAAAACACATACACGTCACGAACACAAGACAGCAGATACATCACATCAACTGAAATCAAACTGAATTAATCACTTCTCATAACATAATATTTAAAATTTTAAACTAGGTCTTGAATTTGAAATTTCAGCAAGATCTTGCCAATGTTCTAGAAAGGCATCATCTTTTAACCGACAACCATCTACATGAATACGCGCTCTAACAGCCGACAGAAAAGTAAGTTTTGGACCGAGTTCAGTAATATTTTTCCTATCATGATAAATTGAATTGCGAAGTGACCAAATTACTTCTCTATAACACGACAAGAGATAATAAAACACACTACATTTATAGAAATCAATATTTTTAACAACATGATGACTCGAAAATTGCAACACTTCTTGAGTCAATGGAATGTTAGAATGAGTCACTTTATTTAATAGAAGGATAAGTGATTCACGTAATTGAGTTAAAAATGAACAATCTACAAAAAGATGGCATATCGTTTCAGCACCATCATTACAAAAAGAGCATTTAAATGACTTTCTACGACCATACCAACTGGAAATTAAATCTTTGGTCCAGATCCGATCATGTGAAATCAGCCATGAGATACGCCGACCTGTTGGTTCAAGAAAAGAATTAGTCAGTGATTTCCATACGGGAGGGAAAGAAATAGTCGGAAAATTTAAAAACGACACGAGTTGTCACAGGCTCTTTTGTCATTAACATTTTATAAAAATCCTTTGTCTTAAAGACAGAAAAATTACACAATGTATTTTCTGTAAGTTCAACAGATTTCAAACAAGACTGGTAAAATGGCGGTACAAAATCTGTACTATGAGGCCTCAAATTACTGGCCAAGTCAGGATTAAAATTCCTTAACTGCATTCCAATCCAGTAGCGTGCAAAATAGTACCATTTTGCTTCAGTTCCTAAAATAATTTTCTTGATGTGCGTTAAAAGAAAACTTTTAATCTTGCATTCAATATCAGCTACTGATAAACCCCCCATATCATGATCTTGGTAAAGAACCTTTCGTTGAACTAATTCTGATTTTCTTTCCCAAATAAAATTAAACATTTTAGTTCTAAACATTTTCAAATAATGACCAGGCAATTCTAAAATCTGTGTAGCATACCATAATTTACTACATGCAAATACTTTGGATACAGTGCTTTTACCATGCATAGACAATCTTCTTTAATTCCATAAATTCAATGACTGTTCAAATTTATGCCATATTGGGTTCCAAACATCATCATCAGATACATATTTACAAAAACGAATTCCAAGTATTTTTTTAGGCGAATCATGCCACGAAATCCCAAAAGCATGATCATCCGATACCTTAAAATGGCCAAACTTAAGCCCAACTGTTGTGGAAAATTTGATTTTTGACCCAGAAGCAAATCCAAAACGCTTTGCCAGGTTTAAAAACCTATAAACAGAAGTTTCATCAGAACAAAAGGCAGTCGAATCATCAGCATATAACGATATTTTTGCCTGATCAGGACAGCCAGGAATAAATAAACCTCTAATCTGCTTGTCAGATCGCACTTTTATAGCTAAAGGTTCCAAACACAATACATTAAGCAGAGGTGATAAACTACAGCCTTGGCGGACTGAGCGTTGTATAGGAAAAGCATCTGAAATAAAACCATTGATTAACAAAGAGCTACTGACGTCATTATATAATAAACGTACCCAATTGATGAACATTGGGCCAAAACCATAAGAATTTAGAGCAGTGAACAAATAGTTATGATCAACGCGATCGAAAGCTTTCTGTTGATCTAAAGCAATAAAAGCCAGCGATAAATCGTTCTGTTTGATATAGTCAATAATATTTCTTACTAAATGCAAATTATCAAATATAGATCGACCTGGAACGGAACATGTTTGATCTGGGTGAACAATTTCACCTATAACTGTACCCAAACGGAGGCTTATAATTTTGGACAAAATCTTATAATCAACGTTTAGGAGAGATATCGGTCTCCAAAAATTAAGTTTTGATGCTTGTGTTTTATCTTTACAGAGAAGTGTGATGTAACCAAGACGCTCAGAAGACGACAAAAAACCAGAAGAATAAAATGAATTATAAAGGGTAAGTAGCGTGGGAGCAAGCAGGTCTAAGTATGCAAGATAAAATTCCTGAGGCAAACCGTCAGAGCCAGGGACCTTGCCACGCTGCATGTCATCAAGCGCAAGCTTGATCTCATGCAGCGTGACAGGTCCCTCGCATGAATTAGAAGACTCGACAGATAACTTAGGTACATCACTCAGGAATTCATCCATCACAGTCTGATCTGTTGGCTCAGGAGAATACAAATCAGAATAATATTCACGAGCGTGATTAAGTATAGAATCACTGGTATCATAGATTTCATCATCTTTTTCTAATACGTGAATAGTTTTTTCTGAAGAATTCCGGCTTTCTTTGGCGGAGAAAAACTTACCAGGCCGTTCGTTAACATCAATATACAAAGCCCTTGACCTGATAAGAGAACCAGTATGAAAATTTTGATAAAGTTTCTCAAGTTGAGTTTTAGCAACTTTAACTTCTTCAGTAAAATCACCGGGGCTTAATTTTTCACAATATACAGAAATGCGATATTGTTCTTCACAATGATAGATCAATTTGCGTCTAATACGCGACTTCCGTTTTGAGTAAGTAATACAAAATTCTCGAATAGAGTTTTTAACATCATCCCACCAAACGCCAATAGGCTGAAATACTTGGGGTAATTTATGCCAAAAAGCAGTAAACAATTTCCTAAAAGATTCTTCCGAAAGCAGAGAAACATTTAATTTCCAGTAACCTTTTCCCAAAACAATTTTAGAAGAAGGATTAATTTCCAAAAGAACAATATCGTGATCTGAAAAAGGGCACGGATCAATTTTACAGGAAATGATGTCAGGAAGATGTCGGGAAGATACATATAATCGATCAAGTCTGCATGAAATTGTTGTTCGTTTCCATGTAGTTGCAACCAAAGAAGGATTAAAGTGTCGATACGCATCAAAAAGTTTGAAGTCACTACAAATTTCCTTAATCTGTTTAGAACCAGATAATCCATTTTCGGGATTCCCACCTTGTTTATCAATATTTGAATCCATAATACAATTGAAATCTCCACCCCAAATAAGGAAGCGATTCGATACAAAATATTTATCAAATTTATTCTCAAAGAAATCTAAACGTTCACTTTGATCATTAGGAGCATAGCTGTTGACAACACGATAACGAACATTATTGCTCATAAAGTCCAATATTAAAATTCGACCATCAAAATCACGTGAAATTCCATGAAAAGTAAAATCAAAATATTTAGAACCCCGCGACTATCAAATTTACCAAAAGACCAAAAACTAGACCCATCCCATTCAGAGTTGATTAAATTTACACTTTTTGGATCCGCTATAAAAGTTTCCTGTAAAAGTATCATATCAATTTTATGCAAATTACAATAGGCAAACAATTTAGCTCTTTTATTTGACCCACGAAATCCATTCACATTAAGTGTTAACATTTTGAAATTCGCCATCATGGAAAGAAAGGGTATTTACAAAATGAACGATACAGTGGACAAAAACAACTCTCACGATTGTTGTCAGTGAACGCATAGAAATACACAGAGACCACACCACAGTGAAGTATTAAACGATCAACCCCGTCACGCTGTATTACCCAAGCGTCGGTCAAATCACCTGCAAAGAACCAGAACAAAGAGATAAAACAAACAACGACACAGACACCCGCGCGGACCACGATCAATCGACGGTCAAAAAACAGGTGAAATAAAAGTACATTTCTCACAAAGAAAGATGTGAAGCGAAGCGGAAAACAATAACACAATGCAAAACCGGCAAGGCCGTAAGTTATCGTTATCGAGGGACGTGCGTGTGTCGGGTGGGGTGGAATGTAGAGCCTTCGTAAATCGTGGTCATTTAAACGTGTCATTATAGCCATTGTGCAGTTAAATTGAATACATATATACAACAATAATAAATTAATCACCATCATATTTCGTCAACGATGACTCCAATGTAGGAATTGGGGCTTCTGATCCAACACTACTGCTGGGAGACATGGCTAATTGTTCGGCCGTATCTGAACCAACAAGAGGAGCATATTTACTTTTTTTCCCTCCCCCTTCATCAAGTTCTTCATCTGCACTCGGAGGGCGCTTCTCCGCCACAGATCGTTCGTCAAACAAATCGACCTGGGAACCAAGTGGATTAGTCTTATCCATCTTACCAGCACTAGAATCACCTTCCTCAACCCTCTCGTCTTCCATATCACTACTTTTACCATCTCGTCTCATCTCATCATCACCTTTATCATCATCGTGACCTTCACCGTCAGCCTTCTGACCGTCACCCTTACCATCACCATCAAACTCAGCACCATTCACGCTCCTCATCTCATCATCAAATCCGCCACTAGCTGGACCACGTGCCACCTGTGCGTATGACCGGCCCTCGCCTATTGAGATCAACCTACCATCTTGTCTCATGCACTCTACCTGTTCCGCTTGCCGACTGAGGCGCTGCCTCACACGTTCCGGGCAAAACCTTTTGATATGCCCCACATTCTTACAAGCTAGGCAAAGCGGAGGACGTGAGGGTGAAGTAATCAACATGTTGACACCTTTTTCTACCTCCATGATATGTGGAAGTGTCCGAAATGTTTTCTCGGAACACTCAAACATTACAACCCTGACACCTGTCTGCACAAGCATATCCTCAACTTCTAGTTTATCAAAACTCTGACCTTTGACCTCACCATATTTTGCAAATATATGAGCAATGTAACTGTCCCGTATGTAATACGGGACCCAATGAAGTCTAAGTTCAAATATTTGTTTTGACACAGGCGTAAAGTTAATTGCCATCTGGCTGCCTAAAACCACATCGCCACGTTTTACCAACATCTCCACATCGACCGACGATGTCACACACATAAACCAATCATTGTCCCTCTCCCCTCTCCAAATCGCTTCAACATGTCGCACATCAATTATATCTCGCACAACATCTACAATCTTATACCTGTCAATGAATCCAATTCGTCCCGTTGAAAACAATCTCTTGGTGTTCACCTTCACGCTGCGATGATACGTATCATAATTGTAGGTTAAACCGGACATCTTGTAAAAAGGTACGATGACCGGTAGTAAACAAACCAAAATCCAAAAACCGGAACAGGGAAAACCCTGCCCGGAAAACGTACGAAAATTTACGAAAAACAGCGGCCGAAAATATAAGCACGGTTCGCCCTCTGCCAGGTAAGTATGCTTGATTGTTTACACTTTATCGAGGCCATCAATGGCGAGCGCGACTAGAAATGGTGTCGAGATTTTTCGCATAGCATTTTATATTACATCTGTTCGCATATTCATAAATAAATAACTTGCATCACTACGCAGTTCAGTTGAATTATTATTTAAACTTATGGTAACGTTAGTTATTTAGCATGCATTTCACAGGGAAACAGTTTGTCCTACTCCGTACATTGTACACGAATCACGATAAGTCAATTAGAATTACGTCCCCTGACAAGCGGCAGGCGCCCGATCCGTTCATGGCTGTATCTCATCATACCATTTGCTTATATAGGATAAATAATAGTGTAGAATATTAGGTATTGTATGCACACATATATGATTTTTCTGTCTCCGTACATTGCATGCTTTCGTAAATTCTTTCTCTCTCTTTCTGTGTCAGTATGTGTCGTCATCTCGTCTGTATTGGTTTGGAATGAAATCGAATGCACGAGCATTTTCTTCTGAAAGATAATTTGGTTTGAAGTGGCCTATTTTCTTATATTTTGAATTATTAAAGGGTGAGCGCGAACGCAGACCCCATGACGCACAAATAACGCAGTCGAGTTATCCGCATTTGGGATAATCGCTGGACTCGTCCAGGGGCCACTGCCTTTTTTTTTTCTTTTTTTTTTTTCCAAATTTTCATGTCGTCTCAGTTTCTATGTTCATCAGTTTTCAGAGGATATGTCCGACCAAGTTTCACTAGGAAACAAACGTGGCAACCGGCCTGTCAGACTCCATAGTTTCATCATCGCCGACATGATCTTTATTAATAAAAAACACAATACAGTTGAAGACGAAAGACGCGTACAAACATATTACAACACAGGACGGAAACGAAACGCGAAAAAACAACAGCACAGCATCAAAAAACATTGGGACAACACAACACAGCAATACATACACACATTCATGGTGCAACCTGAAATATACTAATATAAAGTATTTTAAAATAAATATTCCAATTTGTTTTCATCATCAAATTTTGCAAATAATGACCAGTGATCATGGAAAATTTCTAAAGGAAATCTTTGACTGTCTACTAGTATTCTATATTTGATATCGTGCATGAAGAAAAAAGCGATGTCTGTTTTAGATATATTTTTTCCATGGCAGTACACTCTGTTTCTGCTTGACCAAATTACTTGCCTATATGTTGCTAAAATGTGTAGATATGTCCCAAGATGTGCAGACGATAAATCATTTGTTAGCATAGCTGGGCTCACGGAGAATAAAATTAATCTGGCTTCTATGCGAAGTGGTCCGCCTACTAATCTGACTAAAAGTTCATAAAGAGCGTTTCTGATAAATTTTAAAAATTTGCAATGTAAAAAGCGGTGATAAACTGTCTCCGCTTCGTGACAAAATATACAATTATATGTTCTAGAGATATTTAAAGAGCTTAATAAACTTTGACACAATATGGTGTTGTGAGAAATGATCCATGATACACGTCTTCCTAAGGGTTCCATAAAACTGTGACGCAGCAGTTCCCAGACGCGCGCAAAAGGCACGTCTGGAAACTGCAGTTTCACTTTAGGAACGACTTTATCTTTATTTATGAGTAAATTGTAATAATCGCATGTTTTCATATTAATATGATCAATATTTGCAAAATCTATGGAACGTAACAGTTGTAAACAGGACGTGTAAAATGGGGAGGGGGTCAATGTATGTGGAGCGGAATTAGAAAATAAATTCGGATTATAATGTCTTAGTTGCAGTCCGAGCCAATATCTGGCAAAGTATAACCACTTCTTGTCTTCTGCGGAATAAATAACTTGTCGGATATGATTCAAACGAAATGCTTTCATTTTAAGATCAATGTTGACTACGGCTAAGCCTCCGTCAACATAATCTTGAAAGAGAACTTTGCGTTTGACTAGTTCAATTTTAGAACCCCAAATAAAACGAAACATTTGTCTTTGAAATCTGTCATGATAAAAGAGAGGTAACTCTAAAATTTGTCCGACATACCATAGTTTGCTACAAGCGAAAACTTTTGATACAGTTGTCTTTCCGTGATAGGATAATCGTCGCGAAGTCCATAAATTTAATATTTTTTCGTACTTTATCCAAATTGAGTGCCAAATGTCGTCTGAGGTTATGTTCTTTCCAAAATTAATGCCTAGTAATTTTTGGGGTCCGTCAGGCCATGAAATTCCGAAAGCATGATCGTCAGATACTCGGAATTTCCCAAATTGTAGGCCTTTTGTCTTATTGATATTAATTTTGGACCCTGAAGCTCTGCCGTAGCGCTGTGCTAGTGATAAAAAACGTTTAACTGATTCTTCATCTTTACAAAAGGCTGTTGAATCATCGGCATAGAGGGAAATTTTGACTGGTTCGGAGCATTCGGGTGCATGTAACCCTATAATTCTTTGATCGGCGCGAACTTTAATGGCGAATGGTTCAAGGCATAGGACATATAGCAGGGGAGATAAACTGCACCCTTGGCGGACAGAGCGTGATATGGGGAATGATGGGGAAATGTGTCCGTTAATATAAACGGAACTGGTTGCATCATTATACAATAATCGTACGAAAGAACAAAACATTGGACCAAAACCGAAAGATTGGAGACATTGGAATAAATATGTGTGGTCTACCCTATCGAAGGCTTTCATTTGATCTAGACAAATGAATGATATTGAAAGGTCTTTTTGTTCTACATAATCTAAAATGTTGCGGAATAAGTGCAGATTGTCAGTAATTGATCGACCCGGAACAGAACAAGTCTGGTCCGGGTGGATCACTTCTCCGAGAACCTGTTTCATCTGCATGGATAAAATTTTTGAAAGAATCTTGTAATCTATATTTAAAAGGGAAATAGGTCTCCAATATGTTAGTTCTTCCGCACGAGCTTTGTCTTTGCAGATTAACGTAACGAGACCAGTTCTCTGTGATGGCGATAATGAACCTGTTAAATATAATTTGTTATATAAAGTGAGTAATTTCGGCCCTATGTAATCAAAAAATGTCAAATAAAAGTCTCTTGTGAGACCATCAGAGCCAGGGGCTTTACCAGATTGCATGTTTTTTAGAGACGATTTTATTTCATCTAAGGTAACTGGTCCCTCACACAAATTTGCTGACGTGTTCGAAATTTGTGGCACATCGTTTAAAAATTCATTCCTTATCTCTGGGTCTACTTCTTCTGCTGAGTACAGCTTTTTATAAAAATCTCGAGCATGATTGAGAATCGCGTCGTTAGTATCATACGTGTCATGTTCGTCGTGTAATTTTAGAATAATTTTTTCGGAGCTATTTCTGCTTTCTTTCATTGAAAAATATTTACCCGGTTGTTCGTTTCCATCTAGAAATTGTGCTCTGGCTCTAATTTTCGATCCTTCTGAAACATTTTGATCTAATTTTCGAAGTTGTCTTTTGACTGCTAACATTTCTGATGTATATATACCTGGGTCTAATGTATCTTGGCTTAAAAGGTACCTATAATATTTTTCGCATTCCATAACTGCTTTTCTTTTAACTTTTGCTTTTTTCTTTGAATAAATTATGCAAAAACTTTTTATTTTTTCCTTCGTTGAATCCCACCATATGTCTATAGATTGGGTGATGGGAGGTAAAATGTTCCAAAATTTTATAAACTCATTAAAGAATTTTTTATCTTGTAGTAGAGAATCATTAAATTTCCAGTAACCTGGTCCTTGGGTAATTTTGGATTTTTGTTTCATTTTTAAAATTACATAATCGTGATCGGAAAAGGAGCATGGTTTGATGTCAATCGAAATTACATCATCTTTATTTCGTCTATAAATATAAAATCTATCTAATCGAGTAGCTACGCCTTGGCGTGTCCAAGTTGTATTAACTAGAGTTGGATTTAAATGTCTAAAAATATCAATCAATTTATATTCCTTGCAATAAGCTTCTATGGTTTTGGATCCGACTGTGCCATTTATGGGATTTCCGCCACGTTTATCTAATCTGGTATTTAATATGCAATTAAAAACGCCTCCCCAAATAAGGCATCGATTTGTTTTAAGATGGGAATGAATATTTTCGAGGAATTTCTACACGCTCGCTTCCATCATTTGGGGCATAAATGTTTACAATTCGGTACCGGGATTCCCCAATTGAAAAATCAAGAATTAAAAGTCTGCCTTCGAAATCCCTAAAGATATTATCTAAAGTAAAGGGGACCCAATTTGCGATTAAAATTCCAACACCACGAGCTAAGTTAGTACCGAAAGACCAAAAAGATTTCCCTCCCCAATCAGAGTTAACTTGCTTTGAAAATTTGATATTGTCTACATGCGTTTCTTGCAGGAGAATTATGTCAACTCTGTTTATTGTGCAAAAAGTAAACAGTTCCGCCCGTCTAGACATGTTGCGTAAACCGCTCGCATTTAGCGTTAATACTTTAAGGTCGTGATCCATAACAAAGGTTAAAGTTGAGAGACGCTGATTGAAAGCCTGGTGTCAAAAAGGTTAGGTATAAAGTTCGCATGAAATTTGTGTGACACTCGCTGAGTAAGGAGAAAAGCTCACTGAGTAGATTGGGCCGACGTGTACAATGCCTCGGTAGAAAATACCACTCACGGCGACACAGGTCAGCGAATTTGATGTACTTTAACCGATCAGCGTTGCAAGCAAAGAATAAAGCATTGTATTGAATGTGTGCTAAAATCAGGCGATACGGACAATACAGACAATGAAACGACAATAAAACACGGCAGTCAAGTGCATATAGGTCAGCAATAATAATTGAATAGGAATCGTCAGGGGCGGTCGTGGTCGGTTGAGGGTCGCGGGAGAGTTTGGATAAAATCGTGGGACCTGCCTGGGTGTGAATATACGAATTTGACATATACATACTAATTAATTGATTAATTAACCATTTTCGTCGTCGTCTATCTGCAGCTTCTCAGAGTCTGATTCAGAGACCTCGTCGTTGGGGGACTCCTGAGAAAAACATTCCTCCCCTTCGTCTTCCTTCAACTTCTTCACCTCCGTTTCATCCGATGGTCTACGACGTCTTTTGGGGGTCTTTGGGCCTGTCGGTGGTACCATGTCATCTGGGGACTGGGTCTCAACATCTTCTTCCTGCGTTTTCTCTACTACTTCTTCCTGCGTTTCCTCTACTATTTCTTCATCTTTCCTTTCGTCTTCCATGTCTTCATCTCTTCCATCATCTCGTTCTTCTTCCGTCTCTTTTCTTCTGTCCTCTCGGCTAGCGCTCCCGGTGTCATCTCTGCTCTGATCTCCCTCTTCCCTGGTCTGCTGGGCCAACAACAAGGCTGCTATACGTTCTTTATCTGGTGGTGTCTGTCTGACCCTGGCGTTGGGGTCCATATACGTCGATGGGTGTGGCTGCCACGCCTTTCTTTGGTTGGTCTGTCGAGCTGAACATCTTGGATCGCTCTTAATATGTCCTTCTGCTCCGCAGGCTAGGCATATCGGTGGTCTCCCTTTAACAATACACAGCATTTTAATGCCGTCAGCGAATTTCACAATGTGAGGAATTTGGTGCATCATTCTGTTATCTCCTAGAATGTTAACTGTTCTTATCCCGGTTGCGATCCTTTTGTCGGATGCTCCGATGTCTTCCCTTTCTATTTCAATTCCAATAACTTTGCCAAACTGGTTAAAATAGTTTCCCAAAAACGAATCTCTCACATAGGCTGGGAGCCAGTGAATCTTCACCGCAATTATGGTTTCCCGAAGCAAGGATGGATACATTGGTATATCACCATACTGAGTTTTGAACCCTTCATTATACTTTGCCAATATTTCTGCTTCTTTGGATGATGTAAAAGAAACATACCATTCCCTATCCGATTCACCTTTCCAAATTATTAGAATTTTTGAAACGTCAATGTCTCTTGGCATGGCGTTAACAATGTCTAACCTTTGTATCCGTCTTTGTCTTGGTCTGTACTGGATAACTACTTTCACTGTAGCTTCGTCTAGTTCCTTGTCGAAATATCTGTCTTCAATCCGTGCCATCTTGGTCGATAGAAAACAATTTCCGTCAACAAAGAAAGAAAAAGGCCGCCAAAATTTGGCGCCAAAATTTTACCGAGAAACAAAAACCAGACCGTCCGGGACGATCTGGCGAACAAATTATTTGAGATTTTTAGATCACGGTTCGCCCTCTGCCAGGTAAGTATGCTTGATTGTTTACACTTTATCGAGGCCATCAATGGCGAGCGCGACTAGAAATGGTGTCGAGATTTTTCGCATAGCATTTTATATTACATCTGTTCGCATATTCATAAATAAATAACTTGCATCACTACGCAGTTCAGTTGAATTATTATTTAAACTTATGGTAACGTTAGTTATTTAGCATGCATTTCACAGGGAAACAGTTTGTCCTACTCCGTACATTGTACACGAATCACGATAAGTCAATTAGAATTACGTCCCCTGACAAGCGGCAGGCGCCCGATCCGTTCATGGCTGTATCTCATCATACCATTTGCTAATATAGGATAAATAATAGTGTAGAATATTAAATATTAGGTATTGTATGCACACATATATGATTTTTCTGTCTCCGTACATTGCATGCTTTCGTAAATTCTTTCTCTCTCTTTCTGTGTCAGTATGTGTCGTCATCTCGTCTGTATTGGTTTGGAATGAAATCGAATGCACGAGCATTTTCTTCTGAAAGATAATTTGGTTTGAAGTGGCCTATTTTCTTATATTTTGAATTATTAAAGGGTGAGCGCGAACGCAGACGCCATGACGCATAAATAACGCAGTCGAGTTATCCGCATTTGGGATAATCGCTAGAGTCATCCAAACCGAAGTGCAATGGTAAGGACTCGTCCAGGGGCCACCGCCTTTTGGATCACGGTTCGCCCTCTGCCAGGTAAGTATGCTTGATTGTTTACACTTTATCGAGGCCATCAATGGCGAGCGCGACTAGAAATGGTGTCGAGATTTTTCGCATAGCATTTTATATTACATCTGTTCGCATATTCATAAATAAATAACTTGCATCACTACGCAGTTCAGTTGAATTATTATTTAAACTTATGGTAACGTTAGTTATTTAGCATGCATTTCACAGGGAAACAGTTTGTCCTACTCCGTACATTGTACACGAATCACGATAAGTCAATTAGAATTACGTCCCCTGACAAGCGGCAGGCGCCCGATCCGTTCATGGCTGTATCTCATCATACCATTTGCTTATATAGAATACATAATAGTGTAGAATATTAGGTATTGTATGCACACATATATGATTTTTATGTCTCCGTACATTGCATGCTTTCGTAAATTCTTTCTCTCTCTTTCTGTGTCAGTATGTGTCGTCATCTCGTCTGTATTGGTTTGGAATGAAATCGAATGCACGAGCATTTTCTTCTGAAAGATAATTTGGTTTGAAGTGGCCTATTTACTTATATTTTGAATTATTAAAGGGTGAGCGCGAACGCAGACCCCATGACGCATAAATAACGCAGTCGAGTTATCCGCATTTGGGATAATCGCTAGAGTCATCCAAACCGAAGTGCAATGGTAAGGACTCGTCCAGGGGCCACCGCCTTTTTTTTCTTTTTTCTTTTTTTTTTCTTTTTTTTCTTTTTTTTTTTCCCCAAGTTATCTCAGTTACCATGTTTCAACGATATCAGCTGACGGTCTAACCAAGTTTCACATAAGGAAACACGTGGCAATCGGCCTGCTAGACGTCATAGTATCATCACAGACAACTTGTGAACTTTATTAACAAACAAACAGATGATGACGAAATTCGCGTACAAATACAAAAATACAAAGGATGACGAAAAACGCATACATGTCACGAACACAAGACAGCAGATACATCACATCAACTGAAATCAAAACTGAATTAATCACTTCTCATAACATAATATTTAAAATTTAAAACTAGGTCGTGAATTTGAAATTGCAGCAAGATCTTGCCAATGTTCTAGAAAGGCATCATCTTTTAACCGAAAACCATCTACATGAATACGCGCTCTAACAGCCGACAGAAAAGTAAGTTTTGGACCGAGTTCAGTAATATTTTTCCTATCATGATAAATTGAATTGCGAAGTGACCAAATTACTTCTCTATAACATGACAAGAGATAATAAAAGACACTACATTTATAGGAATCAATATTTTTAACAACATGGTGACTCGAAAATTGCAACACTTCTTGAGTCAATGGAATGTTAGAATGAGTCACTTTATTTAATAGAAGGATAAGTGATTCACGTAATTGAGTTAAAAATGAACAATCTACAAAAAGATGGCATATCGTTTCAGCACCATCATTACAAAAAGAGCATTTAAATGACTTTCTACGACCATACCAACTGGAAATTAAATCTTTGGTCCAGATCCGATCATGTGAAATCAGCCATGAGATACGCCGACCTGTTGGTTCAAGAAAAGAATTAGTCAGTGATTTCCATACAGGAGGGAAAGAAATAGTCGGATATTTAAAAGCAACACGAGCTGTCACGGGCTCTTTTGTCATTAACATTTTATAAAAATCCTTTGTCTTAAAGACAGAAAAATTACACAATGTATTTTCAGTAAGTTTAACAGCTTTCAAACAAGACTTGTAAAATGGCGGTACAAAATCAGTACTATGAGGCCTCAAATTACTGGCCAGGTCAGGATTAAAATTCCTTAACTGCATTCCAATCCAGTAGCGTGCAAAGTAGTACCATTTTGCTTCAGTTCCTAAAATAATTTTCTTGATGTGCGTTAAACGAAAACTTTTAATCTTGCATTCAATATCAGCTACTAATAAACCCCCCTTAGCATGATCTTGGTAAAGAACCTTTCGTTGAACTAATTCTGATTTTCTTCCCCAAATAAAATTAAACATTTTAGTTCTAAACATTTTCAAATAATGACCAGGCAAATCTAAAATCTGTGTAGCATACCATAATTTACTACATGCAAATACTTTGGAAACAGTGCTTTTACCATGCATAGACAATCTTCTTTTATTCCATAAATTCAATGACTGTTCAAATTTGTGCCAGATTGGGTTCCAAACATCATCATCAGATACATATTTACCAAAACGAATTCCAAGTATTTTTTGAGGCGAATCAGGCCACGAAATTCCAAAAGCATGATCATCCGATACCTTAAAATGGCCAAACTTAAGACCAACTGTTTTGGAAAAATTGATTTTTGACCCAGAAGCAAATCCAAAACGCTTTGCCAGGTTTAAAAACCTATAAACAGAAGTTTCATCAGAACAAAAGGCAGTCGAATCATCAGCATATAACGATATTTTTGCCTGATCAGGACAGCCAGGAATAAATAAACCTCTAATCTGCTTGTCAGATCGCACTTTTATAGCTAAAGGTTCCAAACACAACACATAAAGCAGAGGTGACAAACTACAGCCTTGGCGGACTGAGCGTTGTATAGGAAAAGCATCTGAAATAAAACCATTGATTAACAAAGAGCTACTGACGTCATTATATAATAAACGTACCCAATTGATGAACATTGGGCCAAAACCATAAGAATTTAGAGCAGTGAACAAATAGTTATGATCAACGCGATCGAAAGCTTTCTGTTGATCTAAAGCAATAAAAGCCAGCGATAAATCTTTCTGTTTGATATAGTCAATAATATTTCTTACCAAATGCAAATTATCAAATATAGATCGACCTGGAACGGAACATGTTTGATCTGGGTGAACAATTTCACCTATAACTGTACCCAAACGGAGGCTTATAATTTTGGACAAAATCTTATAATCAACGTTTAGGAGAGATATCGGTCTCCAAAAATTAAGTTTTGATGCTTGTGTTTTATCTTTACAGAGAAGTGTGATGTAACCAAGACGCTCAGAAGACGACAAAAAACCAGAAGAATAAAATGAATTATAAAGGTTAAGTAGCGTGGGAGCAAGCAGGTCTAAGAATGCAAGATAAAATTCCTGAGGCAAACCGTCAGAGCCAGGGACCTTGCCACGCTGCATGCCATCAAGCGCAAGCTTGATCTCATGCAGCGTGACAGGTCCCTCGCATGAATTAGAAGACTCGACAGATAACTTAGGTACATCACTCAGGAATTCATCCATCACAGTCTGATCTGTTGGCTCAGGAGAATACAAATCAGAATAATATTCACGAGCGTGATTAAGTATAGAATCACTGGTATCATAGATTTCATCATCTTTTTCTAATACGTGAATAGTTTTTTCTGAAGAATTCCGGCTTTCTTTGGCGGAGAAAAACTTACCAGGCCGTTCGTTAACATCAATATACAAAGCCCTTGACCTGATAAGAGAACCAGTATGAAAATTTTGATAAAGTTTCTCAAGTTGAGTTTTAGCAACTTTAACTTCTTCAGTAAAATCACCGGGGCTTAATTTTTCACAATGTACAGAAATGCGATATTGTTCTTCACAATGATAGATCAATTTGCGTCTAATACGCGACTTCCGTTTTGAGTAAGTAATACAAAATTCTCGAATAGAGTTTTTAACATCATACCACCAAACGCCAATAGGCTGAAATACTTGGGGTAATTTATGCCAAAAAGCAGTAAACAATTTCCTAAAAGATTCTTCCGAAAGCAGAGAAACATTTAATTTCCAGTAACCTTTTCCCAAAACAATTTTAGAAGAAGGATTAATTTCCAAAAGAACAATATCGTGATCTGAAAAAGGGCACGGATCAATTTTACAGGAAATGATGTCAGGAAGATGTCGGGAAGATACATATAATCGATCAAGTCTGCATGAAATTGTTGTTCGTTTCCATGTAGTTGCAACCAAAGAAGGATTAAAGTGTCGATACACATCAAAAAGTTTGAAGTCACTACAAATTTCCTTAATCTGTTTAGAACCAGATAATCCATTTTCGGGATTCCCACCTTGTTTATCAATATTTGAATCCATAATACAATTGAAATCTCCACCCCAAATAAGGAAGCGATTCGATACAAAATATTTATCAAATTTATTCTCAAAGAAATCTAAACGTTCACTTTGATCATTAGGAGCATAGCTGTTGACAACACGATAACGAACATTATTGCTCATAAAGTCCAATATTAAAATTCGACCATCAAAATCACGTGAAATTCCATGAAAAGTAAAATCAAAATATTTAGAAACCAAAATACCCACCCCGCGACTATCAAATTTACCAAAAGACCAAAAACTAGACCCATCCCATTCAGAGTTGATTAAATTTACACTTTTTGGATCCGCTATAAAAGTTTCCTGTAAAAGTATCATATCAATTTTATGCAAATTACAATAGGCAAACAATTTAGCTCTTTTATTTGACCCACGAAATCCATTCACATTAAGTGTTAACATTTTGAAATTCGCCATCATGGAAAGAAAGGGTATTTACAAAATGAACGATACAGTGGACAAAAACAACTCTCACGATTGTTGTCAGTGAACGCATAGAAATACACAGAGACCACACCACAGTGAAGTATTAAACGATCAACCCCGTCACGCTGTATTACCCAAGCGTCGGTCAAATCACCTGCAAAGAACCAGAACAAAGAGATAAAACAAACAACGACACAGACACCCGCGCGGACCACGATCAATCGACGGTCAAAAAACAGGTGAAATAAAAGTACATTTCTCACAAAGAAAGATGTGAAGCGAAGCGGAAAACAATAACACAATGCAAAACCGGCAAGGCCGTAAGTTATCGTTATCGAGGGACGTGCGTGTGTCGGGTGGGGTGGAATGTAGAGCCTTCGTAAATCGTGGTCATTTAAACGTGTCATTATAGCCATTGTGCAGTTAAATTGAATACATATATACAACAATAATAAATTAATCACCATCATATTTCGTCAACGATGACTCCAATGTAGGAATTGGGGCTTCTGATCCAACACTACTGCTGGGAGACATGGCTAATTGTTCGGCCGTATCTGAACCAACAAGAGGAGCATATTTACTTTTTTTTTTCCCTCCCCCTTCATCAAGTTCTTCATCTGCACTCGGAGGGCGCTTCTCCGCCACAGATCGTTCGTCAAACAAATCGACCTGAGAACCAAGTGGATTAGTCTCATCCATCTTACCAGCACTAGAATCACCTTCCTCGACCCTCTCGTCTTCCATATCACTACTTTTACCATCTCGTCTCATCTCATCATCACCTTTATCATCATCGTGACCTTCACCATCAGCCTTCTGACCGTCACCCTTACCATCACCATCAAACTCAGCACCATTCTCGCTCCTCATCTCATCATCAAATCCGCCACTAGCTGGACCACGTGCCACCTGTGCGTATGACCGGCCCTCGCCTATTGAGATCAACCTACCATCTTGTCTCATGCGCTCTACCTGTTCCGCTTGCCGACTGAGGCGCTGCCTCACACGTTCCGGGCAAAACCTTTTGATATGCCCCACATTCTTACAAGCTAGGCAAAGCGGAGGACGTGAGGGTGAAGTAATCAACATGTTGACACCTTTTTCTACCTCCATGATATGTGGAAGTGTCCGAAATGTTTTCTCGGAACACTCAAACATTACAACCCTGACACCTGTCTGCACAAGCATATCCTCACCTTCTAGTTTATCAAAACTCTGACCTTTGACCTCACCATATTTTGCAAATATATGAGCAATGTAACTGTCCCGTATGTAATACGGGACCCAATGAAGTCTAAGTTCAAATATTTGTTTTGACACAGGCGTAAAGTTAATTGCCATCTGGCTGCCTAAAACCACATCGCCACGTTTTACCAACATCTCCACATCGACCGACGATGTCACACACATAAACCAATCATTGTCCCTCTCCCCTCTCCAAATCGCTTCAACATGTCGCACATCAATTATATCTCGCACAACATCTACAATCTTATACCTGTCAATGAATCCAATTCGTCCCGTTGAAAACAATCTCTTGGTGTTCACCTTCACGCTGCGATGATACGAATCATAATTGTAGGTTAAACCGGACATCTTGAAAAAAGGTAAGATGACCGGTAGTAAACAAACCAAAATCCAAAAACCGGAACAGGGAAAACCCTGCCCGGAAAACGTACGAAAATTTACGAAAAACAGCGGCCGGAAATATAAGCACGGTTCGCCATCTGCCAGGTAAGTATGCTTGATTTTTACACTTTATCGAGGCCATCAATGGCGAGCGCGACTAGAAATGGTGTCGAGATTTTTCGCATAGCATTTTATATTACATCTGTTCGCATATTCATAAATAAATAACTTGCATCACTACGCAGTTCAGTTGAATTATTATTTAAACTTATGGTAACGTTAGTTATTTAGCATGCATTTCACAGGGAAACAGTTTGTCCTACTCCGTACATTGTACACGATAAGTCAATTAGAATTACGTCCCCTGACAAGCGGCAGGCGCCCGATCCGTTCATGGCTGTATCTCATCATACCATTTGCTTATATAGGATAAATAATAGTGTAGAATATTAGGTATTGTATGCACACATATATGATTTTTCTGTCTCCGTACATTGCATGCTTTCGTAAATTCTTTCTCTCTCTTTCTGTGTCAGTATGTGTCGTCATCTCGTCTGTATTGGTTTGGAATGAAATCGAATGCACGAGCATTTTCTTCTGAAAGATAATTTGGTTTGAAGTGGCCTATTTTCTTATATTTTGAATTATTAAAGGGTGAGCGCGAACGCAGACGCCATGACGCATAAATAACGCAGTCGAGTTATCCGCATTTGGGATAATCGCTAGAGTCATCCAAACCGAAGTGCAATGGTAAGGACTCGTCCAGGGGGCCACCGCCTTTTGGATCACGGTTCGCCCTCTGCCAGGTAAGTATGCTTGATTGTTTACACTTTATCGAGGCCATCAATGGCGAGCGCGACTAGAAATGGTGTCGAGATTTTTCGCATAGCATTTTATATTACATCTGTTCGCATATTCATAAATAAATAACTTGCATCACTACGCAGTTCAGTTGAATTATTATTTAAACTTATGGTAACGTTAGTTATTTAGCATGCATTTCACAGGGAAACAGTTTGTCCTACTCCGTACATTGTACACGATAAGTCAATTAGAATTACGTCCCCTGACAAGCGGCAGGCGCCCGATCCGTTCATGGCTGTATCTCATCATACCATTTGCTTATATAGGATAAATAATAGTGTAGAATATTAGGTATTGTATGCACACATATATGATTTTTCTGTCTCCGTACATTGCATGCTTTCGTAAATTCTTTCTCTCTCTTTCTGTGTCAGTATGTGTCGTCATCTCGTCTGTATTGGTTTGGAATGAAATCGAATGCACGAGCATTTTCTTCTGAAAGATAATTTGGTTTGAAGTGGCCTATTTTCTTATATTTTGAATTATTAAAGGGTGAGCGCGAACGCAGACCCCATGACGCATAAATAACGCAGTCGAGTTATCCGCATTTGGGATAATCGCTAGAGTCATCCAAACCGAAGTGCAATGGTAAGGACTCGTCCAGGGGCCACCGCCTTTTGGATCACGGTTCGCCCTCTGCCAGGTAAGTATGCTTGATTGTTTACACTTTATCGAGGCCATCAATGGCGAGCGCGACTAGAAATGGTGTCGAGATTTTTCGCATAGCATTTTATATTACATCTGTTCGCATATTCATAAATAAATAACTTGCATCACTACGCAGTTCAGTTGAATTATTATTTAAACTTATGGTAACGTTAGTTATTTAGCATGCATTTCACAGGGAAACAGTTTGTCCTACTCCGTACATTGTACACGATAAGTCAATTAGAATTACGTCCCCTGACAAGCGGCAGGCGCCCGATCCGTTCATGGCTGTATCTCATCATACCATTTGCTTATATAGGATAAATAATAGTGTAGAATATTAGGTATTGTATGCACACATATATGATTTTTCTGTCTCCGTACATTGCATGCTTTCGTAAATTCTTTCTCTCTCTTTCTGTGTCAGTATGTGTCGTCATCTCGTCTGTATTGGTTTGGAATGAAATCGAATGCACGAGCATTTTCTTCTGAAAGATAATTTGGTTTGAAGTGGCCTATTTTCTTATATTTTGAATTATTAAAGGGTGAGCGCGAACGCAGACCCCATGACGCATAAATAACGCAGTCGAGTTATCCGCATTTGGGATAATCGCTAGAGTCATCCAAACCGAAGTGCAATGGTAAGGACTCGTCCAGGGGCCACCGCCTTTTGGATCACGGTTCGCCCTCTGCCAGGTAAGTATGCTTGATTGTTTACACTTTATCGAGGCCATCAATGGCGAGCGCGACTAGAAATGGTGTCGAGATTTTTCGCATAGCATTTTATATTACATCTGTTCGCATATTCATAAATAAATAACTTGCATCACTACGCAGTTCAGTTGAATTATTATTTAAACTTATGGTAACGTTAGTTATTTAGCATGCATTTCACAGGGAAACAGTTTGTCCTACTCCGTACATTGTACACGATAAGTCAATTAGAATTACGTCCCCTGACAAGCGGCAGGCGCCCGATCCGTTCATGGCTGTATCTCATCATACCATTTGCTTATATAGGATAAATAATAGTGTAGAATATTAGGTATTGTATGCACACATATATGATTTTTCTGTCTCCGTACATTGCATGCTTTCGTAAATTCTTTCTCTCTCTTTCTGTGTCAGTATGTGTCGTCATCTCGTCTGTATTGGTTTGGAATGAAATCGAATGCACGAGCATTTTCTTCTGAAAGATAATTTGATTTGAAGTGGCCTATTTTCTTATATTTTGAATTATTAAAGGGTGAGCGCGAACGCAGACCCCATGACGCATAAATAACGCAGTCGAGTTATCCGCATTTGGGATAATCGCTAGAGTCATCCAAACCGAAGTGCAATGGTAAGGACTCGTCCAGGGGCCACCGCCTTTTGGATCACGGTTCGCCCTCTGCCAGGTAAGTATGCTTGATTGTTTACACTTTATCGAGGCCATCAATGGCGAGCGCGACTAGAAATGGTGTCGAGATTTTTCGCATAGCATTTTATATTACATCTGTTCGCATATTCATAAATAAATAACTTGCATCACTACGCAGTTCAGTTGAATTATTATTTAAACTTATGGTAACGTTAGTTATTTAGCATGCATTTCACAGGGAAACAGTTTGTCCTACTCCGTACATTGTACACGATAAGTCAATTAGAATTACGTCCCCTGACAAGCGGCAGGCGCCCGATCCGTTCATGGCTGTATCTCATCATACCATTTGCTTATATAGGATAAATAATAGTGTAGAATATTAGGTATTGTATGCACACATATATGATTTTTCTGTCTCCGTACATTGCATGCTTTCGTAAATTCTTTCTCTCTCTTTCTGTGTCAGTATGTGTCGTCATCTCGTCTGTATTGGTTTGGAATGAAATCGAATGCACGAGCATTTTCTTCTGAAAGATAATTTGGTTTGAAGTGGCCTATTTTCTTATATTTTGAATTATTAAAGGGTGAGCGCGAACGCAGACCCCATGACGCATAAATAACGCAGTCGAGTTATCCGCATTTGGGATAATCGCTAGAGTCATCCAAACCGAAGTGCAATGGTAAGGACTCGTCCAGGGGCCACCGCCTTTTGGATCACGGTTCGCCCTCTGCCAGGTAAGTATGCTTGATTGTTTACACTTTATCGAGGCCATCAATGGCGAGCGCGACTAGAAATGGTGTCGAGATTTTTCGCATAGCATTTTATATTACATCTGTTCGCATATTCATAAAATAAATAACTTGCATCACTACGCAGTTCAGTTGAATTATTATTTAAACTTATGGTAACGTTAGTTATTTAGCATGCATTTCACAGGGAAACAGTTTGTCCTACTCCGTACATTGTACACGATAAGTCAATTAGAATTACGTCCCCTGACAAGCGGCAGGCGCCCGATCCGTTCATGGCTGTATCTCATCATACCATTTGCTTATATAGGATAAATAATAGTGTAGAATATTAGGTATTGTATGCACACATATATGATTTTTCTGTCTCCGTACATTGCATGCTTTCGTAAATTCTTTCTCTCTCTTTCTGTGTCAGTATGTGTCGTCATCTCGTCTGTATTGGTTTGGAATGAAATCGAATGCACGAGCATTTTCTTCTGAAAGATAATTTGGTTTGAAGTGGCCTATTTTCTTATATTTTGAATTATTAAAGGGTGAGCGCGAACGCAGACCCCATGACGCATAAATAACGCAGTCGAGTTATCCGCATTTGGGATAATCGCTAGAGTCATCCAAACCGAAGTGCAATGGTAAGGACTCGTCCAGGGGCCACCGCCTTTTGGATCACGGTTCGCCCTCTGCCAGGTAAGTATGCTTGATTGTTTACACTTTATCGAGGCCATCAATGGCGAGCGCGACTAGAAATGGTGTCGAGATTTTTCGCATAGCATTTTATATTACATCTGTTCGCATATTCATAAATAAATAACTTGCATCACTACGCAGTTCAGTTGAATTATTATTTAAACTTATGGTAACGTTAGTTATTTAGCATGCATTTCACAGGGAAACAGTTTGTCCTACTCCGTACATTGTACACGATAAGTCAATTAGAATTACGTCCCCTGACAAGCGGCAGGCGCCCGATCCGTTCATGGCTGTATCTCATCATACCATTTGCTTATATAGGATAAATAATAGTGTAGAATATTAGGTATTGTATGCACACATATATGATTTTTCTGTCTCCGTACATTGCATGCTTTCGTAAATTCTTTCTCTCTCTTTCTGTGTCAGTATGTGTCGTCATCTCGTCTGTATTGGTTTGGAATGAAATCGAATGCACGAGCATTTTCTTCTGAAAGATAATTTGGTTTGAAGTGGCCTATTTTCTTATATTTTGAATTATTAAAGGGTGAGCGCGAACGCAGACCCCATGACGCATAAATAACGCAGTCGAGTTATCCGCATTTGGGATAATCGCTAGAGTCATCCAAACCGAAGTGCAATGGTAAGGACTCGTCCAGGGGCCACCGCCTTTTGGATCACGGTTCGCCCTCTGCCAGGTAAGTATGCTTGATTGTTTACACTTTATCGAGGCCATCAATGGCGAGCGCGACTAGAAATGGTGTCGAGATTTTTCGCATAGCATTTTATATTACATCTGTTCGCATATTCATAAATAAATAACTTGCATCACTACGCAGTTCAGTTGAATTATTATTTAAACTTATGGTAACGTTAGTTATTTAGCATGCATTTCACAGGGAAACAGTTTGTCCTACTCCGTACATTGTACACGATAAGTCAATTAGAATTACGTCCCCTGACAAGCGGCAGGCGCCCGATCCGTTCATGGCTGTATCTCATCATACCATTTGCTTATATAGGATAAATAATAGTGTAGAATATTAGGTATTGTATGCACACATATATGATTTTTCTGTCTCCGTACATTGCATGCTTTCGTAAATTCTTTCTCTCTCTTTCTGTGTCAGTATGTGTCGTCATCTCGTCTGTATTGGTTTGGAATGAAATCGAATGCACGAGCATTTTCTTCTGAAAGATAATTTGGTTTGAAGTGGCCTATTTTCTTATATTTTTAATTATTAAAGGGTGAGCGCGAACGCAGACCCCATGACGCATAAATAACGCAGTCGAGTTATCCGCATTTGGGATAATCGCTAGAGTCATCCAAACCGAAGTGCAATGGTAAGGACTCGTCCAGGGGCCACCGCCTTTTGGATCACGGTTCGCCCTCTGCCAGGTAAGTATGCTTGATTGTTTACACTTTATCGAGGCCATCAATGGCGAGCGCGACTAGAAATGGTGTCGAGATTTTTCGCATAGCATTTTATATTACATCTGTTCGCATATTCATAAAATAAATAACTTGCATCACTACGCAGTTCAGTTGAATTATTATTTAAACTTATGGTAACGTTAGTTATTTAGCATGCATTTCACAGGGAAACAGTTTGTCCTACTCCGTACATTGTACACGATAAGTCAATTAGAATTACGTCCCCTGACAAGCGGCAGGCGCCCGATCCGTGCATGGCTGTATCTCATCATACCATTTGCTTATATAGGATAAATAATAGTGTAGAATATTAGGTATTGTATGCACACATATATGATTTTTCTGTCTCCGTACATTGCATGCTTTCGTAAATTCTTTCTCTCTCTTTCTGTGTCAGTATGTGTCGTCATCTCGTCTGTATTGGTTTGGAATGAAATCGAATGCACGAGCATTTTCTTCTGAAAGATAATTTGGTTTGAAGTGGCCTATTTTCTTATATTTTGAATTATTAAAGGGTGAGCGCGAACGCAGACCCCATGACGCATAAATAACGCAGTCGAGTTATCCGCATTTGGGATAATCGCTAGAGTCATCCAAACCGAAGTGCAATGGTAAGGACTCGTGCAGGGGCCACCGCCTTTTGGATCACGGTTCGCCCTCTGCCAGGTAAGTATGCTTGATTGTTTACACTTTATCGAGGCCATCAATGGCGAGCGCGACTAGAAATGGTGTCGAGATTTTTCGCATAGCATTTTATATTACATCTGTTCGCATATTCATAAATAAATAACTTGCATCACTACGCAGTTCAGTTGAATTATTATTTAAACTTATGGTAACGTTAGTTATTTAGCATGCATTTCACAGGGAAACAGTTTGTCCTACTCCGTACATTGTACACGATAAGTCAATTAGAATTACGTCCCCTGACAAGCGGCAGGCGCCCGATCCGTTCATGGCTGTATCTCATCATACCATTTGCTTATATAGGATAAATAATAGTGTAGAATATTAGGTATTGTATGCACACATATATGATTTTTCTGTCTCCGTACATTGCATGCTTTCGTAAATTCTTTCTCTCTCTTTCTGTGTCAGTATGTGTCGTCATCTCGTCTGTATTGGTTTGGAATGAAATCGAATGCACGAGCATTTTCTTCTGAAAGATAATTTGGTTTGAAGTGGCCTATTTTCTTATATTTTGAATTATTAAAGGGTGAGCGCGAACGCAGACCCCATGACGCATAAATAACGCAGTCGAGTTATCCGCATTTGGGATAATCGCTAGAGTCATCCAAACCGAAGTGCAATGGTAAGGACTCGTCCAGGGGCCACCGCCTTTTGGATCACGGTTCGCCCTCTGCCAGGTAAGTATGCTTGATTGTTTACACTTTATCGAGGCCATCAATGGCGAGCGCGACTAGAAATGGTGTCGAGATTTTTCGCATAGCATTTTATATTACATCTGTTCGCATATTCATAAATAAATAACTTGCATCACTACGCAGTTCAGTTGAATTATTATTTAAACTTATGGTAACGTTAGTTATTTAGCATGCATTTCACAGGGAAACAGTTTGTCCTACTCCGTACATTGTACACGATAAGTCAATTAGAATTACGTCCCCTGACAAGCGGCAGGCGCCCGATCCGTTCATGGCTGTATCTCATCATACCATTTGCTTATATAGGATAAATAATAGTGTAGAATATTAGGTATTGTATGCACACATATATGATTTTTCTGTCTCCGTACATTGCATGCTTTCGTAAATTCTTTCTCTCTCTTTCTGTGTCAGTATGTGTCGTCATCTCGTCTGTATTGGTTTGGAATGAAATCGAATGCACGAGCATTTTCTTCTGAAAGATAATTTGGTTTGAAGTGGCCTATTTTCTTATATTTTTAATTATTAAAGGGTGAGCGCGAACGCAGACCCCATGACGCATAAATAACGCAGTCGAGTTATCCGCATTTGGGATAATCGCTAGAGTCATCCAAACCGAAGTGCAATGGTAAGGACTCGTCCAGGGGCCACCGCCTTTTTTTTTTTTTTTTTTTTTTTTTTTTTTTTTTTCCAAGTTATCTCAGTTACCATGTTTCAACGATATCAGCTGACGGTCTAACCAAGTTTCACATAAGGAAACACGTGGCAATCGGCCTGCTAGACGTCATAGTATCATCACAGACAACTTGTGAACTTTATTAAGAAACAAACAGATGATGACGAAATTCGCGTACAAATACAAAAATACAAAGGATGACGAAAAACGCATACATGTCACGAACACAAGACAGCAGATACATCACATCAACTGAAATCAAACTGAATTAATCACTTCTCATAACATAATATTTAAAATTTAAAACTAGGTCGTGAATTTGAAATTGCAGCAAGATCTTGCCAATGTTCTAGAAAGGCATCATCTTTTAACCGAAAACCATCTACATGAATACGCGCTCTAACAGCCGACAGAAAAGTAAGTTTTGGACCGAGTTCAGTAATATTTTTCCTATCATGATAAATTGAATTGCGAAGTGACCAAATTACTTCTCTATAACATGACAAGAGATAATAAAAGACACTACATTTATAGAAATCAATATTTTTAACAACATGGTGACTCGAAAATTGCAACACTTCTTGAGTCAATGGAATGTTAGAATGAGTCACTTTATTTAATAGAAGGATAAGTGATTCCCGTAATTGAGTTAAAAATGAACAATCTACAAAAAGATGGCATATCGTTTCAGCACCATCATTACAAAAAGAGCATTTAAATGACTTTCTACGACCATACCAACTGGAAATTAAATCTTTGGTCCAGATCCGATCATGTGAAATCAGCCATGAGATACGCCGACCTGTTGGTTCAAGAAAAGAATTAGTCAGTGATTTCCATACAGGAGGGAAAGAAATAGTCGGATATTTAAACGCAACACGAGCTGTCACGGGCTCTTTTGTCATTAACATTTTATAAAAATCCTTTGTCTTAAAGACAGAAAAATTACACAATGTATTTTCAGTAAGTTTAACAGCTTTCAAACAAGACTTGTAAAATGGCGGTACAAAATCAGTACTATGAGGCCTCAAATTACTGGCCAGGTCAGGATTAAAATTCCTTAACTGCATTCCAATCCAGTAGCGTGCAAAGTAGTACCATTTTGCTTCAGTTCCTAAAATAATTTTCTTGATGTGCGTTAAACGAAAACTTTTAATCTTGCATTCAATATCAGCTACTAATAAACCCCCCTTATCATGATCTTGGTAAAGAACCTTTCGTTGAACTAATTCTGATTTTCTTCCCCAAATAAAATTAAACATTTTAGTTCTAAACATTTTCAAATAATGACCAGGCAAATCTAAAATCTGTGAAGCATACCATAATTTACTACATGCAAATACTTTGGATACAGTGCTTTTACCATGCATAGACAATCTTCTTTTATTCCATAAATTCAATGACTGTTCAAATTTGTGCCAGATTGGGTTCCAAACATCATCATCAGATACATATTTACCAAAACGAATTCCAAGTATTTTTTGAGGCGAATCAGGCCACGAAATTCCAAAAGCATGATCATCCGATACCTTAAAATGGCCAAACTTAAGACCAACTGTTTTGGAAAAATTGATTTTTGACCCAGAAGCAAATCCAAAACGCTTTGCCAGGTTTAAAAACCTATAAACAGAAGTTTCATCAGAACAAAAGGTAGTCGAATCATCAGCATATAACGATATTTTTGCCTGATCAGGACAGCCAGGAATAAATAAACCTCTAATCTGCTTGTCAGATCGCACTTTTATAGCTAAAGGTTCCAAACACAATACATAAAGCAGAGGTGACAAACTACAGCCTTGGCGGACTGAGCGTTGTATAGGAAAAGCATCTGAAATAAAACCATTGATTAACAAAGAGCTACTGACGTCATTATATAATAAACGTACCCAATTGATGAACATTGGGCCAAAACCATAAGAATTTAGAGCAGTGAACAAATAGTTATGATCAACGCGATCGAAAGCTTTCTGTTGATCTAAAGCAATAAAAGCCAGCGATAAATCTTTCTGTTTGATATAGTCAATAATATTTCTTACCAAATGCAAATTATCAAATATTGATCGACCTGGAACGGAACATGTTTGATCTGGGTGAACAATTTCACCAATAACTGTACCCAAACGGAGGCTTATAATTTTGGACAAAATCTTATAATCAACGTTTAGGAGAGATATCGGTCTCCAAAAATTAAGTTTTGATGCTTGTGTTTTATCTTTACAGAGAAGTGTGATGTAACCAAGACGCTCAGAAGACGACAAAAACCCAGAAGAATAAAATGAATTATAAAGGGTAAGTAGCGTGGGAGCAAGCAGGTCTAAGAATGTAAGATAAAATTCCTGAGGCAAACCGTCAGAGCCAGGGACCTTGCCACGCTGCATGCCATCAAGCGCAAGCTTGATCTCATGCAGCGTGACAGGTCCCTCGCATGAATTAGAAGACTCGACAGATAACTTAGGTACATCACTCAGGAATTCATCCATCACAGTCTGATCTGTTGGCTCAGGGGAATACAAATCAGAATAATATTCACGAGCGTGATTAAGTATAGAATCACTGGTATCATAGATTTCATCATCTTTTTCTAATACGTGAATAGTTTTTTCTGAAGAATTCCGGCTTTCTTTGGCGGAGAAAAACTTACCAGGCCGTTCGTTAACATCAATATACAAAGCCCTTGACCTGATAAGAGAACCAGTATGAAAAATTTGATAAAGTTTCTCAAGTTGAGTTTTAGCAACTTTAACTTCTTCAGTAAAATCACCGGGGCTTAATTTTTCACAATGTACAGAAATGCGATATTGTTCTTCACAATGATAGATCAATTTGCGTCTAATACGCGACTTCCGTTTTGAGTAAGTAATACAAAATTCTCGAATAGAGTTTTTAACATCATCCCACCAAACGCCAATAGGCTGAAATACTTGGGGTAATTTATGCCAAAAAGCAGTAAACAATTTCCTAAAAGATTCTTCCGAAAGCAGAGAAACATTTAATTTCCAGTAACCTTTTCCCAAAACAATTTTAGAAGAAGGATTAATTTCCAAAAGAACAATATCGTGATCTGAAAAAGGGCACGGATCAATTTTACAGGAAATGATGTCAGGAAGATGTCGGGAAGATACATATAATCGATCAAGTCTGCATGAAATTGTTGTTCGTTTCCATGTAGTTGCAACCAAAGAAGGATTAAAGTGTCGATACGCATCAAAAAGTTTGAAGTCACTACAAATTTCCTTAATCTGTTTAGAACCAGATAATCCATTTTCAGGATTCCCACCTTGTTTATCAATATTTGAATCCATAATACAATTGAAATCTCCACCCCAAATAAGGAAGCGATTCGATACAAAATATTTATCAAATTTATTCTCAAAGAAATCTAAACGTTCACTTTGATCATTAGGAGCATAGCTGTTGACAACACGATAACGAACATTATTGCTCATAAAGTCCAATATTAAAATTCGACCATCAAAATCACGTGAAATTCCATGAAGAGTAAAATCAAAATATTTAGAAACCAAAATACCCACCCCGCGACTATCAAATTTACCAAAAGACCAAAAACTAGACCCATCCCATTCAGAGTTGATTAAATTTACACTTTTTGGATCCGCTATAAAAGTTTCCTGTAAAAGTATCATATCAATTTTATGCAAATTACAATAGGCAAACAATTTAGCTCTTTTATTTGACCCACGAAATCCATTCACATTAAGTGTTAACATTTTGAAATTCGCCATCATGGAAAGAAAGGGTATTTACAAAATGAACGATACAGTGGACAAAAACAACTCTCACGATTGTTGTCAGTGAACGCATAGAAATACACAGAGACCACACCACAGTGAAGTATTAAACGATCAACCCCGTCACGCTGTATTACCCAAGCGTCGGTCAAATCACCTGCAAAGAACCAGAACAAAGAGATAAAACAAACAACGACACAGACACCCGCGCGGACCACGATCAATCGACGGTCAAAAAACAGGTGAAATAAAAGTACATTTCTCACAAAGAAAGATGTGAAGCGAAGCGGAAAACAATAACACAATGCAAAACCGGCAAGGCCGTAAGTTATCGTTATCGAGGGACGTGCGTGTGTCGGGTGGGGTGGAATGTAGAGCCTTCGTAAATCGTGGTCATTTAAACGTGTCATTATAGCCATTGTGCAGTTAAATTGAATACATATATACAACAATAATAAATTAATCACCATCATATTTCGTCAACGATGACTGCAATGTAGGAATTGGGGCTTCTGATCCAACACTACTGCTGGGAGACATGGCTAATTGTTCGGCCGTATCTGAACCAACAAGAGGAGCATATTTACTTTTTTTCCCTCCCCCTTCATCAAGTTCTTCATCTGCACTCGGAGGGCGCTTCTCCGCCACAGATCGTTCGTCAAATAAATCGACCTGAGAACCAAGTGGATTAGTCTCATCCATCTTACCAGCACTAGAATCACCTTCCTCAACCCTCTCGTCTTCCATATCTCTACTTTTACCATCTCGTCTCATCTCATCATCACCTTTATCATCATCGTGACCTTCACCATCAGCCTTCTGACCGTCACCCTTACCATCACCATCAAACTCAGCACCATTCTCGCTCCTCATCTCATCATCAAATCCGCCACTAGCTGGACCACGTGCCACCTGTGCGTATGACCGGCCCTCGCCTATTGAGATCAACCTACCATCTTGTCTCATGCGCTCTACCTGTTCCGCTTGCCGACTGAGGCGCTGCCTCACACGTTCCGGGCAAAACCTTTTGATATGCCCCACATTATTACAAGCTAGGCAAAGCGGAGGACGTGAGGGTGAAGTAATCAACATGTTGACACCTTTTTCTACCTCCATGATATGTGGAAGTGTCCGAAATGTTTTCTCGGAACACTCAAACATTACAACCCTGACACCTGTCTGCACAAGCATATCCTCAACTTCTAGTTTATCAAAACTCTGACCTTTGACCTCACCATATTTTGCAAATATATGAGCAATGTAACTGTCCCGTATGTAATACGGGACCCAATGAAGTCTAAGTTCAAATATTTGTTTTGACACAGGCGTAAAGTTAATTGCCATCTGGCTGCCTAAAACCACATCGCCACGTTTTACCAACATCTCCACATCGACCGACGATGTCACACACATAAACCAATCATTGTCCCTCTCCCCTCTCCAAATCGCTTCAACATGTCGCACATCAATTATATCTCGCACAACATCTACAATCTTATACCTGTCAATGAATCCAATTCGTCCCGTTGAAAACAATCTCTTGGTGTTCACCTTCACGCTGCGATGATACGTATCATAATTGTAGGTTAAACCGGACATCTTGAAAAAAGGTAAGATGACCGGTAGTAAACAAACCAAAATCCAAAAACCGGAACAGGGAAAACCCTGCCCGGAAAACGTACGAAAATTTACGAAAAACAGCGGCCGGAAATATAAGCACGGTTCGCCCTCTGCCAGGTAAGTATGCTTGATTGTTTACACTTTATCGAGGCCATCAATGGCGAGCGCGACTAGAATTGGTGTCGAGATTTTTCGCATAGCATTTTATATTACATCTGTTCGCATATTCATAAAATAAATAACTTGCATCACTACGCAGTTCAGTTGAATTATTATTTAAACTTATGGTAACGTTAGTTATTTAGCATGCATTTCACAGGGAAACAGTTTGTCCTACTCCGTACATTGTACACGATAAGTCAATTAGAATTACGTCCCCTGACAAGCGGCAGGCGCCCGATCCGTTCATGGCTGTATCTCATCATACCATTTGCTTATATAGGATAAATAATAGTGTAGAATATTAGGTATTGTATGCACACATATATGATTTTTCTGTCTCCGTACATTGCATGCTTTCGTAAATTCTTTCTCTCTCTTTCTGTGTCAGTATGTGTCGTCATCTCGTCTGTATTGGTTTGGAATGAAATCGAATGCACGAGCATTTTCTTCTGAAAGATAATTTGGTTTGAAGTGGCCTATTTTCTTATATTTTGAATTATTAAAGGGTGAGCGCGAACGCAGACCCCATGACGCATAAATAACGCAGTCGAGTTATCCGCATTTGGGATAATCGCTAGAGTCATCCAAACCGAAGTGCAATGGTAAGGACTCGTCCAGGGGCCACCGCCTTTTGGATCACGGTTCGCCCTCTGCCAGGTAAGTATGCTTGATTGTTTACACTTTATCGAGGCCATCAATGGCGAGCGCGACTAGAAATGGTGTCGAGATTTTTCGCATAGCATTTTATATTACATCTGTTCGCATATTCATAAATAAATAACTTGCATCACTACGCAGTTCAGTTGAATTATTATTTAAACTTATGGTAACGTTAGTTATTTAGCATGCATTTCACAGGGAAACAGTTTGTCCTACTCCGTACATTGTACACGATAAGTCAATTAGAATTACGTCCCCTGACAAGCGGCAGGCGCCCGATCCGTTCATGGCTGTATCTCATCATACCATTTGCTTATATAGGATAAATAATAGTGTAGAATATTAGGTATTGTATGCACACATATATGATTTTTCTGTCTCCGTACATTGCATGCTTTCGTAAATTCTTTCTCTTTCTTTCTGTGTCAGTATGTGTCGTCATCTCGTCTGTATTGGTTTGGAATGAAATCGAATGCACGAGCATTTTCTTCTGAAAGATAATTTGGTTTGAAGTGGCCTATTTTCTTATATTTTGAATTATTAAAGGGTGAGCGCGAACGCAGACCCCATGACGCATAAATAACGCAGTCGAGTTATCCGCATTTGGGATAATCGCTAGAGTCATCCAAACCGAAGTGCAATGGTAAGGACTCGTCCAGGGGCCACCGCCTTTTGGATCACGGTTCGCCCTCTGCCAGGTAAGTATGCTTGATTGTTTACACTTTATCGAGGCCATCAATGGCGAGCGCGACTAGAAATGGTGTCGAGATTTTTCGCATAGCATTTTATATTACATCTGTTCGCATATTCATAAATAAATAACTTGCATCACTACGCAGTTCAGTTGAATTATTATTTAAACTTATGGTAACGTTAGTTATTTAGCATGCATTTCACAGGGAAACAGTTTGTCCTACTCCGTACATTGTACACGATAAGTCAATTAGAATTACGTCCCCTGACAAGCGGCAGGCGCCCGATCCGTTCATGGCTGTATCTCATCATACCATTTGCTTATATAGGATAAATAATAGTGTAGAATATTAGGTATTGTATGCACACATATATGATTTTTCTGTCTCCGTACATTGCATGCTTTCGTAAATTCTTTCTCTCTCTTTCTGTGTCAGTATGTGTCGTCATCTCGTCTGTATTGGTTTGGAATGAAATCGAATGCACGAGCATTTTCTTCTGAAAGATAATTTGGTTTGAAGTGGCCTATTTTCTTATATTTTGAATTATTAAAGGGTGAGCGCGAACGCAGACCCCATGACGCATAAATAACGCAGTCGAGTTATCCGCATTTGGGATAATCGCTAGAGTCATCCAAACCGAAGTGCAATGGTAAGGACTCGTCCAGGGGCCACCGCCTTTTGGATCACGGTTCGCCCTCTGCCAGGTAAGTATGCTTGATTGTTTACACTTTATCGAGGCCATCAATGGCGAGCGCGACTAGAAATGGTGTCGAGATTTTTCGCATAGCATTTTATATTACATCTGTTCGCATATTCATAAATAAATAACTTGCATCACTACGCAGTTCAGTTGAATTATTATTTAAACTTATGGTAACGTTAGTTATTTAGCATGCATTTCACAGGGAAACAGTTTGTCCTACTCCGTACATTGTACACGATAAGTCAATTAGAATTACGTCCCCTGACAAGCGGCAGGCGCCCGATCCGTTCATGGCTGTATCTCATCATACCATTTGCTTATATAGGATAAATAATAGTGTAGAATATTAGGTATTGTATGCACACATATATGATTTTTCTGTCTCCGTACATTGCATGCTTTCGTAAATTCTTTCTCTCTCTTTCTGTGTCAGTATGTGTCGTCATCTCGTCTGTATTGGTTTGGAATGAAATCGAATGCACGAGCATTTTCTTCTGAAAGATAATTTGGTTTGAAGTGGCCTATTTTCTTATATTTTGAATTATTAAAGGGTGAGCGCGAACGCAGACCCCATGACGCATAAATAACGCAGTCGAGTTATCCGCATTTGGGATAATCGCTAGAGTCATCCAAACCGAAGTGCAATGGTAAGGACTCGTCCAGGGGCCACCGCCTTTTGGATCACGGTTCGCCCTCTGCCAGGTAAGTATGCTTGATTGTTTACACTTTATCGAGGCCATCAATGGCGAGCGCGACTAGAAATGGTGTCGAGATTTTTCGCATAGCATTTTATATTACATCTGTTCGCATATTCATAAATAAATAACTTGCATCACTACGCAGTTCAGTTGAATTATTATTTAAACTTATGGTAACGTTAGTTATTTAGCATGCATTTCACAGGGAAACAGTTTGTCCTACTCCGTACATTGTACACGATAAGTCAATTAGAATTACGTCCCCTGACAAGCGGCAGGCGCCCGATCCGTTCATGGCTGTATCTCATCATACCATTTGCTTATATAGGATAAATAATAGTGTAGAATATTAGGTATTGTATGCACACATATATGATTTTTCTGTCTCCGTACATTCGTAAATTCTTTCTCTCTCTTTCTGTGTCAGTATGTGTCGTCATCTCGTCTGTATTGGTTTGGAATGAAATCGAATGCACGAGCATTTTCTTCTGAAAGATAATTTGGTTTGAAGTGGCCTATTTTCTTATATTTTGAATTATTAAAGGGTGAGCGCGAACGCAGACCCCATGACGCATAAATAACGCAGTCGAGTTATCCGCATTTGGGATAATCGCTAGAGTCATCCAAACCGAAGTGCAATGGTAAGGACTCGTCCAGGGGCCACCGCCTTTTGGATCACGGTTCGCCCTCTGCCAGGTAAGTTTGCTTGATTGTTTACACTTTATCGAGGCCATCAATGGCGAGCGCGACTAGAAATGGTGTCGAGATTTTTCGCATAGCATTTTATATTACATCTGTTCGCATATTCATAAATAAATAACTTGCATCACTACGCAGTTCAGTTGAATTATTATTTAAACTTATGGTAACGTTAGTTATTTAGCATGCATTTCACAGGGAAACAGTTTGTCCTACTCCGTACATTGTACACGATAAGTCAATTAGAATTACGTCCCCTGACAAGCGGCAGGCGCCCGATCCGTTCATGGCTGTATCTCATCATACCATTTGCTTATATAGGATAAATAATAGTGTAGAATATTAGGTATTGTATGCACACATATATGATTTTTCTGTCTCCGTACATTGCATGCTTTCGTAAATTCTTTCTCTCTCTTTCTGTGTCAGTATGTGTCGTCATCTCGTCTGTATTGGTTTGGAATGAAATCGAATGCACGAGCATTTTCTTCTGAAAGATAATTTGGTTTGAAGTGGCCTATTTTCTTATATTTTGAATTATTAAAGGGTGAGCGCGAACGCAGACCCCATGACGCATAAATAACGCAGTCGAGTTATCCGCATTTGGGATAATCGCTAGAGTCATCCAAACCGAAGTGCAATGGTAAGGACTCGTCCAGGGGCCACCGCCTTTTGGATCACGGTTCGCCCTCTGCCAGGTAAGTATGCTTGATTGTTTACACTTTATCGAGGCCATCAATGGCGAGCGCGACTAGAAATGGTGTCGAGATTTTTCGCATAGCATTTTATATTACATCTGTTCGCATATTCATAAATAAATAACTTGCATCACTACGCAGTTCAGTTGAATTATTATTTAAACTTATGGTAACGTTAGTTATTTAGCATGCATTTCACAGGGAAACAGTTTGTCCTACTCCGTACATTGTACACGATAAGTCAATTAGAATTACGTCCCCTGACAAGCGGCAGGCGCCCGATCCGTTCATGGCTGTATCTCATCATACCATTTGCTTATATAGGATAAATAATAGTGTAGAATATTAGGTATTGTATGCACACATATATGATTTTTCTGTCTCCGTACATTGCATGCTTTCGTAAATTCTTTCTCTCTCTTTCTGTGTCAGTATGTGTCGTCATCTCGTCTGTATTGGTTTGGAATGAAATCGAATGCACGAGCATTTTCTTCTGAAAGATAATTTGGTTTGAAGTGGCCTATTTTCTTATATTTTGAATTATTAAAGGGTGAGCGCGAACGCAGACCCCATGACGCATAAATAACGCAGTCGAGTTATCCGCATTTGGGATAATCGCTAGAGTCATCCAAACCGAAGTGCAATGGTAAGGACTCGTCCAGGGGCCACCGCCTTTTTTTTTTTTTTTTTTTTTTTTTTTTTAATAAGTTTATTCGATGATACTAAAGATTACATGGATATACATGGATACAAGGTAACGGTTACAAAAGAGTACAGGAATATAATGAAAGGAATGCAAAGCTGGCAATCTGCCAGCACTGTACCGGTCCCCGCTCCGAATAAAAACAGACGAATCTGCGGTATCACAGGTTGGAGCGGAGACCTTACAAACAAAACAAGTTTGGTAATAATATTACCCACCCAACTCCCCTCGAAAAATTGGTGGATAGAGTTACCGATCCCGCATCTCGGAGACACAAAGTTCTCCGCGATGCAGGAAGGATAACTCCAACGAATCCGACGAAAAGAAGGCCGACTATAGAGTGCTCGGTATTAGAAATTAAAGGTAACCTTGTTGTCGGCCGAAATTTGACAAATATCATCCGTGACCGTCCAATACCTGTCAAAGTCCGGCCGAGATAGGCGACAGAAATCCGCTAAAATGCGAATCCTGAGCCGATTCAAAAAGTTGACGATTAATGTGTTCACATGCGTGCTACCTTTGTGAAATTTGGCCTCGTTCCTGAGGTACCAAATGGCGCTAATGGATTCCGTAATAAGGACCAATGTAATTGCACGATGGTGTCTACTGATGTTGGTAGGAAGCTGTAAAAACCGGATAGTTGCACATACATGCCGAATTTCAGTATTGGGATTGAAATTAATAACCCAACTGAATATCAGACGCCATAATAACTGAATATTTGGACAAAAGCAGAATAAATGTTCAATTGTTTCAATTTCCTTCTTGCATAAGGGGCATAATTTATAGGTTGTCATATGGAAGGAATGTAACAGATAATTCACTGGCAGAATTTCATGGATGACACGCCAGGTGTCCTTACGACCGTGAGGTCCTATAAATGAATGGTGTAAATTGGACCAAGTTGTGGCGAAATCAATTGTAGGATATCTGTTAATGATGCGTGGGGGATGAATAATTTTTGAAAGAAACCCTTGATAAAAAACCTTACAAGAAATATCATTAAATGAAAGATTTGGTTTTATTGCCAAGTATATTTTCAAGGCTTTAAGAACGCTGGCATAAAATGGTGGTGGCAATTCCGAACAATGAGGTATCAAATTTGAACCGAATTCTGGACGAAATTTTCTGAGGGAATGACCGATCCAATACTTAACGAAACATCCCCAGCGGACATCTGGAAACATAATTAACCGTTGCAAGTGCCGCATGTAAAAGGCATTCAGCTTGCTAGGGATGTGAGAAATTCCTGTCCCGCCACTCAGTTTATCGTGATAAACTGCTTGGCGGGCCAAGGGGTCTTTCTTACCTTCCCACAAAAAATTAAACATTTTGGAATCAAAAGACTTATTGTATGCACGGGATAATGGGATGATGGAGCAATAATACCACAATTTCGACAATGCAAAGGTATTAATGAGTGTGGTTCGATTAAATGGTGACAATTTTCTGTCAAAAGCATTGCGTAATACACTGGAAAATTTTTGGAGCAAGTTATGGAAATGACCATCTAAAGATATGTCATTTCCAAACTGAACTCCAACAATTTTCTGATGTGGAACCCATTGTATGTTATACGGTTTGTCTGTGCGACCGCGCCAAGAACCCAGAAAAATACCAGCTGATTTCTGTAAATTTAATTTCGAACCAGAGGCCTTACCGAATAAAGTGCATAATAAAAGCAATTTAGCCACTGAGCTAGTTGTAGTAACTACTGCGGTGACGTCGTCCGCATACGCAGCGAGCTTCACCGGTTCAGTGGAACACTGAACCGATAAACCTACAATCTCCGCATCCGAACGAAGCCTCCGCAAAAAGGGTTCTAAACAGAGAACATATAAGAGAGGGGATATGCTGCATCCCTGTCTCACAGAGCGTGTCACGGGAAAGGGGTCCGAAATGAATTGATTAACAATCACAGAAGAAGTAACATCTGTATAAAATAGTCTGACCCAAGAAATAAATTTAGGGCCGAAACCAAAAGCCTGTAATGTTCGAAATAAGTATGTGTGATCAACTCTATCAAAAGCTTTCGCTTGATCTAAGCTAATAAAAGCGCATGGAATATTCTTTCGGTTGACATAGTCAACCACGTTACGTAATAAGTGTGCATTGTCAAGAATGGTGCGCCCCGGAACACCACAAGTTTGATCCGGGTGCACCAAACTGGCAATGACATTCCGTAAACGGTTCGCAAATATTTTGGACAAAATTTTATAGTCGTAATTCAATAGGCTGATGGGACGATAATTAGAAACTAATTCAGGATGATTGGGGTCTTTGAGAAGTAAAATAATAAGGGACTGTCTTTGTGACTTTGTTAAACTGCCAGAATGAAAACAGTTATTGTATAACTGAAGAAGTGTCGGTGAAATCAAATCCAAAAATGTATAATAAAATTCACGTCCTAAACCGTCATCACCAGGTGATTTATTATTTTTCATGTCAGACACTGAAGTTTTTATTTCCTCGATAGTTATGGGAACATCGCATAAGGCGGAGTCAGTTGCAGATAAATTGGGTAAATCAGTGAGAAAAGTATCACAAATTGTGTCATCAATTTGCTCAACTGAAAATAATTGTTCATACAAATCCTTAAAGCGATGAAGAATATCTTCGGATTTAGTATACGTCTGGTTGTCAACAATGACAGAAGAAATGTTCTTTTTAGAGCCACGGTGATGCTCCATCCGATGAAAGTGCGGGGAAGTGGATTCCTGAGAATCCAATTCCCGCGCACGAGATCGGATGAAGGACCCACGTTCCATATCTAAATACAAGTCATGTAATTTGTTACGAATCGCTTTAATTTGATCCGCATAATTACCAGGATTAAATTTTTCCGCTGAACATAAAGAAAAGTATTGATTTTCTAAATCCCTAATTACTGATTTTTTCTGGAAAGATAACCTCTTACTGTAAGAAATGATAAAGGATTTTATCTGCATTTTGATCCCCTCCCACCAATCAGGCGTGACGGCATCAGCAGTCACACCTGAAGTGAGAGAGGACCAAAACGAGAGAAAAGCCTTCTGAAACGATAAGTCTGAAAAAGTATTGCAATTCGCCTTCCAATAACCACGTCCTGTGGACTGGCATTGGAACTGCTGAATTTGAAATACGATTATGTCATGATCAGAAATCCCGGAAACAATTTGACGGAAGGAATGAATTGATGATAATAATGTAGCAGTTGCATAAAACCGATCGAGTCTAGAAAAACTAGTACCCCTACTCCAAGTATATGTAATCTCATTGGGATTTAAAGTACGAAATACATCTTTCAAATGATAAGTGTCTTTGATTTTGTCCCATTTACGGGCTACCGCGAGGACCCTATCGTGACCAATTCGATCGAGCAAAACGCTGTCTACAAAATTAAAATCGCCCCCGATAATAATCGGACGCTTAGAAACCAAATGCGGAATTACTCGGTCGAAGAAATCACGACGGGGTCCGCCGCTATCATTTGGCGCATAAATATTAATTAGGCGCAAAGGTTGATTATCTAGTGTGACATCTAATACCACCATACGTCCATCAGTATCAAAAAGGCGCTTGTCAATAGTCAGCTCTAAATGTTTAGAGATAAGAATGGCTGTGCCACGGGCTGTGTCAGTTCCAAATGACCAATAACCGTCCACATCTAAAGAAGCATTTACAGATGAGGATTCAAGTTGTCCGGAAATGTGTGTTTCTTGTAGAAATAAAATATGTAAAGAATTCATGTGAATCAGCATTTTAAGAATGCGTTGTTTCCGTTGACAGCGAAGGCCATTACAATTGAAGGATGCAAAATTAACAGGCGCCATCATGACGGTTAATTTTGAGCGCGACGGTACTACAGCTCGATCTAGCTGGACACAACAATACTACACTAAAACCAAACAAAATCAAAAAGGCAGCGCGAAGACAATGCCGGTCGACCAACGAACAGCGGATTATCGCTGAACGGCGGCCGCCCGGCAAAGTCGACGCACTGTCAACAAACCCTAAGAGTGCAGGGTCACAGAGTGCGATGCACTCTGGTGACCAAGCACTCGGAAGGCACAGAGAAATAACACTGAACGGACAGCACAGCGACAAACTCGACCGAGCAGAGAAAAGCCTAATACGGCTGTAATCTGATCGATCGGGTCTGGCACTACACCGTCCGCACAGAACAAAGAAAAATAAAAACACAAAGAATAAGCCTCCACCAAAACACTGGTGGATGATTGCAAGTCCAGGGACGTTCCGCGGTCGGGTTGGGGGTCGATAAAGAAATGAGAATGTCCGTATAAGAATAGTCAGTGTTCGTTGTGGATCCATTGAATTAGTACATGGAGTCGCACTCCGACGTCACGTACTCCTCGTCTGGCCGGTTGCTGACGTCGGTGTAGTTCCGCTTGTATTCTGTGGTGTCGTCGGACGACTCCGAAACAGAGCGTTTCAACAAATTCACGGGTGGTCTAGTGTCCATCGAAAACAAATCCGGAGAATCCGCAACGTATGGATTCAGGAGGTCTTCCTGTGTCGCGGTAGATAAATCCACCGGAGGGACAGGGACTCCCCCTGAATCTGCCTTCTGCTTCTCAGCAGTGGTGTCCGCCACTGCCGACTCCACAGAAGGGAGCGCACAAACAGGAGCGATGTCGCCATCGCCCTGCTCCCCGGCATCGAGGGATGCCAGTATAAACTCCATTACCTCCCTCGCCATCATGGAGGAAGGCTCCTCCAGAGGGGACGAGGGCGGAGGCTTATCCCCCTGGTTCGCACCAGGGGTCGCTCCTAACGACAACAACGGAGGCTGCAGCTCCGGCGGGGGGTCCCGCGGAACCTCCTGACCAGGAGGTGTCTCGCCATAAGACGCCAGTAACTCCCCCGCCATCACGGAGGTGACCACCTCCGGAGAGGACGAGGGGGGAGGCTGACTCCCTTGCCCCACAGTAGAGTCCTCTACTGTAGGACCAAGGGGTGCTCCCAGTGACGCCACAGAAGAAACTCGTCGTGAACCGGCAGCAGCGGCGTAGGTCTTCGGTGGGTTCCTGAGGACCCCCGAGGGGTTCTCTCGTTCCTCCGCTGCACGGCGCTCGGCCGCCACACGGTTCGGGCACGCCGGTGAAGATCGATTGTGGCCTAAGCCACGGCACGAGAAACACATCCTCGGTCTCCCCGGGATAACAACGGGACAAAATCCCCACTTCCCGTAGTTAAGAAAAAACGGAATTAGGTCGAGGCTTCGCGGGGACACGGACATCTCCACCTGGATGTCCCCCGTGCAATAGCGGTGTCCGTCAATCACGTTGGTGGAATCTTTTACGGACATGATCTTCCCATAGGGGCGCAGTGCCCCTAACACAAAGTCCCGATTCACGTGGTATGGAACCCACATGATTTTAACCATCGTTTTCCGCTCCCAGAACGGCTGGAAGTTGATGGTGAACTTCATCGTCCCACCGTCCACAGGCATAGCACAGAGTCCCGCCTGGTAGAAGTCAAAGTCCTCCTGCCTCACAAAAACCAAATACCAAACACCGAAGCGCTCCATTCTGTAAAGTGCCTGGACTGTTGACAAGTCCAGAACATCTTTTAGCGCTGCCATCAATATCTGCCCTGTCACCATCCCTCTACTCTCTCCACGAACCTGCATCTGTAGTGTGCGTGTCACCCTATCTTCCATAATATCGGCCGCCATGGCTCCGTCCCTGGCGGTCAAACAAACAGCAATCAAATTCAAACAACGTCAAAAATCAAAAACTGGCACTTTGAACTAGCAAAAAGGTCCGAGCCGCCTTTTGGATCACGGTTCGCCCTCTGCCAGGTAAGTATGCTTGATTGTTTACACTTTATCGAGGCCATCAATGGCGAGCGCGACTAGAAATGGTGTCGAGATTTTTCGCATAGCATTTTATATTACATCTGTTCGCATATTCATAAATAAATAACTTGCATCACTACGCAGTTCAGTTGAATTATTATTTAAACTTATGGTAACGTTAGTTATTTAGCATGCATTTCACAGGGAAACAGTTTGTCCTACTCCGTACATTGTACACGATAAGTCAATTAGAATTACGTCCCCTGACAAGCGGCAGGCGCCCGATCCGTTCATGGCTGTATCTCATCATACCATTTGCTTATATAGGATAAATAATAGTGTAGAATATTAGGTATTGTATGCACACATATATGATTTTTCTGTCTCCGTACATTGCATGCTTTCGTAAATTCTTTCTCTCTCTTTCTGTGTCAGTATGTGTCGTCATCTCGTCTGTATTGGTTTGGAATGAAATCGAATGCACGAGCATTTTCTTCTGAAAGATAATTTGGTTTGAAGTGGCCTATTTTCTTATATTTTGAATTATTAAAGGGTGAGCGCGAACGCAGACCCCATGACGCATAAATAACGCAGTCGAGTTATCCGCATTTGGGATAATCGCTAGAGTCATCCAAACCGAAGTGCAATGGTAAGGACTCGTCCAGGGGCCACCGCCTTTTGGATCACGGTTCGCCCTCTGCCAGGTAAGTATGCTTGATTGTTTACACTTTATCGAGGCCATCAATGGCGAGCGCGACTAGAAATGGTGTCGAGATTTTTCGCATAGCATTTTATATTACATCTGTTCGCATATTCATAAATAAATAACTTGCATCACTACGCAGTTCAGTTGAATTATTATTTAAACTTATGGTAACGTTAGTTATTTAGCATGCATTTCACAGGGAAACAGTTTGTCCTACTCCGTACATTGTACACGATAAGTCAATTAGAATTACGTCCCCTGACGAGCGGCAGGCGCCCGATCCGTTCATGGCTGTATCTCATCATACCATTTGCTTATATAGGATAAATAATAGTGTAGAATATTAGGTATTGTATGCACACATATATGATTTTTCTGTCTCCGTACATTGCATGCTTTCGTAAATTCTTTCTCTCTCTTTCTGTGTCAGTATGTGTCGTCATCTCGTCTGTATTGGTTTGGAATGAAATCGAATGCACGAGCATTTTCTTCTGAAAGATAATTTGGTTTGAAGTGGCCTATTTTCTTATATTTTGAATTATTAAAGGGTGAGCGCGAACGCAGACCCCATGACGCATAAATAACGCAGTCGAGTTATCCGCATTTGGGATAATCGCTAGAGTCATCCAAACCGAAGTGCAATGGTAAGGACTCGTCCAGGGGCCACCGCCTTTTGGATCACGGTTCGCCCTCTGCCAGGTAAGTATGCTTGATTGTTTACACTTTATCGAGGCCATCAATGGCGAGCGCGACTAGAAATGGTGTCGAGATTTTTCGCATAGCATTTTATATTACATCTGTTCGCATATTCATAAATAAATAACTTGCATCACTACGCAGTTCAGTTGAATTATTATTTAAACTTATGGTAACGTTAGTTATTTAGCATGCATTTCACAGGGAAACAGTTTGTCCTACTCCGTACATTGTACACGATAAGTCAATTAGAATTACGTCCCCTGACAAGCGGCAGGCGCCCGATCCGTTCATGGCTGTATCTCATCATACCATTTGCTTATATAGGATAAATAATAGTGTAGAATATTAGGTATTGTATGCACACATATATGATTTTTCTGTCTCCGTACATTGCATGCTTTCGTAAATTCTTTCTCTCTCTTTCTGTGTCAGTATGTGTCGTCATCTCGTCTGTATTGGTTTGGAATGAAATCGAATGCACGAGCATTTTCTTCTGAAAGATAATTTGGTTTGAAGTGGCCTATTTTCTTATATTTTGAATTATTAAAGGGTGAGCGCGAACGCAGACCCCATGACGCATAAATAACGCAGTCGAGTTATCCGCATTTGGGATAATCGCTAGAGTCATCCAAACCGAAGTGCAATGGTAAGGACTCGTCCAGGGGCCACCGCCTTTTGGATCACGGTTCGCCCTCTGCCAGGTAAGTATGCTTGATTGTTTACACTTTATCGAGGCCATCAATGGCGAGCGCGACTAGAAATGGTGTCGAGATTTTTCGCATAGCATTTTATATTACATCTGTTCGCATATTCATAAATAAATAACTTGCATCACTACGCAGTTCAGTTGAATTATTATTTAAACTTATGGTAACGTTAGTTATTTAGCATGCATTTCACAGGGAAACAGTTTGTCCTACTCCGTACATTGTACACGATAAGTCAATTAGAATTACGTCCCCTGACAAGCGGCAGGCGCCCGATCCGTTCATGGCTGTATCTCATCATACCATTTGCTTATATAGGATAAATAATAGTGTAGAATATTAGGTATTGTATGCACACATATATGATTTTTCTGTCTCCGTACATTGCATGCTTTCGTAAATTCTTTCTCTCTCTTTCTGTGTCAGTATGTGTCGTCATCTCGTCTGTATTGGTTTGGAATGAAATCGAATGCACGAGCATTTTCTTCTGAAAGATAATTTGGTTTGAAGTGGCCTATTTTCTTATATTTTGAATTATTAAAGGGTGAGCGCGAACGCAGACCCCATGACGCATAAATAACGCAGTCGAGTTATCCGCATTTGGGATAATCGCTAGAGTCATCCAAATCGAAGTGCAATGGTAAGGACTCGTCCAGGGGCCACCGCCTTTTGGATCACGGTTCGCCCTCTGCCAGGTAAGTATGCTTGATTGTTTACACTTTATCGAGGCCATCAATGGCGAGCGCGACTAGAAATGGTGTCGAGATTTTTCGCATAGCATTTTATATTACATCTGTTCGCATATTCATAAATAAATAACTTGCATCACTACGCAGTTCAGTTGAATTATTATTTAAACTTATGGTAACGTTAGTTATTTAGCATGCATTTCACAGGGAAACAGTTTGTCCTACTCCGTACATTGTACACGATAAGTCAATTAGAATTACGTCCCCTGACAAGCGGCAGGCGCCCGATCCGTTCATGGCTGTATCTCATCATACCATTTGCTTATATAGGATAAATAATAGTGTAGAATATTAGGTATTGTATGCACACATATATGATTTTTCTGTCTCCGTACATTGCATGCTTTCGTAAATTCTTTCTCTCTCTTTCTGTGTCAGTATGTGTCGTCATCTCGTCTGTATTGGTTTGGAATGAAATCGAATGCACGAGCATTTTCTTCTGAAAGATAATTTGGTTTGAAGTGGCCTATTTTCTTATATTTTGAATTATTAAAGGGTGAGCGCGAACGCAGACCCCATGACGCATAAATAACGCAGTCGAGTTATCCGCATTTGGGATAATCGCTAGAGTCATCCAAACCGAAGTGCAATGGTAAGGACTCGTCCAGGGGCCACCGCCTTTTGGATCACGGTTCGCCCTCTGCCAGGTAAGTATGCTTGATTGTTTACACTTTATCGAGGCCATCAATGGCGAGCGCGACTAGAAATGGTGTCGAGATTTTTCGCATAGCATTTTATATTACATCTGTTCGCATATTCATAAATAAATAACTTGCATCACTACGCAGTTCAGTTGAATTATTATTTAAACTTATGGTAACGTTAGTTATTTAGCATGCATTTCACAGGGAAACAGTTTGTCCTACTCCGTACATTGTACACGATAAGTCAATTAGAATTACGTCCCCTGACAAGCGGCAGGCGCCCGATCCGTTCATGGCTGTATCTCATCATACCATTTGCTTATATAGGATAAATAATAGTGTAGAATATTAGGTATTGTATGCACACATATATGATTTTTCTGTCTCCGTACATTGCATGCTTTCGTAAATTCTTTCTCTCTCTTTCTGTGTCAGTATGTGTCGTCATCTCGTCTGTATTGGTTTGGAATGAAATCGAATGCACGAGCATTTTCTTCTGAAAGATAATTTGGTTTGAAGTGGCCTATTTTCTTATATTTTGAATTATTAAAGGGTGAGCGCGAACGCAGACCCCATGACGCATAAATAACGCAGTCGAGTTATCCGCATTTGGGATAATCGCTAGAGTCATCCAAACCGAAGTGCAATGGTAAGGACTCGTCCAGGGGCCACCGCCTTTTGGATCACGGTTCGCCCTCTGCCAGGTAAGTATGCTTGATTGTTTACACTTTATCGAGGCCATCAATGGCGAGCGCGACTAGAAATGGTGTCGAGATTTTTCGCATAGCATTTTATATTACATCTGTTCGCATATTCATAAATAAATAACTTGCATCACTACGCAGTTCAGTTGAATTATTATTTAAACTTATGGTAACGTTAGTTATTTAGCATGCATTTCACAGGGAAACAGTTTGTCCTACTCCGTACATTGTACACGATAAGTCAATTAGAATTACGTCCCCTGACAAGCGGCAGGCGCCCGATCCGTTCATGGCTGTATCTCATCATACCATTTGCTTATATAGGATAAATAATAGTGTAGAATATTAGGTATTGTATGCACACATATATGATTTTTCTGTCTCCGTACATTGCATGCTTTCGTAAATTCTTTCTCTCTCTTTCTGTGTCAGTATGTGTCGTCATCTCGTCTGTATTGGTTTGGAATGAAATCGAATGCACGAGCATTTTCTTCTGAAAGATAATTTGGTTTGAAGTGGCCTATTTTCTTATATTTTGAATTATTAAAGGGTGAGCGCGAACGCAGACCCCATGACGCATAAATAACGCAGTCGAGTTATCCGCATTTGGGATAATCGCTAGAGTCATCCAAACCGAAGTGCAATGGTAAGGACTCGTCCAGGGGCCACCGCCTTTTGGATCACGGTTCGCCCTCTGCCAGGTAAGTATGCTTGATTGTTTACACTTTATCGAGGCCATCAATGGCGAGCGCGACTAGAAATGGTGTCGAGATTTTTCGCATAGCATTTTATATTACATCTGTTCGCATATTCATAAATAAATAACTTGCATCACTACGCAGTTCAGTTGAATTATTATTTAAACTTATGGTAACGTTAGTTATTTAGCATGCATTTCACAGGGAAACAGTTTGTCCTACTCCGTACATTGTACACGATAAGTCAATTAGAATTACGTCCCCTGACAAGCGGCAGGCGCCCGATCCGTTCATGGCTGTATCTCATCATACCATTTGCTTATATAGGATAAATAATAGTGTAGAATATTAGGTATTGTATGCACACATATATGATTTTTCTGTCTCCGTACATTGCATGCTTTCGTAAATTCTTTCTCTCTCTTTCTGTGTCAGTATGTGTCGTCATCTCGTCTGTATTGGTTTGGAATGAAATCGAATGCACGAGCATTTTCTTCTGAAAGATAATTTGGTTTGAAGTGGCCTATTTTCTTATATTTTGAATTATTAAAGGGTGAGCGCGAACGCAGACCCCATGACGCATAAATAACGCAGTCGAGTTATCCGCATTTGGGATAATCGCTAGAGTCATCCAAACCGAAGTGCAATGGTAAGGACTCGTCCAGGGGCCACCGCCTTTTGGATCACGGTTCGCCCTCTGCCAGGTAAGTATGCTTGATTGTTTACACTTTATCGAGGCCATCAATGGCGAGCGCGACTAGAAATGGTGTCGAGATTTTTCGCATAGCATTTTATATTACATCTGTTCGCATATTCATAAATAAATAACTTGCATCACTACGCAGTTCAGTTGAATTATTATTTAAACTTATGGTAACGTTAGTTATTTAGCATGCATTTCACAGGGAAACAGTTTGTCCTACTCCGTACATTGTACACGATAAGTCAATTAGAATTACGTCCCCTGACGAGCGGCAGGCGCCCGATCCGTTCATGGCTGTATCTCATCATACCATTTGCTTATATAGGATAAATAATAGTGTAGAATATTAGGTATTGTATGCACACATATATGATTTTTCTGTCTCCGTACATTGCATGCTTTCGTAAATTCTTTCTCTCTCTTTCTGTGTCAGTATGTGTCGTCATCTCGTCTGTATTGGTTTGGAATGAAATCGAATGCACGAGCATTTTCTTCTGAAAGATAATTTGGTTTGAAGTGGCCTATTTTCTTATATTTTGAATTATTAAAGGGTGAGCGCGAACGCAGACCCCATGACGCATAAATAACGCAGTCGAGTTATCCGCATTTGGGATAATCGCTAGAGTCATCCAAACCGAAGTGCAATGGTAAGGACTCGTCCAGGGGCCACCGCCTTTTGGATCACGGTTCGCCCTCTGCCAGGTAAGTATGCTTGATTGTTTACACTTTATCGAGGCCATCAATGGCGAGCGCGACTAGAAATGGTGTCGAGATTTTTCGCATAGCATTTTATATTACATCTGTTCGCATATTCATAAATAAATAACTTGCATCACTACGCAGTTCAGTTGAATTATTATTTAAACTTATGGTAACGTTAGTTATTTAGCATGCATTTCACAGGGAAACAGTTTGTCCTACTCCGTACATTGTACACGATAAGTCAATTAGAATTACGTCCCCTGACAAGCGGCAGGCGCCCGATCCGTTCATGGCTGTATCTCATCATACCATTTGCTTATATAGGATAAATAATAGTGTAGAATATTAGGTATTGTATGCACACATATATGATTTTTCTGTCTCCGTACATTGCATGCTTTCGTAAATTCTTTCTCTCTCTTTCTGTGTCAGTATGTGTCGTCATCTCGTCTGTATTGGTTTGGAATGAAATCGAATGCACGAGCATTTTCTTCTGAAAGATAATTTGGTTTGAAGTGGCCTATTTTCTTATATTTTGAATTATTAAAGGGTGAGCGCGAACGCAGACCCCATGACGCATAAATAACGCAGTCGAGTTATCCGCATTTGGGATAATCGCTAGAGTCATCCAAACCGAAGTGCAATGGTAAGGACTCGTCCAGGGGCCACCGCCTTTTGGATCACGGTTCGCCCTCTGCCAGGTAAGTATGCTTGATTGTTTACACTTTATCGAGGCCATCAATGGCGAGCGCGACTAGAAATGGTGTCGAGATTTTTCGCATAGCATTTTATATTACATCTGTTCGCATATTCATAAATAAATAACTTGCATCACTACGCAGTTCAGTTGAATTATTATTTAAACTTATGGTAACGTTAGTTATTTAGCATGCATTTCACAGGGAAACAGTTTGTCCTACTCCGTACATTGTACACGATAAGTCAATTATAATTACGTCCCCTGACAAGCGGCAGGCGCCCGATCCGTTCATGGCTGTATCTCATCATACCATTTGCTTATATAGGATAAATAATAGTGTAGAATATTAGGTATTGTATGCACACATATATGATTTTTCTGTCTCCGTACATTGCATGCTTTCGTAAATTCTTTCTCTCTCTTTCTGTGTCAGTATGTGTCGTCATCTCGTCTGTATTGGTTTGGAATGAAATCGAATGCACGAGCATTTTCTTCTGAAAGATAATTTGGTTTGAAGTGGCCTATTTTCTTATATTTTGAATTATTAAAGGGTGAGCGCGAACGCAGACCCCATGACGCATAAATAACGCAGTCGAGTTATCCGCATTTGGGATAATCGCTAGAGTCATCCAAACCGAAGTGCAATGGTAAGGACTCGTCCAGGGGCCACCGCCTTTTGGATCACGGTTCGCCCTCTGCCAGGTAAGTATGCTTGATTGTTTACACTTTATCGAGGCCATCAATGGCGAGCGCGACTAGAAATGGTGTCGAGATTTTTCGCATAGCATTTTATATTACATCTGTTCGCATATTCATAAATAAATAACTTGCATCACTACGCAGTTCAGTTGAATTATTATTTAAACTTATGGTAACGTTAGTTATTTAGAATGCATTTCACAGGGAAACAGTTTGTCCTACTCCGTACATTGTACACGATAAGTCAATTAGAATTACGTCCCCTGACAAGCGGCAGGCGCCCGATCCGTTCATGGCTGTATCTCATCATACCATTTGCTTATATAGGATAAATAATAGTGTAGAATATTAGGTATTGTATGCACACATATATGATTTTTCTGTCTCCGTACATTGCATGCTTTCGTAAATTCTTTCTCTCTCTTTCTGTGTCAGTATGTGTCGTCATCTCGTCTGTATTGGTTTGGAATGAAATCGAATGCACGAGCATTTTCTTCTGAAAGATAATTTGGTTTGAAGTGGCCTATTTTCTTATATTTTGAATTATTAAAGGGTGAGCGCGAACGCAGACCCCATGACGCATAAATAACGCAGTCGAGTTATCCGCATTTGGGATAATCGCTAGAGTCATCCAAACCGAAGTGCAATGGTAAGGACTCGTCCAGGGGCCACCGCCTTTTGGATCACGGTTCGCCCTCTGCCAGGTAAGTATGCTTGATTGTTTACACTTTATCGAGGCCATCAATGGCGAGCGCGACTAGAAATGGTGTCGAGATTTTTCGCATAGCATTTTATATTACATCTGTTCGCATATTCATAAATAAATAACTTGCATCACTACGCAGTTCAGTTGAATTATTATTTTAACTTATGGTAACGTTAGTTATTTAGCATGCATTTCACAGGGAAACAGTTTGTCCTACTCCGTACATTGTACACGATAAGTCAATTATAATTACGTCCCCTGACAAGCGGCAGGCGCCCGATCCGTTCATGGCTGTATCTCATCATACCATTTGCTTATATAGGATAAATAATAGTGTAGAATATTAGGTATTGTATGCACACATATATGATTTTTCTGTCTCCGTACATTGCATGCTTTCGTAAATTCTTTCTCTCTCTTTCTGTGTCAGTATGTGTCGTCATCTCGTCTGTATTGGTTTGGAATGAAATCGAATGCACGAGCATTTTCTTCTGAAAGATAATTTGGTTTGAAGTGGCCTATTTTCTTATATTTTGAATTATTAAAGGGTGAGCGCGAACGCAGACCCCATGACGCATAAATAACGCAGTCGAGTTATCCGCATTTGGGATAATCGCTAGAGTCATCCAAACCGAAGTGCAATGGTAAGGACTCGTCCAGGGGCCACCGCCTTTTGGATCACGGTTCGCCCTCTGCCAGGTAAGTATGCTTGATTGTTTACACTTTATCGAGGCCATCAATGGCGAGCGCGACTAGAAATGGTGTCGAGATTTTTCGCATAGCATTTTATATTACATCTGTTCGCATATTCATAAATAAATAACTTGCATCACTACGCAGTTCAGTTGAATTATTATTTAAACTTATGGTAACGTTAGTTATTTAGCATGCATTTCACAGGGAAACAGTTTGTCCTACTCCGTACATTGTACACGATAAGTCAATTAGAATTACGTCCCCTGACAAGCGGCAGGCGCCCGATCCGTTCATGGCTGTATCTCATCATACCATTTGCTTATATAGGATAAATAATAGTGTAGAATATTAGGTATTGTATGCACACATATATGATTTTTCTGTCTCCGTACATTGCATGCTTTCGTAAATTCTTTCTCTCTCTTTCTGTGTCAGTATGTGTCGTCATCTCGTCTGTATTGGTTTGGAATGAAATCGAATGCACGAGCATTTTCTTCTGAAAGATAATTTGGTTTGAAGTGGCCTATTTTCTTATATTTTGAATTATTAAAGGGTGAGCGCGAACGCAGACCCCATGACGCATAAATAACGCAGTCGAGTTATCCGCATTTGGGATAATCGCTAGAGTCATCCAAACCGAAGTGCAATGGTAAGGACTCGTCCAGGGGCCACCGCCTTTTGGATCACGGTTCGCCCTCTGCCAGGTAAGTATGCTTGATTGTTTACACTTTATCGAGGCCATCAATGGCGAGCGCGACTAGAAATGGTGTCGAGATTCTTCGCATAGCATTTTATATTACATCTGTTCGCATATTCATAAATAAATAACTTGCATCACTACGCAGTTCAGTTGAATTATTATTTAAACTTATGGTAACGTTAGTTATTTAGCATGCATTTCACAGGGAAACAGTTTGTCCTACTCCGTACATTGTACACGATAAGTCAATTAGAATTACGTCCCCTGACAAGCGGCAGGCGCCCGATCCGTTCATGGCTGTATCTCATCATACCATTTGCTTATATAGGATAAATAATAGTGTAGAATATTAGGTATTGTATGCACACATATATGATTTTTCTGTCTCCGTACATTGCATGCTTTCGTAAATTCTTTCTCTCTCTTTCTGTGTCAGTATGTGTCGTCATCTCGTCTGTATTGGTTTGGAATGAAATCGAATGCACGAGCATTTTCTTCTGAAAGATAATTTGGTTTGAAGTGGCCTATTTTCTTATATTTTGAATTATTAAAGGGTGAGCGCGAACGCAGACCCCATGACGCATAAATAACGCAGTCGAGTTATCCGCATTTGGGATAATCGCTAGAGTCATCCAAACCGAAGTGCAATGGTAAGGACTCGTCCAGGGGCCACCGCCTTTTGGATCACGGTTCGCCCTCTGCCAGGTAAGTATGCTTGATTGTTTACACTTTATCGAGGCCATCAATGGCGAGCGCGACTAGAAATGGTGTCGAGATTTTTCGCATAGCATTTTATATTACATCTGTTCGCATATTCATAAATAAATAACTTGCATCACTACGCAGTTCAGTTGAATTATTATTTAAACTTATGGTAACGTTAGTTATTTAGCATGCATTTCACAGGGAAACAGTTTGTCCTACTCCGTACATTGTACACGATAAGTCAATTAGAATTACGTCCCCTGACAAGCGGCAGGCGCCCGATCCGTTCATGGCTGTATCTCATCATACCATTTGCTTATATAGGATAAATAATAGTGTAGAATATTAGGTATTGTATGCACACATATATGATTTTTCTGTCTCCGTACATTGCATGCTTTCGTAAATTCTTTCTCTCTCTTTCTGTGTCAGTATGTGTCGTCATCTCGTCTGTATTGGTTTGGAATGAAATCGAATGCACGAGCATTTTCTTCTGAAAGATAATTTGGTTTGAAGTGGCCTATTTTCTTATATTTTGAATTATTAAAGGGTGAGCGCGAACGCAGACCCCATGACGCATAAATAACGCAGTCGAGTTATCCGCATTTGGGATAATCGCTAGAGTCATCCAAACCGAAGTGCAATGGTAAGGACTCGTCCAGGGGCCACCGCCTTTTGGATCACGGTTCGCCCTCTGCCAGGTAAGTATGCTTGATTGTTTACACTTTATCGAGGCCATCAATGGCGAGCGCGACTAGAAATGGTGTCGAGATTTTTCGCATAGCATTTTATATTACATCTGTTCGCATATTCATAAATAAATAACTTGCATCACTACGCAGTTCAGTTGAATTATTATTTAAACTTATGGTAACGTTAGTTATTTAGCATGCATTTCACAGGGAAACAGTTTGTCCTACTCCGTACATTGTACACGATAAGTCAATTAGAATTACGTCCCCTGACAAGCGGCAGGCGCCCGATCCGTTCATGGCTGTATCTCATCATACCATTTGCTTATATAGGATAAATAATAGTGTAGAATATTAGGTATTGTATGCACACATATATGATTTTTCTGTCTCCGTACATTGCATGCTTTCGTAAATTCTTTCTCTCTCTTTCTGTGTCAGTATGTGTCGTCATCTCGTCTGTATTGGTTTGGAATGAAATCGAATGCACGAGCATTTTCTTCTGAAAGATAATTTGGTTTGAAGTGGCCTATTTTCTTATATTTTGAATTATTAAAGGGTGAGCGCGAACGCAGACCCCATGACGCATAAATAACGCAGTCGAGTTATCCGCATTTGGGATAATCGCTAGAGTCATCCAAACCGAAGTGCAATGGTAAGGACTCGTCCAGGGGCCACCGCCTTTTGGATCACGGTTCGCCCTCTGCCAGGTAAGTATGCTTGATTGTTTACACTTTATCGAGGCCATCAATGGCGAGCGCGACTAGAAATGGTGTCGAGATTTTTCGCATAGCATTTTATATTACATCTGTTCGCATATTCATAAATAAATAACTTGCATCACTACGCAGTTCAGTTGAATTATTATTTAAACTTATGGTAACGTTAGTTATTTAGCATGCATTTCACAGGGAAACAGTTTGTCCTACTCCGTACATTGTACACGATAAGTCAATTAGAATTACGTCCCCTGACAAGCGGCAGGCGCCCGATCCGTTCATGGCTGTATCTCATCATACCATTTGCTTATATAGGATAAATAATAGTGTAGAATATTAGGTATTGTATGCACACATATATGATTTTTCTGTCTCCGTACATTGCATGCTTTCGTAAATTCTTTCTCTCTCTTTCTGTGTCAGTATGTGTCGTCATCTCGTCTGTATTGGTTTGGAATGAAATCGAATGCACGAGCATTTTCTTCTGAAAGATAATTTGGTTTGAAGTGGCCTATTTTCTTATATTTTGAATTATTAAAGGGTGAGCGCGAACGCAGACCCCATGACGCATAAATAACGCAGTCGAGTTATCCGCATTTGGGATAATCGCTAGAGTCATCCAAACCGAAGTGCAATGGTAAGGACTCGTCCAGGGGCCACCGCCTTTTTTTTTTTTTTTTTTTTTTTTTTTTTTTTTTTCCTAAAACCGACTCAGCTCTGGTTATCGGGTGCAGGGAACCGCAAACCAACAGGTCATTTCTCGATGCGTTCCAAAATCTACGGTCACTTAAACACTTTAACCATGTCATCATCGTCGGGTGGACCCTTTACAAATAAATAAAAAGAAAAACGTGGGCTCTCGGCCTCTTTTCGGGTCGTCTTTTGAATGATGTACTTTAATGAAATAATGAAAATTACAATACAAAATTATAATAATAATACACGAGAAAATTTATATATACAAGAAAAATTGAGTGCAAAATGGAGGAAAAGGGGGGGGGGTAAAACGAGGCAAGAAAAAAGCGAATGTAGATAATATAGACGATAAGGAAGTTAAGCATGGCAGAAAAGAGAAACATGGGGCAAGAGGCAAAAGAGAAATCGAAGATATCAAGGCGAGAGAGATGAAACAAGAAGAAAAAGAAATGGGACTCACAGCATCAAAAGAAAGGGAAATAATAATGAGAGAAAGTGGGGACAAAGCAGAGAAAATGAGAGGAGCATCGATACAAAGAGAGACGGAAAAGCAAGACAAGAGAAATGGAGCAGGGAAAATTGGAAACAAAATGGTAAGTATAAATCGAGGTAAGTTGTAGTCGTAATCAGGTGGAAAATTCAGTTGGAGGCAAAGTTCGATACCGCTGAAATCATAAGCTATTCCATAGTCGCAAAGAAGTCCGGGTCATATCTATCACCAAATTACACAATATTTCACAGTATGTCAAAAATTATTTCCAATTGCCGCTATCGAGTATTTTGATGTCCTCTTCTGTCATTGGATGATCACTGAGACTTTGTTGGTAATAGAAAACTTCCGCTTTCTCTTTCGTGCTAATCCATTTAATTCCAGTGGTCATTGCAATTTTAATGGTTGATATATAGTCGATATAATTTGGAGGGTTTGTCTTCGTCTTTTCCACGATTTGATCCCACTCATTCTGAAATCCTTTTATGTCCTTGAAATGCCCGAAGAGAGTTGTTGCCTGATATCGAGTTGGTAAGTTTTTCAGGCGCTCTTTAACCTTCTTCTGCTCTGCCTTTTTCTTCCTGAAAATTGACGGGTCAGAAGACGACTTATCAGAAGGTTTAACGGAAGAAACAGAAGTAGAAGCAGAGGGAGGTTTCTGTTCAACAGTGACCTCCATCTGCTCCGGCTGCTGGGGTGGAAAGTCGTCAACTTCCACTTGTGTACCGATGCACATTTTGGGGGTGACCACGGTCTCACTGGCCACGTCCCTGACGGAAACCACTGGTGCCGCAACGTCTGTCTGCGTTGCGGCACTTTCACCAGAACTGACAAATTTGCACTTTGCACCTGCCGTGTGCCCCACCTGCATGCAACGCACGCATGCAGGCTTCCTTCCCGCCATCGTCACCATGGCCCTCCCTGCGCCGTAGTCGAGAAAATAGGGGATGTCTCTGCCTCTATTACAAAGCACCACCTCCCGCACTCCTGTGTATATCGAATGGTCGCCATAGGTTTCCGATAGAAATCTGTGGTGCAGCACCTCTCCGAAATCCGCGAACAAAGACCGCAAACTGTCCACCGTAAAAATGTAGGGTAATCTGTGCACTTTTATTATCGCCACGTCGGTGTTCAGCCCGTGAAAGAACATAATGTACCCGTCGCACTCTACAGGCGGGAAACACAAAGCTTCTTCAGCCTGTTCTTCGGTAGCGAAGACAACTGTCCACGCGTTAGGCCGATCACTTCGGCAAACTGCTTCAATGGTCGAAATGTTAACTAGATCTCCGAGCAGATAAACAACAAGTTTTTGTGTAATGGCGTCCGGCCCTCGGCACACCACGTTGACCGTCCGGCCCAAAATAGACGTGGAAATTTCCATGGTCCAATAGTCAACAAAGCAAAACAGCAAACTAACCTTTTCTTCTCGTCTGGTTCAGCAAATCACAAATTCATCAGGTCATCATAGAAATCTTAGTAAATGGGGCCACCGCCTTTTGGATCACGGTTCGCCCTCTGCCAGGTAAGTATGCTTGATTGTTTACACTTTATCGAGGCCATCAATGGCGAGCGCGACTAGAAATGGTGTCGAGATTTTTCGCATAGCATTTTATATTACATCTGTTCGCATATTCATAAATAAATAACTTGCATCACTACGCAGTTCAGTTGAATTATTATTTAAACTTATGGTAACGTTAGTTATTTAGCATGCATTTCACAGGGAAACAGTTTGTCCTACTCCGTACATTGTACACGATAAGTCAATTAGAATTACGTCCCCTGACAAGCGGCAGGCGCCCGATCCGTTCATGGCTGTATCTCATCATACCATTTGCTTATATAGGATAAATAATAGTGTAGAATATTAGGTATTGTATGCACACATATATGATTTTTCTGTCTCCGTACATTGCATGCTTTCGTAAATTCTTTCTCTCTCTTTCTGTGTCAGTATGTGTCGTCATCTCGTCTGTATTGGTTTGGAATGAAATCGAATGCACGAGCATTTTCTTCTGAAAGATAATTTGGTTTGAAGTGGCCTATTTTCTTATATTTTGAATTATTAAAGGGTGAGCGCGAACGCAGACCCCATGACGCATAAATAACGCAGTCGAGTTATCCGCATTTGGGATAATCGCTAGAGTCATCCAAACCGAAGTGCAATGGTAAGGACTCGTCCAGGGGCCACCGCCTTTTGGATCACGGTTCGCCCTCTGCCAGGTAAGTATGCTTGATTGTTTACACTTTATCGAGGCCATCAATGGCGAGCGCGACTAGAAATGGTGTCGAGATTTTTCGCATAGCATTTTATATTACATCTGTTCGCATATTCATAAATAAATAACTTGCATCACTACGCAGTTCAGTTGAATTATTATTTAAACTTATGGTAACGTTAGTTATTTAGCATGCATTTCACAGGGAAACAGTTTGTCCTACTCCGTACATTGTACACGATAAGTCAATTAGAATTACGTCCCCTGACAAGCGGCAGGCGCCCGATCCGTTCATGGCTGTATCTCATCATACCATTTGCTTATATAGGATAAATAATAGTGTAGAATATTAGGTATTGTATGCACACATATATGATTTTTCTGTCTCCGTACATTGCATGCTTTCGTAAATTCTTTCTCTCTCTTTCTGTGTCAGTATGTGTCGTCATCTCGTCTGTATTGGTTTGGAATGAAATCGAATGCACGAGCATTTTCTTCTGAAAGATAATTTGGTTTGAAGTGGCCTATTTTCTTATATTTTGAATTATTAAAGGGTGAGCGCGAACGCAGACCCCATGACGCATAAATAACGCAGTCGAGTTATCCGCATTTGGGATAATCGCTAGAGTCATCCAAACCGAAGTGCAATGGTAAGGACTCGTCCAGGGGCCACCGCCTTTTGGATCACGGTTCGCCCTCTGCCAGGTAAGTATGCTTGATTGTTTACACTTTATCGAGGCCATCAATGGCGAGCGCGACTAGAAATGGTGTCGAGATTTTTCGCATAGCATTTTATATTACATCTGTTCGCATATTCATAAATAAATAACTTGCATCACTACGCAGTTCAGTTGAATTATTATTTAAACTTATGGTAACGTTAGTTATTTAGCATGCATTTCACAGGGAAACAGTTTGTCCTACTCCGTACATTGTACACGATAAGTCAATTAGAATTACGTCCCCTGACAAGCGGCAGGCGCCCGATCCGTTCATGGCTGTATCTCATCATACCATTTGCTTATATAGGATAAATAATAGTGTAGAATATTAGGTATTGTATGCACACATATATGATTTTTCTGTCTCCGTACATTGCATGCTTTCGTAAATTCTTTCTCTCTCTTTCTGTGTCAGTATGTGTCGTCATCTCGTCTGTATTGGTTTGGAATGAAATCGAATGCACGAGCATTTTCTTCTGAAAGATAATTTGGTTTGAAGTGGCCTATTTTCTTATATTTTGAATTATTAAAGGGTGAGCGCGAACGCAGACCCCATGACGCATAAATAACGCAGTCGAGTTATCCGCATTTGGGATAATCGCTAGAGTCATCCAAACCGAAGTGCAATGGTAAGGACTCGTCCAGGGGCCACCGCCTTTTGGATCACGGTTCGCCCTCTGCCAGGTAAGTATGCTTGATTGTTTACACTTTATCGAGGCCATCAATGGCGAGCGCGACTAGAAATGGTGTCGAGATTTTTCGCATAGCATTTTATATTACATCTGTTCGCATATTCATAAATAAATAACTTGCATCACTACGCAGTTCAGTTGAATTATTATTTAAACTTATGGTAACGTTAGTTATTTAGCATGCATTTCACAGGGAAACAGTTTGTCCTACTCCGTACATTGTACACGATAAGTCAATTAGAATTACGTCCCCTGACAAGCGGCAGGCGCCCGATCCGTTCATGGCTGTATCTCATCATACCATTTGCTTATATAGGATAAATAATAGTGTAGAATATTAGGTATTGTATGCACACATATATGATTTTTCTGTCTCCGTACATTGCATGCTTTCGTAAATTCTTTCTCTCTCTTTCTGTGTCAGTATGTGTCGTCATCTCGTCTGTATTGGTTTGGAATGAAATCGAATGCACGAGCATTTTCTTCTGAAAGATAATTTGGTTTGAAGTGGCCTATTTTCTTATATTTTGAATTATTAAAGGGTGAGCGCGAACGCAGACCCCATGACGCATAAATAACGCAGTCGAGTTATCCGCATTTGGGATAATCGCTAGAGTCATCCAAACCGAAGTGCAATGGTAAGGACTCGTCCAGGGGCCACCGCCTTTTGGATCACGGTTCGCCCTCTGCCAGGTAAGTATGCTTGATTGTTTACACTTTATCGAGGCCATCAATGGCGAGCGCGACTAGAAATGGTGTCGAGATTTTTCGCATAGCATTTTATATTACATCTGTTCGCATATTCATAAATAAATAACTTGCATCACTACGCAGTTCAGTTGAATTATTATTTAAACTTATGGTAACGTTAGTTATTTAGCATGCATTTCACAGGGAAACAGTTTGTCCTACTCCGTACATTGTACACGATAAGTCAATTAGAATTACGTCCCCTGACAAGCGGCAGGCGCCCGATCCGTTCATGGCTGTATCTCATCATACCATTTGCTTATATAGGATAAATAATAGTGTAGAATATTAGGTATTGTATGCACACATATATGATTTTTCTGTCTCCGTACATTGCATGCTTTCGTAAATTCTTTCTCTCTCTTTCTGTGTCAGTATGTGTCGTCATCTCGTCTGTATTGGTTTGGAATGAAATCGAATGCACGAGCATTTTCTTCTGAAAGATAATTTGGTTTGAAGTGGCCTATTTTCTTATATTTTGAATTATTAAAGGGTGAGCGCGAACGCAGACCCCATGACGCATAAATAACGCAGTCGAGTTATCCGCATTTGGGATAATCGCTAGAGTCATCCAAACCGAAGTGCAATGGTAAGGACTCGTCCAGGGGCCACCGCCTTTTGGATCACGGTTCGCCCTCTGCCAGGTAAGTATGCTTGATTGTTTACACTTTATCGAGGCCATCAATGGCGAGCGCGACTAGAAATGGTGTCGAGATTTTTCGCATAGCATTTTATATTACATCTGTTCGCATATTCATAAATAAATAACTTGCATCACTACGCAGTTCAGTTGAATTATTATTTAAACTTATGGTAACGTTAGTTATTTAGCATGCATTTCACAGGGAAACAGTTTGTCCTACTCCGTACATTGTACACGATAAGTCAATTAGAATTACGTCCCCTGACAAGCGGCAGGCGCCCGATCCGTTCATGGCTGTATCTCATCATACCATTTGCTTATATAGGATAAATAATAGTGTAGAATATTAGGTATTGTATGCACACATATATGATTTTTCTGTCTCCGTACATTGCATGCTTTCGTAAATTCTTTCTCTCTCTTTCTGTGTCAGTATGTGTCGTCATCTCGTCTGTATTGGTTTGGAATGAAATCGAATGCACGAGCATTTTCTTCTGAAAGATAATTTGGTTTGAAGTGGCCTATTTTCTTATATTTTGAATTATTAAAGGGTGAGCGCGAACGCAGACCCCATGACGCATAAATAACGCAGTCGAGTTATCCGCATTTGGGATAATCGCTAGAGTCATCCAAACCGAAGTGCAATGGTAAGGACTCGTCCAGGGGCCACCGCCTTTTGGATCACGGTTCGCCCTCTGCCAGGTAAGTATGCTTGATTGTTTACACTTTATCGAGGCCATCAATGGCGAGCGCGACTAGAAATGGTGTCGAGATTTTTCGCATAGCATTTTATATTACATCTGTTCGCATATTCATAAATAAATAACTTGCATCACTACGCAGTTCAGTTGAATTATTATTTAAACTTATGGTAACGTTAGTTATTTAGCATGCATTTCACAGGGAAACAGTTTGTCCTACTCCGTACATTGTACACGATAAGTCAATTAGAATTACGTCCCCTGACAAGCGGCAGGCGCCCGATCCGTTCATGGCTGTATCTCATCATACCATTTGCTTATATAGGATAAATAATAGTGTAGAATATTAGGTATTGTATGCACACATATATGATTTTTCTGTCTCCGTACATTGCATGCTTTCGTAAATTCTTTCTCTCTCTTTCTGTGTCAGTATGTGTCGTCATCTCGTCTGTATTGGTTTGGAATGAAATCGAATGCACGAGCATTTTCTTCTGAAAGATAATTTGGTTTGAAGTGGCCTATTTTCTTATATTTTGAATTATTAAAGGGTGAGCGCGAACGCAGAACCCATGACGCATAAATAACGCAGTCGAGTTATCCGCATTTGGGATAATCGCTAGAGTCATCCAAACCGAAGTGCAATGGTAAGGACTCGTCCAGGGGCCACCGCCTTTTGGATCACGGTTCGCCCTCTGCCAGGTAAGTATGCTTGATTGTTTACACTTTATCGAGGCCATCAATGGCGAGCGCGACTAGAAATGGTGTCGAGATTTTTCGCATAGCATTTTATATTACATCTGTTCGCATATTCATAAATAAATAACTTGCATCACTACGCAGTTCAGTTGAATTATTATTTAAACTTATGGTAACGTTAGTTATTTAGCATGCATTTCACAGGGAAACAGTTTGTCCTACTCCGTACATTGTACACGATAAGTCAATTAGAATTACGTCCCCTGACAAGCGGCAGGCGCCCGATCCGTTCATGGCTGTATCTCATCATACCATTTGCTTATATAGGATAAATAATAGTGTAGAATATTAGGTATTGTATGCACACATATATGATTTTTCTGTCTCCGTACATTGCATGCTTTCGTAAATTCTTTCTCTCTCTTTCTGTGTCAGTATGTGTCGTCATCTCGTCTGTATTGGTTTGGAATGAAATCGAATGCACGAGCATTTTCTTCTGAAAGATAATTTGGTTTGAAGTGGCCTATTTTCTTATATTTTGAATTATTAAAGGGTGAGCGCGAACGCAGACCCCATGACGCATAAATAACGCAGTCGAGTTATCCGCATTTGGGATAATCGCTAGAGTCATCCAAACCGAAGTGCAATGGTAAGGACTCGTCCAGGGGCCACCGCCTTTTGGATCACGGTTCGCCCTCTGCCAGGTAAGTATGCTTGATTGTTTACACTTTATCGAGGCCATCAATGGCGAGCGCGACTAGAAATGGTGTCGAGATTTTTCGCATAGCATTTTATATTACATCTGTTCGCATATTCATAAATAAATAACTTGCATCACTACGCAGTTCAGTTGAATTATTATTTAAACTTATGGTAACGTTAGTTATTTAGCATGCATTTCACAGGGAAACAGTTTGTCCTACTCCGTACATTGTACACGATAAGTCAATTAGAATTACGTCCCCTGACAAGCGGCAGGCGCCCGATCCGTTCATGGCTGTATCTCATCATACCATTTGCTTATATAGGATAAATAATAGTGTAGAATATTAGGTATTGTATGCACACATATATGATTTTTCTGTCTCCGTACATCGCATGCTTTCGTAAATTCTTTCTCTCTCTTTCTGTGTCAGTATGTGTCGTCATCTCGTCTGTATTGGTTTGGAATGAAATCGAATGCACGAGCATTTTCTTCTGAAAGATAATTTGGTTTGAAGTGGCCTATTTTCTTATATTTTGAATTATTAAAGGGTGAGCGCGAACGCAGACCCCATGACGCATAAATAACGCAGTCGAGTTATCCGCATTTGGGATAATCGCTAGAGTCATCCAAACCGAAGTGCAATGGTAAGGACTCGTCCAGGGGCCACCGCCTTTTGGATCACGGTTCGCCCTCTGCCAGGTAAGTATGCTTGATTGTTTACACTTTATCGAGGCCATCAATGGCGAGCGCGACTAGAAATGGTGTCGAGATTTTTCGCATAGCATTTTATATTACATCTGTTCGCATATTCATAAATAAATAACTTGCATCACTACGCAGTTCAGTTGAATTATTATTTAAACTTATGGTAACGTTAGTTATTTAGCATGCATTTCACAGGGAAACAGTTTGTCCTACTCCGTACATTGTACACGATAAGTCAATTAGAATTACGTCCCCTGACAAGCGGCAGGCGCCCGATCCGTTCATGGCTGTATCTCATCATACCATTTGCTTATATAGGATAAATAATAGTGTAGAATATTAGGTATTGTATGCACACATATATGATTTTTCTGTCTCCGTACATTGCATGCTTTCGTAAATTCTTTCTCTCTCTTTCTGTGTCAGTATGTGTCGTCATCTCGTCTGTATTGGTTTGGAATGAAATCGAATGCACGAGCATTTTCTTCTGAAAGATAATTTGGTTTGAAGTGGCCTATTTTCTTATATTTTGAATTATTAAAGGGTAAGCGCGAACGCAGACCCCATGACGCATAAATAACGCAGTCGAGTTATCCGCATTTGGGATAATCGCTAGAGTCATCCAAACCGAAGTGCAATGGTAAGGACTCGTCCAGGGGCCACCGCCTTTTGGATCACGGTTCGCCCTCTGCCAGGTAAGTATGCTTGATTGTTTACACTTTATCGAGGCCATCAATGGCGAGCGCGACTAGAAATGGTGTCGAGATTTTTCGCATAGCATTTTATATTACATCTGTTCGCATATTCATAAATAAATAACTTGCATCACTACGCAGTTCAGTTGAATTATTATTTAAACTTATGGTAACGTTAGTTATTTAGCATGCATTTCACAGGGAAACAGTTTGTCCTACTCCGTACATTGTACACGATAAGTCAATTAGAATTACGTCCCCTGACAAGCGGCAGGCGCCCGATCCGTTCATGGCTGTATCTCATCATACCATTTGCTTATATAGGATAAATAATAGTGTAGAATATTAGGTATTGTATGCACACATATATGATTTTTCTGTCTCCGTACATTGCATGCTTTCGTAAATTCTTTCTCTCTCTTTCTGTGTCAGTATGTGTCGTCATCTCGTCTGTATTGGTTTGGAATGAAATCGAATGCACGAGCATTTTCTTCTGAAAGATAATTTGGTTTGAAGTGGCCTATTTTCTTATATTTTGAATTATTAAAGGGTGAGCGCGAACGCAGACCCCATGACGCATAAATAACGCAGTCGAGTTATCCGCATTTGGGATAATCGCTAGAGTCATCCAAACCGAAGTGCAATGGTAAGGACTCGTCCAGGGGCCACCGCCTTTTGGATCACGGTTCGCCCTCTGCCAGGTAAGTATGCTTGATTGTTTACACTTTATCGAGGCCATCAATGGCGAGCGCGACTAAAAATGGTGTCGAGATTTTTCGCATAGCATTTTATATTACATCTGTTCGCATATTCATAAATAAATAACTTGCATCACTACGCAGTTCAGTTGAATTATTATTTAAACTTATGGTAACGTTAGTTATTTAGCATGCATTTCACAGGGAAACAGTTTGTCCTACTCCGTACATTGTACACGATAAGTCAATTAGAATTACGTCCCCTGACAAGCGGCAGGCGCCCGATCCGTTCATGGCTGTATCTCATCATACCATTTGCTTATATAGGATAAATAATAGTGTAGAATATTAGGTATTGTATGCACACATATATGATTTTTCTGTCTCCGTACATTGCATGCTTTCGTAAATTCTTTCTCTCTCTTTCTGTGTCAGTATGTGTCGTCATCTCGTCTGTATTGGTTTGGAATGAAATCGAATGCACGAGCATTTTCTTCTGAAAGATAATTTGGTTTGAAGTGGCCTATTTTCTTATATTTTGAATTATTAAAGGGTGAGCGCGAACGCAGACCCCATGACGCATAAATAACGCAGTCGAGTTATCCGCATTTGGGATAATCGCTAGAGTCATCCAAACCGAAGTGCAATGGTAAGGACTCGTCCAGGGGCCACCGCCTTTTGGATCACGGTTCGCCCGCTGCCAGGTAAGTATGCTTGATTGTTTACACTTTATCGAGGCCATCAATGGCGAGCGCGACTAGAAATGGTGTCGAGATTTTTCGCATAGCATTTTATATTACATCTGTTCGCATATTCATAAATAAATAACTTGCATCACTACGCAGTTCAGTTGAATTATTATTTAAACTTATGGTAACGTTAGTTATTTAGCATGCATTTCACAGGGAAACAGTTTGTCCTACTCCGTACATTGTACACGATAAGTCAATTAGAATTACGTCCCCTGACAAGCGGCAGGCGCCCGATCCGTTCATGGCTGTATCTCATCATACCATTTGCTTATATAGGATAAATAATAGTGTAGAATATTAGGTATTGTATGCACACATATATGATTTTTCTGTCTCCGTACATTGCATGCTTTCGTAAATTCTTTCTCTCTCTTTCTGTGTCAGTATGTGTCGTCATCTCGTCTGTATTGGTTTGGAATGAAATCGAATGCACGAGCATTTTCTTCTGAAAGATAATTTGGTTTGAAGTGGCCTATTTTCTTATATTTTGAATTATTAAAGGGTGAGCGCGAACGCAGACCCCATGACGCATAAATAACGCAGTCGAGTTATCCGCATTTGGGATAATCGCTAGAGTCATCCAAACCGAAGTGCAATGGTAAGGACTCGTCCAGGGGCCACCGCCTTTTTTTTCTTTCTTTTTTTTTATAAACGTTTATTCGATGATACTAAAGATACATGGATACAGAATATAACGATTACAGAAGAGTTTACAGAAAAGTTACAGAAAAGTTACAGAAAGGTACAGTTTATGACAAGAGAAACAAATGTAAAGCTGGCGACCTGCCAGCACCGTACCCATCCCCGCTCCGAATAAAAACAGACGAATCTGCGGTATCACAGGGTTGGAGCGAGGACCGGACAAACAAACAAAAAATATGGTAATATAAATTACCCACCCAACTCCCCTCGAGAAATGTGCGATAGAGTTATCGATCCCGCATCCTGGAGACACAAAGTTCTCCACGATGCAAGAAGGATAACTCTAACGATTCTGACGAAAGGAAGGCCGACTGTAGAGTTCTCGGTATTTAAAAGTTAAAGGTAACCTTATTGTCGGTCGAAATTTGACAAATATCATCCGTGACCGTCCAATACTTGTCAAAGTCCGACCGAGAAAGGCGACAGAAGTCAGCTAAAATGCGGATTCGGAGCCGATTCAAAAAGTTAACAATTAAGGTGTTCACATGCGTGTTGCCTTTATGAAATTTGGCCTCGTTCCTGAGGTACCAAATGGCGCTAATAGCTTCTGTGATAAGGACCAGTGTAACAGCACGATGGTGTCTACTGAGATTGGTAGGAAGTTGTAAGAACCGAATAGTTGCACATACATGCCGGATCTCAGTATTGGGCTTTAAATTATTCGCCCACGTAAATATCAGACGCCACAATAATTGAATGTTTGGACAGAAACAGAATAAATGTTCAATAGTTTCAATTTCCTTCCTGCACAAGGGGCATAATTTATAAGTTGTCATGTGGAAGGAATGCAACAGATAGTTCACTGGCAGAATTTCGTGTATCACACGCCAGGTGTCATTACGTCCGTGAGGTCCTATAAATGAATGGTGTAAATTAGACCAAGTTTTGGCGAAATCATTAGTAGGGTATCTGTTTATGATGCGTGGGGGATGAAGAATTTTGGAAAGAAATCCCTGATAAAAAACTTTGCATGAAATATCAGTAAATGAAAGATTTGGTTTAATTTCCAAATATATTTTTAAAGCTTTAAGAACACCGCCATAAAATGGTGGTGGCAATCCCGAAAAGTGGGGTATCAAATTAGAACCAAATTCGGGACGAAATTTACGGAGGGAATGACCTATCCAGTATTTAACGAAACAGCACCAGCGTACATCTGGGAACATGATTAAACGTTGTAAGTGCCGCATATAAAAAGCATTCAGCTTGCTAGGGATGTGAGAAAGTCCTGTCCCACCACTCAGTTTATCGTGATAAACTGCTTGGCGGGCCAGGGGGTCGTTCTTACCTTCCCACAAAAAGTTAAACATCTTGGAGACAAACGACTTGTTATATGCACGAGATAATGGAATGATGGAACAATAATACCACAATTTTGATAAGGCAAAAGTATTAATCAGCATGGTTTTGTTAAATGGCGTCAATTTTCTGTCGAATGCATTATGTAATACGTTTGAAAATTTTTGGAGCAAGTTATGGAAATGACCATCCAAAGAGATGTCATTTCCAAACTGTACTCCAACAATTTTCTGATGCGGAACCCATTGTAGGTTAAAAGGTTTGTCTGTGCGACTGCGCCAAGAACCGAGAAAAATACCCGCAGATTTCTGTACATTTAATTTTGAACCAGAAGCCTTACCGAATGAAGTGCATAATGAAAGCAATTTAGCTACAGAATTAGTTGTAGTTACCACTGCGGTGACGTCGTCCGCATACGCAGCGAGCTTCACCGGTTCAGTGGAACACTGAACCGATAAACCTACAATCTCCGTATCCGAACGAAGTCTCCGCAAAAAGGGTTCTAGACAGAGAACATATAAGAGAGGGGATATACTGCATCCCTGTCTCACAGAACGTGTCACGGGGAAGGGGTCAGAAATGAATTGATTGACAATCACAGAAGAAGTGACATCTGTGTAAAATAATCTGACCCAAGAAATAAATCGAGGACCGAAACCAAAAGCATGTAATGTCTGAAATAAATATGAGTGATCAACTCTATCAAAGGCTTTCGCTTGATCTAAACTAATAAATGCGCACGGAATATTCTTTTGGTTGACATAGTCAACCACGTTACGTAATAAGTGTGCATTGTCGAGAATGGTACGACCCGGAACCCCACAAGTTTGATCCGGGTGTACCAAACTCGCAATGACATTCCTTAAGCGATTAGCAAATATTTTAGACAGAATTTTATAATCGTAATTCAATAAACTAATTGGACGATAATTTGAAACCAATTCAGGATGATTGGGGTCTTTAAGTAGTAAAACGATGAGGGACTGTCTTTGTGACTTGGTTAAACTACCAGAATTAAAACAGTTATTATATAACTGAAGCAAAATAGGTGAAATGAAATCCAAGAATGTATAGTAAAATTCACGGCCTAAACCGTCATCACCGGGTGATTTATTGTTTTTCATGTCAGAAACCGAAGTTTTAATTTCCTCAATAGTAATAGGGGCATCGCATAATGCGGAGTCAGTTGTCGATAAATGGGGTAAATCAGTGAGAAAGGTATCGCAAACGTTATGATCAATTGGCTCCTCGGTGAATAATTGTTTATAAAAATCACCAAAATGTTGAAGAATATCTTCAGATTTAGAGTAATTCTGATCATTGACAGTAACAGAAGAAATATTTTTTTTGGCACCACGTTGGTGCTCCATCCGATGAAAGTGCGGGGAAGTGGATTCCTGAGAATCCAACTCCCGCGCACGAGATCGGATGAAGGACCCACGTTCCATATCTAAATATAAGTCATGTAATTCTTTGCGAATTGCCTTAATCTGGTCAGCATAATTCCCAGGATTAAATTTTTCAGCTGAACATAAAGAAAAGTATTGATTTTCCAAGTTTTTAACGACTGATTTCTTCTGTAAAGATAACCGCTTACTGTAAGAAATAATAAAGGACTTTACCCGCATCTTGATCCCCTCCCACCAATCAGGCGTGACGGCATCAGCGGTCACACCTGAAGTGAGAGAGGACCAAAACGAGAGAAAAGCCTTCTGAAAAGATAAATCGGAAAAAGTATTACAATTCGCTTTCCAATAACCGCGTCCTGTGGACTGGCATTGGAATCGCTGAATTTGGAATACTATAATGTCATGATCAGAAATCCCGGAAACAATTTGGCGAAAAGAATGAATTGATGATAATAATGTAGCAGTTGCATAAAATCGATCGAGTCTAGAAAAACTAGTACCCCTACTCCAAGTGTATTTAATCTCATTGGGATTTAAAGTACGAAATATATCTTTCAAATTATAAGTGTCTTTAATTTTGTCCCATTTGCGGGCTACTGCGAGGACCCTATCGTGACCAATTCGATCGAGCAAAACGCTGTCTACGAAATTATAATCGCCCCCGATAATGATCGGACGCTTAGATACCAAATGCGGAATTACTCGATCGAAGAAATCACGACGGGGTCCGCCGCTATCATTTGGCGCATAAATATTAATTAGGCGCAAAGGTTGATTGTCCAATGTAACATCTAAAACCACCATACGTCCCTCAGTATCAAAAAAGCGCTTATCAATAGTCAGTTCTAAATGTTTAGAAATAAGAATGGCTGTGCCACGGGCTATGTCAGTTCCAAATGACCAATAACCGTCCACATCAAAATAAGCGTTTACAGATAAAGATTCAAGTTGTCCGGAAATATGTGTTTCTTGAAGAAATAAAATATGTAATGAATTTAAATGAATCAGCATTTTAAGAATGCGTTGCTTCCGTTGACACCTAAGGCCATTGCAATTGAAAGATGCAAAATTAACAGGCGCCATCATGGTGGTTAGTTTTGAGCGCGACGGTACTACAGCTCGATCTAAATGGACACAACAACACTACAATAAAACCAAACAAAATCAAAAAGGCAGCGCGACGACAATGCCGGTCGAACAACGAACAGCGGATTACCGCTGAACGGTGTCCGCCCGTCAAAGTCGACGCACTGTCAACAAACCCTAAGAGTGCAGGGTCACCGAGTGCGATGCACTCTGGTGACCAAGCACTCGGAAGGCACAAAGAAATAACACTGAACGGACAGCACAGCGACGAACCCGACCGAGCAGAGAAAAGCATAATACGGCTGTAATCTGATCGATCGGGCCTGGCAATACACTGTCCGCACAGAACAAAGCAAAATAAAAACACAGAGAATAATCCTCCACCAAAACACTGGTGGATAAGTTCAAATCCAGGGACGTTCCGCGGTCGGGTTGGGGGTCGGTAAAGAATATAGAATGTCCGTTTCAACAAAGTCAGTGGTCGTTGTAAATCCATTAAGTTGACACCATGGAGTCGCCCTCCGACGTAACGTACTCCTCGTCGGTCCTGGCGTTGACGTCGGTGTAGTTCCTCTTGTAGTCTCCGAACTCGTCTGACGACTCGGAAACTGACCGTTTCAGTAGATTCACGGGAGGTCGTGTGTCCATTTCCGGAAACAAACTTGGAGTGTCCTCAGAAAATGGATTCAGGAGGTCTTCCTGTGTCGCGGTGGATAAATCCACCGGAGGGACAGGGAGTCCCCCTGAATCTGCCTTCTGCTTCTCAGCAGTGGTGTCCACCACTGCTGACTCCGCAGAAGGAAGCGCACTAACGGGAGCGATGTCGCCATCGCCCTGCTCCCCGGCATCGAGGGATGCCAGGATGAATTCAATAACCTCCCTCGCCATCATGGAGGAAGGCTCCTCCAGAGAGGACGAGGGCGGAGGCTTATCCCCCTGGTTCGCACCAGGGGTCGCTCCAGGAGACGACGACGGAGGCTGCAGCTCCGGCGGGGGGTCCCGCGGAACCTCCTGACCAGGAGGGGTCGCATCGAACGATGCCAACAGTTCCCCCGCCATCACGGAGGTGACCACCTCCGGAGGGGACGAGGGGGGAGGCTTACTCCCGTGCCCCGCAGTAGAGTCCTCTACTGCAGGGACGCGGGGTGCTCCCAGTGACGCCTCAGAAACACTCGAGCCGGCAGCATCAGCGTACGTTCGCGGGGGTCTCCTCCGAACCCCGGAGGGGTTCTCACGCTCCTCCCGCTCTCTGCGCTCGGCCTCCACTCGAAGTGGGCACGCCGGGGACGACCGGTTGTGCCCCAATCCCTTACACCCAAAGCACATCCGGGGCCGCCCCGGAACCACAACCGGACAAAATCCATACTTCCCAAACGATAAGAAGAAGGGAATCTGGTCCATCATTCGGGGCGTCACCGTCATCTCCACAAACACGTCCCCCGAACAGTACACGTGGCCGTCGATGGAATCAGTGGCGTCCCGCACGTTCACAATCTTGCCGTAAGCCCTCAGTCCCTGTACCACAAAGTCCCTGTTAATGTGGAAGGGCAGCCACATAACTCGCACTGTCACCTTCCTCTGCCAGAAGTGTTGAAAGTTCACAGTAATTCCGGTAGTGGAATCTACGATGGGGATCGCACACAGCCCAGCCTGGTAGTAGTCGAAATCCCCTTGGGAGGTAAACACGAGGTACCAAACCCCAAACCGCTCCATCCGGTACAGGGCCTGCACCTTACTCAAATCCACCGCCTCCTTTAACATGGCCATCAAGATCTGCCCGTTAGCATGGCCACGATTCTTCCCGTTGACATACAACTGAAGGGTCCTCGCGACCCTGTCTTCCATGACGTCGTCCGCCATGGCTCCGTCCCTGGCGGCACACAAAACAATAGACCAATAAAGAACTATGTCACGCAATTACAAGTAACCAAAACTAGCAAAAAGGTCCGAGAAGCCTTTTGGATCACGGTTCGCCGTCTGCCAGGTAAGTATGCTTGATTGTTTACACTTTATCGAGGCCATCAATGGCGAGCGCGACTAGAAATGGTGTCGAGATTTTTCGCATAGCATTTTATATTACATCTGTTCGCATATTCATAAATAAATAACTTGCATCACTACGCAGTTCAGTTGAATTATTATTTAAACTTATGGTAACGTTAGTTATTTAGCATGCATTTCACAGGGAAACAGTTTGTCCTACTCCGTACATTGTACACGATAAGTCAATTAGAATTACGTCCCCTGACAAGCGGCAGGCGCCCGATCCGTTCATGGCTGTATCTCATCATACCATTTGCTTATATAGGATAAATAATAGTGTAGAATATTAGGTATTGTATGCACACATATATGATTTTTCTGTCTCCGTACATTGCATGCTTTCGTAAATTCTTTCTCTCTCTTTCTGTGTCAGTATGTGTCGTCATCTCGTCTGTATTGGTTTGGAATGAAATCGAATGCACGAGCATTTTCTTCTGAAAGATAATTTGGTTTGAAGTGGCCTATTTTCTTATATTTTGAATTATTAAAGGGTGAGCGCGAACGCAGACCCCATGACGCATAAATAACGCAGTCGAGTTATCCGCATTTGGGATAATCGCTAGAGTCATCCAAACCGAAGTGCAATGGTAAGGACTCGTCCAGGGGCCACCGCCTTTTTTTTTTTTTTTTTTTTTTTTTTTTTCAAGTTATCTCAGTTACCATGTTTCAACGATATCAGCTGACGGTCTAACCAAGTTTCACATAAGGAAACACGTGGCAATCGGCCTGCTAGACGTCATAGTATCATCACAGACAACTTGTGAACTTTATTAACAAACAAACAGATGATGACGAAATTTGCGTACAAATACAAAAATACAAAGGATGACGAAAAACGCATACATGTCACGAACACAAGACAGCAGATACATCACATCAACTGAAATCAAACTGAATTAATCACTTCTCATAACATAATATTTAAAATTTAAAACTAGGTCGTGAATTTGAAATTGCAGCAAGATCTTGCCAATGTTCTAGAAAGGCATCATCTTTTAACCGAAAACCATCTACATGAATACGCGCTCTAACAGCCGACAGAAAAGTAAGTTTTGGACCGAGTTCAGTAATATTTTTCCTATCATGATAAATTGAATTGCGAAGTGACCAAATTACTTCTCTATAACATGACAAGAGATAATAAAAGACACTACATTTATAGAAATCAATATTTTTAACAACATGGTGACTCGAAAATTGCAACACTTCTTGAGTCAATGGAATGTTAGAATGAGTCACTTTATTTAATAGAAGGATAAGTGATTCACGTAATTGAGTTAAAAATGAACAATCTACAAAAAGATGGCATATCGTTTCAGCACCATCATTACAAAAAGAGCATTTAAATGACTTTCTACGACCATACCAACTGGAAATTAAATCTTTGGTCCAGATCCGATCATGTGAAATCAGCCATGAGATACGCCGACCTGTTGGTTCAAGAAAAGAATTAGTCAGTGATTTCCATACAGGAGGGAAAGAAATAGTCGGATATTTAAAAGCAACACGAGCTGTCACGGGCTCTTTTGTCATTAACATTTTATAAAAATCCTTTGTCTTAAAGACAGAAAAATTACACAATGTATTTTCAGTAAGTTTAACAGCTTTCAAACAAGACTTGTAAAATGGCGGTACAAAATCAGTACTATGAGGCCTCAAATTACTGGCCAGGTCAGGATTAAAATTCCTTAACTGCATTCCAATCCAGTAGCGTGCAAAGTAGTACCATTTTGCTTCAGTTCCTAAAATAATTTTCTTGATGTGCGTTAAACGAAAACTTTTAATCTTGCATTCAATATCAGCTACTAATAAACCCCCCTTATCATGATCTTGGTAAAGAACCTTTCGTTGAACTAATTCTGATTTTCTTCCCCAAATAAAATTAAACATTTTAGTTCTAAACATTTTCAAATAATGACCAGGCAAATCTAAAATCTGTGTAGCATACCATAATTTACTACATGCAAATACTTTGGATACAGTGCTTTTACCATGCATAGACAATCTTCTTTTATTCCATAAATTCAATGACTGTTCAAATTTGTGCCAGATTGGGTTCCAAACATCATCATCAGATACATATTTACCAAAACGAATTCCAAGTATTTTTTGAGGCGAATCAGGCCACGAAATTCCAAAAGCATGATCATCCGATACCTTAAAATGGCCAAACTTAAGACCAACTGTTTTGGAAAAATTGATTTTTGACCCAGAAGCAAATCCAAAACGCTTTGCCAGGTTTAAAAACCTATAAACAGAAGTTTTATCAGAACAAAAGGCAGTCGAATCATCAGCATATAACGATATTTTTGCCTGATCAGGACAGCCAGGAATAAATAAACCTCTAATCTGCTTGTCAGATCGCACTTTTATAGCTAAAGGTTCCAAACACAATACATAAAGCAGAGGTGACAAACTACAGCCTTGGCGGACTGAGCGTTGTATAGGAAAAGCATCTGAAATAAAACCATTGATTAACAAAGAGCTACTGACGTCATTATATAATAAACGTACCCAATTGATGAACATTGGGCCAAAACCATAAGAATTTAGAGCAGTGAACAAATAGTTATGATCAACGCGATCGAAAGCTTTCTGTTGATCTAAAGCAATAAAAGCCAGCGATAAATCTTTCTGTTTGATATAGTCAATAATATTTCTTACCAAATGCAAATTATCAAATATAGATCGACCTGGAACGGAACATGTTTGATCTGGGTGAACAATTTCACCTATAACTGTACCCAAACGGAGGCTTATAATTTTGGACAAAATCTTATAATCAACGTTTAGGAGAGATATCGGTCTCCAAAAATTAAGTTTTGATGCTTGTGTTTTATCTTTACAGAGAAGTGTGATGTAACCAAGACGCTCAGAAGACGACAAAAAACCAGAAGAATAAAATGAATTATAAAGGGTAAGTAGCGTGGGAGCAAGCAGGTCTAAGAATGCAAGATAAAATTCCTGAGGCAAACCGTCAGAGCCAGGGACCTTGCCACGCTGCATGCCATCAAGCGCAAGCTTGATCTCATGCAGCGTGACAGGTCCCTCGCATGAATTAGAAGACTCGACAGATAACTTAGGTACATCACTCAGGAATTCATCCATCACAGTCTGATCTGTTGGCTCAGGAGAATACAAATCAGAATAATATTCACGAGCGTGATTAAGTATAGAATCACTGGTATCATAGATTTCATCATCTTTTTCTAATACGTGAATAGTTTTTTCTGAAGAATTCCGGCTTTCTTTGGCGGAGAAAAACTTACCAGGCCGTTCGTTAACATCAATATACAAAGCCCTTGACCTGATAAGAGAACCAGTATGAAAATTTTGATAAAGTTTCTCAAGTTGAGTTTTAGCAACTTTAACTTCTTCAGTAAAATCACCGGGGCTTAATTTTTCACAATGTACAGAAATGCGATATTGTTCTTCACAATGATAGATCAATTTGCGTCTAATACGCGACTTCCGTTTTGAGTAAGTAATACAAAATTCTCGAATAGAGTTTTTAACATCATCCCACCAAACGCCAATAGGCTGAAATACTTGGGGTAATTTATGCCAAAAAGCAGTAAACAATTTCCTAAAAGATTCTTCCGAAAGCAGAGAAACATTTAATTTCCAGTAACCTTTTCCCAAAACAATTTTAGAAGAAGGATTAATTTCCAAAAGAACAATATCGTGATCTGAAAAAGGGCACGGATCAATTTTACAGGAAATGATGTCAGGAAGATGTCGGGAAGATACATATAATCGATCAAGTCTGCATGAAATTGTTGTTCGTTTCCATGTAGTTGCAACCAAAGAAGGATTAAAGTGTCGATACGCATCAAAAAGTTTAAAGTCACTACAAATTTCCTTAATCTGTTTAGAACCAGATAATCCATTTTCGGGATTCCCACCTTGTTTATCAATATTTGAATCCATAATACAATTGAAATCTCCACCCCAAATAAGGAAGCGATTCGATACAAAATATTTATCAAATTTATTCTCAAAGAAATCTAAACGTTCACTTTGATCATTAGGAGCATAGCTGTTGACAACACGATAACGAACATTATTGCTCATAAAGTCCAATATTAAAATTCGACCATCAAAATCACGTGAAATTCCATGAAAAGTAAAATCAAAATATTTAGAAACCAAAATACCCACCCCGCGACTATCAAATTTACCAAAAGACCAAAAACTAGACCCATCCCATTCAGAGTTGATTAAATTTACACTTTTTGGATCCGCTATAAAAGTTTCCTGTAAAAGTATCATATCAATTTTATGCAAATTACAATAGGCAAACAATTTAGCTCTTTTATTTGACCCACGAAATCCATTCACATTAAGTGTTAACATTTTGAAATTCGCCATCATGGAAAGAAAGGGTATTTACAAAATGAACGATACAGTGGACAAAAACAACTCTCACGATTGTTGTCAGTGAACGCATAGAAATACACAGAGACCACACCACAGTGAAGTATTAAACGATCAACCCCGTCACGCTGTATTACCCAAGCGTCGGTCAAATCACCTGCAAAGAACCAGAACAAAGAGATAAAACAAACAACGACACAGACACCCGCGCGGACCACGATCAATCGACGGTCAAAAAACAGGTGAAATAAAAGTACATTTCTCACAAAGAAAGATGTGAAGCGAAGCGGAAAACAATAACACAATGCAAAACCGGCAAGGCCGTAAGTTATCGTTATCGAGGGACGTGCGTGTGTCGGGTGGGGTGGAATGTAGAGCCTTCGTAAATCGTGGTCATTTAAACGTGTCATTATAGCCATTGTGCAGTTAAATTGAATACATATATACAACAATAATAAATTAATCACCATCATATTTCGTCAACGATGACTGCAATGTAGGAATTGGGGCTTCTGATCCAACACTACTGCTGGGAGACATGGCTAATTGTTCGGCCGTATCTGAACCAACAAGAGGAGCATATTTACTTTTTTTCCCTCCCCCTTCATCAAGTTCTTCATCTGCACTCGGAGGGCGCTTCTCCGCCACAGATCGTTCGTCAAACAAATCGACCTGAGAACCAAGTGGATTAGTCTCATCCATCTTACCAGCACTAGAATCACCTTCCTCAACCCTCTCGTCTTCCATATCACTAATTTTACCATCTCGTCTCATCTCATCATCACCTTTATCATCATCGTGACCTTCACCATCAGCCTTCTGACCGTCACCCTTACCATCACCATCAAACTCAGCACCGTTCTCGCTCCTCATCTCATCATCAAATCCGCCACTAGCTGGACCACGTGCCACCTGTGCGTATGACCGGCCCTCGCCTATTGAGATCAACCTACCATCTTGTCTCATGCGCTCTACCTGTTCCGCTTGCCGACTGAGGCGCTGCCTCACACGTTCCGGGCAAAACCTTTTGATATGCCCCACATTCTTACAAGCTAGGCAAAGCGGAGGACGTGAGGGTGAAGTAATCAACATGTTGACACCTTTTTCTACCTCCATGATATGTGGAAGTGTCCGAAATGTTTTCTCGGAACACTCAAACATTACAACCCTGACACCTGTCTGCACAAGCATATCCTCAACTTCTAGTTTATCAAAACTCTGACCTTTGACCTCACCATATTTTGCAAATATATGAGCAATGTAACTGTCCCGTATGTAATACGGGACCCAATGAAGTCTAAGTTCAAATATTTGTTTTGACACAGGCGTAAAGTTAATTGCCATCTGGCTGCCTAAAACCACATCGCCACGTTTTACCAACATCTCCACATCGACCGACGATGTCACACACATAAACCAATCATTGTCCCTCTCCCCTCTCCAAATCGCTTCAACATGTCGCACATCAATTATATCTCGCACAACATCTACAATCTTATACCTGTCAATGAATCCAATTCGTCCCGTTGAAAACAATCTCTTGGTGTTCACCTTCACGCTGCGATGATACGTATCATAATTGTAGGTTAAACCGGACATCTTGAAAAAAGGTAAGATGACCGGTAGTAAACAAACCAAAATCCAAAAACCGGAACAGGGAAAACCCTGCCCGGAAAACGTACGAAAATTTACGAAAAACAGCGGCCGGAAATATAAGCACGGTTCGCCCTCTGCCAGGTAAGTATGCTTGATTGTTTACACTTTATCGAGGCCATCAATGGCGAGCGCGACTAGAAATGGTGTCGAGATTTTTCGCATAGCATTTTATATTACATCTGTTCGCATATTCATAAATAAATAACTTGCATCACTACGCAGTTCAGTTGAATTATTATTTAAACTTATGGTAACGTTAGTTATTTAGCATGCATTTCACAGGGAAACAGTTTGTCCTACTCCGTACATTGTACACGATAAGTCAATTAGAATTACGTCCCCTGACAAGCGGCAGGCGCCCGATCCGTTCATGGCTGTATCTCATCATACCATTTGCTTATATAGGATAAATAATAGTGTAGAATATTAGGTATTGTATGCACACATATATGATTTTTCTGTCTCCGTACATTGCATGCTTTCGTAAATTCTTTCTCTCTCTTTCTGTGTCAGTATGTGTCGTCATCTCGTCTGTATTGGTTTGGAATGAAATCGAATGCACGAGCATTTTCTTCTGAAAGATAATTTGGTTTGAAGTGGCCTATTTTCTTATATTTTGAATTATTAAAGGGTGAGCGCGAACGCAGACCCCATGCCGCATAAATAACGCAGTCGAGTTATCCGCATTTGGGATAATCGCTAGAGTCATCCAAACCGAAGTGCAATGGTAAGGACTCGTCCAGGGGCCACCGCCTTTTGGATCACGGTTCGCCCTCTGCCAGGTAAGTATGCTTGATTGTTTACACTTTATCGAGGCCATCAATGGCGAGCGCGACTAGAAATGGTGTCGAGATTTTTCGCATAGCATTTTATATTACATCTGTTCGCATATTCATAAATAAATAACTTGCATCACTACGCAGTTCAGTTGAATTATTATTTAAACTTATGGTAACGTTAGTTATTTAGCATGCATTTCACAGGGAAACAGTTTGTCCTACTCCGTACATTGTACACGATAAGTCAATTAGAATTACGTCCCCTGACAAGCGGCAGGCGCCCGATCCGTTCATGGCTGTATCTCATCATACCATTTGCTTATATAGGATAAATAATAGTGTAGAATATTAGGTATTGTATGCACACATATATGATTTTTCTGTCTCCGTACATTGCATGCTTTCGTAAATTCTTTCTCTCTCTTTCTGTGTCAGTATGTGTCGTCATCTCGTCTGTATTGGTTTGGAATGAAATCGAATGCACGAGCATTTTCTTCTGAAAGATAATTTGGTTTGAAGTGGCCTATTTTCTTATATTTTGAATTATTAAAGGGTGAGCGCGAACGCAGACCCCATGACGCATAAATAACGCAGTCGAGTTATCCGCATTTGGGATAATCGCTAGAGTCATCCAAACCGAAGTGCAATGGTAAGGACTCGTCCAGGGGCCACCGCCTTTTGGATCACGGTTCGCCCTCTGCCAGGTAAGTATGCTTGATTGTTTACACTTTATCGAGGCCATCAATGGCGAGCGCGACTAGAAATGGTGTCGAGATTTTTCGCATAGCATTTTATATTACATCTGTTCGCATATTCATAAATAAATAACTTGCATCACTACGCAGTTCAGTTGAATTATTATTTAAACTTATGGTAACGTTAGTTATTTAGCATGCATTTCACAGGGAAACAGTTTGTCCTACTCCGTACATTGTACACGATAAGTCAATTAGAATTACGTCCCCTGACAAGCGGCAGGCGCCCGATCCGTTCATGGCTGTATCTCATCATACCATTTGCTTATATAGGATAAATAATAGTGTAGAATATTAGGTATTGTATGCACACATATATGATTTTTCTGTCTCCGTACATTGCATGCTTTCGTAAATTCTTTCTCTCTCTTTCTGTGTCAGTATGTGTCGTCATCTCGTCTGTATTGGTTTGGAATGAAATCGAATGCACGAGCATTTTCTTCTGAAAGATAATTTGGTTTGAAGTGGCCTATTTTCTTATATTTTGAATTATTAAAGGGTGAGCGCGAACGCAGACCCCATGACGCATAAATAACGCAGTCGAGTTATCCGCATTTGGGATAATCGCTAGAGTCATCCAAACCGAAGTGCAATGGTAAGGACTCGTCCAGGGGCCACCGCCTTTTGGATCACGGTTCGCCCTCTGCCAGGTAAGTATGCTTGATTGTTTACACTTTATCGAGGCCATCAATGGCGAGCGCGACTAGAAATGGTGTCGAGATTTTTCGCATAGCATTTTATATTACATCTGTTCGCATATTCATAAATAAATAACTTGCATCACTACGCAGTTCAGTTGAATTATTATTTAAACTTATGGTAACGTTAGTTATTTAGCATGCATTTCACAGGGAAACAGTTTGTCCTACTCCGTACATTGTACACGATAAGTCAATTAGAATTACGTCCCCTGACAAGCGGCAGGCGCCCGATCCGTTCATGGCTGTATCTCATCATACCATTTGCTTATATAGGATAAATAATAGTGTAGAATATTAGGTATTGTATGCACACATATATGATTTTTCTGTCTCCGTACATTGCATGCTTTCGTAAATTCTTTTTCTCTCTTTCTGTGTCAGTATGTGTCGTCATCTCGTCTGTATTGGTTTGGAATGAAATCGAATGCACGAGCATTTTCTTCTGAAAGATAATTTGGTTTGAAGTGGCCTATTTTCTTATATTTTGAATTATTAAAGGGTGAGCGCGAACGCAGACCCCATGACGCATAAATAACGCAGTCGAGTTATCCGCATTTGGGATAATCGCTAGAGTCATCCAAACCGAAGTGCAATGGTAAGGACTCGTCCAGGGGCCACCGCCTTTTGGATCACGGTTCGCCCTCTGCCAGGTAAGTATGCTTGATTGTTTACACTTTATCGAGGCCATCAATGGCGAGCGCGACTAGAAATGGTGTCGAGATTTTTCGCATAGCATTTTATATTACATCTGTTCGCATATTCATAAATAAATAACTTGCATCACTACGCAGTTCAGTTGAATTATTATTTAAACTTATGGTAACGTTAGTTATTTAGCATGCATTTCACAGGGAAACAGTTTGTCCTACTCCGTACATTGTACACGATAAGTCAATTAGAATTACGTCCCCTGACAAGCGGCAGGCGCCCGATCCGTTCATGGCTGTATCTCATCATACCATTTGCTTATATAGGATAAATAATAGTGTAGAATATTAGGTATTGTATGCACACATATATGATTTTTCTGTCTCCGTACATTGCATGCTTTCGTAAATTCTTTCTCTCTCTTTCTGTGTCAGTATGTGTCGTCATCTCGTCTGTATTGGTTTGGAATGAAATCGAATGCACGAGCATTTTCTTCTGAATGATAATTTGGTTTGAAGTGGCCTATTTTCTTATATTTTGAATTATTAAAGGGTGAGCGCGAACGCAGACCCCATGACGCATAAATAACGCAGTCGAGTTATCCGCATTTGGGATAATAGCTAGAGTCATCCAAACCGAAGTGCAATGGTAAGGACTCGTCCAGGGGCCACCGCCTTTTGGATCACGGTTCGCCCTCTGCCAGGTAAGTATGCTTGATTGTTTACACTTTATCGAGGCCATCAATGGCGAGCGCGACTAGAAATGGTGTCGAGATTTTTCGCATAGCATTTTATATTACATCTGTTCGCATATTCATAAATAAATAACTTGCATCACTACGCAGTTCAGTTGAATTATTATTTAAACTTATGGTAACGTTAGTTATTTAGCATGCATTTCACAGGGAAACAGTTTGTCCTACTCCGTACATTGTACACGATAAGTCAATTAGAATTACGTCCCCTGACAAGCGGCAGGCGCCCGATCCGTTCATGGCTGTATCTCATCATACCATTTGCTTATATAGGATAAATAATAGTGTAGAATATTAGGTATTGTATGCACACATATATGATTTTTCTGTCTCCGTACATTGCATGCTTTCGTAAATTCTTTCTCTCTCTTTCTGTGTCAGTATGTGTCGTCATCTCGTCTGTATTGGTTTGGAATGAAATCGAATGCACGAGCATTTTCTTCTGAAAGATAATTTGGTTTGAAGTGGCCTATTTTCTTATATTTTGAATTATTAAAGGGTGAGCGCGAACGCAGACCCCATGACGCATAAATAACGCAGTCGAGTTATCCGCATTTGGGATAATCGCTAGAGTCATCCAAACCGAAGTGCAATGGTAAGGACTCGTCCAGGGGCCACCGCCTTTTGGATCACGGTTCGTCCTCTGCCAGGTAAGTATGCTTGATTGTTTACACTTTATCGAGGCCATCAATGGCGAGCGCGACTAGAAATGGTGTCGAGATTTTTCGCATAGCATTTTATATTACATCTGTTCGCATATTCATAAATAAATAACTTGCATCACTACGCAGTTCAGTTGAATTATTATTTAAACTTATGGTAACGTTAGTTATTTAGCATGCATTTCACAGGGAAACAGTTTGTCCTACTCCGTACATTGTACACGATAAGTCAATTAGAATTACGTCCCCTGACAAGCGGCAGGCGCCCGATCCGTTCATGGCTGTATCTCATCATACCATTTGCTTATATAGGATAAATAATAGTGTAGAATATTAGGTATTGTATGCACACATATATGATTTTTCTGTCTCCGTACATTGCATGCTTTCGTAAATTCTTTTTCTCTCTTTCTGTGTCAGTATGTGTCGTCATCTCGTCTGTATTGGTTTGGAATGAAATCGAATGCACGAGCATTTTCTTCTGAAAGATAATTTGGTTTGAAGTGGCCTATTTTCTTATATTTTGAATTATTAAAGGGTGAGCGCGAACGCAGACCCCATGACGCATAAATAACGCAGTCGAGTTATCCGCATTTGGGATAATCGCTAGAGTCATCCAAACCGAAGTGCAATGGTAAGGACTCGTCCAGGGGCCACCGCCTTTTGGATCACGGTTCGCCCTCTGCCAGGTAAGTATGCTTGATTGTTTACACTTTATCGAGGCCATCAATGGCGAGCGCGACTAGAAATGGTGTCGAGATTTTTCGCATAGCATTTTATATTACATCTGTTCGCATATTCATAAATAAATAACTTGCATCACTACGCAGTTCAGTTGAATTATTATTTAAACTTATGGTAACGTTAGTTATTTAGCATGCATTTCACAGGGAAACAGTTTGTCCTACTCCGTACATTGTACACGATAAGTCAATTAGAATTACGTCCCCTGACAAGCGGCAGGCGCCCGATCCGTTCATGGCTGTATCTCATCATACCATTTGCTTATATAGGATAAATAATAGTGTAGAATATTAGGTATTGTATGCACACATATATGATTTTTCTGTCTCCGTACATTGCATGCTTTCGTAAATTCTTTCTCTCTCTTTCTGTGTCAGTATGTGTCGTCATCTCGTCTGTATTGGTTTGGAATGAAATCGAATGCACGAGCATTTTCTTCTGAAAGATAATTTGGTTTGAAGTGGCCTATTTTCTTATATTTTGAATTATTAAAGGGTGAGCGCGAACGCAGACCCCATGACGCATAAATAACGCAGTCGAGTTATCCGCATTTGGGATAATCGCTAGAGTCATCCAAACCGAAGTGCAATGGTAAGGACTCGTCCAGGGGCCACCGCCTTTTGGATCACGGTTCGCCCTCTGCCAGGTAAGTATGCTTGATTGTTTACACTTTATCGAGGCCATCAATGGCGAGCGCGACTAGAAATGGTGTCGAGATTTTTCGCATAGCATTTTATATTACATCTGTTCGCATATTCATAAATAAATAACTTGCATCACTACGCAGTTCAGTTGAATTATTATTTAAACTTATGGTAACGTTAGTTATTTAGCATGCATTTCACAGGGAAACAGTTTGTCCTACTCCGTACATTGTACACGATAAGTCAATTAGAATTACGTCCCCTGACAAGCGGCAGGCGCCCGATCCGTTCATGGCTGTATCTCATCATACCATTTGCTTATATAGGATAAATAATAGTGTAGAATATTAGGTATTGTATGCACACATATATGATTTTTCTGTCTCCGTACATTGCATGCTTTCGTAAATTCTTTCTCTCTCTTTCTGTGTCAGTATGTGTCGTCATCTCGTCTGTATTGGTTTGGAATGAAATCGAATGCACGAGCATTTTCTTCTGAAAGATAATTTGGTTTGAAGTGGCCTATTTTCTTATATTTTGAATTATTAAAGGGTGAGCTCGAACGCAGACCCCATGACGCATAAATAACGCAGTCGAGTTATCCGCATTTGGGATAATCGCTAGAGTCATCCAAACCGAAGTGCAATGGTAAGGACTCGTCCAGGGGCCACCGCCTTTTGGATCACGGTTCGCCCTCTGCCAGGTAAGTATGCTTGATTGTTTACACTTTATCGAGGCCATCAATGGCGAGCGCGACTAGAAATGGTGTCGAGATTTTTCGCATAGCATTTTATATTACATCTGTTCGCATATTCATAAATAAATAACTTGCATCACTACGCAGTTCAGTTGAATTATTATTTAAACTTATGGTAACGTTAGTTATTTAGCATGCATTTCACAGGGAAACAGTTTGTCCTACTCCGTACATTGTACACGATAAGTCAATTAGAATTACGTCCCCTGACAAGCGGCAGGCGCCCGATCCGTTCATGGCTGTATCTCATCATACCATTTGCTTATATAGGATAAATAATAGTGTAGAATATTAGGTATTGTATGCACACATATATGATTTTTCTGTCTCCGTACATTGCATGCTTTCGTAAATTCTTTCTCTCTCTTTCTGTGTCAGTATGTGTCGTCATCTCGTCTGTATTGGTTTGGAATGAAATCGAATGCACGAGCATTTTCTTCTGAAAGATAATTTGGTTTGAAGTGGCCTATTTTCTTATATTTTGAATTATTAAAGGGTGAGCGCGAACGCAGACCCCATGACGCATAAATAACGCAGTCGAGTTATCCGCATTTGGGATAATCGCTAGAGTCATCCAAACCGAAGTGCAATGGTAAGGACTCGTCCAGGGGCCACCGCCTTTTGGATCACGGTTCGCCCTCTGCCAGGTAAGTATGCTTGATTGTTTACACTTTATCGAGGCCATCAATGGCGAGCGCGACTAGAAATGGTGTCGAGATTTTTCGCATAGCATTTTATATTACATCTGTTCGCATATTCATAAATAAATAACTTGCATCACTACGCAGTTCAGTTGAATTATTATTTAAACTTATGGTAACGTTAGTTATTTAGCATGCATTTCACAGGGAAACAGTTTGTCCTACTCCGTACATTGTACACGATAAGTCAATTAGAATTACGTCCCCTGACAAGCGGCAGGCGCCCGATCCGTTCATGGCTGTATCTCATCATACCATTTGCTTATATAGGATAAATAATAGTGTAGAATATTAGGTATTGTATGCACACATATATGATTTTTCTGTCTCCGTACATTGCATGCTTTCGTAAATTCTTTCTCTCTCTTTCTGTGTCAGTATGTGTCGTCATCTCGTCTGTATTGGTTTGGAATGAAATCGAATGCACGAGCATTTTCTTCTGAAAGATAATTTGGTTTGAAGTGGCCTATTTTCTTATATTTTGAATTATTAAAGGGTGAGCGCGAACGCAGACCTCATGACGCATAAATAACGCAGTCGAGTTATCCGCATTTGGGATAATCGCTAGAGTCATCCAAACCGAAGTGCAATGGTAAGGACTCGTCCAGGGGCCACCGCCTTTTGGATCACGGTTCGCCCTCTGCCAGGTAAGTATGCTTGATTGTTTACACTTTATCGAGGCCATCAATGGCGAGCGCGACTAGAAATGGTGTCGAGATTTTTCGCATAGCATTTTATATTACATCTGTTCGCATATTCATAAATAAATAACTTGCATCACTACGCAGTTCAGTTGAATTATTATTTAAACTTATGGTAACGTTAGTTATTTAGCATGCATTTCACAGGGAAACAGTTTGTCCTACTCCGTACATTGTACACGATAAGTCAATTAGAATTACGTCCCCTGACAAGCGGCAGGCGCCCGATCCGTTCATGGCTGTATCTCATCATACCATTTGCTTATATAGGATAAATAATAGTGTAGAATATTAGGTATTGTATGCACACATATATGATTTTTCTGTCTCCGTACATTGCATGCTTTCGTAAATTCTTTCTCTCTCTTTCTGTGTCAGTATGTGTCGTCATCTCGTCTGTATTGGTTTGGAATGAAATCGAATGCACGAGCATTTTCTTCTGAAAGATAATTTGGTTTGAAGTGGCCTATTTTCTTATATTTTGAATTATTAAAGGGTGAGCGCGAACGCAGACCCCATGACGCATAAATAACGCAGTCGAGTTATCCGCATTTGGGATAATCGCTAGAGTCATCCAAACCGAAGTGCAATGGTAAGGACTCGTCCAGGGGCCACCGCCTTTTGGATCACGGTTCGCCCTCTGCCAGGTAAGTATGCTTGATTGTTTACACTTTATCGAGGCCATCAATGGCGAGCGCGACTAGAAATGGTGTCGAGATTTTTCGCATAGCATTTTATATTACATCTGTTCGCATATTCATAAATAAATAACTTGCATCACTACGCAGTTCAGTTGAATTATTATTTAAACTTATGGTAACGTTAGTTATTTAGCATGCATTTCACAGGGAAACAGTTTGTCCTACTCCGTACATTGTACACGATAAGTCAATTAGAATTACGTCCCCTGACAAGCGGCAGGCGCCCGATCCGTTCATGGCTGTATCTCATCATACCATTTGCTTATATAGGATAAATAATAGTGTAGAATATTAGGTATTGTATGCACACATATATGATTTTTCTGTCTCCGTACATTGCATGCTTTCGTAAATTCTTTCTCTCTCTTTCTGTGTCAGTATGTGTCGTCATCTCGTCTGTATTGGTTTGGAATGAAATCGAATGCACGAGCATTTTCTTCTGAAAGATAATTTGGTTTGAAGTGGCCTATTTTCTTATATTTTGAATTATTAAAGGGTGAGCGCGAACGCAGACCCCATGACGCATAAATAACGCAGTCGAGTTATCCGCATTTGGGATAATCGCTAGAGTCATCCAAACCGAAGTGCAATGGTAAGGACTCGTCCAGGGGCCACCGCCTTTTGGATCACGGTTCGCCCTCTGCCAGGTAAGTATGCTTGATTGTTTACACTTTATCGAGGCCATCAATGGCGAGCGCGACTAGAAATGGTGTCGAGATTTTTCGCATAGCATTTTATATTACATCTGTTCGCATATTCATAAATAAATAACTTGCATCACTACGCAGTTCAGTTGAATTATTATTTAAACTTATGGTAACGTTAGTTATTTAGCATGCATTTCACAGGGAAACAGTTTGTCCTACTCCGTACATTGTACACGATAAGTCAATTAGAATTACGTCCCCTGACAAGCGGCAGGCGCCCGATCCGTTCATGGCTGTATCTCATCATACCATTTGCTTATATAGGATAAATAATAGTGTAGAATATTAGGTATTGTATGCACACATATATGATTTTTCTGTCTCCGTACATTGCATGCTTTCGTAAATTCTTTCTCTCTCTTTCTGTGTCAGTATGTGTCGTCATCTCGTCTGTATTGGTTTGGAATGAAATCGAATGCACGAGCATTTTCTTCTGAAAGATAATTTGGTTTGAAGTGGCCTATTTTCTTATATTTTGAATTATTAAAGGGTGAGCGCGAACGCAGACCCCATGACGCATAAATAACGCAGTCGAGTTATCCGCATTTGGGATAATCGCTAGAGTCATCCAAACCGAAGTGCAATGGTAAGGACTCGTCCAGGGGCCACCGCCTTTTGGATCACGGTTCGCCCTCTGCCAGGTAAGTATGCTTGATTGTTTACACTTTATCGAGGCCATCAATGGCGAGCGCGACTAGAAATGGTGTCGAGATTTTTCGCATAGCATTTTATATTACATCTGTTCGCATATTCATAAATAAATAACTTGCATCACTACGCAGTTCAGTTGAATTATTATTTAAACTTATGGTAACGTTAGTTATTTAGCATGCATTTCACAGGGAAACAGTTTGTCCTACTCCGTACATTGTACACGATAAGTCAATTAGAATTACGTCCCCTGACAAGCGGCAGGCGCCCGATCCGTTCATGGCTGTATCTCATCATACCATTTGCTTATATAGGATAAATAATAGTGTAGAATATTAGGTATTGTATGCACACATATATGATTTTTCTGTCTCCGTACATTGCATGCTTTCGTAAATTCTTTCTCTCTCTTTCTGTGTCAGTATGTGTCGTCATCTCGTCTGTATTGGTTTGGAATGAAATCGAATGCACGAGCATTTTCTTCTGAAAGATAATTTGGTTTGAAGTGGCCTATTTTCTTATATTTTGAATTATTAAAGGGTGAGCGCGAACGCAGACCCCATGACGCATAAATAACGCAGTCGAGTTATCCGCATTTGGGATAATCGCTAGAGTCATCCAAACCGAAGTGCAATGGTAAGGACTCGTCCAGGGGCCACCGCCTTTTGGATCACGGTTCGCCCTCTGCCAGGTAAGTATGCTTGATTGTTTACACTTTATCGAGGCCATCAATGGCGAGCGCGACTAGAAATGGTGTCGAGATTTTTCGCATAGCATTTTATATTACATCTGTTCGCATATTCATAAATAAATAACTTGCATCACTACGCAGTTCAGTTGAATTATTATTTAAACTTATGGTAACGTTAGTTATTTAGCATGCATTTCACAGGGAAACAGTTTGTCCTACTCCGTACATTGTACACGATAAGTCAATTAGAATTACGTCCCCTGACAAGCGGCAGGCGCCCGATCCGTTCATGGCTGTATCTCATCATACCATTTGCTTATATAGGATAAATAATAGTGTAGAATATTAGGTATTGTATGCACACATATATGATTTTTCTGTCTCCGTACATTGCATGCTTTCGTAAATTCTTTCTCTCTCTTTCTGTGTCAGTATGTGTCGTCATCTCGTCTGTATTGGTTTGGAATGAAATCGAATGCACGAGCATTTTCTTCTGAAAGATAATTTGGTTTGAAGTGGCCTATTTTCTTATATTTTGAATTATTAAAGGGTGAGCGCGAACGCAGACCCCATGACGCATAAATAACGCAGTCGAGTTATCCGCATTTGGGATAATCGCTAGAGTCATCCAAACCGAAGTGCAATGGTAAGGACTCGTCCAGGGACCACCGCCTTTTGGATCACGGTTCGCCCTCTGCCAGGTAAGTATGCTTGATTGTTTACACTTTATCGAGGCCATCAATGGCGAGCGCGACTAGAAATGGTGTCGAGATTTTTCGCATAGCATTTTATATTACATCTGTTCGCATATTCATAAATAAATAACTTGCATCACTACGCAGTTCAGTTGAATTATTATTTAAACTTATGGTAACGTTAGTTATTTAGCATGCATTTCACAGGGAAACAGTTTGTCCTACTCCGTACATTGTACACGATAAGTCAATTAGAATTACGTCCCCTGACAAGCGGCAGGCGCCCGATCCGTTCATGGCTGTATCTCATCATACCATTTGCTTATATAGGATAAATAATAGTGTAGAATATTAGGTATGGTATGCACACATATATGATTTTTCTGTCTCCGTACATTGCATGCTTTCGTAAATTCTTTCTCTCTCTTTCTGTGTCAGTATGTGTCGTCATCTCGTCTGTATTGGTTTGGAATGAAATCGAATGCACGAGCATTTTCTTCTGAAAGATAATTTGGTTTGAAGTGGCCTATTTTCTTATATTTTGAATTATTAAAGGGTGAGCGCGAACGCAGACCCCATGACGCATAAATAACGCAGTCGAGTTATCCGCATTTGGGATAATCGCTAGAGTCATCCAAACCGAAGTGCAATGGTAAGGACTCGTCCAGGGGCCACCGCCTTTTGGATCACGGTTCGCCCTCTGCCAGGTAAGTATGCTTGATTGTTTACACTTTATCGAGGCCATCAATGGCGAGCGCGACTAGAAATGGTGTCGAGATTTTTCGCATAGCATTTTATATTACATCTGTTCGCATATTCATAAATAAATAACTTGCATCACTACGCAGTTCAGTTGAATTATTATTTAAACTTATGGTAACGTTAGTTATTTAGCATGCATTTCACAGGGAAACAGTTTGTCCTACTCCGTACATTGTACACGATAAGTCAATTAGAATTACGTCCCCTGACAAGCGGCAGGCGCCCGATCCGTTCATGGCTGTATCTCATCATACCATTTGCTTATATAGGATAAATAATAGTGTAGAATATTAGGTATTGTATGCACACATATATGATTTTTCTGTCTCCGTACATTGCATGCTTTCGTAAATTCTTTCTCTCTCTTTCTGTGTCAGTATGTGTCGTCATCTCGTCTGTATTGGTTTGGAATGAAATCGAATGCACGAGCATTTTCTTCTGAAAGATAATTTGGTTTGAAGTGGCCTATTTTCTTATATTTTGAATTATTAAAGGGTGAGCGCGAACGCAGACCCCATGACGCATAAATAACGCAGTCGAGTTATCCGCATTTGGGATAATCGCTAGAGTCATCCAAACCGAAGTGCAATGGTAAGGACTCGTCCAGGGGCCACCGCCTTTTGGATCACGGTTCGCCCTCTGCCAGGTAAGTATGCTTGATTGTTTACACTTTATCGAGGCCATCAATGGCGAGCGCGACTAGAAATGGTGTCGAGATTTTTCGCATAGCATTTTATATTACATCTGTTCGCATATTCATAAATAAATAACTTGCATCACTACGCAGTTCAGTTGAATTATTATTTAAACTTATGGTAACGTTAGTTATTTAGCATGCATTTCACAGGGAAACAGTTTGTCCTACTCCGTACATTGTACACGATAAGTCAATTAGAATTACGTCCCCTGACAAGCGGCAGGCGCCCGATCCGTTCATGGCTGTATCTCATCATACCATTTGCTTATATAGGATAAATAATAGTGTAGAATATTAGGTATTGTATGCACACATATATGATTTTTCTGTCTCCGTACATTGCATGCTTTCGTAAATTCTTTCTCTCTCTTTCTGTGTCAGTATGTGTCGTCATCTCGTCTGTATTGGTTTGGAATGAAATCGAATGCACGAGCATTTTCTTCTGAAAGATAATTTGGTTTGAAGTGGCCTATTTTCTTATATTTTGAATTATTAAAGGGTGAGCGCGAACGCAGACCCCATGACGCATAAATAACGCAGTCGAGTTATCCGCATTTGGGATAATCGCTAGAGTCATCCAAACCGAAGTGCAATGGTAAGGACTCGTCCAGGGGCCACCGCCTTTTGGATCACGGTTCGCCCTCTGCCAGGTAAGTATGCTTGATTGTTTACACTTTATCGAGGCCATCAATGGCGAGCGCGACTAGAAATGGTGTCGAGATTTTTCGCATAGCATTTTATATTACATCTGTTCGCATATTCATAAATAAATAACTTGCATCACTACGCAGTTCAGTTGAATTATTATTTAAACTTATGGTAACGTTAGTTATTTAGCATGCATTTCACAGGGAAACAGTTTGTCCTACTCCGTACATTGTACACGATAAGTCAATTAGAATTACGTCCCCTGACAAGCGGCAGGCGCCCGATCCGTTCATGGCTGTATCTCATCATACCATTTGCTTATATAGGATAAATAATAGTGTAGAATATTAGGTATTGTATGCACACATATATGATTTTTCTGTCTCCGTACATTGCATGCTTTCGTAAATTCTTTCTCTCTCTTTCTGTGTCAGTATGTGTCGTCATCTCGTCTGTATTGGTTTGGAATGAAATCGAATGCACGAGCATTTTCTTCTGAAAGATAATTTGGTTTGAAGTGGCCTATTTTCTTATATTTTGAATTATTAAAGGGTGAGCGCGAACGCAGACCCCATGACGCATAAATAACGCAGTCGAGTTATCCGCATTTGGGATAATCGCTAGAGTCATCCAAACCGAAGTGCAATGGTAAGGACTCGTCCAGGGACCACCGCCTTTTTTTTTTTTTTTTTTTTTTTTTTTTTTTTCCTAAAACCGACTCAGTGATGGTTATCGGGCGCACGGACCACAAACCAACGAGTCCTCTGCCAAAAGCGTTCCAATTTCAGCATGTACTCAGCCCCAAAAACCATATCATCATCGTCGGGTGGACCCTTTCAAACAAGAAATAAATAAAAAACGTGGGCGCTCGGCCTCTTTTCGGGTCATCTTTTCCTTTATAACTTTAATGAAAAAAACATAAACGTAAATTATAATACAAAGTTATGATAATACACGAGAAAAAATATAAGCAAGAAAATGGAGAGAAATACAGAGGGAAAAGGTAACATCAAGACAAAGAGAATCGGAAACAACGAATGTAGATACAAGAGAAGTGGAGCGGGGAAAAAAGAAACAAGACATAATGGTAAATATAAATCGAGGTAAGTTGTAGTCGTAATCAGGCGGAGAAATCAGTTGGAGGCTAAGGTCGATACCGTTGAAATCATAAGCTATTCCATAGTCGTAAAGAAGTCCTGGTCATACTAAAATTGCAATGTCAGCTGCAGTACGGGTCTTTGTCGGAAAATTAAACTAAATTTGTAACATCTCACTGATCCGCAGAGGTTAACACTGGTAGACCTGGTTGTCGTTCATGCCAATGAAGGAAGATCATCTGGTCTTGTGTCAGCACATAATTTTCCACATGCACTCTATTTGCCATTTTCGTAAAATATTTAGTAAGTTGGTCAAATCCCATGTCTTTGGTTTCTATGTCGGTCAATAAAAACTGTTTCATCAGTACGTCATCCGCCAGCAGCAAATCCCCGATTAAGTTTTCCATCCGGAAACGAGCCTGAACATTCACAAGGTGTTTGGTCCGGTCTACTATGGCATCAGAAGGTGTCAGCCAAGGGGCCTTTGTATCTTGCGGGGTCGCACTCTTGGTAACAAGAAGAACCGTGCTTGCAGCAGACGAAGACATATCATCATTAGTCTTATCCTCAATTACTTCGGTGGGTTTGGTCACATCAGTAGCATCCATGTCTTCCTCTTCCCCGATCGATGAATCATCAAACTGGTCATCTGTCTGGGTGGAAATTTCAACTGAAAATACAGCTAAAGTACAAGAGTTAATATTGTGGCCAACCCTGAAACACCGAGCACAAGCAGGGCGACGTCCCTGCATAGTTATCAGTGCGCGCCCAGTACAATAGTCCAGGAAGTACGGAACAGAATGTAAACTTTTGACCTTACACGTAACTTCCCTAACACCACTTTTCACGAACGTTCCGTCAACAAAGGAACCAAGAAAATCCTGATACAGCACCTCGCCAAAATTACTACAGGCTGCTACAAAACCAACTTTACTGATGTACATAGGCAATCTGTGTACACGAAAAGTTACAATGTCAGTAAGTACATCATGAAAATGCAATGTCACGCCTTCGAAATTGAACAGTGAAGAAATCGAAGCACTCACCGCGTTCTCCCGTGTGACGAAAACAACAGTCCACAATCCAGGTCGATTGTCTCGGCAGACTGCGTCCAAACTGTCAACAGCGAAGCAGCGGCCGATCAGCTGGACGACACGGCGATGATCCGTCGGTACAGAAATTCCAGTCAGCAAAACTCGCACGGTCCTCGAAATAACATCAGCTGAGATATCCATCGTAAATGCAGAAACAATAAACAGTAAAAATGATAAATGAAAAACGGGCGCCACCGCCTTTTGGATCACGGTTCGCCCTCTGCCAGGTAAGTATGCTTGATTGTTTACACTTTATCGAGGCCATCAATGGCGAGCGCGACTAGAAATGGTGTCGAGATTTTTCGCATAGCATTTTATATTACATCTGTTCGCATATTCATAAATAAATAACTTGCATCACTACGCAGTTCAGTTGAATTATTATTTAAACTTATGGTAACGTTAGTTATTTAGCATGCATTTCACAGGGAAACAGTTTGTCCTACTCCGTACATTGTACACGATAAGTCAATTAGAATTACGTCCCCTGACAAGCGGCAGGCGCCCGATCCGTTCATGGCTGTATCTCATCATACCATTTGCTTATATAGGATAAATAATAGTGTAGAATATTAGGTATTGTATGCACACATATATGATTTTTCTGTCTCCGTACATTGCATGCTTTCGTAAATTCTTTCTCTCTCTTTCTGTGTCAGTATGTGTCGTCATCTCGTCTGTATTGGTTTGGAATGAAATCGAATGCACGAGCATTTTCTTCTGAAAGATAATTTGGTTTGAAGTGGCCTATTTTCTTATATTTTGAATTATTAAAGGGTGAGCGCGAACGCAGACCCCATGACGCATAAATAACGCAGTCGAGTTATCCGCATTTGGGATAATCGCTAGAGTCATCCAAACCGAAGTGCAATGGTAAGGACTCGTCCAGGGGCCACCGCCTTTTGGATCACGGTTCGCCCTCTGCCAGGTAAGTATGCTTGATTGTTTACACTTTATCGAGGCCATCAATGGCGAGCGCGACTAGAAATGGTGTCGAGATTTTTCGCATAGCATTTTATATTACATCTGTTCGCATATTCATAAATAAATAACTTGCATCACTACGCAGTTCAGTTGAATTATTATTTAAACTTATGGTAACGTTAGTTATTTAGCATGCATTTCACAGGGAAACAGTTTGTCCTACTCCGTACATTGTACACGATAAGTCAATTAGAATTACGTCCCCTGACAAGCGGCAGGCGCCCGATCCGTTCATGGCTGTATCTCATCATACCATTTGCTTATATAGGATAAATAATAGTGTAGAATATTAGGTATTGTATGCACACATATATGATTTTTCTGTCTCCGTACATTGCATGCTTTCGTAAATTCTTTCTCTCTCTTTCTGTGTCAGTATGTGTCGTCATCTCGTCTGTATTGGTTTGGAATGAAATCGAATGCACGAGCATTTTCTTCTGAAAGATAATTTGGTTTGAAGTGGCCTATTTTCTTATATTTTGAATTATTAAAGGGTGAGCGCGAACGCAGACCCCATGACGCATAAATAACGCAGTCGAGTTATCCGCATTTGGGATAATCGCTAGAGTCATCCAAACCGAAGTGCAATGGTAAGGACTCGTCCAGGGGCCACCGCCTTTTGGATCACGGTTCGCCCTCTGCCAGGTAAGTATGCTTGATTGTTTACACTTTATCGAGGCCATCAATGGCGAGCGCGACTAGAAATGGTGTCGAGATTTTTCGCATAGCATTTTATATTACATCTGTTCGCATATTCATAAATAAATAACTTGCATCACTACGCAGTTCAGTTGAATTATTATTTAAACTTATGGTAACGTTAGTTATTTAGCATGCATTTCACAGGGAAACAGTTTGTCCTACTCCGTACATTGTACACGATAAGTCAATTAGAATTACGTCCCCTGACAAGCGGCAGGCGCCCGATCCGTTCATGGCTGTATCTCATCATACCATTTGCTTATATAGGATAAATAATAGTGTAGAATATTAGGTATTGTATGCACACATATATGATTTTTCTGTCTCCGTACATTGCATGCTTTCGTAAATTCTTTCTCTCTCTTTCTGTGTCAGTATGTGTCGTCATCTCGTCTGTATTGGTTTGGAATGAAATCGAATGCACGAGCATTTTCTTCTGAAAGATAATTTGGTTTGAAGTGGCCTATTTTCTTATATTTTGAATTATTAAAGGGTGAGCGCGAACGCAGACCCCATGACGCATAAATAACGCAGTCGAGTTATCCGCATTTGGGATAATCGCTAGAGTCATCCAAACCGAAGTGCAATGGTAAGGACTCGTCCAGGGGCCACCGCCTTTTGGATCACGGTTCGCCCTCTGCCAGGTAAGTATGCTTGATTGTTTACACTTTATCGAGGCCATCAATGGCGAGCGCGACTAGAAATGGTGTCGAGATTATTCGCATAGCATTTTATATTACATCTGTTCGCATATTCATAAATAAATAACTTGCATCACTACGCAGTTCAGTTGAATTATTATTTAAACTTATGGTAACGTTAGTTATTTAGCATGCATTTCACAGGGAAACAGTTTGTCCTACTCCGTACATTGTACACGATAAGTCAATTAGAATTACGTCCCCTGACAAGCGGCAGGCGCCCGATCCGTTCATGGCTGTATCTCATCATACCATTTGCTTATATAGGATAAATAATAGTGTAGAATATTAGGTATTGTATGCACACATATATGATTTTTCTGTCTCCGTACATTGCATGCTTTCGTAAATTCTTTCTCTCTCTTTCTGTGTCAGTATGTGTCGTCATCTCGTCTGTATTGGTTTGGAATGAAATCGAATGCACGAGCATTTTCTTCTGAAAGATAATTTGGTTTGAAGTGGCCTATTTTCTTATATTTTGAATTATTAAAGGGTGAGCGCGAACGCAGACCCCATGACGCATAAATAACGCAGTCGAGTTATCCGCATTTGGGATAATCGCTAGAGTCATCCAAACCGAAGTGCAATGGTAAGGACTCGTCCAGGGGCCACCGCCTTTTGGATCACGGTTCGCCCTCTGCCAGGTAAGTATGCTTGATTGTTTACACTTTATCGAGGCCATCAATGGCGAGCGCGACTAGAAATGGTGTCGAGATTTTTCGCATAGCATTTTATATTACATCTGTTCGCATATTCATAAATAAATAACTTGCATCACTACGCAGTTCAGTTGAATTATTATTTAAACTTATGGTAACGTTAGTTATTTAGCATGCATTTCACAGGGAAACAGTTTGTCCTACTCCGTACATTGTACACGATAAGTCAATTAGAATTACGTCCCCTGACAAGCGGCAGGCGCCCGATCCGTTCATGGCTGTATCTCATCATACCATTTGCTTATATAGGATAAATAATAGTGTAGAATATTAGGTATTGTATGCACACATATATGATTTTTCTGTCTCCGTACATTGCATGCTTTCGTAAATTCTTTCTCTCTCTTTCTGTGTCAGTATGTGTCGTCATCTCGTCTGTATTGGTTTGGAATGAAATCGAATGCACGAGCATTTTCTTCTGAAAGATAATTTGGTTTGAAGTGGCCTATTTTCTTATATTTTGAATTATTAAAGGGTGAGCGCGAACGCAGACCCCATGACGCATAAATAACGCAGTCGAGTTATCCGCATTTGGGATAATCGCTAGAGTCATCCAAACCGAAGTGCAATGGTAAGGACTCGTCCAGGGGCCACCGCCTTTTGGATCACGGTTCGCCCTCTGCCAGGTAAGTATGCTTGATTGTTTACACTTTATCGAGGCCATCAATGGCGAGCGCGACTAGAAATGGTGTCGAGATTATTCGCATAGCATTTTATATTACATCTGTTCGCATATTCATAAATAAATAACTTGCATCACTACGCAGTTCAGTTGAATTATTATTTAAACTTATGGTAACGTTAGTTATTTAGCATGCATTTCACAGGGAAACAGTTTGTCCTACTCCGTACATTGTACACGATAAGTCAATTAGAATTACGTCCCCTGACAAGCGGCAGGCGCCCGATCCGTTCATGGCTGTATCTCATCATACCATTTGCTTATATAGGATAAATAATAGTGTAGAATATTAGGTATTGTATGCACACATATATGATTTTTCTGTCTCCGTACATTGCATGCTTTCGTAAATTCTTTCTCTCTCTTTCTGTGTCAGTATGTGTCGTCATCTCGTCTGTATTGGTTTGGAATGAAATCGAATGCACGAGCATTTTCTTCTGAAAGATAATTTGGTTTGAAGTGGCCTATTTTCTTATATTTTGAATTATTAAAGGGTGAGCGCGAACGCAGACCCCATGACGCATAAATAACGCAGTCGAGTTATCCGCATTTGGGATAATCGCTAGAGTCATCCAAACCGAAGTGCAATGGTAAGGACTCGTCCAGGGGCCACCGCCTTTTGGATCACGGTTCGCCCTCTGCCAGGTAAGTATGCTTGATTGTTTACACTTTATCGAGGCCATCAATGGCGAGCGCGACTAGAAATGGTGTCGAGATTTTTCGCATAGCATTTTATATTACATCTGTTCGCATATTCATAAATAAATAACTTGCATCACTACGCAGTTCAGTTGAATTATTATTTAAACTTATGGTAACGTTAGTTATTTAGCATGCATTTCACAGGGAAACAGTTTGTCCTACTCCGTACATTGTACACGATAAGTCAATTAGAATTACGTCCCCTGACAAGCGGCAGGCGCCCGATCCGTTCATGGCTGTATCTCATCATACCATTTGCTTATATAGGATAAATAATAGTGTAGAATATTAGGTATTGTATGCACACATATATGATTTTTCTGTCTCCGTACATTGCATGCTTTCGTAAATTCTTTCTCTCTCTTTCTGTGTCAGTATGTGTCGTCATCTCGTCTGTATTGGTTTGGAATGAAATCGAATGCACGAGCATTTTCTTCTGAAAGATAATTTGGTTTGAAGTGGCCTATTTTCTTATATTTTGAATTATTAAAGGGTGAGCGCGAACGCAGACCCCATGACGCATAAATAACGCAGTCGAGTTATCCGCATTTGGGATAATCGCTAGAGTCATCCAAACCGAAGTGCAATGGTAAGGACTCGTCCAGGGGCCACCGCCTTTTGGATCACGGTTCGCCCTCTGCCAGGTAAGTATGCTTGATTGTTTACACTTTATCGAGGCCATCAATGGCGAGCGCGACTAGAAATGGTGTCGAGATTTTTCGCATAGCATTTTATATTACATCTGTTCGCATATTCATAAATAAATAACTTGCATCACTACGCAGTTCAGTTGAATTATTATTTAAACTTATGGTAACGTTAGTTATTTAGCATGCATTTCACAGGGAAACAGTTTGTCCTACTCCGTACATTGTACACGATAAGTCAATTAGAATTACGTCCCCTGACAAGCGGCAGGCGCCCGATCCGTTCATGGCTGTATCTCATCATACCATTTGCTTATATAGGATAAATAATAGTGTAGAATATTAGGTATTGTATGCACACATATATGATTTTTCTGTCTCCGTACATTGCATGCTTTCGTAAATTCTTTCTCTCTCTTTCTGTGTCAGTATGTGTCGTCATCTCGTCTGTATTGGTTTGGAATGAAATCGAATGCACGAGCATTTTCTTCTGAAAGATAATTTGGTTTGAAGTGGCCTATTTTCTTATATTTTGAATTATTAAAGGGTGAGCGCGAACGCAGACCCCATGACGCATAAATAACGCAGTCGAGTTATCCGCATTTGGGATAATCGCTAGAGTCATCCAAACCGAAGTGCAATGGTAAGGACTCGTCCAGGGGCCACCGCCTTTTGGATCACGGTTCGCCCTCTGCCAGGTAAGTATGCTTGATTGTTTACACTTTATCGAGGCCATCAATGGCGAGCGCGACTAGAAATGGTGTCGAGATTTTTCGCATAGCATTTTATATTACATCTGTTCGCATATTCATAAATAAATAACTTGCATCACTACGCAGTTCAGTTGAATTATTATTTAAACTTATGGTAACGTTAGTTATTTAGCATGCATTTCACAGGGAAACAGTTTGTCCTACTCCGTACATTGTACACGATAAGTCAATTAGAATTACGTCCCCTGACAAGCGGCAGGCGCCCGATCCGTTCATGGCTGTATCTCATCATACCATTTGCTTATATAGGATAAATAATAGTGTAGAATATTAGGTATTGTATGCACACATATATGATTTTTCTGTCTCCGTACATTGCATGCTTTCGTAAATTCTTTCTCTCTCTTTCTGTGTCAGTATGTGTCGTCATCTCGTCTGTATTGGTTTGGAATGAAATCGAATGCACGAGCATTTTCTTCTGAAAGATAATTTGGTTTGAAGTGGCCTATTTTCTTATATTTTGAATTATTAAAGGGTGAGCGCGAACGCAGACCCCATGACGCATAAATAACGCAGTCGAGTTATCCGCATTTGGGATAATCGCTAGAGTCATCCAAACCGAAGTGCAATGGTAAGGACTCGTCCAGGGGCCACCGCCTTTTGGATCACGGTTCGCCCTCTGCCAGGTAAGTATGCTTGATTGTTTACACTTTATCGAGGCCATCAATGGCGAGCGCGACTAGAAATGGTGTCGAGATTTTTCGCATAGCATTTTATATTACATCTGTTCGCATATTCATAAATAAATAACTTGCATCACTACGCAGTTCAGTTGAATTATTATTTAAACTTATGGTAACGTTAGTTATTTAGCATGCATTTCACAGGGAAACAGTTTGTCCTACTCCGTACATTGTACACGATAAGTCAATTAGAATTACGTCCCCTGACAAGCGGCAGGCGCCCGATCCGTTCATGGCTGTATCTCATCATACCATTTGCTTATATAGGATAAATAATAGTGTAGAATATTAGGTATTGTATGCACACATATATGATTTTTCTGTCTCCGTACATTGCATGCTTTCGTAAATTCTTTCTCTCTCTTTCTGTGTCAGTATGTGTCGTCATCTCGTCTGTATTGGTTTGGAATGAAATCGAATGCACGAGCATTTTCTTCTGAAAGATAATTTGGTTTGAAGTGGCCTATTTTCTTATATTTTGAATTATTAAAGGGTGAGCGCGAACGCAGACCCCATGACGCATAAATAACGCAGTCGAGTTATCCGCATTTGGGATAATCGCTAGAGTCATCCAAACCGAAGTGCAATGGTAAGGACTCGTCCAGGGGCCACCGCCTTTTGGATCACGGTTCGCCCTCTGCCAGGTAAGTATGCTTGATTGTTTACACTTTATCGAGGCCATCAATGGCGAGCGCGACTAGAAATGGTGTCGAGATTTTTCGCATAGCATTTTATATTACATCTGTTCGCATATTCATAAATAAATAACTTGCATCACTACGCAGTTCAGTTGAATTATTATTTAAACTTATGGTAACGTTAGTTATTTAGCATGCATTTCACAGGGAAACAGTTTGTCCTACTCCGTACATTGTACACGATAAGTCAATTAGAATTACGTCCCCTGACAAGCGGCAGGCGCCCGATCCGTTCATGGCTGTATCTCATCATACCATTTGCTTATATAGGATAAATAATAGTGTAGAATATTAGGTATTGTATGCACACATATATGATTTTTCTGTCTCCGTACATTGCATGCTTTCGTAAATTCTTTCTCTCTCTTTCTGTGTCAGTATGTGTCGTCATCTCGTCTGTATTGGTTTGGAATGAAATCGAATGCACGAGCATTTTCTTCTGAAAGATAATTTGGTTTGAAGTGGCCTATTTTCTTATATTTTGAATTATTAAAGGGTGAGCGCGAACGCAGACCCCATGACGCATAAATAACGCAGTCGAGTTATCCGCATTTGGGATAATCGCTAGAGTCATCCAAACCGAAGTGCAATGGTAAGGACTCGTCCAGGGGCCACCGCCTTTTGGATCACGGTTCGCCCTCTGCCAGGTAAGTATGCTTGATTGTTTACACTTTATCGAGGCCATCAATGGCGAGCGCGACTAGAAATGGTGTCGAGATTTTTCGCATAGCATTTTATATTACATCTGTTCGCATATTCATAAATAAATAACTTGCATCACTACGCAGTTCAGTTGAATTATTATTTAAACTTATGGTAACGTTAGTTATTTAGCATGCATTTCACAGGGAAACAGTTTGTCCTACTCCGTACATTGTACACGATAAGTCAATTAGAATTACGTCCCCTGACAAGCGGCAGGCGCCCGATCCGTTCATGGCTGTATCTCATCATACCATTTGCTTATATAGGATAAATAATAGTGTAGAATATTAGGTATTGTATGCACACATATATGATTTTTCTGTCTCCGTACATTGCATGCTTTCGTAAATTCTTTCTCTCTCTTTCTGTGTCAGTATGTGTCGTCATCTCGTCTGTATTGGTTTGGAATGAAATCGAATGCACGAGCATTTTCTTCTGAAAGATAATTTGGTTTGAAGTGGCCTATTTTCTTATATTTTGAATTATTAAAGGGTGAGCGCGAACGCAGACCCCATGACGCATAAATAACGCAGTCGAGTTATCCGCATTTGGGATAATCGCTAGAGTCATCCAAACCGAAGTGCAATGGTAAGGACTCGTCCAGGGGCCACCGCCTTTTGGATCACGGTTCGCCCTCTGCCAGGTAAGTATGCTTGATTGTTTACACTTTATCGAGGCCATCAATGGCGAGCGCGACTAGAAATGGTGTCGAGATTTTTCGCATAGCATTTTATATTACATCTGTTCGCATATTCATAAATAAATAACTTGCATCACTACGCAGTTCAGTTGAATTATTATTTAAACTTATGGTAACGTTAGTTATTTAGCATGCATTTCACAGGGAAACAGTTTGTCCTACTCCGTACATTGTACACGATAAGTCAATTATAATTACGTCCCCTGACAAGCGGCAGGCGCCCGATCCGTTCATGGCTGTATCTCATCATACCATTTGCTTATATAGGATAAATAATAGTGTAGAATATTAGGTATTGTATGCACACATATATGATTTTTCTGTCTCCGTACATTGCATGCTTTCGTAAATTCTTTCTCTCTCTTTCTGTGTCAGTATGTGTCGTCATCTCGTCTGTATTGGTTTGGAATGAAATCGAATGCACGAGCATTTTCTTCTGAAAGATAATTTGGCTTGAAGTGGCCTATTTTCTTATATTTTGAATTATTAAAGGGTGAGCGCGAACGCAGACCCCATGACGCATAAATAACGCAGTCGAGTTATCCGCATTTGGGATAATCGCTAGAGTCATCCAAACCGAAGTGCAATGGTAAGGACTCGTCCAGGGGCCACCGCCTTTTGGATCACGGTTCGCCCTCTGCCAGGTAAGTATGCTTGATTGTTTACACTGTATCGAGGCCATCAATGGCGAGCGCGACTAGAAATGGTGTCGAGATTTTTCGCATAGCATTTAATATTACATCTGTTCGCATATTCATAAATAAATAACTTGCATCACTACGCAGTTCAGTTGAATTATTATTTAAACTTATGGTAACGTTAGTTATTTAGCATGCATTTCACAGGGAAACAGTTTGTCCTACTCCGTACATTGTACACGATAAGTCAATTAGAATTACGTCCCCTGACAAGCGGCAGGCGCCCGATCCGTTCATGGCTGTATCTCATCATACCATTTGCTTATATAGGATAAATAATAGTGTAGAATATTAGGTATTGTATGCACACATATATGATTTTTCTGTCTCCGTACATTGCATGCTTTCGTAAATTCTTTCTCTCTCTTTCTGTGTCAGTATGTGTCGTCATCTCGTCTGTATTGGTTTGGAATGAAATCGAATGCACGAGCATTTTCTTCTGAAAGATAATTTGGTTTGAAGTGGCCTATTTTCTTATATTTTGAATTATTAAAGGGTGAGCGCGAACGCAGACCCCATGACGCATAAATAACGCAGTCGAGTTATCCGCATTTGGGATAATCGCTAGAGTCATCCAAACCGAAGTGCAATGGTAAGGACTCGTCCAGGGGCCACCGCCTTTTGGATCACGGTTCGCCCTCTGCCAGGTAAGTATGCTTGATTGTTTACACTTTATCGAGGCCATCAATGGCGAGCGCGACTAGAAATGGTGTCGAGATTTTTCGCATAGCATTTTATATTACATCTGTTCGCATATTCATAAATAAATAACTTGCATCACTACGCAGTTCAGTTGAATTATTATTTAAACTTATGGTAACGTTAGTTATTTAGCATGCATTTCACAGGGAAACAGTTTGTCCTACTCCGTACATTGTACACGATAAGTCAATTATAATTACGTCCCCTGACAAGCGGCAGGCGCCCGATCCGTTCATGGCTGTATCTCATCATACCATTTGCTTATATAGGATAAATAATAGTGTAGAATATTAGGTATTGTATGCACACATATATGATTTTTCTGTCTCCGTACATTGCATGCTTTCGTAAATTCTTTCTCTCTCTTTCTGTGTCAGTATGTGTCGTCATCTCGTCTGTATTGGTTTGGAATGAAATCGAATGCACGAGCATTTTCTTCTGAAAGATAATTTGGCTTGAAGTGGCCTATTTTCTTATATTTTGAATTATTAAAGGGTGAGCGCGAACGCAGACCCCATGACGCATAAATAACGCAGTCGAGTTATCCGCATTTGGGATAATCGCTAGAGTCATCCAAACCGAAGTGCAATGGTAAGGACTCGTCCAGGGGCCACCGCCTTTTGGATCACGGTTCGCCCTCTGCCAGGTAAGTATGCTTGATTGTTTACACTGTATCGAGGCCATCAATGGCGAGCGCGACTAGAAATGGTGTCGAGATTTTTCGCATAGCATTTAATATTACATCTGTTCGCATATTCATAAATAAATAACTTGCATCACTACGCAGTTCAGTTGAATTATTATTTAAACTTATGGTAACGTTAGTTATTTAGCATGCATTTCACAGGGAAACAGTTTGTCCTACTCCGTACATTGTACACGATAAGTCAATTAGAATTACGTCCCCTGACAAGCGGCAGGCGCCCGATCCGTTCATGGCTGTATCTCATCATACCATTTGCTTATATAGGATAAATAATAGTGTAGAATATTAGGTATTGTATGCACACATATATGATTTTTCTGTCTCCGTACATTGCATGCTTTCGTAAATTCTTTCTCTCTCTTTCTGTGTCAGTATGTGTCGTCATCTCGTCTGTATTGGTTTGGAATGAAATCGAATGCACGAGCATTTTCTTCTGAAAGATAATTTGGTTTGAAGTGGCCTATTTTCTTATATTTTGAATTATTAAAGGGTGAGCGCGAACGCAGACCCCATGACGCATAAATAACGCAGTCGAGTTATCCGCATTTGGGATAATCGCTAGAGTCATCCAAACCGAAGTGCAATGGTAAGGACTCGTCCAGGGGCCACCGCCTTTTGGATCACGGTTCGCCCTCTGCCAGGTAAGTATGCTTGATTGTTTACACTTTATCGAGGCCATCAATGGCGAGCGCGACTAGAAATGGTGTCGAGATTTTTCGCATAGCATTTTATATTACATCTGTTCGCATATTCATAAATAAATAACTTGCATCACTACGCAGTTCAGTTGAATTATTATTTAAACTTATGGTAACGTTAGTTATTTAGCATGCATTTCACAGGGAAACAGTTTGTCCTACTCCGTACATTGTACACGATAAGTCAATTAGAATTACGTCCCCTGACAAGCGGCAGGCGCCCGATCCGTTCATGGCTGTATCTCATCATACCATTTGCTTATATAGGATAAATAATAGTGTAGAATATTAGGTATTGTATGCACACATATATGATTTTTCTGTCTCCGTACATTGCATGCTTTCGTAAATTCTTTCTCTCTCTTTCTGTGTCAGTATGTGTCGTCATCTCGTCTGTATTGGTTTGGAATGAAATCGAATGCACGAGCATTTTCTTCTGAAAGATAATTTGGTTTGAAGTGGCCTATTTTCTTATATTTTGAATTATTAAAGGGTGAGCGCGAACGCAGACCCCATGACGCATAAATAACGCAGTCGAGTTATCCGCATTTGGGATAATCGCTAGAGTCATCCAAACCGAAGTGCAATGGTAAGGACTCGTCCAGGGGCCACCGCCTTTTGGATCACGGTTCGCCCTCTGCCAGGTAAGTATGCTTGATTGTTTACACTTTATCGAGGCCATCAATGGCGAGCGCGACTAGAAATGGTGTCGAGATTTTTCGCATAGCATTTTATATTACATCTGTTCGCATATTCATAAATAAATAACTTGCATCACTACGCAGTTCAGTTGAATTATTATTTAAACTTATGGTAACGTTAGTTATTTAGCATGCATTTCACAGGGAAACAGTTTGTCCTACTCCGTACATTGTACACGATAAGGCAATTAGAATTACGTCCCCTGACAAGCGGCAGGCGCCCGATCCGTTCATGGCTGTATCTCATCATACCATTTGCTTATATAGGATAAATAATAGTGTAGAATATTAGGTATTGTATGCACACATATATGATTTTTCTGTCTCCGTACATTGCATGCTTTCGTAAATTCTTTCTCTCTCTTTCTGTGTCAGTATGTGTCGTCATCTCGTCTGTATTGGTTTGGAATGAAATCGAATGCACGAGCATTTTCTTCTGAAAGATAATTTGGTTTGAAGTGGCCTATTTTCTTATATTTTGAATTATTAAAGGGTGAGCGCGAACGCAGACCCCATGACGCATAAATAACGCAGTCGAGTTATCCGCATTTGGGATAATCGCTAGAGTCATCCAAACCGAAGTGCAATGGTAAGGACTCGTCCAGGGGCCACCGCCTTTTGGATCACGGTTCGCCCTCTGCCAGGTAAGTATGCTTGATTGTTTACACTTTATCGAGGCCATTAATGGCGAGCGCGACTAGAAATGGTGTCGAGATTTTTCGCATAGCATTTTATATTACATCTGTTCGCATATTCATAAATAAATAACTTGCATCACTACGCAGTTCAGTTGAATTATTATTTAAACTTATGGTAACGTTAGTTATTTAGCATGCATTTCACAGGGAAACAGTTTGTCCTACTCCGTACATTGTACACGATAAGTCAATTAGAATTACGTCCCCTGACAAGCGGCAGGCGCCCGATCCGTTCATGGCTGTATCTCATCATACCATTTGCTTATATAGGATAAATAATAGTGTAGAATATTAGGTATTGTATGCACACATATATGATTTTTCTGTCTCCGTACATTGCATGCTTTCGTAAATTCTTTCTCTCTCTTTCTGTGTCAGTATGTGTCGTCATCTCGTCTGTATTGGTTTGGAATGAAATCGAATGCACGAGCATTTTCTTCTGAAAGATAATTTGGTTTGAAGTGGCCTATTTTCTTATATTTTGAATTATTAAAGGGTGAGCGCGAACGCAGACCCCATGACGCATAAATAACGCAGTCGAGTTATCCGCATTTGGGATAATCGCTAGAGTCATCCAAACCGAAGTGCAATGGTAAGGACTCGTCCAGGGGCCACCGCCTTTTGGATCACGGTTCGCCCTCTGCCAGGTAAGTATGCTTGATTGTTTACACTTTATCGAGGCCATCAATGGCGAGCGCGACTAGAAATGGTGTCGAGATTTTTCGCATAGCATTTTATATTACATCTGTTCGCATATTCATAAATAAATAACTTGCATCACTACGCAGTTCAGTTGAATTATTATTTAAACTTATGGTAACGTTAGTTATTTAGCATGCATTTCACAGGGAAACAGTTTGTCCTACTCCGTACATTGTACACGATAAGTCAATTAGAATTACGTCCCCTGACAAGCGGCAGGCGCCCGATCCGTTCATGGCTGTATCTCATCATACCATTTGCTTATATAGGATAAATAATAGTGTAGAATATTAGGTATTGTATGCACACATATATGATTTTTCTGTCTCCGTACATTGCATGCTTTCGTAAATTCTTTCTCTCTCTTTCTGTGTCAGTATGTGTCGTCATCTCGTCTGTATTGGTTTGGAATGAAATCGAATGCACGAGCATTTTCTTCTGAAAGATAATTTGGTTTGAAGTGGCCTATTTTCTTATATTTTGAATTATTAAAGGGTGAGCGCGAACGCAGACCCCATGACGCATAAATAACGCAGTCGAGTTATCCGCATTTGGGATAATCGCTACCCAGTAAACATGCCAGCTTGTGGCCGGTACCGGCCACATGCCGGTTGCCGAGCCGGCCTGTGCCGGCTGCCAGCGCCGGCGCCATGACATTTTGCACGCCGGCCCGGTGTCGGCCCGGCACGGCAAATGCTGGCAGCCGAAATAAAGGGGTTATGGCTAAATTCATTGAATTGCGATTTTGCCCTTGTTTTTAGTGCCCAATATCCTGTCAAATATGCATAATTAGAAATCAAATCGAGTGACAGGCAACATGATAATGGCAACCAGCACCGGCCACTACGGGCATGCCAGTGTTGGCCTTTACTGGCAACCGGCAACATGCCGGCACATATCAAATTTATACATATCATTCCAATTAATATTATAGCCCTATAGTTAATTCTAAAATATAGTGCAAATCAGATGGCACAAATTAATTTTATTGCGAAATCAGCAAGAATCGGCTCATGTTGGCATGCCAGCATCGGCCCATATTGGCATGCCCGCATCGGTCCATATTGGCATGCCAGCATCGGCCCATATTGGCATGCCAGCATCGGCCCATATTGGCATGCCAGCATCGGTCCATATTGGCATGCCAGCATTGGCCCGTATTGGCATGCCAGCATCGGCCCATATTGGCATGCCAGCATCGGCCCATATTGGCATGCCAGCATCGGTCCATATTGGCATGCCAGCATCGGCCCGTATTGGCATGCCAGCATCGGCCCATATTGGCATGCCAGCATCGGCCCATATTGGCATGCCAGCATCGGCCCATATTGGCATGCGAGCATTGGCTGGTATTGGCATGCTAACATCGGCTGGTGTTGGAATGCCAGCATCAGCTAGAATTGGCACGCCACCATTTAAAGACGAGGCTTCAAATCTGAAAGGTTTAAAGACTTTAAATCTGAAAGATTTAAAGATGATGCTTTAAATCGGAAAGATTTGAAGATGAGGCTTTAAATCTAAAAGATTAGCTTTCTGAAATATGGTCAAAGCCAATAAACACTTGAAATAGGACATCTCCTGTGATGCGCATACAATTGAATTGTTAAAAAAAAACAGCAATAAGCAGCCATAAGTTGAGGATGGGCATTTCAACGACAAAACACTTTTTAACTCTGGTTAAAATATCTGGGCGGGCCTAGTTTGTAAACTAATTTCAGATATTCCCTTTCTGAAATCAAATACGAAAAATCTTTCAAATCCGTTGATAATTGTTAGAAATACCCCCCAGACAACTTTTTGGTACAGATGTACATGTATGGACAGACAGATGGACGGAACCGATTTATATATACCGATCCCGATAACAATGAAGCTAAATACGCTAGAAAACCAGGATCAAGTTGTCGCAAAGTTAAGGATGGCAATTTCAATGCCACAAAATTGACAATCAAAGAACCGTAACTATGGTTAAAATCTCCAGTCGGGCCTAGTTTGCAAACTCATTTAATATATTCTCCCTGTGGACCCGTGTAACAAAAATCTTTGAAATTGGTTGTCATTTGTTTGAAATAATCCACAGGCAACGTTTCTAGACAGAACCCATTCCATCAAGAGGGAAAAAGAAACCAGCAATAAGCAGTCACAAAATTTGAGGATGGGCATTTTAATGCTAAAAAGACAAAGGGCTATTACGCTTTTGAAAATGTCAGGCCAACTGTTAACTCATGTACTAAAAATCTTTGATTTCCATTGATAATTGTTTGAAATGACCCCCGGACAACTATTCGGGACAGACAAGACATTCCTAAATCGCTCAACCCCCCCTTCCCCTGAAAAAAATTCAAGTGGGAGATAACGATGCTGGGGCACTGGCAATAGTCTGACTTATCGCTTACCAGCAATCAGTGGGTCTTAATTGATAACCAAACTGAGACAATACCTGCCCATTGCCTCTGTCATCTATGCACATCACGCCAGGCATGAAAATAGTAAATGCATATAAATTAATTAAATTAAACATGAGGCGATGTTGTTTTCATATGAGTAGATAAGATATAATTGATTAAATTCAATGTGAAAGGAGGATACAAGTGGATCTGAATGAAGGGCTTTGAAAGACAGAGATGAATGTATAACTAACATATTTATTAAATTAAAGATTAAGCAACATTAATGAACAATGAAACATTAGCAAGGTATTAATACTCTGCATTGTAACTTAAAACTTCAGGAATAGAAAAACTAGAACAGTATGTATGCATGGCTTTAAAATTAATCAACCAGAAGTGGAACAATATATTATTGTTGAAAAATAATAGGAACTTTCCAGAATTCATGAAATAATAAACTCAAAAAGCTGTATGACATCTTCAAAAGAAACATATAAAAAATTGCTTCAATGGATAACAAATGTTGAAATCCTAGAAATTTGAGGTTTAGTCTGCGAGGACAGTTTTGATAAGGCTCACTTTGTGTTGTACTGAGGTTCACAAGTAAATAGTATAAGATCTTTGAAATATTAGGTCTCTAATTTCACAAAGGTACCATAATAAACCTCTGCCACTCATACATGCTATTATAATATGGAAGTGAGAAGTTCAAGTCATTGGATCTAAACCTTGCTAATATTTAATAGGCAACAATAAAATGATTAACACAAAAACTGGTTAGCACGATTTGATAGCTGTACACTAAGTTGCATTCATCAAAAGAGATCAGACAAAAACTTTGAATATGAAATTAAATATATCATGCATATTCAGTGATGGGAACTTATATCTAAATTGTAATTCACTCAGTCAGCCATCTGGCAGGCAAATCCAATTTTGTCAGTTACCTAGGTGAGAATATGTGGCATAACCAGAGGAGGTGAATTTTTTCCAGAAGCGTATGCCAGGGTGGGTGGGTGGTTTGGTTGATGGACCATTTTTTTTCTTCGGTAACTCAAAAACATTTCTGCAAGATTTTTATACTGTTTTTGCAACGAGTTTGGCTTATAACACCTTAGAATAAGAGAAATAATGTAATTCTAACTGCTAAACTGACTTCAGGCAGTTATCGTGTTGTATTTTGTTGCAAATTTTGAAAATCCAAGACCGCCACTGGCAGCCATTTTTTTTTGGCCGTATGACCCCCAAAATGACTTGTTCCTATTTACATGTCAATATAAACATCCATGACAAGTAGTATGCACAAAAATTCATATACAGCTGTTTACAGTGAATTTCCCATGCAAATCTCTGTTTTAGTGTTAAAAGAGGGTAGGTGTCCAAAAATGGTCGTAAAACATGCCGAAAAAGGGAAAATCTTTTAGACGCAGGGGGTGGGTGGGCACAATTTTTAAGAGTCAAAGAACAAAATTAGCATACAAGCCTGAATTTTTTTCCAACACCCCCCCCACCACCACTAACATAAAAAGACAAAAATATGGAAGCGGGGGTGGGTCAACCCCAACAAGGGTCAAACGGAAAAAATCAGCACATGTGCCTGAAATATTGCCCCTGGCATAACATCATTTTACGCTACTTACAGCCCTGTTCACAGATGAAAAATATTAATCCCATAAGGCAAATTCCACCGGCAGTTCCGAGGGAACTACATGTAAAAAGCAGGAAACTTATATTGAATCGCACATCGGCTTGATTCCATTATTAAGGGTGGGAAACTTTCAAAGGACATGTCAGTAGTTTAATACCTTGGGGCAACTTGCACAAAACTAACATTTGTTAATATAAATTATTCATGTCCCATGTTAAATTAGTGGGATATGAATTTGAATTCCTTTGGATTGCTTGTTTTATTTCTATTTTAACAATATATAACTTAATTCCATCAATGAAACCTATTCTATAATAATGAAATGCAATAGGTGTCTCTGACTGATAATGAAAATTATTTAGTTTAATTCACGCCAATAAATACTTCGTAGGCCTTAGGCCATAACAAATTGAATGCATTTTTCCCGTAACCCGACCGACGGCACAAGTTTATTGGTTTTTTTTTAAATCAATCCATAAACCGACCGCATTAACCAAACTGTGTACGCGTGGTTCCATCTTATCTGATTCAACTCGAGAGATAAATGATATCTTTGAAATATTTATATATTTTTCGGAAAGCCACATAATCACTCTTCAAACGGAAAGTCAAATTACGACGGGACGCTTTACCGGAAGATCAAGAGTTATCATCCCTCTACACTGACTGGAAGCATGTGTTTGTATTGATATGGAGTATTTATAACATGGATGTTCTCAGAAATTCGAACGCGGGAACAAGTTCTTTTCAATGATGGCAGTCGCACATGGGTCGATTCCCATGTGCATAATTCATGACTGCTGTGGGAAAAAACCCCGCATTTTAAAGATAATAGAAATCAAAACAATTAACAATGTAATAGCTGATGCTCACAGAGCCGACACCAGGTCCAAGATGAAGGGCAGCCGTTGGGGCCATTGATACCTGTGCCCATTGTGCAGGTCCCAATGGGGACGTAAAAACATCTCTGAAAAACCATTACAGGACAGTTTTCCCCTATTTGTATTAATTGTTTCCATGCCTTGCAAGGCAGTGCCCGTTTCAGGTTCATTAAAGTAATGTCTACTGTTATCTAGCTGTTCTATATGTTTCCCCTCAATTTGTTGGTTGCTCTGGGTCATTGTGTTTGATGGTGGTTAGTCATGGCTCACAGAGACCATACAAAAATAAAATGAAAAGCCTACCGCCCACCCCTATTTTTATGGGGGCTCGTTTAATATGGGAAACATGCATTCAATTTGTTTTGGCCTTATAGAAGCTGCTGTTAGCTGCACATCCCATGTATTGATTAAAGTATGTTTTTTTTTTAAAGTTTTTGGATCAAGTAATAAATAGTATCGATAACTTGTCCCCAGTTAAAAGCGAAATGTATAAAACTCCAGTTAACTATGTCTGGACTCGTTTGTAAATTTCGTTATAAACTGGGGACTCATAGTAGATTCTGTATATTTGGAGTGGGGCACAATTTTCATGAGAGTGATATTGATTATTTGAAATGTCTTTTGCATGATTTTTTGGTCGGTGAATTAAAATTGGGATAAACAAGCTATATGGTATGATTTTGGGACATAGATCATTATATATAATCCAATTAAAATATCTGTTTTACCAAGGTCGCCAGTAAAACTATATTATCCGTCATCAAAACCCACTCATCAACGTCACACCAGACAGCTTGTTTATTCCCTAATTCAAGTACCACTAATTTCGTGTCGGAATCTTCAGTTCGAGTCTGATTCTTGTTGTGCCATCTCCTGGAAAAATCAAAACAATAATTTTAAGACACATAATCATGCACGCATTCAATTGTCACAATTTATGGTTGAAAATGATAATTTTAGTGAAAAAATATATTATTCACAGGATACATCACTGCCATATTAAAACTGATAACAGAAGGATATTCAAGAAAATTATCTTTAAATTTCAAGTTGGGGGCAATTTCGCTAAGATAAACATTTTCCTTAGATATAACAGTCACGGTTGGCATGTTTGATATTTTCACTCCGTTGATGACTGATATCCAGTTCGAATTGAGATCTGATGGTATATACTATGTACACTCCAAATTACCATCGAACAGGGAGTATCACCAATTCTATTTCCATCAATATGGAAATCCCAAGCTCTGATTGGCTCGCGTAAAAAATCAAGCACTACCAAATATAGATACTGATGAGTTAAGTCAGAGTTAATAATGTCGGGAAATAACCTAACAACATGCGTATGGGTGTTAATATTCTATATCTATAACATTGTTTCTATTACCGGAACTTTGTCCAATATTTCAGTATGTCAACTTGTGAGTCATAATCAATTCTTATTATACTTAGTGAAGCGTTTGTTCTGACATGCCAATCAGTTATCGACAGTGTTTTTTTGATGAAAAGGATAAAATCAGTTTGGAATCATACCGGTATTGGATGTCGGTCAGTGTAAATTGTATGACTATGTCACAAAATGTGTTGCAGATGCTTAAAGGTACTCAATCCAATTCGATGGTCTCCATGTAATCAGATTCCAACAATTGCCCAAAAATGCTAACCACAGTCAACTATAGTATAAAATTGACCGAAACATGTTATTTATCAACATGTTCAACAAAATTCGGCCTTATTATTAACACAATGTCTCTTGATTTTAGAGTTTCTAATCTTATCCGCAATTTGGTCCGAGACCCAAGGCTTGAAATAGTGTGTCTGTCGTTTGCAGAATGAGGTTCCCAGAGGGTGAATTTAGTGATGCTACCCCGCATAATGGGCTAGCATCACCACATTCACCCTCTGTGAACCTCATTCTGCTTACAACTGAGAAGAATGAGAGACACACTATTTCAAGGCTTGCCGAGACCATCGGCTTGTTAACTTTTTACTGGGCCACTAATAAGTCTTCATGGTGAAAAAAATATAGATTTAAAAAAATCAATATCTAATAACTAATAAGGATTGATCAGTGGGCTCCTTGACTCGAATCAAATATTGTTTACCCCCGAATCCAAATAAGTAGCAATAGAAGGGCGCTTAATCAGATTATGCATCTTTAAGATGTGAATATTATTTGGATAAGATATATGTATACTAGGTATAACTATAGCATCCAGTATTTGATGGAATAAAGAAGCATGGTTACATTACTGTGAGTTTACTTGAACTAATTTGATAAAATTGGATCAGAAACATCTTCATAGGAAACTATATACAGGTGAGCCTACATAACTGATAAAAATAATCAAACTGGTAAAGGATGTGCCAAAAGTAAGGAATGGGCGCAAAAAAGAACTCATGTGTTGTATCGACAGAGCATAAACTATTACTCTGAAGAATGCACTAAAGATGTTTGTGAACAACTGTCTTCTGAATATGCAAAAACTAATAATAACGCGTACAACTTTCATTGATTCAAGAAAAAAGCAGTTTTACTATGATTTCTTGAAGCAGTATTTGAGAAACCTTAAGTGGGCATGTTTATTTGTGGGTGTACGGTCAGCACCATGTGCGATCAAATCAGCTGAATCTAAGAACTAGATACCATAAAGGTGAACATTAGTGATTCTAGTCAAATTACGCAGAACTAGACAGGTAAATCAAGAATGTATTGTTCGAATATAAAATTTTGAAACCAGATTAAAGGTACATAATCCAATCTGATGGTCCCCATATCATCAGATTCCTACAACATTTCTTCAAAAGACACTTTAGTTAGCAGAATAGATTAATTACAAAGAAATAATGCTAACCACTGTCAACAATAGCATACAATTTCCCCAAAACATTTTGTTCAACACAATTTGGAATTGAGAGTATGTTGGTCAGTTTATCAATTATTTGCTGGTCCGTCCATACTCTAGGTAGTGAAAAATAACATAATTCAAAACATTATATCTGATAACTCTGAGCTTTGACAGGTGGGTTCCTCGACTCGAATCAAATATTGTTTACCCCGGAAGTCAAAGAAATGGTAATTTTGAGCGTTAATTTAATTAGGATTATGTATCTTTAAATGAAACTATGAATTTAAGGCATATGGGAGTAGGACGTCAGCCGTCAGATGTAATACATACCTGGTGAGCTTTCTTTTCATTTGCTCTTCTGCTTCGCCCACCAAGCCTGTCTGCAGCTCCTCTTAGCCACCGCCCTCCAAAATCGATAAAATATTTCACTGTCATCGTATGTATTGCTTCTCTGTTTAGCACTGCCTGAAGTTATTAAAATTAAGAATAAAACATATATTAAATATATATTCAGGGATCCAGTTAATATCTTGTGGAATCAGTTTTGATATCTTATTTGATATTGAATTTCGTTTTATGATTTACTGGGACATAAGACTATTAAAGTTACCATTTCAATATAAACAAAATAACAGTTCAAATTTCACATACAGGTAAGGGTTTTAACAAATGGTCAGTGGAATAAAGCCATCTGTGGTACAAAATTAAATGGTTTGTTACTGTTACAACTAAAGATCTGTTACCCTTAAAGGTACCGTACTCAATCCGATCAGAGGGTCCCCATCTCAACAGATTTCAACAACAACAATCCGATCAGAGGGTCCTATATTACTATTTCTTTGGCTTTGGGGGTAAAAAATATTTGATTCGAGTCGAGGAACCAATCAAACAAAGCCCTATATTACTATTTCTTTGGCTTTGGGGGTAAAAAATATTTGATTCTAGTCGAGGAACCCATCAAACAAAGCTCAGAGTTATTAGATATTGATTTTTGAAATTTGTTATTTTGTCGAGATGAGTACTAATAATTGCCCTTAACGTCGTAATCTGCTCGAGATGTGTACACCAAAACACTATTCAAACAGGCAAGGATGGATAACTCTAAAATCAAGTGGTAATAATAACAGTTTTGACTGTCCTGGGCCAGAAAGAATAGAAATAACGAAACTTCAAATATCGATATCTGATCACCCTGAGCGTTGATTGGTAGGTTCCTCGACTCGAATCAATTATTTTTTACCCCCAAAGCCAAAGATATAGTAATATAGGACCCTCTGATCAGCTTGAGTACCGTTAATGAATTTTTCACACTCCATAACAGATATATATACATTAGTACATTACTGGGAGGTTCAATGCAATTCAGAAAGCTTCCAGAATTTGGTAAGACTAACAATATATGTAGTACCATATTTTTTAAAATTATTGTGGTCTCAATTATAAATACATGGAATCAAAACAAGGTCGAAAGAAGTCAACATGGCTATTTTTACATTTTAACTATGATTAGTCAAGATTTTAATTTTGAGCATCAATTAATAGTTTATTAAGGGATGAACTGATAGGAATGGTTAATGGCCCTAGGGCTGTTATTCATTCCTGGAGGGCAGATAATAAACCATCACACCTGACAAAATCATGTTATTACTAGTATTACCACTCCGTCCTCACATTATCGGTGGCTTAACCAGAAAAGGGGGGCTGTTTGAAAACATAGGTTCATTAATGCCCGCTTCCGATCAACACAGCCTCAAAATTATGGAATCTTACTGTGCAGATAAAATACAGTTAATCCAGTAGAGAATGCCCTCTAAATTGATAATAAAATAACAATAATAAGATTTGAGGGCATTATTAGCAGTCTGACGGAACTTATTAACAGCTGCACATCCTTTTAGAAGCCAGCAACAAAGTAGAGGAACCCTATTGCCCAACAAAATGTTACATATTATTACCACTTCTGTACTGCGAGTGACACAGCCAAATAATAATCATGTTTAATACATGATACTTGTTCCTGAAACATTCCTCAAATATTCTAAAATTAAGTTTGATCCTTACATTTTGGGGAGATAATTACAGTTAAGTTTTAAGATTGTAACATCATTGACATCAAGTGAATGGCAGTTATTTCATTACTGGCTGGGTATTAAAATATTGTATCATACCAGTTAATGGATGCCTTGACCACATCAGCTTGGGATATCGGTTTGGTTAATACTGTTTTTAGTCTCTTCTATGACAGACTTTCAGTGAACAGATGTACTATGTATATTGACACATGTTCACAAGCACCCAGGAATGCTACGAATCATTTAACATGTTGGTGATTAATCTGTCTTCAAAATGATATATAAATATACCTACCATGATAAAAAGATAATGCGATTATACGAGCGTTTAATATATTGAAAACAGATATCTTCTGATAGCATGACAAATCAAAATTTTCTGGAAAATACATTGTTGTTTACAAATTTCATTACTTTGACATTCAACGCACCTCTAATATATGCATGTTTGATATCATCATGGTTGGGAGAGACTCTTCATATACGCAAAGCGTCCATTTGATCTAATACAATGACATTCATGCATAAAAAGTCCAACCTTCAATGCTGGGCATAAAGTATATTATAGAAGGTTAACAGGACAAGACACATTCCAAAACAGAATCAATCCAACCGATGTCCAAAACAGAATCAACCCAACCGATATCCCAAGCTGGTGTGGACAGAGAATCTACTGTAAAGTGATAATAATGAGGATTAAACAGAAGGTCAATAATTCAATGATATAGATGTTAGATACTAACTCAACATGCACTGTATGATCTTTGGAAAAATTTTGAACGCCTTCTTTTTTGATGCCCCATTGCCAGACCAATTTAACATCAATCCCAGATTATTGTGTAATTCTTTTGCCATTATGTTGTAGACAATCCAGCGGTCATCTGTCCCGCCGTTCGCATTCAACTGAGATGCCTGGAAAAAATAGTTTGTGAATACCATTAATACCCTCTTCAGTGGTGGAATTAAAGAAATATAATATATATCGCTTAATCATAGCTGATTTTAATTTTAACATTTGACCTTTGATCAAACATTTATGCAGGAAAGAAATGTTACCATCAAATTAAACTGCTTTTTATATTTTTGTGAGGTTAATAAATTTACTTCTAAATGTGGCTATTTTATCCAAGAAAGGACAGAGATGAATCAGAATTTTTTTCATAAAAGAGATATTTGAAAGCTATTAGTGGCATCATCTTGTTCACATGCAATAGTGCTCTGACATCTTGTTTCCAAACATTGTTTCTGTGACATACCGGTAGATATCTAAATAGTAGACTAAACTATTCACACATGATATTTCAATTCTTGGTGAACATTTACCCAGACTATTTCTAACAGATACACTAGTATAAATTGCAAGAAACCCCATTCAGTACATTAAGGTTGTATTATGTCAGTGTCATACAATTGCATACCGACCACAAGTGAAAAAAGTGAATCAACGCATTCGATACACCTAACACACTAGCGCTATGTACTGCGTCTGTCACGTGCCTAATTTTGTAACTATAAAAGCACATAAATTTAATAACAAAGATTCTAAAGATGCATCCAGGGTTTTAAATATTTCTTTTTATTCAATAGCAGGTTCCTAACTGGAAAATAATGAGATTTTAATTTTCAACAGATCAATTAGCCCTCCAAATGCTCATTGTTTCTTCATGTGTGTATGCATGCATTCATCTGACAATGGTTTCTGGATGATAGCTTTAATTTGGGTTAGGCCTAAACAAAAAAGACGTTTGTTTCCGCCAACCCGACCGACCCTTTTTTAAACCCCCGACCCTAAACTTTTTATTGCCATTGCAACAACAAAATTGGACCAAAAAAAAATATATATATATATTTTATTTAAATTTTTTTTTTTCAATTTAGGTCCTAATTCATATCATAACAAGATCAAAACATTTACATATATTGACATAAGAAATTTTAGTTTACAAAAAGATATAAGTTTAACAGTTGGAATCATACTGTAAAGTATGTTTGGCTTTATCTAGCTTTCATCTGTGAAAACATCAAATAGTTTCAGTTCAGGTGTGTTATGATTCAGCCTTCAGACTTCAGTATTTCAATCAAATGCAGTACAGGAACATTAACAATTTGATCGAATCAACCTGGTTATCAGGTGGGATCTCATAATACCAAATGAAGAATTAACATAGAGATTAGTACTATAAATAGTAAATACTAACTAAATAGACATTGTTACTGTACTACATGTAGTCTATACTACATGTAGTATATTATGTATGTGACTGTGTCTCACTTGAATTTTATAAAATAGCCTATTATATGAATTACTAGAGTGATAATGGTAAGTCTCATTTCAAGCAGGATAAGCATAATCCATTGAACCAAAAGATATCTGACAATAAGCTATAAATATTTCCAATCCATACATATATAAAAATTTCCCAAGTTATGCTTGAGAAACTTGTTCAAATTGACCTCTCAGGAAAACAGCTCAATAAATTGTTTTCATAGTATATAAGGTATATATATACCGGTATATAAAGTTTTATCAACTTCTATTGTAAACATTACCAAATTGCAAGAACATATTTTTTGACGTTCAATAAATTGTTTTCATAGTATATAAGGTATATATATACCGGTATATAAAGTTTTATCAACTTCTATTGTAAACATTACCAAATTGCAAGAACATATTTTTTGACGTTCAAATGGTTTGTTGACATTCAAATTATACATGTTCGGGTAAATTTCAGGAATTTTAGAGGCGATTTTATTTATTTTTTCTATATTTGTACAATAATGTAACTCATCACTTAGTTGGGAACTTACTAATCAACATGTCTATAGCCGTTCCTGTAACAGCGGCAGTTGGTTCTATTGTTGGTTGAATCTGTCGTGATGTTCGCTCTATGGTCGGGAGAGTCACAGATTTGACGAATGGATCTTGTTCGTCATCTCCATCACTGTCAGTTATGATAGGTCTGGGAATAGAATACACCAACCATTTAATATGAATATCAGTACACTGTGCTGCTCTTTAGTTAGGTGATCAAAACTGTTTGAATGATGCCGAGGTCAATAAACAGTTTGAACTACCTTTCTACGAGCAATGTCACATTGCGATCATACAAAATACAACTTTGTACACGATGTTTGGGTTCCAAAAAAAAAAACCACAGCCATATTCATGGCATGGCACAGAAAGGGCATTCCGTTTTAGTCTATTACCGATATCGAGGAAATTAAAGATGGCTTATCTCTTTGTAAACATTTGTTATATAGTTACCGGGATAAAAAATATTAGATATGAATAGGTGACCCCTGTCTGGAAATGCTTCTATCGATTAATATTGATTATATTTTGTATATTTTCTGGTATCAAAATGTGTGGTTGTTAAGCTAACGAGCAACATCGGTTACTGTTAACAGAGACCAGAAATTTTATTGTGCAATTTTGTCACAAATATATGTCTATTAGACACATTATCGCTTATAACTATGGAATAAAACAATACAATCAATATGGGACATTTGACATATGGAACACCCTAATGTTATCATCGCCATATGGTATTTCCTGAATGGTCTGTTCATGAAAACATTTAAATATAAAGTCTGTGATGCATGTTTTAATTTCTATGAATGCCACCATGTCATGCGACTGAATACAATTGACCTCTGATATCAAAAGTTCAAAACAAAATATTAAAGTAGCCAAGGCAGCCCTGTAAGTCGTAAATCTGACTTTGTTATGCTAGAAGATTGTTTTGGATAGTATTCAATAGCACGGTTTGGTGAAATTAATGAACCAACTCACAGTCGCTGCTTTTTTTAGCGGCCCCATCATCAGTGGTAGACCCAACATCTGACTGGATCTCAGATAGCTTCCACTTTTGTTGAATTTTTTTGTAGCTCGCTGAAATATGAATAAACTTAGTTTATTAACAATGTTAGACATTAATATACAAGAGCGCTATCATATTGTGCATACCATATTTGAGTGTATCAGTAGGTCGGTACAGATTTTCCAGGGTATTATGGTCCATTATTAAATTGAACCATGCATATTGTCAATGATGCAAGGTTATTAGCAAGTGTTCAACATTTCGAACGTGCACATATTAAGTGTCTCATTCAGCAGTGATACTGTGTATACATTGTCATACGGTATAACAGCAATTTAAGATCGGCCTTGTTGACTTATACAATTAGTTATAACATTATTTCCTTGTTCAATAGCATTACCAACATATGGGGACTGTTTACTCACTTGATCGACTCAATACTCTCGCTTTGTGATTTGTCCATGATGATTGTGGTTTCGCAGTGCTGATTCACCATTCTTTGAGGGCCAGTAACACTCGCCTGACCTGTCGTCTTGTTCGATATACCACATCGACGATATCACAGAACAGTCCTTCTTCCCATTCTTTTGCTCCATCTCAACGAGAAGGAATTCCATGACTAAAAGAGAAATGTAATATATGTATTCATTAGAATACAACAATCAGGGTGGATTTTGAAAGAGGCGCATACTGGTATACCGGTAGAAAAATTCTAACTCGCGAAAATTATGGATGGGTACGGATACCAACATTTACCGGTACAGCAATGCCCTAATTAATCGACTGCTTAATGACAGCAGAATTATGGGTAACTTTTCAGGATTTAGTCGAAAAGATGGCTTGTTGCCATTCACCGGAAACAAGCCATATTTCTGACTAAATCCTGAAAAGTTACCCATAATTCTGCTGTCGTTAAGCAGTCGATTAATTAGGGCATTACTGTACATGGACATTAATGTAGAAACTGATCAGTACATGTACTTTGTAAGAATTATGAGCTCCACCACTGGTGACAATTAATGGAAAATTTAGTTATGAGCAATAACTAATTTAACATACATGTACAATGTACCTTTGTATTTCACCAGATTCAAATTGTTGAACTACAGAAACAAGCATAAAATATACCGGTATTACTCATTGTTATAACGAAATTATTCCATCATTACTCATGTTCAAGCCATATTCAATGAATCAATGGATGTGGTCAGTCGGTTTTTGAACTGAGAATATTATCTGACTAAAACCCACTCATTGAATTGTTGTTGGAGCCACAGTTACTATCAATTGTGTCTGGCCCACAGCTCTGCCTTGATTACCTGAGTACACGCCCACAGTTCAGCACAGACAGTTTGTGATGTCCGTGTTGTCCACGCCGAAAAGCAACACATTTCAATTATTATTTATATCGAATTAGGACTCGCCAGTTGAGGGACGTTTCTTCCGAAGTTTGTCGTTGCGCTATGGATTCGGACAGTGTACATTGTATGTGAGCAATATATTACTATATTTCTTGATTTAAAGATGCCCCATCTAATTCGACATCAAATACGTTGACATTCCATAATAATTTATCAGGCAATAAAACATGAAAAATAATGGTAATGATGTAAAAACGCTCTTTATAAAATGTGATTTTTCGAATATTCTGGCGCCAAACAACACGATACCTGGTAAAACTGTCTTATTATTAATAAGTCGAAAGCACACAAGAATCTTGCATAAATGGGTTTACTGATTATTTCTCATTGTTGTCTTGTGTAGAATATGCATGAATAGAAGTATTATAGTTTTCAATCGTATGGGGTATTTTGAATTTTCAATTATTATCAGAAGCAAACCTACATGTACATGATGTACTTGCTTGAATTTTAAGTATCATCCTATGGTTTATACACATGGGCGTGGCTAGACGTGACTCAGAACAACATGACAATTTAGTTTCGCACACCCACCCCCTTCATGATGTTTCAAAAGGTATCATAACATTTCCAGTTATTGGACAATTCTTACATGACATGGGCCACCCCCGTTGTTAGCAATTTCCCATCGTATATGCATGATTTCCAAATATTCACTCACCACGATAACCTTACATGTACCTTTAAGTGTCACCCACAGAAGTTAACAAATGGTTAGTGCGCAAATGTTCATGTCTAACTCCATGAAAACTCATGTCTCGATTTTTTTTTTTTTTTAAATTCAGTTAATAATGGAATGTGGTATGCTAGCATTAACCATGGGATTTTCGCAGTGAGTAAATGTGCACACAATTTTTATTTCAAACACCAAAACCTCGTTTTAACTGGATCGCTGATGTTCAACAACGACACTTTCAATGCATTTTGCATATTTATATGAACAGCACTGTAACATTGACAGTCATTTTATCGCCAAATATTGCTTGAATCTCGGTTCTGTTGACCATTTACCCCTTGATATTGTATCGATTGTAAAACGACTCGTGCTTCAAGAAAAGTAAAAAAAAAACAACGCATGATCGCGTTATCCATGTCTAATCGACAATCAACACAAGAACAAAACCAATCCATTGTTCAACATTTTCTCTTGGTGATAATGATTTTACAGACCAATGCGAACACCTTACGTACCTATAATGTTCTCCCTAAAATGTTCAAGTTCGGCACACGTGTTAGATCATGCCATGAATCTTTACTCTGGCTATATACCCCCGTTTATATCATTTTCCATATGTTCAAACCCTGGGAACCTTTTCTATTATCTTCTGATGGGGTTCAAGATTGAACAAACCATGCAGGGAATATATTTCTGTGTTAATACTTGTTCCTTGAATATAAATATCCAGCTCGAGGTTGCAAGATTTGTGTAGCTTTGTGAGCCAACATCAATGAAATTCCAAGCGACGCATAGTACAACCAATTAATTCAAGTCCCCCAAACCATGCAAACTCAAGTTAGGACATTTACCTGCTATAAAATACAATGTTATTACGGAACAGTTATAACCGAGCATTATATGTTAACTGCATTTTTTTTTCAATGTTATAAAACTTCCCTGTCAGAGCAACAGAAAGTTACCATGTTTTGAACTAGTGGAGTATGATATCTTGGCGAAGCCAGAGTAGATATGCATGACATGTCTATACACATGGATATACGCTATTCTGTTTCAATTTGATACTGGAAATGTTATATTTGTTCTATGCTTCACCATTGTATTAAAAATAACCATGTGAGCACTTTCTCGTTCAATAAGTAACGTACCGGTACATGTATAGTTAAAATCTGTGTTAAACGGTTTTGTGTTTATTTGACCGACTTAGGGACGTATTTAGATGTTATCTATATGTGTTTTAGCCTGTCTGCGGACTTTTCTAAAGAGTTAGCCCAAATAGCTGTTGGTGTTTTTGTATCAAAGTTTGAAGAAATTTTATTTTATTTTTTGGCTTGGCAATATAAAATCAAAATCGCTAAATATTTGTGAGTTTTAATTAGCTCAGCAATCCGATTAAGCACCCCTAAATTACTATTTCTGTGACTTCAGGGGTAAAAAAAATAATTGATTCGAGTCGAGGAACCCACCCATCAAAGTTCAGAGTTATTAGATATTAATTTTTGAAGTTTGCAATTATGCGTAGTAATAATTGCCCTAAGTTTGTAATTTTCTCGAGATGTATAATTTTCACAGAAACACTTATTCAAACAGGCGAAGCTGGATAACTCTAAAATCAAGTGTATTAATAACGCAATTTTTACTGAGACCATAATTTTGACGGCGTGTTTCTGGGCCAGAAACAATAGAAATACCATAACAAAAAAAATCTGATCACTATGAGCGTTGAAAAATAATGCCCACGGACTGTTGGCGTTAAAAAAAATGTTCATGCGATCAAAACGTTTTCAAAGAGCGTTCTGCCAGATAAGAGCCCTGTCCGGACAAAGGGATAACACGCCGGTGGGTTTTAACTTCCAATAATTCCATATGTTGGGTGGTTTGATTTTTTGTTACCTACATGTACATGTACATCTCACGGGTTTTTGTATTTAATTTTGTTGTATTTATTTGAGTCATGTACATGTATGTTACAGTAATGCCCAAAGTAATTGACCACTTAACCACAGCAGAAATATGGGTAATTTTTCAGGATTTAGTCCGAAATATGGCTTGTTGCCGAGAGCTTTCCGATGAAGTGGTCAATTACTTTGAACATGACTACTAGTATGTGTCTAGCACTGTACCGGCAGGTTAGCCGGTATGGGAAATGAAAACATTGAGCTACAATATTTAGCTGAATTCAGCTACATGTATCCTACAGGGTAGCACAATTTAGCTACCGGTATGTGTTATACTCCTGATCCATTAAGTTTTATGCATGACAAAATTGGGAAAATGCAAATAAAAATGCTTTACTTATTTCATATAATGGGCCATAGCAGTACACGTACTTCCTTCTGCGAGAAAAATGCTCATATTGTAGATATATGATTCTGAATCGTAATGCTACTGGTACATGTACCTCTGAACATTATCATCAACCGATCAAATTCATTTCAATTCCACTTCCAGTTTGAAAATAATGTTGATTAAGTGATTTTAGGCAATTTCAAATTAGAAAACAGATTGCAGTCTGTTCTTTCAATGCAACACTTAATGCGAAATATCATTAGTTACTGCAGACCGCATGTGAAGCTTCACAGAAACACTTTCTGTACAACAAATTAAAACTGGACTCCCATCAGGAGAGGAAGCACGAGCAGTCAATACATTCATATTCTATTGTATAATCATTTACTGTTTTGTCGATATGGTTATGCGAATGGAAATCCTACCGGGTACTTATAAACACATAGCGGAGCAAATCAAAATGTTTCATTTAATCTTGGGGACAAGATCAAAGATGGCGTGGCGAAGCTGACAAGGCAAGGTTTACCAAATGAAAATTAAAAACTAAAAACTATTTTCTCTTCCGAATGGGTAAATCCTTAAGTAAATGTGTCACTTAAAATACTGGTATATAAGACTGTGGTGAATAGAGTGCAAGTTATTTTTGTCAAGATCAATGTTATTTTGATCCAGTAAAATTATATTTGCATCGCGATATTTCGTGTTAGGTGTTGAGCTGAAGGAAAAGACTGAAATTTAGCTCAATTTAGCTACTTGAGCTTAAATGATTTATTTAATATAATTTGGCACTAGATGATGCCACAAACCTCTACCAGTCTATTGTCTAACACCCGTAGAGATCATATTCCACTAGTATAATTTACAAAACCCAGGAAGTGGAAAAAAATAACAGACAATGTATTTCTTTGTTAATAAATGATTTATTTACCGGTATGTGAAGTTCCCATCTCGAGATTACATTATTTGCGTGACTTTTGACACCCGATTCCATGATATGAATATTTGTGTTATTCCCTGTCACCAGATTATACAGACTATATCGGTAAACGGCCAACACGGAAACCATTCTGATTGGTCGATCGCCAAGCTGTGGTTTCGATCCCCAAAAATGGGTCATTCTCTCCCTGCGTATTTTACTAAACTGCCTCTGGAGATCTGAACAATTTAATTTAATCTAACATTAAGTTAGTAAAGTGTATCAAAATATCTCTAAATACTGAATTCAGCATCAGGGAAAGGTCGAGGACAGTTTTGATGTTTGTGTCTAATGGCTGGATGCCCAAGCTCCAGAAGCCCAAATGTCTAGTAAATTTAGTTCAACTGTCAGGCTATCGGACATAATTATTATGACATCTGAAAGTATATGGGGATATATTCCATCGGTCGTTTAGATATAGTCGCGGATTATGTTTTTTTAATATCCCGGCCCGAGGTGTTTCAGCATAAACTTATGGTGTATAAAGTACCAACATGTAATGTAATATGCACTGGTAATTTTCCTATTGAATGTTTGAGTTAATAAAAGCAGCCCCGTAACTTCACCAAATATTAAATAAGCCGAGGAACCCACCCATCAAAGCTCAAGCTTGATTAGATATCAAATACACCAAATTGCCTGATGTTACGCCTGAAAATGTGAATTAAGATCGTGGAGTGATTTAACAGTGAATTAAACAAAAACAGCGACAACCAAAACATTGGATTGTGCAATAAGTATGCGTGATTGTTACACATGGTGAGCTTGGCCAGTTTTATAAACCGGTTGCGGAAGTTAGTTATACTTTTGCTGATTGACCAATCAGAATCGCTTCCACATTGGCCGCTGACGATCTAATCTGTAGAATCTGGTGACAAGGTATAAAATAAATACATGTATTTATTGCAAAATCGGGTGTCACGAAAATAATTCAATCTCTATCCGGGAACTAGTGAATAAACCATTAAAGTGATGTTAAACACTCTGGTAGGGTGATCCAATAGAAATGGAAAATAATTTTACTCCAAGTAGTTATTTTTTACAAATCTTTAATCCAAACTGCCCACACACACTGTCATTATTATATACCGTATACATTAAATTCAGTGACTCTTGATGTCAAAATCGTTTGTTTCTTTGTCGCTGATAGTTGTGTCCAGAATCGAGAAGTAAATATTTACAATTCAGCGTATTGCAGATGATGTTTTCTATGGAGTGGTATGGTCGATATGCTGGATTTTTTCAGAGATGTAGTAGAATGCTACACTCGTCAAGTTGACATACTGGTTAATAATAATAGTTTAGCGCAACAACTGCATAATATGTCTTTAAGCAACAGGTACCGGTATTAACAAAGAAATACATTCCCCATGTTATGTTTCAACTTTATAAGAATCCCTATCAAACTTAAAACAGTTCACGGGTTTTATACTGGTGGAATATGATCTCTACAAACGTCGACAGAGTAGAGATTCATCAATTTCATCAGGTCTGGCAAATGTGAGAATAGCTACAATAGCTGTATTCAGCTAACCTAGCTGTATTCAGCTATATATTATACTCTCAAACCGGCTGTTTTTCGATAATAAACTAGCAGCGCTAATTTTCACATAACAATTAGGCTACCATATTCTCCGGCCAACCTCAACCAAACCAAAACCGTTACTTGTTGCCTTTTGTTGACACAGCAATTCTGATTTTTTGTGAAAACGTACTACGGCGGTAGATGTCAGTAAAAATTAGTGGGTGAAGTTAAGTCCTGGGGGGGGGGGGTGGGTGCAGAGGTCAACCAATATCTCCTGGACTACCCGAACTACATCGATCATTTAAAAAGCCAATTCAAATTTTTTTATAAATAATACCTGTTAGAAATATTGGATTTGAACAACAAAAATGAACTGTTAAATATTCATCAGAGTATGCTTTTCAGATAAATAGCCTCTGTTCCTCATCTCCAAATTGAGATCTACGGTAATTGCCTGAGAACAAATACCGGTATTTTATTTTAATGGCCCTAGCCTCAACCACCGAATTTCCTATCTTTTGGCATATTATGTACTTGTTCGGGTGCGTGCAACTGATCAGTTATTATTCAGGTGCTATGCCAACTGGAGGAATGTAGTATTCTACTAACATCACAGAAAATCTCAAGCAAATTGACTGTACCACTCCATAGAAAACATCGTCTGAATTACAATAAATTGTTAATATTTACTACTCGAATCGGGACGCTTTTATCAGCGATAAACTAACAATAACAATTTCGACATCGACAGTCATTGCATTTAATTAATATATAAAAATAACGGTGTGGGTTGTCAATTTAGATATAATATTTGTAAAAATAACTACTTTGAACAAGATTATTCTCCATTTCTATTTGATCACCCTACCGGAGTGCTTCACATCACTTTAAAAACATATTATGGACTTGTTTAGCTATGCCAACTGGAGGAGTGAACCATTCAACTACATGTAACACTGCCGAAAATCTGAAGCAAATCGACTGTACCACTCCATAGAAAACATGACCTGAACTACACTCTCAAGTGTAAATATTTACTACTCGAATCGGGACACATCTGTCGTCGGTAAACTAACCAAACCGATTTCTCAATCAATAATCACTACATTTAATTAATATATAAGAACGAAGGTGCGTGTTGTCAATTTGGATAATAATTGTAATAATAACTACTTTGAACAAGATTATTCTAAATTTATATTTGATCACCCTACCGAAGTGTTTCGCATCACTTTAAATATTAGCATAATACACAGGAGTGTGGGAGGGATGCCGACGGAGTGGTAAACTGGAATATGTTTTGACCTCAGCCCTTTATACATGTAGTGATATAAACTTAAATTTCAACTTGACTATTAGAATAATTACTCACCTTGTATGAGGATGCCAGTTAGCAGATCTAAATGTAATGGTAGCGGTAGATATCAGCAGAGCATAGGAAATAACTGAAAAATAATATTGTTGGAAATAAGGTACCGGTACATGTGCGTTATACATTGTACATGTAAATTATCATTGGGTTACTTAATTTGTATGCATCTTTTTAGAAGTACTGGTACATGTAACTTGATGAATGTACAATCACATCATTGATAATATATCGAGATTCATATTATATCGTGACCAAATCGTTACCGTCCTACCGGTAGGATTGGGTTGCAAGAAGTGCTGCAATATGAAAATTATGCTACATCACACCGATAACAATTTATTTCCATAAATAATAGGCTTTGATTTATTTATATCTAACAGCTGATGTGCGGGACTTTGTCCGGGCTATTTACCTGTAGTGACTTATTTTACACAAACATGCCTATACGAGCGAGGTTAAGGTCAAGGACACTGTCGCACGTAAAATTGTTCCTGCGATCGATCCAAGTAGGCATGTATAAAAAATTTGAGACAGATCTGTTGAGGTCCATAAACTTGCCATGTGAGGGAGATCACGGTCAAAGCCACAGTTACACATGAAATTGGAGTTATTGGACACACCCATATCAAAGTAGGATGTACATGAGACATACCATTGGTCGGATCGGTCAATAAGTTTTTGAGTCTATAACACACACAGGCATACACAGACAGAAGTTCCAAAAGACAACCCTTATCACCAATATACTAATACATGTACCGGTAGATGTATTTGTAAATCTAATCTTGAATGCCGTACTTATGAAAATCAGAAATTTGTGTCATACCAGTACATGTACAGGTAAGTTGAGGTAACCATGTCAAATTATACATTCCCATTTAAATTTTAAATTGATCATTTTCCGACAGAAACAATAGTGCATTGTACCATATACTGGTACCTATACATGTAGATGGATTAACAAAATAACCGGTAGCCCAAATTCAATTTTGTCTGCACAAATGATACAGTATTCCCACCACACGGTCTAGCGATATCTCCGGTTAGGATTTGTCGTTTTAACCTGAGAACTAATATTTTTGCATGTATCAATCGTTTATCTTGTTTCAGGCCAAAGAAAAAATAACCCGCCGACCCTAAACTTTTTATTGATATATTTTTTTTTAATGTTTTTACCACTAATGCTCATAAATATTGATGATCTTTAGTGTGCAAAACACATGGTTTCTAACATAAATCATTGTGAAAATTGACCACGAAGTGACAGCTGTCTCAAAAGCCCCAGGTGTGTTATGGGTTGTGGATTGATGGGCATACATTTTGCAATTTTAATTTCCTGAGAGTGGAACTCCTGCCTGCTTTATGTCTTGTTTGGGACTTATGGAACGCTATGAACAGACATGGTGGGTGTGTATCTGTATATATACATGTATAGAGGTTATCACCACATATGTTAGTGGTATAGCTACTGTTTCCAAAAACCAGGCATGCTCGGTGGGCGTACTGGCTACCCCCCAGACAATGGGATGTAGTCGTCACAATACAAGTACGATATAATGGCCGTATTATTGGTAAAATTCTGATAAAAAGTTAGTGACATCAATTTCGTACCAATTAAGTTTAGGCCCCTCAAAAATGATTACTTGTTTATCATAGGCGCCCGCCCCTAAAATTCCTCCCGTGCGTATTATTTTTTGTTTTTTATATTATCTCCAGGACACCAATATATGCTTTACGCGGAGCTCAATATCGGTCAAAGAACGACTACACTATATCCAGGAAGTCACATTACGCAAAGTATAAACATCGGTACACCGATCGATCACACCTACTGGAAACGCTTACACCTATCGGAAACACGGTTGGCAATTATCGCAATACGATAGGGGAACACTTTGACATTCGTATTCATATTTCACCAATTTTTGTACCTGGCTTGCCTGTCCTAAGTTTCACGGGAAAATGGCTAATTTGATTCTATTTGTCGTTATATACATATTTATCACCCCATTTATTATTCATTTTCATAAAAATAAAATAAAAGAAGCCGAAGATGACGTGTTTAAAATGTTTGAAGCATGAATTTGGCGATAAGTTGTTATATGAGTACTGGTACGTTATACTTGTGATAGTTACGTTACGCACACGGTGTTCCCCTATCGTATTGCGATAATCGCCAACCCGGAAACACGTGTTTCTGTGTATAGTTTCAAGCCGTGCAATTAAAGTATTTGTCTGTTACGCGTTATAGACTATGTGATTTGTGATTATACAAATCACCGATGGGCCGAAGGTTCTTAAGCCATTTTACGGGACAACACTCCCAGAGCATACCAGTCTCATCCATGTGTATGAAATGTTCAGGGGTGGTGCCTTGGACAGTTCGCAACCCCTCCCCGACCAATACGACAATGCAATTGTTAAAGTAAAAGTGTCAAACTGACTATCCACCCGTCTATATTAACCCTTTACCCAACAGAACGGGTTTTTTAACCCTGTGCCAATGGATTCTCTTATATATGCGAGTCGACCATAGGTCGCCTCGCATATATAAGAGAATGCATTGGCTTAACACATTACAAATCATAAAATTGTTAAAGAATGTAAGAAAAAATGGTAAAAAGTGTTAAAAAATGATTTTTTTTAGTCCAATGCATTCTCTTATATATGCGAGGCGACATATGGTCGACTCGCATATATAAGAGAATGCATTGGCACAGGGCATAACTGTAACTATCACAATGTGGTCAAGGAGCCGGTTCCAATGATATCCATATTTGTATGGTTCTATTGAGACAGACCGAAGATATTTTAGGCTGTTGAAGCTTTATTTGGCCGGTTTGTTGCCAAGACAAGATAGAATTGCCTTGGTATAGTGCGGGTAATGATAGAATATGTATACATTGTGGAACAGAAGACGACCTGGAACAATTGGATGAAAGATACTACCCAATATGCACAGCTTGCAGAGGGAGAGGACTGCCTGTTGAAAAGAAGAGAACTAGATTTGTGTCGAAATAGATTGAAATAAAACATGAGTTTTGTGAAAGTAGTTATATATTATGTTTTCCCCGATAACTTACCTTATCGGATCCCAAAACAAAAAACTAATGTCCCTCCCGCCCCTACACTGGGAAAAAAAACCTATGATAAACAAGTAATCTTTTTTGAGGGGCCAAATTTATGAAAATGTGGTATGTGAATAATAAAAAACATACTTAAGCATGAAGTAAGTTTGATTTTTTATCAATCTTAATGTATATTTCCAGTGTTGATCAAGTAATACTTTCCCCACAGCACGGGTTGGCATTTTATGTCACTTTGGTCGAGTTAGTTCAATATTTCTGCAGCTGGATAAAAAATATCGAAATAAAATAAAAAATAAACATTTCCCTACCTACCTACCCTATTAAATGTTTTCGCACCGTTACCGGAAACATACAATCTTTTTTTTATGGCCTAATCGCCAATCACTATTGAGTATTGACATTGTAGAGTATTCCTGGTCCAAAACAGCTTGGGATATTGGTTGGTTTGATGTTTGGGAAAGGCTGCACTCCATATGGCACGTGTCTGTTCAACCCAATCTAAGACATTAAATTAATATTTGACGAAAATAATCACAATTTCTTATATACCGGTATTCAGCTTGCACATGCTTTGATTTTTGTAAATTTAACCAGTGGAAACTGCTTTAATCGGTGGGCCTGAAGCCAAGTTGAGGCATCCACACTCCAGGTCATAAATTGATTTGATTGAATATGACAGCGCACGACACTCGATTTTGCAAATACATGTATACCCTGCTGGACAAAACAAGTGTCCACTTAACCATGGTGCGGTTAGCATTGCCACCGCGGCCGAAATGCAACAACACTGCGGCTCCACCGGATAATTACAGTTGGGCCGCAGTGTACTTGCCATTCGGCCATGGTGTAGTTGCTGCAGTGTACGTTCATTAAACTGAAAAAAGATGATTACAAACCAGAAATCTAACCACGGTGTACATGCCAATCGGCCGCGTTGTAGTTGCCTTTCGGCCATGGTGTACTTGCCGTTCGGCCAAGTGTACCTGCCTTTGGTCAGGTCTGGCAAATGTGAGAATACAGCTACAATAGCTGTATATAGCTAACCTAGCTGTATTCAGCTATATATTATACTCTCAAACCGGCTGTTTTTCGATAATAAACTAGAAGCGCTAATTTGCGCATCAAAATTAGGCTACCATATTCTCCGGTCACCCTCAACCAAATCAAAATCGTCGCTTGTGTTCTGACAAACTGTTGCCTTTTGTCGACACGGCAATTCTGATTTTGTGTGAAAACTTACTACGGTGGTCGATGTCAGTAAATATTCTGGGGACTATTTTCTGCAAATGCATTCATTAACTAACTTATAAAATAAAGATCAAATTCATCCCAAACACTCGTTTACTTCTTCCCGATGCTAAACCGGTAGGGGGCGTTAGAATGGTGTACCTATATCAAGCATTTAGAATTACATACCACTAGCGGTTTGTGAGCGATACTGGTAACTATTCATAACTGTATATAAGGATATTGTGCGGCATATTGCAAATGTATGGCACAACATAGGGACAACTGAAATGAAAATGCGACTTATATAATTTCTGAAGTATTTCAAACATGAAGTCCTGGTCGTTAGCGAGTCAGAACTATTCAATCTGTTTTGGCGGGAAAATATATAATGTGTGAAAACTTACTAAACATAACATTGGTATTTGTATTTTCGCAATTCGACATACAAGTATGCGTTTCCGTATTTTTGGAGAGAATCAGCTCAAGCAGTGAGTGGAACTCGCTCGGTTAAACTCTGGCTAGAGATGTTCCCCTTTTTACCTGTTTTAACGCACCAACCAAACTGCGTTTTAGCAGCATCATATTGATACTTCCGGGAATGATTAAGATGTTCCATCTTCGGTGATAAATATTGTATTTAATGTATTTTTCAAGGTATTCCGCATTGCATGAGAGAGTTATTAACCGTTATGACCGACATCGACCGCCGTAGTAAGTTTTCACACATAATCACCATCGCCGTGCCGACAAAAGGCAACACTTTGTCAGAACACAAGCGACGATTTTGATTTGGTTGAGGGTGGCCGGAGAATAGGGTAGCCTAATTTTGATGCGCAAATTAGCGCTTCTAGTTTATTATCGAAAAACAGCCGGTTTGAGAGTATAATATATAGCTGAATACAGCCAGGTTAGCTGAATACAGCTATTGTAGCTGTATTCTCACATTTGCCAGACCTGTTGGTCGCGGTGCTCAACCGCAGTTACAAACGCTGACACCGCGGCCGAACGGCAAATACACCGCGGTGCCAATGGACACTTGTTTTGTCGAGCGGGGTATGGAATTAAATATCTTCACACTATGTACGATAGTTGCCATTGCATTGGAATGCGAATATTTTATTAGTTTTATGGTCATTCGATTGATTGAATGACAGCGGTGGACAGAAAGTACATGTAAATATTTTTTGCAAATATCGTGGAATTAAATATCCTGACACTATGTAACGTATGTTCATTGCATCGGAAAGCGAAGTTTTTCACCAAAATTGGTTGTCATTCGAATTTCGAAAACTGATTGACACTGACTGCGCTCGACAAACTTTCAAAAGTAAACAAAAACAAATACATTGTAGTGTGGAATTAAATATCTTCGTACTATAATAGTTACCATTGGCACTGCATCGGAATGCGAAGCTTTTGTGTCCGTCATGGTCATTCGATTGAATGAAAGACATTGACAGCCGATGAATTTCATGAAACTTTCAAATCAAAGTAAACAAAGCAATCAATGCTATTTTGTGCAAATAGCGTGTAATTAAATATCTTCGCAATTTGACAATTTGTACGATAGTTACCATTGCATTGGAATGCGAAGCTTTTGTGGATAAACTGTGTTATGAGATCCATAATGAATGATAAGTTTTGTTGAGAGATAATTTCAACAAAATTCGCCAAAGATTTTTTTCGCTTCGGCCTCGCTTTCAATTCACCTTCTGATTGGATTAGCGTAGGTGTGTTGTGAATGTGTACTCTTGAAAACACGTACCGGTACGCATTGTTTCATATTTATTATATCATATCAAATGACTCCAATGTGTATAACTATAAGATTGTTTTCTTCGGAATTCTTAGCCGAAAATTCAGTATATCGCAATCCCAACTTATTTTTATAAAAAAAATATAATATGTCTACTAAAGAAGGTAGAACGTTCTCAATTTCTCAAGTTTGTGATAGCTTTCGGTATATAGATCATATGGATTATGCGTGATGCCTAGCTATTTTATAATTGATATGAATTACTTTGTCATTTTGTATATAATTATGGCAAGCGAAAAACTTATTTATGACCGTCCTATCATCATGTCAGTTATTAATTGGAATTAAATTGATCAATACAGGTGAAATTTGGAATTATGCTACATATATATGGCATCAAATCAAACGACAAGCTCTAAAAGCAATTAAGAAACATGCAATGTGAACATATTGAAACTTTGAATGATAAACATAATGTAACTTTAAAAAGTCAAATTTCATATATAAGATGCATGTGTTAATAAGTGTTATATATGTACTAACCTTTTGGACGTTGAGAATCTCTGAAAGTATGAAGTAGAACTCAACACTGAACTATATATTAGATTTAATTCTATGTCCACCATTTCTCATATATATATATTACATTGTTGTTGTTGGATTATTGTCACCCCATAATCACGGAAGTGTCCAATGAGCTCGAATTATCCGCCCATGGTGGGGCTTCGGGGCGTAAACTTAACATCCATGTCCTATTCGCTGGGTGTGATATAATTAAAGTCGGAAGATGAGAAGGATTAACGAGCGCGGCCAATTTAAGCAGATATTACAAAGATAAGCTTATCTCACCTGGCAATGTGTTAAAAACAATTACCACCACATTTTTGACAATTAACAATTAATTCCTTTGTATAAATTTGGTGAATCAAACAGATTGATGTGCTATGCTTTGATATCTAAGACATGAATTCACTTGTGACTGGCGAGATGTGCAATATTTACAAACGTTCCACACTAATATTGTTATTTCCATCAATATTCTACCAATTGGTTCAAAAATCAAACAATAATATCAATTGAAAATATCTGTCAGAAATATTTGGCATGAAGTTTCCAATTGTTGATAAAGTTGAGGTGAGACACCCACAATTTTTGAATTTGAAAGATTTAAAAACAGTTATTTCATAATTATTCAACTGTGTGACATGCATGCGGTTTCTAACCGTTGGGGTGAGACTATTAGAGGGATGATAACTTAATGTCGATATGTACACGCATATAAATAGGCATACCAGTGAAAATGTCAATATAAATAACTGGGATAAATTTGTAAGCTGAATAATTTCCAATTATTTATTATTATTATTTTTTTTTAATCGGAAATTATTGTATACCAAGTAACGCTCTTTATTGTTCTATGATTAGAAACATCGTACCGAATTAACTATACATGTATATTATATAACAATCCAGAAAGCGACAGAGAAAGAGAGGGAGAGAGACAGACACACACACACAGGGAGTGGGCGAGAGAGAGAGAGCGCGGGGGTGGGGGGGGGGGGGTAAGACAGTCACCACCTCGGGCTTTTAACCACCATATATGATCGGATTATCTGTATACAGTTAAAGTGATGACTATATATAAGTTTAGTCTAAATCAGTCACAGTTTTCGAGCATACCGCGGGCACCACCCCATTACACTTCCGCACCACAAAACATTTAATCGACGCCATAATATATGTTTCCCCACTGGAAATCAGCTGACAAACTTGCCCAGATACACGAATGCGGATATCTTCACTGTGCGCGGATCACGAATCCACGCCTGCTGAGATTAGAACCAGCTTCGCCAGCACCTATATAATTATGGACATAAACAGTGCCACTTAAAAATTCCCTTCGCCACCTTAATATGGAAGGCGAAATTTTCGAAGTCCAGCGTCGTGGCGAAATTTTCTAAGTCCAGCACTATCTCAGAAAAAGTGAAAACAATCACCTTTGACCCAAAATTTGGGTAGGAGAGTACCGGTACGAATTAAATCACAACAAAGAATTTAACTTGAGGCAAAAAAATAAGTGGTTGAATCTCCACCGAATTTCGATCCAGACCGAAATTCGCCCAGATTGAAATTCAGATTGAAATTCAAACCTATAGATCGAGTAATTTCTCGAAGCTGAGCGTTAGTTTGCCGGATTCTCTTATGGAAAGTATAAAAAATACCAAGTTTCAGCTCGATCTAGCCATAAACAGTGCCACTTCCATTCGGCACATTAATATTGAAGTCCAGCATGCACTGTCTCAGAAAAAGTGAAACAATCATGCACTTTTGACCCAAAATTCGAGCAGGGGAGCATGAATTGGAACACAACAATAAACTTGAGGCAACAAAAACGGGGTTGAACTTTACGCGAATCTCCACCGAATTTCGAACTTCGATCCAACTTCACTCGAATCTCCACCGAATTTCGAAGTTCGATCCAACTTCACAAACCCAAATAATTCTCATAATGTAATTATTATATTTTCACGTATATGTTAGAGCTAGAATAAAATATTGTTTATACCAAATAATTTCCGATTCAGGCCAAGAATTGATTGACACTGATCGCTATAGTTTGTAATTTAAAGTTCCACATTCACTAGAATTAACAAAAAGATGATGAATGTTTAGTTATTTTCTTTTGAAATTGGAAGTCAGAAACTTTATCGATGAACAAATATCACCAGTAAATAGCCATTAAAGTACCACGTGTATCAATCATTGTTCCCAGATGTGAAGGGTTGCAAATAATATTTTTTTTAATGAGAATTTGAGATATATAACATAGTTTGAGTTTGGGGTGGAAAAAAGGAAGAAAATCGTCTGAGATAGTGGCGAAATATTTGCCATCATGTTGGTACTGGGTTGCCTGCGCCGACCGATACCGACTGACTGCTGGTAAACTTCACGGCATGCCGACTCGACACCGCGCGGCACCGGCCTGAATAGGCTACCTCACCTTATTACATTTTATAAAATGAATAAGTATAAACTTGTTATGACTTTTGAATGATTTTATGACAGAATATTTCAAATCGCGTTGTATTGTGGTGATTTAATCGGAAATAATACGAGGTGGATTTTTTTTGTTTGATTGCCGGCTTTTTGCCTATACATATGGCCGGTATCGACTACCTGCCATGTGTATTGTGTTTGTAACGGTATATGTGACCCTACAGTGCATGTGGGCGGGCCCGATAACTACCCAGCTAATGAAACTCCGCAAACCTGTGATGTTGATACAAACAATACGTCAATCAACTGCGGTCGCACTGACCAGGCGGTGACAGGCGTTAATTCTCTTTGTAACCCGCTATTGAATGATCTCGAATCTGATCTTGAGCGCAATAGTGCTCGCCCCCAATCAACCGATAACAATGAAATTGAATTTGGTCAAACTCTAACACTGCTTTCATTAAACGTATGTGGCCTTGAAAAAAGACTACAGTATCGCGAATTTGTGGATATGTTAAACAACTACGATATTTTATGCTTGGGTGAAACCAAAGCTTTCTTAGAAGATGATATCAGTATACCGAATTTTGAAATTTGTGTAACCAAGGGAAAACACATTGGAACCGGTGTACGTTGTGGGGGTATTTTAATAGCCGCAAAAAAGCAGATTTTCAAATATATCACAGTAGTTGAATCGGAAGCTAAAAATGCGGCCTGGGTACGTGTTGATTCGGATCGCGAATTGAACTCACGAAGCTTACTTATAGGTGCGGTGTATATTCCACCGACAAACACAAGGTATTGTAACGACGATTGGCCAATTGAGTTAGAAACTGATATACGCCGTTTGCGTCGCGATGACGAGCTGCTTCTGATTTGCGGAGATATGAACGCTCGCTCAAACAACATGTGCGAACTGAACAATTCAATTAACTTCACTGATTTACAACACATTACGGACGCCACGAATACTCAATCACTTTTTGACTATATACACCTCGAATCTCAATCAAACTGTATTCCCATAAATAAACGCTGCTCCGAGGATAAGGGGAAAAGTAACAGCTACGGGTATAAATTGATTAAGTTCTGTGAATCGACATCTATATTTATTGTTAACGGACGATTTGGGGAAGATAATGGCCATGGTAAACTTACGTCATCCGATAAGAGTGTAATTGATTACGCTTTGGGCAATATTAATCTATTGCGAACAATAGAGAATTTTCGGGTGAACGAGTTTTCTCCCCTATATTCAGATATACACAACGCACTCCATTTAGAATTGAAATTTGACGCTCGTCACGATGTGGGAGCCCATGGTCCTCTCATAACTACAAATGTGGATCCCGAAACAAATCGTAAAATAAAAAAATGGGATCCTGACAAGAGAAATGATTTCGCTGTGAATCTTGATCACAATAAAATTAATCAAGTAATTGAAAAATTAGAACAATGGCGACCTGAAACTGGGTCTGCGTGTAATCAATCCATAGTGGATGAAATATGCGAGGATGTAACGTGTATTTTATTGGATTCCGCAAAAAACACATTTGGAACTTACAATCCAAATCACAAGAAAACAATACATAAACCACCAAATCAAACTTGGTTTGATGATGAATGTAAGTCAAAGAGACAAGCTTTTCACAAGGCAAAACGACTATATAATAGAGAAAAATCATTATCAAACAAACAACATATGAAAAACGCTGGAACTCTTTATAGAAAAACTATGGATTCGAAAATAAAACATCAGCGAGATGCAGATATTTCTGAACTGAAGAGTTACAGCAATAGTTCCAGCAAGGCATTCTGGGATAAACTAAATAAATTATCCAATAATAATAAATTTCAAAATAACACCACGAACTTTGATCTGGAGATATTTTCTGATTATTTTAAAAGCTTAAACGACTCAGACGAATCTGATAATCTAGGTAATTATATAGATGAATTAAATGAGTCGTCGCTCCATGACAGTTATCTAAATAACGCTATAACCGAAGAAGAAATTAAATCTGTAATTTTCAATTTGAAAAACAGTAAAGCCGCTGGTCACGACGGGCTTTTAAATGAATATCTGAAGGCTTCTGTTGAGAAAATGATGCCCATTTATTCCTTACTTTTCAATTTAATCTTGGATTCTGGAAACTACCCCCGGGAATGGGCTGTCGGGATGATAAAACCTATATATAAAAAGTCTGGTGACCGAACTATGCCGGATTCATATCGGGGAATTACACTTTTAAGCTGTCTTTCTAAAGTATTTACAGCCATTCTAAACAATAGAATGGTTTCTTTTTCAGATGATCATGAACTAATTTTAAAAAATCAGACGGGATTTAGAAAATCCCACTCAACCGTAGATAACATATTTGTTTTACACAGTGTAATCAACCTATACCTAAAAAGTGGGAAAAAATTATATTGCACATTTATTGATTTTAGAAAAGCTTTTGATACCATATGGAGGGATGCAATATGGCTGAAATTAGCCCAATGCAATATCAACGGAAAAATACTTAATGTCATTAGAAATATGTACGGTAAGATAAAAACATGTGTAAAAGACAGTCACAACATTTCTGACTTTTTTGTTAGTAATGTGGGACTTTTTCAAGGGGAAATAATGTCACCTTTTTTATTTTCCTTGTACATTAACGACATCCAAGATTTTATGAATGATTGTGCAATACAAAATTTGAGTTATTTAGATGAACTATATATTGAAAATGTGGGATGTTACATAAAATTGTTTTGTATTCTTTATGCAGATGACACAGTATTAATGTCTGATACAGAAGAAAATATGCACCGTTCTCTCCAAGCATTTGCAGATTATGCAGATGCTTGGAAGTTACAAGTGAATACAAAAAAAACTAAAGTCATAATATTTAGTAATAAGTTACCCAAACCAATTCCAACGTTCAGATATCGAGGTCAAGAACTCGAAACAGTTAAAGAATTTGTATATTTGGGAGTAACCTTTTTTTACAATGGAAGATTTTGCCAAAATTTGAAAAAAATAGTTACAATTGGCACAAGAGCAATGTATGGATTACTAAACAAAGTGAGATCTCTCAAGCTTCCAATCGATATTATGTTAAAACTATTTGACTGCATGATAGTACCCATCCTATTATATGGGAGTGAAATTTGGTGTCACGAAAGAACTAAAATTATTGAATCGCTTCATCTTAAATACTGCAAAATTATAGGATATCTGAAAACAAGTACACCAAATTATATGGTTTACGGTGAATTTGGCAGACACCCTCTGTCCATTGAGATAAAGTGCAGAGCACTATCTTACTGGTCCAAACTACTATCACACGATGGCTCAGAACTTGCAAAAAATATATATATTCTTGTTAAAGAATTGGATCACAATTCTGACGGCTCCTTCAATAGCCCATGGCTATTTTTTATTTCTAAAACACTGAAAGAACTTAACATAGAACGAGCATGGACAAATCAGTCAGGTTTAACAAAGGCTGAAATTAGAAATATAAAATCAGAGCTTATTGAGCGACACACAACAGAACTATTTACTGAAATGCAGAATGCAAACTCATCTAGAGCACGTTTTTATATGAGTATTAAAACGAGGCCGGGCATGGGTCGCTATCTAAGTTTCTTACCGGCTCACTTAGCAAACATTTTGCTAAAATTTAGAACCGCAAATATAAAACTGCCTGTCGAATATACAAGATGGAAATCTAAATCTGTGGATAATGGTGACAAAACCTGTGATATTTGCGGTGATGGCACGGGTGATGAATACCATTTTATTATTATTTGCAAAGAACTACAGATAATTCGGGCAGACTATATCCCGAAATATTACTGGGAGAATCCTACGAAAGAAAAATTCGAAAGACTATTATCTTTGGAAAATCAACTATTACTGAAAAACGTTAGTATTTTTATCAAATTGGCATCAAGAAAATTAAAATATGACTGAGCCGATTATTCCAAATTGAAAAACGTGTGAGTAGGTGCATTATTTATATCCGTGAATAATTATTTCAGGCAAAATATTATGATAATGATATTATAAAGGATTAAATTATAATATAATATATATAAGATATTATAATACATATTACGATATATATCTATACATTTATCATATTATATATTAATATATGTATGATTGTGTAACAATTGTTTTTTTGTGACCTATTGTAAATATTGTAAATATTGTATATATGTTATAGCATGTTTCGCCTTAATTGACGACTTTGCAATAAACAATCAATCAAACACGAACCCTTTGCCATCATGTTGGTACTGCATGGGTTTCCTGTGCCGGACGGTACCGACTGACTGCCGGCAACCATCGCGGCATGCCGACTCGGCACCGGCACCGGCCTGAATAGGCTACCATCACCGTATTACATTCTATAAACTGAACAAGTATAAACTTTCCATGACTTTTGAATTATATAATATCAGAACGTGTCAAATAACCTTGTATTGTGAATTTGTGATGATTTAATCGGAAATAATACGAGGTGGATTTTTGTTGCCTACATATGGCCGGTATACCGACTACCTGCACGAAATATTTGCCATCATGTTGGTACTGGTTTGCCTGTGCCGGACGGTACCGACTGACTGTCGGCAACCATCGCGGCATGCCGACTCGGCACCGGCACCGGCCTGAATAGGCTGCCATCACCGAATTACATTCTATAAACTGAACAAGCATAAACTTTTCATGACTTTTGAATTATATAATATCAGAACGTGTCAAATAACCTTGTATTGTGAATTTGTGATGATTTAATCGGAAATAATACGAGGTGGATTTTGCGTCGGATTGCCGGCTTGTTGCCTACATATGGCCGGTACCGACTACCTGCACGAAATATTTGCCATCATGTTGGTACTGGTTTGCCTGTGCCGGACGGTACCGACTGACTGTCGGCAACCATCGCGGCATGCCGACTCGGCACCGGCACCGGCCTGAATAGGCTGCCATCACCGAATTACATTCTATAAACTGAACAAGCATAAACTTTTCATAACTTTTGAATTATATAATATCAGAACGTGTCAAATAACCTTGTATTGTGAATTTGTGATGATTTAATTGGAAATAATACGAGGTGGATTTTGCGTCGGATTGCCGGCTTGTTGCCTACATATGGCCGGTACCGACTACCTGCACGAAATATTTGCCATCATGTTGGTACTGGTTTGCCTGTACCGGCCGGTGCCGACTGACTGTCGGCAACCATCGCGGCATGCCGACTCGGCACCGGCACCGGCCTGAATAGGCTGCCATCACCGAATTACATTCTATAAACTGAACAAGCATAAACTTTTCATAACTTTTGAATTATATAATATCAGAACGTGTCAAATAACCTTGTATTGTGAATTTGTGATGATTTAATCGGAAATAATACGAGGTGGATTTTGCGTCGGATTGCCGACTTGTTGCCTGCATATGGCCGGTACCGTCTACCTGCACGGAATATTTGCCATCATGTTGGTACTGGGTCGCCTGTACCGGCCGGTGTCGGTAGACTGTCGGCAACCATCGCGGCATGCCGACTCGGCACCGGCACCGGCCTGAATAGGCTGCCATCACCGAATTACATTCTATAAACTGAACAAGCATAAACTTTTCATGACTTTTGAATTATATAATATCAGAACGTGTCAAATAACCTTGTATTGTGAATTTGTGATGATTTAATCGGAAATAATACGAGGTGGATTTTGCGTCGGATTGCCGGCTTGTTGCCTACATATGGCCGGTACCGTCTACCTGCACGGAATATTTGCCATCATGTTGGTACTGGGTCGCCTGTACCGGCCGGTGTCGGTAGACTGTCGGCAACCATCGCGGCATGCCGACTCGGCACCGGCACCGGCCTGAATAGGCTGCCATCACCGAATTACATTCTATAAACTGAACAAGCATAAACTTTTCATGACTTTTGAATTATATAATATCAGAACGTGTCAAATAACCTTGTATTGTGAATTTGTGATGATTTAATCGGAAATAATACGAGGTGGATTTTGCGTCGGATTGCCGGCTTGTTGCCTACATATGGCCGGTACCGTCTACCTGCACGGAATATTTGCCATCATGTTGGTACTGGGTCGCCTGTACCGGCCGGTGTCGGTAGACTGTCGGCAACCATCGCGGCATGCCGACTCGGCACCGGCACCGGCCTGAATAGGCTGCCATCACCGAATTACATTCTATAAACTGAACAAGCATAAACTTTTCATGACTTTTGAATTATATAATATCAGAACGTGTCAAATAACCTTGTATTGTGAATTTGTGATGATTTAATCGGAAATAATACGAGGTGGATTTTGCGTCGGATTGCCGGCTTGTTGCCTACATATGGCCGGTACCGTCTACCTGCACGGAATATTTGCCATCATGTTGGTACTGGGTCGCCTGTACCGGCCGGTGCCGGTAGACTGTTGGCATGCCGGTGCCAGCACTGCCGGTATGAACCAGAATGTGGCCGGTACCGGCCGGCACCGGCATGTTTACTGGGTTTACTGGGTAGAGTCATCCAAACCGAAGTGCAATGGTAAGGACTCGTCCAGGGGCCACCGCCTTTTGGATCACGGTTCGCCCTCTGCCAGGTAAGTATGCTTGATTGTTTACACTTTATCGAGGCCATCAATGGCGAGCGCGACTAGAAATGGTGTCGAGATTTTTCGCATAGCATTTTATATTACATCTGTTCGCATATTCATAAATAAATAACTTGCATCACTACGCAGTTCAGTTGAATTATTATTTAAACTTATGGTAACGTTAGTTATTTAGCATGCATTTCACAGGGAAACAGTTTGTCCTACTCCGTACATTGTACACGATAAGTCAATTAGAATTACGTCCCCTGACAAGCGGCAGGCGCCCGATCCGTTCATGGCTGTATCTCATCATACCATTTGCTTATATAGGATAAATAATAGTGTAGAATATTAGGTATTGTATGCACACATATATGATTTTTCTGTCTCCGTACATTGCATGCTTTCGTAAATTCTTTCTCTCTCTTTCTGTGTCAGTATGTGTCGTCATCTCGTCTGTATTGGTTTGGAATGAAATCGAATGCACGAGCATTTTCTTCTGAAAGATAATTTGGTTTGAAGTGGCCTATTTTCTTATATTTTGAATTATTAAAGGGTGAGCGCGAACGCAGACCCCATGACGCATAAATAACGCAGTCGAGTTATCCGCATTTGGGATAATCGCTAGAGTCATCCAAACCGAAGTGCAATGGTAAGGACTCGTCCAGGGGCCACCGCCTTTTGGATCACGGTTCGCCCTCTGCCAGGTAAGTATGCTTGATTGTTTACACTTTATCGAGGCCATCAATGGCGAGCGCGACTAGAAATGGTGTCGAGATTTTTCGCATAGCATTTTATATTACATCTGTTCGCATATTCATAAATAAATAACTTGCATCACTACGCAGTTCAGTTGAATTATTATTTAAACTTATGGTAACGTTAGTTATTTAGCATGCATTTCACAGGGAAACAGTTTGTCCTACTCCGTACATTGTACACGATAAGTCAATTAGAATTACGTCCCCTGACAAGCGGCAGGCGCCCGATCCGTTCATGGCTGTATCTCATCATACCATTTGCTTATATAGGATAAATAATAGTGTAGAATATTAGGTATTGTATGCACACATATATGATTTTTCTGTCTCCGTACATTGCATGCTTTCGTAAATTCTTTCTCTCTCTTTCTGTGTCAGTATGTGTCGTCATCTCGTCTGTATTGGTTTGGAATGAAATCGAATGCACGAGCATTTTCTTCTGAAAGATAATTTGGTTTGAAGTGGCCTATTTTCTTATATTTTGAATTATTAAAGGGTGAGCGCGAACGCAGACCCCATGACGCATAAATAACGCAGTCGAGTTATCCGCATTTGGGATAATCGCTAGAGTCATCCAAACCGAAGTGCAATGGTAAGGACTCGTCCAGGGGCCACCGCCTTTTGGATCACGGTTCGCCCTCTGCCAGGTAAGTATGCTTGATTGTTTACACTTTATCGAGGCCATCAATGGCGAGCGCGACTAGAAATGGTGTCGAGATTTTTCGCATAGCATTTTATATTACATCTGTTCGCATATTCATAAATAAATAACTTGCATCACTACGCAGTTCAGTTGAATTATTATTTAAACTTATGGTAACGTTAGTTATTTAGCATGCATTTCACAGGGAAACAGTTTGTCCTACTCCGTACATTGTACACGATAAGTCAATTAGAATTACGTCCCCTGACAAGCGGCAGGCGCCCGATCCGTTCATGGCTGTATCTCATCATACCATTTGCTTATATAGGATAAATAATAGTGTAGAATATTAGGTATTGTATGCACACATATATGATTTTTCTGTCTCCGTACATTGCATGCTTTCGTAAATTCTTTCTCTCTCTTTCTGTGTCAGTATGTGTCGTCATCTCGTCTGTATTGGTTTGGAATGAAATCGAATGCACGAGCATTTTCTTCTGAAAGATAATTTGGTTTGAAGTGGCCTATTTTCTTATATTTTGAATTATTAAAGGGTGAGCGCGAACGCAGACCCCATGACGCATAAATAACGCAGTCGAGTTATCCGCATTTGGGATAATCGCTAGAGTCATCCAAACCGAAGTGCAATGGTAAGGACTCGTCCAGGGGCCACCGCCTTTTGGATCACGGTTCGCCCTCTGCCAGGTAAGTATGCTTGATTGTTTACACTTTATCGAGGCCATCAATGGCGAGCGCGACTAGAAATGGTGTCGAGATTTTTCGCATAGCATTTTATATTACATCTGTTCGCATATTCATAAATAAATAACTTGCATCACTACGCAGTTCAGTTGAATTATTATTTAAACTTATGGTAACGTTAGTTATTTAGCATGCATTTCACAGGGAAACAGTTTGTCCTACTCCGTACATTGTACACGATAAGTCAATTAGAATTACGTCCCCTGACAAGCGGCAGGCGCCCGATCCGTTCATGGCTGTATCTCATCATACCATTTGCTTATATAGGATAAATAATAGTGTAGAATATTAGGTATTGTATGCACACATATATGATTTTTCTGTCTCCGTACATTGCATGCTTTCGTAAATTCTTTCTCTCTCTTTCTGTGTCAGTATGTGTCGTCATCTCGTCTGTATTGGTTTGGAATGAAATCGAATGCACGAGCATTTTCTTCTGAAAGATAATTTGGTTTGAAGTGGCCTATTTTCTTATATTTTGAATTATTAAAGGGTGAGCGCGAACGCAGACCCCATGACGCATAAATAACGCAGTCGAGTTATCCGCATTTGGGATAATCGCTAGAGTCATCCAAACCGAAGTGCAATGGTAAGGACTCGTCCAGGGGCCACCGCCTTTTGGATCACGGTTCGCCCTCTGCCAGGTAAGTATGCTTGATTGTTTACACTTTATCGAGGCCATCAATGGCGAGCGCGACTAGAAATGGTGTCGAGATTTTTCGCATAGCATTTTATATTACATCTGTTCGCATATTCATAAATAAATAACTTGCATCACTACGCAGTTCAGTTGAATTATTATTTAAACTTATGGTAACGTTAGTTATTTAGCATGCATTTCACAGGGAAACAGTTTGTCCTACTCCGTACATTGTACACGATAAGTCAATTAGAATTACGTCCCCTGACAAGCGGCAGGCGCCCGATCCGTTCATGGCTGTATCTCATCATACCATTTGCTTATATAGGATAAATAATAGTGTAGAATATTAGGTATTGTATGCACACATATATGATTTTTCTGTCTCCGTACATTGCATGCTTTCGTAAATTCTTTCTCTCTCTTTCTGTGTCAGTATGTGTCGTCATCTCGTCTGTATTGGTTTGGAATGAAATCGAATGCACGAGCATTTTCTTCTGAAAGATAATTTGGTTTGAAGTGGCCTATTTTCTTATATTTTGAATTATTAAAGGGTGAGCGCGAACGCAGACCCCATGACGCATAAATAACGCAGTCGAGTTATCCGCATTTGGGATAATCGCTAGAGTCATCCAAACCGAAGTGCAATGGTAAGGACTCGTCCAGGGGCCACCGCCTTTTGGATCACGGTTCGCCCTCTGCCAGGTAAGTATGCTTGATTGTTTACACTTTATCGAGGCCATCAATGGCGAGCGCGACTAGAAATGGTGTCGAGATTTTTCGCATAGCATTTTATATTACATCTGTTCGCATATTCATAAATAAATAACTTGCATCACTACGCAGTTCAGTTGAATTATTATTTAAACTTATGGTAACGTTAGTTATTTAGCATGCATTTCACAGGGAAACAGTTTGTCCTACTCCGTACATTGTACACGATAAGTCAATTAGAATTACGTCCCCTGACAAGCGGCAGGCGCCCGATCCGTTCATGGCTGTATCTCATCATACCATTTGCTTATATAGGATAAATAATAGTGTAGAATATTAGGTATTGTATGCACACATATATGATTTTTCTGTCTCCGTACATTGCATGCTTTCGTAAATTCTTTCTCTCTCTTTCTGTGTCAGTATGTGTCGTCATCTCGTCTGTATTGGTTTGGAATGAAATCGAATGCACGAGCATTTTCTTCTGAAAGATAATTTGGTTTGAAGTGGCCTATTTTCTTATATTTTGAATTATTAAAGGGTGAGCGCGAACGCAGACCCCATGACGCATAAATAACGCAGTCGAGTTATCCGCATTTGGGATAATCGCTAGAGTCATCCAAACCGAAGTGCAATGGTAAGGACTCGTCCAGGGGCCACCGCCTTTTGGATCACGGTTCGCCCTCTGCCAGGTAAGTATGCTTGATTGTTTACACTTTATCGAGGCCATCAATGGCGAGCGCGACTAGAAATGGTGTCGAGATTTTTCGCATAGCATTTTATATTACATCTGTTCGCATATTCATAAATAAATAACTTGCATCACTACGCAGTTCAGTTGAATTATTATTTAAACTTATGGTAACGTTAGTTATTTAGCATGCATTTCACAGGGAAACAGTTTGTCCTACTCCGTACATTGTACACGATAAGTCAATTAGAATTACGTCCCCTGACAAGCGGCAGGCGCCCGATCCGTTCATGGCTGTATCTCATCATACCATTTGCTTATATAGGATAAATAATAGTGTAGAATATTAGGTATTGTATGCACACATATATGATTTTTCTGTCTCCGTACATTGCATGCTTTCGTAAATTCTTTCTCTCTCTTTCTGTGTCAGTATGTGTCGTCATCTCGTCTGTATTGGTTTGGAATGAAATCGAATGCACGAGCATTTTCTTCTGAAAGATAATTTGGTTTGAAGTGGCCTATTTTCTTATATTTTGAATTATTAAAGGGTGAGCGCGAACGCAGACCCCATGACGCATAAATAACGCAGTCGAGTTATCCGCATTTGGGATAATCGCTAGAGTCATCCAAACCGAAGTGCAATGGTAAGGACTCGTCCAGGGGCCACCGCCTTTTGGATCACGGTTCGCCCTCTGCCAGGTAAGTATGCTTGATTGTTTACACTTTATCGAGGCCATCAATGGCGAGCGCGACTAGAAATGGTGTCGAGATTTTTCGCATAGCATTTTATATTACATCTGTTCGCATATTCATAAATAAATAACTTGCATCACTACGCAGTTCAGTTGAATTATTATTTAAACTTATGGTAACGTTAGTTATTTAGCATGCATTTCACAGGGAAACAGTTTGTCCTACTCCGTACATTGTACACGATAAGTCAATTAGAATTACGTCCCCTGACAAGCGGCAGGCGCCCGATCCGTTCATGGCTGTATCTCATCATACCATTTGCTTATATAGGATAAATAATAGTGTAGAATATTAGGTATTGTATGCACACATATATGATTTTTCTGTCTCCGTACATTGCATGCTTTCGTAAATTCTTTCTCTCTCTTTCTGTGTCAGTATGTGTCGTCATCTCGTCTGTATTGGTTTGGAATGAAATCGAATGCACGAGCATTTTCTTCTGAAAGATAATTTGGTTTGAAGTGGCCTATTTTCTTATATTTTGAATTATTAAAGGGTGAGCGCGAACGCAGACCCCATGACGCATAAATAACGCAGTCGAGTTATCCGCATTTGGGATAATCGCTAGAGTCATCCAAACCGAAGTGCAATGGTAAGGACTCGTCCAGGGGCCACCGCCTTTTGGATCACGGTTCGCCCTCTGCCAGGTAAGTATGCTTGATTGTTTACACTTTATCGAGGCCATCAATGGCGAGCGCGACTAGAAATGGTGTCGAGATTTTTCGCATAGCATTTTATATTACATCTGTTCGCATATTCATAAATAAATAACTTGCATCACTACGCAGTTCAGTTGAATTATTATTTAAACTTATGGTAACGTTAGTTATTTAGCATGCATTTCACAGGGAAACAGTTTGTCCTACTCCGTACATTGTACACGATAAGTCAATTATAATTACGTCCCCTGACAAGCGGCAGGCGCCCGATCCGTTCATGGCTGTATCTCATCATACCATTTGCTTATATAGGATAAATAATAGTGTAGAATATTAGGTATTGTATGCACACATATATGATTTTTCTGTCTCCGTACATTGCATGCTTTCGTAAATTCTTTCTCTCTCTTTCTGTGTCAGTATGTGTCGTCATCTCGTCTGTATTGGTTTGGAATGAAATCGAATGCACGAGCATTTTCTTCTGAAAGATAATTTGGTTTGAAGTGGCCTATTTTCTTATATTTTGAATTATTAAAGGGTGAGCGCGAACGCAGACCCCATGACGCATAAATAACGCAGTCGAGTTATCCGCATTTGGGATAATCGCTAGAGTCATCCAAACCGAAGTGCAATGGTAAGGACTCGTCCAGGGGCCACCGCCTTTTGGATCACGGTTCGCCCTCTGCCAGGTAAGTATGCTTGATTGTTTACACTTTATCGAGGCCATCAATGGCGAGCGCGACTAGAAATGGTGTCGAGATTTTTCGCATAGCATTTTATATTACATCTGTTCGCATATTCATAAATAAATAACTTGCATCACTACGCAGTTCAGTTGAATTATTATTTAAACTTATGGTAACGTTAGTTATTTAGCATGCATTTCACAGGGAAACAGTTTGTCCTACTCCGTACATTGTACACGATAAGTCAATTAGAATTACGTCCCCTGACAAGCGGCAGGCGCCCGATCCGTTCATGGCTGTATCTCATCATACCATTTGCTTATATAGGATAAATAATAGTGTAGAATATTAGGTATTGTATGCACACATATATGATTTTTCTGTCTCCGTACATTGCATGCTTTCGTAAATTCTTTCTCTCTCTTTCTGTGTCAGTATGTGTCGTCATCTCGTCTGTATTGGTTTGGAATGAAATCGAATGCACGAGCATTTTCTTCTGAAAGATAATTTGGTTTGAAGTGGCCTATTTTCTTATATTTTGAATTATTAAAGGGTGAGCGCGAACGCAGACCCCATGACGCATAAATAACGCAGTCGAGTTATCCGCATTTGGGATAATCGCTAGAGTCATCCAAACCGAAGTGCAATGGTAAGGACTCGTCCAGGGGCCACCGCCTTTTGGATCACGGTTCGCCCTCTGCCAGGTAAGTATGCTTGATTGTTTACACTTTATCGAGGCCATCAATGGCGAGCGCGACTAGAAATGGTGTCGAGATTTTTCGCATAGCATTTTATATTACATCTGTTCGCATATTCATAAATAAATAACTTGCATCACTACGCAGTTCAGTTGAATTATTATTTAAACTTATGGTAACGTTAGTTATTTAGCATGCATTTCACAGGGAAACAGTTTGTCCTACTCCGTACATTGTACACGATAAGTCAATTAGAATTACGTCCCCTAACAAGCGGCAGGCGCCCGATCCGTTCATGGCTGTATCTCATCATACCATTTGCTTATATAGGATAAATAATAGTGTAGAATATTAGGTATTGTATGCACACATATATGATTTTTCTGTCTCCGTACATTGCATGCTTTCGTAAATTCTTTCTCTCTCTTTCTGTGTCAGTATGTGTCGTCATCTCGTCTGTATTGGTTTGGAATGAAATCGAATGCACGAGCATTTTCTTCTGAAAGATAATTTGGTTTGAAGTGGCCTATTTTCTTATATTTTGAATTATTAAAGGGTGAGCGCGAACGCAGACCCCATGACGCATAAATAACGCAGTCGAGTTATCCGCATTTGGGATAATCGCTAGAGTCATCCAAACCGAAGTGCAATGGTAAGGACTCGTCCAGGGGCCACCGCCTTTTGGATCACGGTTCGCCCTCTGCCAGGTAAGTATGCTTGATTGTTTACACTTTATCGAGGCCATCAATGGCGAGCGCGACTAGAAATGGTGTCGAGATTTTTCGCATAGCATTTTATATTACATCTGTTCGCATATTCATAAATAAATAACTTGCATCACTACGCAGTTCAGTTGAATTATTATTTAAACTTATGGTAACGTTAGTTATTTAGCATGCATTTCACAGGGAAACAGTTTGTCCTACTCCGTACATTGTACACGATAAGTCAATTAGAATTACGTCCCCTGACAAGCGGCAGGCGCCCGATCCGTTCATGGCTGTATCTCATCATACCATTTGCTTATATAGGATAAATAATAGTGTAGAATATTAGGTATTGTATGCACACATATATGATTTTTCTGTCTCCGTACATTGCATGCTTTCGTAAATTCTTTCTCTCTCTTTCTGTGTCAGTATGTGTCGTCATCTCGTCTGTATTGGTTTGGAATGAAATCGAATGCACGAGCATTTTCTTCTGAAAGATAATTTGGTTTGAAGTGGCCTATTTTCTTATATTTTGAATTATTAAAGGGTGAGCGCGAACGCAGACCCCATGACGCATAAATAACGCAGTCGAGTTATCCGCATTTGGGATAATCGCTAGAGTCATCCAAACCGAAGTGCAATGGTAAGGACTCGTCCAGGGGCCACCGCCTTTTGGATCACGGTTCGCCCTCTGCCAGGTAAGTATGCTTGATTGTTTACACTTTATCGAGGCCATCAATGGCGAGCGCGACTAGAAATGGTGTCGAGATTTTTCGCATAGCATTTTATATTACATCTGTTCGCATATTCATAAATAAATAACTTGCATCACTACGCAGTTCAGTTGAATTATTATTTAAACTTATGGTAACGTTAGTTATTTAGCATGCATTTCACAGGGAAACAGTTTGTCCTACTCCGTACATTGTACACGATAAGTCAATTAGAATTACGTCCCCTGACAAGCGGCAGGCGCCCGATCCGTTCATGGCTGTATCTCATCATACCATTTGCTTATATAGGATAAATAATAGTGTAGAATATTAGGTATTGTATGCACACATATATGATTTTTCTGTCTCCGTACATTGCATGCTTTCGTAAATTCTTTCTCTCTCTTTCTGTGTCAGTATGTGTCGTCATCTCGTCTGTATTGGTTTGGAATGAAATCGAATGCACGAGCATTTTCTTCTGAAAGATAATTTGGTTTGAAGTGGCCTATTTTCTTATATTTTGAATTATTAAAGGGTGAGCGCGAACGCAGACCCCATGACGCATAAATAACGCAGTCGAGTTATCCGCATTTGGGATAATCGCTAGAGTCATCCAAACCGAAGTGCAATGGTAAGGACTCGTCCAGGGGCCACCGCCTTTTGGATCACGGTTCGCCCTCTGCCAGGTAAGTATGCTTGATTGTTTACACTTTATCGAGGCCATCAATGGCGAGCGCGACTAGAAATGGTGTCGAGATTTTTCGCATAGCATTTTATATTACATCTGTTCGCATATTCATAAATAAATAACTTGCATCACTACGCAGTTCAGTTGAATTATTATTTAAACTTATGGTAACGTTAGTTATTTAGCATGCATTTCACAGGGAAACAGTTTGTCCTACTCCGTACATTGTACACGATAAGTCAATTAGAATTACGTCCCCTGACAAGCGGCAGGCGCCCGATCCGTTCATGGCTGTATCTCATCATACCATTTGCTTATATAGGATAAATAATAGTGTAGAATATTAGGTATTGTATGCACACATATATGATTTTTCTGTCTCCGTACATTGCATGCTTTCGTAAATTCTTTCTCTCTCTTTCTGTGTCAGTATGTGTCGTCATCTCGTCTGTATTGGTTTGGAATGAAATCGAATGCACGAGCATTTTCTTCTGAAAGATAATTTGGTTTGAAGTGGCCTATTTTCTTATATTTTGAATTATTAAAGGGTGAGCGCGAACGCAGACCCCATGACGCATAAATAACGCAGTCGAGTTATCCGCATTTGGGATAATCGCTAGAGTCATCCAAACCGAAGTGCAATGGTAAGGACTCGTCCAGGGGCCACCGCCTTTTGGATCACGGTTCGCCCTCTGCCAGGTAAGTATGCTTGATTGTTTACACTTTATCGAGGCCATCAATGGCGAGCGCGACTAGAAATGGTGTCGAGATTTTTCGCATAGCATTTTATATTACATCTGTTCGCATATTCATAAATAAATAACTTGCATCACTACGCAGTTCAGTTGAATTATTATTTAAACTTATGGTAACGTTAGTTATTTAGCATGCATTTCACAGGGAAACAGTTTGTCCTACTCCGTACATTGTACACGATAAGTCAATTAGAATTACGTCCCCTGACAAGCGGCAGGCGCCCGATCCGTTCATGGCTGTATCTCATCATACCATTTGCTTATATAGGATAAATAATAGTGTAGAATATTAGGTATTGTATGCACACATATATGATTTTTCTGTCTCCGTACATTGCATGCTTTCGTAAATTCTTTCTCTCTCTTTCTGTGTCAGTATGTGTCGTCATCTCGTCTGTATTGGTTTGGAATGAAATCGAATGCACGAGCATTTTCTTCTGAAAGATAATTTGGTTTGAAGTGGCCTATTTTCTTATATTTTGAATTATTAAAGGGTGAGCGCGAACGCAGACCCCATGACGCATAAATAACGCAGTCGAGTTATCCGCATTTGGGATAATCGCTAGAGTCATCCAAACCGAAGTGCAATGGTAAGGACTCGTCCAGGGGCCACCGCCTTTTGGATCACGGTTCGCCCTCTGCCAGGTAAGTATGCTTGATTGTTTACACTTTATCGAGGCCATCAATGGCGAGCGCGACTAGAAATGGTGTCGAGATTTTTCGCATAGCATTTTATATTACATCTGTTCGCATATTCATAAATAAATAACTTGCATCACTACGCAGTTCAGTTGAATTATTATTTAAACTTATGGTAACGTTAGTTATTTAGCATGCATTTCACAGGGAAACAGTTTGTCCTACTCCGTACATTGTACACGATAAGTCAATTAGAATTACGTCCCCTGACAAGCGGCAGGCGCCCGATCCGTTCATGGCTGTATCTCATCATACCATTTGCTTATATAGGATAAATAATAGTGTAGAATTTTAGGTATTGTATGCACACATATATGATTTTTCTGTCTCCGTACATTGCATGCTTTCGTAAATTCTTTCTCTCTCTTTCTGTGTCAGTATGTGTCGTCATCTCGTCTGTATTGGTTTGGAATGAAATCGAATGCACGAGCATTTTCTTCTGAAAGATAATTTGGTTTGAAGTGGCCTATTTTCTTATATTTTGAATTATTAAAGGGTGAGCGCGAACGCAGACCCCATGACGCATAAATAACGCAGTCGAGTTATCCGCATTTGGGATAATCGCTAGAGTCATCCAAACCGAAGTGCAATGGTAAGGACTCGTCCAGGGGCCACCGCCTTTTGGATCACGGTTCGCCCTCTGCCAGGTAAGTATGCTTGATTGTTTACACTTTATCGAGGCCATCAATGGCGAGCGCGACTAGAAATGGTGTCGAGATTTTTCGCATAGCATTTTATATTACATCTGTTCGCATATTCATAAATAAATAACTTGCATCACTACGCAGTTCAGTTGAATTATTATTTAAACTTATGGTAACGTTAGTTATTTAGCATGCATTTCACAGGGAAACAGTTTGTCCTACTCCGTACATTGTACACGATAAGTCAATTAGAATTACGTCCCCTGACAAGCGGCAGGCGCCCGATCCGTTCATGGCTGTATCTCATCATACCATTTGCTTATATAGGATAAATAATAGTGTAGAATATTAGGTATTGTATGCACACATATATGATTTTTCTGTCTCCGTACATTGCATGCTTTCGTAAATTCTTTCTCTCTCTTTCTGTGTCAGTATGTGTCGTCATCTCGTCTGTATTGGTTTGGAATGAAATCGAATGCACGAGCATTTTCTTCTGAAAGATAATTTGGTTTGAAGTGGCCTATTTTCTTATATTTTGAATTATTAAAGGGTGAGCGCGAACGCAGACCCCATGACGCATAAATAACGCAGTCGAGTTATCCGCATTTGGGATAATCGCTAGAGTCATCCAAACCGAAGTGCAATGGTAAGGACTCGTCCAGGGGCCACCGCCTTTTGGATCACGGTTCGCCCTCTGCCAGGTAAGTATGCTTGATTGTTTACACTTTATCGAGGCCATCAATGGCGAGCGCGACTAGAAATGGTGTCGAGATTTTTCGCATAGCATTTTATATTACATCTGTTCGCATATTCATAAATAAATAACTTGCATCACTACGCAGTTCAGTTGAATTATTATTTAAACTTATGGTAACGTTAGTTATTTAGCATGCATTTCACAGGGAAACAGTTTGTCCTACTCCGTACATTGTACACGATAAGTCAATTAGAATTACGTCCCCTGACAAGCGGCAGGCGCCCGATCCGTTCATGGCTGTATCTCATCATACCATTTGCTTATATAGGATAAATAATAGTGTAGAATATTAGGTATTGTATGCACACATATATGATTTTTCTGTCTCCGTACATTGCATGCTTTCGTAAATTCTTTCTCTCTCTTTCTGTGTCAGTATGTGTCGTCATCTCGTCTGTATTGGTTTGGAATGAAATCGAATGCACGAGCATTTTCTTCTGAAAGATAATTTGGTTTGAAGTGGCCTATTTTCTTATATTTTGAATTATTAAAGGGTGAGCGCGAACGCAGACCCCATGACGCATAAATAACGCAGTCGAGTTATCCGCATTTGGGATAATCGCTAGAGTCATCCAAACCGAAGTGCAATGGTAAGGACTCGTCCAGGGGCCACCGCCTTTTGGATCACGGTTCGCCCTCTGCCAGGTAAGTATGCTTGATTGTTTACACTTTATCGAGGCCATCAATGGCGAGCGCGACTAGAAATGGTGTCGAGATTTTTCGCATAGCATTTTATATTACATCTGTTCGCATATTCATAAATAAATAACTTGCATCACTACGCAGTTCAGTTGAATTATTATTTAAACTTATGGTAACGTTAGTTATTTAGCATGCATTTCACAGGGAAACAGTTTGTCCTACTCCGTACATTGTACACGATAAGTCAATTAGAATTACGTCCCCTGACAAGCGGCAGGCGCCCGATCCGTTCATGGCTGTATCTCATCATACCATTTGCTTATATAGGATAAATAATAGTGTAGAATATTAGGTATTGTATGCACACATATATGATTTTTCTGTCTCCGTACATTGCATGCTTTCGTAAATTCTTTCTCTCTCTTTCTGTGTCAGTATGTGTCGTCATCTCGTCTGTATTGGTTTGGAATGAAATCGAATGCACGAGCATTTTCTTCTGAAAGATAATTTGGTTTGAAGTGGCCTATTTTCTTATATTTTGAATTATTAAAGGGTGAGCGCGAACGCAGACCCCATGACGCATAAATAACGCAGTCGAGTTATCCGCATTTGGGATAATCGCTAGAGTCATCCAAACCGAAGTGCAATGGTAAGGACTCGTCCAGGGGCCACCGCCTTTTGGATCACGGTTCGCCCTCTGCCAGGTAAGTATGCTTGATTGTTTACACTTTATCGAGGCCATCAATGGCGAGCGCGACTAGAAATGGTGTCGAGATTTTTCGCATAGCATTTTATATTACATCTGTTCGCATATTCATAAATAAATAACTTGCATCACTACGCAGTTCAGTTGAATTATTATTTAAACTTATGGTAACGTTAGTTATTTAGCATGCATTTCACAGGGAAACAGTTTGTCCTACTCCGTACATTGTACACGATAAGTCAATTAGAATTACGTCCCCTGACAAGCGGCAGGCGCCCGATCCGTTCATGGCTGTATCTCATCATACCATTTGCTTATATAGGATAAATAATAGTGTAGAATATTAGGTATTGTATGCACACATATATGATTTTTCTGTCTCCGTACATTGCATGCTTTCGTAAATTCTTTCTCTCTCTTTCTGTGTCAGTATGTGTCGTCATCTCGTCTGTATTGGTTTGGAATGAAATCGAATGCACGAGCATTTTCTTCTGAAAGATAATTTGGTTTGAAGTGGCCTATTTTCTTATATTTTGAATTATTAAAGGGTGAGCGCGAACGCAGACCCCATGACGCATAAATAACGCAGTCGAGTTATCCGCATTTGGGATAATCGCTAGAGTCATCCAAACCGAAGTGCAATGGTAAGGACTCGTCCAGGGGCCACCGCCTTTTGGATCACGGTTCGCCCTCTGCCAGGTAAGTATGCTTGATTGTTTACACTTTATCGAGGCCATCAATGGCGAGCGCGACTAGAAATGGTGTCGAGATTTTTCGCATAGCATTTTATATTACATCTGTTCGCATATTCATAAATAAATAACTTGCATCACTACGCAGTTCAGTTGAATTATTATTTAAACTTATGGTAACGTTAGTTATTTAGCATGCATTTCACAGGGAAACAGTTTGTCCTACTCCGTACATTGTACACGATAAGTCAATTAGAATTACGTCCCCTGACAAGCGGCAGGCGCCCGATCCGTTCATGGCTGTATCTCATCATACCATTTGCTTATATAGGATAAATAATAGTGTAGAATATTAGGTATTGTATGCACACATATATGATTTTTCTGTCTCCGTACATTGCATGCTTTCGTAAATTCTTTCTCTCTCTTTCTGTGTCAGTATGTGTCGTCATCTCGTCTGTATTGGTTTGGAATGAAATCGAATGCACGAGCATTTTCTTCTGAAAGATAATTTGGTTTGAAGTGGCCTATTTTCTTATATTTTGAATTATTAAAGGGTGAGCGCGAACGCAGACCCCATGACGCATAAATAACGCAGTCGAGTTATCCGCATTTGGGATAATCGCTAGAGTCATCCAAACCGAAGTGCAATGGTAAGGACTCGTCCAGGGGCCACCGCCTTTTGGATCACGGTTCGCCCTCTGCCAGGTAAGTATGCTTGATTGTTTACACTTTATCGAGGCCATCAATGGCGAGCGCGACTAGAAATGGTGTCGAGATTTTTCGCATAGCATTTTATATTACATCTGTTCGCATATTCATAAATAAATAACTTGCATCACTACGCAGTTCAGTTGAATTATTATTTAAACTTATGGTAACGTTAGTTATTTAGCATGCATTTCACAGGGAAACAGTTTGTCCTACTCCGTACATTGTACACGATAAGTCAATTAGAATTACGTCCCCTGACAAGCGGCAGGCGCCCGATCCGTTCATGGCTGTATCTCATCATACCATTTGCTTATATAGGATAAATAATAGTGTAGAATATTAGGTATTGTATGCACACATATATGATTTTTCTGTCTCCGTACATTGCATGCTTTCGTAAATTCTTTCTCTCTCTTTCTGTGTCAGTATGTGTCGTCATCTCGTCTGTATTGGTTTGGAATGAAATCGAATGCACGAGCATTTTCTTCTGAAAGATAATTTGGTTTGAAGTGGCCTATTTTCTTATATTTTGAATTATTAAAGGGTGAGCGCGAACGCAGACCCCATGACGCATAAATAACGCAGTCGAGTTATCCGCATTTGGGATAATCGCTAGAGTCATCCAAACCGAAGTGCAATGGTAAGGACTCGTCCAGGGGCCACCGCCTTTTGGATCACGGTTCGCCCTCTGCCAGGTAAGTATGCTTGATTGTTTACACTTTATCGAGGCCATCAATGGCGAGCGCGACTAGAAATGGTGTCGAGATTTTTCGCATAGCATTTTATATTACATCTGTTCGCATATTCATAAATAAATAACTTGCATCACTACGCAGTTCAGTTGAATTATTATTTAAACTTATGGTAACGTTAGTTATTTAGCATGCATTTCACAGGGAAACAGTTTGTCCTACTCCGTACATTGTACACGATAAGTCAATTAGAATTACGTCCCCTGACAAGCGGCAGGCGCCCGATCCGTTCATGGCTGTATCTCATCATACCATTTGCTTATATAGGATAAATAATAGTGTAGAATATTAGGTATTGTATGCACACATATATGATTTTTCTGTCTCCGTACATTGCATGCTTTCGTAAATTCTTTCTCTCTCTTTCTGTGTCAGTATGTGTCGTCATCTCGTCTGTATTGGTTTGGAATGAAATCGAATGCACGAGCATTTTCTTCTGAAAGATAATTTGGTTTGAAGTGGCCTATTTTCTTATATTTTGAATTATTAAAGGGTGAGCGCGAACGCAGACCCCATGACGCATAAATAACGCAGTCGAGTTATCCGCATTTGGGATAATCGCTAGAGTCATCCAAACCGAAGTGCAATGGTAAGGACTCGTCCAGGGGCCACCGCCTTTTGGATCACGGTTCGCCCTCTGCCAGGTAAGTATGCTTGATTGTTTACACTTTATCGAGGCCATCAATGGCGAGCGCGACTAGAAATGGTGTCGAGATTTTTCGCATAGCATTTTATATTACATCTGTTCGCATATTCATAAATAAATAACTTGCATCACTACGCAGTTCAGTTGAATTATTATTTAAACTTATGGTAACGTTAGTTATTTAGCATGCATTTCACAGGGAAACAGTTTGTCCTACTCCGTACATTGTACACGATAAGTCAATTAGAATTACGTCCCCTGACAAGCGGCAGGCGCCCGATCCGTTCATGGCTGTATCTCATCATACCATTTGCTTATATAGGATAAATAATAGTGTAGAATATTAGGTATTGTATGCACACATATATGATTTTTCTGTCTCCGTACATTGCATGCTTTCGTAAATTCTTTCTCTCTCTTTCTGTGTCAGTATGTGTCGTCATCTCGTCTGTATTGGTTTGGAATGAAATCGAATGCACGAGCATTTTCTTCTGAAAGATAATTTGGTTTGAAGTGGCCTATTTTCTTATATTTTGAATTATTAAAGGGTGAGCGCGAACGCAGACCCCATGACGCATAAATAACGCAGTCGAGTTATCCGCATTTGGGATAATCGCTAGAGTCATCCAAACCGAAGTGCAATGGTAAGGACTCGTCCAGGGGCCACCGCCTTTTGGATCACGGTTCGCCCTCTGCCAGGTAAGTATGCTTGATTGTTTACACTTTATCGAGGCCATCAATGGCGAGCGCGACTAGAAATGGTGTCGAGATTTTTCGCATAGCATTTTATATTACATCTGTTCGCATATTCATAAATAAATAACTTGCATCACTACGCAGTTCAGTTGAATTATTATTTAAACTTATGGTAACGTTAGTTATTTAGCATGCATTTCACAGGGAAACAGTTTGTCCTACTCCGTACATTGTACACGATAAGTCAATTAGAATTACGTCCCCTGACAAGCGGCAGGCGCCCGATCCGTTCATGGCTGTATCTCATCATACCATTTGCTTATATAGGATAAATAATAGTGTAGAATATTAGGTATTGTATGCACACATATATGATTTTTCTGTCTCCGTACATTGCATGCTTTCGTAAATTCTTTCTCTCTCTTTCTGTGTCAGTATGTGTCGTCATCTCGTCTGTATTGGTTTGGAATGAAATCGAATGCACGAGCATTTTCTTCTGAAAGATAATTTGGTTTGAAGTGGCCTATTTTCTTATATTTTGAATTATTAAAGGGTGAGCGCGAACGCAGACCCCATGACGCATAAATAACGCAGTCGAGTTATCCGCATTTGGGATAATCGCTAGAGTCATCCAAACCGAAGTGCAATGGTAAGGACTCGTCCAGGGGCCACCGCCTTTTGGATCACGGTTCGCCCTCTGCCAGGTAAGTATGCTTGATTGTTTACACTTTATCGAGGCCATCAATGGCGAGCGCGACTAGAAATGGTGTCGAGATTTTTCGCATAGCATTTTATATTACATCTGTTCGCATATTCATAAATAAATAACTTGCATCACTACGCAGTTCAGTTGAATTATTATTTAAACTTATGGTAACGTTAGTTATTTAGCATGCATTTCACAGGGAAACAGTTTGTCCTACTCCGTACATTGTACACGATAAGTCAATTAGAATTACGTCCCCTGACAAGCGGCAGGCGCCCGATCCGTTCATGGCTGTATCTCATCATACCATTTGCTTATATAGGATAAATAATAGTGTAGAATATTAGGTATTGTATGCACACATATATGATTTTTCTGTCTCCGTACATTGCATGCTTTCGTAAATTCTTTCTCTCTCTTTCTGTGTCAGTATGTGTCGTCATCTCGTCTGTATTGGTTTGGAATGAAATCGAATGCACGAGCATTTTCTTCTGAAAGATAATTTGGTTTGAAGTGGCCTATTTTCTTATATTTTGAATTATTAAAGGGTGAGCGCGAACGCAGACCCCATGACGCATAAATAACGCAGTCGAGTTATCCGCATTTGGGATAATCGCTAGAGTCATCCAAACCGAAGTGCAATGGTAAGGACTCGTCCAGGGGCCACCGCCTTTTGGATCACGGTTCGCCCTCTGCCAGGTAAGTATGCTTGATTGTTTACACTTTATCGAGGCCATCAATGGCGAGCGCGACTAGAAATGGTGTCGAGATTTTTCGCATAGCATTTTATATTACATCTGTTCGCATATTCATAAATAAATAACTTGCATCACTACGCAGTTCAGTTGAATTATTATTTAAACTTATGGTAACGTTAGTTATTTAGCATGCATTTCACAGGGAAACAGTTTGTCCTACTCCGTACATTGTACACGATAAGTCAATTAGAATTACGTCCCCTGACAAGCGGCAGGCGCCCGATCCGCTCATGGCTGTATCTCATCATACCATTTGCTTATATAGGATAAATAATAGTGTAGAATATTAGGTATTGTATGCACACATATATGATTTTTCTGTCTCCGTACATTGCATGCTTTCGTAAATTCTTTCTCTCTCTTTCTGTGTCAGTATGTGTCGTCATCTCGTCTGTATTGGTTTGGAATGAAATCGAATGCACGAGCATTTTCTTCTGAAAGATAATTTGGTTTGAAGTGGCCTATTTTCTTATATTTTGAATTATTAAAGGGTGAGCGCGAACGCAGACCCCATGACGCATAAATAACGCAGTCGAGTTATCCGCATTTGGGATAATCGCTAGAGTCATCCAAACCGAAGTGCAATGGTAAGGACTCGTCCAGGGGCCACCGCCTTTTGGATCACGGTTCGCCCTCTGCCAGGTAAGTATGCTTGATTGTTTACACTTTATCGAGGCCATCAATGGCGAGCGCGACTAGAAATGGTGTCGAGATTTTTCGCATAGCATTTTATATTACATCTGTTCGCATATTCATAAATAAATAACTTGCATCACTACGCAGTTCAGTTGAATTATTATTTAAACTTATGGTAACGTTAGTTATTTAGCATGCATTTCACAGGGAAACAGTTTGTCCTACTCCGTACATTGTACACGATAAGTCAATTAGAATTACGTCCCCTGACAAGCGGCAGGCGCCCGATCCGTTCATGGCTGTATCTCATCATACCATTTGCTTATATAGGATAAATAATAGTGTAGAATATTAGGTATTGTATGCACACATATATGATTTTTCTGTCTCCGTACATTGCATGCTTTCGTAAATTCTTTCTCTCTCTTTCTGTGTCAGTATGTGTCGTCATCTCGTCTGTATTGGTTTGGAATGAAATCGAATGCACGAGCATTTTCTTCTGAAAGATAATTTGGTTTGAAGTGGCCTATTTTCTTATATTTTGAATTATTAAAGGGTGAGCGCGAACGCAGACCCCATGACGCATAAATAACGCAGTCGAGTTATCCGCATTTGGGATAATCGCTAGAGTCATCCAAACCGAAGTGCAATGGTAAGGACTCGTCCAGGGGCCACCGCCTTTTGGATCACGGTTCGCCCTCTGCCAGGTAAGTATGCTTGATTGTTTACACTTTATCGAGGCCATCAATGGCGAGCGCGACTAGAAATGGTGTCGAGATTTTTCGCATAGCATTTTATATTACATCTGTTCGCATATTCATAAATAAATAACTTGCATCACTACGCAGTTCAGTTGAATTATTATTTAAACTTATGGTAACGTTAGTTATTTAGCATGCATTTCACAGGGAAACAGTTTGTCCTACTCCGTACATTGTACACGATAAGTCAATTAGAATTACGTCCCCTGACAAGCGGCAGGCGCCCGATCCGTTCATGGCTGTATCTCATCATACCATTTGCTTATATAGGATAAATAATAGTGTAGAATATTAGGTATTGTATGCACACATATATGATTTTTCTGTCTCCGTACATTGCATGCTTTCGTAAATTCTTTCTCTCTCTTTCTGTGTCAGTATGTGTCGTCATCTCGTCTGTATTGGTTTGGAATGAAATCGAATGCACGAGCATTTTCTTCTGAAAGATAATTTGGTTTGAAGTGGCCTATTTTCTTATATTTTGAATTATTAAAGGGTGAGCGCGAACGCAGACCCCATGACGCATAAATAACGCAGTCGAGTTATCCGCATTTGGGATAATCGCTAGAGTCATCCAAACCGAAGTGCAATGGTAAGGACTCGTCCAGGGGCCACCGCCTTTTTTTTTTTTTTTTTTTTTCCCTAAAACCGACTCAGTGATGGTTATCGGGCGCATGGACCACAAACCAACGAGTCCTCTGCCAAAAGCGTTCCAATTTCAGCATGTACTCAGCCCCAAAAACCATATCATCATCGTCGGGTGGACCCTTTCAAACAAGAAATAAATAAAAAACGTGGGCGCTCGGCCTCTTTTCGGGTCATCTTTTCCTTTATAACTTTAATGAAAACAATAAACGAAAATTATAATACAAAGTTATGATAATACACGAGAAAAAATATATGCAAGAAAAAGGAGAAAAATACAGAGGAAATATGGGGCAAAAAACAAAGAGAATCGGAGATATCACGGCAAGAGAAATGGAGCAAGAAGAAATTGGACTCAAGGCATCAAGGAAAGGAAATAATGAGAGAAATGGAACAAAGCAGAGAAGAGGAGAGGGGCATCGATACAAAGAGAGACGGAAACAGCAAGACAAAAGAAGTGGAGCATGGAAAATAGAAACAAGACAAAATGGTAAATATAAATCGAGGTAAGTTGTAATCGTAATCAGGCGGAGAAATCAGTTGGAGGCTAAGGTCGATACCGTTGCAATCATAAGCTATTCCATAGTCGTAAAGAAGTCCTGGTCATACCTAATCACCAAATTACACAAATATGACAATGCATCTACAAATTGCATGCAATACATCTAAAATTGCAATGTCAGCTGCAGCACGGGTCTTTGTCGGAAAATTAAGCTAACTTTGTAACATCTCACTGTCCGCAGAGGTTAACACTGGTAGACCTGGTTGTCGTTCATGCCAATGGAGGTAGATCAGCTGGTCTTCTGTCAGCACATGATTTTTCACATGCACTCCATTTGCCAAACGCGTAAAATATTTATTAAGTTTGTCAAATGTCATGTCTTTGGCTTCTTTGTCGTACAATAAAAATTGTTTCATCAATACGTCATCCGCCAGCAGCAAATCCCCGATTAAGTTTTCCATCCGGAAACGAGCCTGAACATTCACAAGGTGTTTGGTCCGGTCTACTGTGGCATCAGAAGGTGTCAGCCAAGGGGCCTTTGTATCTTGCGGGGTCGCACTCTTGGTAACAAGAAGAACAGTGCTTGCAGCAGACGAAGACATATCATAATTAGTCTTATCCTCAATTACTTCGGAGGGTTTGGTCACATCAGTATCCTCCATGTCTTCCTCTTCCCCGATCGATAAATCATCAAACTGGTCATCTGTCTGGGTGGAAATTTCAACTGAAAATACAGCTAAAGTACAAGAGTTAATATTGTGGCCAACCCTGAAACACCGAGCACAAGCGGGGCGACGTCCCTGCATGGTTATCAGTGCGCGCCCAGTACCATAGTCCAGGAAGTACGGAACAGAATGTAAACATTTGACCTTACACGTGACTTCCCTAATACCACTTTTAACGAACGATCCGTCAACAAAAGAACCAAGATAATCATAATTCAGCACCTCGCCAAAATTACTACAGGCTGCTACAAAACCACCTTTACTGATGTACATAGGCAATCTGTGTACACGAAAAGTTTCAAGGTCAGTAAGTACATCATGAAAATGCAATGTCACGCCATCGAATTTGAACAGTGAAGATATCGAAGCACTCACCGCATTCTCCCGTGTGACGAAAACAACAGTCCACAATCCAGGTCGATTGTCGCGGCAGACTGCGTCCAAACTGTCAACAGCGAAGCAGCGGCCGATCAGCTGGACGACACGGCGATGATCCGTCGGTACAGAAATTCCAGTCAGCAAAACTCGCACGGTTCTCGAAATAACATCAGCTGAGATATCCATCGTAAATGCAGAAACAATAAACAGCAAAAACAAGAAAACCATAGTCAGAAATGGTAACGCCACCAAGATCGTATTATTAGCCATAAATATAAATCATAATATAAAATATATTGGTTACATGAATGGACCGCCTCAGAATTCCGTTAAGATAAGTAATTCTTCAAATTATTACAATGAACTACGGCTTATAAATTACTGCAGGTTTCTCATTCGCCACACCAGAATGCTTCTAAATGCGGATCAAAGCTAAGAGTGCGTGGCACAGCCATTGTTCATAGACATTTTACAGATAGCGAGAATGATGCATGCTGGGAACGAAAGCATCCACAGCAAAGCCATGTGCTTACGGAGGCATGCGTTTATTATAGGGGATTTATGGTACGTGGGCCTATAAAACTAATTATAACTTTGTTATCTGTCATAGTTTATGCGTGAAATTTTAAACATATATACCTGGACATCTACCCCTTCCAGAATGTTGAAAAACATTTTCAGTTGCTCATCGTATTTTTATAGACGAAATAGTCCGAAATTCCAGAAAATTGCGCTAACTGCTCAATGTTTTAATGTGTTACAAAACGTCTGATAAAAATAGTTCTATCGGGAATATTCACACCATTTTTTTTCAGAGAACATAGTGTAAATATAGTCCTATCGGGATATCGTAAAGGAGATTAATTAAACCCCTCAGACTGCCGAAACTGACGACATTAAATTCGCTTTTTCGTGTCCCACGGAAATGAAACTTGTCTGTCCATTGATCACGTTATTTATTTGACATAGTATTTTTTTCTTCTGTTGTATTTGAACACTTGTTGCACGCGCAGGCTGCACGATCGTAATAACTTCAACCGATAAGCGCCGACTGATACCCGCGCAACAGTTTGTCTCAAATAAATTGTTATCAAAACGCAGGTTTATGGCCGCGGACATAAGCCGATTAAGTGTAATGTAATTTATCCATGAACTTGACTGAAAAATTGTGATTCTATCACCATTAGCCACGAAAATGGGACCTCTAAACAGGCAAGTTTGATTTTCGGGGGACACGAACAAGCGAATTTATTGTCGGCAGTTTCGGCAGTCTGAGGGTTAATTAATCCCGAATTAAACGGAACTACTTTACGATAGTCCGATAGGACTATGTTTACTCTATGCATGTTCTCTGAAAAAATAGTGTGAATATTCCAGATAGAACTCTTTTTATCAGACGTTGTGTAACACCTTAAAACATTGAGCAGTTATAGCGCAAACCGAAATGTGTTGTCTTGCAAGATATCCCACCGCTTTAGCTAAATTTACCTTCCTACAATATCCATAAAGAGGATCATATATTATATACCCACGGTTTTAATTATAGAATATAAAATATATTGGTTTCGCGAATGACCAACTCAGAATTCCGTTAAAATAACAATAACAACCAGCACCTATAACGAACCGTTTTACTGGACTTGGCCTACTGGTCGCGTAGTTCCGACTTTTAAATAAACGGAATTTCCAACTCTATAAATAAAAGCCCCACAATGCATTCGCCCTGTCCACCACGCAATATCAAAATCTCAGCAGCTAGATACACCACAGGTGGCGTAATAAATGCTCTTTATTATTTCCATATCAGGAATACAGTAACAAACAAGACAGCAGTAAAATAAATGGGGACAAAAAGTTAGTGTAATCATGTATGAAATTTCCAACTGTTAAAATTCTTTATAACAGTTGTGACTCCCACCCCCTCAAAATACCTCCATCATTCGATCCCCGTCCCCATCATAATGGGGACAATAATTACTAGTTGGGATACAAGGCAATGGTAACCATGTATTTTAACCTTTATGTTGTAGTGTAATAATGTATGAAATTTCCAACTACATGTGCATTAACTTTTTTTTACAAAAGTTGTGAATCATACACACTCAAAATCTAACTTCCACCCCACCCCACTACACTGTCCCTTCCACTTAAAAACATTCTGGAGATCAAGTTGGCCACAGGTGTTCATTTATTATACCCCACGTGTCTTGGACTGTTGCCAAATTCACAGTGCTCCATTAGAGGGCCTGCTTGGACTGTTGCCAAATTCACAATGTTAACTGCAGAGAGGTTGTATGTTATTGGAGACGTTCTAATATGACAATAGGCTGGCCTAATTAACGAACCATGCACAGCTAAATACACACAAGCAACTTTTAATCTTCAAATAGATACAATTGTCGGCCTCCAAAATTCAATATACTTTCTTATATACAAACAAACATTGAACTCATACCATTGTTTCACTTAACCAAAATAGCGAATTTCCCCAAAAGAACGCATATAGACTGCGCATGCGCAATTATATTAAAATACCCACAATACACTTCACGAGGCTCTCAATGGGTTATAATATTTGTTTTCCAAATTTGTTTTATCTTCAACTAAAAACAAATAGTCTATCGAAATGAAATTCGCCATTTTTCTTCAAACAATTTTATTCTTTACAAAATACAAATTATCGGGTTAACATAAAACCATTCAAAAATTGAAACAAACTTAAATAATAAATAAATTAAACAATAAATTCTTACCATAATTACAGAAAATAAAAGATGGCCGTTACTACAAAAAAAACAGACATGCGCACTCCAATTAAAATTACCCATAATTCAGTTCACTACACCAGGGGCTCCCAACAGGTTATACAATATTTTCAGGCTATCAGATTATTTATATTTTCGACTTTAAGTTTACAATTTGAGCCTGTCCTCACTCTATCGATACGATTTATCATAAACATATTATACACCAGTGGCGTTAACTTTACAACTTCGGCATCTACGTGATTATATCGGTACGATTCAGTAAGGTACAAACAATCTCCATAAAATACGCACAATTCAGTTCACTACATGCAGGGGCTCCCAATAGGTTATTCCCATTTATTATGGGCTCCCAATAGGTTATACAATATTTTCAGGCTATCAGATTATTTATATTTTCAACAACATATTATTACACCGGTGACTTTAAGTTTACAATTTGAGCCTGTCCTGACTCTATCGATAGGATTTATCATATTTTCATAAACGTATTATACACCGCTGACGTTAACTTTACAATTTCGGCATCTACGTGATTATATCGGTACGATTGAGTAAGGTACAAACAATCTCCAAGAATATATTCGCCCTGTACTCCATGCGACATAAAAAAACCAAATGCAAGTAACACCACGCTAGGTGGCGTAATGATAAATGAAAAACGGGCGCCACCGCCTTTTGGATCACGGTTCGCCCTCTGCCAGGTAAGTATGCTTGATTGTTTACACTTTATCGAGGCCATCAATGGCGAGCGCGACTAGAAATGGTGTCGAGATTTTTCGCATAGCATTTTATATTACATCTGTTCGCATATTCATAAATAAATAACTTGCATCACTACGCAGTTCAGTTGATTTATTATTTAAACTTATGGTAACGTTAGTTATTTAGCATGCATTTCACAGGGAAACAGTTTGTCCTACTCCGTACATTGTACACGATAAGTCAATTAGAATTACGTCCCCTGACAAGCGGCAGGCGCCCGATCCGTTCATGGCTGTATCTCATCATACCATTTGCTTATATAGGATAAATAATAGTGTAGAATATTAGGTATTGTATGCACACATATATGATTTTTCTGTCTCCGTACATTGCATGCTTTCGTAAATTCTTTCTCTCTCTTTCTGTGTCAGTATGTGTCGTCATCTCGTCTGTATTGGTTTGGAATGAAATCGAATGCACGAGCATTTTCTTCTGAAAGATAATTTGGTTTGAAGTGGCCTATTTTCTTATATTTTGAATTATTAAAGGGTGAGCGCGAACGCAGACCCCATGACGCATAAATAACGCAGTCGAGTTATCCGCATTTGGGATAATCGCTAGAGTCATCCAAACCGAAGTGCAATGGTAAGGACTCGTCCAGGGGCCACCGCCTTTTGGATCACGGTTCGCCCTCTGCCAGGTAAGTATGCTTGATTGTTTACACTTTATCGAGGCCATCAATGGCGAGCGCGACTAGAAATGGTGTCGAGATTTTTCGCATAGCATTTTATATTACATCTGTTCGCATATTCATAAATAAATAACTTGCATCACTACGCAGTTCAGTTGAATTATTATTTAAACTTATGGTAACGTTAGTTATTTAGCATGCATTTCACAGGGAAACAGTTTGTCCTACTCCGTACATTGTACACGATAAGTCAATTAGAATTACGTCCCCTGACAAGCGGCAGGCGCCCGATCCGTTCATGGCTGTATCTCATCATACCATTTGCTTATATAGGATAAATAATATTGTAGAATATTAGGTATTGTATGCACACATATATGATTTTTCTGTCTCCGTACATTGCATGCTTTCGTAAATTCTTTCTCTCTCTTTCTGTGTCAGTATGTGTCGTCATCTCGTCTGTATTGGTTTGGAATGAAATCGAATGCACGAGCATTTTCTTCTGAAAGATAATTTGGTTTGAAGTGGCCTATTTTCTTATATTTTGAATTATTAAAGGGTGAGCGCGAACGCAGACCCCATGACGCATAAATAACGCAGTCGAGTTATCCGCATTTGGGATAATCGCTAGAGTCATCCAAACCGAAGTGCAATGGTAAGGACTCGTCCAGGGGCCACCGCCTTTTGGATCACGGTTCGCCCTCTGCCAGGTAAGTATGCTTGATTGTTTACACTTTATCGAGGCCATCAATGGCGAGCGCGACTAGAAATGGTGTCGAGATTTTTCGCATAGCATTTTATATTACATCTGTTCGCATATTCATAAATAAATAACTTGCATCACTACGCAGTTCAGTTGAATTATTATTTAAACTTATGGTAACGTTAGTTATTTAGCATGCATTTCACAGGGAAACAGTTTGTCCTACTCCGTACATTGTACACGATAAGTCAATTAGAATTACGTCCCCTGACAAGCGGCAGGCGCCCGATCCGTTCATGGCTGTATCTCATCATACCATTTGCTTATATAGGATAAATAATAGTGTAGAATATTAGGTATTGTATGCACACATATATGATTTTTCTGTCTCCGTACATTGCATGCTTTCGTAAATTCTTTCTCTCTCTTTCTGTGTCAGTATGTGTCGTCATCTCGTCTGTATTGGTTTGGAATGAAATCGAATGCACGAGCATTTTCTTCTGAAAGATAATTTGGTTTGAAGTGGCCTATTTTCTTATATTTTGAATTATTAAAGGGTGAGCGCGAACGCAGACCCCATGACGCATAAATAACGCAGTCGAGTTATCCGCATTTGGGATAATCGCTAGAGTCATCCAAACCGAAGTGCAATGGTAAGGACTCGTCCAGGGGCCACCGCCTTTTGGATCACGGTTCGCCCTCTGCCAGGTAAGTATGCTTGATTGTTTACACTTTATCGAGGCCATCAATGGCGAGCGCGACTAGAAATGGTGTCGAGATTTTTCGCATAGCATTTTATATTACATCTGTTCGCATATTCATAAATAAATAACTTGCATCACTACGCAGTTCAGTTGAATTATTATTTAAACTTATGGTAACGTTAGTTATTTAGCATGCATTTCACAGGGAAACAGTTTGTCCTACTCCGTACATTGTACACGATAAGTCAATTAGAATTACGTCCCCTGACAAGCGGCAGGCGCCCGATCCGTTCATGGCTGTATCTCATCATACCATTTGCTTATATAGGATAAATAATAGTGTAGAATATTAGGTATTGTATGCACACATATATGATTTTTCTGTCTCCGTACATTGCATGCTTTCGTAAATTCTTTCTCTCTCTTTCTGTGTCAGTATGTGTCGTCATCTCGTCTGTATTGGTTTGGAATGAAATCGAATGCACGAGCATTTTCTTCGGAAAGATAATTTGGTTTGAAGTGGCCTATTTTCTTATATTTTGAATTATTAAAGGGTGAGCGCGAACGCAGACCCCATGACGCATAAATAACGCAGTCGAGTTATCCGCATTTGGGATAATCGCTAGAGTCATCCAAACCGAAGTGCAATGGTAAGGACTCGTCCAGGGGCCACCGCCTTTTGGATCACGGTTCGCCCTCTGCCAGGTAAGTATGCTTGATTGTTTACACTTTATCGAGGCCATCAATGGCGAGCGCGACTAGAAATGGTGTCGAGATTTTTCGCATAGCATTTTATATTACATCTGTTCGCATATTCATAAATAAATAACTTGCATCACTACGCAGTTCAGTTGAATTATTATTTAAACTTATGGTAACGTTAGTTATTTAGCATGCATTTCACAGGGAAACAGTTTGTCCTACTCCGTACATTGTACACGATAAGTCAATTAGAATTACGTCCCCTGACAAGCGGCAGGCGCCCGATCCGTTCATGGCTGTATCTCATCATACCATTTGCTTATATAGGATAAATAATAGTGTAGAATATTAGGTATTGTATGCACACATATATGATTTTTCTGTCTCCGTACATTGCATGCTTTCGTAAATTCTTTCTCTCTCTTTCTGTGTCAGTATGTGTCGTCATCTCGTCTGTATTGGTTTGGAATGAAATCGAATGCACGAGCATTTTCTTCTGAAAGATAATTTGGTTTGAAGTGGCCTATTTTCTTATATTTTGAATTATTAAAGGGTGAGCGCGAACGCAGACCCCATGACGCATAAATAACGCAGTCGAGTTATCCGCATTTGGGATAATCGCTAGAGTCATCCAAACCGAAGTGCAATGGTAAGGACTCGTCCAGGGGCCACCGCCTTTTGGATCACGGTTCGCCCTCTGCCAGGTAAGTATGCTTGATTGTTTACACTTTATCGAGGCCATCAATGGCGAGCGCGACTAGAAATGGTGTCGAGATTTTTCGCATAGCATTTTATATTACATCTGTTCGCATATTCATAAATAAATAACTTGCATCACTACGCAGTTCAGTTGAATTATTATTTAAACTTATGGTAACGTTAGTTATTTAGCATGCATTTCACAGGGAAACAGTTTGTCCTACTCCGTACATTGTACACGATAAGTCAATTAGAATTACGTCCCCTGACAAGCGGCAGGCGCCCGATCCGTTCATGGCTGTATCTCATCATACCATTTGCTTATATAGGATAAATAATAGTGTAGAATATTAGGTATTGTATGCACACATATATGATTTTTCTGTCTCCGTACATTGCATGCTTTCGTAAATTCTTTCTCTCTCTTTCTGTGTCAGTATGTGTCGTCATCTCGTCTGTATTGGTTTGGAATGAAATCGAATGCACGAGCATTTTCTTCGGAAAGATAATTTGGTTTGAAGTGGCCTATTTTCTTATATTTTGAATTATTAAAGGGTGAGCGCGAACGCAGACCCCATGACGCATAAATAACGCAGTCGAGTTATCCGCATTTGGGATAATCGCTAGAGTCATCCAAACCGAAGTGCAATGGTAAGGACTCGTCCAGGGGCCACCGCCTTTTGGATCACGGTTCGCCCTCTGCCAGGTAAGTATGCTTGATTGTTTACACTTTATCGAGGCCATCAATGGCGAGCGCGACTAGAAATGGTGTCGAGATTTTTCGCATAGCATTTTATATTACATCTGTTCGCATATTCATAAATAAATAACTTGCATCACTACGCAGTTCAGTTGAATTATTATTTAAACTTATGGTAACGTTAGTTATTTAGCATGCATTTCACAGGGAAACAGTTTGTCCTACTCCGTACATTGTACACGATAAGTCAATTAGAATTACGTCCCCTGACAAGCGGCAGGCGCCCGATCCGTTCATGGCTGTATCTCATCATACCATTTGCTTATATAGGATAAATAATAGTGTAGAATATTAGGTATTGTATGCACACATATATGATTTTTCTGTCTCCGTACATTGCATGCTTTCGTAAATTCTTTCTCTCTCTTTCTGTGTCAGTATGTGTCGTCATCTCGTCTGTATTGGTTTGGAATGAAATCGAATGCACGAGCATTTTCTTCTGAAAGATAATTTGGTTTGAAGTGGCCTATTTTCTTATATTTTGAATTATTAAAGGGTGAGCGCGAACGCAGACCCCATGACGCATAAATAACGCAGTCGAGTTATCCGCATTTGGGATAATCGCTAGAGTCATCCAAACCGAAGTGCAATGGTAAGGACTCGTCCAGGGGCCACCGCCTTTTGGATCACGGTTCGCCCTCTGCCAGGTAAGTATGCTTGATTGTTTACACTTTATCGAGGCCATCAATGGCGAGCGCGACTAGAAATGGTGTCGAGATTTTTCGCATAGCATTTTATATTACATCTGTTCGCATATTCATAAATAAATAACTTGCATCACTACGCAGTTCAGTTGAATTATTATTTAAACTTATGGTAACGTTAGTTATTTAGCATGCATTTCACAGGGAAACAGTTTGTCCTACTCCGTACATTGTACACGATAAGTCAATTAGAATTACGTCCCCTGACAAGCGGCAGGCGCCCGATCCGTTCATGGCTGTATCTCATCATACCATTTGCTTATATAGGATAAATAATAGTGTAGAATATTAGGTATTGTATGCACACATATATGATTTTTCTGTCTCCGTACATTGCATGCTTTCGTAAATTCTTTCTCTCTCTTTCTGTGTCAGTATGTGTCGTCATCTCGTCTGTATTGGTTTGGAATGAAATCGAATGCACGAGCATTTTCTTCTGAAAGATAATTTGGTTTGAAGTGGCCTATTTTCTTATATTTTGAATTATTAAAGGGTGAGCGCGAACGCAGACCCCATGACGCATAAATAACGCAGTCGAGTTATCCGCATTTGGGATAATCGCTAGAGTCATCCAAACCGAAGTGCAATGGTAAGGACTCGTCCAGGGGCCACCGCCTTTTTTTTTTTTTTTTTTTTTTTTTTTTCTTTTTTTTTCCAAGTTATCTCAGTTACCATGTTTCAACGATATCAGCTGACGGTCTAACCAAGTTTCACATAAGGAAACACGTGGCAATCGGCCTGCTAGACGTCATAGTATCATCACAGACAACTTGTGAACTTTATTAACAAACAAACAGATGATGACGAAATTCGCGTACAAATACAAAAATACAAAGGATGACGAAAAACGCATACATGTCACGAACACAAGACAGCAGATACATCACATCAACTGAAATCAAACTGAATTAATCACTTCTCATAACATAATATTTAAAATTTAAAACTAGGTCGTGAATTTGAAATTGCAGCAAGATCTTGCCAATGTTCTAGAAAGGCATCATCTTTTAACCGAAAACCATCTACATGAATACGCGCTCTAACAGCCGACAGAAAAGTAAGTTTTGGACCGAGTTCAGTAATATTTTTCCTATCATGATAAATTGAATTGCGAAGTGACCAAATTACTTCTCTATAACATGACAAGAGATAATAAAAGACACTACATTTATAGAAATCAATATTTTTAACAACATGGTGACTCGAAAATTGCAACACTTCTTGAGTCAATGGAATGTTAGAATGAGTCACTTTATTTAATAGAAGGATAAGTGATTCACGTAATTGAGTTAAAAATGAACAATCTACAAAAAGATGGCATATCGTTTCAGCACCATCATTACAAAAAGAGCATTTAAATGACTTTCTACGACCATACCAACTGGAAATTAAATCTTTGGTCCAGATCCGATCATGTGAAATCAGCCATGAGATACGCCGACCTGTTGGTTCAAGAAAAGAATTAGTCAGTGATTTCCATACAGGAGGGAAAGAAATAGTCGGATATTTAAAAGCAACACGAGCTGTCACGGGCTCTTTTGTCATTAACATTTTATAAAAATCCTTTGTCTTAAAGACAGAAAAATTACACAATGTATTTTCAGTAAGTTTAACAGCTTTCAAACAAGACTTGTAAAATGGCGGTACAAAATCAGTACTATGAGGCCTCAAATTACTGGCCAGGTCAGGATTAAAATTCCTTAACTGCATTCCAATCCAGTAGCGTGCAAAGTAGTACCATTTTGCTTCAGTTCCTAAAATAATTTTCTTGATGTGCGTTAAACGAAAACTTTTAATCTTGCATTCAATATCAGCTACTAATAAACCCCCCTTATCATGATCTTGGTAAAGAACCTTTCGTTGAACTAATTCTGATTTTCTTCCCCAAATAAAATTAAACATTTTAGTTCTAAACATTTTCAAATAATGACCAGGCAAATCTAAAATCTGTGTAGCATACCATAATTTACTACATGCAAATACTTTGGATACAGTGCTTTTACCATGCATAGACAATCTTCTTTTATTCCATAAATTCAATGACTGTTCAAATTTGTGCCAGATTGGGTTCCAAACATCATCATCAGATACATATTTACCAAAACGAATTCCAAGTATTTTTTGAGGCGAATCAGGCCACGAAATTCCAAAAGCATGATCATCCGATACCTTAAAATGGCCAAACTTAAGACCAACTGTTTTGGAAAAATTGATTTTTGACCCAGAAGCAAATCCAAAACGCTTTGCCAGGTTTAAAAACCTATAAACAGAAGTTTCATCAGAACAAAAGGCAGTCGAATCATCAGCATATAACGATATTTTTGCCTGATCAGGACAGCCAGGAATAAATAAACCTCTAATCTGCTTGTCAGATCGCACTTTTATAGCTAAAGGTTCCAAACACAATACATAAAGCAGAGGTGACAAACTACAGCCTTGGCGGACTGAGCGTTGTATAGGAAAAGCATCTGAAATAAAACCATTGATTAACAAAGAGCTACTGACGTCATTATATAATAAACGTACCCAATTGATGAACATTGGGCCAAAACCATAAGAATTTAGAGCAGTGAACAAATAGTTATGATCAACGCGATCGAAAGCTTTCTGTTGATCTAAAGCAATAAAAGCCAGCGATAAATCTTTCTGTTTGATATAGTCAATAATATTTCTTACCAAATGCAAATTATCAAATATTGATCGACCTGGAACGGAACATGTTTGATCTGGGTGAACAATTTCACCTATAACTGTACCCAAACGGAGGCTTATAATTTTGGACAAAATCTTATAATCAACGTTTAGGAGAGATATCGGTCTCCAAAAATTAAGTTTTGATGCTTGTGTTTTATCTTTACAGAGAAGTGTGATGTAACCAAGACGCTCAGAAGACGACAAAAAACCAGAAGAATAAAATGAATTATAAAGGGTAAGTAGCGTGGGAGCAAGCAGGTCTAAGAATGTAAGATAAAATTCCTGAGGCAAACCGTCAGAGCCAGGGACCTTGCCACGCTGCATGCCATCAAGCGCAAGCTTGATCTCATGCAGCGTGACAGGTCCCTCGCATGAATTAGAAGACTCGACAGATAACTTAGGTACATCACTCAGGAATTCATCCATCACAGTCTGATCTGTTGGCTCAGGGGAATACAAATCAGAATAATATTCACGAGCGTGATTAAGTATAGAATCACTGGTATCATAGATTTCATCATCTTTTTCTAATACGTGAATAGTTTTTTCTGAAGAATTCCGGCTTTCTTTGGCGGAGAAAAACTTACCAGGCCGTTCGTTAACATCAATATACAAAGCCCTTGACCTGATAAGAGAACCAGTATGAAAATTTTGATAAAGTTTCTCAAGTTGAGTTTTAGCAACTTTCACTTCTTCAGTAAAATCACCGGGGCTTAATTTTTCACAATGTACAGAAATGCGATATTGTTCTTCACAATGATAGATCAATTTGCGTCTAATACGCGACTTCCGTTTTGAGTAAGTAATACAAAATTCTCGAATAGAGTTTTTAACATCATCCCACCAAACGCCAATAGGCTGCAATACTTGGGGTAATTTATGCCAAAAAGCAGTAAACAATTTCCTAAAAGATTCTTCCGAAAGCAGAGAAACATTTAATTTCCAGTAACCTTTTCCCAAAACAATTTTAGAAGAAGGATTAATTTCCAAAAGAACAATATCGTGATCTGAAAAAGGGCACGGATCAATTTTACAGGAAATGATGTCAGGAAGATGTCGGGAAGATACATATAATCGATCAAGTCTGCATGAAATTGTTGTTCGTTTCCATGTAGTTGCAACCAAAGAAGGATTAAAGTGTCGATACGCATCAAAAAGTTTGAAGTCACTACAAATTTCCTTAATCTGTTTAGAACCAGATAATCCATTTTCAGGATTCCCACCTTGTTTATCAATATTTGAATCCATAATACAATTGAAATCTCCACCCCAAATAAGGAAGCGATTCGATACAAAATATTTATCAAATTTATTCTCAAAGAAATCTAAACGTTCACTTTGATCATTAGGAGCATAGCTGTTGACAACACGATAACGAACATTATTGCTCATAAAGTCCAATATTAAAATTCGACCATCAAAATCACGTGAAATTCCATGAAGAGTAAAATCAAAATATTTAGAAACCAAAATACCCACCCCGCGACTATCAAATTTACCAAAAGACCAAAAACTAGACCCATCCCATTCAGAGTTGATTAAATTTACACTTTTTGGATCCGCTATAAAAGTTTCCTGTAAAAGTATCATATCAATTTTATGCAAATTACAATAGGCAAACAATTTAGCTCTTTTATTTGACCCACGAAATCCATTCACATTAAGTGTTAACATTTTGAAATTCGCCATCATGGAAAGAAAGGGTATTTACAAAATGAACGATACAGTGGATAAAAACAACTCTCACGATTGTTGTCAGTGAACGCATAGAAATACACAGAGACCACACCACAGTGAAGTATTAAACGATCAACCCCGTCACGCTGTATTACCCAAGCGTCGGTCAAATCACCTGCAAAGAACCAGAACAAAGAGATAAAACAAACAACGACACAGACACCCGCGCGGACCACGATCAATCGACGGTCAAAAAACAGGTGAAATAAAAGTACATTTCTCACAAAGAAAGATGTGAAGCGAAGCGGAAAACAATAACACAATGCAAAACCGGCAAGGCCGTAAGTTATCGTTATCGAGGGACGTGCGTGTGTCGGGTGGGGTGGAATGTAGAGCCTTCGTAAATCGTGGTCATTTAAACGTGTCATTATAGCCATTGTGCAGTTAAATTGAATACATATATACAACAATAATAAATTAATCACCATCATATTTCGTCAACGATGACTGCAATGTAGGAATTGGGGCTTCTGATCCAACACTACTGCTGGGAGACATGGCTAATTGTTCGGCCGTATCTGAACCAACAAGAGGAGCATATTTACTTTTTTTCCCTCCCCCTTCATCAAGTTCTTCATCTGCACTCGGAGGGCGCTTCTCCCCCACAGATCGTTCGTCAAACAAATCGACCTGAGAACCAAGTGGATTAGTCTCATCCATCTTACCAGCACTAGAATCACCTTCCTCAACCCTCTCGTCTTCCATATCTCTACTTTTACCATCTCGTCTCATCTCATCATCACCTTTATCATCATCGTGACCTTCACCATCAGCCTTCTGACCGTCACCCTTACCATTCTCGCTCCTCATCTCATCATCAAATCCGCCACTAGCTGGACCACGTGCCACCTGTGCGTATGACCGGCCCTCGCCTATTGAGATCAACCTACCATCTTGTCTCATGCGCTCTACCTGTTCCGCTTGCCGACTGAGGCGCTGCCTCACACGTTCCGGGCAAAACCTTTTGATATGCCCCACATTCTTACAAGCTAGGCAAAGCGGAGGACGTGAGGGTGAAGTAATCAACATGTTGACACCCTTTTCTACCTCCATGATATGTGGAAGTGTCCGAAATGTTTTCTCGGAACACTCAAACATTACAACCCTGACACCTGTCTGCACAAGCATATCCTCAACTTCTAGTTTATCAAAACTCTGACCTTTGACCTCACCATATTTTGCAAATATATGAGCAATGTAACTGTCCCGTATGTAATACGGGACCCAATGAAGTCTAAGTTCAAATATTTGTTTTGACACAGGCGTAAAGTTAATTGCCATCTGGCTGCCTAAAACCACATCGCCACGTTTTACCAACATCTCCACATCGACCGACGATGTCACACACATAAACCAATCATTGTCCCTCTCCCCTCTCCAAATCGCTTCAACATGTCGCACATCAATTATATCTCGCACAACATCTACAATCTTATACCTGTCAATGAATCCAATTCGTCCCGTTGAAAACAATCTCTTGGTGTTCACCTTCACGCTGCGATGATACGTATCATAATTGTAGGTTAAACCGGACATCTTGAAAAAAGGTAAGATGACCGGTAGTAAACAAACCAAAATCCAAAAACCGGAACAGGGAAAACCCTGCCCGGAAAACGTACGAAAATTTACGAAAAACAGCGGCCGGAAATATAAGCACGGTTCGCCCTCTGCCAGGTAAGTATGCTTGATTGTTTACACTTTATCGAGGCCATCAATGGCGAGCGCGACTAGAAATGGTGTCGAGATTTTTCGCATAGCATTTTATATTACATCTGTTCGCATATTCATAAATAAATAACTTGCATCACTACGCAGTTCAGTTGAATTATTATTTAAACTTATGGTAACGTTAGTTATTTAGCATGCATTTCACAGGGAAACAGTTTGTCCTACTCCGTACATTGTACACGATAAGTCAATTAGAATTACGTCCCCTGACAAGCGGCAGGCGCCCGATCCGTTCATGGCTGTATCTCATCATACCATTTGCTTATATAGGATAAATAATAGTGTAGAATATTAGGTATTGTATGCACACATATATGATTTTTCTGTCTCCGTACATTGCATGCTTTCGTAAATTCTTTCTCTCTCTTTCTGTGTCAGTATGTGTCGTCATCTCGTCTGTATTGGTTTGGAATGAAATCGAATGCACGAGCATTTTCTTCTGAAAGATAATTTGGTTTGAAGTGGCCTATTTTCTTATATTTTGAATTATTAAAGGGTGAGCGCGAACGCAGACCCCATGACGCATAAATAACGCAGTCGAGTTATCCGCATTTGGGATAATCGCTAGAGTCATCCAAACCGAAGTGCAATGGTAAGGACTCGTCCAGGGGCCACCGCCTTTTGGATCACGGTTCGCCCTCTGCCAGGTAAGTATGCTTGATTGTTTACACTTTATCGAGGCCATCAATGGCGAGCGCGACTAGAAATGGTGTCGAGATTTTTCGCATAGCATTTTATATTACATCTGTTCGCATATTCATAAATAAATAACTTGCATCACTACGCAGTTCAGTTGAATTATTATTTAAACTTATGGTAACGTTAGTTATTTAGCATGCATTTCACAGGGAAACAGTTTGTCCTACTCCGTACATTGTACACGATAAGTCAATTAGAATTACGTCCCCTGACAAGCGGCAGGCGCCCGATCCGTTCATGGCTGTATCTCATCATACCATTTGCTTATATAGGATAAATAATAGTGTAGAATATTAGGTATTGTATGCACACATATATGATTTTTCTGTCTCCGTACATTGCATGCTTTCGTAAATTCTTTCTCTCTCTTTCTGTGTCAGTATGTGTCGTCATCTCGTCTGTATTGGTTTGGAATGAAATCGAATGCACGAGCATTTTCTTCTGAAAGATAATTTGGTTTGAAGTGGCCTATTTTCTTATATTTTGAATTATTAAAGGGTGAGCGCGAACGCAGACCCCATGACGCATAAATAACGCAGTCGAGTTATCCGCATTTGGGATAATCGCTAGAGTCATCCAAACCGAAGTGCAATGGTAAGGACTCGTCCAGGGGCCACCGCCTTTTGGATCACGGTTCGCCCTCTGCCAGGTAAGTATGCTTGATTGTTTACACTTTATCGAGGCCATCAATGGCGAGCGCGACTAGAAATGGTGTCGAGATTTTTCGCATAGCATTTTATATTACATCTGTTCGCATATTCATAAATAAATAACTTGCATCACTACGCAGTTCAGTTGAATTATTATTTAAACTTATGGTAACGTTAGTTATTTAGCATGCATTTCACAGGGAAACAGTTTGTCCTACTCCGTACATTGTACACGATAAGTCAATTAGAATTACGTCCCCTGACAAGCGGCAGGCGCCCGATCCGTTCATGGCTGTATCTCATCATACCATTTGCTTATATAGGATAAATAATAGTGTAGAATATTAGGTATTGTATGCACACATATATGATTTTTCTGTCTCCGTACATTGCATGCTTTCGTAAATTCTTTCTCTCTCTTTCTGTGTCAGTATGTGTCGTCATCTCGTCTGTATTGGTTTGGAATGAAATCGAATGCACGAGCATTTTCTTCTGAAAGATAATTTGGTTTGAAGTGGCCTATTTTCTTATATTTTGAATTATTAAAGGGTGAGCGCGAACGCAGACCCCATGACGCATAAATAACGCAGTCGAGTTATCCGCATTTGGGATAATCGCTAGAGTCATCCAAACCGAAGTGCAATGGTAAGGACTCGTCCAGGGGCCACCGCCTTTTGGATCACGGTTCGCCCTCTGCCAGGTAAGTATGCTTGATTGTTTACACTTTATCGAGGCCATCAATGGCGAGCGCGACTAGAAATGGTGTCGAGATTTTTCGCATAGCATTTTATATTACATCTGTTCGCATATTCATAAATAAATAACTTGCATCACTACGCAGTTCAGTTGAATTATTATTTAAACTTATGGTAACGTTAGTTATTTAGCATGCATTTCACAGGGAAACAGTTTGTCCTACTCCGTACATTGTACACGATAAGTCAATTAGAATTACGTCCCCTGACAAGCGGCAGGCGCCCGATCCGTTCATGGCTGTATCTCATCATACCATTTGCTTATATAGGATAAATAATAGTGTAGAATATTAGGTATTGTATGCACACATATATGATTTTTCTGTCTCCGTACATTGCATGCTTTCGTAAATTCTTTCTCTCTCTTTCTGTGTCAGTATGTGTCGTCATCTCGTCTGTATTGGTTTGGAATGAAATCGAATGCACGAGCATTTTCTTCTGAAAGATAATTTGGTTTGAAGTGGCCTATTTTCTTATATTTTGAATTATTAAAGGGTGAGCGCGAACGCAGACCCCATGACGCATAAATAACGCAGTCGAGTTATCCGCATTTGGGATAATCGCTAGAGTCATCCAAACCGAAGTGCAATGGTAAGGACTCGTCCAGGGGCCACCGCCTTTTGGATCACGGTTCGCCCTCTGCCAGGTAAGTATGCTTGATTGTTTACACTTTATCGAGGCCATCAATGGCGAGCGCGACTAGAAATGGTGTCGAGATTTTTCGCATAGCATTTTATATTACATCTGTTCGCATATTCATAAATAAATAACTTGCATCACTACGCAGTTCAGTTGAATTATTATTTAAACTTATGGTAACGTTAGTTATTTAGCATGCATTTCACAGGGAAACAGTTTGTCCTACTCCGTACATTGTACACGATAAGTCAATTAGAATTACGTCCCCTGACAAGCGGCAGGCGCCCGATCCGTTCATGGCTGTATCTCATCATACCATTTGCTTATATAGGATAAATAATAGTGTAGAATATTAGGTATTGTATGCACACATATATGATTTTTCTGTCTCCGTACATTGCATGCTTTCGTAAATTCTTTCTCTCTCTTTCTGTGTCAGTATGTGTCGTCATCTCGTCTGTATTGGTTTGGAATGAAATCGAATGCACGAGCATTTTCTTCTGAAAGATAATTTGGTTTGAAGTGGCCTATTTTCTTATATTTTGAATTATTAAAGGGTGAGCGCGAACGCAGACCCCATGACGCATAAATAACGCAGTCGAGTTATCCGCATTTGGGATAATCGCTAGAGTCATCCAAACCGAAGTGCAATGGTAAGGACTCGTCCAGGGGCCACCGCCTTTTTTTTTAATTTTTTTTTTTTTTATATAAAAAAACTCAGTATTCCGGTCTAAGGCGCGAGGGCACAAGACCGGGACTAGTCCGAGGACTCGTCAACATCATGGTCCTTCTGGACCCATCAGCGTCTTGGGCATTTGCCTCTTTTCTTGGGCTTTTTATGAAGCCATCTTTTTTGGGCGCAATGCCTCTTCTGGGGTCATCTTTTATGCCTTTGTATGTTTTTTTTTTAAGGCTGCCTTGTATGTATTTTTCCAAGGCTGTTTAAAATTTGTACATTAATACATATTAAAACTGACCTGTAATATCCTTTTTATCAGATGAGGTCACTAAAATATAAAGAACATTATATTAGCAATAATGAACTAATATGTTTTCTTCGGATACTTTTGATCCGGTTTGGTTTGTACACATCCTCAGCGGTTGTCAAAACGCTGCACACGCACAGCGAGTGTAGAATTTTGACAACCTGCCGGCGATGTGTCTCTGGATTTATTAAAAGCAGCAGATATAATCCGCCTTACTAAATATGAGGGGTATATGCAATTTTTCATATTGCACTTATACCGTAAACTACGGATCAATCAGATCCTGTATACTAATGGACACTTGTGGTCCCTGAGAAAAGTAGTAACTACTAATGTAGTTTTAAATTAAAAAGAGAACAAACCCCTCAAAAACTGAAATCCACTTGGTCCCCACTTACGTGAGTGGCCAAAGAACTCCAATGGTTTTGAAAGGTCTCAAAAGGTAAACGCCAGTGATCCGCCAAAATCCTACCTTGCAGACACACTGCAAAGTACGATTTCAGCTCGTCACTGGTATAAGTTTTCGAGGTATGCTTTACGGAATTATGAACAGACCATATCACATACCTATATTGGCTTATCAAAGCAGCAATGGTCGACACCTGAGCACTATTTAAGTTTGACAGGGTTTTATGCACCCCGAAAAGAAGAAAATCAGCCGTGAAATCAAAAGGCCTGCCTGCGACCCTCTCCAACAATAAAGTCAGAAAAGCTCGCAGCGGCCTAATGAAAACACAGTGGCCAAATAAATGCATTATCGTTTCCTTTTGTGCACAAAATGTGCACGCCGGGTCCCGAATAATGCCGAGAATGCACAACCTATAATTGGTCAGAATGCGCTGGTGCGTAAACAACCAGTTAAATCCTCTATGAAGAGGTTCGATGAACCTATCAAGGTTGACCCCCCACACACCAGCAAAACTGATGTGTGGGTAGTCAACCGTGATAGGACAAAGAATATAACCATATTGTTTAAATAATAGGTGATCATATAGTTGCTTTGTAGTCGCAGTATTCCAATCAATGCCATCATGCTCTACCTCCTTGTAAATATTAAGGCATTCTCTATAAAATGTCGGAATGGTTAGAGAACGCGGGTAGAGATTAGAAGACAGGTCTGGATTGACGTGTCTCAAGGACAAACCAAGCCAATATTTCGCAAAATAGAACCATTTGCTCTCCGAAGTAAGAATAATTTTTCGGACATGGGCCAGCTTCAGCCATTGAAGTTTTATATCAATGTTAACTGTGGTAAGACCACCCCTTTCGGGACATTGATATAAAACGTCACGCTTTACTGGTTCCATCTCGCGACCCCATATAAATTTAAACATGCGGCGTTTAATCAATGTCATGTACTGTTGGGGCATGGTCGAAACTTGGCCGACATACCATAATTTTGATAAGGCTATGACCTTTGACGCCAAAGATTTACCGAAATAAGACAACTTCCTGGAGGACCATAGGTCAAAAGTCTTAATGACCTTCGACACTATGACCCTCCAAGAGTCGTTCGGCGTAAGTGCCCGGCCATAAAACACTCCTAATAATTTTTCGACCCCATCCGGCCACGATATGCCAAAGGCATGGTCATCAGAAATCCGAAAATGACCAAAGGCAATGCCCTTGGTTTTGAGTTTGTTTATTTGTGCCCCGGATGCGCGGCCGAAAAAATGTGCCCAATATAAGAATCGTCTTACTGATTGCTCATCAGAACAGAAACAAGTGGAGTCATCTGCATACAGGGAAATTTTTGCTTGCTCTGCAGAACCGGGCAATTTCAGCCCAGTTATAGAGTTATCTGCCCGAACCTTAATTGCCAAAGGTTCAATACACAACACGTAAAGCAAAGGGGACAATGAACACCCTTGTCGGACAGATCTAGTAATCTCCAATGGATCGGAGATGTGTCCATTAATCACGACAGAGCTGCGCACATTGCTGTACAACAGCTTGACCCAATTAATGAACATAGGTCCGAAACCATAAGCTTCCAAACATCGGAACAACCACTTGTGTTCCACGCGATCAAAAGCTTTCTTTTGGTCTAATGATACGAAAGCTAGGGACAATTGCTTTTGATCGACATAATCAATTATATTTCTGAACAGATGTAAATTATCTGTGATTGACCGACCTGGGACAGAGCAAGTTTGGTCGGGGTGGACCACATCACCGATGACTCGACTTAGTCTGGTAGCAAGAGATTTGGACAATATCTTATAATCAAGATTCAATAATGAAATGGGCCGCCAAAAAGAGAGCTGGTCTTTTTTCTGGCGATCCTTACACAATAATATTATATAACCCAATCGCTGCGAGTATGTGAGAACACGTGACTCATAGGATAAGTTGTATAAATAATGCAAAATCGGACCAAAAAAGTCAAAGAATTCCAGATAGAAACCACGGGTCAAGCCATCAGGTCCGGGGGATTTGCCAGCCTGCATTCGACCGAGAGATTCTCGAATCTCCTCCAGGCTAACTTCACCCTCGCACGAGTCCGCTCGCTCCGTCGACAATATCGGGACAGAACCTAAAAGGTCGTCAATTGCATCATCATCAGTGGGTTCACTCCGATATAAGTCAGAGTAAAATTGCCGAGAATACTGCAAAATGGAATCACTAGTGTCATGTATTGCATTACCATCACTTAATTTGGTGATTAATTTATCTTCGGAATTTTTCGCTTCCTTTTTATAAAAGAATCGTGATGGCTGCTCACTACAGTCGAGGATTTCTGCCCGAGAACGTATGATCGACCCCTGCTGCAAGGTCGCATTTAACTTTTTGATTTGTTCTTTCACAGCAGATAATTCCATGAGGTAATCTCCCGGAGACAGGCGCTCGCAGTGTGATAACGTCTGGAATTGCTTCTCTAGCTGCCAAATAGCACTACGTTTTACACGAGATTTCGTCTTGGAGTATGCGATGCAAAACTCCCGTATATCAATTTTGGCATTATCCCACCAGGATGCATTAATGGAGGCCGAGTCAACGTAACCATTCCAAAACGTGCGTAACTGCTGTTGAAAAGGCTTGTCCTGGAGGAGAGAGTCATTAAATTTCCAATAACCCTGTCCAATATTAATTTTGAGCACTGGCTTTAAACGGAGATGCACGTAATCGTGATCTGAGACTGGACAGGGCACTATTTCGCAATTCCGGACATCATCTAGGTGCCTTTTAGAAAGATAAAAACGATCTAAACGACACGCCACTTCCGTGTTGCGCCATGTCGTGGCCAACAGTTTAGGATATAAATGGCGGTAAACATCTTTAAGAGAAAAAGCTGATTGAATTTCGACTAATTCTTCTGAACCCGCCGTACCAAGATTTGGATTACCTCCCTTTTTGTCAATTCTCGGGTTTCTGACACAATTATAGTCACCTCCCCAAATCGTACAATGCCGTCCAGGAAATAAATGACACAGATTCTGGAAGTACTCTTTGCGATCTCCCTCGTCATTTGGTGCATAGGAATTGATGAGGCGGAATTTGGAACCGTGTAAAGTGATGTCAACAGAGACGTGTCTACCATCGACATCCCGATCCACTATCCCAACCGTCGCAGCAAGTCCAGGTGAAATGAGAATACCAACCCCTCGACTCCTATTGGAACCGAAAGACCAGAAACACTCACCTCCCCATTCTAGTTTCACTTTGGCAGCAAAAAGAGCCGAGTCAACATGAGTTTCCTGCAAGAAAAGAACGTCCACATGGGTGCGCTTGCAGTAGTCAAAAACAGAGTGCCGGGTCTTCGACTCACGGAACCCATTCACATTGAGCGTCAAAACATGAAATGACCTAGCCATGGTTGAGCGCCCGAAGCATTACCAACATGCGCCCAACCACCGGCCAGGCGCTAAAAAACCAACACTCAATGCGAGCAGATTCCGCGAAGCGATACCCGATCACAAATTTTGTAAGTGAAACGAAAATGTAAGTATGCACCGATATATGGACTTTACCCCACCGACAAGGTGCAACGATTTGGCTACAAAATATTATACATGGAAAGATCTTGTGTACAATAAAGAGCAACTTACAAAACAAATGTGAAAAATATTTTAGTAGAGCTCCACTACCATGCGAAAAACCGGAAATTGAACAGAATTCAATTACGAAACGGTAACTGTAAACCGGGGTTAAACCCCTCATTGAAAAGGATATCCAGGGACGGTCCGGGGTCGATTGGGGTTCGTAGGCGAAATTCCATAGATCGGTGGGCGTTTCCGTGGTCGTGATCAAGAATTCATAGCACATAACAAATTTAATCGAGCGGTGGTTCAGGTGGGTCAGGCGGATCGCTTCCAGGGGAGTCTTCCATAGACAAGTCTCTATCGGAATCCCTGGCATTGACGGCCTCATTCGCGATAACCAAATTTTCGACAACCTCGTCGGTCTTTTGTGATACATTATCATCACCATTATCATCGAAATCATCACCATCATCATGCACTGTGTCGTCCGACACAGTGTGAATTTCGGCTGACACATTAATTTGTTTAGACGCACTCCCTTGCTCGTCATCAGAATGCTGGCGTTTCCTATCTCGTTTATCGCGAGGCTTAACGTCCAGTGTATTCTGCGAATCGAAACTCGGTACACCAGTCTGACTGGTGTTTCCTATCTGAAAAGCTAATTCCGGAATAGGAATATCCTTCGAACTTTTACGAACTTGTACTTCCGGTTTCGGTTCGGGATTCGGCTTCGGATTTTTCCGTTGAGGTTTTTTTGCTTTTAGCGCGCACAAATCGGAGCCACGTATGTGCCCCTTCTTATGACACTTTAAACAAATCGGCGGCTGCCCTGGCACCGTAATTAAGAAGGAAATTCCCTCGTAAGTTTCAACTAGGTGCGGAAGTTGAGCAAATTTCGCCGGGTCGGACGTAAGTCTAACTGTTCTGACACCGGTGTCGATTTGCGCTTCGTCTTTCTCATTCACTACACTGCTAACATTTCCGTATTCACGAAAGAAATTGTACACAAAGGATTCTCTCACATACGTCGGTAACCAATGAATTCTGATAACATAACTTTGTTCATTCACTGGAGAGAATGTAAATTGCCTATCCCTACTATCTCGAACAGAGTTTAGTGAGTTGATGTTGTTGGCAGTAGCATTGGAACCTGAAGTAACAATCCAGCCACCTTGGACTTTGGCAATAGATTCAACGTTCTTTAAGTCTATTTTCTGCTTTACAAGAGTGTCTACAAGGTCTTTCCGTTGTATCGGGTGACTCACCTTTATTTGTGTCGTCAGTTCATACCTGGGTTTGTTGATATACTCACTCCCTATGTGACATCTCTTAACTCCTTCCATCTCTGAACTCTGTACCTACTAGGGTAACCAAAAACGCCCCTTGCAGCTGGGTAATTCCAGCAGGTAGCCGTCGCCTTGGTACCCTAGTAACTTGATGACTTGCCCTACTCGGCCTTCCCTGGATCGACAAACTGGATCACTTTTGGATCATTTCCAGTCGTACCACAGAGAGAATCCGAGTGAGGTCGCGGGGTGACAGAGAAAGAGACAAAGGAAGCTCTGAGAACATTAAGCCGCAATGGCTCTCAGTGCGACCAAACTGGTTGCATCGGCTGCTATGCACAACGGCAAAGCAGCACAGAAAAAAGCAAAAGGCGCTTCTTCGTCAGGCTCAAGGGCCCGCCTTGCGACAATGGCCCGAGAGCACTGATGTCAGACAAATTAAACTTCTCTTGGCGGGTGGAGGGGTGCAATATCCGCACTAACCTGATGGCTGACTAAGACCGTGAAGCATTTACTACACTTTGATCTTAGCCAAAAGGCCGAGAAGCGATCTTCTGAAAGATAATTTGGTTTGAAGTGGCCTATTTTCTTATATTTTGAATTATTAAAGGGTGAGCGCGAACGCAGACCCCATGACGCATAAATAACGCAGTCGAGTTATCCGCATTTGGGATAATCGCTAGAGTCATCCAAACCGAAGTGCAATGGTAAGGACTCGTCCAGGGGCCACCGCCTTTTGGATCACGGTTCGCCCTCTGCCAGGTAAGTATGCTTGATTGTTTACACTTTATCGAGGCCATCAATGGCGAGCGCGACTAGAAATGGTGTCGAGATTTTTCGCATAGCATTTTATATTACATCTGTTCGCATATTCATAAATAAATAACTTGCATCACTACGCAGTTCAGTTGAATTATTATTTAAACTTATGGTAACGTTAGTTATTTAGCATGCATTTCACAGGGAAACAGTTTGTCCTACTCCGTACATTGTACACGATAAGTCAATTAGAATTACGTCCCCTGACAAGCGGCAGGCGCCCGATCCGTTCATGGCTGTATCTCATCATACCATTTGCTTATATAGGATAAATAATAGTGTAGAATATTAGGTATTGTATGCACACATATATTATTTTTCTGTCTCCGTACATTGCATGCTTTCGTAAATTCTTTCTCTCTCTTTCTGTGTCAGTATGTGTCGTCATCTCGTCTGTATTGGTTTGGAATGAAATCGAATGCACGAGCATTTTCTTCTGAAAGATAATTTGGTTTGAAGTGGCCTATTTTCTTATATTTTGAATTATTAAAGGGTGAGCGCGAACGCAGACCCCATGACGCATAAATAACGCAGTCGAGTTATCCGCATTTGGGATAATCGCTAGAGTCATCCAAACCGAAGTGCAATGGTAAGGAGCCACCGCCTTTTGGATCACGGTTCGCCCTCTGCCAGGTAAGTATGCTTGATTGTTTACACTTTATCGAGGCCATCAATGGCGAGCGCGACTAGAAATGGTGTCGAGATTTTTCGCATAGCATTTTATATTACATCTGTTCGCATATTCATAAATAAATAACTTGCATCACTACGCAGTTCAGTTGAATTATTATTTAAACTTATGGTAACGTTAGTTATTTAGCATGCATTTCACAGGGAAACAGTTTGTCCTACTCCGTACATTGTACACGATAAGTCAATTAGAATTACGTCCCCTGACAAGCGGCAGGCGCCCGATCCGTTCATGGCTGTATCTCATCATACCATTTGCTTATATAGGATAAATAATAGTGTAGAATATTAGGTATTGTATGCACACATATATGATTTTTCTGTCTCCGTACATTGCATGCTTTCGTAAATTCTTTCTCTCTCTTTCTGTGTCAGTATGTGTCGTCATCTCGTCTGTATTGGTTTGGAATGAAATCGAATGCACGAGCATTTTCTTCTGAAAGATAATTTGGTTTGAAGTGGCCTATTTTCTTATATTTTGAATTATTAAAGGGTGAGCGCGAACGCAGACCCCATGACGCATAAATAACGCAGTCGAGTTATCCGCATTTGGGATAATCGCTAGAGTCATCCAAACCGAAGTGCAATGGTAAGGACTCGTCCAGGGGCCACCGCCTTTTGGATCACGGTTCGCCCTCTGCCAGGTAAGTATGCTTGATTGTTTACACTTTATCGAGGCCATCAATGGCGAGCGCGACTAGAAATGGTGTCGAGATTTTTCGCATAGCATTTTATATTACATCTGTTCGCATATTCATAAATAAATAACTTGCATCACTACGCAGTTCAGTTGAATTATTATTTAAACTTATGGTAACGTTAGTTATTTAGCATGCATTTCACAGGGAAACAGTTTGTCCTACTCCGTACATTGTACACGATAAGTCAATTAGAATTACGTCCCCTGACAAGCGGCAGGCGCCCGATCCGTTCATGGCTGTATCTCATCATACCATTTGCTTATATAGGATAAATAATAGTGTAGAATATTAGGTATTGTATGCACACATATATGATTTTTCTGTCTCCGTACATTGCATGCTTTCGTAAATTCTTTCTCTCTCTTTCTGTGTCAGTATGTGTCGTCATCTCGTCTGTATTGGTTTGGAATGAAATCGAATGCACGAGCATTTTCTTCTGAAAGATAATTTGGTTTGAAGTGGCCTATTTTCTTATATTTTGAATTATTAAAGGGTGAGCGCGAACGCAGACCCCATGACGCATAAATAACGCAGTCGAGTTATCCGCATTTGGGATAATCGCTAGAGTCATCCAAACCGAAGTGCAATGGTAAGGACTCGTCCAGGGGCCACCGCCTTTTGGATCACGGTTCGCCCTCTGCCAGGTAAGTATGCTTGATTGTTTACACTTTATCGAGGCCATCAATGGCGAGCGCGACTAGAAATGGTGTCGAGATTTTTCGCATAGCATTTTATATTACATCTGTTCGCATATTCATAAATAAATAACTTGCATCACTACGCAGTTCAGTTGAATTATTATTTAAACTTATGGTAACGTTAGTTATTTAGCATGCATTTCACAGGGAAACAGTTTGTCCTACTCCGTACATTGTACACGATAAGTCAATTAGAATTACGTCCCCTGACAAGCGGCAGGCGCCCGATCCGTTCATGGCTGTATCTCATCATACCATTTGCTTATATAGGATAAATAATAGTGTAGAATATTAGGTATTGTATGCACACATATATGATTTTTCTGTCTCCGTACATTGCATGCTTTCGTAAATTCTTTCTCTCTCTTTCTGTGTCAGTATGTGTCGTCATCTCGTCTGTATTGGTTTGGAATGAAATCGAATGCACGAGCATTTTCTTCTGAAAGATAATTTGGTTTGAAGTGGCCTATTTTCTTATATTTTGAATTATTAAAGGGTGAGCGCGAACGCAGACCCCATGACGCATAAATAACGCAGTCGAGTTATCCGCATTTGGGATAATCGCTAGAGTCATCCAAACCGAAGTGCAATGGTAAGGACTCGTCCAGGGGCCACCGCCTTTTGGATCACGGTTCGCCCTCTGCCAGGTAAGTATGCTTGATTGTTTACACTTTATCGAGGCCATCAATGGCGAGCGCGACTAGAAATGGTGTCGAGATTTTTCGCATAGCATTTTATATTACATCTGTTCGCATATTCATAAATAAATAACTTGCATCACTACGCAGTTCAGTTGAATTATTATTTAAACTTATGGTAACGTTAGTTATTTAGCATGCATTTCACAGGGAAACAGTTTGTCCTACTCCGTACATTGTACACGATAAGTCAATTAGAATTACGTCCCCTGACAAGCGGCAGGCGCCCGATCCGTTCATGGCTGTATCTCATCATACCATTTGCTTATATAGGATAAATAATAGTGTAGAATATTAGGTATTGTATGCACACATATATGATTTTTCTGTCTCCGTACATTGCATGCTTTCGTAAATTCTTTCTCTCTCTTTCTGTGTCAGTATGTGTCGTCATCTCGTCTGTATTGGTTTGGAATGAAATCGAATGCACGAGCATTTTCTTCTGAAAGATAATTTGGTTTGAAGTGGCCTATTTTCTTATATTTTGAATTATTAAAGGGTGAGCGCGAACGCAGACCCCATGACGCATAAATAACGCAGTCGAGTTATCCGCATTTGGGATAATCGCTAGAGTCATCCAAACCGAAGTGCAATGGTAAGGACTCGTCCAGGGGCCACCGCCTTTTGGATCACGGTTCGCCCTCTGCCAGGTAAGTATGCTTGATTGTTTACACTTTATCGAGGCCATCAATGGCGAGCGCGACTAGAAATGGTGTCGAGATTTTTCGCATAGCATTTTATATTACATCTGTTCGCATATTCATAAATAAATAACTTGCATCACTACGCAGTTCAGTTGAATTATTATTTAAACTTATGGTAACGTTAGTTATTTAGCATGCATTTCACAGGGAAACAGTTTGTCCTACTCCGTACATTGTACACGATAAGTCAATTAGAATTACGTCCCCTGACAAGCGGCAGGCGCCCGATCCGTTCATGGCTGTATCTCATCATACCATTTGCTTATATAGGATAAATAATAGTGTAGAATATTAGGTATTGTATGCACACATATATGATTTTTCTGTCTCCGTACATTGCATGCTTTCGTAAATTCTTTCTCTCTCTTTCTGTGTCAGTATGTGTCGTCATCTCGTCTGTATTGGTTTGGAATGAAATCGAATGCACGAGCATTTTCTTCTGAAAGATAATTTGGTTTGAAGTGGCCTATTTTCTTATATTTTGAATTATTAAAGGGTGAGCGCGAACGCAGACCCCATGACGCATAAATAACGCAGTCGAGTTATCCGCATTTGGGATAATCGCTAGAGTCATCCAAACCGAAGTGCAATGGTAAGGACTCGTCCAGGGGCCACCGCCTTTTGGATCACGGTTCGCCCTCTGCCAGGTAAGTATGCTTGATTGTTTACACTTTATCGAGGCCATCAATGGCGAGCGCGACTAGAAATGGTGTCGAGATTTTTCGCATAGCATTTTATATTACATCTGTTCGCATATTCATAAATAAATAACTTGCATCACTACGCAGTTCAGTTGAATTATTATTTAAACTTATGGTAACGTTAGTTATTTAGCATGCATTTCACAGGGAAACAGTTTGTCCTACTCCGTACATTGTACACGATAAGTCAATTAGAATTACGTCCCCTGACAAGCGGCAGGCGCCCGATCCGTTCATGGCTGTATCTCATCATACCATTTGCTTATATAGGATAAATAATAGTGTAGAATATTAGGTATTGTATGCACACATATATGATTTTTCTGTCTCCGTACATTGCATGCTTTCGTAAATTCTTTCTCTCTCTTTCTGTGTCAGTATGTGTCGTCATCTCGTCTGTATTGGTTTGGAATGAAATCGAATGCACGAGCATTTTCTTCTGAAAGATAATTTGGTTTGAAGTGGCCTATTTTCTTATATTTTGAATTATTAAAGGGTGAGCGCGAACGCAGACCCCATGACGCATAAATAACGCAGTCGAGTTATCCGCATTTGGGATAATCGCTAGAGTCATCCAAACCGAAGTGCAATGGTAAGGACTCGTCCAGGGGCCACCGCCTTTTGGATCACGGTTCGCCCTCTGCCAGGTAAGTATGCTTGATTGTTTACACTTTATCGAGGCCATCAATGGCGAGCGCGACTAGAAATGGTGTCGAGATTTTTCGCATAGCATTTTATATTACATCTGTTCGCATATTCATAAATAAATAACTTGCATCACTACGCAGTTCAGTTGAATTATTATTTAAACTTATGGTAACGTTAGTTATTTAGCATGCATTTCACAGGGAAACAGTTTGTCCTACTCCGTACATTGTACACGATAAGTCAATTAGAATTACGTCCCCTGACAAGCGGCAGGCGCCCGATCCGTTCATGGCTGTATCTCATCATACCATTTGCTTATATAGGATAAATAATAGTGTAGAATATTAGGTATTGTATGCACACATATATGATTTTTCTGTCTCCGTACATTGCATGCTTTCGTAAATTCTTTCTCTCTCTTTCTGTGTCAGTATGTGTCGTCATCTCGTCTGTATTGGTTTGGAATGAAATCGAATGCACGAGCATTTTCTTCTGAAAGATAATTTGGTTTGAAGTGGCCTATTTTCTTATATTTTGAATTATTAAAGGGTGAGCGCGAACGCAGACCCCATGACGCATAAATAACGCAGTCGAGTTATCCGCATTTGGGATAATCGCTAGAGTCATCCAAACCGAAGTGCAATGGTAAGGACTCGTCCAGGGGCCACCGCCTTTTGGATCACGGTTCGCCCTCTGCCAGGTAAGTATGCTTGATTGTTTACACTTTATCGAGGCCATCAATGGCGAGCGCGACTAGAAATGGTGTCGAGATTTTTCGCATAGCATTTTATATTACATCTGTTCGCATATTCATAAATAAATAACTTGCATCACTACGCAGTTCAGTTGAATTATTATTTAAACTTATGGTAACGTTAGTTATTTAGCATGCATTTCACAGGGAAACAGTTTGTCCTACTCCGTACATTGTACACGATAAGTCAATTAGAATTACGTCCCCTGACAAGCGGCAGGCGCCCGATCCGTTCATGGCTGTATCTCATCATACCATTTGCTTATATAGGATAAATAATAGTGTAGAATATTAGGTATTGTATGCACACATATATGATTTTTCTGTCTCCGTACATTGCATGCTTTCGTAAATTCTTTCTCTCTCTTTCTGTGTCAGTATGTGTCGTCATCTCGTCTGTATTGGTTTGGAATGAAATCGAATGCACGAGCATTTTCTTCTGAAAGATAATTTGGTTTGAAGTGGCCTATTTTCTTATATTTTGAATTATTAAAGGGTGAGCGCGAACGCAGACCCCATGACGCATAAATAACGCAGTCGAGTTATCCGCATTTGGGATAATCGCTAGAGTCATCCAAACCGAAGTGCAATGGTAAGGACTCGTCCAGGGGCCACCGCCTTTTGGATCACGGTTCGCCCTCTGCCAGGTAAGTATGCTTGATTGTTTACACTTTATCGAGGCCATCAATGGCGAGCGCGACTAGAAATGGTGTCGAGATTTTTCGCATAGCATTTTATATTACATCTGTTCGCATATTCATAAATAAATAACTTGCATCACTACGCAGTTCAGTTGAATTATTATTTAAACTTATGGTAACGTTAGTTATTTAGCATGCATTTCACAGGGAAACAGTTTGTCCTACTCCGTACATTGTACACGATAAGTCAATTAGAATTACGTCCCCTGACAAGCGGCAGGCGCCCGATCCGTTCATGGCTGTATCTCATCATACCATTTGCTTATATAGGATAAATAATAGTGTAGAATATTAGGTATTGTATGCACACATATATGATTTTTCTGTCTCCGTACATTGCATGCTTTCGTAAATTCTTTCTCTCTCTTTCTGTGTCAGTATGTGTCGTCATCTCGTCTGTATTGGTTTGGAATGAAATCGAATGCACGAGCATTTTCTTCTGAAAGATAATTTGGTTTGAAGTGGCCTATTTTCTTATATTTTGAATTATTAAAGGGTGAGCGCGAACGCAGACCCCATGACGCATAAATAACGCAGTCGAGTTATCCGCATTTGGGATAATCGCTAGAGTCATCCAAACCGAAGTGCAATGGTAAGGACTCGTCCAGGGGCCACCGCCTTTTGGATCACGGTTCGCCCTCTGCCAGGTAAGTATGCTTGATTGTTTACACTTTATCGAGGCCATCAATGGCGAGCGCGACTAGAAATGGTGTCGAGATTTTTCGCATAGCATTTTATATTACATCTGTTCGCATATTCATAAATAAATAACTTGCATCACTACGCAGTTCAGTTGAATTATTATTTAAACTTATGGTAACGTTAGTTATTTAGCATGCATTTCACAGGGAAACAGTTTGTCCTACTCCGTACATTGTACACGATAAGTCAATTAGAATTACGTCCCCTGACAAGCGGCAGGCGCCCGATCCGTTCATGGCTGTATCTCATCATACCATTTGCTTATATAGGATAAATAATAGTGTAGAATATTAGGTATTGTATGCACACATATATGATTTTTCTGTCTCCGTACATTGCATGCTTTCGTAAATTCTTTCTCTCTCTTTCTGTGTCAGTATGTGTCGTCATCTCGTCTGTATTGGTTTGGAATGAAATCGAATGCACGAGCATTTTCTTCTGAAAGATAATTTGGTTTGAAGTGGCCTATTTTCTTATATTTTGAATTATTAAAGGGTGAGCGCGAACGCAGACCCCATGACGCATAAATAACGCAGTCGAGTTATCCGCATTTGGGATAATCGCTAGAGTCATCCAAACCGAAGTGCAATGGTAAGGACTCGTCCAGGGGCCACCGCCTTTTGGATCACGGTTCGCCCTCTGCCAGGTAAGTATGCTTGATTGTTTACACTTTATCGAGGCCATCAATGGCGAGCGCGACTAGAAATGGTGTCGAGATTTTTCGCATAGCATTTTATATTACATCTGTTCGCATATTCATAAATAAATAACTTGCATCACTACGCAGTTCAGTTGAATTATTATTTAAACTTATGGTAACGTTAGTTATTTAGCATGCATTTCACAGGGAAACAGTTTGTCCTACTCCGTACATTGTACACGATAAGTCAATTAGAATTACGTCCCCTGACAAGCGGCAGGCGCCCGATCCGTTCATGGCTGTATCTCATCATACCATTTGCTTATATAGGATAAATAATAGTGTAGAATATTAGGTATTGTATGCACACATATATGATTTTTCTGTCTCCGTACATTGCATGCTTTCGTAAATTCTTTCTCTCTCTTTCTGTGTCAGTATGTGTCGTCATCTCGTCTGTATTGGTTTGGAATGAAATCGAATGCACGAGCATTTTCTTCTGAAAGATAATTTGGTTTGAAGTGGCCTATTTTCTTATATTTTGAATTATTAAAGGGTGAGCGCGAACGCAGACCCCATGACGCATAAATAACGCAGTCGAGTTATCCGCATTTGGGATAATCGCTAGAGTCATCCAAACCGAAGTGCAATGGTAAGGACTCGTCCAGGGGCCACCGCCTTTTGGATCACGGTTCGCCCTCTGCCAGGTAAGTATGCTTGATTGTTTACACTTTATCGAGGCCATCAATGGCGAGCGCGACTAGAAATGGTGTCGAGATTTTTCGCATAGCATTTTATATTACATCTGTTCGCATATTCATAAATAAATAACTTGCATCACTACGCAGTTCAGTTGAATTATTATTTAAACTTATGGTAACGTTAGTTATTTAGCATGCATTTCACAGGGAAACAGTTTGTCCTACTCCGTACATTGTACACGATAAGTCAATTAGAATTACGTCCCCTGACAAGCGGCAGGCGCCCGATCCGTTCATGGCTGTATCTCATCATACCATTTGCTTATATAGGATAAATAATAGTGTAGAATATTAGGTATTGTATGCACACATATATGATTTTTCTGTCTCCGTACATTGCATGCTTTCGTAAATTCTTTCTCTCTCTTTCTGTGTCAGTATGTGTCGTCATCTCGTCTGTATTGGTTTGGAATGAAATCGAATGCACGAGCATTTTCTTCTGAAAGATAATTTGGTTTGAAGTGGCCTATTTTCTTATATTTTGAATTATTAAAGGGTGAGCGCGAACGCAGACCCCATGACGCATAAATAACGCAGTCGAGTTATCCGCATTTGGGATAATCGCTAGAGTCATCCAAACCGAAGTGCAATGGTAAGGACTCGTCCAGGGGCCACCGCCTTTTGGATCACGGTTCGCCCTCTGCCAGGTAAGTATGCTTGATTGTTTACACTTTATCGAGGCCATCAATGGCGAGCGCGACTAGAAATGGTGTCGAGATTTTTCGCATAGTATTTTATATTACATCTGTTCGCATATTCATAAATAAATAACTTGCATCACTACGCAGTTCAGTTGAATTATTATTTAAACTTATGGTAACGTTAGTTATTTAGCATGCATTTCACAGGGAAACAGTTTGTCCTACTCCGTACATTGTACACGATAAGTCAATTAGAATTACGTCCCCTGACAAGCGGCAGGCGCCCGATCCGTTCATGGCTGTATCTCATCATACCATTTGCTTATATAGGATAAATAATAGTGTAGAATATTAGGTATTGTATGCACACATATATGATTTTTCTGTCTCCGTACATTGCATGCTTTCGTAAATTCTTTCTCTCTCTTTCTGTGTCAGTATGTGTCGTCATCTCGTCTGTATTGGTTTGGAATGAAATCGAATGCACGAGCATTTTCTTCTGAAAGATAATTTGGTTTGAAGTGGCCTATTTTCTTATATTTTGAATTATTAAAGGGTGAGCGCGAACGCAGACCCCATGACGCATAAATAACGCAGTCGAGTTATCCGCATTTGGGATAATCGCTAGAGTCATCCAAACCGAAGTGCAATGGTAAGGACTCGTCCAGGGGCCACCGCCTTTTGGATCACGGTTCGCCCTCTGCCAGGTAAGTATGCTTGATTGTTTACACTTTATCGAGGCCATCAATGGCGAGCGCGACTAGAAATGGTGTCGAGATTTTTCGCATAGCATTTTATATTACATCTGTTCGCATATTCATAAATAAATAACTTGCATCACTACGCAGTTCAGTTGAATTATTATTTAAACTTATGGTAACGTTAGTTATTTAGCATGCATTTCACAGGGAAACAGTTTGTCCTACTCCGTACATTGTACACGATAAGTCAATTAGAATTACGTCCCCTGACAAGCGGCAGGCGCCCGATCCGTTCATGGCTGTATCTCATCATACCATTTGCTTATATAGGATAAATAATAGTGTAGAATATTAGGTATTGTATGCACACATATATGATTTTTCTGTCTCCGTACATTGCATGCTTTCGTAAATTCTTTCTCTCTCTTTCTGTGTCAGTATGTGTCGTCATCTCGTCTGTATTGGTTTGGAATGAAATCGAATGCACGAGCATTTTCTTCTGAAAGATAATTTGGTTTGAAGTGGCCTATTTTCTTATATTTTGAATTATTAAAGGGTGAGCGCGAACGCAGACCCCATGACGCATAAATAACGCAGTCGAGTTATCCGCATTTGGGATAATCGCTAGAGTCATCCAAACCGAAGTGCAATGGTAAGGACTCGTCCAGGGGCCACCGCCTTTTGGATCACGGTTCGCCCTCTGCCAGGTAAGTATGCTTGATTGTTTACACTTTATCGAGGCCATCAATGGCGAGCGCGACTAGAAATGGTGTCGAGATTTTTCGCATAGCATTTTATATTACATCTGTTCGCATATTCATAAATAAATAACTTGCATCACTACGCAGTTCAGTTGAATTATTATTTAAACTTATGGTAACGTTAGTTATTTAGCATGCATTTCACAGGGAAACAGTTTGTCCTACTCCGTACATTGTACACGATAAGTCAATTAGAATTACGTCCCCTGACAAGCGGCAGGCGCCCGATCCGTTCATGGCTGTATCTCATCATACCATTTGCTTATATAGGATAAATAATAGTGTAGAATATTAGGTATTGTATGCACACATATATGATTTTTCTGTCTCCGTACATTGCATGCTTTCGTAAATTCTTTCTCTCTCTTTCTGTGTCAGTATGTGTCGTCATCTCGTCTGTATTGGTTTGGAATGAAATCGAATGCACGAGCATTTTCTTCTGAAAGATAATTTGGTTTGAAGTGGCCTATTTTCTTATATTTTGAATTATTAAAGGGTGAGCGCGAACGCAGACCCCATGACGCATAAATAACGCAGTCGAGTTATCCGCATTTGGGATAATCGCTAGAGTCATCCAAACCGAAGTGCAATGGTAAGGACTCGTCCAGGGGCCACCGCCTTTTGGATCACGGTTCGCCCTCTGCCAGGTAAGTATGCTTGATTGTTTACACTTTATCGAGGCCATCAATGGCGAGCGCGACTAGAAATGGTGTCGAGATTTTTCGCATAGCATTTTATATTACATCTGTTCGCATATTCATAAATAAATAACTTGCATCACTACGCAGTTCAGTTGAATTATTATTTAAACTTATGGTAACGTTAGTTATTTAGCATGCATTTCACAGGGAAACAGTTTGTCCTACTCCGTACATTGTACACGATAAGTCAATTAGAATTACGTCCCCTGACAAGCGGCAGGCGCCCGATCCGTTCATGGCTGTATCTCATCATACCATTTGCTTATATAGGATAAATAATAGTGTAGAATATTAGGTATTGTATGCACACATATATGATTTTTCTGTCTCCGTACATTGCATGCTTTCGTAAATTCTTTCTCTCTCTTTCTGTGTCAGTATGTGTCGTCATCTCGTCTGTATTGGTTTGGAATGAAATCGAATGCACGAGCATTTTCTTCTGAAAGATAATTTGGTTTGAAGTGGCCTATTTTCTTATATTTTGAATTATTAAAGGGTGAGCGCGAACGCAGACCCCATGACGCATAAATAACGCAGTCGAGTTATCCGCATTTGGGATAATCGCTAGAGTCATCCAAACCGAAGTGCAATGGTAAGGACTCGTCCAGGGGCCACCGCCTTTTGGATCACGGTTCGCCCTCTGCCAGGTAAGTATGCTTGATTGTTTACACTTTATCGAGGCCATCAATGGCGAGCGCGACTAGAAATGGTGTCGAGATTTTTCGCATAGTATTTTATATTACATCTGTTCGCATATTCATAAATAAATAACTTGCATCACTACGCAGTTCAGTTGAATTATTATTTAAACTTATGGTAACGTTAGTTATTTAGCATGCATTTCACAGGGAAACAGTTTGTCCTACTCCGTACATTGTACACGATAAGTCAATTAGAATTACGTCCCCTGACAAGCGGCAGGCGCCCGATCCGTTCATGGCTGTATCTCATCATACCATTTGCTTATATAGGATAAATAATAGTGTAGAATATTAGGTATTGTATGCACACATATATGATTTTTCTGTCTCCGTACATTGCATGCTTTCGTAAATTCTTTCTCTCTCTTTCTGTGTCAGTATGTGTCGTCATCTCGTCTGTATTGGTTTGGAATGAAATCGAATGCACGAGCATTTTCTTCTGAAAGATAATTTGGTTTGAAGTGGCCTATTTTCTTATATTTTGAATTATTAAAGGGTGAGCGCGAACGCAGACCCCATGACGCATAAATAACGCAGTCGAGTTATCCGCATTTGGGATAATCGCTAGAGTCATCCAAACCGAAGTGCAATGGTAAGGACTCGTCCAGGGGCCACCGCCTTTTGGATCACGGTTCGCCCTCTGCCAGGTAAGTATGCTTGATTGTTTACACTTTATCGAGGCCATCAATGGCGAGCGCGACTAGAAATGGTGTCGAGATTTTTCGCATAGCATTTTATATTACATCTGTTCGCATATTCATAAATAAATAACTTGCATCACTACGCAGTTCAGTTGAATTATTATTTAAACTTATGGTAACGTTAGTTATTTAGCATGCATTTCACAGGGAAACAGTTTGTCCTACTCCGTACATTGTACACGATAAGTCAATTAGAATTACGTCCCCTGACAAGCGGCAGGCGCCCGATCCGTTCATGGCTGTATCTCATCATACCATTTGCTTATATAGGATAAATAATAGTGTAGAATATTAGGTATTGTATGCACACATATATGATTTTTCTGTCTCCGTACATTGCATGCTTTCGTAAATTCTTTCTCTCTCTTTCTGTGTCAGTATGTGTCGTCATCTCGTCTGTATTGGTTTGGAATGAAATCGAATGCACGAGCATTTTCTTCTGAAAGATAATTTGGTTTGAAGTGGCCTATTTTCTTATATTTTGAATTATTAAAGGGTGAGCGCGAACGCAGACCCCATGACGCATAAATAACGCAGTCGAGTTATCCGCATTTGGGATTTTTTTTTAAACGTTTATTCGATGATACTAAAGATACATGGATACAGAATATAACGATTACAGAAGAGTTTACAGAAAAGTTACAGAAAAGTTACAGAAAGGTACAGTTTATGACAAGAGAAACAAATGCAAAGCTGGCGACCTGCCAGCACCGTACCCATCCCCGCTCCGAATAAAAACAGACGAATCTGCGGTATCACAGGGTTGGAGCGAGGACCGGACAAACAAACAAAAAATATGGTAATATAAATTACCCACCCAACTCCCCTCGAGAAATGTGCGATAGAGTTATCGATCCCGCATCCCGGAGACACAAAGTTCTCCACGATGCAAGAAGGATAACTCTAACGATTCTGACGAAAAGAAGGCCGACTGTAGAGTTATCGGTATTTAAAAGTTAAAGGTAACCTTATTGTCGGTCGAAATTTGACAAATATCATCCGTGACCGTCCAATACTTGTCAAAGTCCGACCGAGAAAGGCGACAGAAGTCAGCTAAAATGCGGGTTCGGAGCCGATTCAAAAATTTAACAATTAAGGTGTTCACATGCGTGCTGCCTTTATGAAATTTGGCCTCGTTCCTGAGGTACCAAATGGCGCTAATAGCTTCTGTGATAAGGACCAGTGTAACAGCACGATGGTGTCTACTGAGATTGGTAGGAAGTTGTAAGAACCGAATAGTTGCACATACATGCCGGATCTCAGTATTGGGCTTTAAATTATTCGCCCACGTAAATATCAGACGCCACAATAATTGAATGTTTGGACAGAAACAGAATAAATGTTCAATAGTTTCAATTTCCTTCCTGCACAAGGGGCATAATTTATAAGTTGTCATGTGGAAGGAATGCAACAGATAGTTCACTGGCAGAATTTCGTGTATCACACGCCAGGTGTCATTACGACCGTGAGGTCCTATAAATGAATGGTGTAAATTAGACCAAGTTTTGGCGAAATCATTAGTAGGGTATCTGTTTATGATGCGTGGGGGATGAAGAATTTTGGAAAGAAATCCCTGATAAAAAACTTTACATGAAATATCATTAAATGAAAGATTTGGTTTAATTTCCAAATATATTTTTAAAGCTTTAAGAACACCGCCATAAAATGGTGGTGGCAATCCCGAAAAGTGGGGTATCAAATTAGAACCAAATTCGGGACGAAATTTACGGAGGGAATGACCTATCCAGTATTTAACGAAACAACCCCAGCGTACATCTGGGAACATGATTAGACGTTGTAAGTGCCGCATGTAAAAGGCATTCAGCTTGCTAGGGATGTGAGAAAGTCCTGTCCCGCCACTCAGTTTATCGTGATAAACTGCTTGGCGGGCCAAGGGGTCGTTCTTACCTTCCCACAAAAAGTTAAACATCTTGGAGACAAACGACTTGTTATATGCACGAGATAATGGAATGATGGAACAATAATACCACAATTTTGATAAGGCAAAAGTATTAATCAGCATGGTTTTGTTAAATGGCGTCAATTTTCTGTCGAATGCATTATGTAATACGTTTGAGAATTTTTGGAGCAAGTTATGGAAATGACCATCCAAAGAGATGTCATTTCCAAACTGTACTCCAACAATTTTCTGATGCGGAACCCATTGTAGGTTAAAAGGTTTGTCTGTGCGACTACGCCAAGAACCGAGAAAAATACCTGCAGATTTCTGTACATTTAATTTTGAACCAGAAGCCTTACCGAATGAAGTGCATAATGAAAGCAATTTAGCTACAGAACTAGTTGTAGTTACCACTGCGGTGACGTCATCCGCATACGCAGCGAGCTTCACCGGTTCAGTGGAACACTGAACCGATAAACCTACAATCTCCGTATCCGAACGAAGCCTCCGCAAAAAGGGTTCTAAACAGAGAACATATAAGAGAGGGGATATGCTGCATCCCTGTCTCACAGAACGTGTCACGGGGAAGGGGTCAGAAATGAATTGATTAACAATCACAGAAGAAGTGACATCTGTGTAAAATAATCTGACCCAAGAAATAAATTGAGGGCCGAAACCAAAAGCATGTAATGTCTGAAATAAATATGAGTGATCAACTCTATCAAAGGCTTTCGCTTGATCTAAACTAATAAATGCGCACGGAATATTCTTTTGGTTGACATAGTCAACCACGTTACGTAATAAGTGTGCATTGTCGAGAATGGTACGACCCGGAACCCCACAAGTTTGATCCGGGTGTACCAAACTCGCAATGACATTCCTTAAGCGATTAGCAAATATTTTAGACAGAATTTTATAATCGTAATTCAATAAACTAATTGGACGATAATTTGAAACCAATTCAGGATGATTGGGGTCTTTAAGTAGTAAAACAATGAGGGACTGTCTTTGTGACTTGGTTAAACTACCAGAATTAAAACAGTTATTATATAACTGAAGCAAAATAGGTGAAATGAAATCCAAGAATGTATAGTAAAATTCACGGCCTAAACCGTCATCACCGGGTGATTTATTGTTTTTCATGTCAGAAACCGAAGTTTTAATTTCCTCAATAGTAATAGGGGCATCGCATAATGCGGAGTCAGTTGTCGATAAATGGGGTAAATCAGTGAGAAAGGTATCGCAAACGGTATGATCAATTGGCTCCTCGGTGAATAATTGTTTATAAAAATCACCAAAATGTTGAAGAATATCTTCAGATTTAGAGTAATTCTGATCATTGACAGTAACAGAAGAAATATTTTTTTTGGCACCACGTTGGTGCTCCATCCGATGAAAGTGCGGGGAAGTGGATTCCTGAGAATCCAACTCCCGCGCACGAGATCGGATGAAGGACCCACGTTCCATATCTAAATATAAGTCATGTAATTCTTTGCGAATTGCCTTAATCTGGTCAGCATAATTCCCAGGATTAAATTTTTCAGCTGAACATAAAGAAAAGTATTGATTTTCCAAGTTTTTAACGACTGATTTCTTCTGTAAAGATAACCGCTTACTGTAAGAAATAATAAAGGACTTTACCCGCATCTTGATCCCCTCCCACCAATCAGGCGTGACGGCATCAGCAGTCACACCTGAAGTGAGAGAGGACCAAAACGAGAGAAAAGCCTTCTGAAAAGATAAGTCGGAAAAAGTATTACAATTCGCTTTCCAATAACCGCGTCCTGTGGACTGGCATTGGAATCGCTGAATTTGGAATACTATAATGTCATGATCAGAAATCCCGGAAACAATTTGGCGAAAAGAATGAATTGATGATAATAATGTAGCAGTTGCATAAAATCGATTGAGTCTAGAAAAACTAGTACCCCTACTCCAAGTGTATTTAATCTCATTGGGATTTAAAGTACGAAATATATCTTTCAAATGATAAGTGTCTTTAATTTTGTCCCATTGGCGGGCTACTGCGAGGACCCTATCGTGACCAATTCGATCGAGCAAAACGCTGTCTACGAAATTATAATCGCCCCCGATAATAATCGGACGCTTAGATACCAAATGCGGAATTACTCGATCGAAGAAATCACGACGGGGTCCGCCGCTATCATTTGGCGCATAAATATTAATTAGGCGCAAAGGTTGATTGTCCAATGTAACATCTAAAACCACCATACGTCCATCAGTATCAAAAAAGCGCTTATCAATAGTCAGTTCTAAATGTTTAGAAATAAGAATGGCTGTGCCACGGTCTATGTCAGTTCCAAATGACCAATAACCGTCCACATCAAAAGAAGCGTTTACAGATAAAGATTCAAGTTGTCCGGAAATATGTGTTTCTTGAAGAAATAAAATATGTAATGAATTTAAATGAATCAGCATTTTAAGAATGCGTTGCTTCCGTTGACACCTAAGGCCATTGCAATTGAAAGATGCAAAATTAACAGGCGCCATCATGGTGGTTAGTTTTGAGCGCGACGGTACTACAGCTCGATCTAAATGGACACAACAACACTACAATAAAACCAAACAAAATCAAAAAGGCAGCGCGACGACAATGCCGGTCGAACAACGAACAGCGGATTACCGCTGAACGGTGTCCGCCCGGCAAAGTCGACGCACTGTCAACAAACCCTAAGAGTGCAGGGTCACCGAGTGCGATGCACTCTGGTGACCAAGCACTCGGAAGGCACAAAGAAATAACACTGAACGGACAGCACAGCGACAAACTCGACCGAGCAGAGAAAAGCCTAATACGGCTATAATCTGATCGATCGGGCCTGGCGATACACCGTCCGCACAGAACAAAGAAAAATAAAACCACAGAGAATAATCCTCCACCAAAACACTGGTGGATAAGTTCAAATCCAGGGACGTTCCGCGGTCGGGTTGGGGGTCGGTAAAGAATATAGAATGTCCGTTTCAACAAAGTCCGTGGTCGTTTGGAATCCATTATGTTGAAATCATCGAGTCACCGTCCGAAGTCACATACTCTTCGTCGGTCCTGGCATTGACGTCGCGATAGTTCTTCTTGTAATCAGAGAAGTCTTCTGACGATCCGGAAGCTGAACGTTTCAAAACATTCACAGGAGGTCGAGTGTCCATTTCCGAGAACAAACATTGAGAGTCCCCAGAAAATGGATTCAGGAGGTCTTCCTGTGTCGCGGTGGATAAATCCACCGGAGGGACAGGGAGTCCCCCTGAATCTGCCTTCTGCTTCTCAGCAGTGGTGTCCACCACTGCTGACTCCGCAGAAGGAAGCGGACTAACAGGAGCGATGTCGCCATCGCCCTGCTCCCCGGCATCGAGGGATGCCAGGATGAATTCAATAACCTCCCTCGCCATCATGGAGGAAGGCTCCTCCAGAGAGGACGAGGGCGGAGGCTTATCCCCCTGGTTCGCACCAGGGGTCGCTCCAGGAGACGACGACGGAGGCTGCAGCTCCGGCGGGGGGTCCCCGCGGAACCTCCTGACCAGGAGGGGTCGCATCGAACGATGCCAACAGTTCCCCCGCCATCACGGAGGTGACCACCTCCGGAGGGGACGAGGGGGGAGGCTTACTCCCGTGCCCCGCAGTAGAGTCCTCTACTGCAGGGACGCGGGGTGCTCCCAGTGACGCCTCAGAAACACTCGAGCCGGCAGCATCAGCGTACGTTCGCGGGGGTCTCCTCCGAACCCCGGAGGGGTTCTCACGCTCCTCCCGCTCTCTGCGTTCAGCCTCCACGCGAAGTGGGCACGCCGGGGACGACCGGTTGTGCCCCAAACCCTTACACCCAAAGCACATCCGGGGCCGACCCGGTACCACAACCGGACAAAATCCATACTTCCCAAACGATAAGAAGAACGGAATCTGTTCGATCATTCGGGGCGTCACCGTCATCTCCACAAACACGTCCCCCGAACAGTACACGTGGCCGTCGATGGAATCAGTGGGCGTCCCGCACGTTCACAATCTTGCCGTAAGCCCTCAATCCCTGTACCACAAAGTCCCTGTTAATGTGGAAGGGCAGCCACATAACTCGCACTGTCACCTTCCTCTGCCAGAAGTGTTGAAAGTTCACAGTAATACCGGTAGTGGAATCTACGATGGGGATCGCACACAGCCCAGCCTGGTAGTAGTCGAAATCCCCTTGGGAGGTAAACACGAGGTACCAAACCCCAAACCGCTCCATCCGGTACAGGGCCTGCACCTTACTCAAATCCACCGCCTCCTTTAACATGGCCATCAAGATCTGCCCGTTAGCATGGCCACGATTCTTCCCGTTGACATACAGCTGGAGGGTCCTCGCGACCCCTGTCTTCCATGACGTCGTCCGCCATGGCTCCACACAAAACAATAGACCAATAAAGAACTAGGTCACGCAATTACAAGTAACCAAAACTAGCAAAAAGGTCCGAGAAGCCTTTTGGATCACGGTTCGCCCTCTGCCAGGTAAGTATGCTTGATTGTTTACACTTTATCGAGGCCATCAATGGCGAGCGCGACTAGAAATGGTGTCGAGATTTTTCGCATAGCATTTTATATTACATCTGTTCGCATATTCATAAATAAATAACTTGCATCACTACGCAGTTCAGTTGAATTATTATTTAAACTTATGGTAACGTTAGTTATTTAGCATGCATTTCACAGGGAAACAGTTTGTCCTACTCCGTACATTGTACACGATAAGTCAATTAGAATTACGTCCCCTGACAAGCGGCAGGCGCCCGATCCGTTCATGGCTGTATCTCATCATACCATTTGCTTATATAGGATAAATAATAGTGTAGAATATTAGGTATTGTATGCACACATATATGATTTTTCTGTCTCCGTACATTGCATGCTTTCGTAAATTCTTTCTCTCTCTTTCTGTGTCAGTATGTGTCGTCATCTCGTCTGTATTGGTTTGGAATGAAATCGAATGCACGAGCATTTTCTTCTGAAAGATAATTTGGTTTGAAGTGGCCTATTTTCTTATATTTTGAATTATTAAAGGGTGAGCGCGAACGCAGACCCCATGACGCATAAATAACGCAGTCGAGTTATCCGCATTTGGGATAATCGCTAAGAAGTGACATACGATGTATTAAAACTGACCACGTGACGATGCAAGACGAAATCCACACACTCACAAAAACGGTTAATTCAAACACAGGATATATTGGAACGATTAAGGGAAAAGGAAAACAGAAACAAAACAAAGGATCAAAAACTTATGTGAAACACACCCCAAAGGAGGTAGATACACCGACCACGAACCCAGATGAAAATTCAAATGAATCACACGATGAACAGAAACCATCATCTGAAGACAGCTCAAACAAACCCACTACATATGTGTCGGAAAATAATGTAACGGAAATCAACTTAACTGGCGATGACCTCGAGTCAAAGTGTATGAACAAAATGGACGAAAAACTCAATAAATTCTCAAAGGAATTTGCTTCCCTGTTCAAAGACTTTGCCAACAACACTTTAAATGGAATTGGTGTCGCATTCAATCACATGTACGCTCAACAGAGACTGCTTCATCAGAAGCAACCTGATACCAACTCCCACACCTTCTCGTCCAGCCAGTGCTCCAGCACTCCAAAAAGCTCAAACAGTTCATATAACTCTATTCCTGTTAATGACATGAACGAATCATACACTTCAGAGCGACAAAAACGCACCGATAATGTCGATCATGAACCAATACTACACCAATCAGCATCAAAACTAAAACAAAATGATACACAAGTAGATTCGAAACAAATTAAACGAAATCAGATCAACGACGAACGCTATGAAAGTCGGCACACGAATCAACACCACAGGAGATCACAGACCCCTCCGAGTTACACTACGGTAGATACCGAAACGCCACGACGAAGACGGGGTACACCTATAAACACTATTCGTTTGTTCGTGAGTAATCTCGTCGATACTGTTTCATGTGAATCTATAAAGGATTTTCTGACAGATGCTGGAGTTCGATTCTCTATAGTGCGAATGATGCGTAGCCAAAGGGAGCATACTCTATCTGCACGAATAAATATTCACGAGGATGACATTAACACAGCGACTGAAAAGAACTTCTGGCCACGCAATGTGTACTGCCGCTTATGGCTTTCAGAATCCGACTTTGACCAGAGACAGAATCATTACAGCGGTAACTGATATATTTGTGCATATTTATGCTATAATATATATAATTTTGTTGTTGTTGTCTTGAGACTATACATAATTATAAGCTGTTGTATACTATATCAAAAATGACGCATGCTCAGGTATCTCTCGCCACTTGGAATTGTACAGGCATTGCAGCATCATCCGATTCCTTATCTGGTGCATATTTAAATAACATGATCCACGAGAGAAACATAGATATATGTGGTATCAGTGAACATTGGCTTCATGAACACAATTCGCATATTCTCGAACCTATGCTAGCCAATTACAAATGCCATATTGTATGCGATTTCTCACAAAGGCTGCCCCATCAGCGGGGGAGACATAAAGGCGGTGTAGCGCTTATTTGGAAGGAAGTACTGGATCCATACGTCTCGACCATACAAATTGATGACGATAGAATTTGCGGTATCCAAGTAGAATTACCAGATGCAGACTATCTTTATATATTCCAAGTTTATCTACCGTCAACCAACTACACCGACGAATTTCATTTACAATATTTGCAATCGCTTGGTGACATAATAGATACATATTTTCCCCTAGGCCATGTTATTATCATGGGCGACTTTAACTGCTCACTTTCGAAATCACGCCCGAGAGACAACTCACTCCGTAAACTGCTTGAACCAAAACAATTTACACCAGTCAATGACAGTCGTCTTTGTGTTGGTAGACAAGCTACATGTATTCCTACCTCTGGTGGCGAGGGAACTTCTATTGATTATGTTTTTTCTTCGCAAAGCGACATGAATATGACTCTTGTGTATGCTGAAATAATTAATGACGATGCTACTGATGTGTCAAATCATAGGCCCATTGTATGTTTATTTAAATGCGATATTCAATATAGCAGTTCCGAACGGCAGACAGGTAGCTCGACCCAATTTTATAACTGGAAGAAATTTAAATCCTCACCAAATTCAACTACTATATATAAACGCAGTCTTGAATCATTTCTACCGCAAAACAACAACATCAACAACCGAGATGAAGTAGACGCTCTTTATAATTCTATAATCTCCGCTATCCAGAGAGCATCCAGTGAAACGATTCCACAAAAAACGTTCAAAAGCTACCTTAAGCCCTTTTGGAACTGCCGATTGAAGGACTTACATTCTATGATGAGAATACACAGACGGAATTGGATCAATGCTGGTAAACCACGAGAAACGAACAACACATTGTATGCAGAATATAAAACTACAAAATGCACTTTCAGACGTGAATTTAGACAATGCTGCAATCAATTTCTAAGCGAACGCAATACTAAATTAGACAGAGCCGCCGAAGTAGATCAAGGATCGTTCTTTAAAATAATGAAATCTCGGCGCAACCATGAAAATAGACCAAATAAGATGTTTGAATACAACGGATCTACCCTGCGAAATTCCTCAGACATTTCAAAGGGATGGGCCGACTACTTCGAGTCACTTTACAAACCTCTGGCACACGATAGCTTTGATCACAGTCACTTTCAATTCGTAAACGACACTGTCGATTTCCTCGCCAACGACAGAGTATGTGAAATGGGGAGTAACTCTAAATATGTCACAGAAGCCGTACACCAAGATGAGATAGAGATTGCATTGAAAACTCTCAACTTAAACAAAGCCGCGGGTTGGGATAATGTATACAATGAAAACTTGGTCCTTGGTGGTACAGCACTGATCAAATGCCTAGCTGCACTATTGACTGGTATCATGCAATTCTCCTATATACCAGAACATGCTAAGATTGGGGTAATAGTTCCTCTATATAAAGGAGGCAACAAACCCCGAAAGTTGTTTGACAGCTATCGCGCGATAACCCTGCTCCCTGCCATTTACAAACTGCTTGAGAAAGTTATCTTATCAAGACTCAATTCTCACGTACCCAATATGGTAAAAGTACACAAACTGCAACACGGTTTTCAGAAGGGTGTCAACTGTCTTATGGACTCATTTATCATACACGAATCTAAAGCATTTGCATTAGAAAACAACAGTATATTATTCACATGTTTCCTTGATGTCCATAAGGCATTTGACACCGTCTGGATTGACGGTTTGCTATATAAGCTGCACATGCTTGGCTTTGGTGGAAAATCATGGCTACTGTTTCATCAGATGCTTAAAGGTACCTCTTGTTTCGTAAAATACGGAGATTGCCAGTCCAGGCAATTTCAAATAGAGCAAGGAACAAAACAAGGAGGCGTTATTTCACCTCTTTTTTACATGCTCTTTGTTGACCAACTTTTGGTAGAACTGGCAAACTCGGGAGCAGGGCTGAATATGTATTCTGTAAACTGTTCATGCCCAACACAAGCTGATGACATGACACTTCTCTCTGTTTCGGAAAAAGGTCTTCAGCAGCTACTGACTATATGCACCAATTACAGTCGAAAATGGAGGTATCGATATAATGAACAAAAGTCAGTTGTTATTGTCTTTAATGAAAGTAAAAATGAGCACAATAAGACGAGTACTAACAGGGCATGGACTCTGTGCGGGAAACAGGTATCTGAAGTTGAAAGTCTTACACACTTAGGTGTCCCTATACATAAGCATAATCAAAACGGTGAATTCATTGACGAAATAAAACAGAAGCTTAGGTCAAGCTATTTTGCTATGTCCAACATCGGTATGTATGCTGGAGGTATAACACCAGTCAGCAGTAGGACAATCTATACATCTATAATATTGCCAAAAGGTCTCTTTGGATGCGAACTGCTATGTGGCTTGACCGATTCAGATGTATTATCCCTGGAAAGAACTCACCGATTTTGCCTTAAAAAGATCCAAGGTTTGCATTCCAAAACACGGACCAACATTGTAGAAGGGTTGCTGGGAATAGGAAATATTCACAGTTTTATTGAAAAAAAGAAGCTTCTCTTCTTCGGAAGTCTATGCGCCCTCACAACTGAGAAGGCAGCCAAATCGGTTTTCTTATTAAGGCTGCACTCGTTCTTCATAGATGGGGTTTCGGGAAAATCCTTCATTTCCGATATTGCAAATATTCTGGGTAACCACCAGTTGATGTCGTATTTTACAAATTATGTTTCTGAAAGTGAATTCCCAACAAAGTCGTCATGGAAAAGTATAGTGCGCAAGGCAATATCTGAATATTCAGAACACGGATGGAAAAGCGCGGTGATCGGTGACAAATCACTCAGTCGCTTTCATGTTATACACCCACAGTTATCAGTCTCCCATTTGTGGCGTTGCTGTCGAAAGTTCCCTAGACACAAAATGGCATACCTGACTGTGGCCGGTATCATGGCTTGTACTGAGTCCGTGTTTGTAACTTGCAACAAATGTGGTGTTGCTTACGATGATCTCCCTCAACACGTCATCATTAACTGCCCCGCCATTGCGGAATATCGAAACGACATATGGTATGAGTTAATGAACCAGTTCAATATTCAATGTATTCTCAAACTAGACAGCCTTTGCCCAGATGTACAATTGAATGTATTTCTCACTGCACGTCCACCGGAGTTATTTGATTTAATTGATGAAGCTGACTTATTCACAGACTTTGTAGTATGCAGTACGTATTGTTTGTGGAAAGCTTATACCACGCAATCTCAAATATTACCGACATGCAGTGATGATAGTAATAATTCATGAATATTATCAATGAGGACGCCGATAAAACGTCGGTAACTGATGTACATGCTCTATTTCACATCCGCATGAACACATGTTTGTGTATATTTATATATGTTGACCCGTATATAGAGTCGGTTTGAATGATCAGGTTAGCATATAACGAATGATGTATGTCCGTCGTGTGTGAGTATATGTGTGTATGCATATATGTAAGGGTGTATTTGTATGTGTATAAGTATGTGAATGCATGTGCGTGCATACGTGTGTGGTGTTTCTATATATATATATATATATATATATATATATATATATATATATATATGTATGTGTGTGTGTGTGTATGTATGTATATATATGTGTATATATATGTGTATATATATGTGTGTATATATGTATATATATATATATATATATGTATATGTATATATATATATATGTGTGTGTGTGTGTGTGTGTATATGTGTATGTATGTGTATGTATGTATGTAATTGTGTATGTGTGTTTATATGTATGTATATGCGTATATATGTATGCATATGTGTAGTTAAGTATGTAAGTTAGGGCCATCCTGTATGTGCGCCCGTGTTGTTTGTAACTGCACGTGGACGTTTAGTCTGCGAGACTACACAGGTGTTCTGTTTGTGTTGTATCCATTTGTTAAAAAGTTTATGTGCTTTTCATGTCAATTCTCTTTTGTCAAACAATGTATGCATATATATATGTAACCTGTAATTATGTTATTACTGCTTTCCGAAATTGGAGGAAATAAAGGTATATATATATATATATATAAATAAATAACTTGCATCACTACGCAGTTCAGTTGAATTATTATTTAAACTTATGGTAACGTTAGTTATTTAGCATGCATTTCACAGGGAAACAGTTTGTCCTACTCCGTACATTGTACACGATAAGTCAATTAGAATTACGTCCCCTGACAAGCGGCAGGCGCCCGATCCGTTCATGGCTGTATCTCATCATACCATTTGCTTATATAGGATAAATAATAGTGTAGAATATTAGGTATTGTATGCACACATATATGATTTTTCTGTCTCCGTACATTGCATGCTTTCGTAAATTCTTTCTCTCTCTTTCTGTGTCAGTATGTGTCGTCATCTCGTCTGTATTGGTTTGGAATGAAATCGAATGCACGAGCATTTTCTTCTGAAAGATAATTTGGTTTGAAGTGGCCTATTTTCTTATATTTTGAATTATTAAAGGGTGAGCGCGAACGCAGACCCCATGACGCATAAATAACGCAGTCGAGTTATCCGCATTTGGGATAATCGCTAGAGTCATCCAAACCGAAGTGCAATGGTAAGGACTCGTCCAGGGGCCACCGCCTTTTGGATCACGGTTCGCCCTCTGCCAGGTAAGTATGCTTGATTGTTTACACTTTATCGAGGCCATCAATGGCGAGCGCGACTAGAAATGGTGTCGAGATTTTTCGCATAGCATTTTATATTACATCTGTTCGCATATTCATAAATAAATAACTTGCATCACTACGCAGTTCAGTTGAATTATTATTTAAACTTATGGTAACGTTAGTTATTTAGCATGCATTTCACAGGGAAACAGTTTGTCCTACTCCGTACATTGTACACGATAAGTCAATTAGAATTACGTCCCCTGACAAGCGGCAGGCGCCCGATCCGTTCATGGCTGTATCTCATCATACCATTTGCTTATATAGGATAAATAATAGTGTAGAATATTAGGTATTGTATGCACACATATATGATTTTTCTGTCTCCGTACATTGCATGCTTTCGTAAATTCTTTCTCTCTCTTTCTGTGTCAGTATGTGTCGTCATCTCGTCTGTATTGGTTTGGAATGAAATCGAATGCACGAGCATTTTCTTCTGAAAGATAATTTGGTTTGAAGTGGCCTATTTTCTTATATTTTGAATTATTAAAGGGTGAGCGCGAACGCAGACCCCATGACGCATAAATAACGCAGTCGAGTTATCCGCATTTGGGATAATCGCTAGAGTCATCCAAACCGAAGTGCAATGGTAAGGACTCGTCCAGGGGCCACCGCCTTTTGGATCACGGTTCGCCCTCTGCCAGGTAAGTATGCTTGATTGTTTACACTTTATCGAGGCCATCAATGGCGAGCGCGACTAGAAATGGTGTCGAGATTTTTCGCATAGCATTTTATATTACATCTGTTCGCATATTCATAAATAAATAACTTGCATCACTACGCAGTTCAGTTGAATTATTATTTAAACTCATGGTAACGTTAGTTATTTAGCATGCATTTCACAGGGAAACAGTTTGTCCTACTCCGTACATTGTACACGATAAGTCAATTAGAATTACGTCCCCTGACAAGCGGCAGGCGCCCGATCCGTTCATGGCTGTATCTCATCATACCATTTGCTTATATAGGATAAATAATAGTGTAGAATATTAGGTATTGTATGCACACATATATGATTTTTCTGTCTCCGTACATTGCATGCTTTCGTAAATTCTTTCTCTCTCTTTCTGTGTCAGTATGTGTCGTCATCTCGTCTGTATTGGTTTGGAATGAAATCGAATGCACGAGCATTTTCTTCTGAAAGATAATTTGGTTTGAAGTGGCCTATTTTCTTATATTTTGAATTATTAAAGGGTGAGCGCGAACGCAGACCCCATGACGCATAAATAACGCAGTCGAGTTATCCGCATTTGGGATAATCGCTAGAGTCATCCAAACCGAAGTGCAATGGTAAGGACTCGTCCAGGGGCCACCGCCTTTTGGATCACGGTTCGCCCTCTGCCAGGTAAGTATGCTTGATTGTTTACACTTTATCGAGGCCATCAATGGCGAGCGCGACTAGAAATGGTGTCGAGATTTTTCGCATAGCATTTTATATTACATCTGTTCGCATATTCATAAATAAATAACTTGCATCACTACGCAGTTCAGTTGAATTATTATTTAAACTTATGGTAACGTTAGTTATTTAGCATGCATTTCACAGGGAAACAGTTTGTCCTACTCCGTACATTGTACACGATAAGTCAATTAGAATTACGTCCCCTGACAAGCGGCAGGCGCCCGATCCGTTCATGGCTGTATCTCATCATACCATTTGCTTATATAGGATAAATAATAGTGTAGAATATTAGGTATTGTATGCACACATATATGATTTTTCTGTCTCCGTACATTGCATGCTTTCGTAAATTCTTTCTCTCTCTTTCTGTGTCAGTATGTGTCGTCATCTCGTCTGTATTGGTTTGGAATGAAATCGAATGCACGAGCATTTTCTTCTGAAAGATAATTTGGTTTGAAGTGGCCTATTTTCTTATATTTTGAATTATTAAAGGGTGAGCGCGAACGCAGACCCCATGACGCATAAATAACGCAGTCGAGTTATCCGCATTTGGGATAATCGCTAGAGTCATCCAAACCGAAGTGCAATGGTAAGGACTCGTCCAGGGGCCACCGCCTTTTGGATCACGGTTCGCCCTCTGCCAGGTAAGTATGCTTGATTGTTTACACTTTATCGAGGCCATCAATGGCGAGCGCGACTAGAAATGGTGTCGAGATTTTTCGCATAGCATTTTATATTACATCTGTTCGCATATTCATAAATAAATAACTTGCATCACTACGCAGTTCAGTTGAATTATTATTTAAACTTATGGTAACGTTAGTTATTTAGCATGCATTTCACAGGGAAACAGTTTGTCCTACTCCGTACATTGTACACGATAAGTCAATTAGAATTACGTCCCCTGACAAGCGGCAGGCGCCCGATCCGTTCATGGCTGTATCTCATCATACCATTTGCTTATATAGGATAAATAATAGTGTAGAATATTAGGTATTGTATGCACACATATATGATTTTTCTGTCTCCGTACATTGCATGCTTTCGTAAATTCTTTCTCTCTCTTTCTGTGTCAGTATGTGTCGTCATCTCGTCTGTATTGGTTTGGAATGAAATCGAATGCACGAGCATTTTCTTCTGAAAGATAATTTGGTTTGAAGTGGCCTATTTTCTTATATTTTGAATTATTAAAGGGTGAGCGCGAACGCAGACCCCATGACGCATAAATAACGCAGTCGAGTTATCCGCATTTGGGATAATCGCTAGAGTCATCCAAACCGAAGTGCAATGGTAAGGACTCGTCCAGGGGCCACCGCCTTTTGGATCACGGTTCGCCCTCTGCCAGGTAAGTATGCTTGATTGTTTACACTTTATCGAGGCCATCAATGGCGAGCGCGACTAGAAATGGTGTCGAGATTTTTCGCATAGCATTTTATATTACATCTGTTCGCATATTCATAAATAAATAACTTGCATCACTACGCAGTTCAGTTGAATTATTATTTAAACTTATGGTAACGTTAGTTATTTAGCATGCATTTCACAGGGAAACAGTTTGTCCTACTCCGTACATTGTACACGATAAGTCAATTAGAATTACGTCCCCTGACAAGCGGCAGGCGCCCGATCCGTTCATGGCTGTATCTCATCATACCATTTGCTTATATAGGATAAATAATAGTGTAGAATATTAGGTATTGTATGCACACATATATGATTTTTCTGTCTCCGTACATTGCATGCTTTCGTAAATTCTTTCTCTCTCTTTCTGTGTCAGTATGTGTCGTCATCTCGTCTGTATTGGTTTGGAATGAAATCGAATGCACGAGCATTTTCTTCTGAAAGATAATTTGGTTTGAAGTGGCCTATTTTCTTATATTTTGAATTATTAAAGGGTGAGCGCGAACGCAGACCCCATGACGCATAAATAACGCAGTCGAGTTATCCGCATTTGGGATAATCGCTAGAGTCATCCAAACCGAAGTGCAATGGTAAGGACTCGTCCAGGGGCCACCGCCTTTTGGATCACGGTTCGCCCTCTGCCAGGTAAGTATGCTTGATTGTTTACACTTTATCGAGGCCATCAATGGCGAGCGCGACTAGAAATGGTGTCGAGATTTTTCGCATAGCATTTTATATTACATCTGTTCGCATATTCATAAATAAATAACTTGCATCACTACGCAGTTCAGTTGAATTATTATTTAAACTTATGGTAACGTTAGTTATTTAGCATGCATTTCACAGGGAAACAGTTTGTCCTACTCCGTACATTGTACACGATAAGTCAATTAGAATTACGTCCCCTGACAAGCGGCAGGCGCCCGATCCGTTCATGGCTGTATCTCATCATACCATTTGCTTATATAGGATAAATAATAGTGTAGAATATTAGGTATTGTATGCACACATATATGATTTTTCTGTCTCCGTACATTGCATGCTTTCGTAAATTCTTTCTCTCTCTTTCTGTGTCAGTATGTGTCGTCATCTCGTCTGTATTGGTTTGGAATGAAATCGAATGCACGAGCATTTTCTTCTGAAAGATAATTTGGTTTGAAGTGGCCTATTTTCTTATATTTTGAATTATTAAAGGGTGAGCGCGAACGCAGACCCCATGACGCATAAATAACGCAGTCGAGTTATCCGCATTTGGGATAATCGCTAGAGTCATCCAAACCGAAGTGCAATGGTAAGGACTCGTCCAGGGGCCACCGCCTTTTGGATCACGGTTCGCCCTCTGCCAGGTAAGTATGCTTGATTGTTTACACTTTATCGAGGCCATCAATGGCGAGCGCGACTAGAAATGGTGTCGAGATTTTTCGCATAGCATTTTATATTACATCTGTTCGCATATTCATAAATAAATAACTTGCATCACTACGCAGTTCAGTTGAATTATTATTTAAACTTATGGTAACGTTAGTTATTTAGCATGCATTTCACAGGGAAACAGTTTGTCCTACTCCGTACATTGTACACGATAAGTCAATTAGAATTACGTCCCCTGACAAGCGGCAGGCGCCCGATCCGTTCATGGCTGTATCTCATCATACCATTTGCTTATATAGGATAAATAATAGTGTAGAATATTAGGTATTGTATGCACACATATATGATTTTTCTGTCTCCGTACATTGCATGCTTTCGTAAATTCTTTCTCTCTCTTTCTGTGTCAGTATGTGTCGTCATCTCGTCTGTATTGGTTTGGAATGAAATCGAATGCACGAGCATTTTCTTCTGAAAGATAATTTGGTTTGAAGTGGCCTATTTTCTTATATTTTGAATTATTAAAGGGTGAGCGCGAACGCAGACCCCATGACGCATAAATAACGCAGTCGAGTTATCCGCATTTGGGATAATCGCTAGAGTCATCCAAACCGAAGTGCAATGGTAAGGACTCGTCCAGGGGCCACCGCCTTTTGGATCACGGTTCGCCCTCTGCCAGGTAAGTATGCTTGATTGTTTACACTTTATCGAGGCCATCAATGGCGAGCGCGACTAGAAATGGTGTCGAGATTTTTCGCATAGCATTTTATATTACATCTGTTCGCATATTCATAAATAAATAACTTGCATCACTACGCAGTTCAGTTGAATTATTATTTAAACTTATGGTAACGTTAGTTATTTAGCATGCATTTCACAGGGAAACAGTTTGTCCTACTCCGTACATTGTACACGATAAGTCAATTAGAATTACGTCCCCTGACAAGCGGCAGGCGCCCGATCCGTTCATGGCTGTATCTCATCATACCATTTGCTTATATAGGATAAATAATAGTGTAGAATATTAGGTATTGTATGCACACATATATGATTTTTCTGTCTCCGTACATTGCATGCTTTCGTAAATTCTTTCTCTCTCTTTCTGTGTCAGTATGTGTCGTCATCTCGTCTGTATTGGTTTGGAATGAAATCGAATGCACGAGCATTTTCTTCTGAAAGATAATTTGGTTTGAAGTGGCCTATTTTCTTATATTTTGAATTATTAAAGGGTGAGCGCGAACGCAGACCCCATGACGCATAAATAACGCAGTCGAGTTATCCGCATTTGGGATAATCGCTAGAGTCATCCAAACCGAAGTGCAATGGTAAGGACTCGTCCAGGGGCCACCGCCTTTTGGATCACGGTTCGCCCTCTGCCAGGTAAGTATGCTTGATTGTTTACACTTTATCGAGGCCATCAATGGCGAGCGCGACTAGAAATGGTGTCGAGATTTTTCGCATAGCATTTTATATTACATCTGTTCGCATATTCATAAATAAATAACTTGCATCACTACGCAGTTCAGTTGAATTATTATTTAAACTTATGGTAACGTTAGTTATTTAGCATGCATTTCACAGGGAAACAGTTTGTCCTACTCCGTACATTGTACACGATAAGTCAATTAGAATTACGTCCCCTGACAAGCGGCAGGCGCCCGATCCGTTCATGGCTGTATCTCATCATACCATTTGCTTATATAGGATAAATAATAGTGTAGAATATTAGGTATTGTATGCACACATATATGATTTTTCTGTCTCCGTACATTGCATGCTTTCGTAAATTCTTTCTCTCTCTTTCTGTGTCAGTATGTGTCGTCATCTCGTCTGTATTGGTTTGGAATGAAATCGAATGCACGAGCATTTTCTTCTGAAAGATAATTTGGTTTGAAGTGGCCTATTTTCTTATATTTTGAATTATTAAAGGGTGAGCGCGAACGCAGACCCCATGACGCATAAATAACGCAGTCGAGTTATCCGCATTTGGGATAATCGCTAGAGTCATCCAAACCGAAGTGCAATGGTAAGGACTCGTCCAGGGGCCACCGCCTTTTGGATCACGGTTCGCCCTCTGCCAGGTAAGTATGCTTGATTGTTTACACTTTATCGAGGCCATCAATGGCGAGCGCGACTAGAAATGGTGTCGAGATTTTTCGCATAGCATTTTATATTACATCTGTTCGCATATTCATAAATAAATAACTTGCATCACTACGCAGTTCAGTTGAATTATTATTTAAACTTATGGTAACGTTAGTTATTTAGCATGCATTTCACAGGGAAACAGTTTGTCCTACTCCGTACATTGTACACGATAAGTCAATTAGAATTACGTCCCCTGACAAGCGGCAGGCGCCCGATCCGTTCATGGCTGTATCTCATCATACCATTTGCTTATATAGGATAAATAATAGTGTAGAATATTAGGTATTGTATGCACACATATATGATTTTTCTGTCTCCGTACATTGCATGCTTTCGTAAATTCTTTCTCTCTCTTTCTGTGTCAGTATGTGTCGTCATCTCGTCTGTATTGGTTTGGAATGAAATCGAATGCACGAGCATTTTCTTCTGAAAGATAATTTGGTTTGAAGTGGCCTATTTTCTTATATTTTGAATTATTAAAGGGTGAGCGCGAACGCAGACCCCATGACGCATAAATAACGCAGTCGAGTTATCCGCATTTGGGATAATCGCTAGAGTCATCCAAACCGAAGTGCAATGGTAAGGACTCGTCCAGGGGCCACCGCCTTTTGGATCACGGTTCGCCCTCTGCCAGGTAAGTATGCTTGATTGTTTACACTTTATCGAGGCCATCAATGGCGAGCGCGACTAGAAATGGTGTCGAGATTTTTCGCATAGCATTTTATATTACATCTGTTCGCATATTCATAAATAAATAACTTGCATCACTACGCAGTTCAGTTGAATTATTATTTAAACTTATGGTAACGTTAGTTATTTAGCATGCATTTCACAGGGAAACAGTTTGTCCTACTCCGTACATTGTACACGATAAGTCAATTAGAATTACGTCCCCTGACAAGCGGCAGGCGCCCGATCCGTTCATGGCTGTATCTCATCATACCATTTGCTTATATAGGATAAATAATAGTGTAGAATATTAGGTATTGTATGCACACATATATGATTTTTCTGTCTCCGTACATTGCATGCTTTCGTAAATTCTTTCTCTCTCTTTCTGTGTCAGTATGTGTCGTCATCTCGTCTGTATTGGTTTGGAATGAAATCGAATGCACGATAATTTGGTTTGAAGTGGCCTATTTTCTTATATTTTGAATTATTAAAGGGTGAGCGCGAACGCAGACCCCATGACGCATAAATAACGCAGTCGAGTTATCCGCATTTGGGATAATCGCTAGAGTCATCCAAACCGAAGTGCAATGGTAAGGACTCGTCCAGGGGCCACCGCCTTTTGGATCACGGTTCGCCCTCTGCCAGGTAAGTATGCTTGATTGTTTACACTTTATCGAGGCCATCAATGGCGAGCGCGACTAGAAATGGTGTCGAGATTTTTCGCATAGCATTTTATATTACATCTGTTCGCATATTCATAAATAAATAACTTGCATCACTACGCAGTTCAGTTGAATTATTATTTAAACTTATGGTAACGTTAGTTATTTAGCATGCATTTCACAGGGAAACAGTTTGTCCTACTCCGTACATTGTACACGATAAGTCAATTAGAATTACGTCCCCTGACAAGCGGCAGGCGCCCGATCCGTTCATGGCTGTATCTCATCATACCATTTGCTTATATAGGATAAATAATAGTGTAGAATATTAGGTATTGTATGCACACATATATGATTTTTCTGTCTCCGTACATTGCATGCTTTCGTAAATTCTTTCTCTCTCTTTCTGTGTCAGTATGTGTCGTCATCTCGTCTGTATTGGTTTGGAATGAAATCGAATGCACGAGCATTTTCTTCTGAAAGATAATTTGGTTTGAAGTGGCCTATTTTCTTATATTTTGAATTATTAAAGGGTGAGCGCGAACGCAGACCCCATGACGCATAAATAACGCAGTCGAGTTATCCGCATTTGGGATAATCGCTAGAGTCATCCAAACCGAAGTGCAATGGTAAGGACTCGTCCAGGGGCCACCGCCTTTTGGATCACGGTTCGCCCTCTGCCAGGTAAGTATGCTTGATTGTTTACACTTTATCGAGGCCATCAATGGCGAGCGCGACTAGAAATGGTGTCGAGATTTTTCGCATAGCATTTTATATTACATCTGTTCGCATATTCATAAATAAATAACTTGCATCACTACGCAGTTCAGTTGAATTATTATTTAAACTTATGGTAACGTTAGTTATTTAGCATGCATTTCACAGGGAAACAGTTTGTCCTACTCCGTACATTGTACACGATAAGTCAATTAGAATTACGTCCCCTGACAAGCGGCAGGCGCCCGATCCGTTCATGGCTGTATCTCATCATACCATTTGCTTATATAGGATAAATAATAGTGTAGAATATTAGGTATTGTATGCACACATATATGATTTTTCTGTCTCCGTACATTGCATGCTTTCGTAAATTCTTTCTCTCTCTTTCTGTGTCAGTATGTGTCGTCATCTCGTCTGTATTGGTTTGGAATGAAATCGAATGCACGAGCATTTTCTTCTGAAAGATAATTTGGTTTGAAGTGGCCTATTTTCTTATATTTTGAATTATTAAAGGGTGAGCGCGAACGCAGACCCCATGACGCATAAATAACGCAGTCGAGTTATCCGCATTTGGGATAATCGCTAGAGTCATCCAAACCGAAGTGCAATGGTAAGGACTCGTCCAGGGGCCACCGCCTTTTGGATCACGGTTCGCCCTCTGCCAGGTAAGTATGCTTGATTGTTTACACTTTATCGAGGCCATCAATGGCGAGCGCGACTAGAAATGGTGTCGAGATTTTTCGCATAGCATTTTATATTACATCTGTTCGCATATTCATAAATAAATAACTTGCATCACTACGCAGTTCAGTTGAATTATTATTTAAACTTATGGTAACGTTAGTTATTTAGCATGCATTTCACAGGGAAACAGTTTGTCCTACTCCGTACATTGTACACGATAAGTCAATTAGAATTACGTCCCCTGACAAGCGGCAGGCGCCCGATCCGTTCATGGCTGTATCTCATCATACCATTTGCTTATATAGGATAAATAATAGTGTAGAATATTAGGTATTGTATGCACACATATATGATTTTTCTGTCTCCGTACATTGCATGCTTTCGTAAATTCTTTCTCTCTCTTTCTGTGTCAGTATGTGTCGTCATCTCGTCTGTATTGGTTTGGAATGAAATCGAATGCACGAGCATTTTCTTCTGAAAGATAATTTGGTTTGAAGTGGCCTATTTTCTTATATTTTGAATTATTAAAGGGTGAGCGCGAACGCAGACCCCATGACGCATAAATAACGCAGTCGAGTTATCCGCATTTGGGATAATCGCTAGAGTCATCCAAACCGAAGTGCAATGGTAAGGACTCGTCCAGGGGCCACCGCCTTTTGGATCACGGTTCGCCCTCTGCCAGGTAAGTATGCTTGATTGTTTACACTTTATCGAGGCCATCAATGGCGAGCGCGACTAGAAATGGTGTCGAGATTTTTCGCATAGCATTTTATATTACATCTGTTCGCATATTCATAAATAAATAACTTGCATCACTACGCAGTTCAGTTGAATTATTATTTAAACTTATGGTAACGTTAGTTATTTAGCATGCATTTCACAGGGAAACAGTTTGTCCTACTCCGTACATTGTACACGATAAGTCAATTAGAATTACGTCCCCTGACAAGCGGCAGGCGCCCGATCCGTTCATGGCTGTATCTCATCATACCATTTGCTTATATAGGATAAATAATAGTGTAGAATATTAGGTATTGTATGCACACATATATGATTTTTCTGTCTCCGTACATTGCATGCTTTCGTAAATTCTTTCTCTCTCTTTCTGTGTCAGTATGTGTCGTCATCTCGTCTGTATTGGTTTGGAATGAAATCGAATGCACGAGCATTTTCTTCTGAAAGATAATTTGGTTTGAAGTGGCCTATTTTCTTATATTTTGAATTATTAAAGGGTGAGCGCGAACGCAGACCCCATGACGCATAAATAACGCAGTCGAGTTATCCGCATTTGGGATAATCGCTAGAGTCATCCAAACCGAAGTGCAATGGTAAGGACTCGTCCAGGGGCCACCGCCTTTTTTTTTTTTCTTTTTTTTTATAAACGTTTATTCGATGATACTAAAGATACATGGATACAGAATATAACGATTACAGAAGAGTTTACAGAAAAGTTACAGAAAAGTTACAGAAAGGTACAGTTTATGACAAGAGAAACAAATGTAAAGCTGGCGACCTGCCAGCACCGTACCCATCCCCGCTCCGAATAAAAACAGACGAATCTGCGGTATCACAGGGTTGGAGCGAGGACCGGACAAACAAACAAAAAATATGGTAATATAAATTACCCACCCAACTCCCCTCGAGAAATGTGCGATAGAGTTATCGATCCCGCATCCTGGAGACACAAAGTTCTCCACGATGCAAGAAGGATAACTCTAACGATTCTGACGAAAGGAAGGCCGACTGTAGAGTTCTCGGTATTTAAAAGTTAAAGGTAACCTTATTGTCGGTCGAAATTTGACAAATATCATCCGTGACCGTCCAATACTTGTCAAAGTCCGACCGAGAAAGGCGACAGAAGTCAGCTAAAATGCGGATTCGGAGCCGATTCAAAAAGTTAACAATTAAGGTGTTCACATGCGTGTTGCCTTTATGAAATTTGGCCTCGTTCCTGAGGTACCAAATGGCGCTAATAGCTTCTGTGATAAGGACCAGTGTAACAGCACGATGGTGTCTACTGAGATTGGTAGGAAGTTGTAAGAACCGAATAGTTGCACATACATGCCGGATCTCAGTATTGGGCTTTAAATTATTCGCCCACGTAAATATCAGACGCCACAATAATTGAATGTTTGGACAGAAACAGAATAAATGTTCAATAGTTTCAATTTCCTTCCTGCACAAGGGGCATAATTTATAAGTTGTCATGTGGAAGGAATGCAACAGATAGTTCACTGGCAGAATTTCGTGTATCACACGCCAGGTGTCATTACGTCCGTGAGGTCCTATAAATGAATGGTGTAAATTAGACCAAGTTTTGGCGAAATCATTAGTAGGGTATCTGTTTATGATGCGTGGGGGATGAAGAATTTTGGAAAGAAATCCCTGATAAAAAACTTTGCATGAAATATCAGTAAATGAAAGATTTGGTTTAATTTCCAAATATATTTTTAAAGCTTTAAGAACACCGCCATAAAATGGTGGTGGCAATCCCGAAAAGTGGGGTATCAAATTAGAACCAAATTCGGGACGAAATTTACGGAGGGAATGACCTATCCAGTATTTAACGAAACAGCCCCAGCGTACATCTGGGAACATGATTAAACGTTGTAAGTGCCGCATATAAAAAGCATTCAGCTTGCTAGGGATGTGAGAAAGTCCTGTCCCGCCACTCAGTTTATCGTGATAAACTGCTTGGCGGGCCAGGGGGTCGTTCTTACCTTCCCACAAAAAGTTAAACATCTTGGAGACAAACGACTTGTTATATGCACGAGATAATGGAATGATGGAACAATAATACCACAATTTTGATAAGGCAAAAGTATTAATCAGCATGGTTTTGTTAAATGGCGTCAATTTTCTGTCGAATGCATTATGTAATACGTTTGAAAATTTTTGGAGCAAGTTATGGAAATGACCATCCAAAGAGATGTCATTTCCAAACTGTACTCCAACAATTTTCTGATGCGGAACCCATTGTAGGTTAAAAGGTTTGTCTGTGCGACTGCGCCAAGAACCGAGAAAAATACCCGCAGATTTCTGTACATTTAATTTTGAACCAGAAGCCTTACCGAATGAAGTGCATAATGAAAGCAATTTAGCTACAGAATTAGTTGTAGTTACCACTGCGGTGACGTCGTCCGCATACGCAGCGAGCTTCACCGGTTCAGTGGAACACTGAACCGATAAACCTACAATCTCCGTATCCGAACGAAGTCTCCGCAAAAAGGGTTCTAGACAGAGAACATATAAGAGAGGGGATATACTGCATCCCTGTCTCACAGAACGTGTCACGGGGAAGGGGTCAGAAATGAATTGATTGACAATCACAGAAGAAGTGACATCTGTGTAAAATAATCTGACCCAAGAAATAAATCGAGGACCGAAACCAAAAGCATGTAATGTCTGAAATAAATATGAGTGATCAACTCTATCAAAGGCTTTCGCTTGATCTAAACTAATAAATGCGCACGGAATATTCTTTTGGTTGACATAGTCAACCACGTTACGTAATAAGTGTGCATTGTCGAGAATGGTACGACCCGGAACCCCACAAGTTTGATCCGGGTGTACCAAACTCGCAATGACATTCCTTAAGCGATTAGCAAATATTTTAGACAGAATTTTATAATCGTAATTCAATAAACTAATTGGACGATAATTTGAAACCAATTCAGGATGATTGGGGTCTTTAAGTAGTAAAACGATGAGGGACTGTCTTTGTGACTTGGTTAAACTACCAGAATTAAAACAGTTATTATATAACTGAAGCAAAATAGGTGAAATGAAATCCAAGAATGTATAGTAAAATTCACGGCCTAAACCGTCATCACCGGGTGATTTATTGTTTTTCATGTCAGAAACCGAAGTTTTAATTTCCTCAATAGTAATAGGGGCATCGCATAATGCGGAGTCAGTTGTCGATAAATGGGGTAAATCAGTGAGAAAGGTATCGCAAACGTTATGATCAATTGGCTCCTCGGTGAATAATTGTTTATAAAAATCACCAAAATGTTGAAGAATATCTTCAGATTTAGAGTAATTCTGATCATTGACAGTAACAGAAGAAATATTTTTTTTGGCACCACGTTGGTGCTCCATCCGATGAAAGTGCGGGGAAGTGGATTCCTGAGAATCCAACTCCCGCGCACGAGATCGGATGAAGGACCCACGTTCCATATCTAAATATAAGTCATGTAATTCTTTGCGAATTGCCTTAATCTGGTCAGCATAATTCCCAGGATTAAATTTTTCAGCTGAACATAAAGAAAAGTATTGATTTTCCAAGTTTTTAACGACTGATTTCTTCTGTAAAGATAACCGCTTACTGTAAGAAATAATAAAGGACTTTACCCGCATCTTGATCCCCTCCCACCAATCAGGCGTGACGGCATCAGCGGTCACACCTGAAGTGAGAGAGGACCAAAACGAGAGAAAAGCCTTCTGAAAAGATAAATCGGAAAAAGTATTACAATTCGCTTTCCAATAACCGCGTCCTGTGGACTGGCATTGGAATCGCTGAATTTGGAATACTATAATGTCATGATCAGAAATCCCGGAAACAATTTGGCGAAAAGAATGAATTGATGATAATAATGTAGCAGTTGCATAAAATCGATCGAGTCTAGAAAAACTAGTACCCCTACTCCAAGTGTATTTAATCTCATTGGGATTTAAAGTACGAAATATATCTTTCAAATTATAAGTGTCTTTAATTTTGTCCCATTTGCGGGCTACTGCGAGGACCCTATCGTGACCAATTCGATCGAGCAAAACGCTGTCTACGAAATTATAATCGCCCCCGATAATGATCGGACGCTTAGATACCAAATGCGGAATTACTCGATCGAAGAAATCACAACGGGGTCCGCCGCTATCATTTGGCGCATAAATATTAATTAGGCGCAAAGGTTGATTGTCCAATGTAACATCTAAAACCACCATACGTCCCTCAGTATCAAAAAAGCGCTTATCAATAGTCAGTTCTAAATGTTTAGAAATAAGAATGGCTGTGCCACGGGCTATGTCAGTTCCAAATGACCAATAACCGTCCACATCAAAAGAAGCGTTTACAGATAAAGATTCAAGTTGTCCGGAAATATGTGTTTCTTGAAGAAATAAAATATGTAATGAATTTAAATGAATCAGCATTTTAAGAATGCGTTGCTTCCGTTGACACCTAAGGCCATTGCAATTGAAAGATGCAAAATTAACAGGCGCCATCATGGTGGTTAGTTTTGAGCGCGACGGTACTACAGCTCGATCTAAATGGACACAACAACACTACAATAAAACCAAACAAAATCAAAAAGGCAGCGCGACGACAATGCCGGTCGAACAACGAACAGCGGATTACCGCTGAACGGTGTCCGCCCGTCAAAGTCGACGCACTGTCAACAAACCCTAAGAGTGCAGGGTCACCGAGTGCGATGCACTCTGGTGACCAAGCACTCGGAAGGCACAAAGAAATAACACTGAACGGACAGCACAGCGACGAACCCGACCGAGCAGAGAAAAGCATAATACGGCTGTAATCTGATCGATCGGGCCTGGCAATACACTGTCCGCACAGAACAAAGCAAAATAAAAACACAGAGAATAATCCTCCACCAAAACACTGGTGGATAAGTTCAAATCCAGGGACGTTCCGCGGTCGGGTTGGGGGTCGGTAAAGAATATAGAATGTCCGTTTCAACAAAGTCAGTGGTCGTTGTAAATCCATTAAGTTGACACCATGGAGTCGCCCTCCGACGTAACGTACTCCTCGTCGGTCCTGGCGTTGACGTCGGTGTAGTTCCTCTTGTAGTCTCCGAACTCGTCTGACGACTCGGAAACTGACCGTTTCAGTAGATTCACGGGAGGTCGTGTGTCCATTTCCGGAAACAAACTTGGAGTGTCCTCAGAAAATGGATTCAGGAGGTCTTCCTGTGTCGCGGTGGATAAATCCACCGGAGGGACAGGGAGTCCCCCTGAATCTGCCTTCTGCTTCTCAGCAGTGGTGTCCACCACTGCTGACTCCGCAGAAGGAAGCGCACTAACGGGAGCGATGTCGCCATCGCCCTGCTCCCCGGCATCGAGGGATGCCAGGATGAATTCAATAACCTCCCTCGCCATCATGGAGGAAGGCTCCTCCAGAGAGGACGAGGGCGGAGGCTTATCCCCCTGGTTCGCACCAGGGGTCGCTCCAGGAGACGACGACGGAGGCTGCAGCTCCGGCGGGGGGTCCCGCGGAACCTCCTGACCAGGAGGGGTCGCATCGAACGATGCCAACAGTTCCCCCGCCATCACGGAGGTGACCACCTCCGGAGGGGACGAGGGGGGAGGCTTACTCCCGTGCCCCGCAGTAGAGTCCTCTACTGCAGGGACGCGGGGTGCTCCCAGTGACGCCTCAGAAACACTCGAGCCGGCAGCATCAGCGTACGTTCGCGGGGGTCTCCTCCGAACCCCGGAGGGGTTCTCACGCTCCTCCCGCTCTCTGCGCTCGGCCTCCACTCGAAGTGGGCACGCCGGGGACGACCGGTTGTGCCCCAATCCCTTACACCCAAAGCACATCCGGGGCCGCCCCGGAACCACAACCGGACAAAATCCATACTTCCCAAACGATAAGAAGAAGGGAATCTGGTCCATCATTCGGGGCGTCACCGTCATCTCCACAAACACGTCCCCCGAACAGTACACGTGGCCGTCGATGGAATCAGTGGCGTCCCGCACGTTCACAATCTTGCCGTAAGCCCTCAGTCCCTGTACCACAAAGTCCCTGTTAATGTGGAAGGGCAGCCACATAACTCGCACTGTCACCTTCCTCTGCCAGAAGTGTTGAAAGTTCACAGTAATTCCGGTAGTGGAATCTACGATGGGGATCGCACACAGCCCAGCCTGGTAGTAGTCGAAATCCCCTTGGGAGGTAAACACGAGGTACCAAACCCCAAACCGCTCCATCCGGTACAGGGCCTGCACCTTACTCAAATCCACCGCCTCCTTTAACATGGCCATCAAGATCTGCCCGTTAGCATGGCCACGATTCTTCCCGTTGACATACAACTGAAGGGTCCTCGCGACCCTGTCTTCCATGACGTCGTCCGCCATGGCTCCGTCCCTGGCGGCACACAAAACAATAGACCAATAAAGAACTATGTCACGCAATTACAAGTAACCAAAACTAGCAAAAAGGTCCGAGAAGCCTTTTGGATCACGGTTCGCCGTCTGCCAGGTAAGTATGCTTGATTGTTTACACTTTATCGAGGCCATCAATGGCGAGCGCGACTAGAAATGGTGTCGAGATTTTTCGCATAGCATTTTATATTACATCTGTTCGCATATTCATAAATAAATAACTTGCATCACTACGCAGTTCAGTTGAATTATTATTTAAACTTATGGTAACGTTAGTTATTTAGCATGCATTTCACAGGGAAACAGTTTGTCCTACTCCGTACATTGTACACGATAAGTCAATTAGAATTACGTCCCCTGACAAGCGGCAGGCGCCCGATCCGTTCATGGCTGTATCTCATCATACCATTTGCTTATATAGGATAAATAATAGTGTAGAATATTAGGTATTGTATGCACACATATATGATTTTTCTGTCTCCGTACATTGCATGCTTTCGTAAATTCTTTCTCTCTCTTTCTGTGTCAGTATGTGTCGTCATCTCGTCTGTATTGGTTTGGAATGAAATCGAATGCACGAGCATTTTCTTCTGAAAGATAATTTGGTTTGAAGTGGCCTATTTTCTTATATTTTGAATTATTAAAGGGTGAGCGCGAACGCAGACCCCATGACGCATAAATAACGCAGTCGAGTTATCCGCATTTGGGATAATCGCTAGAGTCATCCAAACCGAAGTGCAATGGTAAGGACTCGTCCAGGGGCCACCGCCTTTTTTTTTTTTTTTTTTTTTTTTTTTTCAAGTTATCTCAGTTACCATGTTTCAACGATATCAGCTGACGGTCTAACCAAGTTTCACATAAGGAAACACGTGGCAATCGGCCTGCTAGACGTCATAGTATCATCACAGACAACTTGTGAACTTTATTAACAAACAAACAGATGATGACGAAATTTGCGTACAAATACAAAAATACAAAGGATGACGAAAAACGCATACATGTCACGAACACAAGACAGCAGATACATCACATCAACTGAAATCAAACTGAATTAATCACTTCTCATAACATAATATTTAAAATTTAAAACTAGGTCGTGAATTTGAAATTGCAGCAAGATCTTGCCAATGTTCTAGAAAGGCATCATCTTTTAACCGAAAACCATCTACATGAATACGCGCTCTAACAGCCGACAGAAAAGTAAGTTTTGGACCGAGTTCAGTAATATTTTTCCTATCATGATAAATTGAATTGCGAAGTGACCAAATTACTTCTCTATAACATGACAAGAGATAATAAAAGACACTACATTTATAGAAATCAATATTTTTAACAACATGGTGACTCGAAAATTGCAACACTTCTTGAGTCAATGGAATGTTAGAATGAGTCACTTTATTTAATAGAAGGATAAGTGATTCACGTAATTGAGTTAAAAATGAACAATCTACAAAAAGATGGCATATCGTTTCAGCACCATCGTTACAAAAAGAGCATTTAAATGACTTTCTACGACCATACCAACTGGAAATTAAATCTTTGGTCCAGATCCGATCATGTGAAATCAGCCATGAGATACGCCGACCTGTTGGTTCAAGAAAAGAATTAGTCAGTGATTTCCATACAGGAGGGAAAGAAATAGTCGGATATTTAAAAGCAACACGAGCTGTCACGGGCTCTTTTGTCATTAACATTTTATAAAAATCCTTTGTCTTAAAGACAGAAAAATTACACAATGTATTTTCAGTAAGTTTAACAGCTTTCAAACAAGACTTGTAAAATGGCGGTACAAAATCAGTACTATGAGGCCTCAAATTACTGGCCAGGTCAGGATTAAAATTCCTTAACTGCATTCCAATCCAGTAGCGTGCAAAGTAGTACCATTTTGCTTCAGTTCCTAAAATAATTTTCTTGATGTGCGTTAAACGAAAACTTTTAATCTTGCATTCAATATCAGCTACTAATAAACCCCCCTTATCATGATCTTGGTAAAGAACCTTTCGTTGAACTAATTCTGATTTTCTTCCCCAAATAAAATTAAACATTTTAGTTCTAAACATTTTCAAATAATGACCAGGCAAATCTAAAATCTGTGTAGCATACCATAATTTACTACATGCAAATACTTTGGATACAGTGCTTTTACCATGCATAGACAATCTTCTTTTATTCCATAAATTCAATGACTGTTCAAATTTGTGCCAGATTGGGTTCCAAACATCATCATCAGATACATATTTACCAAAACGAATTCCAAGTATTTTTTGAGGCGAATCAGGCCACGAAATTCCAAAAGCATGATCATCCGATACCTTAAAATGGCCAAACTTAAGACCAACTGTTTTGGAAAAATTGATTTTTGACCCAGAAGCAAATCCAAAACGCTTTGCCAGGTTTAAAAACCTATAAACAGAAGTTTTATCAGAACAAAAGGCAGTCGAATCATCAGCATATAACGATATTTTTGCCTGATCAGGACAGCCAGGAATAAATAAACCTCTAATCTGCTTGTCAGATCGCACTTTTATAGCTAAAGGTTCCAAACACAATACATAAAGCAGAGGTGACAAACTACAGCCTTGGCGGACTGAGCGTTGTATAGGAAAAGCATCTGAAATAAAACCATTGATTAACAAAGAGCTACTGACGTCATTATATAATAAACGTACCCAATTGATGAACATTGGGCCAAAACCATAAGAATTTAGAGCAGTGAACAAATAGTTATGATCAACGCGATCGAAAGCTTTCTGTTGATCTAAAGCAATAAAAGCCAGCGATAAATCTTTCTGTTTGATATAGTCAATAATATTTCTTACCAAATGCAAATTATCAAATATAGATCGACCTGGAACGGAACATGTTTGATCTGGGTGAACAATTTCACCTATAACTGTACCCAAACGGAGGCTTATAATTTTGGACAAAATCTTATAATCAACGTTTAGGAGAGATATCGGTCTCCAAAAATTAAGTTTTGATGCTTGTGTTTTATCTTTACAGAGAAGTGTGATGTAACCAAGACGCTCAGAAGACGACAAAAAACCAGAAGAATAAAATGAATTATAAAGGGTAAGTAGCGTGGGAGCAAGCAGGTCTAAGAATGCAAGATAAAATTCCTGAGGCAAACCGTCAGAGCCAGGGACCTTGCCACGCTGCATGCCATCAAGCGCAAGCTTGATCTCATGCAGCGTGACAGGTCCCTCGCATGAATTAGAAGACTCGACAGATAACTTAGGTACATCACTCAGGAATTCATCCATCACAGTCTGATCTGTTGGCTCAGGAGAATACAAATCAGAATAATATTCACGAGCGTGATTAAGTATAGAATCACTGGTATCATAGATTTCATCATCTTTTTCTAATACGTGAATAGTTTTTTCTGAAGAATTCCGGCTTTCTTTGGCGGAGAAAAACTTACCAGGCCGTTCGTTAACATCAATATACAAAGCCCTTGACCTGATAAGAGAACCAGTATGAAAATTTTTATAAAGTTTCTCAAGTTGAGTTTTAGCAACTTTAACTTCTTCAGTAAAATCACCGGGGCTTAATTTTTCACAATGTACAGAAATGCGATATTGTTCTTCACAATGATAGATCAATTTGCGTCTAATACGCGACTTCCGTTTTGAGTAAGTAATACAAAATTCTCGAATAGAGTTTTTAACATCATCCCACCAAACGCCAATAGGCTGAAATACTTGGGGTAATTTATGCCAAAAAGCAGTAAACAATTTCCTAAAAGATTCTTCCGAAAGCAGAGAAACATTTAATTTCCAGTAACCTTTTCCCAAAACAATTTTAGAAGAAGGATTAATTTCCAAAAGAACAATATCGTGATCTGAAAAAGGGCACGGATCAATTTTACAGGAAATGATGTCAGGAAGATGTCGGGAAGATACATATAATCGATCAAGTCTGCATGAAATTGTTGTTCGTTTCCATGTAGTTGCAACCAAAGAAGGATTAAAGTGTCGATACGCATCAAAAAGTTTAAAGTCACTACAAATTTCCTTAATCTGTTTAGAACCAGATAATCCATTTTCGGGATTCCCACCTTGTTTATCAATATTTGAATCCATAATACAATTGAAATCTCCACCCCAAATAAGGAAGCGATTCGATACAAAATATTTATCAAATTTATTCTCAAAGAAATCTAAACGTTCACTTTGATCATTAGGAGCATAGCTGTTGACAACACGATAACGAACATTATTGCTCATAAAGTCCAATATTAAAATTCGACCATCAAAATCACGTGAAATTCCATGAAAAGTAAAATCAAAATATTTAGAAACCAAAATACCCACCCCGCGACTATCAAATTTACCAAAAGACCAAAAACTAGACCCATCCCATTCAGAGTTGATTAAATTTACACTTTTTGGATCCGCTATAAAAGTTTCCTGTAAAAGTATCATATCAATTTTATGCAAATTACAATAGGCAAACAATTTAGCTCTTTTATTTGACCCACGAAATCCATTCACATTAAGTGTTAACATTTTGAAATTCGCCATCATGGAAAGAAAGGGTATTTACAAAATGAACGATACAGTGGACAAAAACAACTCTCACGATTGTTGTCAGTGAACGCATAGAAATACACAGAGACCACACCACAGTGAAGTATTAAACGATCAACCCCGTCACGCTGTATTACCCAAGCGTCGGTCAAATCACCTGCAAAGAACCAGAACAAAGAGATAAAACAAACAACGACACAGACACCCGCGCGGACCACGATCAATCGACGGTCAAAAAACAGGTGAAATAAAAGTACATTTCTCACAAAGAAAGATGTGAAGCGAAGCGGAAAACAATAACACAATGCAAAACCGGCAAGGCCGTAAGTTATCGTTATCGAGGGACGTGCGTGTGTCGGGTGGGGTGGAATGTAGAGCCTTCGTAAATCGTGGTCATTTAAACGTGTCATTATAGCCATTGTGCAGTTAAATTGAATACATATATACAACAATAATAAATTAATCACCATCATATTTCGTCAACGATGACTGCAATGTAGGAATTGGGGCTTCTGATCCAACACTACTGCTGGGAGACATGGCTAATTGTTCGGCCGTATCTGAACCAACAAGAGGAGCATATTTACTTTTTTTCCCTCCCCCTTCATCAAGTTCTTCATCTGCACTCGGAGGGCGCTTCTCCGCCACAGATCGTTCGTCAAACAAATCGACCTGAGAACCAAGTGGATTAGTCTCATCCATCTTACCAGCACTAGAATCACCTTCCTCAACCCTCTCGTCTTCCATATCACTAATTTTACCATCTCGTCTCATCTCATCATCACCTTTATCATCATCGTGACCTTCACCATCAGCCTTCTGACCGTCACCCTTACCATCACCATCAAACTCAGCACCGTTCTCGCTCCTCATCTCATCATCAAATCCGCCACTAGCTGGACCACGTGCCACCTGTGCGTATGACCGGCCCTCGCCTATTGAGATCAACCTACCATCTTGTCTCATGCGCTCTACCTGTTCCGCTTGCCGACTGAGGCGCTGCCTCACACGTTCCGGGCAAAACCTTTTGATATGCCCCACATTCTTACAAGCTAGGCAAAGCGGAGGACGTGAGGGTGAAGTAATCAACATGTTGACACCTTTTTCTACCTCCATGATATGTGGAAGTGTCCGAAATGTTTTCTCGGAACACTCAAACATTACAACCCTGACACCTGTCTGCACAAGCATATCCTCAACTTCTAGTTTATCAAAACTCTGACCTTTGACCTCACCATATTTTGCAAATATATGAGCAATGTAACTGTCCCGTATGTAATACGGGACCCAATGAAGTCTAAGTTCAAATATTTGTTTTGACACAGGCGTAAAGTTAATTGCCATCTGGCTGCCTAAAACCACATCGCCACGTTTTACCAACATCTCCACATCGACCGACGATGTCACACACATAAACCAATCATTGTCCCTCTCCCCTCTCCAAATCGCTTCAACATGTCGCACATCAATTATATCTCGCACAACATCTACAATCTTATACCTGTCAATGAATCCAATTCGTCCCGTTGAAAACAATCTCTTGGTGTTCACCTTCACGCTGCGATGATACGTATCATAATTGTAGGTTAAACCGGACATCTTGAAAAAAGGTAAGATGACCGGTAGTAAACAAACCAAAATCCAAAAACCGGAACAGGGAAAACCCTGCCCGGAAAACGTACGAAAATTTACGAAAAACAGCGGCCGGAAATATAAGCACGGTTCGCCCTCTGCCAGGTAAGTATGCTTGATTGTTTACACTTTATCGAGGCCATCAATGGCGAGCGCGACTAGAAATGGTGTCGAGATTTTTCGCATAGCATTTTATATTACATCTGTTCGCATATTCATAAATAAATAACTTGCATCACTACGCAGTTCAGTTGAATTATTATTTAAACTTATGGTAACGTTAGTTATTTAGCATGCATTTCACAGGGAAACAGTTTGTCCTACTCCGTACATTGTACACGATAAGTCAATTAGAATTACGTCCCCTGACAAGCGGCAGGCGCCCGATCCGTTCATGGCTGTATCTCATCATACCATTTGCTTATATAGGATAAATAATAGTGTAGAATATTAGGTATTGTATGCACACATATATGATTTTTCTGTCTCCGTACATTGCATGCTTTCGTAAATTCTTTCTCTCTCTTTCTGTGTCAGTATGTGTCGTCATCTCGTCTGTATTGGTTTGGAATGAAATCGAATGCACGAGCATTTTCTTCTGAAAGATAATTTGGTTTGAAGTGGCCTATTTTCTTATATTTTGAATTATTAAAGGGTGAGCGCGAACGCAGACCCCATGACGCATAAATAACGCAGTCGAGTTATCCGCATTTGGGATAATCGCTAGAGTCATCCAAACCGAAGTGCAATGGTAAGGACTCGTCAGGGGCCACCGCCTTTTGGATCACGGTTCGCCCTCTGCCAGGTAAGTATGCTTGATTGTTTACACTTTATCGAGGCCATCAATGGCGAGCGCGACTAGAAATGGTGTCGAGATTTTTCGCATAGCATTTTATATTACATCTGTTCGCATATTCATAAATAAATAACTTGCATCACTACGCAGTTCAGTTGAATTATTATTTAAACTTATGGTAACGTTAGTTATTTAGCATGCATTTCACAGGGAAACAGTTTGTCCTACTCCGTACATTGTACACGATAAGTCAATTAGAATTACGTCCCCTGACAAGCGGCAGGCGCCCGATCCGTTCATGGCTGTATCTCATCATACCATTTGCTTATATAGGATAAATAATAGTGTAGAATATTAGGTATTGTATGCACACATATATGATTTTTCTGTCTCCGTACATTGCATGCTTTCGTAAATTCTTTTTCTCTCTTTCTGTGTCAGTATGTGTCGTCATCTCGTCTGTATTGGTTTGGAATGAAATCGAATGCACGAGCATTTTCTTCTGAAAGATAATTTGGTTTGAAGTGGCCTATTTTCTTATATTTTGAATTATTAAAGGGTGAGCGCGAACGCAGACCCCATGACGCATAAATAACGCAGTCGAGTTATCCGCATTTGGGATAATCGCTAGAGTCATCCAAACCGAAGTGCAATGGTAAGGACTCGTCCAGGGGCCACCGCCTTTTGGATCACGGTTCGCCCTCTGCCAGGTAAGTATGCTTGATTGTTTACACTTTATCGAGGCCATCAATGGCGAGCGCGACTAGAAATGGTGTCGAGATTTTTCGCATAGCATTTTATATTACATCTGTTCGCATATTCATAAATAAATAACTTGCATCACTACGCAGTTCAGTTGAATTATTATTTAAACTTATGGTAACGTTAGTTATTTAGCATGCATTTCACAGGGAAACAGTTTGTCCTACTCCGTACATTGTACACGATAAGTCAATTAGAATTACGTCCCCTGACAAGCGGCAGGCGCCCGATCCGTTCATGGCTGTATCTCATCATACCATTTGCTTATATAGGATAAATAATAGTGTAGAATATTAGGTATTGTATGCACACATATATGATTTTTCTGTCTCCGTACATTGCATGCTTTCGTAAATTCTTTCTCTCTCTTTCTGTGTCAGTATGTGTCGTCATCTCGTCTGTATTGGTTTGGAATGAAATCGAATGCACGAGCATTTTCTTCTGAAAGATAATTTGTTTTGAAGTGGCCTATTTTCTTATATTTTGAATTATTAAAGGGTGAGCGCGAACGCAGACCCCAATGACGCATAAATAACGCAGTCGAGTTATCCGCATTTGGGATAATCGCTAGAGTCATCCAAACCGAAGTGCAATGGTAAGGACTCGTCCAGGGGCCACCGCCTTTTGGATCACGGTTCGCCCTCTGCCAGGTAAGTATGCTTGATTGTTTACACTTTATCGAGGCCATCAATGGCGAGCGCGACTAGAAATGGTGTCGAGATTTTTCGCATAGCATTTTATATTACATCTGTTCGCATATTCATAAATAAATAACTTGCATCACTACGCAGTTCAGTTGAATTATTATTTAAACTTATGGTAACGTTAGTTATTTAGCATGCATTTCACAGGGAAACAGTTTGTCCTACTCCGTACATTGTACACGATAAGTCAATTAGAATTACGTCCCCTGACAAGCGGCAGGCGCCCGATCCGTTCATGGCTGTATCTCATCATACCATTTGCTTATATAGGATAAATAATAGTGTAGAATATTAGGTATTGTATGCACACATATATGATTTTTCTGTCTCCGTACATTGCATGCTTTCGTAAATTCTTTCTCTCTCTTTCTGTGTCGTCATCTCGTCTGTATTGGTTTGGAATGAAATCGAATGCACGAGCATTTTCTTCTGAAAGATAATTTGGTTTGAAGTGGCCTATTTTCTTATATTTTGAATTATTAAAGGGTGAGCGCGAACGCAGACCCCATGACGCATAAATAACGCAGTCGAGTTATCCGCATTTGGGATAATCGCTAGAGTCATCCAAACCGAAGTGCAATGGTAAGGACTCGTCCAGGGGCCACCGCCTTTTTTTTTTTTTTTTTTTTTTTTTATATAAAAGAACTCAGTATTCCGGTCTAAGGCGCGAGGGCACAAGACCGGGACTAGTCCGAGGACTCGTCAACATCATGGTCCTTCTGGACCCATCAGCGTCTTGGGCATTTGCCTCTTTTCTTGGGCTTTTTATGAAGCCATCTTTTTTGGGCGCAATGCCTCTTCTGGGGTCATCTTTTATGCCTTTGTATGTTTTTTTTTTAAGGCTGCCTTGTATGTATTTTTCCAAGGCTGTTTAAAATTTGTACATTAATACATATTAAAACTGACCTGTAATATCCTTTTTATCAGATGAGGTCACTAAAATATAAAGAACATTATATTAGCAATAATGAACTAATATGTTTTCTTCGGATACTTTTGATCCGGTTTGGTTTGTACACATCCTCAGCGGTTGTCAAAACGCTGCACACGCACAGCGAGTGTAGAATTTTGACAACCTGCCGGCGATGTGTCTCTGGATTTATTAAAAGCAGCAGATATAACCCGCCTTACTAAATATGAGGGGTATATGCAATTTTTCATATTGCACTTATACCGTAAACTACGGATCAATCAGATCCTGTATACTAATGGACACTTGTGGTCCCTGAGAAAAGTAGTAACTACTAATGTAGTTTTAAATTAAAAAGAGAACAAACCCCTCAAAAACTGAAATCCACTTGGTCCCCACTTACGTGAGTGGCCAAAGAACTCCAATGGTTTTGAAAGGTCTCAAAAGGTAAACGCCAGTGATCCGCCAAAATCCTACCTTGCAGACACACTGCAAAGTACGATTTCAGCTCGTCACTGGTATAAGTTTTCGAGGTATGCTTTACGGAATTATGAACAGACCATATCACATACCTATATTGGCTTATCAAAGCAGCAATGGTCGACACCTGAGCACTATTTAAGTTTGACAGGGTTTTATGCACCCCGAAAAGAAGAAAATCAGCCGTGAAATCAAAAGGCCTGCCTGCGACCCTCTCCAACAATAAAGTCAGAAAAGCTCGCAGCGGCCTAATGAAAACACAGTGGCCAAATAAATGCATTATCGTTTCCTTTTGTGCACAAAATGTGCACGCCGGGTCCCGAATAATGCCGAGAATGCACAACCTATAATTGGTCAGAATGCGCTGGTGCGTAAACAACCAGTTAAATCCTCTATGAAGAGGTTCGATGAACCTATCAAGGTTGACCCCCCACACACCAGCAAAACTGATGGGTGGGTAGTCAACCGTGATAGGACAAAGAATATAACCATATTGTTTAAATAATAGGTGATCATATAGTTGCTTTGTAGTCGCAGTATTCCAATCAATGCCATCATGCTCTACCTCCTTGTAAATATTAAGGCATTCTCTATAAAATGTCGGAATGGTTAGAGAACGCGGGTAGAGATTAGAAGACAGGTCTGGATTGACGTGTCTCAAGGACAAACCAAGCCAATATTTCGCAAAATAGAACCATTTGCTCTCCGAAGTAAGAATAATTTTTCGGACATGGGCCAGCTTCAGCCATTGAAGTTTTATATCAATGTTAACTGTGGTAAGACCACCCCTTTCGGGACATTGATATAAAACGTCACGCTTTACTGGTTCCATCTCGCGACCCCATATAAATTTAAACATGCGGCGTTTAATCAATGTCATGTACTGTTGGGGCATGGTCGAAACTTGGCCGACATACCATAATTTTGATAAGGCTATGACCTTTGACGCCAAAGATTTACCGAAATAAGACAACTTCCTGGAGGACCATAGGTCAAAAGTCTTAATGACCTTCGACACTATGACCCTCCAAGAGTCGTTCGGCGTAAGTGCCCGGCCATAAAACACTCCTAATAATTTTTCGACCCCATCCGGCCACGATATGCCAAAGGCATGGTCATCAGAAATCCGAAAATGACCAAAGGCAATGCCCTTGGTTTTGAGTTTGTTTATTTGTGCCCCGGATGCGCGGCCGAAAAAATGTGCCCAATATAAGAATCGTCTTACTGATTGCTCATCAGAACAGAAACAAGTGGAGTCATCTGCATACAGGGAAATTTTTGCTTGCTCTGCAGAACCGGGCAATTTCAGCCCAGTTATAGAGTTATCTGCCCGAACCTTAATTGCCAAAGGTTCAATACACAACACGTAAAGCAAAGGGGACAATGAACACCCTTGTCGGACAGATCTAGTAATCTCCAATGGATCGGAGATGTGTCCATTAATCACGACAGAGCTGCGCACATTGCTGTACAACAGCTTGACCCAATTAATGAACATAGGTCCGAAACCATAAGCTTCCAAACATCGGAACAACCACTTGTGTTCCACGCGATCAAAAGCTTTCTTTTGGTCTAATGATACGAAAGCTAGGGACAATTGCTTTTGATCGACATAATCAATTATATTTCTGAACAGATGTAAATTATCTGTGATTGACCGACCTGGGACAGAGCAAGTTTGGTCGGGGTGGACCACATCACCGATGACTCGACTTAGTCTGGTAGCAAGAGATTTGGACAATATCTTATAATCAAGATTCAATAATGAAATGGGCCGCCAAAAAGAGAGCTGGTCTTTTTTCTGGCGATCCTTACACAATAATATTATATAACCCAATCGCTGCGAGTATGTGAGAACACGTGACTCATAGGATAAGTTGTATAAATAATGCAAAATCGGACCAAAAAAGTCAAAGAATTCCAGATAGAAACCACGGGTCAAGCCATCAGGTCCGGGGGATTTGCCAGCCTGCATTCGACCGAGAGATTCTCGAATCTCCTCCAGGCTAACTTCACCCTCGCACGAGTCCGCTCGCTCCGTCGACAATATCGGGACAGAACCTAAAAGGTCGTCAATTGCATCATCATCAGTGGGTTCACTCCGATATAAGTCAGAGTAAAATTGCCGAGAATACTGCAAAATGGAATCACTAGTGTCATGTATTGCATTACCATCACTTAATTTGGTGATTAATTTATCTTCGGAATTTTTCGCTTCCTTTTTATAAAAGAATCGTGATGGCTGCTCACTACAGTCGAGGATTTCTGCCCGAGAACGTATGATCGACCCCTGCTGCAAGGTCGCATTTAACTTTTTGATTTGTTCTTTCACAGCAGATAATTCCATGAGGTAATCTCCCGGAGACAGGCGCTCGCAGTGTGATAACGTCTGGAATTGCTTCTCTAGCTGCCAAATAGCACTACGTTTTACACGAGATTTCGTCTTGGAGTATGCGATGCAAAACTCCCGTATATCAATTTTGGCATTATCCCACCAGGATGCATTAATGGAGGCCGAGTCAACGTAACCATTCCAAAACGTGCGTAACTGCTGTTGAAAAGGCTTGTCCTGGAGGAGAGAGTCATTAAATTTCCAATAACCCTGTCCAATATTAATTTTGAGCACTGGCTTTAAACGGAGATGCACGTAATCGTGATCTGAGACTGGACAGGGCACTATTTCGCAATTCCGGACATCATCTAGGTGCCTTTTAGAAAGATAAAAACGATCTAAACGACACGCCACTTCCGTGTTGCGCCATGTCGTGGCCAACAGTTTAGGATATAAATGGCGGTAAACATCTTTAAGAGAAAAAGCTGATTGAATTTCGACTAATTCTTCTGAACCCGCCGTACCAAGATTTGGATTACCTCCCTTTTTGTCAATTCTCGGGTTTCTGACACAATTATAGTCACCTCCCCAAATCGTACAATGCCGTCCAGGAAATAAATGACACAGATTCTGGAAGTACTCTTTGCGATCTCCCTCGTCATTTGGTGCATAGGAATTGATGAGGCGGAATTTGGAACCGTGTAAAGTGATGTCAACAGAGACGTGTCTACCATCGACATCCCGATCCACTATCCCAACCGTCGCAGCAAGTCCAGGTGAAATGAGAATACCAACCCCTCGACTCCTATTGGAACCGAAAGACCAGAAACACTCACCTCCCCATTCTAGTTTCACTTTGGCAGCAAAAAGAGCCGAGTCAACATGAGTTTCCTGCAAGAAAAGAACGTCCACATGGGTGCGCTTGCAGTAGTCAAAAACAGAGTGCCGGGTCTTCGACTCACGGAACCCATTCACATTGAGCGTCAAAACATGAAATGACCTAGCCATGGTTGAGCGCCCGAAGCATTACCAACATGCGCCCAACCACCGGCCAGGCGCTAAAAAACCAACACTCAATGCGAGCAGATTCCGCGAAGCGATACCCGATCACAAATTTTGTAAGTGAAACGAAAATGTAAGTATGCACCGATATATGGACTTTACCCCACCGACAAGGTGCAACGATTTGGCTACAAAATATTATACATGGAAAGATCTTGTGTACAATAAAGAGCAACTTACAAAACAAATGTGAAAAATATTTTAGTAGAGCTCCACTACCATGCGAAAAACCGGAAATTGAACAGAATTCAATTACGAAACGGTAACTGTAAACCGGGGTTAAACCCCTCATTGAAAAGGATATCCAGGGACGGTCCGGGGTCGATTGGGGTTCGTAGGCGAAATTCCATATATCGGTGGGCGTTTCCGTGGTCGTGATCAAGAATTCATAGCACATAACAAATTTAATCGAGCGGTGGTTCAGGTGGGTCAGGCGGATCGCTTCCAGGGGAGTCTTCCATAGACAAGTCTCTATCGGAATCCCTGGCATTGACGGCCTCATTCGCGATAACCAAATTTTCGACAACCTCGTCGGTCTTTTGTGATACATTATCATCACCATTATCATCGAAATCATCACCATCATCATGCACTGTGTCGTCCGACACAGTGTGAATTTCGGCTGACACATTAATTTGTTTAGACGCACTCCCTTGCTCGTCATCAGAATGCTGGCGTTTCCTATCTCGTTTATCGCGAGGCTTAACGTCCAGTGTATTCTGCGAATCGAAACTCGGTACACCAGTCTGACTGGTGTTTCCTATCTGAAAAGCTAATTCCGGAATAGGAATATCCTTCGAACTTTTACGAACTTGTACTTCCGGTTTCGGTTCGGGATTCGGCTTCGGATTTTTCCGTTGAGGTTTTTTTGCTTTTAGCGCGCACAAATCGGAGCCACGTATGTGCCCCTTCTTATGACACTTTAAACAAATCGGCGGCTGCCCTGGCACCGTAATTAAGAAGGAAATTCCCTCGTAAGTTTCAACTAGGTGCGGAAGTTGAGCAAATTTCGCCGGGTCGGACGTAAGTCTAACTGTTCTGACACCGGTGTCGATTTGCGCTTCGTCTTTCTCATTCACTACACTGCTAACATTTCCGTATTCACGAAAGAAATTGTACACAAAGGATTCTCTCACATACGTCGGTAACCAATGAATTCTGATAACATAACTTTGTTCATTCACTGGAGAGAATGTAAATTGCCTATCCCTACTATCTCGAACAGAGTTTAGTGAGTTGATGTTGTTGGCAGTAGCATTGGAACCTGAAGTAACAATCCAGCCACCTTGGACTTTGGCAATAGATTCAACGTTCTTTAAGTCTATTTTCTGCTTTACAAGAGTGTCTACAAGGTCTTTCCGTTGTATCGGGTGACTCACCTTTATTTGTGTCGTCAGTTCATACCTGGGTTTGTTGATATACTCACTCCCTATGTGACATCTCTTAACTCCTTCCATCTCTGAACTCTGTACCTACTAGGGTAACCAAAAACGCCCCTTGCAGCTGGGTAATTCCAGCAGGTAGCCGTCGCCTTGGTACCCTAGTAACTTGATGACTTGCCCTACTCGGCCTTCCCTGGATCGACAAACTGGATCACTTTTGGATCATTTCCAGTCGTACCACAGAGAGAATCCGAGTGAGGTCGCGGGGTGACAGAGAAAGAGACAAAGGAAGCTCTGAGAACATTAAGCCGCAATGGCTCTCAGTGCGACCAAACTGGTTGCATCGGCTGCTATGCACAACGGCAAAGCAGCACAGAAAAAAGCAAAAGGCGCTTCTTCGTCAGGCTCAAGGGCCCGCCTTGCGACAATGGCCCGAGAGCACTGATGTCAGACAAATTAAACTTCTCTTGGCGGGTGGAGGGGTGCAATATCCGCACTAACCTGATGGCTGACTAAGACCGTGAAGCATTTACTACACTTTGATCTTAGCCAAAAGGCCGAGAAGCGATCTTCTGAAAGATAATTTGGTTTGAAGTGGCCTATTTTCTTATATTTTGAATTATTAAAGGGTGAGCGCGAACGCAGACCCCATGACGCATAAATAACGCAGTCGAGTTATCCGCATTTGGGATAATCGCTAGAGTCATCCAAACGGAAGTGCAATGGTAAGGACTCGTCCAGGGGCCACCGCCTTTTGGATCACGGTTCGCCCTCTGCCAGGTAAGTATGCTTGATTGTTTACACTTTATCGAGGCCATCAATGGCGAGCGCGACTAGAAATGGTGTCGAGATTTTTCGCATAGCATTTTATATTACATCTGTTCGCATATTCATAAATAAATAACTTGCATCACTACGCAGTTCAGTTGAATTATTATTTAAACTTATGGTAACGTTAGTTATTTAGCATGCATTTCACAGGGAAACAGTTTGTCCTACTCCGTACATTGTACACGATAAGTCAATTAGAATTACGTCCCCTGACAAGCGGCAGGCGCCCGATCCGTTCATGGCTGTATCTCATCATACCATTTGCTTATATAGGATAAATAATAGTGTAGAATATTAGGTATTGTATGCACACATATATGATTTTTCTGTCTCCGTACATTGCATGCTTTCGTAAATTCTTTCTCTCTCTTTCTGTGTCAGTATGTGTCGTCATCTCGTCTGTATTGGTTTGGAATGAAATCGAATGCACGAGCATTTTCTTCTGAAAGATAATTTGGTTTGAAGTGGCCTATTTTCTTATATTTTGAATTATTAAAGGGTGAGCGCGAACGCAGACCCCATGACGCATAAATAACGCAGTCGAGTTATCCGCATTTGGGATAATCGCTAGAGTCATCCAAACCGAAGTGCAATGGTAAGGACTCGTCCAGGGGCCACCGCCTTTTGGATCACGGTTCGCCCTCTGCCAGGTAAGTATGCTTGATTGTTTACACTTTATCGAGGCCATCAATGGCGAGCGCGACTAGAAATGGTGTCGAGATTTTTCGCATAGCATTTTATATTACATCTGTTCGCATATTCATAAATAAATAACTTGCATCACTACGCAGTTCAGTTGAATTATTATTTAAACTTATGGTAACGTTAGTTATTTAGCATGCATTTCACAGGGAAACAGTTTGTCCTACTCCGTACATTGTACACGATAAGTCAATTAGAATTACGTCCCCTGACAAGCGGCAGGCGCCCGATCCGTTCATGGCTGTATCTCATCATACCATTTGCTTATATAGGATAAATAATAGTGTAGAATATTAGGTATTGTATGCACACATATATGATTTTTCTGTCTCCGTACATTGCATGCTTTCGTAAATTCTTTCTCTCTCTTTCTGTGTCAGTATGTGTCGTCATCTCGTCTGTATTGGTTTGGAATGAAATCGAATGCACGAGCATTTTCTTCTGAAAGATAATTTGGTTTGAAGTGGCCTATTTTCTTATATTTTGAATTATTAAAGGGTGAGCGCGAACGCAGACCCCATGACGCATAAATAACGCAGTCGAGTTATCCGCATTTGGGATAATCGCTAGAGTCATCCAAACCGAAGTGCAATGGTAAGGACTCGTCCAGGGGCCACCGCCTTTTGGATCACGGTTCGCCCTCTGCCAGGTAAGTATGCTTGATTGTTTACACTTTATCGAGGCCATCAATGGCGAGCGCGACTAGAAATGGTGTCGAGATTTTTCGCATAGCATTTTATATTACATCTGTTCGCATATTCATAAATAAATAACTTGCATCACTACGCAGTTCAGTTGAATTATTATTTAAACTTATGGTAACGTTAGTTATTTAGCATGCATTTCACAGGGAAACAGTTTGTCCTACTCCGTACATTGTACACGATAAGTCAATTAGAATTACGTCCCCTGACAAGCGGCAGGCGCCCGATCCGTTCATGGCTGTATCTCATCATACCATTTGCTTATATAGGATAAATAATAGTGTAGAATATTAGGTATTGTATGCACACATATATGATTTTTCTGTCTCCGTACATTGCATGCTTTCGTAAATTCTTTCTCTCTCTTTCTGTGTCAGTATGTGTCGTCATCTCGTCTGTATTGGTTTGGAATGAAATCGAATGCACGAGCATTTTCTTCTGAAAGATAATTTGGTTTGAAGTGGCCTATTTTCTTATATTTTGAATTATTAAAGGGTGAGCGCGAACGCAGACCCCATGACGCATAAATAACGCAGTCGAGTTATCCGCATTTGGGATAATCGCTAGAGTCATCCAAACCGAAGTGCAATGGTAAGGACTCGTCCAGGGGCCACCGCCTTTTGGATCACGGTTCGCCCTCTGCCAGGTAAGTATGCTTGATTGTTTACACTTTATCGAGGCCATCAATGGCGAGCGCGACTAGAAATGGTGTCGAGATTTTTCGCATAGCATTTTATATTACATCTGTTCGCATATTCATAAATAAATAACTTGCATCACTACGCAGTTCAGTTGAATTATTATTTAAACTTATGGTAACGTTAGTTATTTAGCATGCATTTCACAGGGAAACAGTTTGTCCTACTCCGTACATTGTACACGATAAGTCAATTAGAATTACGTCCCCTGACAAGCGGCAGGCGCCCGATCCGTTCATGGCTGTATCTCATCATACCATTTGCTTATATAGGATAAATAATAGTGTAGAATATTAGGTATTGTATGCACACATATATGATTTTTCTGTCTCCGTACATTGCATGCTTTCGTAAATTCTTTCTCTCTCTTTCTGTGTCAGTATGTGTCGTCATCTCGTCTGTATTGGTTTGGAATGAAATCGAATGCACGAGCATTTTCTTCTGAAAGATAATTTGGTTTGAAGTGGCCTATTTTCTTATATTTTGAATTATTAAAGGGTGAGCGCGAACGCAGACCCCATGACGCATAAATAACGCAGTCGAGTTATCCGCATTTGGGATAATCGCTAGAGTCATCCAAACCGAAGTGCAATGGTAAGGACTCGTCCAGGGGCCACCGCCTTTTGGATCACGGTTCGCCCTCTGCCAGGTAAGTATGCTTGATTGTTTACACTTTATCGAGGCCATCAATGGCGAGCGCGACTAGAAATGGTGTCGAGATTTTTCGCATAGCATTTTATATTACATCTGTTCGCATATTCATAAATAAATAACTTGCATCACTACGCAGTTCAGTTGAATTATTATTTAAACTTATGGTAACGTTAGTTATTTAGCATGCATTTCACAGGGAAACAGTTTGTCCTACTCCGTACATTGTACACGATAAGTCAATTAGAATTACGTCCCCTGACAAGCGGCAGGCGCCCGATCCGTTCATGGCTGTATCTCATCATACCATTTGCTTATATAGGATAAATAATAGTGTAGAATATTAGGTATTGTATGCACACATATATGATTTTTCTGTCTCCGTACATTGCATGCTTTCGTAAATTCTTTCTCTCTCTTTCTGTGTCAGTATGTGTCGTCATCTCGTCTGTATTGGTTTGGAATGAAATCGAATGCACGAGCATTTTCTTCTGAAAGATAATTTGGTTTGAAGTGGCCTATTTTCTTATATTTTGAATTATTAAAGGGTGAGCGCGAACGCAGACCCCATGACGCATAAATAACGCAGTCGAGTTATCCGCATTTGGGATAATCGCTAGAGTCATCCAAACCGAAGTGCAATGGTAAGGACTCGTCCAGGGGCCACCGCCTTTTTTTTTTTTTTTTTTAATAAGTTTATTCGATGATACTAAAGATTACATGGATATACATGGATACAAGGTAACGGTTACAAAAGAGTACAGGAATATAATGAAAGGAATGCAAAGCTGGCAATCTGCCAGCACTGTACCGGTCCCCGCTCCGAATAAAAACAGACGAATCTGCGGTATCACAGGTTGGAGCGGAGACCTTACAAACAAAACAAGTTTGGTAATAATATTACCCACCCAACTCCCCTCGAAAAATTGGTGGATAGAGTTACCGATCCCGCATCTCGGAGACACAAAGTTCTCCGCGATGCAGGAAGGATAACTCCAACGAATCCGACGAAAAGAAGGCCGACTATAGAGTGCTCGGTATTAGAAATTAAAGGTAACCTTGTTGTCGGCCGAAATTTGACAAATATCATCCGTGACCGTCCAATACCTGTCAAAGTCCGGCCGAGATAGGCGACAGAAATCCGCTAAAATGCGAATCCTGAGCCGATTCAAAAAGTTGACGATTAATGTGTTCACATGCGTGCTACCTTTGTGAAATTTGGCCTCGTTCCTGAGGTACCAAATGGCGCTAATGGATTCCGTAATAAGGACCAATGTAATTGCACGATGGTGTCTACTGATGTTGGTAGGAAGCTGTAAAAACCGGATAGTTGCACATACATGCCGAATTTCAGTATTGGGATTGAAATTAATAACCCAACTGAATATCAGACGCCATAATAACTGAATATTTGGACAAAAGCAGAATAAATGTTCAATTGTTTCAATTTCCTTCTTGCATAAGGGGCATAATTTATAGGTTGTCATATGGAAGGAATGTAACAGATAATTCACTGGCAGAATTTCATGGATGACACGCCAGGTGTCCTTACGACCGTGAGGTCCTATAAATGAATGGTGTAAATTGGACCAAGTTGTGGCGAAATCAATTGTAGGATATCTGTTAATGATGCGTGGGGGATGAATAATTTTTGAAAGAAACCCTTGATAAAAAACCTTACAAGAAATATCATTAAATGAAAGATTTGGTTTTATTGCCAAGTATATTTTCAAGGCTTTAAGAACGCTGGCATAAAATGGTGGTGGCAATTCCGAACAATGAGGTATCAAATTTGAACCGAATTCTGGACGAAATTTTCTGAGGGAATGACCGATCCAATACTTAACGAAACATCCCCAGCGGACATCTGGAAACATAATTAACCGTTGCAAGTGCCGCATGTAAAAGGCATTCAGCTTGCTAGGGATGTGAGAAATTCCTGTCCCGCCACTCAGTTTATCGTGATAAACTGCTTGGCGGGCCAAGGGGTCTTTCTTACCTTCCCACAAAAAATTAAACATTTTGGAATCAAAAGACTTATTGTATGCACGGGATAATGGGATGATGGAGCAATAATACCACAATTTCGACAATGCAAAGGTATTAATGAGTGTGGTTCGATTAAATGGTGACAATTTTCTGTCAAAAGCATTGCGTAATACACTGGAAAATTTTTGGAGCAAGTTATGGAAATGACCATCTAAAGATATGTCATTTCCAAACTGAACTCCAACAATTTTCTGATGTGGAACCCATTGTATGTTATACGGTTTGTCTGTGCGACCGCGCCAAGAACCCAGAAAAATACCAGCTGATTTCTGTAAATTTAATTTCGAACCAGAGGCCTTACCGAATAAAGTGCATAATAAAAGCAATTTAGCCACTGAGCTAGTTGTAGTAACTACTGCGGTGACGTCGTCCGCATACGCAGCGAGCTTCACCGGTTCAGTGGAACACTGAACCGATAAACCTACAATCTCCGCATCCGAACGAAGCCTCCGCAAAAAGGGTTCTAAACAGAGAACATATAAGAGAGGGGATATGCTGCATCCCTGTCTCACAGAGCGTGTCACGGGAAAGGGGTCCGAAATGAATTGATTAACAATCACAGAAGAAGTAACATCTGTATAAAATAGTCTGACCCAAGAAATAAATTTAGGGCCGAAACCAAAAGCCTGTAATGTTCGAAATAAGTATGTGTGATCAACTCTATCAAAAGCTTTCGCTTGATCTAAGCTAATAAAAGCGCATGGAATATTCTTTCGGTTGACATAGTCAACCACGTTACGTAATAAGTGTGCATTGTCAAGAATGGTGCGCCCCGGAACACCACAAGTTTGATCCGGGTGCACCAAACTGGCAATGACATTCCGTAAACGGTTCGCAAATATTTTGGACAAAATTTTATAGTCGTAATTCAATAGGCTGATGGGACGATAATTAGAAACTAATTCAGGATGATTGGGGTCTTTGAGAAGTAAAATAATAAGGGACTGTCTTTGTGACTTTGTTAAACTGCCAGAATGAAAACAGTTATTGTATAACTGAAGAAGTGTCGGTGAAATCAAATCCAAAAATGTATAATAAAATTCACGTCCTAAACCGTCATCACCAGGTGATTTATTATTTTTCATGTCAGACACTGAAGTTTTTATTTCCTCGATAGTTATGGGAACATCGCATAAGGCGGAGTCAGTTGCAGATAAATTGGGTAAATCAGTGAGAAAAGTATCACAAATTGTGTCATCAATTTGCTCAACTGAAAATAATTGTTCATAAAAATCCTTAAAGCGATGAAGAATATCTTCGGATTTAGTATACGTCTGGTTGTCAACAATGACAGAAGAAATGTTCTTTTTAGAGCCACGGTGATGCTCCATCCGATGAAAGTGCGGGGAAGTGGATTCCTGAGAATCCAATTCCCGCGCACGAGATCGGATGAAGGACCCACGTTCCATATCTAAATACAAGTCATGTAATTTGTTACGAATCGCTTTAATTTGATCCGCATAATTACCAGGATTAAATTTTTCCGCTGAACATAAAGAAAAGTATTGATTTTCTAAATCCCTAATTACTGATTTTTTCTGGAAAGATAACCTCTTACTGTAAGAAATGATAAAGGATTTTATCTGCATTTTGATCCCCTCCCACCAATCAGGCGTGACGGCATCAGCAGTCACACCTGAAGTGAGAGAGGACCAAAACGAGAGAAAAGCCTTCTGAAACGATAAGTCTGAAAAAGTATTGCAATTCGCCTTCCAATAACCACGTCCTGTGGACTGGCATTGGAACTGCTGAATTTGAAATACGATTATGTCATGATCAGAAATCCCGGAAACAATTTGACGGAAGGAATGAATTGATGATAATAATGTAGCAGTTGCATAAAACCGATCGAGTCTAGAAAAACTAGTACCCCTACTCCAAGTATATGTAATCTCATTGGGATTTAAAGTACGAAATACATCTTTCAAATGATAAGTGTCTTTGATTTTGTCCCATTTACGGGCTACCGCGAGGACCCTATCGTGACCAATTCGATCGAGCAAAACGCTGTCTACAAAATTAAAATCGCCCCCGATAATAATCGGACGCTTAGAAACCAAATGCGGAATTACTCGGTCGAAGAAATCACGACGGGGTCCGCCGCTATCATTTGGCGCATAAATATTAATTAGGCGCAAAGGTTGATTATCTAGTGTGACATCTAATACCACCATACGTCCATCAGTATCAAAAAGGCGCTTGTCAATAGTCAGCTCTAAATGTTTAGAGATAAGAATGGCTGTGCCACGGGCTGTGTCAGTTCCAAATGACCAATAACCGTCCACATCTAAAGAAGCATTTACAGATGAGGATTCAAGTTGTCCGGAAATGTGTGTTTCTTGTAGAAATAAAATATGTAAAGAATTCATGTGAATCAGCATTTTAAGAATGCGTTGTTTCCGTTGACAGCGAAGGCCATTACAATTGAAGGATGCAAAATTAACAGGCGCCATCATGACGGTTAATTTTGAGCGCGACGGTACTACAGCTCGATCTAGCTGGACACAACAATACTACACTAAAACCAAACAAAATCAAAAAGGCAGCGCGAAGACAATGCCGGTCGACCAACGAACAGCGGATTATCGCTGAACGGCGGCCGCCCGGCAAAGTCGACGCACTGTCAACAAACCCTAAGAGTGCAGGGTCACAGAGTGCGATGCACTCTGGTGACCAAGCACTCGGAAGGCACAGAGAAATAACACTGAACGGACAGCACAGCGACAAACTCGACCGAGCAGAGAAAAGCCTAATACGGCTGTAATCTGATCGATCGGGTCTGGCACTACACCGTCCGCACAGAACAAAGAAAAATAAAAACACAAAGAATAAGCCTCCACCAAAACACTGGTGGATGATTGCAAGTCCAGGGACGTTCCGCGGTCGGGTTGGGGGTCGATAAAGAAATGAGAATGTCCGTATAAGAATAGTCAGTGTTCGTTGTGGATCCATTGAATTAGTACATGGAGTCGCACTCCGACGTCACGTACTCCTCGTCTGGCCGGTTGCTGACGTCGGTGTAGTTCCGCTTGTATTCTGTGGTGTCGTCGGACGACTCCGAAACAGAGCGTTTCAACAAATTCACGGGTGGTCTAGTGTCCATCGAAAACAAATCCGGAGAATCCGCAACGTATGGATTCAGGAGGTCTTCCTGTGTCGCGGTAGATAAATCCACCGGAGGGACAGGGACTCCCCCTGAATCTGCCTTCTGCTTCTCAGCAGTGGTGTCCGCCACTGCCGACTCCACAGAAGGGAGCGCACAAACAGGAGCGATGTCGCCATCGCCCTGCTCCCCGGCATCGAGGGATGCCAGTATAAACTCCATTACCTCCCTCGCCATCATGGAGGAAGGCTCCTCCAGAGGGGACGAGGGCGGAGGCTTATCCCCCTGGTTCGCACCAGGGGTCGCTCCTAACGACAACAACGGAGGCTGCAGCTCCGGCGGGGGGTCCCGCGGAACCTCCTGACCAGGAGGTGTCTCGCCATAAGACGCCAGTAACTCCCCCGCCATCACGGAGGTGACCACCTCCGGAGAGGACGAGGGGGGAGGCTGACTCCCTTGCCCCACAGTAGAGTCCTCTACTGTAGGACCAAGGGGTGCTCCCAGTGACGCCACAGAAGAAACTCGTCGTGAACCGGCAGCAGCGGCGTAGGTCTTCGGTGGGTTCCTGAGGACCCCCGAGGGGTTCTCTCGTTCCTCCGCTGCACGGCGCTCGGCCGCCACACGGTTCGGGCACGCCGGTGAAGATCGATTGTGGCCTAAGCCACGGCACGAGAAACACATCCTCGGTCTCCCCGGGATAACAACGGGACAAAATCCCCACTTCCCGTAGTTAAGAAAAAACGGAATTAGGTCGAGGCTTCGCGGGGACACGGACATCTCCACCTGGATGTCCCCCGTGCAATAGCGGTGTCCGTCAATCACGTTGGTGGAATCTTTTACGGACATGATCTTCCCATAGGGGCGCAGTGCCCCTAACACAAAGTCCCGATTCACGTGGTATGGAACCCACATGATTTTAACCATCGTTTTCCGCTCCCAGAACGGCTGGAAGTTGATGGTGAACTTCATCGTCCCACCGTCCACAGGCATAGCACAGAGTCCCGCCTGGTAGAAGTCAAAGTCCTCCTGCCTCACAAAAACCAAATACCAAACACCGAAGCGCTCCATTCTGTAAAGTGCCTGGACTGTTGACAAGTCCAGAACATCTTTTAGCGCTGCCATCAATATCTGCCCTGTCACCATCCCTCTACTCTCTCCACGAACCTGCATCTGTAGTGTGCGTGTCACCCTATCTTCCATAATATCGGCCGCCATGGCTCCGTCCCTGGCGGTCAAACAAACAGCAATCAAATTCAAACAACGTCAAAAATCAAAAACTGGCACTTTGAACTAGCAAAAAGGTCCGAGCCGCCTTTTGGATCACGGTTCGCCCTCTGCCAGGTAAGTATGCTTGATTGTTTACACTTTATCGAGGCCATCAATGGCGAGCGCGACTAGAAATGGTGTCGAGATTTTTCGCATAGCATTTTATATTACATCTGTTCGCATATTCATAAATAAATAACTTGCATCACTACGCAGTTCAGTTGAATTATTATTTAAACTTATGGTAACGTTAGTTATTTAGCATGCATTTCACAGGGAAACAGTTTGTCCTACTCCGTACATTGTACACGATAAGTCAATTAGAATTACGTCCCCTGACAAGCGGCAGGCGCCCGATCCGTTCATGGCTGTATCTCATCATACCATTTGCTTATATAGGATAAATAATAGTGTAGAATATTAGGTATTGTATGCACACATATATGATTTTTCTGTCTCCGTACATTGCATGCTTTCGTAAATTCTTTCTCTCTCTTTCTGTGTCAGTATGTGTCGTCATCTCGTCTGTATTGGTTTGGAATGAAATCGAATGCACGAGCATTTTCTTCTGAAAGATAATTTGGTTTGAAGTGGCCTATTTTCTTATATTTTGAATTATTAAAGGGTGAGCGCGAACGCAGACCCCATGACGCATAAATAACGCAGTCGAGTTATCCGCATTTGGGATAATCGCTAGAGTCATCCAAACCGAAGTGCAATGGTAAGGACTCGTCCAGGGGCCACCGCCTTTTGGATCACGGTTCGCCCTCTGCCAGGTAAGTATGCTTGATTGTTTACACTTTATCGAGGCCATCAATGGCGAGCGCGACTAGAAATGGTGTCGAGATTTTTCGCATAGCATTTTATATTACATCTGTTCGCATATTCATAAATAAATAACTTGCATCACTACGCAGTTCAGTTGAATTATTATTTAAACTTATGGTAACGTTAGTTATTTAGCATGCATTTCACAGGGAAACAGTTTGTCCTACTCCGTACATTGTACACGATAAGTCAATTAGAATTACGTCCCCTGACAAGCGGCAGGCGCCCGATCCGTTCATGGCTGTATCTCATCATACCATTTGCTTATATAGGATAAATAATAGTGTAGAATATTAGGTATTGTATGCACACATATATGATTTTTCTGTCTCCGTACATTGCATGCTTTCGTAAATTCTTTCTCTCTCTTTCTGTGTCAGTATGTGTCGTCATCTCGTCTGTATTGGTTTGGAATGAAATCGAATGCACGAGCATTTTCTTCTGAAAGATAATTTGGTTTGAAGTGGCCTATTTTCTTATATTTTGAATTATTAAAGGGTGAGCGCGAACGCAGACCCCATGACGCATAAATAACGCAGTCGAGTTATCCGCATTTGGGATAATCGCTAGAGTCATCCAAACCGAAGTGCAATGGTAAGGACTCGTCCAGGGGCCACCGCCTTTTGGATCACGGTTCGCCCTCTGCCAGGTAAGTATGCTTGATTGTTTACACTTTATCGAGGCCATCAATGGCGAGCGCGACTAGAAATGGTGTCGAGATTTTTCGCATAGCATTTTATATTACATCTGTTCGCATATTCATAAATAAATAACTTGCATCACTACGCAGTTCAGTTGAATTATTATTTAAACTTATGGTAACGTTAGTTATTTAGCATGCATTTCACAGGGAAACAGTTTGTCCTACTCCGTACATTGTACACGATAAGTCAATTAGAATTACGTCCCCTGACAAGCGGCAGGCGCCCGATCCGTTCATGGCTGTATCTCATCATACCATTTGCTTATATAGGATAAATAATAGTGTAGAATATTAGGTATTGTATGCACACATATATGATTTTTCTGTCTCCGTACATTGCATGCTTTCGTAAATTCTTTCTCTCTCTTTCTGTGTCAGTATGTGTCGTCATCTCGTCTGTATTGGTTTGGAATGAAATCGAATGCACGAGCATTTTCTTCTGAAAGATAATTTGGTTTGAAGTGGCCTATTTTCTTATATTTTGAATTATTAAAGGGTGAGCGCGAACGCAGACCCCATGACGCATAAATAACGCAGTCGAGTTATCCGCATTTGGGATAATCGCTAGAGTCATCCAAACCGAAGTGCAATGGTAAGGACTCGTCCAGGGGCCACCGCCTTTTGGATCACGGTTCGCCCTCTGCCAGGTAAGTATGCTTGATTGTTTACACTTTATCGAGGCCATCAATGGCGAGCGCGACTAGAAATGGTGTCGAGATTTTTCGCATAGCATTTTATATTACATCTGTTCGCATATTCATAAATAAATAACTTGCATCACTACGCAGTTCAGTTGAATTATTATTTAAACTTATGGTAACGTTAGTTATTTAGCATGCATTTCACAGGGAAACAGTTTGTCCTACTCCGTACATTGTACACGATAAGTCAATTAGAATTACGTCCCCTGACAAGCGGCAGGCGCCCGATCCGTTCATGGCTGTATCTCATCATACCATTTGCTTATATAGGATAAATAATAGTGTAGAATATTAGGTATTGTATGCACACATATATGATTTTTCTGTCTCCGTACATTGCATGCTTTCGTAAATTCTTTCTCTCTCTTTCTGTGTCAGTATGTGTCGTCATCTCGTCTGTATTGGTTTGGAATGAAATCGAATGCACGAGCATTTTCTTCTGAAAGATAATTTGGTTTGAAGTGGCCTATTTTCTTATATTTTGAATTATTAAAGGGTGAGCGCGAACGCAGACCCCATGACGCATAAATAACGCAGTCGAGTTATCCGCATTTGGGATAATCGCTAGAGTCATCCAAACCGAAGTGCAATGGTAAGGACTCGTCCAGGGGCCACCGCCTTTTGGATCACGGTTCGCCCTCTGCCAGGTAAGTATGCTTGATTGTTTACACTTTATCGAGGCCATCAATGGCGAGCGCGACTAGAAATGGTGTCGAGATTTTTCGCATAGCATTTTATATTACATCTGTTCGCATATTCATAAATAAATAACTTGCATCACTACGCAGTTCAGTTGAATTATTATTTAAACTTATGGTAACGTTAGTTATTTAGCATGCATTTCACAGGGAAACAGTTTGTCCTACTCCGTACATTGTACACGATAAGTCAATTAGAATTACGTCCCCTGACAAGCGGCAGGCGCCCGATCCGTTCATGGCTGTATCTCATCATACCATTTGCTTATATAGGATAAATAATAGTGTAGAATATTAGGTATTGTATGCACACATATATGATTTTTCTGTCTCCGTACATTGCATGCTTTCGTAAATTCTTTCTCTCTCTTTCTGTGTCAGTATGTGTCGTCATCTCGTCTGTATTGGTTTGGAATGAAATCGAATGCACGAGCATTTTCTTCTGAAAGATAATTTGGTTTGAAGTGGCCTATTTTCTTATATTTTGAATTATTAAAGGGTGAGCGCGAACGCAGACCCCATGACGCATAAATAACGCAGTCGAGTTATCCGCATTTGGGATAATCGCTAGAGTCATCCAAACCGAAGTGCAATGGTAAGGACTCGTCCAGGGGCCACCGCCTTTTGGATCACGGTTCGCCCTCTGCCAGGTAAGTATGCTTGATTGTTTACACTTTATCGAGGCCATCAATGGCGAGCGCGACTAGAAATGGTGTCGAGATTTTTCGCATAGCATTTTATATTACATCTGTTCGCATATTCATAAATAAATAACTTGCATCACTACGCAGTTCAGTTGAATTATTATTTAAACTTATGGTAACGTTAGTTATTTAGCATGCATTTCACAGGGAAACAGTTTGTCCTACTCCGTACATTGTACACGATAAGTCAATTAGAATTACGTCCCCTGACAAGCGGCAGGCGCCCGATCCGTTCATGGCTGTATCTCATCATACCATTTGCTTATATAGGATAAATAATAGTGTAGAATATTAGGTATTGTATGCACACATATATGATTTTTCTGTCTCCGTACATTGCATGCTTTCGTAAATTCTTTCTCTCTCTTTCTGTGTCAGTATGTGTCGTCATCTCGTCTGTATTGGTTTGGAATGAAATCGAATGCACGAGCATTTTCTTCTGAAAGATAATTTGGTTTGAAGTGGCCTATTTTCTTATATTTTGAATTATTAAAGGGTGAGCGCGAACGCAGACCCCATGACGCATAAATAACGCAGTCGAGTTATCCGCATTTGGGATAATCGCTAGAGTCATCCAAACCGAAGTGCAATGGTAAGGACTCGTCCAGGGGCCACCGCCTTTTGGATCACGGTTCGCCCTCTGCCAGGTAAGTATGCTTGATTGTTTACACTTTATCGAGGCCATCAATGGCGAGCGCGACTAGAAATGGTGTCGAGATTTTTCGCATAGCATTTTATATTACATCTGTTCGCATATTCATAAATAAATAACTTGCATCACTACGCAGTTCAGTTGAATTATTATTTAAACTTATGGTAACGTTAGTTATTTAGCATGCATTTCACAGGGAAACAGTTTGTCCTACTCCGTACATTGTACACGATAAGTCAATTAGAATTACGTCCCCTGACAAGCGGCAGGCGCCCGATCCGTTCATGGCTGTATCTCATCATACCATTTGCTTATATAGGATAAATAATAGTGTAGAATATTAGGTATTGTATGCACACATATATGATTTTTCTGTCTCCGTACATTGCATGCTTTCGTAAATTCTTTCTCTCTCTTTCTGTGTCAGTATGTGTCGTCATCTCGTCTGTATTGGTTTGGAATGAAATCGAATGCACGAGCATTTTCTTCTGAAAGATAATTTGGTTTGAAGTGGCCTATTTTCTTATATTTTGAATTATTAAAGGGTGAGCGCGAACGCAGACCCCATGACGCATAAATAACGCAGTCGAGTTATCCGCATTTGGGATAATCGCTAGAGTCATCCAAACCGAAGTGCAATGGTAAGGACTCGTCCAGGGGCCACCGCCTTTTTTTTTTTCTTTTTTTTTTTTAAACGTTTATTCGATGATACTAAAGATACATGGATACAGAATATAACGATTACAGAAGAGTTTACAGAAAAGTTACAGAAAAGTTACAGAAAGGTACAGTTTATGACAAGAGAAACAAATGCAAAGCTGGCGACCTGCCAGCACCGTACCCATCCCCGCTCCGAATAAAAACAGACGAATCTGCGGTATCACAGGGTTGGAGCGAGGACCGGACAAACAAACAAAAAATATGGTAATATAAATTACCCACCCAACTCCCCTCGAGAAATGTGCGATAGAGTTATCGATCCCGCATCCCGGAGACACAAAGTTCTCCACGATGCAAGAAGGATAACTCTAACGATTCTGACGAAAAGAAGGCCGACTGTAGAGTTATCGGTATTTAAAAGTTAAAGGTAACCTTATTGTCGGTCGAAATTTGACAAATATCATCCGTGACCGTCCAATACTTGTCAAAGTCCGACCGAGAAAGGCGACAGAAGTCAGCTAAAATGCGGGTTCGGAGCCGATTCAAAAATTTAACAATTAAGGTGTTCACATGCGTGCTGCCTTTATGAAATTTGGCCTCGTTCCTGAGGTACCAAATGGCGCTAATAGCTTCTGTGATAAGGACCAGTGTAACAGCACGATGGTGTCTACTGAGATTGGTAGGAAGTTGTAAGAACCGAATAGTTGCACATACATGCCGGATCTCAGTATTGGGCTTTAAATTATTCGCCCACGTAAATATCAGACGCCACAATAATTGAATGTTTGGACAGAAACAGAATAAATGTTCAATAGTTTCAATTTCCTTCCTGCACAAGGGGCATAATTTATAAGTTGTCATGTGGAAGGAATGCAACAGATAGTTCACTGGCAGAATTTCGTGTATCACACGCCAGGTGTCATTACGACCGTGAGGTCCTATAAATGAATGGTGTAAATTAGACCAAGTTTTGGCGAAATCATTAGTAGGGTATCTGTTTATGATGCGTGGGGGATGAAGAATTTTGGAAAGAAATCCCTGATAAAAAACTTTACATGAAATATCATTAAATGAAAGATTTGGTTTAATTTCCAAATATATTTTTAAAGCTTTAAGAACACCGCCATAAAATGGTGGTGGCAATCCCGAAAAGTGGGGTATCAAATTAGAACCAAATTCGGGACGAAATTTACGGAGGGAATGACCTATCCAGTATTTAACGAAACAACCCCAGCGTACATCTGGGAACATGATTAGACGTTGTAAGTGCCGCATGTAAAAGGCATTCAGCTTGCTAGGGATGTGAGAAAGTCCTGTCCCGCCACTCAGTTTATCGTGATAAACTGCTTGGCGGGCCAAGGGGTCGTTCTTACCTTCCCACAAAAAGTTAAACATCTTGGAGACAAACGACTTGTTATATGCACGAGATAATGGAATGATGGAACAATAATACCACAATTTTGATAAGGCAAAAGTATTAATCAGCATGGTTTTGTTAAATGGCGTCAATTTTCTGTCGAATGCATTATGTAATACGTTTGAGAATTTTTGGAGCAAGTTATGGAAATGACCATCCAAAGAGATGTCATTTCCAAACTGTACTCCAACAATTTTCTGATGCGGAACCCATTGTAGGTTAAAAGGTTTGTCTGTGCGACTACGCCAAGAACCGAGAAAAATACCTGCAGATTTCTGTACATTTAATTTTGAACCAGAAGCCTTACCGAATGAAGTGCATAATGAAAGCAATTTAGCTACAGAACTAGTTGTAGTTACCACTGCGGTGACGTCATCCGCATACGCAGCGAGCTTCACCGGTTCAGTGGAACACTGAACCGATAAACCTACAATCTCCGTATCCGAACGAAGCCTCCACAAAAAGGGTTCTAAACAGAGAACATATAAGAGAGGGGATATGCTGCATCCCTGTCTCACAGAACGTGTCACGGGGAAGGGGTCAGAAATGAATTGATTAACAATCACAGAAGAAGTGACATCTGTGTAAAATAATCTGACCCAAGAAATAAATTGAGGGCCGAAACCAAAAGCATGTAATGTCTGAAATAAATATGAGTGATCAACTCTATCAAAGGCTTTCGCTTGATCTAAACTAATAAATGCGCACGGAATATTCTTTTGGTTGACATAGTCAACCACGTTACGTAATAAGTGTGCATTGTCGAGAATGGTACGACCCGGAACCCCACAAGTTTGATCCGGGTGTACCAAACTCGCAATGACATTCCTTAAGCGATTAGCAAATATTTTAGACAGAATTTTATAATCGTAATTCAATAAACTAATTGGACGATAATTTGAAACCAATTCAGGATGATTGGGGTCTTTAAGTAGTAAAACAATGAGGGACTGTCTTTGTGACTTGGTTAAACTACCAGAATTAAAACAGTTATTATATAACTGAAGCAAAATAGGTGAAATGAAATCCAAGAATGTATAGTAAAATTCACGGCCTAAACCGTCATCACCGGGTGATTTATTGTTTTTCATGTCAGAAACCGAAGTTTTAATTTCCTCAATAGTAATAGGGGCATCGCATAATGCGGAGTCAGTTGTCGATAAATGGGGTAAATCAGTGAGAAAGGTATCGCAAACGGTATGATCAATTGGCTCCTCGGTGAATAATTGTTTATAAAAATCACCAAAATGTTGAAGAATATCTTCAGATTTAGAGTAATTCTGATCATTGACAGTAACAGAAGAAATATTTTTTTTGGCACCACGTTGGTGCTCCATCCGATGAAAGTGCGGGGAAGTGGATTCCTGAGAATCCAACTCCCGCGCACGAGATCGGATGAAGGACCCACGTTCCATATCTAAATATAAGTCATGTAATTCTTTGCGAATTGCCTTAATCTGGTCAGCATAATTCCCAGGATTAAATTTTTCAGCTGAACATAAAGAAAAGTATTGATTTTCCAAGTTTTTAACGACTGATTTCTTCTGTAAAGATAACCGCTTACTGTAAGAAATAATAAAGGACTTTACCCGCATCTTGATCCCCTCCCACCAATCAGGCGTGACGGCATCAGCAGTCACATCTGAAGTGAGAGAGGACCAAAACGAGAGAAAAGCCTTCTGAAAAGTTAAGTCGGAAAAAGTATTACAATTCGCTTTCCAATAACCGCGTCCTGTGGACTGGCATTGGAATCGCTGAATTTGGAATACTATAATGTCATGATCAGAAATCCCGGAAACAATTTGGCGAAAAGAATGAATTGATGATAATAATGTAGCAGTTGCATAAAATCGATCGAGTCTAGAAAAACTAGTACCCCTACTCCAAGTGTATTTAATCTCATTGGGATTTAAAGTACGAAATATATCTTTCAAATGATAAGTGTCTTTAATTTTGTCCCATTGGCGGGCTACTGCGAGGACCCTATCGTGACCAATTCGATCGAGCAAAACGCTGTCTACGAAATTATAATCGCCCCCGATAATAATCGGACGCTTAGATACCAAATGCGGAATTACTCGATCGAAGAAATCACGACGGGGTCCGCCGCTATCATTTGGCGCATAAATATTAATTAGGCGCAAAGGTTGATTGTCCAATGTAACATCTAAAACCACCATACGTCCATCAGTATCAAAAAAGCGCTTATCAATAGTCAGTTCTAAATGTTTAGAAATAAGAATGGCTGTGCCACGGGCTATGTCAGTTCCAAATGACCAATAACCGTCCACATCAAAAGAAGCGTTTACAGATAAAGATTCAAGTTGTCCGGAAATATGTGTTTCTTGAAGAAATAAAATATGTAATGAATTTAAATGAATCAGCATTTTAAGAATGCGTTGCTTCCGTTGACACCTAAGGCCATTGCAATTGAAAGATGCAAAATTAACAGGCGCCATCATGGTGGTTAATTTTGAGCGCGACGGTACTACAGCTCGATCTAAATGGACACAACAACACTACAATAAAACCAAACAAAATCAAAAAGGCAGCGCGACGACAATGCCGGTCGAACAACGAACAGCGGATTACCGCTGAACGGTGTCCGCCCGGCAAAGTCGACGCACTGTCAACAAACCCTAAGAGTGCAGGGTCACCGAGTGCGATGCACTCTGGTGACCAAGCACTCGGAAGGCACAAAGAAATAACACTGAACGGACAGCACAGCGACAAACTCGACCGAGCAGAGAAAAGCCTAATACGGCTATAATCTGATCGATCGGGCCTGGCGATACACCGTCCGCACAGAACAAAGCAAAATAAAACCACAGAGAATAATCCTCCACCAAAACACTGGTGGATAAGTTCAAATCCAGGGACGTTCCGCGGTCGGGTTGGGGGTCGGTAAAGAATATAGAATGTCCGTTTCAACAAAGTCCGTGGTCGTTTGGAATCCATTATGTTGAAATCATCGAGTCACCGTCCGAAGTCACATACTCTTCGTCGGTCCTGGCATTGACGTCGCGATAGTTCTTCTTGTAATCAGAGAAGTCTTCTGACGATCCGGAAGCTGAACGTTTCAACACATTCACAGGAGGTCGAGTGTCCATTTCCGAGAACAAACATTGAGAGTCCCCAGAAAATGGATTCAGGAGGTCTTCCTGTGTCGCGGTGGATAAATCCACCGGAGGGACAGGGAGTCCCCCTGAATCTGCCTTCTGCTTCTCAGCAGTGGTGTCCACCACTGCTGACTCCGCAGAAGGAAGCGCACTAACAGGAGCGATGTCGCCATCGCCCTGCTCCCCGGCATCGAGGGATGCCAGGATGAACTCAATAACCTCCCTCGCCATCATGGAGGAAGGCTCCTCCAGAGGGGACGAGGGCGGAGGCTTATCCCCCTGGTTCGCACCAGGGGTCGCTCCAGGAGTCGACGACGGAGGCTGCAGCTCCGGCGGGCGGTCCCGCGGAACCTCCTGACCAGGAGGGGTCGCACCGAACGATGCCAACGGTTCCCCCGCCATCACGGAGGTGAACACCTCCGGAGGGGACGAGGGGGGAGGCTTACTCCCGTGCCCCGCAGTAGAGTCCTCTACTGCAGGGACGCGGGGTGCTCCCAGTGACGCCTCAGAAACACTCGATCCGGCAGCATCCGCGTACGTTCTCGGGGGTCTCCTCCGAACCCCGGAGGGGTTCTCACGCTCCTCCCGCTCTCTGCGTTCAGCCTCCACGCGAAGTGGGCACGCCGGGGACGACCGGTTGTGCCCCAAACCCTTACAACCAAAGCACATCCGGGGCCGCCCCGGTACCACAACAGGACAAAATCCATACTTCCCAAACGATAAGAAAAACGGAATCTGATCCATCATTCGGGGCGTCACCGTCATCTCCACAAACACGTCCCCCGAACAGTATACATGGCCGTCGATCTTATCAGTGGCGTCCCGCACGTTCACAATCTTTCCGTACGCCCTCAATCCCTGGACCACAAAATCCCTTTTGGATCACGGTTAGCCCTCTGCCAGGTAAGTATGCTTGATTGTTTACACTTTATCGAGGCCATCAATGGCGAGCGCGACTAGAAATGGTGTCGAGATTTTTCGCATAGTATTTTATATTACATCTGTTTGCATATTCATAAATAAATAACTTGCATCACTACGCAGTTCAGTTGAATTATTATTTAAACTTATGGTAACGTTAGTTATTTAGCATGCATTTCACAGGGAAACAGTTTGTCCTACTCCGTACATTGTACACGATAAGTCAATTAGAATTACGTCCCCTGACAAGCGGCAGGCGCCCGATCCGTTCATGGCTGTATCTCATCATACCATTTTCTTATATAGGATAAATAATAGTGTAGAATATTAGGTATTGTATGCACACATATATGATTTTTCTGTCTCCGTACATTGCATGCTTTCGTAAATTCTTTCTCTCTCTTTCTGTGTCAGTATGTGTCGTCATCTCGTCTGTATTGGTTTGGAATGAAATCGAATGCACGAGCATTTTCTTCTGAAAGATAATTTGGTTTGAAGTGGCCTATTTTCTTATATTTTGAATTATTAAAGGGTGAGCGCGAACGCAGACCCCATGACGCATAAATAACGCAGTCGAGTTATCCGCATTTGGGATAATCGCTAGAGTCATCCAAACCGAAGTGCAATGGTAAGGACTCGTCCAGGGGCCACCGCCTTTTGGATCACGGTTCGCCCTCTGCCAGGTAAGTATGCTTGATTGTTTACACTTTATCGAGGCCATCAATGGCGAGCGCGACTAGAAATGGTGTCGAGATTTTTCGCATAGCATTTTATATTACATCTGTTCGCATATTCATAAATAAATAACTTGCATCACTACGCAGTTCAGTTGAATTATTATTTAAACTTATGGTAACGTTAGTTATTTAGCATGCATTTCACAGGGAAACAGTTTGTCCTACTCCGTACATTGTACACGATAAGTCAATTAGAATTACGTCCCCTGACAAGCGGCAGGCGCCCGATCCGTTCATGGCTGTATCTCATCATACCATTTGCTTATATAGGATAAATAATAGTGTAGAATATTAGGTATTGTATGCACACATATATGATTTTTCTGTCTCCGTACATTGCATGCTTTCGTAAATTCTTTCTCTCTCTTTCTGTGTCAGTATGTGTCGTCATCTCGTCTGTATTGGTTTGGAATGAAATCGAATGCACGAGCATTTTCTTCTGAAAGATAATTTGGTTTGAAGTGGCCTATTTTCTTATATTTTGAATTATTAAAGGGTGAGCGCGAACGCAGACCCCATGACGCATAAATAACGCAGTCGAGTTATCCGCATTTGGGATAATCGCTAGAGTCATCCAAACCGAAGTGCAATGGTAAGGACTCGTCCAGGGGCCACCGCCTTTTGGATCACGGTTCGCCCTCTGCCAGGTAAGTATGCTTGATTGTTTACACTTTATCGAGGCCATCAATGGCGAGCGCGACTAGAAATGGTGTCGAGATTTTTCGCATAGCATTTTATATTACATCTGTTCGCATATTCATAAATAAATAACTTGCATCACTACGCAGTTCAGTTGAATTATTATTTAAACTTATGGTAACGTTAGTTATTTAGCATGCATTTCACAGGGAAACAGTTTGTCCTACTCCGTACATTGTACACGATAAGTCAATTAGAATTACGTCCCCTGACAAGCGGCAGGCGCCCGATCCGTTCATGGCTGTATCTCATCATACCATTTGCTTATATAGGATAAATAATAGTGTAGAATATTAGGTATTGTATGCACACATATATGATTTTTCTGTCTCCGTACATTGCATGCTTTCGTAAATTCTTTCTCTCTCTTTCTGTGTCAGTATGTGTCGTCATCTCGTCTGTATTGGTTTGGAATGAAATCGAATGCACGAGCATTTTCTTCTGAAAGATAATTTGGTTTGAAGTGGCCTATTTTCTTATATTTTGAATTATTAAAGGGTGAGCGCGAACGCAGACCCCATGACGCATAAATAACGCAGTCGAGTTATCCGCATTTGGGATAATCGCTAGAGTCATCCAAACCGAAGTGCAATGGTAAGGACTCGTCCAGGGGCCACCGCCTTTTGGATCACGGTTCGCCCTCTGCCAGGTAAGTATGCTTGATTGTTTACACTTTATCGAGGCCATCAATGGCGAGCGCGACTAGAAATGGTGTCGAGATTTTTCGCATAGCATTTTATATTACATCTGTTCGCATATTCATAAATAAATAACTTGCATCACTACGCAGTTCAGTTGAATTATTATTTAAACTTATGGTAACGTTAGTTATTTAGCATGCATTTCACAGGGAAACAGTTTGTCCTACTCCGTACATTGTACACGATAAGTCAATTAGAATTACGTCCCCTGACAAGCGGCAGGCGCCCGATCCGTTCATGGCTGTATCTCATCATACCATTTGCTTATATAGGATAAATAATAGTGTAGAATATTAGGTATTGTATGCACACATATATGATTTTTCTGTCTCCGTACATTGCATGCTTTCGTAAATTCTTTCTCTCTCTTTCTGTGTCAGTATGTGTCGTCATCTCGTCTGTATTGGTTTGGAATGAAATCGAATGCACGAGCATTTTCTTCTGAAAGATAATTTGGTTTGAAGTGGCCTATTTTCTTATATTTTGAATTATTAAAGGGTGAGCGCGAACGCAGACCCCATGACGCATAAATAACGCAGTCGAGTTATCCGCATTTGGGATAATCGCTAGAGTCATCCAAACCGAAGTGCAATGGTAAGGACTCGTCCAGGGGCCACCGCCTTTTGGATCACGGTTCGCCCTCTGCCAGGTAAGTATGCTTGATTGTTTACACTTTATCGAGGCCATCAATGGCGAGCGCGACTAGAAATGGTGTCGAGATTTTTCGCATAGCATTTTATATTACATCTGTTCGCATATTCATAAATAAATAACTTGCATCACTACGCAGTTCAGTTGAATTATTATTTAAACTTATGGTAACGTTAGTTATTTAGCATGCATTTCACAGGGAAACAGTTTGTCCTACTCCGTACATTGTACACGATAAGTCAATTAGAATTACGTCCCCTGACAAGCGGCAGGCGCCCGATCCGTTCATGGCTGTATCTCATCATACCATTTGCTTATATAGGATAAATAATAGTGTAGAATATTAGGTATTGTATGCACACATATATGATTTTTCTGTCTCCGTACATTGCATGCTTTCGTAAATTCTTTCTCTCTCTTTCTGTATCAGTATGTGTCGTCATCTCGTCTGTATTGGTTTGGAATGAAATCGAATGCACGAGCATTTTCTTCTGAAAGATAATTTGGTTTGAAGTGGCCTATTTTCTTATATTTTGAATTATTAAAGGGTGAGCGCGAACGCAGACCCCATGACGCATAAATAACGCAGTCGAGTTATCCGCATTTGGGATAATCGCTAGAGTCATCCAAACCGAAGTAAGGACTCGTCCAGGGGCCACCGCCTTTTGGATCACGGTTCGCCCTCTGCCAGGTAAGTATGCTTGATTGTTTACACTTTATCGAGGCCATCAATGGCGAGCGCGACTAGAAATGGTGTCGAGATTTTTCGCATAGCATTTTATATTACATCTGTTCGCATATTCATAAATAAATAACTTGCATCACTACGCAGTTCAGTTGAATTATTATTTAAACTTATGGTAACGTTAGTTATTTAGCATGCATTTCACAGGGAAACAGTTTGTCCTACTCCGTACATTGTACACGATAAGTCAATTAGAATTACGTCCCCTGACAAGCGGCAGGCGCCCGATCCGTTCATGGCTGAATCTCATCATACCATTTGCTTATATAGGATAAATAATAGTGTAGAATATTAGGTATTGTATGCACACATATATGATTTTTCTGTCTCCGTACATTGCATGCTTTCGTAAATTCTTTCTCTCTCTTTCTGTGTCAGTATGTGTCGTCATCTCGTCTGTATTGGTTTGGAATGAAATCGAATGCACGAGCATTTTCTTCTGAAAGATAATTTGGTTTGAAGTGGCCTATTTTCTTATATTTTGAATTATTAAAGGGTGAGCGCGAACGCAGACCCCATGACGCATAAATAACGCAGTCGAGTTATCCGCATTTGGGATAATCGCTAGAGTCATCCAAACCGAAGTGCAATGGTAAGGACTCGTCCAGGGGCCACCGCCTTTTGGATCACGGTTCGCCCTCTGCCAGGTAAGTATGCTTGATTGTTTACACTTTATCGAGGCCATCAATGGCGAGCGCGACTAGAAATGGTGTCGAGATTTTTCGCATAGCATTTTATATTACATCTGTTCGCATATTCATAAATAAATAACTTGCATCACTACGCAGTTCAGTTGAATTATTATTTAAACTTATGGTAACGTTAGTTATTTAGCATGCATTTCACAGGGAAACAGTTTGTCCTACTCCGTACATTGTACACGATAAGTCAATTAGAATTACGTCCCCTGACAAGCGGCAGGCGCCCGATCCGTTCATGGCTGTATCTCATCATACCATTTGCTTATATAGGATAAATAATAGTGTAGAATATTAGGTATTGTATGCACACATATATGATTTTTCTGTCTCCGTACATTGCATGCTTTCGTAAATTCTTTCTCTCTCTTTCTGTGTCAGTATGTGTCGTCATCTCGTCTGTATTGGTTTGGAATGAAATCGAATGCACGAGCATTTTCTTCTGAAAGATAATTTGGTTTGAAGTGGCCTATTTTCTTATATTTTGAATTATTAAAGGGTGAGCGCGAACGCAGACCCCATGACGCATAAATAACGCAGTCGAGTTATCCGCATTTGGGATAATCGCTAGAGTCATCCAAACCGAAGTGCAATGGTAAGGACTCGTCCAGGGGCGACCGCCTTTTTTTTTTTTTTTTTTTTCTTTTTTTTTTAAACGTTTATTCGATGATACTAAAGATACATGGATACAGAATATAACGATTACAGAAGAGTTTACAGAAAAGTTACAGAAAAGTTACAGAAAGGTACAGTTTATGACAAGAGAAACAAATGCAAAGCTGGCGACCTGCCAGCACCGTACCCATCCCCGCTCCGAATAAAAACAGACGAATCTGCGGTATCACAGGGTTGGAGCGAGGACCGGACAAACAAACAAAAAATATGGTAATATAAATTACCCACCCAACTCCCCTCGAGAAATGTGCGATAGAGTTATCGATCCCGCATCCCGGAGACACAAAGTTCTCCACGATGCAAGAAGGATAACTCTAACGATTCTGACGAAAAGAAGGCCGACTGTAGAGTTATCGGTATTTAAAAGTTAAAGGTAACCTTATTGTCGGTCGAAATTTGACAAATATCATCCGTGACCGTCCAATACTTGTCAAAGTCCGACCGAGAAAGGCGACAGAAGTCAGCTAAAATGCGGGTTCGGAGCCGATTCAAAAATTTAACAATTAAGGTGTTCACATGCGTGCTGCCTTTATGAAATTTGGCCTCGTTCCTGAGGTACCAAATGGCGCTAATAGCTTCTGTGATAAGGACCAGTGTAACAGCACGATGGTGTCTACTGAGATTGGTAGGAAGTTGTAAGAACCGAATAGTTGCACATACATGCCGGATCTCAGTATTGGGCTTTAAATTATTCGCCCACGTAAATATCAGACGCCACAATAATTGAATGTTTGGACAGAAACAGAATAAATGTTCAATAGTTTCAATTTCCTTCCTGCACAAGGGGCATAATTTATAAGTTGTCATGTGGAAGGAATGCAACAGATAGTTCACTGGCAGAATTTCGTGTATCACACGCCAGGTGTCATTACGACCGTGAGGTCCTATAAATGAATGGTGTAAATTAGACCAAGTTTTGGCGAAATCATTAGTAGGGTATCTGTTTATGATGCGTGGGGGATGAAGAATTTTGGAAAGAAATCCCTGATAAAAAACTTTACATGAAATATCATTAAATGAAAGATTTGGTTTAATTTCCAAATATATTTTTAAAGCTTTAAGAACACCGCCATAAAATGGTGGTGGCAATCCCGAAAAGTGGGGTATCAAATTAGAACCAAATTCGGGACGAAATTTACGGAGGGAATGACCTATCCAGTATTTAACGAAACAACCCCAGCGTACATCTGGGAACATGATTAGACGTTGTAAGTGCCGCATGTAAAAGGCATTCAGCTTGCTAGGGATGTGAGAAAGTCCTGTCCCGCCACTCAGTTTATCGTGATAAACTGCTTGGCGGGCCAAGGGGTCGTTCTTACCTTCCCACAAAAAGTTAAACATCTTGGAGACAAACGACTTGTTATATGCACGAGATAATGGAATGATGGAACAATAATACCACAATTTTGATAAGGCAAAAGTATTAATCAGCATGGTTTTGTTAAATGGCGTCAATTTTCTGTCGAATGCATTATGTAATACGTTTGAGAATTTTTGGAGCAAGTTATGGAAATGACCATCCAAAGAGATGTCATTTCCAAACTGTACTCCAACAATTTTCTGATGCGGAACCCATTGTAGGTTAAAAGGTTTGTCTGTGCGACTACGCCAAGAACCGAGAAAAATACCTGCAGATTTCTGTACATTTAATTTTGAACCAGAAGCCTTACCGAATGAAGTGCATAATGAAAGCAATTTAGCTACAGAACTAGTTGTAGTTACCACTGCGGTGACGTCATCCGCATACGCAGCGAGCTTCACCGGTTCAGTGGAACACTGAACCGATAAACCTACAATCTCCGTATCCGAACGAAGCCTCCGCAAAAAGGGTTCTAAACAGAGAACATATAAGAGAGGGGATATGCTGCATCCCTGTCTCACAGAACGTGTCACGGGGAAGGGGTCAGAAATGAATTGATTAACAATCACAGAAGAAGTGACATCTGTGTAAAATAATCTGACCCAAGAAATAAATTGAGGGCCGAAACCAAAAGCATGTAATGTCTGAAATAAATATGAGTGATCAACTCTATCAAAGGCTTTCGCTTGATCTAAACTAATAAATGCGCACGGAATATTCTTTTGGTTGACATAGTCAACCACGTTACGTAATAAGTGTGCATTGTCGAGAATGGTACGACCCGGAACCCCACAAGTTTGATCCGGGTGTACCAAACTCGCAATGACATTCCTTAAGCGATTAGCAAATATTTTAGACAGAATTTTATAATCGTAATTCAATAAACTAATTGGACGATAATTTGAAACCAATTCAGGATGATTGGGGTCTTTAAGTAGTAAAACAATGAGGGACTGTCTTTGTGACTTGGTTAAACTACCAGAATTAAAACAGTTATTATATAACTGAAGCAAAATAGGTGAAATGAAATCCAAGAATGTATAGTAAAATTCACGGCCTAAACCGTCATCACCGGGTGATTTATTGTTTTTCATGTCAGAAACCGAAGTTTTAATTTCCTCAATAGTAATAGGGGCATCGCATAATGCGGAGTCAGTTGTCGATAAATGGGGTAAATCAGTGAGAAAGGTATCGCAAACGGTATGATCAATTGGCTCCTCGGTGAATAATTGTTTATAAAAATCACCAAAATGTTGAAGAATATCTTCAGATTTAGAGTAATTCTGATCATTGACAGTAACAGAAGAAATATTTTTTTTGGCACCACGTTGGTGCTCCATCCGATGAAAGTGCGGGGAAGTGGATTCCTGAGAATCCAACTCCCGCGCACGAGATCGGATGAAGGACCCACGTTCCATATCTAAATATAAGTCATGTAATTCTTTGCGAATTGCCTTAATCTGGTCAGCATAATTCCCAGGATTAAATTTTTCAGCTGAACATAAAGAAAAGTATTGATTTTCCAAGTTTTTAACGACTGATTTCTTCTGTAAAGATAACCGCTTACTGTAAGAAATAATAAAGGACTTTACCCGCATCTTGATCCCCTCCCACCAATCAGGCGTGACGGCATCAGCAGTCACACCTGAAGTGAGAGAGGACCAAAACGAGAGAAAAGCCTTCTGAAAAGATAAGTCGGAAAAAGTATTACAATTCGCTTTCCAATAACCGCGTCCTGTGGACTGGCATTGGAATCGCTGAATTTGGAATACTATAATGTCATGATCAGAAATCCCGGAAACAATTTGGCGAAAAGAATGAATTGATGATAATAATGTAGCAGTTGCATAAAATCGATTGAGTCTAGAAAAACTAGTACCCCTACTCCAAGTGTATTTAATCTCATTGGGATTTAAAGTACGAAATATATCTTTCAAATGATAAGTGTCTTTAATTTTGTCCCATTGGCGGGCTACTGCGAGGACCCTATCGTGACCAATTCGATCGAGCAAAACGCTGTCTACGAAATTATAATCGCCCCCGATAATAATCGGACGCTTAGATACCAAATGCGGAATTACTCGATCGAAGAAATCACGACGGGGTCCGCCGCTATCATTTGGCGCATAAATATTAATTAGGCGCAAAGGTTGATTGTCCAATGTAACATCTAAAACCACCATACGTCCATCAGTATCAAAAAAGCGCTTATCAATAGTCAGTTCTAAATGTTTAGAAATAAGAATGGCTGTGCCACGGGCTATGTCAGTTCCAAATGACCAATAACCGTCCACATCAAAAGAAGCGTTTACAGATAAAGATTCAAGTTGTCCGGAAATATGTGTTTCTTGAAGAAATAAAATATGTAATGAATTTAAATGAATCAGCATTTTAAGAATGCGTTGCTTCCGTTGACACCTAAGGCCATTGCAATTGAAAGATGCAAAATTAACAGGCGCCATCATGGTGGTTAGTTTTGAGCGCGACGGTACTACAGCTCGATCTAAATGGACACAACAACACTACAATAAAACCAAACAAAATCAAAAAGGCAGCGCGACGACAATGCCGGTCGAACAACGAACAGCGGATTACCGCTGAACGGTGTCCGCCCGGCAAAGTCGACGCACTGTCAACAAACCCTAAGAGTGCAGGGTCACCGAGTGCGATGCACTCTGGTGACCAAGCACTCGGAAGGCACAAAGAAATAACACTGAACGGACAGCACAGCGACAAACTCGACCGAGCAGAGAAAAGCCTAATACGGCTATAATCTGATCGATCGGGCCTGGCGATACACCGTCCGCACAGAACAAAGAAAAATAAAACCACAGAGAATAATCCTCCACCAAAACACTGGTGGATAAGTTCAAATCCAGGGACGTTCCGCGGTCGGGTTGGGGGTCGGTAAAGAATATAGAATGTCCGTTTCAACAAAGTCCGTGGTCGTTTGGAATCCATTATGTTGAAATCATCGAGTCACCGTCCGAAGTCACATACTCTTCGTCGGTCCTGGCATTGACGTCGCGATAGTTCTTCTTGTAATCAGAGAAGTCTTCTGACGATCCGGAAGCTGAACGTTTCAAAACATTCACAGGAGGTCGAGTGTCCATTTCCGAGAACAAACATTGAGAGTCCCCAGAAAATGGATTCAGGAGGTCTTCCTGTGTCGCGGTGGATAAATCCACCGGAGGGACAGGGAGTCCCCCTGAATCTGCCTTCTGCTTCTCAGCAGTGGTGTCCACCACTGCTGACTCCGCAGAAGGAAGCGGACTAACAGGAGCGATGTCGCCATCGCCCTGCTCCCCGGCATCGAGGGATGCCAGGATGAATTCAATAACCTCCCTCGCCATCATGGAGGAAGGCTCCTCCAGAGAGGACGAGGGCGGAGGCTTATCCCCCTGGTTCGCACCAGGGGTCGCTCCAGGAGACGACGACGGAGGCTGCAGCTCCGGCGGGGGGTCCCGCGGAACCTCCTGACCAGGAGGGGTCGCATCGAACGATGCCAACAGTTCCCCCGCCATCACGGAGGTGACCACCTCCGGAGGGGACGAGGGGGGAGGCTTACTCCCGTGCCCCGCAGTAGAGTCCTCTACTGCAGGGACGCGGGGTGCTCCCAGTGACGCCTCAGAAACACTCGAGCCGGCAGCATCAGCGTACGTTCGCGGGGGTCTCCTCCGAACCCCGGAGGGGTTCTCACGCTCCTCCCGCTCTCTGCGTTCAGCCTCCACGCGAAGTGGGCACGCCGGGGACGACCGGTTGTGCCCCAAACCCTTACACCCAAAGCACATCCGGGGCCGACCCGGAACCACAACCGGACAAAATCCATACTTCCCAAACGATAAGAAGAACGGAATCTGTTCGATCATTCGGGGCGTCACCGTCATCTCCACAAACACGTCCCCCGAACAGTACACGTGGCCGTCGATGGAATCAGTGGCGTCCCGCACGTTCACAATCTTGCCGTAAGCCCTCAATCCCTGTACCACAAGTCCCTGTTAATGTGGAAGGGCAGCCACATAACTCGCACTGTCACCTTCCTCTGCCAGAAGTGTTGAAAGTTCACAGTAATACCGGTAGTGGAATCTACGATGGGGATCGCACACAGCCCAGCCTGGTAGTAGTCGAAATCCCCTTGGGAGGTAAACACGAGGTACCAAACCCCAAACCGCTCCATCCGGTACAGGGCCTGCACCTTACTCAAATCCACCGCCTCCTTTAACATGGCCATCAAGATCTGCCCGTTAGCATGGCCACGATTCTTCCCGTTGACATACAGCTGGAGGGTCCTCGCGACCCTGTCTTCCATGACGTCGTCCGCCATGGCTCCACACAAAACAATAGACCAATAAAGAACTAGGTCACGCAATTACAAGTAACCAAAACTAGCAAAAAGGTCCGAGAAGCCTTTTGGATCACGGTTCGCCCTCTGCCAGGTAAGTATGCTTGATTGTTTACACTTTATCGAGGCCATCAATGGCGAGCGCGACTAGAAATGGTGTCGAGATTTTTCGCATAGCATTTTATATTACATCTGTTCGCATATTCATAAATAAATAACTTGCATCACTACGCAGTTCAGTTGAATTATTATTTAAACTTATGGTAACGTTAGTTATTTAGCATGCATTTCACAGGGAAACAGTTTGTCCTACTCCGTACATTGTACACGATAAGTCAATTAGAATTACGTCCCCTGACAAGCGGCAGGCGCCCGATCCGTTCATGGCTGTATCTCATCATACCATTTGCTTATATAGGATAAATAATAGTGTAGAATATTAGGTATTGTATGCACACATATATGATTTTTCTGTCTCCGTACATTGCATGCTTTCGTAAATTCTTTCTCTCTCTTTCTGTGTCAGTATGTGTCGTCATCTCGTCTGTATTGGTTTGGAATGAAATCGAATGCACGAGCATTTTCTTCTGAAAGATAATTTGGTTTGAAGTGGCCTATTTTCTTATATTTTGAATTATTAAAGGGTGAGCGCGAACGCAGACCCCATGACGCATAAATAACGCAGTCGAGTTATCCGCATTTGGGATAATCGCTAAGAAGTGACATACGATGTATTAAAACTGACCACGTGACGATGCAAGACGAAATCCACACACTCACAAAAACGGTTAATTCAAACACAGGATATATTGGAACGATTAAGGGAAAAGGAAAACAGAAACAAAACAAAGGATCAAAAACTTATGTGAAACACACCCCAAAGGAGGTAGATACACCGTCCACGAACCCAGATGAAAATTCAAATGAATCACACGATGAACAGAAACCATCATCTGAAGACAGCTCAAACAAACCCACTACATATGTGTCGGAAAATAATGTAACGGAAATCAACTTAACTGGCGATGACCTCGAGTCAAAGTGTATGAACAAAATGGACGAAAAACTCAATAAATTCTCAAAGGAATTTGCTTCCCTGTTCAAAGACTTTGCCAACAACACTTTAAATGGAATTGGTGTCGCATTCAATCACATGTACGCTCAACAGAGACTGCTTCATCAGAAGCAACCTGATACCAACTCCCACACCTTCTCGTCCAGCCAGTGCTCCAGCACTCCAAAAAGCTCAAACAGTTCATATAACTCTATTCCTGTTAATGACATGAACGAATCATACACTTCAGAGCGACAAAAACGCACCGATAATGTCGATCATGAACCAATACTACACCAATCAGCATCAAAACTAAAACAAAATGATACACAAGTAGATTCGAAACAAATTAAACGAAATCAGATCAACGACGAACGCTATGAAAGTCGGCACACGAATCAACACCACAGGAGATCACAGACCCCTCCGAGTTACACTACGGTAGATACCGAAACGCCACGACGAAGACGGGGTACACCTATAAACACTATTCGTTTGTTCGTGAGTAATCTCGTCGATACTGTTTCATGTGAATCTATAAAGGATTTTCTGACAGATGCTGGAGTTCGATTCTCTATAGTGCGAATGATGCGTAGCCAAAGGGAGCATACTCTATCTGCACGAATAAATATTCACGAGGATGACATTAACACAGCGACTGAAAAGAACTTCTGGCCACGCAATGTGTACTGCCGCTTATGGCTTTCAGAATCCGACTTTGACCAGAGACAGAATCATTACAGCGGTAACTGATATATTTGTGCATATTTATGCTATAATATATATAATTTTGTTGTTGTTGTCTTGAGACTATACATAATTATAAGCTGTTGTATACTATATCAAAAATGACGCATGCTCAGGTATCTCTCGCCACTTGGAATTGTACAGGCATTGCAGCATCATCCGATTCCTTATCTGGTGCATATTTAAATAACATGATCCACGAGAGAAACATAGATATATGTGGTATCAGTGAACATTGGCTTCATGAACACAATTCGCATATTCTCGAACCTATGCTAGCCAATTACAAATGCCATATTGTATGCGATTTCTCACAAAGGCTGCCCCATCAGCGGGGGAGACATAAAGGCGGTGTAGCGCTTATTTGGAAGGAAGTACTGGATCCATACGTCTCGACCATACAAATTGATGACGATAGAATTTGCGGTATCCAAGTAGAATTACCAGATGCAGACTATCTTTATATATTCCAAGTTTATCTACCGTCAACCAACTACACCGACGAATTTCATTTACAATATTTGCAATCGCTTGGTGACATAATAGATACATATTTTCCCCTAGGCCATGTTATTATCATGGGCGACTTTAACTGCTCACTTTCGAAATCACGCCCGAGAGACAACTCACTCCGTAAACTGCTTGAACCAAAACAATTTACACCAGTCAATGACAGTCGTCTTTGTGTTGGTAGACAAGCTACATGTATTCCTACCTCTGGTGGCGAGGGAACTTCTATTGATTATGTTTTTTCTTCGCAAAGCGACATGAATATGACTCTTGTGTATGCTGAAATAATTAATGACGATGCTACTGATGTGTCAAATCATAGGCCCATTGTATGTTTATTTAAATGCGATATTCAATATAGCAGTTCCGAACGGCAGACAGGTAGCTCGACCCAATTTTATAACTGGAAGAAATTTAAATCCTCACCAAATTCAACTACTATATATAAACGCAGTCTTGAATCATTTCTACCGCAAAACAACAACATCAACAACCGAGATGAAGTAGACGCTCTTTATAATTCTATAATCTCCGCTATCCAGAGAGCATCCAGTGAAACGATTCCACAAAAAACGTTCAAAAGCTACCTTAAGCCCTTTTGGAACTGCCGATTGAAGGACTTACATTCTATGATGAGAATACACAGACGGAATTGGATCAATGCTGGTAAACCACGAGAAACGAACAACACATTGTATGCAGAATATAAAACTACAAAATGCACTTTCAGACGTGAATTTAGACAATGCTGCAATCAATTTCTAAGCGAACGCAATACTAAATTAGACAGAGCCGCCGAAGTAGATCAAGGATCGTTCTTTAAAATAATGAAATCTCGGCGCAACCATGAAAATAGACCAAATAAGATGTTTGAATACAACGGATCTACCCTGCGAAATTCCTCAGACATTTCAAAGGGATGGGCCGACTACTTCGAGTCACTTTACAAACCTCTGGCACACGATAGCTTTGATCACAGTCACTTTCAATTCGTAAACGACACTGTCGATTTCCTCGCCAACGACAGAGTATGTGAAATGGGGAGTAACTCTAAATATGTCACAGAAGCCGTACACCAAGATGAGATAGAGATTGCATTGAAAACTCTCAACTTAAACAAAGCCGCGGGTTGGGATAATGTATACAATGAAAACTTGGTCCTTGGTGGTACAGCACTGATCAAATGCCTAGCTGCACTATTGACTGGTATCATGCAATTCTCCTATATACCAGAACATGCTAAGATTGGGGTAATAGTTCCTCTATATAAAGGAGGCAACAAACCCCGAAAGTTGTTTGACAGCTATCGCGCGATAACCCTGCTCCCTGCCATTTACAAACTGCTTGAGAAAGTTATCTTATCAAGACTCAATTCTCACGTACCCAATATGGTAAAAGTACACAAACTGCAACACGGTTTTCAGAAGGGTGTCAACTGTCTTATGGACTCATTTATCATACACGAATCTAAAGCATTTGCATTAGAAAACAACAGTATATTATTCACATGTTTCCTTGATGTCCATAAGGCATTTGACACCGTCTGGATTGACGGTTTGCTATATAAGCTGCACATGCTTGGCTTTGGTGGAAAATCATGGCTACTGTTTCATCAGATGCTTAAAGGTACCTCTTGTTTCGTAAAATACGGAGATTGCCAGTCCAGGCAATTTCAAATAGAGCAAGGAACAAAACAAGGAGGCGTTATTTCACCTCTTTTTTACATGCTCTTTGTTGACCAACTTTTGGTAGAACTGGCAAACTCGGGAGCAGGGCTGAATATGTATTCTGTAAACTGTTCATGCCCAACACAAGCTGATGACATGACACTTCTCTCTGTTTCGGAAAAAGGTCTTCAGCAGCTACTGACTATATGCACCAATTACAGTCGAAAATGGAGGTATCGATATAATGAACAAAAGTCAGTTGTTATTGTCTTTAATGAAAGTAAAAATGAGCACAATAAGACGAGTACTAACAGGGCATGGACTCTGTGCGGGAAACAGGTATCTGAAGTTGAAAGTCTTACACACTTAGGTGTCCCTATACATAAGCATAATCAAAACGGTGAATTCATTGACGAAATAAAACAGAAGCTTAGGTCAAGCTATTTTGCTATGTCCAACATCGGTATGTATGCTGGAGGTATAACACCAGTCAGCAGTAGGACAATCTATACATCTATAATATTGCCAAAAGGTCTCTTTGGATGCGAACTGCTATGTGGCTTGACCGATTCAGATGTATTATCCCTGGAAAGAACTCACCGATTTTGCCTTAAAAAGATCCAAGGTTTGCATTCCAAAACACGGACCAACATTGTAGAAGGGTTGCTGGGAATAGGAAATATTCACAGTTTTATTGAAAAAAAGAAGCTTCTCTTCTTCGGAAGTCTATGCGCCCTCACAACTGAGAAGGCAGCCAAATCGGTTTTCTTATTAAGGCTGCACTCGTTCTTCATAGATGGGGTTTCGGGAAAATCCTTCATTTCCGATATTGCAAATATTCTGGGTAACCACCAGTTGATGTCGTATTTTACAAATTATGTTTCTGAAAGTGAATTCCCAACAAAGTCGTCATGGAAAAGTATAGTGCGCAAGGCAATATCTGAATATTCAGAACACGGATGGAAAAGCGCGGTGATCGGTGACAAATCACTCAGTCGCTTTCATGTTATACACCCACAGTTATCAGTCTCCCATTTGTGGCGTTGCTGTCGAAAGTTCCCTAGACACAAAATGGCATACCTGACTGTGGCCGGTATCATGGCTTGTACTGAGTCCGTGTTTGTAACTTGCAACAAATGTGGTGTTGCTTACGATGATCTCCCTCAACACGTCATCATTAACTGCCCCGCCATTGCGGAATATCGAAACGACATATGGTATGAGTTAATGAACCAGTTCAATATTCAATGTATTCTCAAACTAGACAGCCTTTGCCCAGATGTACAATTGAATGTATTTCTCACTGCACGTCCACCGGAGTTATTTGATTTAATTGATGAAGCTGACTTATTCACAGACTTTGTAGTATGCAGTACGTATTGTTTGTGGAAAGCTTATACCACGCAATCTCAAATATTACCGACATGCAGTGATGATAGTAATAATTCATGAATATTATCAATGAGGACGCCGATAAAACGTCGGTAACTGATGTACATGCTCTATTTCACATCCGCATGAACACATGTTTGTGTATATTTATATTTGTTGACCCGTATATAGAGTCGGTTTGAATGATCAGGTTAGCATATAACGAATGATGTATGTCCGTCGTGTGTGAGTATATGTGTGTATGCATATATGTAAGGGTGTATTTGTATGTGTATAGTATGTGAATGCATGTGCGTGCATACGTTGTGTGGTGTTTTCTATATATATATATATATATATATATATATATATATATATATATATATATATATGTATGTGTGTGTGTGTGTATGTATGTATATATATGTGTATATATATGTGTATATATATGTGTGTATATATGTATATATATATATATATATATGTATATGTATATATATATATATGTGTGTGTGTGTGTGTGTATATGTGTATGTATGTGTATGTATGTATGTAATTGTGTATGTGTGTTTATATGTATGTATATGCGTATATATGTATGCATATGTGTAGTTAAGTATGTAAGTTAGGGCCATCCTGTATGTGCGCCCGTGTTGTTTGTAACTGCACGTGGACGTTTAGTCTGCGAGACTACACAGGTGTTCTGTTTGTGTTGTATCCATTTGTTAAAAAGTTTATGTGCTTTTCATGTCAATTCTCTTTTGTCAAACAATGTATGCATATATATATGTAACCTGTAATTATGTTATTACTGCTCTCCGAAATTGGAGGAAATAAAGGTATATATATATATATATATATAAATAAATAACTTGCATCACTACGCAGTTCAGTTGAATTATTATTTAAACTTATGGTAACGTTAGTTATTTAGCATGCATTTCACAGGGAAACAGTTTGTCCTACTCCGTACATTGTACACGATAAGTCAATTAGAATTACGTCCCCTGACAAGCGGCAGGCGCCCGATCCGTTCATGGCTGTATCTCATCATACCATTTGCTTATATAGGATAAATAATAGTGTAGAATATTAGGTATTGTATGCACACATATATGATTTTTCTGTCTCCGTACATTGCATGCTTTCGTAAATTCTTTCTCTCTCTTTCTGTGTCAGTATGTGTCGTCATCTCGTCTGTATTGGTTTGGAATGAAATCGAATGCACGAGCATTTTCTTCTGAAAGATAATTTGGTTTGAAGTGGCCTATTTTCTTATATTTTGAATTATTAAAGGGTGAGCGCGAACGCAGACCCCATGACGCATAAATAACGCAGTCGAGTTATCCGCATTTGGGATAATCGCTAGAGTCATCCAAACCGAAGTGCAATGGTAAGGACTCGTCCAGGGGCCACCGCCTTTTGGATCACGGTTCGCCCTCTGCCAGGTAAGTATGCTTGATTGTTTACACTTTATCGAGGCCATCAATGGCGAGCGCGACTAGAAATGGTGTCGAGATTTTTCGCATAGCATTTTATATTACATCTGTTCGCATATTCATAAATAAATAACTTGCATCACTACGCAGTTCAGTTGAATTATTATTTAAACTTATGGTAACGTTAGTTAGTTAGCATGCATTTCACAGGGAAACAGTTTGTCCTACTCCGTACATTGTACACGATAAGTCAATTAGAATTACGTCCCCTGACAAGCGGCAGGCGCCCGATCCGTTCATGGCTGTATCTCATCATACCATTTGCTTATATAGGATAAATAATAGTGTAGAATATTAGGTATTGTATGCACACATATATGATTTTTCTGTCTCCGTACATTGCATGCTTTCGTAAATTCTTTCTCTCTCTTTCTGTGTCAGTATGTGTCGTCATCTCGTCTGTATTGGTTTGGAATGAAATCGAATGCACGAGCATTTTCTTCTGAAAGATAATTTGGTTTGAAGTGGCCTATTTTCTTATATTTTGAATTATTAAAGGGTGAGCGCGAACGCAGACCCCATGACGCATAAATAACGCAGTCGAGTTATCCGCATTTGGGATAATCGCTAGAGTCATCCAAACCGAAGTGCAATGGTAAGGACTCGTCCAGGGGCCACCGCCTTTTGGATCACGGTTCGCCCTCTGCCAGGTAAGTATGCTTGATTGTTTACACTTTATCGAGGCCATCAATGGCGAGCGCGACTAGAAATGGTGTCGAGATTTTTCGCATAGCATTTTATATTACATCTGTTCGCATATTCATAAATAAATAACTTGCATCACTACGCAGTTCAGTTGAATTATTATTTAAACTTATGGTAACGTTAGTTAGTTAGCATGCATTTCACAGGGAAACAGTTTGTCCTACTCCGTACATTGTACACGATAAGTCAATTAGAATTACGTCCCCTGACAAGCGGCAGGCGCCCGATCCGTTCATGGCTGTATCTCATCATACCATTTGCTTATATAGGATAAATAATAGTGTAGAATATTAGGTATTGTATGCACACATATATGATTTTTCTGTCTCCGTACATTGCATGCTTTCGTAAATTCTTTCTCTCTCTTTCTGTGTCAGTATGTGTCGTCATCTCGTCTGTATTGGTTTGGAATGAAATCGAATGCACGAGCATTTTCTTCTGAAAGATAATTTGGTTTGAAGTGGCCTATTTTCTTATATTTTGAATTATTAAAGGGTGAGCGCGAACGCAGACCCCATGACGCATAAATAACGCAGTCGAGTTATCCGCATTTGGGATAATCGCTAGAGTCATCCAAACCGAAGTGCAATGGTAAGGACTCGTCCAGGGGCCACCGCCTTTTGGATCACGGTTCGCCCTCTGCCAGGTAAGTATGCTTGATTGTTTACACTTTATCGAGGCCATCAATGGCGAGCGCGACTAGAAATGGTGTCGAGATTTTTCGCATAGCATTTTATATTACATCTGTTCGCATATTCATAAATAAATAACTTGCATCACTACGCAGTTCAGTTGAATTATTATTTAAACTTATGGTAACGTTAGTTAGTTAGCATGCATTTCACAGGGAAACAGTTTGTCCTACTCCGTACATTGTACACGATAAGTCAATTAGAATTACGTCCCCTGACAAGCGGCAGGCGCCCGATCCGTTCATGGCTGTATCTCATCATACCATTTGCTTATATAGGATAAATAATAGTGTAGAATATTAGGTATTGTATGCACACATATATGATTTTTCTGTCTCCGTACATTGCATGCTTTCGTAAATTCTTTCTCTCTCTTTCTGTGTCAGTATGTGTCGTCATCTCGTCTGTATTGGTTTGGAATGAAATCGAATGCACGAGCATTTTCTTCTGAAAGATAATTTGGTTTGAAGTGGCCTATTTTCTTATATTTTGAATTATTAAAGGGTGAGCGCGAACGCAGACCCCATGACGCATAAATAACGCAGTCGAGTTATCCGCATTTGGGATAATCGCTAGAGTCATCCAAACCGAAGTGCAATGGTAAGGACTCGTCCAGGGGCCACCGCCTTTTGGATCACGGTTCGCCCTCTGCCAGGTAAGTATGCTTGATTGTTTACACTTTATCGAGGCCATCAATGGCGAGCGCGACTAGAAATGGTGTCGAGATTTTTCGCATAGCATTTTATATTACATCTGTTCGCATATTCATAAATAAATAACTTGCATCACTACGCAGTTCAGTTGAATTATTATTTAAACTTATGGTAACGTTAGTTATTTAGCATGCATTTCACAGGGAAACAGTTTGTCCTACTCCGTACATTGTACACGATAAGTCAATTAGAATTACGTCCCCTGACAAGCGGCAGGCGCCCGATCCGTTCATGGCTGTATCTCATCATACCATTTGCTTATATAGGATAAATAATAGTGTAGAATATTAGGTATTGTATGCACACATATATGATTTTTCTGTCTCCGTACATTGCATGCTTTCGTAAATTCTTTCTCTCTCTTTCTGTGTCAGTATGTGTCGTCATCTCGTCTGTATTGGTTTGGAATGAAATCGAATGCACGAGCATTTTCTTCTGAAAGATAATTTGGTTTGAAGTGGCCTATTTTCTTATATTTTGAATTATTAAAGGGTGAGCGCGAACGCAGACCCCATGACGCATAAATAACGCAGTCGAGTTATCCGCATTTGGGATAATCGCTAGAGTCATCCAAACCGAAGTGCAATGGTAAGGACTCGTCCAGGGGCCACCGCCTTTTGGATCACGGTTCGCCCTCTGCCAGGTAAGTATGCTTGATTGTTTACACTTTATCGAGGCCATCAATGGCGAGCGCGACTAGAAATGGTGTCGAGATTTTTCGCATAGCATTTTATATTACATCTGTTCGCATATTCATAAATAAATAACTTGCATCACTACGCAGTTCAGTTGAATTATTATTTAAACTTATGGTAACGTTAGTTATTTAGCATGCATTTCACAGGGAAACAGTTTGTCCTACTCCGTACATTGTACACGATAAGTCAATTAGAATTACGTCCCCTGACAAGCGGCAGGCGCCCGATCCGTTCATGGCTGTATCTCATCATACCATTTGCTTATATAGGATAAATAATAGTGTAGAATATTAGGTATTGTATGCACACATATATGATTTTTCTGTCTCCGTACATTGCATGCTTTCGTAAATTCTTTCTCTCTCTTTCTGTGTCAGTATGTGTCGTCATCTCGTCTGTATTGGTTTGGAATGAAATCGAATGCACGAGCATTTTCTTCTGAAAGATAATTTGGTTTGAAGTGGCCTATTTTCTTATATTTTGAATTATTAAAGGGTGAGCGCGAACGCAGACCCCATGACGCATAAATAACGCAGTCGAGTTATCCGCATTTGGGATAATCGCTAGAGTCATCCAAACCGAAGTGCAATGGTAAGGACTCGTCCAGGGGCCACCGCCTTTTGGATCACGGTCGCCCTCTGCCAGGTAAGTATGCTTGATTGTTTACACTTTATCGAGGCCATCAATGGCGAGCGCGACTAGAAATGGTGTCGAGATTTTTCGCATAGCATTTTATATTACATCTGTTCGCATATTCATAAATAAATAACTTGCATCACTACGCAGTTCAGTTGAATTATTATTTAAACTTATGGTAACGTTAGTTATTTAGCATGCATTTCACAGGGAAACAGTTGTCCTACTCCGTACATTGTACACGATAAGTCAATTAGAATTACGTCCCCTGACAAGCGGCAGGCGCCCGATCCGTTCATGGCTGTATCTCATCATACCATTTGCTTATATAGGATAAATAATAGTGTAGAATATTAGGTATTGTATGCACACATATATGATTTTTCTGTCTCCGTACATTGCATGCTTTCGTAAATTCTTTCTCTCTCTTTCTGTGTCAGTATGTGTCGTCATCTCGTCTGTATTGGTTTGGAATGAAATCGAATGCACGAGCATTTTCTTCTGAAAGATAATTTGGTTTGAAGTGCCTATTTTCTTATATTTTGAATTATTAAAGGGTGAGCGCGAACGCAGACCCCATGACGCATAAATAACGCAGTCGAGTTATCCGCATTTGGGATAATCGCTAGAGTCATCCAAACCGAAGTGCAATGGTAAGGACTCGTCCAGGGGCCACCGCCTTTTGGATCACGGTTCGCCCTCTGCCAGGTAAGTATGCTTGATTGTTTACACTTATCGAGGCCATCAATGGCGAGCGCGACTAGAAATGGTGTCGAGATTTTTCGCATAGCATTTTATATACATCTGTTCGCATATTCATAAATAAATAACTTGCATCACTACGCAGTTCAGTTGAATTATTATTTAAACTTATGGTAACGTTAGTTATTTAGCATGCATTTCACAGGAAACAGTTTGTCCTACTCCGTACATTGTACACGATAAGTCAATTAGAATTACGTCCCCTGACAAGCGGCAGGCGCCCGATCCGTTCATGGCTGTATCTCATCATACCATTTGCTTATATAGGATAAATAATAGTGTAGAATATTAGGTATTGTATGCACACATATATGATTTTTCTGTCTCCGTACATTGCATGCTTTCGTAAATTCTTTCTCTCTCTTTCTGTGTCAGTATGTGTCGTCATCTCGTCTGTATTGGTTTGGAATGAAATCGAATGCACGAGCATTTTCTTCTGAAAGATAATTTGGTTTGAAGTGGCCTATTTTCTTATATTTTGAATTATTAAAGGGTGAGCGCGAACGCAGACCCCATGACGCATAAATAACGCAGTCGAGTTATCCGCATTTGGGATAATCGCTAGAGTCATCCAAACCGAAGTGCAATGTTAAGGGACTCGTCCAGGGGCCACCGCCTTTTGGATCACGGTTCGCCCTCTGCCAGGTAAGTATGCTTGATTGTTTACACTTTATCGAGGCCATCAATGGCGAGCGCGACTAGAAATGGTGTCGAGATTTTTCGCATAGCATTTTTATATTACATCTGTTCGCATATTCATAAATAAATAACTTGCATCACTACGCAGTTCAGTTGAATTATTATTTAAACTTATGGTAACGTTAGTTATTTAGCATGCATTTCACAGGGAAACAGTTTGTCCTACTCCGTACATTGTACACGATAAGTCAATTAGAATTACGTCCCCTGACCAGCGGCAGGCGCCCGATCCGTTCATGGCTGTATCTCATCATACCATTTGCTTATATAGGATAAATAATAGTGTAGAATATTAGCGTATTGTATGCACACATATATGATTTTTCTGTCTCCGTACATTGCATGCTTTCGTAAATTCTTTCTCTCTCTTTCTGTGTCAGTATGTGTCGTCATCTCGTCTGTATT